>CM055123.1:27090876-29524932 GCA_029206835.1 Rana muscosa | reverse complement strand
TTTCAGTTCAGCAATATTCTTGGGATGTCTGGTGTGAATCGCTTTCTTGAGGTCATGCCACAGCATCTCAATCGGGTTGAGGTCAGGACTCTGACTGGGCCACTCCAGAAGGCATCTTTTCTTCTGTTTAAGCCATTCTGTCATTGATTTACTTCTGTGCTTTGGGTCGTTGTCCTGTTGCAACACCCATCTTCTGTTCAGCTTCAGCTGGTGGACAGATTGCCTTAAGTTCTCCTGCAAAATGTCTTGATAAACTTGGGAATTCATTTTTCCTTCGATGATAGCAATCCGTCCAGGCCCTGACGCAGCAAAGCAGCCCCAAACCATGATGCCACCACCACTATACTTCACAGTTGGGATGAGGTTTTGATGTTGGTGTGTTGTGCCTCTTTTTCTCCACACATAGTGATGAGTGTTTCTTCCAAACAACTCAATTTTGGTTTAATCTGTCCACAGAACATTTTTCCAGTACTGCTGTGGAACATCCAGGTGCTCTTGTGCAAACTGCAAACATTTTTTTTTTCTTTTGTTGTTTCTCTGCAGCACTATTTATCCTTTAGCTGCCCACATATGGGAGAATTTCAAAATATTGGAACTATGTTAATGCTCGATATTGTACTATATAACCATTATACATGATGTTGTTTTTCTCTCTTCTATAGAGACCAATCTGCTTTTTAATCATTGTATGAACCTTGAAGAAGGAAATAATGGAAGCTATCACTAGATATAGCTCTAGTATCCGAAACATGTCGGTTTTGTCACCACTAGTTATATGACTTGTAGGTGCCCTCATGCAAATTGGTTTCAATGATTGTGTATGTCTTTTCTCTCGTTGTTTTTAAACAATTTTGATCCATATGTCAAATATGTACAAATAAAATTCTTTATATTTTTCTATATATACTTGGTGGCAATCCATAATTTATTCCAATCCACACTATTCCAGGGGCATCCCTCGTTCAATTTTTCAAAATTTACCGGGATGTGATTGGAAAGTATGGTAACTTGCCCTATGCTTGCTGGTTAATAGCTTCATCTTTCCAAATCAATATATCCAATTTCTGGGTAGCAAATACCCCCTAGTCCCCATTCATTATTTGAAGCATTCCAGCTTTCTACATATAAATAATTTTACTTAAATTGCTCTTTCCCTGTTTTGTTTACTCCCTGTTGCACGGGCAATTATTGTGAAAACGTACTGTTGCAATAATTTTGGTTGTTTTGTTTTACTGTGTTACATTTTATGTTTTTCTTTTTCTCTTCTTTTTCTATTTTTTGGTATATCCAAGTGTATAGTACCTAGTGATACCATCATCATGGCTGAACTTTATAGTGAATCATGGGAGGTCTTCACTGAACAATTACAATCGAATTACGGTAAAAATGAATCATTGGAATCTGAGCTGATCTTTCTTTTCTCCAATCTAACCAAATGGTTGGAGAAAAAATCTTCAATGCACTGGCATATAAAAACTTTCAATGAGTACATAAGGGACGATTTAAACCCACTTGGACTTCGAGTCCAGATCTTCCCAACTTTTGAGGATCTGGACCCGACGTTCAAGCAAGCATGGGAAACAAATTTAAAATTATGCTCGGCTGGTATGATGAGACTTCTCTCTGACGAATATCAGAGACGTCTCGTTTGTATCAACACGAACATTGAAAAAATTTACTCTAGGATCAAACCCCTACAGGCCCACCCCTCATACAAGGACCTAAATGAGAAACTTAAAACCCACATCGAATTATTCAATAAATCTATTCTAGCAAAAAAAGAGTTTAAATATATGCGGGATAAACAGGCCTTTGAGGAAGGTAGAGCATATAGATGGGCATTTTCAACTAAACCTAGTTTCCAATATAAAAACAATAACCATCGTTCTACGCAGTTGGACATATCTGATACCTCTTCAACCTCGTCCAACATGTCATACGCACCAATGAAGGGAAAACGCACAAGACCATCTAAAAGAAACCGTGACTTTGAAAACTCCTCTAATAGCAATACTACAAAAAAACGTCCCCCTAAACAGCACCCTCGCACTCCGTTTCCATCAGTCCCTAACACCTCCACATCGATGGCCATGGATGCCACTGCGAATGCACATGAATCACTTGAAAACACGGGTACTTTTGTCACACCTAAAGTTCCCCTGATGTTCACCAAGAACTCGGGAAACTCACCCACTCTCCACAACCCGATCACGACATAGCCTCGGCTTTTAATATTATAAACTTGTCATCACATGTCCTGAGTGTCGATGAGATCTCAGTTCTCTCAAAGGGACTAACTTTTTGCCCTAATAAACCTATTGACAAATTTGAGACTATTAAAGATCTCCATTTATACGCTTGCAAATTACTTCTTAAAAGCATTTTTGAAAAGAGTGACCCAGATACACGGGAATTTCACACCTATAGTGAACGCCAGGCTTTGGGCAATCTTAAATCCTTACTTGAGGAAAATGAATCTAGAGACCTCATCGACACCTTGGACCTTGACCTACTTCTAGCCAACACTAGCACAACTGATACTGAGATTTCCAGTGCCCCTAAAACCTCACTCAAAAAAACATCATCTTTTTACCCAATGCCTAGCTCAAACCCAGGTGTATCTAATTTTCTCAAAAATACTAGTCAAGAAATAAATAATCTAGTACCGCTAATACCTAGACACACAAACCTTATTTCTACTGAAAAGATAGCCTTAAAAAATCTATCAAAAAATCATGAAATTACTATTAAGCTATCAGACAAAGGAGGGAACATTGTCATCATGGACAACCCTCAATATCTTGAAATGTGTCTCAACATCTTAAGAAATCATGAATGGTATCACCCAGTAAGTAGTGGTGTTGTAGATGCCTTCAATAAGAAATTTTACACCTTGGTGGATGGAGCCTTCCAAAATAATGTCATTTCTAAACAAACCTGGGAATTCATTCGTACCGCCTTTCCCCGCACACCAACTTTTTACTCACTCCCCAAAATCCACAAGGATTCTCTAAATCCCCCAGGACGCCCCATCATATCCGGAAACGGAGCTATCACTGAAAACCTTTCACGGCTCATTGATGAGCATCTAAGACCCTTTGTCCAAAGCATTCCCTCCTATGTGAAAGACACACCCCACTTATTACGCATTATCGAAGGAGTACAGATCCCTTTAGATTTGATTCTCGTCAGCATTGATGTAGAGGCACTCTACAGCTCGATCCCTCACTCTCTTGGCATTGCCTGCATTAGACATATTCTATCACAAATCAGCCATCATGAACATTTATTCAATGAATTTATAATCCAGTCTTTGGATTTTGTATTAAGACATAATGTTTTCACTTTTGATGGTCAATGCTTCCTCCAGGTACAGGGCGTAGCCATGGGCACCAGTTGTGCCCCTGGCTACGCCAACTTGTACCTGGGGGAATGGGAATGTGATATTTTCTCCAGCAAGGATCTCTCAATGTACCTGTGCCATGTGGCTCTATGGCACAGGTACATTGATGACATCTTTATTGTTTGGACAGGCTCCCAGCAATGCCTGGATGAGTGTCTCATTGCCCTAAATTCAAATGTTTTCAATCTGAAATTCACAATGACATCAGATTCAAACACCATAACCTTTCTTGACGTAGAGATCTTTAGAGATAAGCAAAACATGTTATCATGTAAGCTGTTTCGTAAACCGAGTGCAGGCAACACAATCTTACATTCCTCTAGCTTTCACCCTAAGCCTCTAGTCAAATCTATCCCTTACGGACAATACTTAAGAATAAAAAGAAACTGTTCTAATGAAGTTGATTATAAAAGAGAAGCAAAGTATAGCCATAAATGCCTCAAAAAGGCCTTTAAACGCACCCTAAATTTAAATCGACATGAATCGTTAATGTTTAAACCTAAAAAAAGTGAGAATGATCATCGTATCATTAACACTTATTCTGATGATCATGCCCAACTTTTTAAAATTTACCAAAAACACTGGCACCTACTTACAGCAGACCCTGTGATAGGACCACTAGTACCCCCCAGACCAACTATCACCTATAGACGAGCAACGTCCCTAAAGGACATGCTCGTACAGAGTGAATTCCAGAATACTACTAGGGGAGATCCATGTAGGGACCTGGGAACTTTTCAATGTGGCAATTGCACATACTGCAAGTATATGAATACTAGAAGGAATATTCGTTTACCGAATGGCCAAAAATTTCGACCAAAACATTATGCGAATTGTCAAACTACGGATGTAGTATATCTCATTATTTGCAGTTGTAATTGCTTTTATGTGGGAAAAACCATACAAAAACTATGGCAGAGAGTCTACCGACATTTGAAAGGGATGAGGGATAAAGATCCTGATCTCCCACTCGGTAGACACGCTGCCCAAGTTCATGGAGATAGTGTACCAAGTTTTGAGGTGCTAGTTTTGGACAGGGTCCACCGCAGCCCCCGTGGTGGCGACTTTAATAAGCACCTACTTCAAAGGGAGCTGAGGTGGATCTCGACCCTCAACGCCACCTCACCGCCTGGCTTGAACCAGGCTATAAACTTTAAACCCTTTTTACCTGGATTCACGTCTGGAAGTTTTGACAGGGATCTGTTAAACTGAGTCAAACAAGCTGGGTATACCCATCTATATGTTTCTTTCTTTCTTTTTCTTCAATATATTTTTACCTTTTTTTTTTTTTTATATCTATGTACTATGCCAGCTGTACAAAATATGTATTAATATGCAGTGATGTTAAAAATTAAAAAATCAAAATAAATCTTTACACACTGTATACAGATAGAGCAATTTTGATTTAATCGATGGAATTTGCCCGATGATTCGCCCACTGGAGATTAGTGTTTATTCATTATATTGTTTATTCCTTATTATCTAGAAATCAATTTAACAACACTGGCACCGTGTACTCCGACACATCAGAGTCTGTGGCAATATTTGGGGCCGCTCATCTGGCCCACTGACGCTCCCCATCACAAAAACAGCCCTCAGTTATTTTGATTATTGGGGGCTGCCTTGCTCGCGTTTGAGCAAATGGACAGTTATGTGCATATTTTCCCTCTCCCTGTCCTAACAATTATGGACTTATGGGATGGAGGGCATTGTTGTTACATCGTTACTACTTATGGGGTTTTTGACCAATTAATTGTGTTTCCTGTCCTCCCGGTGGCGCCATTTGGCGTGGCGCATATGTTGTTGCCTCCGCGCTGGCCTCCTTTTTGGCCTGATGCGGACACCGTAGTAATCTATTCTGAGTCACTTCCGCCCTTCCTATTGTGCTGGCGGTCGGGTCGACGTCTGACGTCACCGCGCCTACGTTCTGACGTTTTCTGTACGCCGACGTGTGTGCGTGGTGACGCCGGACGCCACCTAGACCGAGGGCGGCCCTTGCGCGCGGCGTCTCGGCAGGTAAGAGCTTCTCTGCAATACATGACTAATTTGTTTCTTTTAGTTGGACGTACTTTTTAGCCCTGTTGTGGCCTCCCACCCTCTATCTCATTGGCTGAGCTCCTTCTGTCCCTCCTGTTGGCGCTGATTGGCTGTAACACAAGCCACAGCCCTATATAAAATCCCACCGGGCTTTGTTAGTTTCTGCACAGCCAGAGTGTGGATGCTCTCGCGTCACTTTTACAGGTATGAAGTTCGCTCAGATACTAGATTATAGTTGTGGGATAACTGTCTACAGGGTTAGTATGGGATCCTCAAATTATAACTCACATATGTATGTCTTTGCAGAGAGACCTGTGGCGAGTCCCTGCTACAATTTGGGGCTTCCTTGTGAGCTTTGAGGGGCTTTTTTGGGCTGGCCCTGCTATATATCCCTGGCTCTGTTACCACGGTTGCTGTGTTATTATGGTCGCTGCATTTCTTCTATGCGACCACTAAACTTGCACTATATCCATTTGGGCTCTACATCATCGGGACAATCCCTCCAAGCGGCTGGTGTTTGCGTTACCACTTGAGATGTATGTATGCAATACTATGGATAAATTTGATATAAATGTAATGTATCCTATAAATATATAATTATGTACTTTATATGCGCATCTATGCATCTCCAATGAACTCTCATGTACATTTTTTTCTTATTTTTTCTTTGTTTTCCCCTCCCTTTTTTTTTTTTTTTTTTCTTTTGTTGTTTCTCTGCAGCACTATTTATCCTTTAGCTGCCCTCATATGGGAGAATTTCAAAATATTGGAACTATGTTAATGCTCGATATTGTACTATATAACCATTATACATGATGTTGTTTTTCTCTCTTCTATATAGACCAATCTGCTTTTTAATCATTGTATGAACCTTGAAGAAGGAAATAATGGAAGCTATCACAGATATAGCTCTAGTATCCGAAACATGTCGGTTTTGTCACCACTAGTTATATGACTTGTAGGTGCCCTCATGCAAATTGGTTTCAATGATTGTGTATGTCTTTTCTCTTGTTGTTTTTAAACAATTTTGATCCATATGTCAAATATGTACAAATAAAATTCTTTATATTTTTCTATATATACTTGGTGGCAATCCATAATTTATTCCAATCCACACTATCCCAGGGGCATCCCTCGTTCAATTGTGCAAACTGCAAACATGCAGCAATGTTTTATTTGGACAGCAGTGGCTTCCTCTGTGGTATTCTCCCATGAAATCCATTATTTTTTAGTGTTTTACGTATCATAGATTCGCTAAAAGGGATGTTAGCATATGCCAGAGACTTTTGTAAGTCTTTAGCTGACACTCTAGGATTCTTCTTCACCTCATTGAGCAGTCTGCGCTGTGCTCTTGCAGTCATATTTACAGGACGCCCACTCCTAGGGAGAGTAGCAGCAGTGCTGAACTTTCTCCATTTATAGACAATTTGTCTTACCGTGGACTGATGAACAGCAAGGCTTTTGGAGATACTTTTATAACCCTTTCCAGCTTTATGCAAGTCAACAATTGTTAATCGTAGGTCTTCGGAGAGCTCTTTTGTGCAAGGCATCATTCACATCAGGCAATGCTTCTTGTGAAATGCAAACCCAGAACTGGTGTGTGTTTTTTTATAGGGCAGGGCAGCTATAACCAACACCTCCAATCTCATCTCATTGATTGTACTCCAGTTGGCTGACACCTCACTCCAATTAGCTCTTGGAGATCTCATTAGTCTAGGGGTTCACATACTTTTTCCACCTGCACTGTGAATGTTTACATGGTGTGTTCAATAAAAACATTGTAACATTTAATTTTTTGTGTGTTATTAGTTTAAGCAGACTGTGATTGTCTATTGTTGTGACTTATATGAAGATCAGATCACATTTTATGACCAATTTGTGCAGAAATCCATATCATTCCAAAGGGTTCACATACTTTTTTTTGCAACTGTATATATATTCAGGGATTCTAGTAACCGGCATAATATCCAATACTCAGTATAATTTTAATTAATCAATATCACATAAAATGGTTCTATATATATATATATATATATATATATATATATATATATATATAGGGATGAGCCGAACACCCCCCAGTTCGGTTCGCAGCAGAACATGCGAACAGGCAAAAAATTTCTGTGAACACGCGAACGCCGTTAAAGTCTATGGGACACGAACGTGAAAAATCAAAAGTGCTCATTTTAAAGGTTAATATGCAAGTTATTGTCATAAAAAGTGTTTGGGGACCTGCGTCCTGCCCCAGGGGACATGTATCAATGCAAAAAAAAGTTTTAAAAACTGCATTTTTTTTCGGGAACAGTGATTTTAATAATGCTAAAGTGAAACAATAAAAATGAAATATTCCTTTAAATTTCATACCTAATTTGAATGACTTATAACCACATATATTTTAAACATAATTAAGATGCACCATTTGAACTTTGGACAGACTTAATGAATATTTAGAGATGGATTAGCTATCTACACAGCTCATAAAAATCTAACACAATGGGTTTTGTTAGGTAAGGGTTATTTCCCTGTGATAACAGCTTAGTTACCCTTTTTTTCTATGGCTGTTTGTCGCTTTTATTTACCCACCAACGACAGGTAAATTTCTTCTTGTTTGTTTGTTTGTTCTTGTGAAGAGAGCCACCATTGTTCAGAAATCTCTGTTTCAACACGGGCTTGTAAAAGTTTCAATGGTTGATGCATTGAAAACTTGGAAAAACATATGAAGTCCTTTTAGTTCATCTGTTTTGAGTGGTTCCAAGAAGAAAATGATTAAATTATTACAAAATCATAGTTCATTGGTTTTGTAATTTCATATAGAACTAACCTGAAAGTCTGGTATGGATTTTAAGGGGAACCCCATGCCAAAATTAAAGCCCCCCCCCCCAAGATGCATATCTGACCCTAAGCATGCAGCCTGGCAGCCCAGGAAATGGGGGGGACAAACGAGCCCCCCCCCAAACCACACCAGGCCACATGCCCTCTTTATGGGGGGTGCCTCTTCCCCACAGCCCTGCACACTGGTTATGGGTATCGAAGTCTAGAAGCCGACATTAACAAGGGGGCCCCCAGATATCACCCCCATGTGAATATTGTACCCCTACTCATTCACCAAAAAAGTGTCAAAAGGAAATAAAATGCACACACAATTTTTGACAATTCCTCTATTAAAAATAAAAAAACAATGTCCCCCATATGTGGATTTGTCATCATTCATGATGCCTGCTGCACCACCGGACCCAAAAAAAGCTCCACCTGCGACAAAGGCTAACCTCCGACTGCCTGCTCTGCTGTCTGACAGTTCTTTAATAGGTAAGGGGCAGAGACACCTGGTGACATCACCTGGTGGCACCACCCTCTTGTGACATCACTGACCGGTACAAGCTGGGTCAGTGATGTCACAAGGGGCGGTGCCACCAGGTGACCCAAAGGGGCCCAGTATTAGGCAGACCCCAATCACAACTGATGACTCATTCATTGTTAAGGATATGGTGGCCAGCTTCCCGTCCCCCCATTTCTTAACAACCAGCAGCTATTCACTATGCACTCGGAGGGTGAACACCCCGCCGAGCCCCCCAACAATTTGGGTTTTCACCGCACACGTGAACAGGCAATGTTCGGGCCGAATTTATGCTCGTCCAAGACTACCCATCAATCTGACCCCCTCCAAATCGGTCTTTGAATCTGCCAGTCACAGTGCCAAATTTGGAGAAGTTATGAACTGAACAAAACTGAGTTTGGTTTAAGTAGGGTTCAGTGAACATTATTACATTTCAGGTGCCTAATTTCCTGTCATGCTCCTGCACACCCCTAACAGAATCTGGACAAAGGTCCAAACAGCAAATCATTCCAAACCAAACACTCAGCTCATCCTTAATCAGGAGGATACACTTGCTACAGACATTTCACGTAACCTGAAAGAGACCTTCCCAGTCAATGCATTGGTTGAGCTAGTACTGTATGGGTATTGACCTCATCCTCAGAAGATGTTTGCTTTTTAACCAGTAATATTCTATTGGGAACATTTCCTTAGGAAATGTGCAACTCCTATTAATAAATCCCCAAAGCCTCATGGAATATAATCTCATGTTCAAAGATCCAAACTGCATTTGTGTCAATAGTGGTCTATCAGCCCATGGCTGTCTGGATTAAGCACGTAGCCCTAAACCCCATCTTAATTCTTACAGATCCTTCTGTCCATAGTGAGCTGGACCTTTCCCCTCAGTTTTAAGCTACTGTGTAAAGGGCTTGGAGGTTACACTTTGACAATTTTTCAGGCTAAGCCTTTTCTCTATGTATGTACGCAAGATTATCTTGATTAAATGCTGGTCAGCAGAACTTCTCTTGCAAGAAACTCCCTGAGTGGGCCCTTCGAAGATGTTTGAGCCCACCTTGGATAAATTAATTTAAAGAGATTATGAGGGGTAAGTCTACACTTCTCCATAGAATAGAAATGGGTTCCTTTTGTCCCTTTTGTCTTTTGTCTTTTTGTCTTTTCCCTTTTGTCTTTCACTGCTAAGTCTAAGACAGGAACTATTTTTTGCAAGAAGACATGACCTTCCAAAGTAGCCAATGCCTCTTCACAGTGATGGAGTGACTCCAGTTCTCAAAGTGGGGAGAAGTCTGTCAGCCTTCTTGGCCTTATGGTCCCAGATAATCTCAGATGTCTGTGTCCAGAGTGCTGTTTCCAGGGGAAACAAGCTGGAGTTTTGCATTATGTCTCATGTTCTTCAACTTGTCTCCTTCCCCATCTTGGCGGGTGGATCTGCTTGCAGCTGTTTAATGGCTCTTGGTTCAGGGAGTTATTACTCCTACACAAACAGGAGAACACTTTGGAAATTACTAATCACACTTCTTAATGGTTCCCAAAGTAATAGAAGAGTTCATGTAATTCTGGAAAACTCTCAACTTGTTTTTACAGGTTCAGAAGTTTTGCATTGAAAATGCCAGATTGATAATTTCCTCCCTACCTCAGGGTATTCCTGGCCTCAATAGACAGCTAGGATGCCTATTTACACATTTCTATTTTTTGCCTCATCAAAGCTATCTGCATTTTGGGCAGTCAGCATTAACAATTTTTCATGCTTCACTTTGACTTGTCCACAGTCCCCCCAGGTTTTCACCAAGGAGCTTGCCCCAGTTTTGTCTCTGCTTTTGTTTTCAAAGAAACTCCCGTTAACAGGACACTCATCCCTGTCCCTGTCAGAAGCCATGCAACATATGGTACAGACTCCAGACTCAAGTCTTTGCTAGACCCATCTCACAAATTCAAGAATCTGGGTCTAATGCTGGACCTTTGTCCAAAAGTGGTCTGCCCCTTTCTGTTCCTTTGTTCTGATATAAGGGCACTCTGGGTCCAGATGAAGACCACAATTCATGGTGCCTCAAGGCACTACCATAAACCCAGTTCATTTCCAGGCCATTGCAACTCACCGTCATGAAAAGTTCTCACATTGGTTGTCAGCCTGTTGGACTGGTGAGTATATAGTTACATAGTTACATAGTTAGTCAGGTTTAAAAAAGATACAAGTCCATCCAGTTCAACCAAAAAAACAAAAAAAACACAATCCCATACACACAACCCCCCCCCCCCACAGCAGATCCAGAGGAAGGTGAAAAACCCCAGCAAAGCATGCTCCAACCCACCGCAGCAGGGGAAAAAAAACCTCCCGATCCCCCGAGAGGCAACCGGATATCCTCCCCGGACCAACTTTACCTATAAATGTTAGTACCCAGTTATATTATGTACATTTAGGAAAGAATCTAGGCCTTTTTTTAAAAGCAATCTACTGAGCTTGCCAGAACCACCTCTGGAAGGAGTCTATTCCACATTTTCACAGCTCCTACTGTGAAGAAACCTTTCCATATTTGGAGATGAAATATTTTTTCCTCTAGAAAAGAGTGCTCTGTGATAAGTTAAAATGAATAACTCAACACCAAGTTCACTATATGGTCCACGTATGTATTTGTACATGTTAATTATATCCCCCCTTAATCTCCTCTTCTCAAGAGGGAATAGATTCAGTTCCTCTAATCTTTCCTCATAGCTGAGCTCCCCCATGCCTCTTATCAGTTTGGTTGCCCTTCTCTGTACTTTCTCCAGTTCCCCTTAATCCTTTTTGAGAACTGGTGCCCAAAACTGTACTGCATATTCCAGATAAGGTCTGAAGCCCTGTACACAGAATCAGTTTGACTGATGAAAACCGTCCGATGGATTGTTTTCATCAGACAAACCGATCGTGTATGGGACCCATCAGTCTTTTTTCCATCGGTTTTAAAAAATAGAACATGTTTTAAAATTATCTGATGGATAAAAAACCCATGGCAATTTCCGATCGTCTGTGGGGAAATCCATCAGATAAAAAACCCAAGCATGCTCAGAATCAAGTCGACACATGCTCAGTAGCATTGAATTTCATTTTTTTCAGCTCATCAGAGTGTTTTACGTCACCACGTTTGGAACGGTCGGTTTTTTGACTGATGGTGTGTAGGCAAGACTGATGGAAAACAGTTTCATCGGATTTCTGATGGACAAATCCATCAGACGAAAATCCATAGGATATCTGAACGTGTGTACAGGGCTTAACTAATGATTTATACTGGGGCAAAATCATATCTCTGTCTCTGGAGTCCACACCTCTCTTAATACAAGAAAGGACTTTGCCCGCTTTGGAAACCGCAGCTTGGCATTGCATGTTATTATTGAGCTTATGATCTACCAAAACCCCCAGAACCTTCTCCACCATTGATTCCCATAGTGGTATTCCTCCTAGCATACCTCCCAACCTTTTGAGATGGGAACGAGAGACTCCTATTATCAAAAGTATGTAGGCATAGGACACACACCCTGCCACGCACTCTTAAAGGGAGAATTAAGGAGAATTAAATAAAAAATAAAATAATTGGTTAAACCCACAAGTGCTTTTTTACCACTACTATTCCTTTATATTGGTTTTTTGAATTTACAAATGAAACAATTTAGTAATTTGATGAAATGTTTAGCACTGAAAGACACTTTTTGAAAGATAAATAGTGCATTTTATATACAACTATATAGATCAGACCAAAATGAGGGACAAATGGAACAAGGGACAGAGGGACTTTGTTCCAAATCAGGGACAGTCCTTCGAAATCAGGGACAGTTGGAAGCTATGCCCTAGTATGCATGATGCATGCATATTCTTAGCCCACAAGTGCACAACTTTACATTTATCAACATTAAACCTCATTTGCCACTTAGTTGCCCAATTTGACAGTGGATTGAGGTCGGTTTGTAAATTGGAGACATCCTGTAAGGACGTTATTCCACTGCATAGCTTAGTGTCATCGGCAAAGACAGAAATTTAGCTTTTAATCCCAGACCCTATATCATTTATAAAGATATTAAAAAGTAAGGGTCCCAGCACTGAACCTTGGGGTACACCACTGATAACTTTAGACCATTCAGAGTAAGAGTCATTAACCACTACTCTCTGAATTCTATTTAGACAGTTTTCTATCCATTTACAAATTTATCTTTCTAAGCCTGTAGACTTTACCTTACACATGAGCCGTGTGTGGGGAACTGTGTCAAACGCTTTTGCAAAATCCAGGTATACCACGTCCACCCCTCTGTCCAAGGTATTACTTACCTCCTCATAAAAATAAATCAGGTTTGTTTGACAACTTCTGTCTTTCATAAATCCATGCTGTCTGTTGCTTAAAATATTTTTTTTCCAGCAAGAACTCGTCTATGTGGTCTTTTATTAAACTCTCCGGTATCTTCCCGACTATAGAAGTTAAACTAACAGGTCTATAGTTACTTGGTAAAGACTTTGATCTCTTTCTAAATATGGCCACCATATTGGCCCTGCGCTATCCAGTGGTACCGTTCCAGTCATTAACGAGTCCTTAAATATTAGATACAATGGCCTTGAAATGACAGAGCTCAATTATTTTAGGATCCGTGGGTGGATGCCATCTGGTCCAGGTGCATTATCCTACTTTATTCTGTCTAAATATGTCTGGACCATAACACTTTTGAGCCATTGTGGATCATTTGGGGCTGTGTCACTACTACCCGCATTATGGACAGGAGCTCCCCCATGCTCCTTTGTAAACACACAGAGATGAAGAAAGTATTTCATAAATTTGCCTTCTCTTTCTCCCCAGTCACCCACTCTAGATTATTTTGTAAAGGGCCTAAATGCTCAAACCTGACCTTTTTACTATTAATATATTTGAAGATTTTTTTAGAGTTTTCCCTACTATCTTTTGCAATCTGTCGTTTCATTTTGAATTTTTGCATCCTTGATTTCCTTTTTACATATTCTGTTATATTCTTTGTAAAATTTAAACGATGATAGCGTTTCTTCCTTTTTTTTTTTTTTAAATGCTATTTTTTTATTATTTATAGCAATTTAACTTTGGCCATGAGCCACATAGGTTTTATTTTTAGCCTTTTAAACTCATTGCCCATGGAAATATACTTTGCAGTGAGTTTACATACAGTCACAATTCCCATTTCTCTTCTGTGTCCATTGATGCCAATATTCCCTCCCAGTCTAAGTCCTGGAGAGCAGCCCTCATCCTTGAAAAATTTGCTTTTCAAAAGTTAATGTGTTGCTTACAGCTAACATTAAATGAAATCATGTTATGGTCACTGCTACCCAGATGTTCTTTTATATGAATATTTGTAATAAGCTCTGCATGGTTTGAGATTACCAGGTCCAGCAGAGCATCATTCCTAGTTGGGGCCTCAAAAAACTGGACCATACAAGTGTCTTGTATATGGTTTATACATTTTTGCCTTTTAACTGTCCCAGCAGTGCCATTACTCCAGTCAATTTCGGGGTAGTTAAAATCCCCCGTTATTATCACTGTCCCAGCCTTTCCATCTGGGAAAGGAACTTAGTCTCCACTTCCTCACTAACACTGGGAGGTTTATAACAAACTCCAATGACAACCTTTGTAGTACGCATGTACAGCTCCACCTATAATGCTTCAGACTCATCACACTCTCCATCAACTAGGTCCTCTTTCACACTCGCTTTGAGATCACTTCTCACATAGAGACAGACATCACCACCCCTCCATTTTACCCTGTCTTTCCTGAAAGAGAGTATAGCCAGGAATATTAATAGCCCAGTCATGAGAAGAATGAAGCCAAGATTCAGAAATACCAATTAGATCATAGTTCTCCTCGTGTGCCAGAGCTTTCAACTCACCTACTTTGCTTGGCAGACTTCTGGCATTGGTGAACAAACACTTTAATTCATTGTCACACTTTGCAAACTTATGTTGCAGATTTTTTATTTTAGTACAAATAGTACCATTTACAATGGTTGATTGTAACATGGGAACCTTTGTATCATCTGCCATAGCCATCCCCCCATCTTTTTCCATTCCACCCACCAATAGAGGCTGACCCCTGTCTGACCTGTCTGCCCCATTATAATCAAATTCACCCTCCCCCCACAATCCTAGTTTAAATACTCCTCCAGCCTTCCCATAAACCTCTCCCCCAGCACAGTAGTCCCCCTTCCATTTAGGAGAAATGGTATTTCTCTGTCACTTTATCAAATGGATACAAAGTCTCATTATCCAAAAGCTGAAAAAGAAACTGAATGCCAGCTCTCTTCCATATGTCAAAAGCTTCAAGCCTTGCCAGCTCAGGTAATTGCATCGTATTCCATATGGGTGTATATTGAGTATATCCCTCATGTTGAGTATCTTGTTGAATGGTGATCCAGATTTTATGCATTAAATTAAATGTGGGATAGCACCGTTTACTATAGAAATGATAGGCTACTATTAACTGCACTGATGGTTCTATAGGCAGTTGAGAAAAATATAATTTGCTGTATGGGATCCTCATAATCTATAACATTCCATCCATATAATTGCTGTAATTGGGATGCCAGATAATACAATCTGGCATTAGGAACAGCCAAGCCTCCTTCATTGTTAGGCAATTGCAAAATTTCCAGTCTAATCCGAAGATTTTTTTGTTTCAAAATAAGGTCTCTAAACAAAGTATCTATTTGTTTAAAAAAATTCCAAGGGAGCCATATACTGTAAGGCAATTATGCAACAAATATAATAATTGTGGCATCCATATCATCTTTATTAGATTAGTTCTACCTATTATTGTTAAAGGTAATTGACTCCAAATTTTCCCCACTGGCTTAAACCGTTAAAATAGTGGAGTTAAATTCCATTCACCTGTGTTGTACACAAAAGTATTTAAATTTAGAAGCTACAACTATTTGGGAAGCAGACATTGACAGGTTGGTCGCCAGGGTGTCCACAGGTAGAAGAACCGTTTTATCCCAATTGATTTTAAAGCCTGAGAAATAGCCATATATATTAACCAAAGACATCACAGCCTCCAAGGAGGACGATGTATCACCCAAAAAGAGTATCGTGTATCATCAGCATTTAAAGCTATCTTATCCTCTCCTAATGATCTACAAAACCCAATAATATTAGGTAAATGACAAACAGATGCAGCTAACGGCTCCAAAGCCAAATTAAAGAGTAAAGGGGATAATGGGCACCCTTGTCTTGTTCCTCTTTGAAGTGAAAAAGGCACCAATAAATGTCCATTTACCTGCACCTGCACGTGCCATCGGGTCAGCGTAAAGGAGTTGTATCCATCTTATAAACTGGGATCCAAAGCCAAATTTTTCTAAACAATGCCATAAATAGTCCCATTCTATGATATCAAAAGCTCTTGCCGCATCAAGCGACAACATAACTCTATTACCCAGGTTTTCAGATGGGACCTGCAAATTAAGAAATAGGCACCTTAAATTCATTACAGTGGATCTATTTGGAATGAAACCAGATTGATGATCTACATTGCACTATCTTGGATATTACTTTAGTTAATCTAATAGCTAACACTTTTGCCAATAACTTCACGTCCGATGTAAGTAGTGATATTGGGCGATATAATTCAGGATTATTAGGAGTTTTATCTGGTTTTAACAAAACTATAATTGCTTTATTCATATAAGATGGAAGATTACCATTTTCTTTTTTTTTTATCAATACATTTTTTATTACATTTTAAGAGATACAGCCAAAAATGCATAGACAATACATGGGAATAACGTTTTACATGTGTAGTAGATAGGAGATATTCAAATAGGAACATCTACTACTTGCATATGTACAGACATAACATTGCCAATGATCATTAAACAGCACATCAAGTAGCAAATTTACCAGATCACCCCTTCGGGAACACACTGTGATCTGAGTGAGCTAAACTCTTTCCAATGTGGTATAGAGTTTCTAATCAGCATATCAGAAACTCATGTTCAAACAGCACGTCTGTGCTTTACCTTGCACAAATCTATGTGTAAATACTTTCGGTCTAATGGAATAATAAGAAAGGAAACAGAGGGAATAGGTAGGGTTCTGTAAACTTGGATAAAGGGAAAACATAAACATAAACAAGTAATCACTTTACTATAGGTTGGGACCATACACCATACAGTCAACATGCTATAATACCATTATCAGTTTTGTGGTTTTGTTGGGCTCTATAGGCTTTGTACCAGTCGGACCATGGAAGCCATAGAGAGCAAAACTCTGCATATTTGCCCTCAATCGTAGCTAACATACTCTCATAGGTATAATGAGTGGACAGTGTTCGTACTACCTCCTCTACACTAGGTACTTCAGGGGATCTCCAGTGTCTAAGTAATACCAGTTTGGCAGCTAATAACAAGTGAATGGTGAATTTCCTAAAGGGGGGAGGTATGTCGTCTATGCCTAAGTGTAATATGGTAAGTGACGGGGAGGGAACTATATGTAAGCCTGATACCTGTTGTAGAATTGAAAATGTGCCGTTCCAAAATTTGGCTAGTTTCCCACACGACCACAAAATATGCAGCAGGGTGCCTATTTGGGAGCAATGTCTCCAACACAGGGGAGATGATTTAGGGTCAAATTTATTGACCCTATATGGCGTAAGATACCATCTTAGAGTTACTTTATGAGAAAGTTCCCATAGCTTTACAGAATATCAGGTTCCGGATGATCCAGCCTTCTTTCTGTTACAAAGTTCCCAAATTCCGATAAAAAGATACAAAAACTCAATAATATGTCACATGGTGAATGCAGCCAAAAGCTGCATATCTATATGTTGGAAGGAAAGTCGAACACCCCTCATTTCTATGTAGCTGGAACAAATTAGACAAATTTGGATAATGGAAAATTTATGGCCCAGCACAATTGGAGGAACGGAACAAAGTAATGAGATATGGGCACCATGGGAAGAATTTGTAAAATCGGAAGAGGGAAAAAAATTATTTGGGGAAGACAGAGAATGGGGCCTAGAAGCCCCCTAGGGGAGATGTTAATCGTGTAAGAAAAACTACTGCGCATGTCGCAAAAATTGAATCAAATTAAATGACTGCTGCTGCAACTGAAATGTGGATACACACAATAACAAATAATATAGAGAAAAACAGTTGCGCTGCAAAAATAACAACACATGTGATATGTGAAAAATTATCCTAATATAAATAAAAATAAACCAATGAGAATTATGTGGAAAGATTGACCAAGGTCTCCAATAACAATCTGAGGTATTCCTTAAATGTCCTTGTTGTATTACTGAAGGGCAGGAGTGATCAAAAAAGTTCCGCAATGGTAATAGATAAATAATCTCTTGAGCAGGTAAATATTCGTGACTCCACACTCTTAGACACCACAGAAGAAAGTGCAATGATGGTAAAAGCAAAAGATCCTCCACCTCAGATAACAGATCTGCTTACCAGCTCCTATGGATCTCAGTGAAAGAGATCACAAACGCTTGTGGCTCTATTCCCCCGCCAAGGGTCTTTCCACTATGGATCAGTAAACAAGATAACTTCCTCCTCCTCAATTTGACTCCTCAGTGTATTCCCGGGAGTATGATCCCCAAAAAAGATATATGAGGGCCACAATGGTGAAGTACGCAATACAATTTATTTCAAAGAATAAAAAATTTACACTTACAATTCCGCTGTAAGATATAAGCAGTAAAATATAACAAGCCGGCCGGCTCTTACTATCCGCTCGTTCCTTCCGGGATAGCGTTGTATAGTCGGTGACGTCAGCACACGGCTCCTTGATCCGGATCAATCAGGGTTGGGAGAATATTGAGTAACCTTAGTGCTATCATTTTGGCGTAAATTTTGAGGTCGTTGTTTAACAGCGAGATCGGTCTGAAGTTTTGGGATGCATCTGGCGTCTTCCCTGGTTTTGGGATCGTGACCACTAAAGCCTCCAGCATTTCCGGCAGAAAAGAGGCAGAGGCAGCTTCAGAGTCAAAAACCCTAAGTAGGTGCGGTCCTAGAATAGATTGGAAGGTCTTGTAATAGTCACCTATGAGGCCGTCAGGGCCAGGGGATTTGTTACTGGTTTAATGGTTTGGAACACCTCAGATAAAGAAAATGGGGCATTCAGAGTCTGATGTTGAGTTTCAGTGAGGGTTGGTAATTTGATGCCTGCTAAAAACCCCTCTATCTCAGATAGAGAAGGCTGATTGGTTGCGTTGTCTAATTTTAAGTTATATAGTGAGCTATAATAGTCACTAAATGTGTCAGCTATATCCTGGGGGTCGTATACTGTCTTTTTTGTCTTGGGGTGTAGAAGGTATGCAATTTTAGTTTCAAAGCGTTGTCCTTGGATACGTCATGCTAACGCTTTACCTGCTCTGTTGCTAGTGGAATAGAAGGACATTCTCAGCTTCTTTTCTGAGCGCTCAAAGTTTTGGAGAAGGAGTAGTCATAGCTCATGTCTCAATGACGTTAACTTTGTGCTAATGAGGGGGGTAGGGGTCTGTTTATTTAAGTCTTCAAGGAGTATTAATCTCTGACATTAAAGTAGTCAATTGCTGCTGCCTCTGTCTCTTAAGCCTAGCTCCCAATTGGATAAAAATACCCCTTACGTATGCCTTATGAGCATTCCACAATAGAAAGTCATTATTAGTAGAAGAGGAGTTGATCTGGAAGTACTCAAACAAGCGGTCTTTCAAGATAGCCTTGGTATTGGGGTTTTGAATAATATGAGGCTGTGGAGGCAGGATAGGAATCCTGCAATGAGAGAAGGATAGGGGCATGGTCTGACCAAGCTATGGGTCCAATTTTCCTTAAAGATACTTTCTGAAGCAACCACTTGTCTAGCAAAAACAGATCAATCCTCAAATAAGAACAGTGCCTGTGGGAGAAAAAATAATAATCTTTCTCATTGGCGTGTGTACACCGCCAAGCATCATATAGGTCATGAGAGTGCAAGAAATTCCCCAATGAGGGAGTCCTTTTCGATGGGGTAGTGGTAGAGTCCAGATTCGGATCAGGCATAATGTTGAAGTCCCCACAAATCACTAGAGAGCCCTGCCGTAATTTTTTCACTCTACCCATGAGTCTATTGAGGTAGTTAATTTGACGTGTATTTGGAACATATACTGTTATCACAGTATAGCGAGTGTTATTGAGTTCACAGATAAGGCTCAGGAATCTACCCTGAGGGTCAGCATGTTATGAAATGAGTTTAAATGAAATTGTGTCCTTAACCGCTATCATGACCCCTCTTCTCTTGGCTTCCATGCTGGAGAAGAAATAGTGTTGAAAAGACTTGTGGATACATTTAGGTGGTGCTTTGGAATGAAAGTGGGTCTCTTGCACACAGAGTATATTGCAATGGGAGGCATCAGCTTCCCTCCATAGGGATGCTCTTTTGGCAGGGTGATTCAGACCGTGGGCATTGATAGATAGTATTTTAACTGGCATGGTAGGTATCAAGTGGTGCTGTGTGAATCAAGGAATGAAAATACTTACAGCAAGAGCCCACGGTAGGGCTTTCACAAGAGGGAAGCTTCAGGTGTCCATGGTCAAGAGTCTTTATGGGTATTCTGAGGTGATCTTGCTGGAAAAGGTGTTGAAAGGTGACAGGTCTTGGTAGTATATGACGGTGCAGTTCCTGTGAGTAAAACTGGTAAACAAAGTCAAAGGAACAAAAACTGGAACATAAAAGGAGGGTTATCATAACCCTGTTGCAGAACATTTCTGCTTCAGTAAGAGGGAGCTTTCAATGTGGGGGAAGCTCCATAATGTGGACCCTTTGTGAGGGCAGCGATCGCAGGCACCAAGGTAGAAAATTAAACGTTTTACATATCAAGACTTGTTGCCAACTTGTTTCCACTCCGGGGAGATTCTGCCATTGTTATCTGCTCTAGAAGGTTTGCCTTGTTCATCAGGTAAGATCTTCCAGTTTTGGAGTAGCCTGAGGCCTTTGGACGGTGAAGTGATTGTATGTGTAGTGCCATCCTTAGTGACCAGAAGTTTCGTGGGGTATCCCCACCTGTAATCCACCTTGTGGTTTCTCAAAGCTTTGGTAATGGAGTTCAAATTTTTTCGGAGCTGCAAGGTGTATTGAGATAAGTCTGCATAGAATTGGAGAGTGGCATATGCAGTGTCACAGTGCTCACCCTTGCGTGTGATTGTCATCAGTCTCTCTTTAGTTTGGTAGAAATGCATCCAAAATAAAACATGTCTGGGAGCAGTTTCTGGTATGAATGAAGGTTTAGGCAGCCTGTGGATCCCGTCTATAGATAGTTCAACAGAGGGGAGATCAGGCATAAGTGAGGAAAGCATGGCAGTCGCATAGGAGCGCAGGTCAGAAGATTGAATCGTTTCTGGAATGCCTCTTATTTTGACATTATTTCTCCTGGACCTGTCTTCTAAATCTGCTAATTTTGCTTTAATCCATGTCTGCTCCTCTTCTGCTGTATCATTCGCATCAACTAGATCGTTAATGGTAGTGGCATATTCCCCCATCTTTACTTCTATGTGATGAACTCTATCTCCTTCCGCAGCTAGTTCAGTGTTACATTTTCTCATGCATGCCATCATACCACTGTGGATGGTGCTACGTAAGGAAGCTCCCTAGTGTCCTCCTGTGAGTCTGTGTTGGATCTTACCTCACAGTGCTGCATCTCCGTGGTCCTCCGTTCTGGGCCTGGTTTTAGCTGGACTGCCGCTGACAGATGGAGGAGTCTGGGCTGCTTGAGATCTCTCTCCCGAGCTATGAGCCTGTCTGTTTTTATGTCCCTTGCCGTTGAATGAGTAGCCACGCTCCGCTCTAGAGAAGGGAGAAGCGCCAGTGCCATCTTGCCCACGAGGCGCCGGCGGCAAGGAGTAATAGTCTGTTAATTTCTTCGGGTGGTGTTCCGCCTGATGTTTCCTGGTCATGATGCCCGGGTGGTTGGGGGTCAGATCGCCACTTGAAAAGGTGTTCTCGGTGCCTTAAGTCGCTGTGAGCCGCTGTTTTATCCCGCTGTTTGCCGAGGCTCAGGGATCACACCGCCATCTCGGTGGAGTCCAAGCCATGCCCCTGAAGATTACCATTTTCTAATGCTGTATTAAATACCTCTAATAATTCAGGCAACAAAACATCTTCGTAAACCTTATAGACTTCCCCCGGTAACCAATCTGCACCTGGGGCTTTATTATTAGGTAAGCTGGCAGAGGCAATTGAGGTCCTCTAAAGTCAAAGGTTGATCCAACATCTCTCTATCAGCCACGATAGTTTTGTTACCATAATAGAATTAAGAAATGATTGAAGTTCAGTTTACTTATAGGACACTTTACTGCTATACAGGTTTTTATAGAAGTCAAGAAATACTGTTGAGATCTCCAAAGTGGTTTGTACATTTTCAGTTGGTGAATTTTGTATTTCCACTACTTGTATCATTGGTTTCTGAGCTTTTACTATTGTTGCTAAAAGATGCCCCATGCTTTCCCCATCCTCAAAATAAGGTTGCTGAAGGAGAAAACGTTTCTGTTCTGCTTATTTACGAAAAACTTTAGCATATTTATGTTGTTTTTGTATCCACATCTGTTGTGTTTCTATAGAAGGGTTAGCTATATATAGAAGTTCGGCCTTTAAAACATCTTCAATCACTAAATGTTCCCACTCCCTAGATTTTTTCTGAATCCTTGAGATTTGAGAGATAAATAGACCTCTCATATAAGCTTTTAATGAATCCCACTATATCTCTGAAGATACAGAAGGCTTATTAACAGTACTATAAGTCAAAATATCTAACTTTGTTTTCTCTTTTTATGGAAAAAGGTCAAACCAATAAGGATTAATTTTCCAAAAAGTGCAAGTCTGCATTGGATTTAATGCTAACTTAAGAACCAACGGGGAGTGATCAGATAGTCCTCTAGCTGCATTGGTCACTTCAGATATCATGGGTAACATTATAGAGGTAACTATTGCCAAGTCTATTCTAGATAAGGTCTTATGGGTGCTAGAGAAACAAGAAAACAATCTTTCATTAGGATGTAACATTCTCCAGACATCCATGAGTCCAATCTCCCGGATATAGCCAGCAAAAGAAGTACATACTGAAGTTACCGATACAGTGACTGATTGAAATCTATCCAGGGAAGAATGAAGATAATTGTTAAAATATCCTACTATTAATCAAGGAACATCAGTTTTATCAGAGGTAAAATTCAATAGTTCTTTAAGTATCTTCGAAGAGCATGGGGGGGGGGGGGGGTTATATATACATTAGCTAGTACAAATTATTTTCTATACAAAAAAATAAATAAAATAAGGCGACCTTTAGTGTCTATTTGTATCTGCCTGCAGGAGAAATCAACATCATTTGCTATTGATTTAGATACACCTCTAGAATATATAGTATAAGTAGAATGATATTGCCTACTATATTGTGCACGCTTCAAGTAATTAAATGTATCTGTATTTAAATGGGTCTCCTGAGATATAGTTAAAAGGGGGAAAATTATATAATTTCAAGAATTGAAGCACAAGACTGATTTAATGGCGATAAATGAGTGACGGTACCTCCAGTTGAGTCACTTTGTTGAGCAATTACCCCAACCAATAAGATCAGGAGACGATCTAACACCGTTGGAATGGTTATGTACAGCGGAAAACGTGAGAAACAACATATCTCGGATATATAAAATATTATCAGCAACAGATCAACTGGAGATCCTGCCAGTCATAAAAAAAATGGAAAAGGGAATTGGGGTCACATAGAGATAAAGTCACCATTGGAAAGATTTTGAAATTAACTCACAGCTCCGCGGTAGACATAAAAAAGGCGGAAATTAACTGTAAATGCCTGACAAGGTGGTACGCAACCCCCAATAAAATTAGTAAATACCAAGCGGGAAAATCTGCGGAATGCTGGCGAGGATGCAAGGCAGTAGGAACGATGGCCCACCTGTGGAAATTAACTATAAATGCCTGACAAGGTGGTACGCAACCCCCAATAAAATTAGTAAATACCAAGCGGGAAAATCTGCGGAATGCTGGCAAGGATGCAAGGCAGTAGGAAAACTTGTGGTGAGACTGCCCAAAAATTTTAAAATATTGGAAAAAGATCTTACAGCTAATAAAAGCAATCATTAAAAAAGAAATACCAGAGGACCCGTGGATAGTTTTGTTACATGGAGTGGAAGAAAACAATACAGAGACTAAGTAATACTACATCTATTGAATGCTGTGAAAACACTTATCCCTAAAAAGTGGCAAGAGGTAGCAAGTCCTACAATCCGGGAGTGGAGAAACAGTGTAGAAGAAACATACAACATGGAATGTTTGAGGCAGAGTTTGGAGGAAAAAAGTGCGGGGTTAACAGATAAATGGGAGAGTTGGAAAGTGTTTAAAAAGACATGTAGGTACGCAGAGGTAATAAGATCTTAGACCGAGGAAATCCATCTGCAACGGGAGTAAATGACAAATGACAAACGACGAATTCTATAAGTAAAGAGGTAGGAGGTAGGGAGGGCGTCGGGTACAGGGGGAGGGTTTTTTTTGGAACATCCAGAAGCAATAGGGTATAGGGGTGGATAATAGGGTTTATAGGATTGTTTTTATATATTTGTATGATGTTATCCTTGATATTTAATAAAATAAAATAAAGAATTAAAAAAAAATTAATGGGTCTCCTGCAAGCAGATAATAGACTAAGAGAACTGTTTAAATGTAGTATACATTGCTTGTCTCTTTACAATAACAAATGATTGCAATATCAAGCTTTAGGACCATAACTGTAAATTAAATACTGTATATACTCGAGTATAAGCCGACCCGAATATAAGCAGAGGCACCTAATTTTACCACAAAAAACTGGGAAAACTTATTGACTCGAGTATTACCCTAGGGTGTCCACCTGCATGCCTCACTGTGCCTCACTGTGTCCATGTGCATGCCTCACTGTATCCATGTCTCACTGTGTCCATGCCTCACTGTGCCCATGCCTCACTGTGCCCATGACTAGACTGACGTTTAACATGGAAGTCTATGGAAGGGGTGCCCGGCTTTGGGGCTACATGTGTGCCAAGTTTTGGGTCCAGGGGACCTACGACTGGCCGGTACCGGGTCACCAAAGTCACCGGAGAAATTACTGTTTAACATGGGAGTCAATGAAAGGGGTGCCCGGGTTTGAAAAATAGGTGCTCCCCGGCCATAGGTCCCCTGGATAACAAACTTTGCACACTTGTAGAGGAAGAGTGGGGCTACATGTGTACCAAGTTTGGGGTCCAGGGGTGCTACGGATGGCTAGTATCGGGTCCCCAAAGTCCGGAAGATCAGGCGCAAAAAGGTGACCCGAGTATAAGCCGAGGGGGGCATATTCAGCACAAAAAAATGTGCTCAAAAACTCGGCTTATACTCGAGTATATACGGTAATCCTTTCTAGTAATGGATAGTCCCTTCCTTGTGAGGAGGAAGTTTCTATATTCATTTTAAATATCCGGTGAGCGCTTATAATCTATATAAAAAATAACCCAACAACACCAAAAAAAGAAAAAAAATATAGTAATAAAAAAAAAGTGCTTCAAAACCTTGCATGCACCCCTAGAAAACTATCATTCCCTTCAATGACCAATCCGGGAAGAACATAACATTAGAATATTGAAGGAAGTCCTTTTTAATGGAACTAACTCTTCTGAGACTAAAATCTCTATCACGTTGATTGAATAGTCGTATTAAAAATGGCCGTGGAGGGGATCCTGCTGGTAAAGGCCTCTAGGTACTCGGTGTGCTCTTTCAACCAAAAAGGAAACAGAAAGATGTTCTTTCCCAATTGTCTCCCATAGTCATGTTTCTGCAAATTCTGTGGGGTTAGCTCCCTCAGAATGCTCTGGGAGACCCACCAGCCTAATATTATTACACCGGAGGCGATTTTCAAGATCTCCAAGTTTGCGGGCATGAATATCTGATATTTTCATTACTTCTTTGATCTCTTGACCACTGGCTGTGAGATATCCTCTAATTCTATGACACGATTTTCCAAAGCAGACGTTCTTTCTCTTATTTTATTGACATTCAGACGAAGAAAAGTAAATTCTTCTTTAAGGCCCTGCACTTGCACTGTTAAATTGCATTTAGAGTTCTGACATTGTTGCACTGCTTTTAGCACATCTAATAATGTTGGCTCTAATGGCGTTGATGTTAATGATGTTGTTAATATATGCCGGCTGTTTAGCTGATTATCAGTGTACTGTCTCGCACTTTTATCCTTTTCTTCCTTTTCTTCCACATCAGACATTGATTAAATAAAGAGAATATTCCCACGCTACCTGGATAATAATAAATAATGGAACACTAGATAAAAAAACAAGCAGCGAGCTTGTGGCCTGACGTCATTTCCGGGGGCCCGTCTAATCCAATCCAATGCATATCGTCACAGTCACGTGACTTCATCAGGGAATGACATTGACCATGACGATACGCGTTGGATTGGATTAGACGCGCACCCGTAAGTGACGTCAGGCCCCGAGCTCCCTGCTTGTTTTTTTATCTAATTTTTTACCTGTTTGTTATGTGAGTACCTTAAAGCTGTAACCCCAATAAATTACCCAGTGTTTACATACTTCACTATTTGGGTCCCCCTTTCCTTTTTACTTAATTTTCACTGATTTGGGAGGCTGTCCACTGCTACCGAGGTATACAGAGGCAACATAGCACTGTATATGAGGATTGTATATCAGGTTACCAAGGCACATTAGGACACCAACCCCATTGAGGTTTCCCTGGTCACCATTGTACATCAAGAATACTGGGCGATAGCCACTGCAAGATCCCGGATTCACGCATCATCACTATTTACATCACGCTGTTACCTTACAGCGGTAAGGTAAGGAGCCATTGCACATTGAGGTGTTTATACACTGAAGAGGATTCACATCACTTATTCACTGAAAGACTATCTGCACAGATTGTCACTTGGAGCATAGCACTTTTTTTTTACAAGGCCAAGGCACCGTCATTGTGCGCGCGTGCACGATCTCCGCGATCTGCGCATGCGCATTGGTGCACGTCTGTTAACCGCCAGATGACTGTTAGCTGGAATGCGCCTGAGACCTGTTGCAGGACTATGAGCAGTGTGTCCATGACAATACCTCTACAGGAGTAGGATGTCATCTATGTACTGTATCTAGCCCACAGGACTAGTTCCATCCTCCGTCGGGCATAGATGACACCCTTCTCCCACTTTGCCATGAACAAATTTGCCACACTGGGGGTATGCTTAGCCCCCATTGCAACACCCCTATTTTGTAGGAAGAAACCACCCCCGAACCAAAAATTGTCGTGTGGCTGCATATTTCAATAGATCCATAATGAACTCTTTTTGAATCAAACTTAAGGGTGAGTCCTTATCCAAGTAATATGACACTGCGGATAAGCCAAGTTCATGGGGAATGATGGTGTATAGCAGGGGTGCCCAACGAGTAGCCCGGGGGCCACATGTGGCCTGCGGAGCCCTCTGATGTGGCCCCCAACCTCCTGCTCTGGGATGACGGGTTGGCAAGCCCAGATTTCAGGTTGTCTACCTGCCATGCCAGAGCATCAGTGTTGTGAATGAAGCCAGCGGTAGGAGGAAGCAAGCAGCTGCGGAGCAGAGCCGCATAAGCCAATGCTTACTGTATAGCACCGGCTCCTGTCATAGGTGTATATATGGACATATCTGTTCTGCAGTGGTTACTGGGCTGCTTTCAAACTGATCTGCATGTGTAGCGCAGTGTACCTGCGGCTTACCTGCACTGAGCCATAGACTTCTGGTTTTACCTGTGGGTTTGGTGCACTTTCAGAAAGTGCACCACACCTGCAGTATATGATAGAATTCTATGGCAAAGTACAGCTAACCTGTAGGAAAGCCACAGGTGCACTGCGCTGCATCCAAGGTGTGGGTAGACCATAGACCATCAGTGTAAAAGTAGCCTTAGGCCCCATTAACATGATCTGTCTGACCCAGGCAGGAAAAGAAGATCTTCTGGACTGCAGCACTCCACACTGTAAAGAACGCTGGATGCAGGACTCAGCATCAGCATCAGTCTTGAAGGGATGTGACATTTGAAAATAAATTAGTCTGTTATATCAGCTTCAGGTGTTTGGTAGCTGGTGGTGATCCAAGACTGGTTCATCTTTATGAAGGTCAGTCGATCAACCGAGTCGGTGGACAGGCGCACCCTGTGATCCGTGACAAATCCTCCAGCAGCACTGAATGTGCGTTCTGAAAGAACGCTGGATGCAGGACAGGCCAGTAGCTCAATTGCATACTGTGCAAGCTCTGGCCAGTGATCCATCCTCAAGACCCAGTAAGCCAGAGGATTTTCGGTGGGAAAGGTGTCCAAGTCTGACCTTGCCCCTAGGTATTCCTGCACCATGTATATCAGACGCTGGCGATGGTTGCTGGAACCGATCATACCTTGGGGCTGCGGACTAAAAAATTGTCTGAACGCATCGGTCAGATGGCCACCTTCTCCACCGCTCCTTCTGCTACTGACCGAAGCCTCAGCAACTCGTTGTCCAGGACCAGGAGTTTGTAACCTCCCAGTCTCTGGGAACGCATTGCACAGACCTTTCTGCAAGGCCTCCCGGAGTTGTCTCATCCTCTGCTCCCTCTGCGACGGCAAGATAAGGTCCGCAACCTTACCCTTGTACCGTGGATCAAGGAGAGTGGCCAGCCAGTAATGGTCCCTCTCCTTGATCCGAAGAATACGAGGATTCTTCCGCAGACTTTGCAGGATCAGGGAGGCCATGCAGCGTAAGTTAGCTGAGGCATTCGGTCCGGAGTCCTCTGGGTTACTAAGGACGACATGATCCGCAGCCACCTCCTCCCAGCCACGTACAAGTCCACAGGTTTGTTGGGACTGTAAATCATCCCTAAAAGACTGCTGCTGTTGATGCTGAGGGCCATGCTCCACCTCCATGCTGACACAATCCTCCTCCTCCTCCTCTTCCTGTGTGATGGGTGGGACACAAGGAACACTGTCTGGGTAAAGGGGGCCTTGAGAGGCAAGGAAGTCCTCCTCTTCCTGCCTCTGTTCTGCCTCAAGTGCCCTGTCCATTATTCCACGCAGCGTATGCTCCAACAGGTGGACAAGAGGTACAGTGTCACTGATGCATGCACTGTCACTGCTCACCATCCTTGTGGCCTCCTCAAATGGTGCCAGGACAGTGCATGCATCCCTGATCATGCTCCACTGGCGTGGTGAAAAAAACCTGAGCTCCCCTGACCCTGTCCTGGTGCCGTAGTCGCACAGGTACTCATTGATGGCCCTCTGCTGCGTGTGCAGCCGCTACAGCATGGCCAACGTTGAGTTCCACCTGGTGGGCATGTCACATATAAGGCGGTTCTTGGGCAGGTTCAACTCCTTTTGCAGCTCAGCCAGCCGAGCACTGGCATTATATGATCTGCGGAAATGCACACAGACTTTCCTGGCCTGCCTCAGGACATCCTGTAAGCCCGGGTACCTGCCCAAGAACCGCTGCACCACCAGGTTAAGGACGTGAGCCACACAGGGCACATGGGTCAGTTGTCCCTGTCGGAGGGCAGAGAGGAGGTTGGTGCTATTGTCGCAAACCACCATTCCTGGCTTAAGCTGGCGTGGCGTCAACCACCTCTCGGCCTGCCCCTGCAGAGCAGACAGAACCTCTGCCCAGTGTGGCTCCTGTCCCCCAAACACACCAGCGCAAGCACGGCATGGCATCTTTTTGCCTGCGTACTTGCGTATCCCCTTGAACGCCTACGGAGCACCGCTGGTTCCGAGGACAAAGCACAGGAAGAGGCCATGGAGGAAGAAGAAGAGGAGGGGGTGGAGGAGAGAGGTGTGTCACAACCAGTAGTAGCATTTTGAAGGCGTAGTGGCGAAACAACCTCCAACACTACTGCACCCTGTCCTGCATCCTTCCCAGCTGCCAAAAGAGTGACCCAATGGGCCGTGAAAGAAAGGTAAAGTCCCTGTCCATGCCTGCTGGACCATGAGTCAGCGGTAATATGCACCTTACCACCGACCGCCCTGTCCAGCGAGGCATGGACATTGCCTTCCGTGTGCCGGTAGAGAGCCGGAATCGCCTTCCGTGAGAAAAAGTGGCGTTTGGGAACCTGCCACTGAGGAACCGCACATTGCATAAACTCACGGAAGGGGGCAGAGTCTACCAACTGAAAAGGCAGCAGTTAAATTGCTAGCAATTTAGCCAAGCTAGCATTCAACCGCTGGGCATGTGGATGGCTGGGAGTGAACTTCTTTCGACTGTCCAGCAGCTGGGGTAGGGAAATTTGCCTGCTACAATCGGACGTCGGTGTACTGCTAGCAGAGTGCACGCAAGTACTTGGCTGTGACACACCTAATAATACACCTTCATTCCTCTCAGTGCAGGTTTCAGAGAGGACTGAAGGTATAGTGGGGTTGGAGATCCCAGCTGATGAGGAGCAAGGAGAGGTCCGCTTTGTTCTTTGGTGTGGGTCTTTAAGGTACGCTTGCCAACGAGCTGCATGGCAGGTCAACATATGTCTAGTCAAGCAAGTGGTGCCCAAGCGGCTGATGTTTTGGCCACGCGAGATACGCTTGAGACATATGTTGCAAATAGCAGCGGTGCGATCAGATGCACTCGACTCAAAAAAGGCCCACACCAAAGAACTTTTGGAATAACGGGCAGAGGCAGCGCCCTGCACAGGCGGAGCTCTGCGGTGTGATTCAGTCGGTGTGCTGCCCTGACGCTGGCCCCCGGAGGGCATCCTGCCTCGTTGGAGATGTGCCTCCTCCTCATCCTCCTCCTCCTCCTCTCTCCTATCAGGCACCCACGTGGAGTCAGTGACCTCATCATCCCCTCCCTCCTCATCACTGGAGCCAATCTGCCAGTATGCTGCAGCTGCTGGAACATGACTGCCAGATTTCTGTCCTTCTTGTTCATCCCCTCTCTCTGCGCTCACGCTACTGCCTTCCTCTAGCTGGGTATCATCATCAGACCCTTCGAAACGCTGGGCATCCTCCTGGAGCATGTACCCAACACTGTGCTCAAACAGTTCGGGGGACTCCTCAGGAGGACATGGTGGGTCTAGGGAAGGAGTGACTGATGATGACATTGATACGAGGGAAGAGGACACTTTGGCAGCTGCTTTGCCAGTACCCTGAGCCTGGGTGAGAGAGGATGAGGAGGATGAGGAGGATGAGGAGGGCTTGGTCATCCACTCTACCAAGTCTTCGGCATGATGCGGCTCAACACGTCCAGCTACTGAAAATAAGGACAAGCGTGTCCCATGGCCACGTGCTGATGACAATGCACCGCTTCCACGACCAGCACTGTTGCCCCCAGACAAAGAGCCTGCTTGCCCTCTTTTATTGGCTCGTGACTGTCTGCCTCTCTTTGTTGGCCTTCTAGACATAGTAATGGCCTGCAGAGAGATGAGAAAAACCAGCAATTGGGTAGTGTATATTGTGCTGGAGATGCCTGTATTAGAGAACAGTAATGACGGGTATATACAGGTGTACACTGTGCCACTAACTCCTGCAGATGCCTGTATTAGAGAACAGTAATGACGGGTATGTATTAGAGAACAGTAATGACGGGTAGGGATGAGCTTCGTGTTCGAGTCGAACATACGTTCGACTCGAACATTGGCTGTTCGATCGTTCGACGAAGATCGAACGATTTGGGCCGTTCGCGCCAAATTCGAGTGACGCGAACGGCCCACAATGCACTACGCCATCGCAGTGTCATCCAGGCGCTGTGATTGGCCAAGCATGCACTGTGACCCCGCATGCTTGGCCAATCACAGCGCCGGCAGCGAGGAGAGCAATGATTGGCCACAGGCAGGATGCCTGTGGCCAATTATTGCTGAGGGTGTTAGTACACGCCCCACACTATAAAAGGCCGCCAGCACGGCGGCCTAGTGTAGTGTGTTCCGGAGCAGGGATAGAGTAGCATAGGCAGGGACAGTGACTGTTATTTCTTTCTTGCTTAACCTGGATTCCTTTAGTTTAGGGAAAGAGAAGGATAGGTAGGGAGAGTGTCAGTGTGTTTTGTGCTTCTGCTATAGTGTGCTTAAAAAAAACATTTATTCTAGGGACAGAAAACTCTAGGTAGGGACAGTGTCAGTTTCTTTCACTCTGCAAGTCCTTGTTTCCAGGGACCTGTAAGGACAGTGAGTTAATTTTCCTTGTGCTATATTGTGATTAAAAAAAACATTTTTTCTAGGGACAGAAAACTGTAGGTAGGGAGAGTGTTTTTTTTCTTTCACTCTGCAAGTCCTTGTTTCCAGGGACCTGTAAGGACAGTGAGTTAATTGTCCTTGTGCTATATTGTGCTTAAAAAAAACATTTATTCTAGGGACAGAAAACTCTAGGTAGGGACAGTGTCAGTTTCTTTCACTCTGCAAGTCCTTGTTTCCAGGGACCTGTAAGGACAGTGAGTTAATTTTCCTTGTGCTCTATTGTGATTAAAAAAAACATTTATTCTAGGGACAGAAAACTCTAGGTAGGGACAGTGTCAGTTTCTTTCACTCTGCAAGTCCTTGTTTCCAGGGACCTGTAAGGACAGTGAGTTAATTTTCCTTGTGCTCTATTGTGATTAAAAAAAACATTTATTCTAGGGACAGAAAACTCTAGGTAGGGACAGTGTCAGTTTCTTTCACTCTGCAAGTCCTTGTTTCCAGGGACCTGTAAGGACAGTGAGTTAATTTTCCTTGTGCTCTATTGTGATTAAAAAAAACATTTATTCTAGGGACAGAAAACTCTAGGTAGGGACAGTGTCAGTTTCTTTCACTCTGCAAGTCCTTGTTTCCAGGGACCTGTAAGGACAGTGAGTTAATTTTCCTTGTGCTATATTGTGATTAAAAAAAACATTTTTTCTAGGGACAGAAAACTGTAGGTAGGGAGAGTGTTTTTTTTCTTTCACTCTGCAAGTCCTTGTTTCCAGGGACCTGTAAGGACAGTGAGTTAATTTTCCTTGTGCTATATTGTGATTAAAAAAAACATTTTTTCTAGGGACAGAAAACTGTAGGTAGGGAGAGTGTTTTTTTTCTTTCACTCTGCAAGTCCTTGTTTCCAGGGACCTGTAAGGACAGTGAGTTAATTTTCCTTGTGCTATATTGTGATTAAAAAAAACATTTATTCTAGGGACAGAAAACTCTAGGTAGGGACAGTGTCAGTTTCTTTCACTCTGCAAGTCCTTGTTTCCAGGGACCTGTAAGGACAGTGAGTTAATTTTCCTTGTGCTATATTGTGATTAAAAAAAACATTTATTCTAGGGACAGAAAACTCTAGGTAGGGACAGTGTCAGTTTCTTTCACTCTGCAAGTCCTTGTTTCCAGGGACCTGTAAGGACAGTGAGTTAATTTTCCTTGTGCTATATTGTGATTAAAAAAAACATTTTTTCTAGGGACAGAAAACTGTAGGTAGGGAGAGTGTTTTTTTTCTTTCACTCTGCAAGTCCTTGTTTCCAGGGACCTGTAAGGACAGTGAGTTAATTTTCCTTGTGCTATATTGTGATTAAAAAAAACATTTTTTCTAGGGACAGAAAACTGTAGGTAGGGAGAGTGTTTTTTTTCTTTCACTCTGCAAGTCCTTGTTTCCAGGGACCTGTAAGGACAGTGAGTTAATTTTCCTTGTGCTATATTGTGATTAAAAAAAACATTTATTCTAGGGACAGAAAACTCTAGGTAGGGACAGTGTCAGTTTCTTTCACTCTGCAAGTCCTTGTTTCCAGGGACCTGTAAGGACAGTGAGTTAATTTTCCTTGTGCTATATTGTGATTAAAAAAAACATTTATTCTAGGGACAGAAAACTCTAGGTAGGGACAGTGTCAGTTTCTTTCACTCTGCAAGTCCTTGTTTCCAGGGACCTGTAAGGACAGTGAGTTAATTTTCCTTGTGCTATATTGTGATTAAAAAAAACATTTATTCTAGGGACAGAAAACTCTAGGTAGGGACAGTGTCAGTTTCTTTCACTCTGCAAGTCCTTGTTTCCAGGGACCTGTAAGGACAGTGAGTTAATTTTCCTTGTGCTATATTGTGATTAAAAAAAACATTTATTCTAGGGACAGAAAACTCTAGGTAGGGACAGTGTCAGTTTCTTTCACTCTGCAAGTCCTTGTTTCCAGGGACCTGTAAGGACAGTGAGTTAATTTTCCTTGTGCTATATTGTGATTAAAAAAAACATTTATTCTAGGGACAGAAAACTCTAGGTAGGGACAGTGTCAGTTTCTTTCACTCTGCAAGTCCTTGTTTCCAGGGACCTGTAAGGACAGTGAGTTAATTTTCCTTGTGCTCTATTGTGATTAAAAAAAACATTTATTCTAGGGACAGAAAACTCTAGGTAGGGACAGTGTCAGTTTCTTTCACTCTGCAAGTCCTTGTTTCCAGGGACCTGTAAGGACAGTGAGTTAATTTTCCTTGTGCTATATTGTGATTAAAAAAAACATTTTTTCTAGGGACAGAAAACTGTAGGTAGGGAGAGTGTTTTTTTTCTTTCACTCTGCAAGTCCTTGTTTCCAGGGACCTGTAAGGACAGTGAGTTAATTTTCCTTGTGCTATATTGTGATTAAAAAAAACATTTATTCTAGGGACAGAAAACTCTAGGTAGGGACAGTGTCAGTTTCTTTCACTCTGCAAGTCCTTGTTTCCAGGGACCTGTAAGGACAGTGAGTTAATTTTCCTTGTGCTATATTGTGATTAAAAAAAACATTTATTCTAGGGACAGAAAACTCTAGGTAGGGACAGTGTCAGTTTCTTTCACTCTGCAAGTCCTTGTTTCCAGGGACCTGTAAGGACAGTGAGTTAATTTTCCTTGTGCTATATTGTGATTAAAAAAAACATTTTTTCTAGGGACAGAAAACTGTAGGTAGGGAGAGTGTTTTTTTTCTTTCACTCTGCAAGTCCTTGTTTCCAGGGACCTGTAAGGACAGTGAGTTAATTTTCCTTGTGCTATATTGTGATTAAAAAAAACATTTTTTCTAGGGACAGAAAACTGTAGGTAGGGAGAGTGTTTTTTTTCTTTCACTCTGCAAGTCCTTGTTTCCAGGGACCTGTAAGGACAGTGAGTTAATTTTCCTTGTGCTATATTGTGATTAAAAAAAACATTTATTCTAGGGACAGAAAACTCTAGGTAGGGACAGTGTCAGTTTCTTTCACTCTGCAAGTCCTTGTTTCCAGGGACCTGTAAGGACAGTGAGTTAATTTTCCTTGTGCTATATTGTGATTAAAAAAAACATTTATTCTAGGGACAGAAAACTCTAGGTAGGGACAGTGTCAGTTTCTTTCACTCTGCAAGTCCTTGTTTCCAGGGACCTGTAAGGACAGTGAGTTAATTTTCCTTGTGCTATATTGTGATTAAAAAAAACATTTATTCTAGGGACAGAAAACTCTAGGTAGGGACAGTGTCAGTTTCTTTCACTCTGCAAGTCCTTGTTTCCAGGGACCTGTAAGGACAGTGAGTTAATTTTCCTTGTGCTATATTGTGCTTAAAAAAAACATTTATTCTAGGGACAGAAAACTCTAGGTAGGGACAGTGTCAGTTTCTTTCACTCTGCAAGTCCTTGTTTCCAGGGACCTGGAGAGACATTGAGTGAATTGTCCTTGTGCTATATTGTGATTAAAAAAAACATTTATTCTAGGGACAGAAAACTCTAGGTAGGGACAGTGTCAGTTTCTTTCACTGTGAAAGTCCTTGTTTCAAGGGACAGAGAAGGACACCTGAAGGTAGCCCTTATTGCTTTTTTCCCATCTCCCTGCAGGCCATCTATTAGAATGTCTGGAAGGCAAACAAGGAGAGGCAGACAGTCAGGAGGCAATAAAAGAGGGCAAGCAGGCTCTGTGTCTGGGGGCAACAGTGCTGGTCGTGGACGCGGTGCATTGTCATCAGCACATGGCCATGGGACACGCTTGTCCTTCTTTTCGGCAGCTGGACATGTTGAGCCACATCATGCCGAAGACTTGGTAGAGTGGATGACCAAGCCCTCCTCCTCCTCCTCATCCTCTCTCACCCAGGCTCAGGGTACTGGAAAAGCAGCTGCCAAAGCGTCGTCTTCCCTGGTATCAATGTCAGACAAATCATCAGTCACTCCTTCCCTAGACCCACCATGTCCTCCTCCTGAGGAGTCCCCCGAACTGTTTCAGCACAGTGTTGGGTACATGCTCCAGGAGGATGCCCAGCGTTTCGAAGGGTCTGATGATGAAACCCAGCTAGAGGAAGGCAGTAGCGTGAGAGCAGACAGAGGGGATGCTCAAGAAGGACACCAATCTGGCAGTCATGTTCCAGCAGCTGCAGCATACTGCCAGATTGGCTCCAGTGATGAGGAGGGAGGGGATGATGAGGTCAATGACTCCACGTGGGTGCCTAATAGGAGAGAGGAGGAGGAGGAGGATGAGGAGGAGGCACATCTCCAACGAGGCAGGATGCCCTTTGGTGGCCAGCGTAAGGGCAGTACACCGACGGAATCACACCGCAGAGCTCCGCCTGTGCAGGGCGCTGCCTCTGCCCGTCATTCAAAAAGTTCTTTGGTGTGGGCCTTTTTTGAGGCTAGTGCATCAGATCGCACAGCTGCTGTTTGCAACATATGTCTCAAGCGTATATCGCGTGGCCAAAACATCAGCCGCTTGGGTACCACATGCCTGACCAGACATATGTTGACCTGCCATGCAGCTCGTTGGCAAGCCTACCTCAAAGACCCACACCAAAGAACAAAGCGGACCTCTCCTTGCACCGCATCAGCTGGGATCTCCAACCCCACTATAACTTCAGTCCTCTCTGAAACATGCACTGAGAGGAATGAAGGTGTAGAATTAGGTGTGTCACAGCCAAGTACTTGCGCCCACTCTGCTAGCAGTACACCGACGTCCGATTCTAGCAGGCAAATTTCCCTGCCCCAGCTGCTGGACCGTCGAAAGAAGTTCACTCCCAGCCATCCACATGCCCAGCGGTTGAATGCTAGCTTGGCTAAATTGCTAGCGCTTCAACTGCTGCCTTTTCAGTTGGTAGACTCGGCCCCCTTCCGTGAGTTTGTGCAATGTGCGGTTCCTCAGTGGCAGGTTCCCAAACGCCACTTTTTCTCACGGAAGGCTATTCCGGCTCTCTACCGGCATGTGGAAGGCAATGTCTTGGCCTCGCTGGACAGGGCGGTCAGCGGTAAGGTGCATATTACCGCTGACTCATGGTCCAGCAGGCATGGACAGGGACGTTACCTTTCTTTCACGGCCCATTGGGTCACTCTTTTGGCAGCTGGGAAGGATTCAGGACAAGGTGCAGTAGTGTTGGAGGTTGTCCCACCGCCACGCCTCCAAAATGCTACTACTGGTTGTGACACACCTCTCTCCTCCACCCCCTCCTCTTCTTCTTCCTCCATGGCCTCTTCCTGTGGTTTGTCCTATGAACCAGCGGTGCTCCGTAGCCGTTCACGGGGCTACGCAAGTACGCAGGCAAAAAGATGCCATGCCGTGCTTGCGCTGGTGTGTTTGGGGGACAGAAGCCACACTGGGGCAGAGGTCCTGTCTGCTCTGCAGGGCCAGGCCGAGAGGTGGTTGACGCCACGCCAGCTTAAGCCAGGAATGGTGGTTTGCGACAATGGCACCAACCTCCTCTCCGCCCTCCGACAGGGACAACTGACCCATGTGCCCTGTGTGGCTCACGTCCTTAACCTGGTGGTGCAGCTCTTCTTGGGCAGGTACCCGGGCTTACAGGATGTCCTGAGGCAGGCCAGGAAAGTCTGTGTGCATTTCCGCAGATCTTATAATGCCAGTGCTCGCCTGGCTGAGCTGCAAAAGGAGTTGAACCTGCCCAAGAACCGCCTTATATGTGACATGCCCACCAGGTGGAACTCAACGTTGGCCATGCTGCAGCGGCTGCACACGCAGCAGAGGGCCATCAATGAGTACCTGTGCGACTACGGCACCAGGACAGGGTCAGGGGAGCTTGGTTTTTTTTCTCCACGCCAGTGGGGCATGATCAGGGATGCATGCACTGTCCTGGCACCATTTGAGGAGGCCACGAGGATGGTGAGCAGTGACAGTGCATGCATCAGTGACACTGTACCTCTTGTCCACCTGTTGGAGCACACGCTGCGTGGAATAATGGACAGGGCACTTGAGGCAGAACAGAGGCAGGAAGAGGAGGACTTCCTTGCCTCTCAAGGCCCCCTTTACCCAGACAGTGTTCCTTCTGTCCCACCCATCGCACAGGAAGAGGAGGAGGAGGAGGAGGAGGAGGAGGAGGAGGAGGAGGATTGTGTCAGCATGGAGGTGGAGGCTGGCACTCAGCATCATCAGCAGCAGTCTTTTAGGGATGATTTACAGTCCCAAGAAACCAGTGGACTTGTACGTGGCTGGGAGGAGGTGGCTGCGGATCATGTCGTCCTTAGTGACCCAGAGGACTCCGGAGCGAATGCCTCAGCAAACCTACGCTGCATGGCCTCCCTGATCCTGCAAAGTCTGCGGAAGGATCCTCGTATTCTTCGGATCAAGGAGAGGGACCATTACTGGCTGGCCACTCTCCTTGATCCACGGTACAAGGGTAAGGTTGCGGACCTTATGTTACCGTCGCAGAGGGAGCAGAGGATGAGACAACTCCGGGAGGCCTTGCAGAAAGGTCTGTGCAACGCGTTCCCAGAGACTGGGAGGTTGCAAACTCCTGGTCCTGGACAACGAGTTGCTGAGGCTTCGGCCAGTCAAAGAAGGAGCGGTGGGGAAGGTGGCCGTCTGACCGATGCGTTCAGACAATTCTTTAGTCCGCAGCCCCAAAGTATGATCGGTTCCAGCAACCATCGCCAGCGTCTGATAAACATGGTGCAGGAATATCTAGGGGCAAGGTCAGACTTGGACACCTTCCCCACCGAAAATCCTCTGGCTTACTGGGTCTTGAGGATGGATCACTGGCCAGAGCTTGCACAGTATGCAATTGAGCTACTGGCCTGTCCTGCATCCAGCGTTCTTTCGGAACGCACATTCAGTGCTGCTGGAGGATTTGTCACGGATCACAGGGTGCGCCTGTCCACCGACTCGGTTGATCGACTGACTTTCATCAAGATGAACCAGTCTTGGATCACCACCAGCTACCACACACCTGATGCTGATATAACAGACTAATTGATTTTAAAATGTCACATCCCTTCAAGACTGATGCTGATGCTGAGTGCCTGTGCTGTTATGTTGACTGGCTATCCTCCTCCTCCGAGGTCCTCAATGATACGATTGATGATGATAGCTTGGAAGATCATTTTTGTTTATGGGTGCCGCCACCAGTGCCTAACGCCCAATTTTTCAGCCCCTGTTTAACAGGGGCGTGTAATTACAATTTTTGAAGCAATACTTTGCAACAGGGCTCATTGCTGTGCTCCAAGTACAGTATCTGTGAGGAGTTGCAGTGTTGTGCCACCAGTGCCTAAGGCCCAATTTTTCAGCCCCTGTTTAACAGGGGCGTGTCATTACAATTTTTGAAGCAATACTTTGCAACAGGGCTCATTGCTGTGCTCCAAGTACAGTATCTGTGAAGGGTTGCAGTGTTGTGCCACCAGTGCCTAAGGCCCAATTTTTCAGCCCCTGTTCAACAGGGGCATGTAATTACAATTCTTGATCTAATAATTCACAGCAGGGCCCATTGCTGCACCCACCAAGAGTAACTGTCAGGGCTTACAGTGTTGTGGCACCAGCACCACCATCAAAGGCCCAATTTTTACTACCACTGTTCAACAATTATATGTAATTCAAATTCCTGATATAATAGTTGACAGCAGGGCGTTCCAGCACCAACCAAGAGTAACTGTGAGTGCTTACAGTGTTGTGCCAACACCAACAACTAAGGGGCCTATTTCTGCAGAGTATATACGGCAGGTCCCTACTTTCAAACATCCAACTTACAAACGACTCCTACTTGCAAACGCAAGAAGACAACAGGAAGTGAGAGGAAATCTACCACTAGGAAGGAAAATTCTCTCCTGTAAGAATAAATATGGGAGAAAGGTGTCTCCTCTGTACTGATGCTTTATCAGCAATCCTTGTTTCAAGAAAAACACCACATTTCAAAAACAGTTGTCATTAGGACGGAAAGTGAGGTGAAATGTTCTGAACAGGGGCACAGACAGCAAAACAAATGTTACAGGGGTGATAACCCTTACCTATGTTTTCCAAAAAGTTTAAAAATAGATTTTTGGTCTGGAGCTACACTTCAACAATGTACCTGTTCAAAATTACAAACAGATTCTACATAAGAACAAACCTACAGTCCCTGTCTTGTATGCACCGCCTGTATACGGCTGTTCAGAGTATATAGGGCCTTTTTTATTTTATGTGCGGGGTTCCCCTTAATATCCATACAAGACCCAAAGGGGCTGGTAATGGGCTGGGGTAGGGGGGGGGTCATGGGGTAGCTATGCCATTTTTCTTAAAGATTTTCATCCATATTACCGGGACCAGACATTACATTAAAGCCGCAAGCAGTTTTAAATGGCTTTTTTTTCCTTTAGAAGTGTCATTTTGTGCAGGGACAGTTCTAAACACGGGAAACACGTGGCACTTCACAGGCATACTTTAGACACCCCCCAGGTACGATATTTAAAGGAATATTTGACTTTTTTTTTTTCACTTTATGCATCATTAAAATGACTGCTCCCGGAAAACGACCGTTTTTAAAACTTCTTTTTGCATTGATACATGTCCCCTGGTGCAGAACCCGGGTTCCCAAACCCTTTTTAGGACAATAACATGCATAATAGTTGTTATAATTAGCACTTTAGAATTCGAACGTTCGCATCCATTGTATTTAATAGGGTTCTAATGTTCGTTCGAACTTTCGGTCCGTTCGCGGGTTCTGGTGCGAACCGAACCCGGGGGTGTTCGGCTCATCACTAATGACGGGTATATACAGGTGTACACTGTGCCACTAACTCCTGCAGATGCCTGTATTAGAGAACAGTAATGACGGTTATATACAGGTGTACACTGTGCCACTAACTCCTGCAGATGCCTGTATTAGAGAACAGTAATGACGGGTATATACAGGTGTACACTGTGCCACTAACTCCTGCAGATGCCTGTATTAGAGAACAGTAATGACGGGTATATACAGGTGTACACTGTGCCACTAACTCCTGCAGATGCCTGTATTAGAGAACAGTAATGACGGGTATATACAGGTGTACACTGTGCCACTAACTCCTGCAGATGCCTGTATTAGAGAACAGTAATGATGAGTATATACAGGTGTACACTGTGCCACTAACTCCTGCAGATGCCTGTATTAGAGAACAGTAATGATGGGTATATACAGGTGTACACTGTGCCACTAACTCCTGCAGATGCCTGTATTAGAGAACAGTAATGACGGGTATATACAGGTGTACACTGTGCCACTAACTCCTGCAGATGCCTGTATTAGAGAACAGTAATGACGGGTATATACAGGTGTACACTGTGCCACTAACTCCTGCAGATGCCTGTATTAGAGAACAGTAATGATGGGTATATACAGGTGTACCTGTGCCACTAACTCCTGCAGATGCCTGTATTAGAGAACAGTAATGACGGGTATATACAGGTGTACACTGTGCCACTAACTCCTGCAGATGCCTGTATTAGAGAACAGTAATGACGGGTATATACAGGTGTACACTGTGCCACTAACTCCTGCAGATGTCTGTATTAGAGAACAGTAATGACGGGTATATACAGGTGTACACTTTGCCACTAACTCCTGCAGATGCCTGTGTAGCACTACCCCCAGTTAAGAGAGGCGCTGGTTTGTTTTTCTCGGGCCCTGTGTACAGCACCGCCAACCCCCGGCAATCTGACTCGACCCACTCTGGCACAGTTAGTCTAGGGATAACTTCCTCCTATCACTCTCAGGTGTATGATACTTAACAGTTCCTAAATAGGCAGACAACATTCTGAGGCAGGAATATGAATAAGTAATAGCTTTACTATAAAGTGGTGGCATAAAACATGGCATGCAACATTTACATGGGTCTGCAGAACCCTATATCAACCAATGCAACAGAGGCAGCACTACAATATGGCGCAGCGCAGATCCACCACGCGGAGCTATTATGGCGTGCGCGCCCTATGACACAGCAACACAAACTTTATAACTTTCCCCACCTATGTCAGGCCTGACAGTGTATAAAAATAGTCCCCTTTCCCTAAGGGAGTAAGATTTTCTTCACCGGCCAGCTTTCGTTGGTGCACTTGAAGAAATGACCAAATTGTAATCCAAAAGGGGTGGTAACTCGTAGCAGCAGTATGCAAACGGGGGGGGGGTAGGCACTTCAACTCTGTCCCAACTACCGGACCCCCAAGGGACACTGGTGAGCGAACAGTGGGCCTAGGCAGTCTATAGGCCTGAATATGACTCAGTCTATGGATATGGGCAGGTGCCCGCTCACCGTTCCAGGCGCGATCCCAGCCTGGGTCTTCCACCACGTGTGTCCGTCGCACACAGCGTCTGCAACCGATCGGGTCCCCGATCCACCTGGAGTCTTACACTGATGGTCCAGGATCCACCCAGGCTCCGCAGGATGGTGGAAGGCTCTTCGAACTTCAGGTAAGGCCTTAAGCTTCAGGCCTTACCCCGCAGCAGCTCCGCGCAGGATGACTTGTTGCTTGAAGCGCGTTGTCCCAAGAGAGCGAGCTCCGCCCCGCCTCTCTCTTAAGTAACCTCTCCCATGAGTCTCTGCGGCGGAACCTCCGCCCTGAGGCCGAATGGGGCTCTGGGTACTGTAGTCCCGGGGCCTTAAAGGAGACCCCGCTACACACTCCCCCCACTTGAACTCTTTGGCCCCCAAAGATAACATAATCTCCAACTACAGATCTCACAACATCCATCAATCCTTCATATGATGTCGGCAGAGGAAATTCCCACCAAAAACGAGGCAGTGAACTCCTCTGCCCACAGGACACATTAACATTAGTATCCTGTCTAACTGTGCCAGAGAGTGAGTTGGGGCTGCCTCCCACCAAATAAACAGCGGGAGGGTCATGGTCTTCCATACTCCTTCTAGCAGTGACTACAGTGTCTTCCGCACTTTCACCCATCTGTGGGTAGGTTAGTCTCCTGGGAGGTTTTATTGCCCTCCGCTTCCTCTGTCCTCTTGGGCTTTCTGTTGGAGCAGACTCTTCTTGCTAACTCAGGACTTCCCCCTTTCTCGGGAACATCCGGCTCCGAAGCAGGAAGGTACATGACTTCTCTCGGATCTTCCTCTACAGATGGTTCACTGGCACTTTCCCAAGCACCCAACCAAGGACAGGAAGGGATAAACTCTGTCGCTTCTGCATTCAGTGTGTGATCCTCGGTGTCTTCGTCAGGTGGAAGATCAATAGCAGAAGTCGTTGGTCCCTGGGAAGGCCAAAGCCAGCCAATTTCCTCTCCCTCATCTTCACTCATTTCTGAATCCTCTGTATCCCCCATCCGAGGGGTCTGAGACCGAGTGTTGGGTCTAGGAGTGTCTAGAATGGACATGGGTTCAGGGGAATCCATGCTAGGAGGTAACCGAACCGCTTCAGCCAGAGGAAATAGGTGGTTCCGATGCCAAGTCTTCAATGGCCCCAACTTTCCCTCAGGTTTAAGTCTGTAAACGGGTAGGCCCGGTAGTTTTTACAAACGACATAAGGTTCGGGTCTCCATCTATCGGCAAGCTTATGTTTTCCAGGGACTCCCAGGTTCCGCAGCAATACTCTGTCTCCTGGTTGCAAGTCTTGGATCCTAACCTTTAGGTCAAAATTTCTCTTATTGCGAGCCCCCCGTTGATCCGAGGCTGCCTGGGCTTGCTCATAGGCCATTTTCAGATTGTGCCTAAGTCTATCCACATATCCCTTGTGAGAAGCAGCAGAACAATGGTCTATGGAAGTGCCGAAGGCCAGATCCACTGGCAATCTAGCTTCCCTCCCGAACATAAGTCTGTAAGGGGAATACCCGGTAGCGTCGCTGACGGTGCTGTTGTAAGCATGCACAAGGGCCGCTATGTGATTACTCCAATGTTGCTTCCTTTCGCTACTCAAAGTTCCCAGCATGTTGAGCAGGGTTCGATTGAACCTCTCCGGTTGAGCATCACCTTGTGGGTGATAAGGGGTAGTCCTGGTTTTCTTGATTCCCAAGGCATCCCGGAGCTTCCGTATGAGTTTACTCTCAAAGTCCCTTCCCTGATCCGAATGAAGCCTTTTTGGCAATCCGTAATGTATAAAGTATTTCTCCACAAGTGTTTTGGCCACAGTGGAGGCCTTCTGGTCTTTGGTAGGAAAGGCTTGTGCATATCGGGTGAAATGGTCGGTTACCACCAGAACATTTGCCTGTCCGCTCAGGTCGGGTTCGAGGCAGAGGAAATCAATACATACCAGGTCAAGCGGACCTTCACTTTGTAAATGGCCCATTGGGGCCGATTGATGGGGCAGTGTCTTTCTCTGTATGCACCGTGCACAGGAATGGCAGTATTCCTCAACTTCAGCCCTCATGCAAGGCCAATAAAAATGGTCTCTAACAAGTTGGAAAGTCCTTTCCACTCCTAGGTGTCCATGGTTGTCGTGCAGAGCAATCATGACAGTTTCTCTGTGTTTCTCCGGCAGGAACAACTGCCACTTGTCTTCTTGGTCATCAGAGGGGCCCCTTCGGTAGGCCACTCCCTGACGCGCCAGCAGTCTGTCCCACTCTTTCTTAAGTAGGCGAGCTTCCTTTGAGGGATGACGTAGGAGTACATTCGGATCCTGATTCTCCAATGCTTCTAGGACCAACCTCCCCACAGGGTCTTCCAATTGGTCGGATCTCAACTCCTTCTTCGTTAGTCTGGGTAAGTTGTCTTCTCCCAGTTGGGCTACTTCGCAGTACTGCTTGGGGACTCCTATGATAGTCACCCCTATTTCTTCCGCTCTTGAGCCTCCCCTGGCTTGGAGTTCAGCCCCTTGGCAGAGGGCCCGTACCCCGTCAGGTGCTACTTGGGTCCAGTCTTCGACACGGTGGGTAGGGACATGAGACCTTCTGGACAGGGCGTCCGCATCTCGGTTTCCCACCCCAGGTCTATATTTCAAGCTGAAATTGAAAGCAGACAGTGCCGCCAACCATCTATGTCCGGTGGCATCCAGCTTGGCTGTGGTGAACAGGTAGGTGAGAGGATTGTTATCCGTCTTGACTGTGAAGTCTGCCCCATACAAATAATCTCTAAGCTTGTCGACTACGGCCCACTTGAGAGCCAGGAACTCCAGCTTATGTGTGGGATAGTTCTTTTCATGGGGGGTCAGGCTTCTGCTCACATATGCGACAGGTCTCTGTTGTCCTTCATGCTCCTGGTAGAGTACTCCTCCCAGTCCATCATGGCTGGCATCCACATGGAGTTCGTAAGGCTTCTTCGGGTCCGCATAGGCCAGGACAGGAGCAGTGGTCAAGCTCTTTTTCAGCATCTGGAAAGCATCTTCACATTTCTCGTTCCACTGACCCCTGACTGACTCTCCCGGCCTCCTGGGGCCCGAGTCATCCTCTTCCCCCTCCGTCTTCAGCAACTCATTCAGGGGTCTTGCTATTTGAGCAAACCCCACCACGAACCTTCTGTAATAAGAACAGAACCCCAAGAAGGACCTAAGTTCTGTTACGGTGGTGGGTCTTGGCCAGGAGGTGACAGCTTCCAGCTTTTCAAGGTCCGTAGACACCCCATCTTTAGACACTATGTGCCCCAGATAGTTGACTGAGGATTGGTAAAATTGAAATTTTTCAGGGGAGAGCTTGAGTCCTTCCTCACTCAGTCTCTTCAAGACCTTCTCCAGCCTCTCTTCATGTTCCTCCAAAGTTCTTCCAAAGACTATGATGTCATCCAAGTATACAAGGACCTCGATGAGGTTCATGTCTCCCAAGTCTTCTCCATAAGTCTTTGGAATGTGGCTGGGGCTCCAGACAGACCTTGAGGCATCCGGTTGAATTCAAAGAACCCCACTGGGGTTATGAAAGCTGTCTTCTCTTTGTCCTCTGGGTGCATCGGGATCTGATAATACCCGCTCTTCAGGTCCATAACACTGAACCATTTGGCTCCGGACAAGCTCTGCAAGGCGTCTTCTATCCTTGGAGTGGTATACTGATCCGGAGTGGTTCTCCTGTTGAGGGTCCTATAGTCGATACACAACCTTAGCGACCCGTTCTTCTTTCGTACCACCACTATGGGAGAGGCATACGGACTTCTGGATTCTTGGATTACACCTGTTCGCTTGAGCTCGGCAAGCTGTTCCCTTAAATCGTCAAGGTCTGCCAATGGAACCTGCCTCACCCTTTCCCTGAAGGGCTTGTCTTCCTGGAGGCGGATTCAATGGGTGGCACTCCTAGCACACCCCACATCAAACTCATCATGGGAGAAGATCCTCTTCCACCGAGTCAACTGGTCCCAGGCTCTCTCTCTCCAAGCCCTGGGCAGGTTTAGGTTCTCCATAGGTAGCTTTTCCCACACAGTACCTTCTCCATCTGTCCTCTCTACATCTGAGAAGGCAACTGGTGTGGCTGAGCTCACTCGACCCAGCAACAGCCTGGCTGGGATTTCCATTGGACCATCCGTGGTATTTCTGACACTCACTGGCACCCTGCAATGGGCCTTCTTCAGGACCCTCACCGGGACCACTTCCAGGACTACTTCCAGGCCCGAGGGTTCTTCCCTTGGATCGGGTTCCAACATCACAAAGGGGCCCGGCTGCTCCCAAGTGAGTTTCACTGTGGCCTTCAAACAGGTTACTTCACCGGGTTGCAGTACTATACCTTTCCTTCCCAGTCTCCAGACCTTCCCTACCCCCTCTTCCGGGGCCTTTTGTTCTAAGATCAACTGTTGGTAGGCGGTCTTCAACATGGGGTGGATCTCAGTGACTGTGGGGTTCTTCCCTTTTGTTAGTGGGGCCAAAAGTCTCCTGACCAGATCCGTGTTGGTCCCTATTATCAAGGAGCTCCTGTTGGCTCCAGGCGGTCGGGGGCACACCACAGCCAAGGTGTCAAACGTTTCCCCCTTCCCAGCTATGGATGGGTCAAAAGTCAATTTGATGGGCAGATATCCGTCATTAGGAAACTTTTCCGTTCCGATTCCCCATATCTCCAAGTCTTCAAGCTTTCGGATGGGCAGGTGACTCAGGTGTCTGTCGTAGAAGTTTCGGTACAACAAGGTCACCTGTCCTCCAGTATCCAACAGGGCTCTCGCGTAGACTCCCTCCACCTGAATGGATACGATTGGAGAGGGGCCCACCAGCTTCTCTGGGTACTGCTTCGAAGGGGTCTCCTTCTTCTGATCTCTGCATTTCCCTTTCTGACTTTCCTTCTTCCGTTTGTCTTTGGACCTAAGTCTCTCCTGGGCCTGGTATGTACTGATTTCCCTCCTCTGTCTGGGTGTAGCTACCCGCTGAGGGACATTACTATGCTTCTTTGGAGTGCGTTCCTTCTGAGGAACCCTTGGTTTCTCCTGTGGGGTCCTGCTTCCTTCTTTCGTGTGCTTCTTATTCAGTATGGAGTTCCGTAAGGATGATGGGCACCCGGTTGACTCCTTCACCGGGGCCCGCTGAAGTTTACCGGCGGCTTGCGGTTGTTCATCTTCCTCTTTTTGGGACTGGAACACACTCTGGCCGCGTGGCCAACTCCTCCACAGTTGAAACAGATCATATCCCCCCTATCTTCCAGGGATGCGGGTGCTGAAGTATTTGGAAACAACTTCTTCCTTGGGCTGTTCCTCTCAGGTACCCTTGACTCCTTTTCCATCAGGGAGGTCAACATTCCCAGCACTTGTGACATCTGTGACTTTAAGGTATCCACCTCTGCGTCTCTTTCTAAGGTTGTGGCGGCCCTGACCATCACTGGAGGGGGCTGCACCAGCTCAACTGGTTGGCTCCTTTTCTTCTCCTCCAGCATAGCTTCTTCTTCTCTGACTACTCGGATCAAGTCAGGGTACTCCAGGCTCTTCCCGTCCTGTCTTGTACGTAGCGCCAGTGCGATGGGATCCAGGGGTTGAGATCCTCTCATGACCTGCTGGACCCGGGCCTCATCCACCTTCTTCGGGTCAATCCCCTTCTTTAGGATCATCTTGTGCAGTATTTTATCTAGGCGCATCATAAACTCTGATAGCTTCTCCCCTGCCTTCTGGTAGCAGTGCTCTAGTTGGTAGGTAAGCTCAGTGATCTTTTCTGTTCCTCCAAACACATTCTGCAGAATGTCTAGATAGTCTTGCGCAACACAGTCTTTCTTGCTCATCTTAAGGTTGCGTATGGCCTCTAGGGCAGGCCCCTTTAAGCTCTCAGCAATTCTCTGCTTCTTTCTGTGGTCTGGGACTTCCCACTCCTCTAAGGCCTGAGTAGCGCCATCTAACCACTCCTCAAATCCTTCCTCTCCTGAAGGTATAGGCTTCCTTCCTGAAAACATTCTAAGTTTCCGGTATCCTGACGTTTGGTAATCCGCAGGATCTTTCTTGCAGCGCGCTATGATTTCCCCTAGGACCGCGCATAATTCTGTGCTGAGAGCGCCCTGTGGCGACCCAGGATTCATCTCTTTCTTGACATCTTTTAAGTCGAGTGGAGCGCGTATTAACTTAAAGATTTGTTTATCCGCCGTTTCTATGCTCGGCTTCTTGAAGTCTTCTGGGACTCCATCCTTCCACTTCACCAGTACATATGTCATGGGAGGTTCTGATCTGACATCCACTATGTATGCTTTTTGTTGCGGGGACAGTGACACCACTAACTGTTTCACTGCATCATCTTGCCAGGTCCCTGCAAGTTCTATGATCACTACTTCATGTGGATCTGTATTTACTACTGCGCACCACTTTGCTATTTCTAGTGAGTCCATGCTGGTACCTTTTGGCTGCTATTTGCTGTAACAGGATCCCGGACTTAAGAGCCCCCACGTGCAGCGCTACCCCCAGTTAAGAGAGCCGCTGGTTTGTTTTTCTCGGGCCCTGTGTACAGCACCGCCAACCCCCGGCAATCTGACTCGACCCACTCTGGCACAGTTAGTCTAGGGATAACTTCCTCCTATCACTCTCAGGTGTATGATACTTAACAGTTCCTAAATAGGCAGACAACACTCTGAGGCAGGAATATGAATAAGTAATAGCTTTACTATAAAGTGGTGGCATAAAACATGGCATGCAACATTTACATGGGTCTGCAGAACCCTATATCAACCAATGCAACAGAGGCAGCACTACAATATGGTGCCGCGCAGTATCCACCACGCGGAGCTATTATGGCGTGCGCGCCCTATGACACAGCAACACAAACTTTATAACTTTCCCCACCTATGTCAGGCCTGACAGTGTATAAAAATAGTCCCCTTTCCCTATGGGAGTAAGATTTTCTTCACCGGCCAGCTTTCATTGGTGCACTTGAAGAAATGACCAAATTGTAATCCAAAAGGGGTGGTAACTCGTAGCAGCAGTATGCAAACGGGGGGGGGGGGGGGGGTAGGCACTTCAACTCTGTCCCAACTACCGGACCCCCAAGGGACACTGGTGAGCGAACAGTGGGCCTAGGCAGTCTATAGGCCTGAATATGACTCAGTCTATGGATATGGGCAGGTGCCCGCTCACCGTTCCAGGCGCGATCCCAGCCTGGGTCTTCCACCACGTGTGTCCGTCGCACACAGCGTCTGCAACCGATCGGGTCCCCGATCCAACTGGAGTCTTACACTGATGGTCCAGGATCCACCCAGGCTCCGCAGGATGGTGGAAGGCTCTTCGAACTTCAGGTAAGGCCTTAAGATTCAGGCCTTACCCCGCAGCAGCTCCGCGCAGGATGACTTGTTGCTTGAAGCGTGTTGTCCCAAGAGAGCGAGCTCCGCCCCGCCTCTCTCTTAAGTAACCTCTCCCATGAGTCTCTGCGGCGGAACCTCTGCCCTGAGGCCGAATGGGGCTCTGGGTACTGTAGTCCCGGGGCCTTAAAGGAGACCCCGCTACACCTGTATTAGAGAACAGTAATGACGGGTATATACAGGTGTACACTGTGCCAGTAACTCCTGCAGATGCCTGTATTAGAGAACAGTAATGACAGGTATTTACAGGTTTACACTGTGCCACTAACTCCTGCAGATGCCTGTATTAGAGAACAGTAATGACGGGTATATACAGGTGTACACTGTGCCACTAACTCCTGCAGATGCCTGTATTAGAGAACAGTAATGACGGGTATATACAGGTGTACACTGTGCCACTAACTCCTGCAGATGCCTGTATTAGAGAACAATAATGATGGGTATATACAGGTGTACACTGTGCCAGTAACTCCTGCAGATGCCTGTATTAGAGAACAGTAATGATGGGTATATACAGGTGTACACTGTGCCACTAACTCCTGCAGATACCTGTATTAGAGAACAGTAATGACGGGTATATACAGGTGTACACTGTGCCACTAACTCCTGCAGATGCCTGTATTAGAGAACAGTAATGACGGGTATATACAGGTGTATACTGTGCCACTAACTCCTGCAGATGCCTGTATTAGAGAACAGCAATGACGGATATATACAGGTGTATACTGTGGTGGGGGCACACAACACCCACTAACTCCTGCAGATGCCTAAGAAAACAATAGAACATAGAACACACTGTCCCTGCCTATGTATCTCTTTCCCTGCCTGCCTACCTAGCTAAGAGAACAGCAATAAAGTTTAGATCCAGGTGTATACTGTGCTGGAGGCACACAACACCCACTAACTCCTGCAGATGCCTGAGAAAAAAATTTAACCCAGAACACACTGTCCCTGCCTATTTATCTCTTTCCCTGCACGCCGGAACACACTGCACGAGGCCACCGCGATGGCGGCCTTTTATAGTGTGGGGCGTGTACTAAATCCCCCTGAGCTATGATTGGCCACAGGCATCCTGCCTGTGGCCAATTATGGCTCTCCTCGCTGCCGGCGCTGTGATTGGCCAAGCATGCGGGGTCACAGTGCATGCTTGGCCAATCACAGCGCCGGGATTGCACTGCGATGGCGCAGTGTATTGTGGGCCGTTTGCGTCACTCGAATAACGTTCAATCTTCGCCGAACGAGCGAACAGCCGATGTTCGAGTCGAACGTGTGTTCGACTCGAACACCGAGCTCATCCCTATTCAATATATAATTAGGAAGGATGCTTTACAATTTCCTATTACATGTGTCAAACCCAATACGGAAAAAAAAGGGAATTTTAAAGTTAGTATTATTATCTTTAATAGTATTTAGTGCTTTTATTCAATATAACCTCTCCCTCCTACTTCATTAAATATTTATTCCTCTCTTCCTTGCATTTCAATATTTCAATCCATCCTTTTTTATGTGCTTTAATTAAGTGTTACCTATCCCGTGCCTAATCTATTACTATAAATGATTATCTTCCTTCAATGAAATCAAGCATCCCTCCACTCTATTTCCCCCAAAAATATATATATATAAAAGGGGAACCCTCCCAGTTTCCTCTCACCAGACGCATCCCTCATTAACTCCGATCCATAACACTACTCCCCATAGGGTTTAATCTGCCCCTATTTCTGCAGAGTAGTACATCCATCCTGCCCATGTGTCTTTAAATTTATTCTGTTGGTCTTTAACCATATGTACCCATCTCTATGCTTCCATTATTTTTTCCACCTCCCTTTTCCAATCTATTATAGTGGGACATCCGGACTGTTTCCAAAATCTGGGTATCAGTATTTAAGCTGCATTTAGCAAGTGTGAAGTAACACTTCTCTTATAGAACCTAGCAGATGATGGCATCCCATGGAGGGGGAAATGTAATGGGGCGAATCCTATAGGTCTGAGTGTCATTCTTTTGATCCATGGTGCTATTGCCTCCCAAAATTCTTTGATCTGTGGGCAAAACCACCATAGATGTAGAAATGATCCCCTTTGGTTGCATCCCCTCCAACAGTTAACATCTGCCAATGGGTACATCTGTGCCAACCGGACCGGTGTACGGTACCATCTTGTCAAAAATGTATATGACATTTCCTGTATATGGGAGCTTATTGAAGTATGGTGTGTTGCCATGATCAGTCTTTGAATTTGTTCAGATGTGAAATTATGACCCATCTCTCTTTCCCATTCACTAATAAAATAAGGATTTGTTATACACTGGGCACTTAGAACTAATTTATACATCGAGACAACATGTGGCCCAGCTCTGATATGTTGGCACACCATAATTCAAAAGTAGTAAGCGGGTTCGCTGGCCTTATCTGATGCTTCCACTTATTAAACAGGTCCGCAATTTGACAAAATCTCCATGTGGCCATTGGTATTTCTCCTAGAGTTAAAATTATCTCTACCAAGGGTAGCAATTTACCCTGTGGGGCCACTCCTGCGCAATTACCCTTTCTGTCCATTCCCCATTGATCTAAACTTCCCTTCTCTTCCCCCCGGGGGAAACCCGGGGAATCCTTCCAATGGTGTCATAGGGGATATTGGGGGATATTGGGGAGGGCAAACTTTCCAGTATTATTCATTATATCCCATATGGATAGTGTTGTTCTTGTTAATGGTGATACCCATTCCGATAGACTCCTATAAAAGGCCGGGATCCATGGGGCTCCCGCCAGGTTCCTACCTGCTAGTGTCTTCTCCGAAGGCACGCAAAGTTTGCTAACAGAGTCATGGCACCAGTTCATAATACGCACTAGGGCCATGGCTCTGTAATACATCGCCATGTCCTGAAGCCCCACTCCCCCCTCCCGTTTAGGTCTCCTCAGAATCTCATATGCCAGCCTAGGGTGCTTATCTCCCCACACAAACATCATGAATGCTCTTCGTATCTGTTTAAAGAATATCTGTGGGAGTGTTACAGGTACTGTATATAAAACATAAATAATTCTAGGAATTATACACTTCTTAAGAGCGTTTACCCTCTCAGAGTATAACTTTTCCATCTCTGCAAGTCCTTTAATATAGATACCACTAGGGGTCCATAATTAAGATCATATAGGCATTTTACATCCAGAGAAATATAAATCCCCAAATAAAATATATAATTAAAGCGCCAGACAAATGGAAAGGATTGTTGCGGAATGGCTGTCATCCCTGAGGGGACATGGCTCAGCATCAGTACCGACTACTGAATGTTTATTTTAAAATTAGATATAAAACCAAACTTACTTATTTCTAACATCAATTCAGTAAGGGATTCTTGAGGAGAGGAAAGATATAACAATAAATCATCAGCATAAGCTGAGATCTTGTGTTCCATTGATCCAATACAGATCCCTCTGATCTTCCTATTTCCCCTTATCGTATGCAGGAAGGGCTCTAGTAGGGATGAGCTTCGTGTTCGCGTCGAACACACGTTCGACTCGAACATCGGTCGTTCGATCGTTCGACGAAGAACGAACGTTATGGTCCGTTCGCGCTAAATTCGTGTTGCACGACACGGCCCATAATTCACTGCAGAATCGCAGTGCATTGCTGGCTGATGATTGGCCAAGCATGCACTATGACATGCATGCTTGGCCAATCACAGCGCGGAAAAAACGGAGAGCCGTAATTGGCCAAAGCCAGGGTGGCTTTGGCCAATTATGGCTCAGGGGGTTTAGTACACGCCCCACACTATATAAGGCCGCCTGGAAGTCGGCCTTGTGTAGTGTGTTGGCGTTTGTGAAAGAGGCAGCTTCAGAGAAATAGACAGTGTCCTTTATATTGAGTTAGATAGAGCAGGCAGGCGAGTCAGTTAGCTGCTGTTACAGTGTGTGGAGGATATATATGCATCCTAGGTGTTGTATATATATTTATACACTGTATTGAGTTTAGCTAGATCCGTTCCTGTTAGTCTCTATACTGTGACTAGGGATGAGCTTCGAGTTCGACTCGAACTCATGTTCGACTCGAACATTGCCTGTTCGCCGAACAGCGAACAAATTCGAAAAGTCTATGGGAGAAATCTAAAGTGCTAATTATAAAGGCTAATTATACAAGTTATTGTCATAAAAAGTGTTTGGGGACCCGGGTCCTGCCCCAGGGGACACATATCAATGCAAAAAAAAGTTTTAAAAACAGCCGTTTTTTTGGGAGCAGTGATTTAAATAATGCTTAAAGTGAAACAATAAAAGTGGAATATTCCTTTAAATTTTGTACCTAGGGGGTGTGTATGATATGCATGTAAAGTGGCGCATGTTTCCCGTGCTTAGAACTGTCCCTGCATAAAATGTCATTTTTGAAGGAAAAAAAGTCATTTAAAACTCAATCGCGGCTATTAATGAATTGTCGGCTCCCGGCAATACATAGAAAAGTCATTGATAAAAAAAAAAAAAAAAGCGTGGGGTCCCCCAGAATTCAATTACCAGCCCCTTCAGGTCTGGTATAGATATTAAGGGGAACCTTGCCGCAAATTAAAAAAAAAAAATGTGTGCGGTTCCCCCAAATATCCATACCAGGCCCTTCAGATCTGGCATGGATTTTAAGGGGAACTCCACCCCAAATTTAAAAAAATGGCGTGGAGTCCCCCCAAAAATCCATACCAGACCCTTATCCGAGCACGCAACTTGGCAGGCCGCAGGAAAAGAGGGGGTGACGAGAGAGCGCCCCCCCCTCCTGAACCGTACCAGGCCACATGCCCTCAACTTGGCCTCATCCCCACAACCCTTGCCCGGTGGTTGTGGGGGTCTGCGGGCGGGGGGCTTATCAGAATCTGGAAGACCCCTTTAACAAAGGGGACCCCCAGATCCCGGCCCCCCCTATGTGAATTGGTAAGGGGTACATTGTACCCCTACCATTTCACGAAGAAAGTGTCAAAAAATGTAAAAAAAAAAAAACACACAAACTCCTTGGAAAAGTCCTTTATTAAAAAAAAACAAAAACATTTTAAATGAGTTTTAAATGACTTTTTTTCCTTCAAAAATTACATTTTATGCAGGGACAGTTCTAAGCACGGGAAACATGCGCCACTTTACATGCATATCATACACACCCCCTAGGTACAAAATTTAAAGGAATATTTCACTTTTATTTTTCATTTTAAGCATTATTAAAATCACTGCTCCCGAAAAAACGGCCGTTTTTAAAACTTATTTTTGCATTGATACATGTCCCCTGGGGCAGGACCCGGGTCCCCAAACACTTTTTATGACAATAACTTGCATATAAGCCTTTATAATTAGCACTTTAGATTTCGAACGTTCGAGTCCATTGTGTTTAATAAAGTTCACGCGAACATTCTGTCTGTTCGCAGGTTCTGGTGCGAACCGAACAGGGGGGTGTTCCGCTCATCCCTGACTGTGACAGGCAGGCAGGTGATTGTGCTAGCTGCAGACAGTCAGTGTTTCACTGTGTGCTTTGCATAGCGATCACCTAAAGCTCACCTGGATACAGTTATTCTCTATACTGTGACAGGCAGGCCGGTGATTGTGCTAGCTGCAGACAGTCAGTGTTTCACTTAGGGCTCTTTCACACGGACGGACCGTTCAGGGCTGCCTGTCAGTTTTTTAGGCGGACCTGAACGGATGCTCCATGTACCCCTATGGAGCCACGGATTTCAGCGGTGACATGTCCGCTGACATCCCACCCACTCCGATCCGCTAAAGTGTGACGGAGGAAAACCCTACTTTTCCATCCGTCTGCGGATCGGATTGGATGACAACGGACTCTACGGTCTGTCATCATCCGATTCCCCATAGAGGAGAGCGGCGCTCTGACAGGTCGGTCCCTGCACAGTGTGCGGAGACAGACCTGTCATCTGCCTGCTCAGCGTGGATCGACGGAGCGATCCCTGCTGAGCAAAGCGGAGCCCGCACACGGACACAGATCGTGTGAAAGGGGCCTTAGTGTACTACTGTGTGCTTTGCATAGCATTCACCTAAAGCTCACCTGGATACAGTTATTCTCTATACTGTGAAAGGCAGGCCGGTGATTGTGCTAGCTGCAGACAGTCAGTGTTTCACTTAGTGTACTACTGTGTGCTTTGCATAGCATTCATCTAAAGCCTAAATTTTTGATGCAATACTTTGCAACAGGGCTTATTGCTGCACTCTAAGTACAGTATCTGTGAGGGGTTGCAGTGTTGTGGCACCAGCACCAGTGCCTAAGGCCCAATTTTTCAGCCCCTGTTCAACAGGGGCATGCAATTACAATTCTTGATCTAATAATTCACAGCAGGGCCCATTCCTGCACCCACCAAGAGTAACTGTGAGGGCTTACAGTGCTGTGACACCAGCACCACCACCAAAGGCCCAATTTTTCCTACCACTGTTCAACAGTGGCATGTAAATACAATTCCTGATATAATAGTTGACAGCAGGGCGTTCCAGCGCCCACCAAGAGTAACTGTGAGGGCTTACAGTGTTGTGGCAACACCAACACCTAAGGGGCAAATTTCTGCAGAGTATATATGGCAGGCTTCTACTTTCAAACATCCAACTTACAAACGACTCCTACTTGCAAACAGAAGGAGACAACAGGAAGTGAGAGGAAATCTACCCCTAGGAAGGCAAATTCTCTCCTGCAAGAGTTAATATGTGAAAAAGGTGTCTCCTCTCCACTGATGCTTTATCACCAATCCTTGTTTCAATAAAAACCCCAAATTTTCCAAAAACATTTGTCATTGGGATGGAAAGTGAGATGAAATGTCCTGAACAGGTGCACAGACAGCAAAACAAATGTTACATGGGTGATAACCCTTCCCTATGTTCTCCAAAAAGCTTAAAAATAGATTTTTTGGTTAGAGCTACACTTAAAAAATGTACCTGTTCCAAATTACAAACAGATTCTACTTAAGAACAAACCTACGTGTCTTTTTTGCACCACCTGTATACTGCTATTCAGAGTATATAGGGCCTTTTTTATTTTGGGTGCGGGGTTCCCCTTAATATCCATACAAGACCCAAAGGGGCTGGTAATGGGCTGGGGTAGGGTGGGGTGATGGGGTTAGCCATGCCATTTTTCTCAATGATTTTCATCCATATTGCCGGGACCAGACATTACATTAAAGCCGCAAGCAGTTTTAAATGGCTTTTTTTCCTTTAGAAATGTCATTTTGAGCAGGGACAGTTCTAAACACGGGAAACACGTGCCACTTCACAGGCATACTTTAGACTTTAGATTTAAAGGATAATTTCACTTTTTTTTTATTTTATTTCTGATTCATTAAAATCACTGCTCCCGAAAAAACGACCGTTTTAAACGATTATTTTTACATTGATACATGTCCCCTCAGGCAGGACCCGGGTCCCCAAACCCTTTTTAGGACAATAACATGCATATTAGGCGTTATAATTAGCACTTTAGATTTCGAACGTTCGCGACCATTGTATTTAATAGGGTTCTAACGTTCGTGCGAACGTTCGGTCCGTTCGAAGGTTCTGGTGCGAACCGAACGGGGGGGTGTTCGGCTCATCCCTAAGCTCTAGCACCATAGCAAATAATAATGGGGATAATAGACACCCCTGGGTAGTCCCATTCTGTATCTCAAAATAGTCTGATAATCCACTGTTAACTTTAACCCTTGCTCTGGGGTCCGCATATAGTGCCATCACCCAACCCATCATCCGTTCTCTTAGGCCCATCTCCCTCAAAACTCCGACCATAAACTCCAACTCTACCCTATCAAATGATTTTTCAGCATCCATTGAAATGACTACACTTTGGGTTTGATTCGGTCCATTATGCATCCAGTGCAATACATGCAGGGCTCGAATGGTGTTATCTCTAGCCCCTCTGCCTTTCATAAAGCCTGTTTGATCTGGGAGAATCAATTTTACTATATGATCTTGTAATCTAATGGCCAGAAACTTGGCCAGGAGCTTAGTGTCAGAGTTAAGGAGGGAGATGGGTCTGTAGTTGGCACAATGCTGGTGGTCCTTCCCCGGTTTTGGGAGAACCGTCACATAAGCCAAAATTGCCTTCCGGGGACAATGGGTTTGAAGCTGAGATGGAATTAAGGTAACTACAAAGAGGGGCCAGTAAAATTGAGGATAACTTTTTATAATACATATTTGTAAAGCCATCTGGTCCCGGGCTTTTACCCATTGGCAAAGCAGCAATCACCCTGCCCAACTATTATAAAGATTGCTTTCTCCATTTCTTCCAGGGCGCGTGGATGGGATGGGCTACAAATCTGAGGCCTTAAGATATTCCTGAATTCTATCTGCACGTCCGTCCTCTGCAGCTCCTGTAGAAACTGGATCTATATTGTATAAAGTTCTATAGAAACTGTGGAATTCAGCTGCTATTGCTTGGGAATCCACTATCTGTTTATCGCGTGCCTTTAAAGTGTGAACATGGCGTACGTCTTGTTTTTTTATTGTCTGGCCAGTAACTTCCCACCCTTATTCCCCTGTTCATAGAAACGGTGGGCGAAATACCTATGCCTATTCTGAACTTTCCGATCAAAAAACTGCTACAGGTCAATCCGCAATTTCTCCAATCTCTGCACATGTCCAGGATTTAAATAGGCTTTATGTTTATTTTCAAGTTTATGTATTTCCTCCAAAGCCGCTACTATTTCCCTCTGTCTCTCCTTTCTAATACGCCTTCCCAGTGAAATAATTTCCCCTCTAATAACTGCCTTATGGGCCTCCCATACCACTTGATCAGATACCTCTTGAGATGTATTGATTTCAAAATATAATGCTAATGTGCGAGACTGGGACTCCACACTCTGTTTATCATCCAAAATAGATTCATCCAAACGCTATGTTTGTTCCATACCACCAAACGATGCATTACAAATCGTTAAACTTATTGGAGCGTGGTCTGATATAGTGATTGACTCGATAGTGGATGAGCACACATAGTTCATGCAATACTGATTCACCATCAACAAGTCAATCCTGTATTTTTTTTGTGCTGAAAATTCCCCCCTCGGCTTATACTCGAGTCACTATTTGGCGCCTGATCTCCCAGACTTTTGGGACCCGGTACCGGCCAAACTTGGCACACATGTAGCCTCACTCTTCCTCTATAAGTGTGCAAAGTTGATTGTCTGGGGGATCTACGGCTTATACTCGAGTATATACGGTATATAGTAGCGAGGGTATAACACTGGCCCTGGATCTTACCATTAACAAACAGAAAATTACCCTCAGGGTCAACTCGTATTTCTGTGGGTACCAAGGGACATGATTTATGGATAGCTATTGCAACTCCTCTAGCCCTTGGAACTGGTGATGGTGCATGGAACCATTGGCTATATGGAAAAAGAGGCATACAAGGGGCCGACCCTGTCACGGAGTGTGTCTCCTGCAGAAACACTATTTCTGTCTTCATGTGACACAGTTTGTGACAGAGACGGCCCATCTTACTAGGTGAACAAAGCCCTCTCACATTATGTGATACAATCTTTATTCTACCTGTCATTGTCTCAATACATATAGTTCCATGGGTCTCCTCTTATGTTGTTGCGCTCGGTCGATATTTGTTCCAACCCTCTGGGTTTTCTCCCCTTGGATGCATCTGATGGGAGGAAGAGAAAACAAAAGAGAAAGAGAAAAAACCCACAAACTGTACCCAAAGACTTCCACAACAAATAACATAATGTACCACTATGTGTGGAACACCCCCTAAGGGGAAGACGAGTCCGGGCAGGGGTGTACCACTCGTGTCCGGAGTCCCCTTCCCTTCTGCCACTTGTCAGAAAACAAAGTCCCTTGTTTTGGGACCAACCTATTGGAGGGGAAATTGTTAAAAAAACATGAACAGAACTGTTCCCCAGGCTTCCATTTATATTCCTATACCATTATTAATTCACAATACTTCAGCATTTTGCGTCAGGGATTCAAAAAGTAGAGAAGAAGGGGAGAGAAGGGGAGAGAGTGGAAGAGAAGAAAGAGAAAAAAAAAGAAAAAAATGATAAAGAAAGTACCCATTCTTACTCTATGCAGTTAACTCCTTTTCTATTGACCTCACACCCTATTCAGGTATGTCCTTCTGGGGCTAAATTATAATCCTGTCTGTTCGAATGATTTTTCCTCCGGCCTTTGTCTGGCACCTGTTGCCATCATATTGATCATTGTAGCGATGACTTAAGCCTCGTACACACGATCGGATATCCTATGGATTCTAATCCGATGGTTTTGTCCTTCGGAAATCCGATGAAGCTGACTTCCATCAGTCTTGCCTACACACCGTCAGTCAAAAAACCGGCCGTTCCAAACGCGGTGACGTAAAACACTCCAATGAGCCGAGAAAAATGAAGTTCAATGCTTCTGAGAATGCGTCGACTTGATTCTGAGCATGCGTGGGTTTTTTATCCGATGGACTTGCCCATAGACAATCGGAATTTGCTATTGGTTTTTGATCCATCGGAAAAATGTAAAACATGTTCTATTTTTTAAAACCGATGGAAAAAAGACAGATGGGTCCCACACACGATCGTTTTTTCCGATGAAAAAGTCCATCGGACTGTTTTCACCGGTAAAACCGATCGTGTGTACAGGGCTTCACAGTTATTCAATCTCCAGTCCGGAAAGTCTACCATAGGTAGCTCCAGCACTTCTATAAAATGCTGCAGGTCCTCTTTAGTTTGAAGTGTTGCTGTTTTCACATTTCGTGTTAGTATAACCCTAAAGGGGTACCCCAACGATATTTGACATCAATTGCCCATAGGGCTTCCAGCAGAGGTTTAGTCATTCTTCGTTGCATAAGTGTTCTATGTGATAAATCTGGGAATGGACCTATTTGTACACCCTCAAAGTCAGCCGTGGGTTTATTGCAGACGGCTTTCATAATGGCTTCTTTCAATGGGTATCTGTGCATTTTACAAATGACACCTCTTGGACTCGCTGCATTTTGGGGGGTTGGAAGAAGAGCACGGTGCACTCTGTCTATTTCGATCTTATCTGGTGCAGATGTCCCCAAAATTTACTGGAATAGGCTGATCACTTTTGGAAGCAGTTCAGTATGTTGTTTTATTTCAGGCAAGCCTCTTATACGTATATATTCTGCCTACAGTCTAAGTTTTCATGATTGTCCATCTGATCCAACAGAGAATTCAACACTTCTTCTTGATTTTGTTGTCATGTCTTGCATATCAGCCACTACCTGGCTAATATCCTCCTGACTAGGAATGAGCCGTACACCCCCCCCCCCCCCCCCCCGGTTCGTACCAGAACCTGCGAACGGACCGAAAGTTTGCGCGAACTATCGAAACCCGTTAAAGTCTATGGGACTCGAACGTTCGGAATCAAAAGTGCTAATATTAAAAGCTAATATGCAAGTTATTGTCCTAAAAAAGAGTTTGGGGCCCCAGGTCCTGCCCCAGGGGACATGTATCAATGCAAAAAGAAGTTTTAAAAACAGCCGTTTTTTCGCGAGCAGTGATTTTAATGATGCATAAAGTGAAGAAAAATGTGAAATATTCCTTTAAATATTGTACCTGGGGGGTGTCTATAGTATGCCTGTGAAGTGGCATGTGTTTCCCGTGTTTAGAACTGTCCCTGCACAAAATTAAATTTCTAAAGGAAAAATAAGTCATTTAAAACTGCTTGCGGCTTTAATGTAATGTCTGGTCCCGGCAACATGGATGAAAATCATTGAGAAAAATGGCATGGGTACCCCCCCCCCCCAGCCCATTACCAGCCCATTACCAGCCCCTTTGGGTCTTGTATGGATATTAAGGGGAATCCCACACCCAAATTAAAAAAAGGAAAGGCGTGGGGCCCCCAGGCCCTATATACTCTGAACAGCAGTATACAGGCGGTGCAAACAAGACAGGGACTGTAGGTTTGTTGTTACGTAGAATCTGTTTGTAATTTTGAACTGGTACATTTTTTAAGGGTAGCTCCAGCCAAAAAATCTATTTTTAAGCTTTTTGGAAAACATAGGGAAGGGTTATCACCCCTGTAACATTTGTTTTGCTGTCTGAGCAGAACATTTCACCTCACTCTCCGTCCCAATGACAAATGTTTTTTTTTAAATTTGGGGTTTTTAGTGAAACAAGGATTGGTGATAAAGCATCAGTGGAGAGGAGACACCTTTTTCCCATATTAACTCTTACAGGAGAGAATTTCCCTTCCTAGGGGTAGATTTCCTCTCACTTCCTGTTGTCTCCTTACGTTTGCAAGTAGGAGTCGTTTGTATATTGGATGTTTGAAAGTAGGGGTCTGCCGTATATACTCTGCAGAAATTTGGCCCTTAGGTGTTGGTGTTGCCACAACACTGTAAGCCCTCACAGTTACTCCTGGTGGGTGCTGGAATGCCCTGCTGTGAACTATTATATCAGGAATTGTAATTACATGCCATTGTTGAACAGTGGTAGGAAAAATTGGGCCTTTGGTGGTGGAGGTGGTGGTGTTGCCACAACACTGTAAGCCCTCACAGTTACTCTTGGTGGGCGCAGGAATGGGCCCTGCTGTGAAATATTAGATCAAGAATTGTAATTAAATGCTCCTGTTGAACAGGGGCATAAAAATTGGGCCTTAGGCACTGGTGCCAACACACTGCACCCCCTCACAGATACTCTAGTTGGTGCGCTGGAATGAGCCCTGCTGCAAAGTATTGCATCAAAAATTGTAATTACACTCCCCTGTTAAACAGGGGCAGAAAAATTGGGCCTTAGGCACTGGTGCTGGTGCTACAACACTGCAATCCCTCACAGATACTCTAGTTGTAGCGCAGGAATGAGTCCTGCTGCAAAGTATTGCATCAAAAAAATTAATTACACGCCCCTGTTAAACAGGGGCTGAAAAATTGGGCCTTAGCCACTGGTGGCGGTGCCCAGAACCAAAAATGTTCTTACAAGCTATAAGCATGATCATTGAGGAGGAAGAGGATAGTCACTCAGCATAACAGGATGGTCACTCAGCATCAGCATAGGCAGTCTTGAAGGGATCTGACATTTCAAAAAAAAGTATTTGGTTACATCAGCATCAGATGCTTGGTAGCTGGTGGTGATCCAAGACTGATTCATTTTTATGAAGGTCAGTCGATCGACCGAGTCGGTGGACAGGCGCACCCTGTGATCGGTTACAAAGCCTCCAGCAGCACTGAATGTGGGTTCCGAAAGAACGCTGGATGCAGGACAGGCCAGTAGCTCAATTGCATACTGTGCAAGCTCTGGCCAGTGATCCATCCTCAAGACCCAGTAACCCAGAGGATTTTCGATGGGAAAGGTGTCCAAGTCTGATCTTGCCCCTAGGTATTCCTGCACCATGTAAACCAGATGCTGGCGATGGTTGCTGGAACCTATAATACCTTGAGGCTGCGGACTAAAAAATTGTCTGAACGCATTGGTCAGACGGCCACCTTCTCCACCGCTCCTTCTTTGACTGACCAAGCCTCAGCAACACGTTGTCCAGGACCAGGAATTTGTAACCTCCCAGTCTCTGGGAACGGCCTCCCAAAGATGTTTCATCCTCTGCTCCCTCTACGATGGCAAGATAAGGTCCGCAACCTTACCCTTGTAACGTGGATCAAGGAGGGTTGCCAGCCAGTAATGATCCCTCTCCTTGATAGCACGAATACGAGGATCCTTCCGCAGGCTTTGCAGGATCAGGGAGGCCATGCAGCGTAGGTTTGCTGAGGCATTCGGTCCGGAGTCCTCTGGGTCACTCAGGACGACATGATCCGCAGCCAACTCCTCCCAGCCACGTACAAGTCCATGGGTGTCTTGGGACTGAAATTGATCCCTTGAAGACTGCTGCTGATGCTGAGTGCTAGGCTCCACCTCCATGCTGACACAATCCTCCTCCTCCTCCTCCTCCTTTTCCTGTGTGATAGGCGGGCCAGCAGGAACACTGTCTGGATAAAGAGGGCCTTGAGAGGTAAGGAAGTCCTCCTCTTCCTCCCTCTGTTCTGCCTCAAGTGCCCTGTCCATTATTCCACGCAGCGTGTGCTCTAACAGGTGGACAAGAGGGACAGTGTCACTGATGCATGCACTGTCACTGCTCACCATCCTCGTGGCCTCCTCAAATGGTGACAGGACAGTGCATGCATCCCTGATCATGACACACTGGCGTGGCAAAAAAAAAACAAGCTCCCCTCACCCTGTCCTGGTGCCATATTGGTACAGATTAGGGATGAGCTTCGAGTTCGAGTCGAACTCATGTTCGACTCGAACATTGCCTGTTTGCCCGTTCGCCGAACAGCGAACAAATTGGGGTGTTCGCGGCAAATTCGAAAAATCTATGGGAGAAATCTAAAGTGCTAATTATACAGGCTTATATGCAAGTTATTGTCCTAAAAAGTGTTTGGGGACCCGGGTCCTGCCCCAGGGGACATGTATCAATGCAAAAAGAAGTTTTAAAAACGGCCGTTTTTTCGGGAGCAGTGATTTTAATAATGCTTAAAATGAAAAAATAAAAGTGAAATATTCCTTTAAATTTCGTACCTGGGGGGTGTGTATGATATGCATGTAAAGTGGCGCATGTTTCCCGTGCTTAGAACTGTCCCTGCAAAAAATGTCATTTTTGAAAGAAAAAAATGCATTTAAAACTGACTCTCGGCTATTAATGAATTGTCGGCTCCCGGCAATACATACAAAAGTCATTGATAAAAAAAAAAAAAAAAAGCGTGGGGGTTCCCCAGAATTCAATTACCAGACCCTTCAGGTCTGGAATGGATATTAAGGGGAACCCCGCCGCAAATTTAAAAAAAAATTGACGTGGGGTTCCCCCAAATATCCATTCCAGGCCCTTCAGATCTGGCATGGATTTTAAGGGGAACTCCACCCCAAATTTAAAAAAAAAATGGCGTGGAGTCCCCCTAAAAATCCATACCAGACCCCTTATCCGAGCACGCAACCTGGCCGGCCGCAGGGGAAAAGGGGGGGCGAGAGAGCGGCCCCCCCATCCCTCCTGAACCGTAGCAGGCCACATGCCCTCAACATGGGGAGGATGTCCCCATGTTGATGGGGACAAGGGCCTCATCCCCACAACCCTTGCCCGGTGGTTGTGGGGGTCTGCGGGCGGGGGGCTTATCGGAATCTGGAAGACCCCTTTAACAAAGGGGACCCCCAGATCCCGCCCCCCCTATGTGAATTGGTAAGGGGTACATTGTACCCCTACCATTTCACGAAGAAAGCGTAAAAAAATGTTTAAAAAAACACACAAACACCTTGAAAAAGTCCTTTATTTTAAAAAAAAACAAAACATTCCAGCGGTGAAATCCAGTGTCCCGCGGCGATCCCGATGTCCAGCGCTGTCCTTCATTGGTTGTGCCTGAGCAGACCTGATGGGGAACTCCCTCTCAGTATTTTAAATGTATAGACCCGCCCCTTCTAAAGTTCCCCATGTCCCCTACGTCATTGGCTTGAGCGACAATAACTTGCATATAAGCCTTTATAATTAACACTTTAGATTTCGAACGTTCGAGTCCATTGTATTTAATTGGGTTCTAAATTTCACACGAACATTTTGTCTGTTCGCAGGTTCTGGTGCGAACCGAACAGGGGGGTGTTCGGCTCATCCCTGGTACAGATACTCATTGATGGCACTCTGCTGCATGTGCAGCCGCTGCAAAATGGCCATCGTTGAGTTCCACCTGGTGGGCATGTCACAGATTGGGCGGTTCTTGGGCAGGTTAAATTCCTTTTGCAGGTCAGCCAGCCAAGCACTGACATTATATGACCGGCGGAAATGCACACAGACTTTCCTGGCCTGCCTCAGGACATCCTGAAAGCCTGGGTACCTGCCCAAGAACTGCTGCACCACCAAGTTAAGGATGTGAGCCAAACAGGGCACATGGGTCAGGTGTTCCTGTCGGAGGGAAGAGAGGAGGTTGGTGCCATTGTCGGAAACCACCATTCCTGGCTTAAGATGCCGTGGCGTCAACCACCTCTGAGCCTGCCCCTGCAGAGCTGACAGAATCTGTGGCTCCTATCCCCCAAGCACCACGTGGCATCTCTTTGCCTGCGTACTTGCATAGCCCCTTGAACGCCTATGGAGCACAGCTGCTTCCGAGGACAAAGCACAGGAAGAGGCCTTGGAGGAAGAAGAAGAGGAAGGGGTGGAGAAGAGAGGTGTGTCAGAATCACCAGTAGCAGCATTTTGGAGGCGTGGTGGCGGAACAACCTCCAACACTACTGCACCTTGTCTTGCATCCTTCCCAGCTGCCAGCAGAGTCACCCAATGCACAGTGAAAGATAGGTAATGTCCCTGTCCATGCCTGCTGGACCATGAGTCAGCGGTAATATGCACCTTACTCCTGACCGCAATGTCCAGCGAGGCCAAGACATTGCCTTCCACATGTCGGTAGAGAGCCGGAATCGCCTTCCGTGAGAAAAAGTTTGGGAACCTGACACTGAGGAACCGCACATTCCACAAACTCACGGAAGACGGCAGAGTCTACCAACTGAAAAGGCAGCAGTTGAAGTGCTAGCAATTTAGCCAAGCTAGCATTCAACCGCTGGGCATGTGGATGGCTAGGAGCAAACTTCTTTCGGTGGTGCAGCAGCTGGGGCAGGGAAATTTGCCTGGTACAAACTGACGTTGGTGTACCGATAGCAGATTGCCCCGCAAGTACTTGGCTGTGACACACCTAATTCTACACCTTCATTCCTCTCAGTGAAGGTTTCAGAGAGGACTGAAGGTATAGTGGGGTCAGAGATCCCAGCTGATGAGGAGCAAGGAGTGGTCCGCTTTGTTCTTTGGTGTTGGTCTTTTAGGTGTGCTTGCCAACGAACTGCATGGCAGGTCAACATATGTCTGATAAAGCATGTGGTGCCCAAGCGGGTGATGTTTTGGCCACACGAGATACGCCTGAGACATATGTTGCAAATAGCAGCACTGCGATCTGATGCACTCATCTCAAAAAAGGCCCACACCAAAGAACTTTTGGAATAACGCGCAGAGACAGCAGCGCCCTGCACATGCGGAGCTCTGCGGTGTGATGCTGTCGGTGTGCTGCTCTTAAGCTGGCCCCTGGAGGGCATCCTGCCTCGTTGGAGATGTGCCTCCTCCTCCTCCTCTCTCCTATCAGGCACCCACGTAGAGTCCGTGACCTCATCATCCCCTCCCTCCTCATCACTGTAGCAAACTTGGCAGTATGCTGCAGCTGGGGGAACATGACTGCCAGATTGCTGTCCTTCTTGGGCACCCCCTCTCTCTGGGCTCATGTTACTGCCTTCCTCTAGCTGGGTACCATCATCGGAGCCTTTAAAACGCTGGGCATCCTCCTGGAGCATGTACCCAACACTGTGGTCAAACAGTTCGGGGGACTCCTCAGGAGGACATGGTGGGGCTAGGGAAGGAATGACTGATGCCATTGAGCCGAGGGAAGAGGCCGCTTTGGCAGCTACTTTGCTAGACAAAGTACACTGAGCCTGGGTGAGAGAGGATGAGGAGGATGAGGACGGCTTGGTCATCCACTCTACCAAGTCTTCGGCATGTTGCGGCTCAACAAGGCCAGCTGCCGAAAAAAAGGACAAGCGTGTCCCACGGCCACGTGTTGATGAGGATGCACCGTGTCCACGACCAGCACTGTTGCCTCTAGACACAGAGCCTGCTTGCCCTCTTTTATTGCCTCGTGACTGCCTGCCTCTCCTTGTCTTTCCAGACATACTAATGGCCTGCAGAGAGATGTAGCTGCACAAAGCTGGGATGTATATATATACTGATTATACTGCAGCTAGCGGAATCAACTGCCTGCCTGTAGTAGTATTAGTATGAGAACACCAGCAATTGTCTTCAGTTAGCTTTAGTTGCACACTGTGCAAAGGACACAGTACACTAACTGAAAATACTGCAGCTCCCTGCCTGTGATATTAGTATGAGAACATCAGCAATTGTATTCAGGTAAGCTTTAGGTGCACACTGTGCAAAGGACACTAAATCAAAATACTGCAGCTCCCTGCCTGTATTTGTATGAGAACACCAGCAATTGTATTCAGGTAAGCTTTAGGTGCACACTGTGCAAAGGACACTAACACAAAATGCTGCAGCTCCCTGCCTGTATTTGTATGAGAACACCAGCAATTGTATTCAGGTAAGCTTTAGGTGCACACTGTGCAAAGGACACTAAAACAAAATACTGCAGCTCCCTGCCTGTATTTGTATGAGAACACCAGTAATTGTATTCAGGTAAGCTTTAGGTGCACACTGTGCAAAGGACACTAAAACAAAATATTGCAGCTCCCTGTCTGTATTTGTATGAGAACACCAGCAATTGTATTCAGGTAAGCTTTAGGTGCACACTGTGCAAAGGACACTAAATCAAAATACTGCAGCTCCCTGCCTGTATTTGTATGAGAACACCAGCAATTGTATTCAGGTAAGCTTTAGGTGCACACTGTGCAAAGGACACAGTACACTAAGTGAAAATACTGCAGCTAGCACAATCACCTGCCTGCCTGCTGTCAGTATATTATGAAGAGAATAACAGGAACGGATCTAGCTAAACTGAATATAGTGTATAAATATATATACAATAGCTAGGATGCATATATATCCTCTACACACTGTAACTGAAGCTAACTGACTCGCCTGCCTGCTCTATCTAACTCAAATTAAATGACACTGTCTCTCTCTCTCTCTGTCTGTCTTTAACCACCGCCGCAACACACTACACAAGGCCGCCACGCAGGCGGCCTTATATAGTGTGGGGCGTGTACTAAACCCCCTGAGACATTATTGGCCAAAGCCACCCTGGCTTTGGCCAATTATGGCTCTCCGTTTTTTCCATGCTGTGATTGGCCAAAGCATGCGGGTCATAGTGCATGCTTGGGCAATCATCAGCCAGCAATGCACTGCGATGCCGCAGTGAATTATGGGCCGTGACACGCCACTCGAATTTGGCGTGAACGGCCCATAATGTTCGAAATTCGGCGAACGGCCGAACAGACAATGTTCGAGTCGAACATGGGTTTGACTCAAACTCAAAGCTCATCCCTACTCCTGACCCATCTCCATTTCTTCCACTCTGTGATCCAATGCTTCTATATCCTCCCTTAACCTCTCCACCACCTGTTTATATAATGTTTCAACAGCAGTTATAAGTAACTGAATATCTTTCTTTGTTGGGAGTGCTCTTAAATGTTCTCTTAAGTCCCAATCCACTGTAAGCTCTGATTGAGATATAATTGTATTAGAGTCACAGTTCAAAGAGTTAGCATACTGCACCTGTTCTGTAGAGGCTGCTCCAGGTTTAATTGCAAGTCCTTTACTGGTCTGTGCAAATTCACTGCTGGGCTTTGTAGTACCACCTTTTTCTCCCAGATGCACCACTTCCATGGATTCAGCTACACCTCCTGGGATTCCTTCCACCTCATGAAGACTCAGAACCGCTCCTGTATGTTCCCCATCTGAGTCAGCAGTTTTCCAAGTGTGGGCCATGGGATCTCTACCCTCTCCTGGGAGATCCACTTCCGGGATTCTAAGGCATTGCTTTAAACTTAGGTGTTAAATTTACCCCTTCCAAAGCCAGCCACTCCTTGGCCCTGTGCAGGGGGGGTCATGTACGGCCATTCACATTCCTCCCTTCAAGTCCGGGGAGCCGTGCCTCCTTCCCTCCTGGACCGACGTCCTCTTTGCCGTACACCCGGTGTCCACGCTCTGCACAGTGAGGTAGGCTCTCAGCCCGTTTGCCTGGCTCTTTCCACTGCTGAGCGGATGTGCAGCTGTGTGGAGGCGTGTGGACATGCCTCTGTCGGTCAGGAGCTCGCCACACTACCGCTGCCTGTCTTCCTGGAGCCCGGGGATTACGGCGCGCTCAATCATTGAATCAGCGTGTATGTTCATGCCACACCCTCCCCCAGTGGCCTTTGAATTGCCACTGACTAGCTCTTCTAAAATGCATCCAGTTTTCCATGCTTCACTATTAAAACCAACTGTTCCCAGTCCTTTTCCCAAAAGAGAGGAATTGCCACCACCTCCAGTCATGGTAGACAGCGAAACTGAATTCGAAGTGGAGGCCATTTTGGATTGCAGAAAAGAGGGAGATAAGTGCTGTATCTCATCAAGTGGAAGGGGTACCCTCCAGAGGATAATTCCTGGGAGCCCTCAAGCAATAAACATGCCCCACAACTAGTACAAGCCTTCCACAGCAGACACATTGAGAGAATGGCTTGATTGGGCATCCAAAGGCTGCCCCTTAGGGGGGCACTGTCAGGGAATAGGCCGTGGAAGTACTGGCAATCTTGCCAGTAGAAAAAATGGGCACAATAGGCGCATAATGTGACAGATAGTTCCCCCTGCTGGCCTATATAAGGCTGTCTCTGTCTGAGCCAAGTTGCTGGATTGTCTCTAGCTGTTCCTGAAACCTGATCTGCTACCTGTTGTTCTTGTTGTGACCCGGATTACCCTGTGACCTGCTCTGATCTTCTCCTACCTCTGACCCCGGCTTGTCTTAGGATCTTGCTTCTTCTTTACCTGCCTGACCACCTGTGAATGACCTCGGCTTGTCTTAAGGACTTTGCTTCTGCTTTAAACCTGCTTGATCACCTGTGTATGACCCCGGCCTGCCTGAAGGACTTTGCTATCGCTCATGTACCATACGTAACCCTGGCTTCCCATACGGATCCCACTTGCAGCAGCTGCAACCGGATCCACCATGCTAGATCCTCTGCCAGGCTTTTACCAAGCTTCTTGGATTCTCAAGCCCACTGCACTTAGCACGGTTCTCTAAAAACATACTCCTACACCAGTCTTAAGTGGCTTTCAGGAATCACATGTTCCAGTCTTCTTCACCCTGCTGGCAACCCACACTTCTTTGAGCATTATACCTTCTGTTCCACATCCAGGGGTATACTGCGCTCAGCCACAAGGGGATCCTCTCTCAGCATCTTGGCCTCGGATAAGGTACGTGACATAGGGAGTGGGGTGTGCACTTTCTGGGTCTGAAGAATTCTTCATTCATGTTTGGAGCACTAAATTTTGTTAACATGCAAATGTTTATATGAACTTTTTTGCACTCAAGCACTTTATTACCTGGACTTTATGGATCATTTATGGATTTTTCATTGCACAAATGTTTTAAACCACATACATTTTCTTTTTCACTTCATTGTATTTATGATTACAATGATCTTATGCACTTTTTAATGATAGCACAACACAATTTTTGTTTGTATGGTTTGTATATTGCATATGTGAATACACCGTAAGTGCAGCTATCACTGATATATGTATTGTTTTACTAGATGGCGACACAGTTTTTCTGTATGGTGACACTTATTCACGACTTGTTTCCATAAAAAAAAAAAATATAGTTCTTACTTTGGGTGTGGGCACATGAGCCCTCAGTGATGTGCGTAAAAATTAAACACCATAATTGAACAAAAAAAGTGCATGTGAACACGCACAAAAAAAGTGTGTCTACTAGCCCCCTCTTAAAGAGAAAGGACTCTTTACCGACCCTCTGGGGCACAAGTCTCCAGGTCCACTTAGCTAAAAGACTCAGTAGATCCCGCTCCTCATGGTCAGCTGAAGCCAACTAACAAATACTAGGTGAGAGGCTCTCCCGTGTGTGGACACACATCCTTCTCCTATACTTCAAGGTAGGCCCTTTTATCCTGAGTGAATAAGGAAAACATACAATATATAAGTGCAGACGCCACAAGTGGAGAGCAAAATAAATAAATGTGTAACATAAAAAAGTGCCAGTGCAAGTGCATTGCCTAGGGCAGTGATGGCAAACCTTGGCACTCCAGATGTTTTGGAACTACATTTCCCATGATGCTCAACTACACTGCAGAGTGCATAAGCATCATGGGAAATGTAGTTCCAAAACATCTGGGGTGCCAAGGTTCGCCATCACTGGCCTAGGGCTTATTGCCTGATAACAAAAATTGCCCCCTGTTTTTGCCAAAAGGCCACTTGGCGAGGGGAGGCGTAGTGCAGAAGAAAAGCTTAGGTGTCATAGCCTAGAGGCAGTTTCACACAGTGGGCTCCGAAACCCATAATGTTACAACACTTCCAGGGGCCATTTGAATCTGTAGGCCCTCCCAGCCCCTGATCAGACAATGTAGCACAGTTAAATCAGGAGGCACTGGGCCCCTCACAGTCCTCAGTTGGGGAATTATTCCTGGCCTCCACTGACCAGAAACACTCTGGTTGCAGTTCTTGGCCTTTTGGCTAAGATCAAATGTAATATCTGTTTTTAGCAGTGTCCAGTAGGGGTGCATCATCGTCATTCGAGTTTACTGGCAGAAAATGCTAGCTGTATAGTACCCCTTCTGGTGAGGGGGGCCCTGAAAGTTCTTCATGCATGGCTATGAACACAATTCTCTTGGCACTTAGAAGTCTACTTTTCATAAATTCTACCACTGCAACTGGAAAACCTCTTTGTGCAAGTCACAAACATGTTCATCCTAGAAAGTACCCCATAGGACATACTCTGTCCTGTCTCCAGTCTGGTCTGGACCAACATTTCACATTAAGTACCATTAAGACCCTTGTATAGAGACCTTTGGCATCTCATAATCCCTTTGTCCGTTCCACTGTTTTTTCTGGGATCTCAATCTGGTTTTCTCTGTTTTTAATTTGCCCATTTAATTTTTCAGAGATATTCTCTTATTTAACCTTACCTGTAAGGTGGCCTTGCTTGCAGCTATCATCTCTGTGAGGAAAGTCTCTGTATGAGCAGTCTTATTCTGTAAGGAAACCTTCTTAGTATTGCACAGGGACAATGCTGTTTTTCAGGTTTGAGAACTCCTTTTTCCCAAAGGCGGTTTCTGCTTTTACCTCAATCAGGATTGCATTTATTTCCTTATATCCTGCTCAGAAGCATCCTAGGAAAATTTCTCTCCACTGTCTAGGCTTGGTGTGTGCTGTGAGAGTTTACCTCTCAGATATGGCTTCCTTTTGTAAATTGGATTCCTTTTTGTGTATTCCAAGAGCTCCTGCAAGGATCTCTCTGCATCCAATTCAACTATTGCTAGGTGGATCGGACATGTTATTTTTAAAGCCTACAAGTCTGAAGGATATTGTTCCTCCCTTCCCTATTTTTTAAAGCTTATGTTTTTGTAAAGCAAGGAAATAGACAGTTTACAATTATATGACAGATCACATGTGTAGTACTGCTACAGAGTATATGAACCACAAAATATCTTACAACTGCACATTAAAAACCAACACACAATGAAGTATTTATAAATGTACATGTGCTCTTGTTGATAGAAATTTTAACATGTTGAGGCAAGTTACATTATTCAAGTGGATGTGTGGTTTGCGTACTGGGCTCATGGGACTGTGGTCTGCTCTGCCTAGAAAAACAAGACCAGAGCATTATGTGAAACAAGAAAAGAAGGAAGAAAGAAAGCAGCTGAGACAAGCAAAGCAGACAGAAAGGAATAATTATAGAGGAGGAGAGAAAGGGGTTGAACGATGAAGAAAGGGGAGGGATGCATCCGACCTTGCAGTGTCACGACTATGTTCAAGTGGACCCACTTGATCAAGCATAACCAGTGGCTATCAGATTCCTAAATCTAGTTGGCATGCAGAAGTGGATCCAGGGGTACTATGCTTCTAACATTTTGGGGTTTTGATCATATGGGGAGGCTGTCAGCTCTTGTGATCTCTGCAGGGATTGCATCTAATTTACCTACTCACTAACGGAAGGAGGGGAGAGAGATTTCCAGTGCCTGCTGATTACTGTCCTGGCTGCCATCAGGAAAAAAACTGTAGAAAGTTTTCTATAGCAATAATCCATTAAGAGAGAAAAAACCTCTATAAAAGAAGGTAGGCTTCTCACAGTAGAGAGAAAAGGGAAAATCAGCAAAAGACATCAGCAAAAATGCTGAAGCTAGCTGGAAGTGTGAGGAGTATTTTTTCCAGTATCCAATCACATAAAGGTAGCGGCATATATCCCAGTCATAAAGAGTTAAAGTGTTTGTTAACCCAAAAAATAAATAAATACACAACCTGGTCCTTTAAAGCAGATTAAACAGCACAGTACTTGTGCTGTGTAATCTGCCCCCTCTAAACTGTAAAAAAAACTCCCTGAACCTGCCACTTACTGTATGCCCTCTCTGCGCTTACCACGATAACCAGGGCTACTTCGCTCTGACCACTGTAGACAGAGTGCGTCCCTCCGTCATACGCTGCCCTGCTCTGCTCTCCTCTCTCCCCCTCACTCTCACTCTCTGTGTCTGTCATGGCTCCACCCCGCCGCCTCCGCTATTAAAAAAAAAACTATAATTGTCAATGCCAGCCCCTCTATCAGAGGCTGGCATAGTACACTGTGTAAATCCTTTCTAAAAATGAGCATTCTAAATAGCTATTTACAGCTGTCTATAGGCCAGTCACGTGACTCGCGCCCGCTTTACAGCTCAGAGACAGGGCTTCTGCATGAGGAGCCGAGCGTGATCTCCCTGGCTGACGTCAGAGGGAGATCACAGTCCCTCCTGCAGTAGCCGTGTATCAGGGCTGAAAAACGGCCGTGAGTCACGTGACAGGTCTGAAGGCAGCTGTAAATAGCTATTTAGAACACTTGTTTTTGGAAAGGATTTAAACAGTGTGCTATGCCAGCCTCTGAAGGAGCGGCTGGCAGTTTTTAACAGATAGGGTTAACAAACACTTTAAAGAACCATGTGTCTTGTACTGTACACCAGAAAACAAATTTAATTGGTAAATCAAAAATCCATTTTTTTAAATGATTATTTACCTGGTTAACTGGAGTTCATTTTACACCACATATTGTATATTGACACTTCTGTACACCCATTTTAGCACAAAATGCTCAAAAATATTTCAGGGAAGGATCAAGGTAAACAGAAGAAATTCCTTTGAAAGACTCTGCTATTTATATTTCATTTTTCCTTACCAAATAAATGAGAGCGCGTCTCAAAGGGCAGGGTGCTTTTATACTGTTAATGTTGCATAATGAAACAGTCCACTGTTGATGTGTTTGATGAATGTAAAGTCAATAGGAACACAGGCCTGGGAAGGCAACAATCCTCTGTGGAGCTCGGATTAACCTACAGGAACAGGATTGTCTGTTATGAGCGCGGTTTCACGTCCTGCTGCTAGCTATTAATATTTATACTGTCTGGCATTAATATTCCAGTTAAATAGCTATTATCAAGAGTAAGCTTAAACAGTATTAATGGCACTAACAATTCAAAACAAAGACTGACATTGTTGTTACAGCAATGAAAAAATAAGCCGCAGCCTGGTAAAAATACAGGCACAAAACATTGATAAGAGGGACGGATAAATCTTGCCTGGTGACAGTACATGATGTCCCATATTTAATGAGGTGTAGGTTCATTGTCAAGCAGCATTCACTAGAACACTGGATACAAAATAGCTACTGCAGAGTATAAATAATAACTTGGCTGTTTCTACAAGGCAGCAGACAGAATTCTAATAAGTACTAACATTTTCTAGTGTTTGCTCATCCAGTTGGAACCAAGTTTGCAACCCATGTAAGAATCAGTGTGGTGTAGTAGAATTGATATCCCTTTAGAAAGCAGGTGTTGATATCTGTTATTTTCCCATTATTGGCACATTCAAGGCTGCCAACCAAGTAAATGATTGCCATGTTCCTGTTTTACTAGTTGAAGTCAGATATAGCAAAAACCTTGTGTTTATAGGTTTTATTTCAATATCATGTGCAACAGTGGAAAGCTGTCATAATTTAGCCTGGAGGCAATTGAAAGGCATCAAAGTATAGCATCCCCACCCTAAGGAGAAGAGCAAAGCAATTGTAGAAAGAATATACAGATACAAGTAAATCTAAACTAATGTAGACTGAAATATAATCCAGTCTGTGCAGTATACCTGTGTGTGTGTGTGTATATATATATATATATATATATATTATGTAACCTGGGGGACAGGTAGCAGGTGTTAAAGCTCGCTAGGATAAGCAGGCTTTCAGGCACAGATACCAGAACAAGTGAAGTAGTGACAAAACAGTGAAGTGTTTAATGGTGATATTTACAAGTCTATAGAGGTGCTGTACAGTAGACATGTGCATTCATTTTCGTCCGAATGCATTTTCGTCCGAATTTCAGCTATTTTCGTTATCGTTTTAACAAACGAAAACGAAAGCACAGAATCCGAAAACCGAAAGATCCGACATAAACAAATGCTTTATTTTCGTTTTCGTTGCTACAACAGTTCGATATAGATAGGAGATTCAACGTGACGCTGACAATAACAATCTGTGTCTATCGAACCTGTGGTCGAATGTGCCTAACCTTAACTCTATTAGTCCAAGATTATTCTACATAGGAGAGAAAAGATTCGACATTATAGAGAGAAAAGATTCGACATAGGAGAGAAAGATTCGACATAGGAGAGAAAAGATTCGACATAGGAGAGAAAAGATTCGACATAGGAGAGAAAAGATTCGACATAGGAGAGAAAAGATTCGACATAGGAGAGAAAAGATTCGACATAGGAGAGAAAAGATTCGACATAGGAGAGAAAAGATTCGACATTATAGAGAGAAAAGATTCGACATAGGAGAGAAAAGATTCGACATAGAGAGAAAAGATCACTGCTGGAATTGGGTGGGGGAAGTAAAATAAAAATAAAGTTGATGATGAATGTTATTGGCTGATTGTAACCAAAGAGGAGGAGCAGTAAAATAGCTAGAATGACGAAGATTCGACAAAGCATCGAAAGTTAGAAGATTCGACGGTGCAGCAAAACTGTACGACGCTGCAATCGTACATTTCCGGTCAAATGCATCCGCCCATAGGCTATAGAAGAATTCTAATGTTGGTTGACTAGTAATAGTAATGAATAAATACAATTATTACTAGTCATACAACATTAGAATTCTTCTATAGCTTGTGGGCGGAACATTCGACCGGAAATGTATGATTGCAGCGTCGTACAGTTTCACTGCTCCGTCGAATCTTCTTTGAACATTCGACAGACACCATAAGCCTTCAATGACAGATTCGACCTTAATTAATTCAGATTTTCGGACGAATGCAATTTCTAACGAAAAACGAAATAAATAAAAACGAATTTCGGGAGTAACTAAATAAATTTATTTTTCGGACAAAAACGAAATTCCGAAACGAAATATTTCAGTGTGCACATGTCTACTGTACAGTGTTCAAAACAATACAAACAGAACAAAATAGCCAAACAAAAACCTAGCCGTGTCTCTGCTCTAACTATACACTATGCAGGCCCTAACTACCAGACTGAGCAAGCCTACCGCTTGTCAGTTTCCACATAAACTGCTTAACAGCTTTTTACCAACATTTTTGCTCTCACAGACCAGCATTGTCTGTGTTTCCTAGGCAGAGAGCCAAGGCTGTCTGCTCAGGTGAGCTTAGATTAGCCTGGGGAAGAGGACCAAGACCCAAACTGGATCATGGATCAGAGATTCCTGAATGTGTACGAGAGGAGCCTGGGAGATGTATAAACCCCGAACAGGACTTTTCCTGGCTCTCTCTGGGATGCTCTGTTACATATCCCCCCCTTGTTTCAACCCCAGGTTTGGAACACCTGTGGCCCAACAGGAGTGAACACGGGACAGTGCATCTACATTCCCCTTCTCAACACCTGGCCTGTGTTTTACAGTGAAGGAGTAATCCTGTAGAGCCAAAAACCAACGGTCCACCTGTCTATTAGTCTCCTTCTTTTGGGCCATCCATTTCAGGGGAGCATGGTCAGTTATTAACTCAAACTAGCGCCCTAACAAATAGTACCTGAGCTCATCCACGGCTTACTTTATGGCTAAACATTCCTTTTCAATGACTGCATACTTTTTCTCATGGTCATTGAGCTTTCTGCTTAGGTACACCACAGGGTGTTCTTCCCCATGGTGTACCTGTGATAGTACTGTCCTGATACCAACATCAGATGCATCCGTCTGAACCAAAAAATCTTTGGAGAAATTGGGGGAGTACAGTACTGGCTGTGCACAAAGAGCCTTCTTCAGGACATGGAAAGATTCCTCTGCTACTGATGACAATTTCACCATTACAGTGTCTTTCCCTTTCGTAAGGTCTGTCAGTGGGGCAGCTATAGTTGCAAAATTTGGGATAAACCTTCTATAATAACCCGCAATGCCAAGAAAGGCCCTAACCTGCTTCTTGTTTGTAGGACGTGGCCACTCCTGGATGGCTTCTATTTTACTCACTTGAGATTTTATGACACCACGGCCAATAGTGTAGCCCAAATACTTGGCTTCCTCTAGACCAATAGTAAAATAATAGTATTCAGCGCTGAAAAAATAAATAAACAAATAACAAATAATGCAGCCAGCACTTGGGGGTAAATTCATAAAAAAACTCAAAAGGAACATAAATATAAAAGAGTGCAGCGCAAAGACAAAATAAGATAAAAAAAGTCCTTTAAAATCAGCAGAAGTCCATAGGGTGAATAGTGCACAATAAGCATACGATGTGGATCACACACATTGACCAGAAGAAGATCCCTCCACCACACACAGAATGGCCTCTCACCTCTACGCTTCGACCTCCAGGAGGTCACAAGGCATAAGATAGATCATACATGGACAACCGATGACATCCAATCTCTCAGCCTCCCCTCCAAGCAGCATATATCAGCATAGGCAACAAATGACTTGATAAGTCTCCTCCACTGTCATCCAGTTATGAAAATAAACAGAGGAAACTTCCTAGTGCTCTCTGATATGCAATGGTTTATTCATAAAAATACAGAGTAACAAATGGATAGTCACATTAAAAAGCACTCATGTGCGAGTGCGGACAGAAAACAGCATGTAAAACGATCATAAGATCACAGATGCTCAGAGATAATCGCATCAGTGTCCGGCGTAGCTCCTCCCCCCGTACGCGTTACGTCAATGGGCGTGACTTCCTCAGCGTGGAGCACCCCACGCTGAGGAAGTCACGCCCATTGACGCCCACTTCGCATGCTTATTGTGCACTATTCTAACTGATTTTAAAGGACTTTTTTATCTTATTTTGTCTTTGCGCTGCACTCTTTTATATTTATGTTCCTCTAGACCAATGGCACATTTTTTTGGATTTGCCGTAAAACCTCCTTTTAAGAAGGAATCAAGGACAGCCTGGACACAGGGCAAGTGAGACTCCCAGTCAGTGCTATGTACCACTATGTCATCTAGATAGGCTGCTGCATATCATCGGTGGGGTCTTAAGATCCTGTCCATGGCCCTCTGAAATGTCGCAGGGGCATTTTGCAACCCAAAAGGCATTTTTTTATATTGAAAGGAACCCTCCGGGGTCACAAATGCAGTCTTCTCTTTGGCGCTACCAGTCAGGGGTATTTGCCAATAACCTTTTGTCTAGAGTTGAGCGGACACCTGGATGTTCGGGTTCGACGGGTTCGGCCGAACTTCGGAAAAAAGTTCGGGTTTGGGACCGAACTTTAACCCGAACCCGAACCCCATTGAAGTCAATGGGGACCCGGACTTCTAAGGACTAAAAAGGCTCTAAAAAAGTAATGGAAAGGGCTAGAGGGCTGCAAATGGCAGCAAAATGTTGTTAAGAGCATGGCAAGTGCTCTGCAAACAAATGTGGATAGGGAAATAACTTAAAATAACATAAAAAATATGCTGGAGGCCCCCTTTTCAGCAGAAGAGGTACGGGAAGTCATTAAGAACCTCAGAAACTCAACGGCACGATGCCACACATATGGTGGGAATGCCCCAGAATACGCCCTTTCTGGAATAAATTATTCAATTTAATGGATAAGCTAGTGGGAAAATAAAATACTTTGAAATAAAAATGTAGCGGGGTGCTAAATTTAAGGGAAGTGTTTGAGTGGTAAATAGGCTCAAACACCCTAATTCTGTAGGATTCATGGACCATTTTGTCCTCGGGGGACAGTATTGGTGTGCAGTTCCCTGCGGCCTACAGGTGGCGCTGCCATGGTAGGCTAGGGTTGAACCGCCGATACAGTGCTGTGCCTTTTGTGTCCCCTCTTGGCAGTAGTACAGCGGGGCGGGGAACCTGCTGTGCATGCCGGGAGAGCATATAAAAGGGGCAGACCTTTGGCCTGGGGGCTGATGTCCAGTGGGGTCCACGCCCAGGTGCCTTCGGCCTGGGTGCATGTGTTCCTGTTCCATCTCGGGTACCTTTAGCCTGGGGTGAGGTACTATCCTGGAGTTCCTGCTGCCCTGGGTATGGAGGCCTAGGTGCGGGAGTAAAGCCTGGAGTCCAGAGCCTTCGTCTGGAGTCCGCTAATGGTCGAGGAGTCTTAGGGTGCCGCCTCGTGTAGGGGACCATGTTCCAGGGAAGGAAGGATCATTCTGATGGACCGATGCGGGAGTCACGATGAAGGAAGGGTCTGTTGACTCCCTGGAGAGATGTCTTCCCCTTGATATGGGCTAGGTTCGTAGAAGGAGAAGCTCAAGGTCATCTTGACTGTATCAGAGGCCTTATTCACCCGGCCCGTGGCAGGGGCCTTATACACCCTCGTCTGTGGCAGAGACCAAAGTTCTCCAGGTCCGTGGCAGGGGCCTTGTACACCCGGTCTGTGGCAGAGACCAACCTCAAGGTCTGTGGCAGAGACCGTGCACCTAAAACTGTTTGAGAAACCTAAGCAGTGAAGTGAATGTGCTACGTTTGTGCCTGGACCTCCTCCACACCTTAAGCTGTCCTGTTTCTTTGCTCTAACCTTTTCTATCCGAGTAGAGTTTATTGTGCCATGAGAGAATAAGAGTTGTAATTTCAGCTGGTGTGGACATTGACTTTACTGGGAATTAAAGGACTTGCCTCTACCTACAGTAGAGGTGAGAATCATCCTCTGGAGGAGTTTTGACTCCGGCTGTGGACACGGCCCGTCAAGTACACCGCTCAACCTCTTTATATAGGAGGGTACGGGCTGGTAGTGCGGTGTGCCTTTCTCCCTCCTGTGAGGAGCCAACAACATAAAGGCAGGTAAGGGGGAAAGGATCTGTGCGCTACAAAAAAATAAAATAAAAATTATAATCTTGACCTAGGAGGACGAGGTCCATATGGATTAATAGGTTGAGGTGGCGGTGGATGTGGCTGTGTAGGTGGAAGCGGCGGTGGAGGAGGACGAGGTAGCCAACACTGGTTCAAAAATACAACAATGGCTGGGTAAGGCCGGTGATGTGTCGAATACTGTCCCCCGTCAAATAGTGTCCACCCTGTACTGCGCTTGCTCAGTATGTAGGACAAGGGGATTTCGAAAATCTCCCAAGATGAACGGCGCCTGCGTGGTGAGTTCAGGTGAAGGCCACACCATCCGTGGTTCAAGCCGAGCCAAGTGAGGCCGTGCCCGAAGCGTGGCGATCGAACCAAGCCCGTGAGGGGCCCTGTTACTATGTGCTACCGTATGTCCACTTGGATGGTGGGGCTTGAACCTGCACTCACTGCGCTGGCGGCGTTCATCTTCGGAGATTTTGTGAATCTCCTTGTCCTCTGTACTGCGCAAGCGCTGCGCCTTCGCAGTATGGGCCAGACACAATCCGATGGCCGGACAGTTTTTGTCACAACACCGGTATACATGTCTATTCTGCAGAAGGTACGGACAAGTCCTGTGGGATCCATGCCTGGTTCATTTTAATGAACGTGAGCTTGTCCACATTGGCTCTGGACAGGCGGCTGCGCTTGTCTGTGATAACGCCCCCTGCCGTGCTAAATACACGTTCAGATAATACACTGGCTGCAGGGCAGGCCAGCACCTCCAAGGCATAAAGGGCAAGCTCAGGCCATGTGCCCAATTTGGAGACCCAGAAGTTAAAGGGGGCAGACCCGTCATCCAGTACGTGTAGGCCTGTGGACACATACTGCTCAACCATGTTGGTGAAATTCTGCCTCCTGCTAAGACGTTCCATCTCAGCTGGTGGTGCTGGTTGTTGTGGCGTGCTGACAAAGCTTTTCCACATTTCAGCCATGCTAACCCTGCCTTCTGAGGTGCTGCCGGTGCCCCGGCTGCGTTGGCGACCTCTTCCTCCTCGTCTGCCTTCGCCTTGTGCTTCCACCGTACGCCCGCTGTCAGGTGGGAATGCCACCAGCAGCGCGTGTACCAGCGTCCGCTTGTACTCGCGCATCTTACGATCCCGCTCCAGTGAGGGAATTAAGGATGGTACGTTGTCCTTGTAACAGGGATCCAGCAGGGTGGCCACCCAGTAATCAGCACCAGTTAAAATGTGGGCAACTCGGCGGTCATTGCGGAAACACTGCAGCATGTAATCGCTCATGTGTGCCAGGCTGCCCAGAGGCAAAGAAAAGCTGTCCTCTGTGGGAGGTGTATCGTCTGCAAAATATTTTTTTGTGGCCCTAAATGGCGTTTTTTGGAAGACCACAACACACCCACAGTACGTAACCGCTGAATCGCACAGCTACAGAACTGCAGAAAATGCTATTCAAAAAAAATTTTGTTTTTTTAGTATAGCACAGTAGAAGAAAACTATATAGAAATTGTTTATTTCACACACCTCCACATATGTATAACACACTGCAAAATATTTTTTGTGGCCCTAAATGGCGTTTTTTGGAAGACCACAACACACCCACAGTAAGTAACCGCTAAATCGCACAGCTACAGAACTGCAGAAAATGCTATTAAATTTTTTTTTCGTTTTTTTAGTATAGCACAGTAGAAAACAAATATATAGAAATGGTTTATTTCACACGCCTCCACATATGTATAACACACTGCAAAATATTTTTTGTGGCCCTAAATGGGTCTTTTTGCAAGCGTACATTAAAGTGCAATTTTTTTTTTTGCCCTAAACGGGTCTTTTTTTGCACGAGCAAAATAAAATGCATTTTATTATTATTTTTTTTGCCCTTAATGGGTCTTTTGGAAAAGAGCACAATAAAGTGCCTTTTTTTTTGCCCTAAATGGATCTTTTTCCAAGAGCAGAATACACCCACAGTATGGAAACGGTGTATCTCTCAACGTAATATATGCAGTGCTGGTGCACTGAGCTTGCAGATAAAAGGTAGATTTTCTCTGACACTGGGCTCATGGCAGTGTAAAAAGACTGCACTGCAACACAAACAGGTAAACCTATGCAGATCGCTGAGTTATATCTCTGAATCTGGACTCCTATTCCTATATAATAAATCTCTCTCCCTGAAAGCACCAACAGGAACCTGGCCCTACACTACACTGTCTCGCTATCTTTTCCCTCAGATTCCAGAATCAGGACTAACTCATGTATTTTTCAATCTCTCCCTAAAAGCAACAGCAGCAGACAAGATCCTCTCCCTATCTATTCTGAAGCAGAGTGACGTGTGTGCTGTGTGCCTCTAGCTTATATAGAAGCTGGGTCACATGTTGCACTGACCAATCACAGCCATGCCATTAGTAGGCATGGCTATGATGGCTTCTAAGGGCACACCAGCTAATCAAAAGGTGATTGGCTGGCCCCTGAAGCATTTCTAACTGTGCCATTAGATTGCCGAACCCGAACCCGGACTTTCGCGCAAAGTCCGGGTTCGGGTTCGGGTTCGGGAAAAAGCTAAAGTTCGGTACGGACCCGAACTTTACAGTTCGGGTTCGCTCAACCCTACTTTTGTCAAGTCCAAAGTGGTCAGATAGCGAGCCTTGCCAAGTCGGTCTATAAGTTTGTCTACTCTGGGCATTGGGTACGTGTCAAACTTTATCACTGCATTAAGCTTCCTGAAGTCGTTACAGAACTTCCAAGTGCCATCTGGTTTTGGGACTAGACCAGTCACTATTAGATTCCTCAATGACATCTAATTCCAACATTATTTTAACTTCATCGCTGATGTCTTTTCTCCTCGCTTCAGGAATTCGGTGCGGTTTGAGCTTGACACAGACCCCAGGTTCAGTAACAATATCATGCTGAACTGCTGAAGTCGTGCCAGGTAACTCTGAAAATGTCTCTCTATTCCTTATCAGGAACTCTCTAGCTTCCTGTTTTTGGGAATATGACAGGGTGTCTGGAATCATAACCTCAGAATCAGAGGGGACTCAGTACTCTTAGGCAGTTAATGCCAGTCTATCCTTCCAGGGCTCTAACAGGTTTATGTGGTAAATCTGTTCGGGCTTCCTTTTTCCTGGTTGATATACCTTGTAATAGACCTCCCCAACTCTTTCAATTACTTCAAAGGGACCCTGCCACTTAGCCAGGAACTTGCTCTCCACAGTGGGAACTAACACCAGGACCCTGTCACTAGGTGAGAAAACACGGAGTTGGGCCCCCCTGTTGTATATCCTCTGTTGGGCTGCTTGGGCCTGCAGTAAGTGTTCTCTTACCATCGGCATGATTGCTGCAATCCTGTCCTGCATTTGAGCGATAACTCAATGACACTTTTATGGGGTGTATGCTCGCCCTCCCAAGTTTCTTGGCTATATCTAAGAGTCCCCGAGGGTGTCTCCCATAAAGCAACTCAAATGGAGAGTACCCCGTTGAGGACTGGGGAACCTCCCTGATGGCAAACATCAAGTATGGTACCAGGAAGTCCCAATTTTTCCCATCCTTGTCAACAACCTTTTTTAACATGCTCTTTAATGTCTTATTGAAGCATTCCACCAAGCCATCCGTTTGAGTATGGTACACCGAGGTTCGCAACTGCGTCACCTTGAATAACTTGAATAACTTGCACATAAATGTGCCAACACGACTGAACACCATAAACAGCTCTTTGGCAATGTTTTTAGCAGACGCGGTGCGTAAGAGAACTGCCTCGGGGTAACGGGTAGCATAATCCATGATTACAAGGATATGCTGATGACCCCAGGCAGACTTGGGGAGTGGACCAACAAGGTCCATGGCAATCCTTTCAAAGGGCACTTCAATAATGGGCAAGGGCACAAAAGGACTTTGGAAGTGGGGTAGTGGGGCTGACATCTGACACCCAGGACAGAATTGACAATAATTCTCAATATCTTTCTGTATCCCGGGCCAGTAAAACCCTTTCAGTAGTTTTCTCAACCCCTAAATGGCCTCCTAGCAAGCGCCCATGGGCAAGTTCCCACACCACCCATCTGTATGTCTTAGGGACAACCAACTGTTCAACCACTTCATCATTCTTTTTAAATACACAATACAGTAAATCCTCATTGCTGCTGAAATATGGAAAACAGGGCCTGTCCCCTGGTTCGACAGGTACATCATTAATTTTTATTACATTTTCCCAGGCTCTGGCAAGGGTAGGGTCTTTTCTCTGCTCGGTACCAAAATTTTCCTTGTGCACATTAAGGTCAGCAAACTCCAACGTAGGCTCAGATTCAGCAGACAGCTGTTCAGCTCTACTGGTTGTGGGGACTTCCTCAGGCTCCTCCAGCTCTCCTGCCATACCTGAGAAAGGAAAACCCAGGGAGCCCTGAGAGGAGTCCCCTGAACCCACATTGTAAGTAGTGGCCAGGAGTTCCCTAAACTTAGGGAACCTACCAATGATGGCCTCGTGCACCAAGTGTGGCACAAGTCCGACTGGATGGGTCACTGTACCTAAGCCAGTTTTAAACTGAACAGTGGCTATAGGATACTCCCAGGTATCCCCATGTACACAGATCACAGCAGCTTTTTTAGCATGAAAATTTACAGTTTCAACCATCTCAGCTGTAACCAAAGTCACTAGACCTCCAGAGTCTAGCAAGGCCTTAATAGGCTTATTATTAACAGTCATTTGGCACATGTGTTTTACCTAGACTGCCTTCTAATAGATAGATTACTCTGCCTTGGTTCATCTGTCAATGGACAGTTTTCTGCAACGTGTCCCAGTTCCTGGCAACGAAAACACCTGATGTTTCCCCAGTTTGGTTTGCTGACAGGCAGTGTCTTCCGTTTTTTTTGGGACGTCAAACTTCAGTCCTGGCACCAAAAATCCTCCCCCCCTATTTCCTTGCCATGCTTACCACACACTTCCCCTGGAACAGTCTTACCAGTTGCATGGGGAGACCGTGGCTTTGGTTGGAAAGTCCGTGCGGCTGTAGGGGTGGTGATCAGGCTCTCTGCAGCAAAGTAACTTTCAACGAGTTCCACCAGGTTGATCCCCGAGTTGGGGTCTCCTTGACTCACCCACTTCTGCAGGGGAATTGGTAGTGACCTCAGGAACCGGTACATGACCACACGCTCCACTATTTTTGGCCCAGACAGGGACTCCTGCTGTAGCCATTTCCTCACCAGGTGAATTAGGTCAACATCTGCGACCTTGGGGGTCTCTCGTCTTGGAAGAACCAGCTGTGGACCTGCTGTGCTCGACCTGCCAAGGTGACACCAAGTCGCGCCAGGATTTCCCGCTTGACCTTTTCATAGTCTCCCGCCTTTTGCTGATTCCAAATCATAGTAGGCCTTCTGCGATTCTCCAGAAAGCAAGGGGGCGACCAGTCCTGCCCACTGGGTTTTAGGCCAACCTTTTTTTTTTGTAACATCCAGTTTATTGAGAAATAGGCATAAACTAGAATGGGGAGTCGCAGCTCCCAAATAACATTTAGCAAATAATCAATGAAGCAATACACAATACGTAATGAACTGTTCCAAAAAAAAAAAAAATTAAATTCGAACAAATTGGGTTCAGGAAGTGGAAAGTAGTGATTCTATGTTTGTGCATTAACCTTTATTGTGATAGGGGAAAAAAGAGATGCAACTAAAAATATCGCTTGTAGGGGGATATAATATAGGAGTGGAGAATAGAGGTAGTATGAAATAAGATGAAAGGAAAGGATATAATGAATATGGGGGAGAAGTAAAAAAGTATGGGAGAGTGTTATCCTTACATATAACAGGTTGTATATGTGGTTCGTAAGTCATTATACATTGTGAATTTATCATAACATAGCGGAGGTTAACTTTTCATTAAGGGATAAATCAAATCCTGTTCAGATCTGGACAAGGAGTAAATAGGTATCTTAGTTTGTTGTCATCAGGTCCTCAAAAGCTTGGGATGATTTGAACAGGAACCAGGGGGACCAAGTTTTAAGGAATTTTTCAGTGTTGTCAGCAGACTGGGCCACCGTCTTCTCCATGGTACAGACATCGGCTACTCTGAATAGCCAATCTTGGATTGAGGGAACCCTGGAGGATTTCCAGAAAAGTGAAATGAGTGCTTTAGCCGCGTTTAAAAGCTGTTTAGACAGTGAGTTTTTATATCTTTGGTAGGACACATCAGTAATATGAAGCAGACAGCACACCTCATCAAGTTTCATCCTGGTTTCTGTAATTGCAAATATTGCCTCTAGGACTGCATTCCAGTAAGGTACGTTCAGAGGGCATTGCCACCAAATGTGTAAAAGGGTCCCATATACCCCCGACACCTCCAACATGTGTCAGGGGTCTGGGGGAACCAAGAGTGTAGTTTTGCAAGCGTAGCGTACAAATGGGTTAATAATTTGTAAGCTGTCTCTTGTGTTCTGGTGCTGAGAGAATATTTGTGGGCAAAAATGCAAGCTCTATTCCACTGCTTGTCTGAAATCGGCCTATCAAAGGCCTGCCACCAGCTCTCTCTGAATCTGTTGTCTCTGTGGACAGGCCGGTCTCGTATCCCTGAGTATGAAATTGAGGTGGCTTTTTGGAGGGGTTCACCCGCCAGGCACACTGACTCCAATTCGGTAGGTTGTCCGCTAAAGTTGCTTTTTCTGGTGGGGTGATTGAGATAACTCCGGATCTGGAAGTACGTTCATAATGGTAAGTCAGGCGTGTTGTTGTCTAATTTAAGCTGTCTAAGGTCTTTGAAAATGTTGTTGTAAAAGCAGTCCCTGGCTAGTAGAGGTTTAGACAAGTTTAGGGGACGCAAGAAATGATTCTCGATCCCAGGTAGAAAGTCAGGATTGTTTTGTAAGGGTGATAGTGGGCTCAGTGAAGTAGGCAAGTCAGAATGTTTGGTCAGTCAATGGAAGATTGCTAATGCAGTGCTGATTAAAGGGCGTGATTTTAGGGACGCGGGGTAACTGGACCAGGGGATCCACGGAGAGAATTGTATGGGTATGGGGCTTAGGATATCCAGTCTTTAAGTTTACGGTGACAATGCCAATCAATGATTCTGTTGACGTGGGCAGAAAAGTAGTAATTTTTAAAGTCAGGTATGCCCATTCTTCCTTTAACCACTTCCCGACCGCGCCATGTACAAAAGACGTCCACAGCGCGGTCGAGTTATCCTGAGTGGACGTCCCAGGGACGTCCTCACAGAATCTTGCTCCCGCACGCCCCCTGGGGCGCGCTCCAGGATATGTCCGTGACCGCCGGGTCCGGAAGACCCGGCTCATCACGGATCACGGTAGATGGCCGCTAATCGCGGCCGTTTACCACGTGATCGCTCCGTCAAATGACGGAGCGATCACTTGTAAACAGACCGGCGTCATGTGATGACGCTGGTTCCTCCCTCCCCTCTCTGTACCGATCGGTACAGTGTGAGAGGAGAGGGGAGGGAGCGGATCATGTCCGCTCCCTCCCCCATGTCAGCTGTGGGCTGGATCTGTGACAATTGCAGTCACAGATCCAGCCATCCATCCATCCCTGCTCAGCCATCCTTGTGCAATACTCTGCCAATACTCTGCAATACACCCTGTGCAATACTCTGCAATACCCTGTGCAATACTCTGCAATACCCTGTGCAATACTCTGCAATACCCTGTGCAATACTCTGCAATACACCCTGCCAATACTCTGCAATACACCCTGCCAATACTCTGCAATACCCTGTGCAATACTCTGCAATACCCTGTGCAATACTCTGCAATACCCTGTGCAATACCCTGCCCATACTCTGCCCATACTCTGCAATACCCTGTGCAATACCCTGTGCAATACCCTGTGCAATACCCTGTGCAATACCCTGTGCAATACCCTGCCCATACTGTGCAATACCCTGCCCATACTCTGCCCATACTGTGCAATACTCTGCCATATTCCGCAATACCCTGCCATACTCCGCAATAATCCTCAATACCCTGCAATACTCCACAATACCCGGCAATACTCCACAATACCCGGCAATACTCCACAATACCCGGCAATACTCCACAATACCCGGCAATACTCCACAATACCCTGCAATACTCCACAATACCCTGCAATACTCCTCAATACCCTGCAATACTCCGCAATACCCTGCAATACTCCTCAATACCCGGCAATACTCCGCAATACCCGGCAATACCCCGCAATACTCGACAATACTCGTCAATACCCGGCAATACTCCTCAATACCCGGCAATACTCCTCAATACCCGGCAATACTCCGCAATACCCGGCAATACTCCGCAATACCCGGCAATACTCTGCAATAACCACTTCCCGCCCGCCGGCCGTCATATGACGTCCTTGACTTTGTGCGGAGATATCTGAATGATGGGAGCAGCTACAGGCATCATTCAGATATTCGCTTTTTCAGCTGGCGATTCCCTGCACCATAAGAACGATCATAGCGGCTGTTCCACTGCTTGATCGCTCTTACGGAAGGTGAGAGGGGATGCCCCCCCCTCCCGCTGCCCTCCGGTGCTTCTACCGACTCACCGCTACGATCAAAGCCAGGATTGTTTTTTTTTTATTTATTTTTTTCAGGCTTCCCAGCCTAGAGGTGAGATGTGGGGTCTTATTGACCCCATATCTCACTGTAAAGAGGACCTGTCATGCCATATTCCTATTACAAGGGACGTTTACATTCCTTGTAATAGGAATAAAAGTGATCAAAAAAAAAATTTGGGGCGGAAAAACATGTCAAACTAAAATAAATAAAGTAAAATGAGCAATAAACTATATATATTTTTTTTAAAGCGCCCCTGCCCCCGCGAGCTCGCATGCAGAAGTGAACGCATACGTAAGCCCCGCCCACATATGAAAACGGTGTTCAAACCACACATGTGAGGTATCGTTGCGAACGTTAGAGCGAGAGCAATAATTTTGGCCCTAGACCTCCTCTGTAACTCAAAACATGTAACCAGTAAAAATATTTAAAGCGTTGCCTATGGGGATTTTTAAGTAGCGAAGTTTGGCGCCATTCCACGAGCGTGTGCAATTTTGAAGGGTGACATGTTAGGTATCTATTTACTCGGCGTAACTTCATCTTTCACATTATGCAAAAACATTGGGCTAACTTTACTGTTTTTTTTTTCTTTTAGGCACAAAACAGTTTTTTTCCGTAAAAAACACGTTAGAAAAATTTCTGCGCAAATACCGTGCAAGATAAAAAGTTGCAATGACCACCATTATATTCTTTAAGGTCTTTGCTAAAAAAAACATATATAATGTTTTGGGGTTCTATGTAATTTTCTAGCAAACAAATTATGATTTTTACATGTAGGAGAGAAATGTCAGAATTGGCCTGGGTTCTCCAGAACGCCTGATGGTGCTCCCTGCATGTTGGGCCTCTGTATGTGGCCACGCTGTGTAAAAGTCTCACACATGTGGTATCGCCATACTCGGGAGGAATAGCAGAATGTGTTTTGGGGTGTAATTTGTGTGTGTGAGAAATAACCTGCTAATATGACAATTTTGTGGAAAAAAAGAAAAAAAAATCTTGATTTTTGCAAAGAATTGTGGGAAAAAATGACAACTTCAAAAAACTCACAATGACTCTTTCTAAATACCTTGGAATGTCTTCTTTCCAAAAAGGGGTCATTTGGGGGGTATTTGTACTTTTCTGGCATGTTAGGGTCTCAAAAAATGAGATAGGCCGTCAGTACTTCAGGTGTGATCAATTTTCAGATATTGGCACCATAGCTTGTGGACTCTATAACTTTCACAAAGACCAAAAAATATGCACCAATTTGTACTTATTTTTACCAAAGATATGTAGCAGTATAAATTTTGGCCAAAATCTATGAAGAAAAAATACAAATTTGCAAAATTTTATAACGGAAACAAAGAAAAATTCATTTTTTTACAAAATTTTCAGTCTTTTTTCTCTTATAGCGCAAAAAATAAAAAACCCAACAGTGATTAAATATCACCAAAAGAAAGCTCTATTTGTGTGAAAAAAAGGACAAAAATTTCATATGGGTACAGTGTTGTATGACTGAGTAATTGTCATTCAAAATGTGAGAGCACCGAAAGCTGAAAATTCGTCTGGTTAGGAAGGGTGTTTTAGTGCCCAGTTGTCAAGTGGTTAAGCTTGGATTGGGCCAGCAGGTTAGATTTAATTCTGGGAGGTTTGTGCACCCAAATAAATTGTGTTTGAATGGAGGAGATGGCTTTGAAAAAACTCTGGGGGATTTTTACTGGTAAATTCCGAAACAGATAGAAGAGTTTTGGTAAAATGGACATTTTGCAAATGGCTGCTCGGCAAAACCAGGAGAAATTCCGGGTATGCCATTTTTGAAGGTCTTTGTCGATCAGTTTAAGAATTGGTGGGAAGTGGGGGGCGTGGCCGACTGGCGAAGAAGATGGCTGCTTAAGCTGTGAGCTTGTCAACCCAGGGGACACATTTGAGCGACTACGGCACGCAAGCTACATAATCCATAGCCATCCTTGCTCCAGGGACATCCTAGAATCCAGCCACGATGTCTAGGAAGAGATTCACGGAGTACAAGCTGCAGAAACTCACAGAATATGCTTTCAAGCCGGCGGAGAAGGTCAGTGAAAGCAAAGATGGCGCCGGCCGCGCCGCGCCATGGGACTCGCGGGACTCCTACACGGACTTACCGGACAAAATTCCGGCTGATCCGGCCACCCCCATGTCCCCAGGCCTCTCCTATCACCCCCCTGAGGGTGACCCCCTTACCAGAAGCCCTGCAAAAGCCAAGATACGGCTAGACACGCTGCCACACCAGCCACCACAGCCGCTAATTTAGGCCCCGGCTTTTAATCCCCTCACTTCCAACCAGGCCCTGCACTCCTCTATGGCCTCCTTCCCCACCTCAGGTCAGCCAGTGCTCGACTCAACACTTAAGGACATGCTGCTGTCACTGTAGTCCTCGCTCATGACGGATCTATCCTCTCTTTTTCACAAGGTTACATCTGACATACATTCTCTGGATGACAGGGTGACATGTCTAGAGGGCGAAATGACTGAATGTACCTCCACAGTAAATGGTGTCATTGACATCTATGAGGATATTAGAGAGGAGCAAAAATGGATGCACACCAAGCTGGCCGATTTAGAGGACAGGTCCCGTAGGAATAATGTAAAGTTGAGAGGGTTGCCAGAAGCCATTTTACCTGCTGACCTGCCCAAATATGCGAAAGAGCTTATGCACATCATCCTGCCGGAAGCGTCACCCAGAGACCTAATAATAGACAGGTGTCACGTACCTGACGGTGACGAGCCCGGATCTGCAGAGGGAGGCCTCTCTTACGGCTTCCACCGGCGGCCCCTGGTACTGAAGACAGGAGGCACGGAGGTAGAAGGGGTACGAGTGCCTGGCAGGATGGATCAAGGTAGAGTAGAGTCTGAAGACTGGGACGGATCCAGGCACCCAGGAAGTATGGCAGGCTGAACCGGAACCAGGAACACAGCAACTGGACTGGAACTGATGAGGCTGACTGGACTGGAACCAGGACACAGCAACTGGAGAGATTGGTCGGACAAGCCGGGTCGGTAGTATTGGCTGACGGCAAGGTACTGGAGGATCAGGCAGAAGATTGGTCAAACAAAGCCGGGGGTCAGAGGCAGGCAGGAAACTGGAAGGGTCAAGGCAAGCCGGGTCGGATACAGGTAAATACACGAATCAGGTCTCTTTGGGTACTACACGCTGTAGAGCAGACAGCAGGGACTGTCTGTCACAGGCATGTTTAAATAGCTCTTCTGGCGCGCTTTGTGGAGCGTGCGCGCGCCCCCGCTAAGCGCGTGCGCGCGCACGTGCTCGCCATCGCGTGCGCACGTGCCCGCGCGCGTGGACGTACCCGAGATTCGGAATCAGGAAGTCCAGGAATCCTGTAGCTGACAGGATTTCTATGACATTGCCCCCCCCCAAGGGGCAGCCTCCGGATGCCCAGCCGGGTGAACCTTCCAGGGTGAGTCCTTTTGAAAGCCTGTATCAAACTCCTGGCATGGATATTCTCCTCGGGTTCCCATGAGTTTTCCTCGGGTCCGTAGCCCTTCCATTTAATTAGGAATTGGTTCTGGTTATTTCTTCTCCTGAAGTCCATGATAGCTTCTACTTCGAATTCCTGCTCACCGTCAATAATGATCGGATCAGGGTGATCCGGCTTCCGATCTGGAAACGGATTAGAGACTGTGGGTTTTAGGAGAGAGACATGAAAAACTGGATGGATTCTAAGAGAGTCAGGAAGTTCCAATTCATAAGCTACTTCATTAATTTTCCTCTTAACAGGGAATGGGCCTAAAAATTTGGGGCCCAGTTTTTTAGAAGGGCATGCCATTCTTAGGTTTGTGGTAGATAGCCATACTTGGTCGCCGGGTACCAACACTAATTCACCCCGTCTCTTCTTGTCATAAATTGTCTTGTTGCGTTCTTGAGTCTTGGTCATGGTCTCTTGTAAAAGCTGGTTATTGACCGAGAAAAAATTTAACTTTTCCTGGACTGCAGGTACAGGACACTCAGGAAGGGAGTTAGGCAGAAAAGTAGGATGAAAACCATAGTTTGCAAAGAAAGGAGTCTGGCAGGTAGCGGAGTGGATGGAATTGTTATACGCAAACTCGGCCAACGGAAGTAGGGAAACCCAGTTGTCCTGAGCAAAAGAGGAGAAGCATCGCAGGTATTGCTCGAGCGTCTGATTCGTTCTCTCCGTCTGTCCGTTGGTCTGTGGATGGTAAGCAGAGGAAAACGATAATTCGATTTTCAAGGTTTTGCAAAGGGATCTCCAGAATCGAGAGGTAAATTGAACCCCGCGATCGGAAACAATATTGGCTGGTACCCCGTGGAGTCTGACTATTTCTCTGATGAATACCTGTGCGGTTTCAGGAGCGGAGGGAGTCCCTTTCATAGGGATGAAGTGTGCCATCTTGGACAGACGGTCCACAATAACGAAGATGGTGGAATGGTTCTCGGCCGGGGGTAACTCGACAATGAAGTCGATGGACAACATTCTCTAGGGCCTATCTGGAACGGGTAAGGGTTTTAGTAGTCCCCAGGCCTTGGATCTGGAACCCTTGTTTCGGGTACAAGTTGTACAAGAATCTACAAACCTCCTACAGTCTTCACGTACTCGAGGCCACCAGAAGGTGCGCTGTACCAGGTCAGTGGTCTTGGCAACGCCAAAATGCCCGGCCAGGGCGTGGTCGTGGCAGAGTTCTAATGCGGTTACTCTTAGTTTCTCAGGTACGTAGATTCTGTCTTGGTACCACAATAGTCCATCCTTAACCTGCAACTCCGGCTCGGAGAACTGTCTCTGCCCGGTGGAAGCTTGTTTGATTTGAGTGAACAGGTTCTCCTGTAGAAGAAGGAAATTTCCGGGGGCAAGGATGGTATCAGGCGGAGAAGTCTCCTTGGACTTATGAAACATCCGAGACAGGGCGTCAGGCTTAATATTCTTGGCTCCGGGACGATAAGTAACATGAAAAGAGAACCGGGAGAAGAAGAGTGCCCACCTGGCTTGTCGTGGATTCAATCTTCTCGCGGCTTTCAGGTACTCCAGGTTCTTGTGGTCAGTGAATATTAGGATCGGATGAGCCGCGCCCTCCAGCAGGTACCGCCATTCTTCTAGTGCAGACTTGATCGCTAGTAGCTCCCGATCCCCCACGTCGTAGTTCCTCTCTGCTGCAGAAAGCTTGCGGGAGAAGAAGGCTACTGGGTGGAGCAAGGCTTTGACTCCCTGTCTTTGGGACAGTATTGCTCCTACCGCTATTTCGGAGGCGTCTACCTCAAGTACGAATGGTAGTGAGGAGTCTGGGTGTTTCAAGATAGAGGCTGAGGTAAATAGGGCCTTCAAGCGTTCGAAAGCTTCTTGGGCTTCAGGAGACCAGTGAAAACGTGTTCCTTGCTTGGTGAGTTGAGTAATGGGTGCGATAATAGCTGAAAACCCCCTGATGAACTTGCGGTAGAAGTTGGCGAATCCAACGAAACGTTGGATTCCCTTCTTGTCCACCGGTTCTGGCCAGTCCAGGATTGCGGTAATTTTTTGAGGATCCATCTTGATGCCCTCGCTGGAAATGATTAACCCCAGAAATGATATACTCTCTTGCTCGAACTCGCATTTTTCGGCCTTCGCATACAGGCCATGCTGGCGGAGCCGACCCAACACATTTTTGACATGTCCGCGATGAGAATCAAGGGAGGAAGAAAAAATTAAGATATCATCAAGATAAACAATAACAAAGAGGTCTAGGAAGTCCCGTAGAACATCGTTGATAAAATACTGGAAAGTGGCAGGGGCGTTACACAACCCGAATGGCATTACCAAGTACTCAAAATGTCCATACCGGGTACGGAAGGCGGTCTTCCATTCGTCACCTTCTTTGATACGGATCAAGTTGTAGGCTCCGCGGAGGTCAAGTTTGGTAAAGATGGTGGCAGTACCTAGTCTCTGAAATAACTCTGGTACCAGGGGGAGAGGGTAGCGATTTTTTACTGTAATTTTATTCAATTCCCGGTAATCCACACAAGGTCGAAGGGTGTGGTCCTTTTTCTCTACAAAAAAGATGCCTGCGCCCGCTGGGGATGTGGAAGGGCGGATGAACCCTTTTTGCAAGTTCTCATCAACATAATTTTTTAAAGCCCCTTGTTCCACCTCCGTTAAAGGGAAGACTCTACCGAACGGAATCTTTGCTCCAGGAAGTAGGTCGATGGGGCAATCGTAGGCCCGATGGGGTGGTAGAGTCTCTGCCTTTTGTTTACTAAATACGTCAAGAAAGTCGTGGTAAACTTCTGGGATGGATTGACGGGTGCCATCTTCGGTGTCAATGCATAGTAACGAGGCCGGCCCAGGAGGTTTATATGAGCCGCAGGACTGTTGGCAATAGGAAGAAGGAAAGGCAACTATTCCCGTAGTCCAGTTGATAGTGGGATTGTGGGCTTGTAACCAAGGCATACCAAGGATCAAGGGAAACAACGGGGAAGAGATGATGTCCAGACACAAGCATTCTTGGTGGGTTCCAGAGGTGGTAAAGATGGTAGCGGGTATAGGAGTGGTCTCCTGGGTCACAGGTCCGGACTTAATGACGGAACCATCAGCCAGATGGACACGAAGTCCGTGGGTCTTGGTACGAAGGGGAATTTGGTGTTTAATGGCAAAGGCTGAGTCCATAAAGCAGCTGCATGCTCCGGAATCAATAATGGCGGGTACTGGCAAAGTCCTTCCTGGGAGCTGTAATGAAACAGAGAGGGCAAGGTGAGATGTGGTTTTGGCTTGTAGGTTAGTCATGTTAGAAGAAACTGAAAGAAACTTACGAAGCTTCAGGGGACAGGTTCTAACGAAATGTCCGGGGTCCCCGCAGTACAGGCACAGATTATTTATTCGGCGGCGCTGGCGTTCCTCAGGAGCGAGGGATGGACGAAGGAGCCCGAGCTGCATTGGTTCAGGCGTGTCAGATGTGGGAGTTGGAGGTGTAGCAGGAGCCGAGTACAGGTGACTAGGAGCCCGAGGAAGCATCCAGGTTGGGCGGGAGAAGCCAGTGGTCCTCTCAGCCCTCCGTTCCCTCAGACGTCGGTCAATCTGGATGGTTAGATCAATCAACAGGTTGAGTGTCTGTGGTACACCAACTCTAGCTAGCTCGTCCTTCAAGGAATCGGAAAGTCCTAAGCGAAACTGATGGAGGAGGGCGGCATCATTCCAATTGGTATCCGCACTCCACCGCCTGAATTCTGCCACATAGTCCTCCGCTGGTCTGCGTCCTTGTTGAAGGGAACGCAAGGCGGCTTCTGCGGTTACTGAGAGTTGGGGATCTTCGTATAGCTGGGCCAGGGCATCGAAAAAAGCAGCGAGGTTGTTTAGTGATACATCCTTCTGTTCAAAGAGACGGTGGGCCCAGCTCTGAGGGTCTCCAGCGAGCAAAGAGACCACAAAGCCCACCTTGGTGGCCTCTAGAGAAAAGGTACGGGGCTGTAGGGCAAAATACAGTTCACACGAATTCCGGAAGGCCCTAAACTTGCTCCGATCCCCGGAAAATCTTTCGGGTGTAGGAACCTTAGGTTCAGGAGGAAGCATGACCACTGTGGGTGAGGAACTTGTTCCGGCTGTGGAAGCAGAGGCGTGGGGCCCCTCTTGGATGGCAGAGGGATTGGTGAGGACCCGCACTTGTTCTTCCAAGCGGGTGTATCCTTGTTGAAGACTCTTGACTGCTTCAGACAAACCTGCCAGGTGCCGACAGAGTTCCTCCATAGGTGAGGCTCCCTGCCCGGGCTCAGACATGGCTGTCTGCTACTGTCACGTACCTGACGGTGACGAGCCCGGATCTGCAGAGGGAGGCCTCTCTTACGGCTTCCACCGGCGGCCCCTGGTACTGAAGACAGGAGGCACGGAGGTAGAAGGGGTACGAGTGCCTGGCAGGATGGATCAAGGTAGAGTAGAGTCTGAAGACTGGGACGGATCCAGGCACCCAGGAAGTATGGCAGGCTGAACCGGAACCAGGAACACAGCAACTGGACTGGAACTGATGAGGCTGACTGGACTGGAACCAGGACACAGCAACTGGAGAGATTGGTCGGACAAGCCGGGTCGGTAGTATTGGCTGACGGCAAGGTACTGGAGGATCAGGCAGAAGATTGGTCAAACAAAGCCGGGGGTCAGAGGCAGGCAGGAAACTGGAAGGGTCAAGGCAAGCCGGGTCGGATACAGGTAAATACACGAATCAGGTCTCTTTGGGTACTACACGCTGTAGAGCAGACAGCAGGGACTGTCTGTCACAGGCATGTTTAAATAGCTCTTCTGGCGCGCTTTGTGGAGCGTGCGCGCGCCCCCGCTAAGCGCGTGCGCGCACGTGCTCGCCATCGCGCGCGCGCGTGCCCGCGCGTGGACGTACCCGAGATTCGGAATCAGGAAGTCCAGGAATCCTGTAGCTGACAGGATTTCTATGACAACAGGATTCACAGGATTGCCAAACCATCTCACCTCGCAGCCACTATACCCAGAGATCTTCTAATGAGGGTGTACTTTTTCCACATAAAGGAAAAGCTCATGTTTGAGGTCAAAGCTAAAACCCCCCTCTCGGCGCCCTTCACAGATGTTCAACTTTTTCCTGACCTATCCAAGTTCACCCTACAACTGCGGAGGCAAATGAGCCCGGTGACCAAAGGTCTTCAAAATCACAAAGTCCAATATAAATGGAGATACCCGGCCAAACTTCTCATAACCAATAATGGCAAATCCCATGTAGTCAGTGACCTTCAGGCAGGTGTCAATCTACTCCATACTTGGGGTATTCTGCCTGACTCGCCCGCCTCCCTCCCACCACGCAGCGGCACATCCTCCACCCATCGCAACCTGGATCAAAACCATACTCAGATGGTTTGAACTCTCACCTCCACAGTGGGCCAACCTTAAGACCCTACATTCCCCTGGGCTCTGATAGAGAGGTTATCTTGTTACTTTACTTCTCATCGTTTTGAACTTTTTCACCCCCTGACAGAGGTCGCAGCGCAGTCTTGCTTCGCCTCTAACTTTAAGCTAATGTTGAGGGATACACACCTAACGATCTTTTTGCTCAGACTGAGCCTAAGTCTTTTCCCGGAAGTGGGTTTTCCTTTATTCTACGTTCTTGTTCTCTGATACACTGTTTGTACTTGAACATTTTCTTTTTTTTTAACATATTGCTCTATCCACAGCTCTAATAATCTTTGTGCAGGACTTTTCTGGACCTTTGCTGCTCTTCCATACCGCCGAGTATTCAACCATCCTTGTTCCCGACTGTACTCCGACTAACTGTAAGTGCTGAACCTAACCCATCGCATTTTACACGTCCTCAAGATGCCACTCAACCTTATGTCACTTAACGTTAACGGGCTTAACCACCCCGCAAAACGTCACTCACTTTGGAAAACCGTCAAGGCTCTTCACAGTGACGTAGTCTGTATACAGGAGACTCACCTTCTTCAATCTGATTGGAAACTATGTGTCAACCGCCAGTTCCCACATGTCTACCATGCCTCTTATAACTCCAAAGCTAGAGGCGTCATGATAGCAATCAGCGACAAAGTTGACTTCCAACCCTCCAATGTATCCCTCGACCCTGAGGGCCGCTACATAATCCTGGTATGCACTATCAACAAAACGACTTACACATATATCAATCTCTTCCCCCCGAATGCTCACCAGGTAATTTCCTACGAAAAGTTCTCAGGCTGGCCAAGTCTCTCCAAAAGGGCCACCTACTAGTATGCAGAGACTTTAACCTAGTCCCAGATTTTTCTATAGACTCGGTATCTGACCCTGGGGTGATGTGGTGTGCGCACAAGGCCTTCATGAGAGGTATTCTGATTAAATTTAGTGCTGTACATAAATGGAAGAGGATTGACGAGATTTCGTCTCAAATTGCTACCCTAGAAACTCAACATAAGGCCAATCCTCAATCCTCACTACCTGACCGACTCTCAATACTACGACATGAATTCAGATCTTTACTCCTTCATTCTTATGACCACCTCCAAAGGAGGCTAAAAGCTACCACGTATTCCACTTCCAATAAAGCTGGGAAGCGCTTGGCACAACATTTTAAAGGCAAACGTGCCAAGACCAAGTTAAGTAGACTATACCATCCCCACGACCAAACCCCTCTTACTAACCCCCAAGACATCGCCAAAGCATTTAGTGACTATTATAGCGACTTATATAACTCAAAAAAGGACCCTCTAGCTATCCAACCCTCTCAGGTTGACATTAACCGCTTTCTTCACAACCTACAACTACCTACCTTGACCGCTGAACAACTCTCATTCCTGAATGCCCCATTTTCAGAACAAGAGATTCAAAAGACAATTCGATCTCTCCCCATGAATAAAGCCCCAGGGCCTGATGGCCTTTCGGGGGAATACTATAAACAATTTTCCACCCAACTAACCCCTCATTTAGTAGATGTTTTTAATATCGCTGCCTCCTCTTCACAATTCCAATCCGAAATGTTAAACGCTCTTGTTATTTCTATACCGAAACCAGGGAAGGAGCCGTCCACACCCCAAAACTTTTGTCCAATATCCCTACTCAATCTAGATGTTAAACTCTACTCTAAAACAATAGCAACAAGACTACTAGATATAATTCCTAGACTTGTGCACAACGGAAAAATTCATTCCGTTTCGGTTCGTTTCTTTCCGGTCCTGTTGATTCGTAATCATTCGGAATTTTGCTAGACGGGATTTTTCGTGTTCGGACTCATTCGTATTTTTGCAAGCGACATTTTTCGTTGAATTTTTTGTTGCTTTATAATTCGTACTTTCGGTAGAGTACGTTGTTTTTCGTTGATTCTGGACACAACTCCTACTTTCGTAACTTTTTTTGGGTTCGTTGATTCGTAATTTTCCGTGTCTCTCTCACAACGACGCTGCCTATTATGCCTAATGTGCTTCGAATGGATTTGTACTTTTCTAAATACATAGCGGTTATTTGTAACGATTCGAAATCTCGTATTTTACTTTCGTTTTTTACATGCGGCTATAGGCTCCGCCCCTGTACACCATTTTGAGAGGGTTCAGCACGGTGAGGGAGAAGCAGAGAGCAGAGCAGAGTGAGTGTTATTGTGCTTCGAATGGATTTGAAATCTCGTATTTTACTTTCGTTTTTTCATGCGGCTATAGCCTCCGCCCCTGTACACCATTTTGAGAGGGAGTTCAGCATGGTGAGGGAGAAGCAGAGAGCAGAGTGAGTGTTATTGTGCTTCGAATGGATTCGTACATTCGTAACTTTTTTCATAACGAATTATGCCGAAGACCTTCGGGCATTCGCTATTTTGCGGTATAATTTATTTCGGATTCGGTTTTATTCGTAATTGCTCTGTTCGGAAATTCGAATGCTTCCGAATGTCCGAAAGTTGCTAAATTCGGACGAATTTTGATTCGTTACGAAACGAATTGCACAAGCCTAATAATTCCCACTCTAATCCACAGAGATCAAACTGGCTTCACAAAAGGTAGACAGGCATCGAATGCCACCAGACGACTAATTGATCTTATACATCACGCAGAATCTACTGGAACGCCTTCTATGCTCCTTTCCCTGGACGCAGAGAAGGCGTTCGATAGAGTACACTGGGCATATCTCAGATCAGTGCTCCAGAAATTTGGCTTTACTGGACATATCCTCAGCGCCATCATGGCACTATACTCCACCCCCTCGGCCCTAGTGTACACAGAAGACATGACCTCCCGCCCATTCCCCATAACCAATGGCACCCGACAGGGGTGTCCCTTGTCCCCCCTTATTTTTAACCTTCTCATGGAGCCTCTAGCAACGCACATTAGAGCCCATCCTTCCATTTCAGGTATACAAATTGGTCGTGCTTCACACAAAATTTGTTTTTTTACGGACGACGTGATTCTAATCCTTACAAACCCGGCTTCTTCCCTGGCGGAGGTACAAAAGTTACTCAACTGGTTTAGCGAGACTTCGTACTATAAGGTCAACACAACTAAGTCATATATTCTCGACATTAACTTGGATGCTACCACAAAAAACTTGTTACAAATGCAATACAAATTCAAATGGGCTGACAAAGAACTCTCTTATCTAGGATTAGGGATGAGCTTCGAGTTCGAGTCGAACTCATGTTCGACTCGAACATTGCCTGTTCGCCCATTCGCCGAACAGCGAACAAATTGGTGTGTTTGCGGCAAATTCGAAAAATCTATGGGAGAAATCTAAAGTGCTAATTATAAAGGCTTATATGCAAGTTATTGTCCTAAAAAGTGTTTGGGGACCGGGGTCCTGCCCCAGGGGACATGTATCAATGCAAAAAGAAGTTTTAAAAACGGCCGTTTTTTCGGGAGCAGTGATTTTAATAATGCTTAAAATGAAAAAATAAAAGTGAAATATTCCTTTAAATTTGGTACCTCGGGGGTGTGTATGATATGCATGTGAAGTGGCTCATGTTTCCCGTGCTTAGAACTGTCCCTGCAAAAAATGTCATTTTTGAAAGAAAAAAAGTCTTTTAAAACTGACTCGCGGCTATTAATGAATTGTCGGCTCCCGGCAATACATACAAAAGTCATTGATAAAAAAAAAAAAAAGCGTGGGGGTTCCCCAGAATTCAATTACCAGGCCCTTCAGGTCTGGAATTGATATTAAGGGGAACCCCGCCGCAAATTTAAAAAAAAATTGACGTGGGGTTCCCCCAAATATCCATTCCAGGCCCTTCAGATCTGGCATGGATTTTAAGGGGAACTCCACCCCAAATTTTAAAAAAATGGCGTGGAGTCCCCCTAAAAATCCATACCAGACCCCTTATCCGAGCACGCAACCTGGCCGGCCGCAGGGGAAAAGGGGGGGGGGGACGAGAGAGCGCCCCCCTCCCTCCTGAACCCTACCAAGCCACATGCCCTCAACATGGGGAGGATGTCCCCATGTTGATGGGGACAAGGGCCTCATCCCCACAACCCTTGCCCGGTGGTTGTGGGGGTCTGCGGGCGGGGGCTTATCGGAATCTGGAAGACCCCTTTAACAAAGGGGACCCCCAGATCCCAGCCCCCCCTATGTGAATTGGTAAGGGGTACATTGTACCCCTACCATTTCACGAAGAAAGCGTAAAAAAATGTTTAAAAAAAACACACAAACACCTTGAAAAAGTCCTTTATTTAAAATAATAAAAAAAAAAAAAAAACATTCCAGCGCTGAAATCCAGTGTCCCGCGGCGATCCCGATGTCCAGCGCTGTCCTTCATTGGTTGTGCCTGAGCGGACCTGATGGGGAACTCCCTCTCAGTATTTTAAATGTATAGACCCGCCCCTTCTAAAGTTCCCCATCAGGTCCGCTCCCTCGGTATGTCGGACCCGCCTACGTCATTGGCTTGAGCGGGGAACTTCCTTCACTGTGTAATTTAAATTTACATAGTGAAGGAAGTTCCCCGCTCAAGCCAATGACGTAGGCGGGTCCGACATACCGAGGGGGCGGACCTGATGGGGAACTGCTCTCACTTTGGCAATACATGTATAGACCCGCCCCTTCTCATGTTCCGCATCTGGTCCGCTGAGCGGACCTAATGGGGAACTTTAGAAGGGGCGGGTCTATACATTTAAAACACTGAGAGGGAGTTCCCCATCAGGTCCGCTCAGGCACAACCAATGAAGGACAGCGCTGGACATCGGGATCGCCGCGGGACACTGGATTTCACCGCTGGAATGTTTTTTTTTTTTTTTAAATAAAGGACTTTTTCAAGGTGTTTGTGTGTTTTTTTAAACATTTTTTTACGCTTTCTTCGTGAAATGGTAGGGGTACAATGTACCCCTTACCAATTCACATAGGGGGGGGCCGGGATCTGGGGGTCCCCTTTGTTAAAGGGGTCTTCCAGATTCCGATAAGCCCCCCGCCCGCAGACCCCCACAACCACCGGGCAAGGGTTGTGGGGATGAGGCCCTTGTCCCCATCAACATGGGGACATCCTCCCCATGTTGAGGGCATGTGGCCTGGTACGGTTCAGGAGGGAGGGGGGCCGCTCTCTCGTCCCCCCCTTTTCCCCTGCGGCCGGCCAGGTTGCGTGCTCGGATAAGGGGTCTGGTATGGATTTTTAGGGGAACTCCACGCCATTTTTTTAAATTTGGGGTGGAGTTCCCCTTAAAATCCATGCCAGATCTGAAGGGCCTGGAATGGATATGTGGGGGAACCCCACGTCAATTTTTTTTTAAATTTGCGGCAGGGTTCCCCTTAATATCCATGGGCCTGGTAATTGAATTCTGGGGAACCCCCACGCTTTTTTTTATTTTTATCAATGACTTTTGAATGTATTGCCAGGAGGCGACAATTCATTAATAGCCGCAAGTCAGTTTTAAATGACTTTTTTTCTTTCAAAAATGACATTTTTATTTTTTCATTTTAAGCATTATTAAAATCACTGCTCCCGAAAAAACGGCCGTTTTTAAAACTTTTTTTTGCATTGATACATGTCCCCTGGGGCAGGACCCGGGTCCCCAAACACTTTTTAGGACAATAACTTGCATATCAGCCTTTATAATTAACACTTTAGATTTCGAACGTTCGAGTCCATTGTATTTAATAGGGTTCTAAAGTTTACACGAACATTTTGTCTGTTCGCAGGTTCTGGTGCGAACCGAACAGGGGGGTGTTCGGCTCATCCCTGTCTAGGATTCAAATTAACCAGATCAACCAAACCTCTGTTCTCAGCCAACTTTTTACCCCTGCTTCTTAAGATACAAAATTATTCCCAACAAATTACGAAACACAAACTTTCTTGGTCAGGTAGACTAGCGGCCTTCAAAATTTTGTGTCTTCCACAAATACTATATTTTTTCAGAACCCTGCCCATACCAATCCCCACATCATACTTCAGGTCCCTCCAAACTGTACTAAACGCCCATCTCTGGAAAGGGAAGAAACCCAGATGTGCCCACTCCAATCTGATTAAAAACAAACTAGTGGGTGGAGTAGGCTTAATTGCCTTTGAAGATTACTACCTTGCATCCATCCTCGCCCAATTGCCGGAATGGTTCTGACCCCAGCCAGTCACTCCCTGGGGCCAAATAGAATACTCCCTCCTCCATCGCTCTAACTTAAAAACTTGGTTAATGAATATCCCACTAGGGGCGAGTATACCGTCCTCCTTCCCTCCTACGATGAGAGCCTCGGCTTTATCATGGAAAAAATTAGTCACCCTCGTAGACTACGCCCCCCATTCCGAACCACCAAATACCCCTGGAATCCCTCCACTTTCTCTCCCCAGATCTGACTCTTTCACAGTGGTCCCTTAAAGGGATTAAATACATACAAAGCCTCCTTCTGAAAACACATCCCAAACCCTTTTCAGTACTACAAAAGAAGTTCAACCTCCCTGCATCAGACTTCTTTACTCACCTATGGATATACCACTGTCTGAAAAAGGTACCTCTACCCCTGTACGCCATCCCCACAAAAGACATGGGATTACCTCACAAACGCGGTCACCAAAATCAAAGGCATCTCCCATTTTTATAATCTCCTCCACTACAAACAACATTTCACTAAATTGCCCGTGCATCGCCATTGGGAAGCAGATCTATCTACCTGCTATTCCAATGACCAATGGTCCTTGGCCCTTCGCTCCATCTACAAATCCACAAAATGCTCCGGCTCCGCACTATGGGAACTTATGCAAAAAATCACCCTTCGCTGGTACTTGACCCCAGCCAGACTAGCATCCTTTACCCCCCAAGCCTCCAACCTGTGCTGGCGGTGTAAATCCTTTAAATGCGACATGTTACACACTTTACGGTCCTGTCCCCGTATTCAACCGTTCTGGGAGGACGTTTTCAAACTCCTATCTAATACTATTAATACCAGGGTAACTCCCTCTCCAGAACTGGTGATACTGAATCTAAAGATTGGATTTAACGCCCCCCCCCTCCAGGTACGTTTCATCCCACATACTTCTGGCATCCAGATTATGTATAACAAGGATGTGGAAGTCAGAAGAGGCACCGGTAGTGACCCAAACTATTGACCTGGTGAGCCTGCACTACTGCTATGAATCTATAATGGATGCCTGTAATGGTCAAGCCGGAAAGTCTGGAACCCCTGGGCAACTGGGTCTAGAGCTGTGCCAATACTATGAATCAGCTAGTTTAGAGTGAAAATTTTCTTGACCGAGCAATATGTGTAACATTTGTTTTAACGTTTAAGTGTTATCGATACCACATGTTAGTGGGAACCTCTCTTTAGGAGGGTTAAATCCCTCACCAAGTCATGCAAAGATGGTCTGTTCTCCTCTTGTGTCACAAAAGTGCTCCCTGTTGGGGTGACTCAGGTGGAGAGGAGTCCATAAACTCAGCAACTGCAATGTTGTCTAATTGTCATCACTCTGTTCAGAACGATTTATATGTTCTCTACCTACCGTACCAAAATCGTTGCACTACGTATAAAGCTTACAATGTATTTGTAATTCTATGCTAAATTCAATAAAAAATGATTGAAGAAAAAAAAAGAATTGGTGGGAAGTTACATTCGTAAATCTGTGAAAGGTTTGGCGTCAGCCAGATATCCAAGGTATTTGAGAGCGGAGGATTCCCACTTGAAGGGGCAGATAGATTTGTTTTTTTAAGGGAGTCTTCGGGGATAGTAATGTTCATAGCTTCTGATTTTGAATAATACATTTTTAGATTGGAGATATAGCCAAATAGAGATAATTATTGCATTAAGGACAGTAAAGAGATATGAGGGTTGGTCAGGAAAAAGAGCAGATCATCTGCATATGCTGCAACCTTGAACTCCCGCCCGCAATCGTAAAACCTTGTATCGCCCTCTCCGCTAATACCTTTCTGATGAACGGTTCTAGTGATAGGATAAAAAGGAGAGGTTATAGGGGGCATCCCTGTCGTGTTCCGTTATTAATATGAATTGTGTCTGATAAGGACCCATTGATCTTGAGTTGAGCAGACGGGTTCTTATACAGAGATGTTATCCAAGCCATCATGTGCGTGCCAAGACCAATAAATTGACATGTTTCTAGCATATAATCCCACGCTACTCGATCGAACGCCTTCTCCGCATCTGTGGACAGGAGAAGGCCCTCGATCTTTCGCGAACGTGCAGCGTATATTAGATTAAGTGCTTTTGTGACATTATCTTTGGACTCTCTACCTGGCATAAAGCCGGCCTGATCTGGTCCAATTAAGTCATGTAGCAGTGGTCTAAGCCTGTTGGCAATTAGTTTTGCCAGGAGCTTGACGTCAATGTTGAGGAGAGAAATTGGTCTGTAGCTAGAGCATTGGAGGGGGTCTTTGTTTGGTTTAGGGATAACGGTTATGTGGGCGGAAAGGAATGCTGGCAGTATTTCTCTAGGGGCCTACAGGGAGTTTAGTGCTCATTGCAGTGGATCAAGGAGAGTGTCTGTAAAAGTTTTATAATAGATGGATGTGAAGCCATCCAGTTCAGGGCTTTTCCCTGCTTTTAGGTCCTTAATGACCTGTTTGAGTTCTATCATCTCAATGGGACTTTCCAACTGTCGGGCAACGTCATCTGGCAGTGTGGGCAATTTGGAATCTTTCAGGTAGTCCTGAATAACTTAACGTCTAGTATTTAGGGTGTGTGGGGGGTTACATGAGTTGGGTAGGTTGTAGAGGCCAGAATAATACTCATGGAAGTATTTGGCTATTTTATCTGTGGTGATATCGACCGTTCCTGATTTGTTACGGATACCTAATATATTTTGGTTGGTTTTAGCATCTTTCAATGCCTTTGCCAGAAATTTGCCTGTTTTGTCCCCGTGTTCATAGTAGATATTTTTTCGGAAATACAGAAATCTTTTTGGTTTAGTATCCAAAAGCTGCTGGAGAGCTTTCCTAGTATCTAGTAGTGATTGTGCAAAGCGTTCAGACAGGGATTGTTTGTGTTGCGCCTCAAGAGTATGAATTTTGTCCGTAAGCTGTTTGATGGTCTTTTCCCTGTCTCTTTTACAGTGTGTCCTTATTTAATTAGTTCCCCCCTAATGGTACATTTGTGAGCCTCCCAGACCATCATGGGATCCGCATCAGGAGTTGTGTTATGTGTAAAGAAATCTTTAATGACCGTGGAGATCGCAAGGAGTAATTGTGGGTCTGTCAGAAGCAAGGGGTTCAGTCTCCAAGTATTAGGTTTGGGTGAGGGTCTAGTCAGATTTAAGGAGAGGGATATGGGGGTGTGATCTGAGATAGATTGAATCCCTATGTTGGCTTCAGCAATCAAGTGTAGGTCTCTTTGGGAGGTGAAAATGTAGTCTATTCTAGAATAGCGGTTGTGAGGAATAGAGTGGAATGTATAGTCTTTGTCCTTTGGGTGGAGGAAATGCCATGAGTCTATCAGTTGCATAGAGCTTAAAAGGGTTTTAATTTTTTTTAGAATCTTGTAGGTGATGTAGGATTTGCCAGAGGAAGAGTCTACCAGGTGATTCAATGGAATGTTAAAGTTCCCTCCCAGAATTACACAGCCTGAGCCAAATCCTTTTAGCTCAGACATCATGTGTTGGCAGAATGTGAGATGGGAGGTGTTGGGGAAATACACATTAGCCAATGTACAACAGCATTTCCCCTTTAGGAAGATGTATCAAAGGAGTTCGAAGGAAGCATTTTTGCTTACTAGAATAGATACGCCTTTTGACTTGGCTGCATTGTTCGTAGCGTGGCACGCCTCGATAAAGTAGGAATCAGTGAGCCTGGGTACATGAGAGGTTTTAAAATGTGTTTCCTGTAGGAAAACAAAATGGGGCTTACCTCTTTTGAGTTCTCTCAGGAGAGTGGTGCATTTTTTAGGGATATTCAGCCCTTTAGCGTTGTGAGATATCACTGTTGAGTTAAGGCCAAGAGACGAATATGCCATTGCGTAGAGTCAGAGAGAGCAGGTGTACTGCGATCTGTAAAATCAACTATCAAGTATGTTAAAGTATATACAACACTTAGATTAGTCTGCTTCTATTAATATACAGGAAAAATAAAATAAAAAAGGAAAGGATAGAACAAGAAGATTTTGGAGTAAGTCAAAAAAGAAAAGTCAGAGAGTACAGTGAAAGAGGAATAGAGTGGCTAATAAAGGCCTTCTCGGGATACACTATGTGGGGGTTGGTTAGGCGGCCACAGGTCAGAGCACCAACTATCAGGTACGTTATAGTAGTGTTTGGTGAATCAGGTGGACCGAGGTGGTCGGCTCTCAGCCATAATAAGTGCGCTCAAATGCCTGTAGATCGTCTCTGCACGGGTGTAGCAGGGAAGGTACAGTTAAAGCATACATAAAATTTGGAACAACGATTAAATCCCTGAACAAAATAAACAAAATGCACAAAATCGGCAACATGAATGAAAAATAATGAGAAAAGTGGTTCAGAGTCAGGTAACACCGTTCTCGGGCAGAGCCAGGAAGACAGGGTGGTTCATCTCCTCTAACCCCTAATGAACATATCTGCCAGAAGGCATGGCAAACCAGTGGTTGCAGACTAGAGGTCTCCTTTAAACTTTACTAAGGCACAAATTGGCATGTCTCTCTTCAGACCTCTTAACAGAACAAGGTAATGGTGACGTAACAACTGTAAGGATCCCCCTCTCCCATCTCCCTTTTGGCCAAATACAAACCAGTACAACCCGTAGGTGTTCATCTGTGCAGGTGTTCAGGAAGAAGGCTCACAGGAGGGGCCGGGTGGCCCTGAGCGGCTCTTAGGCCCTGCAGACAATGTGGATGCCCATTGTCTTCTCCCAAAATGGCTAGTGAGAGGTGGCCGTGTAACAGTTACGGGGGCAATCGCAAGAAAAAGTCACTCTTGTTAGGGCAAATTCAAGGCGGATGGGCGGGCAGAACAAACATGAACTAGTCTCCAATACCTGTAGTCACTGGTGTAGGTAGGGGGGATCACAGAGGATGTAGTGACATCTGATTCAGTACTCCTCTAGTGCCCTGCACGAGTGAGCCTTGAGATTGGGAGTTCCGGCTTGAGATCCAGCTTGGGACCCTCCACGGCGTGAGGATTTCACCTTTTTAGAAGATTTGTTATCTGAAGATGCAAACAGAGATCTCAGCGGGCTACTTTCCATGGGTGGCAGCTAAAATTCTTGGTACCATTCCGGGAGGTCGATCACACCTAGCTGCAGTGCGTTGCAGAAATCTGATAGATCCTCGGGAGAACGGAGGAAGTGCTGTTTGCCATTGTGGTTCACCAGGAGAGCAAGCGGAAACCACCATGTGTATTTTAAGTCCTTCTCCCTAAGCTTGTCCAGGAGTAGAAGCAGTGCCCTGCGATTTTTTAGAGTGATCTGAGAGAGGTCCTGGAAAAGCATGATTGTTTCGCCTCTGAAAATGATTTGATCATTCCTGCGTGCTTTCCTTATTATGTCCTCTTTCAGCGAGAAACTCTGTAGGCAGCAGATTATATAACGTGGTGGTAGGGAATCTGGGCCTCTAGCTCTGAGTGCCCTATGCGCTCTGAAAAAGTCAATGGCCGTATCTTCAGGCCTTTCTAGCAGACTGTTGAACACTCTCTGCAGTGCCAGCGTGATCTGATCAGTCTCAACAGACTCTGGGATCCATCTGACTCTGATGTTACATCTCCTGCCTCTGTTGTCTAAATCCTCCAAATGTCTGTTAACTTCAATAAAGTGTAGTGAGTGAGAGACAGACACATTTTCTAATCTGTGTATCTCCTTCTCTCTGAGTTACCCAGCTATTTCTGCTACCTCCAGTTTTTCAGTGAGCACTAGGTTTGACTTAAGGTCCGTTATGGCCGCTGAGAACGGTGGACTTAATGTCCGCAGCAAAGCCAGTCATGTCATCATAAGTGAGGGGGAGGTTATTGCGGGAGGGTCCCTTACCGTTCTCCTCTGTGGCTGACTGGGAGTCCTCGCTGTAGTCTTCCTCCATGTGCGGCGGCGCCATCTTGCCTCCCGGCGTGTTGTTGCGGGAGGATGTCTGCTTCCTGAAGATTTCCGAGATATCTCTCCCTTTGCAGGCAGCCGAAGAGCGGCGGGATCTTGTGTGCGGTGTGCCATAGGTTCTCTTGTGCATTCTTCGGGTGTAGTATGCAGAGAGACAGGTTTAAGGCTGAGAGGTCGACGGAGCTTCTCTGCTATGCTGCCATCTCCTATGCGCGCCAAGCCACACCCCCCTTAGGCCAACCTACCCTCTCAGAGGTCCGTTCAAATGTTAGCAGAAAGGCCTCTGGATCATCATCTGCAGTCATCTTAGAAAGAAAGCGACCCATATGGATGGCTGAGGGCTTGTCTCCAACATCATCAACTTTAGCAGGTGACCACTGTGCTAGCGTCTCAACAACCTCAGTCAAGGTTTTCCTATCCGCTTTTGCATCAGTGTCTAGCTGTTCAAACAGCCTCAGCGATTGCTCCTGTACAGCACCAATCTGTTGGCACAGCACCTTGGTTTGCTCCTGTGCGATAGTGTTGGCTTGCTGCTGTGCAGCATTGGATAACACCAATTGTTTTAGGATTTCCTCCATGTTTAGTTACTCTAGGTACTGGTCTTTTAAGTAGTAACTTACTACAGCTGGTCGCAGCCTCCACCATATGTAACCTGGAGGACAGGTAGCAGGTGTTAAAGCTCCCTGGGATAAGCAGGCTTTCAGGCACAGATACCAGAACAAGTGAAGTAGTGACAAAACAGTGAAGTGTTTAATGGTGATATTTACAAGTCTATAGAGGTGCTGTACAGTGTTCAAAACAATACAAACAGAACAAAATAGCCAAACAAAAACCTAGCCGCGTCTCTGCTCTAACTATACACTATGCAGGCCCTAACTACGAGACTGAGCAAGCCTACCGCTGGTCAGTTTCCACATAAATTGCTTAACAGCTTTTTACCAATCTTTTTGCTCTCACAGACCAGCGTTGTCTGTGTTTTCCAGGCAGAGAGCCAAGGCTGTCTGCTCAGGTGAGCATAAATTAGCCTGGGGAAGAGGACCAAGGACCAAGACCCTAACTGGATCATGGATCAGAGATTTCTGAATGTGTACGGAAGGAAATGGATACTTTTGTGGTGCAATTTGAGCCCATATGAAATGAATAGGCTCAAATTGCACTGCAAGGAATTGGATGGCTGGAACCGCTGGAGGCTGGGGGGAGAGAGCTGTGGGAGAGTCAGAAGGAGCCCAAGCTGCAGATCAGGCACAGATCAGGAGCCCAAGCTGCAGATCAGGCGCCGAAGATGGTGGAACCCGTCATGCAGGGAGGATTCCCGCACCGCTCCTGTGTGAACTCAGGCTCAAAGTCACTATGACAAGCCTGGGTAAAACAAAACTTCAACTGATTAAAGCTGTTTATGCTTTGTTGTCACAGAATATTGAAACACTTGAAATACAGTAACTTGATTATTAATGTATCAACAAAATTATGCCTTTTCTTGACAAAATGCAAACAGACTTCTAAAGAGTGATTTAAAGGTCAAGTTCACCTTTTGACACATGTTAAATGTTACACCCGCATTTAGGGTGTAACACATAACTAGTGATGAGCCGAACACCCCCGGGTTCGGTTCGCACCAGAACCCGCGAACGGACCGAAAGTTCGAACGAACATTAGAACCCTATTAAATACAATGGATGCGAACGTTCGAATTCTAAAGTGCTAATTATAACAACTATTATGCATGTTATTGTCCTAAAAAGGGTTTGGGAACCCGGGTTCTGCACCAGGGGACATGTATCAATGCAAAAATAAGTTTTAAAAACGGTCGTTTTCCGGGAGCAGTCATTTTAATGATGCATAAAGTGAAAAAAAAAAAGTCAAATATTCCTTTAAATATCGTACCTGGGGGGTGTCTAAAGTATGCCTGTGAAGTGCCACGTGTTTCCCGTGTTTAGAACTGTCCCTGCACAAAATGACACTTCTAAAGGAAAAAAAAGCCATTTAAAACTGCTTGCGGCTTTAATGTAATGTCTGGTCCCGGTAATATGGATGAAAATCTTTAAGAAAAATGGCATAGCTACCCCATGACCCCCCCCCTACCCCAGCCCATTACCAGCCCCTTTGGGTCTTGTATGGATATTAAGGGGAACCCCGCACATAAAATAAAAAAGGCCCTATATACTCTGAACAGCCGTATACAGGCGGTGCATACAAGACAGGGACTGTAGGTTTGTTCTTATGTAGAATGTGTTTGTAATTTTGAACAGGTACATTGTTGAAGTGTAGCTCCAGACCAAAAATCTATTTTTAAACTTTTTGGAAAACATAGGTAAGGGTTATCACCCCTGTAACATTTGTTTTGCTGTCTGTGCCCCTGTTCAGAACATTTCACCTCACTTTCCGTCCTAATGACAACTGTTTTTGAAATGTGGTGTTTTTCTTGAAACAAGGATTGCTGATAAAGCATCAGTACAGAGGAGACACCTTTCTCCCATATTTATTCTTACAGGAGAGAATTTTCCTTCCTAGTGGTAGATTTCCTCTCACTTCCTGTTGTCTTCTTGCGTTTGCAAGTAGGAGTCGTTTGTAAGTTGGATGTTTGAAAGTAGGGACCTGCCGTATATACTCTGCAGAAATAGGCCCCTTAGTTGTTGGTGTTGGCACAACACTGTAAGCACTCACAGTTACTCTTGGTTGGTGCTGGAACGCCCTGCTGTCAACTATTATATCAGGAATTTTAATTACATATAATTGTTGAACAGTGGTAGTAAAAATTGGGCCTTTGATGGTGGTGCTGGTGCCACAACACTGTAAGCCCTGACAGTTACTCTTGGTGGGTGCAGCAATGGGCCCTGCTGTGAATTATTAGATCAAGAATTGTAATTACATGCCCCTGTTGAACAGGGGCTGAAAAATTGGGCCTTAGGCACTGGTGGCACAACACTGCAACCCTTCACAGATACTGTACTTGGAGCACAGCAATGAGCCCTGTTGCAAAGTATTGCTTCAAAAATTGTAATGACACGCCCCTGTTAAACAGGGGCTGAAAAATTGGGCCTTAGGCACTGGTGGCACAACACTGCAACTCCTCACAGATACTGTACTTGGAGCACAGCAATGAGCCCTGTTGCAAAGTATTGCTTCAAAAATTGTAATTACACGCCACTGTTAAACAGGGGCTGAAAAATTGGGCGTTAGGCACTGGTGGCGGCACCCATAAACAAAAATGATCTTCCAAGCTATCATCATCAATCGTATCATTGAGGACTCGGAGGAGGAGGATAGCCAGTCAACATAACAGCACAGGCACTCAGCATCAGCATCAGTCTTGAAGGGATGTGACATTTTAAAATCAATTAGTCTGTTATATCAGCATCAGGTGTGTGGTAGCTGGTGGTGATCCAAGACTGGTTCATCTTGATGAAAGTCAGTCGATCAACCGAGTCGGTGGACAGGCGCACCCTGTGATCCGTGACAAATCCTCCAGCAGCACTGAATGTGCGTTCCGAAAGAACGCTGGATGCAGGACAGGCCAGTAGCTCAATTGCATACTGTGCAAGCTCTGGCCAGTGATCCATCCTCAAGACCCAGTAAGCCAGAGGATTTTCGGTGGGGAAGGTGTCCAAGTCTGACCTTGCCCCTAGATATTCCTGCACCATGTTTATCAGACGCTGGCGATGGTTGCTGGAACCGATCATACTTTGGGGCTGCGGACTAAAGAATTGTCTGAACGCATCGGTCAGACGGCCACCTTCCCCACCGCTCCTTCTTTGACTGGCCGAAGCCTCAGCAACTCGTTGTCCAGGACCAGGAGTTTGCAACCTCCCAGTCTCTGGGAACGCGTTGCACAGACCTTTCTGCAAGGCCTCCCGGAGTTGTCTCATCCTCTGCTCCCTCTGCGACGGTAACATAAGGTCCGCAACCTTACCCTTGTACCGTGGATCAAGGAGAGTGGCCAGCCAGTAATGGTCCCTCTCCTTGATCCGAAGAATACGAGGATCCTTCCGCAGACTTTGCAGGATCAGGGAGGCCATGCAGCGTAGGTTTGCTGAGGCATTCGCTCCGGAGTCCTCTGGGTCACTAAGGACGACATGATCCGCAGCCACCTCCTCCCAGCCACGTACAAGTCCACTGGTTTCTTGGGACTGTAAATCATCCCTAAAAGACTGCTGCTGATGATGCTGAGTGCCAGCCTCCACCTCCATGCTGACACAATCCTCCTCCTCCTCCTCCTCCTCTTCCTGTGCGATGGGTGGGACAGAAGGAACACTGTCTGGGTAAAGGGGGCCTTGAGAGGCAAGGAAGTCCTCCTCTTCCTGCCTCTGTTCTGCCTCAAGTGCCCTGTCCATTATTCCACGCAGCGTGTGCTCCAACAGGTGGACAAGAGGTACAGTGTCACTGATGCATGCACTGTCACTGCTCACCATCCTCGTGGCATCCTCAAATGGTGCCAGGACAGTGCATGCATCCCTGATCATGCCCCACTGGCGTGGAGAAAAAAAACCAAGCTCCCCTGACCCTGTCCTGGTGCCGTAGTCGCACAGGTACTCATTGATGGCCCTCTGCTGCGTGTGCAGCCGCTGCAGCATGGCCAACGTTGAGTTCCACCTGGTGGGCATGTCACATATAAGGCGGTTCTTGGGCAGGTTCAACTCCTTTTGCAGCTCAGCCAGGCGAGCACTGGCATTATAAGATCTGCGGAAATGCACACAGACTTTCCTGGCCTGCCTCAGGACATCCTGTAAGCCCGGGTACCTGCCCAAGAAGCGCTGCACCACCAGGTTAAGGACGTGAGCCACACAGGGCACATGGGTCAGTTGTCCCTGTCGGAGGGCGGAGAGGAGGTTGGTGCCATTGTCGCAAACCACCATTCCTGGCTTAAGCTGGCGTGGCGTCAACCACCTCTCGGCCTGGCCCTGCAGAGCAGACAGGACCTCTGCCCCAGTGTGGCTTCTGTCCCCCAAACACACCAGCGCAAGCACGGCATGGCATCTTTTTGCCTGCGTACTTGCGTAGCCCCGTGAACGGCTACGGAGCACCGCTGGTTCATAGGACAAACCACAGGAAGAGGCCATGGAGGAAGAAGAAGAGGAGGGGGTGGAGGAGAGAGGTGTGTCACAACCAGTAGTAGCATTTTGGAGGCGTGGCGGTGGGACAACCTCCAACACTACTGCACCTTGTCCTGCATCCTTCCCAGCTGCCAAAAGAGTGACCCAATGGGCCGTGAAAGAAAGGTAACGTCCCTGTCCATGCCTGCTGGACCATGAGTCAGCGGTAATATGCACCTTACCGCTGACCGCCCTGTCCAGCGAGGCCAAGACATTGCCTTCCACATGCCGGTAGAGAGCCGGAATAGCCTTCCGTGAGAAAAAGTGGCGTTTGGGAACCTGCCACTGAGGAACCGCACATTGCACAAACTCACGGAAGGGGGCCGAGTCTACCAACTGAAAAGGCAGCAGTTGAAGCGCTAGCAATTTAGCCAAGCTAGCATTCAACCGCTGGGCATGTGGATGGCTGGGAGTGAACTTCTTTCGACGGTCCAGCAGCTGGGGCAGGGAAATTTGCCTGCTAGAATCGGACGTCGGTGTACTGCTAGCAGAGTGGGCGCAAGTACTTGGCTGTGACACACCTAATTCTACACCTTCATTCCTCTCAGTGCATGTTTCAGAGAGGACTGAAGTTATAGTGGGGTTGGAGATCCCAGCTGATGCGGTGCAAGGAGAGGTCCGCTTTGTTCTTTGGTGTGGGTCTTTGAGGTAGGCTTGCCAACGAGCTGCATGGCAGGTCAACATATGTCTGGTCAGGCATGTGGTACCCAAGCGGCTGATGTTTTGGCCACGCGATATACGCTTGAGACATATGTTGCAAACAGCAGCTGTGCGATCTGATGCACTAGCCTCAAAAAAGGCCCACACCAAAGAACTTTTTGAATGACGGGCAGAGGCAGCGCCCTGCACAGGCGGAGCTCTGCGGTGTGATTCTGTCGGTGTACTGCCCTTACGCTGGCCACCAAAGGGCATCCTGCCTCGTTGGAGATGTGCCTCCTCCTCATCCTCCTCCTCCTCCTCTCTCCTATTAGGCACCCACGTGGAGTCAGTGACCTCATCATCCCCTCCCTCCTCATCACTGGAGCCAATCTGGCAGTATGCTGCAGCTGCTGGAACATGACTGCCAGATTGGTGTCCTTCTTGAGCATCCCCTCTGTCTGCTCTCACGCTACTGCCTTCCTCTAGCTGGGTTTCATCATCAGACCCTTCGAAACGCTGGGCATCCTCCTGGAGCATGTACCCAACACTGTGCTGAAACAGTTCGGGGGACTCCTCAGGAGGAGGACATGGTGGGTCTAGGGAAGGAGTGACTGATGATTTGTCTGACATTGATACCAGGGAAGACGACGCTTTGGCAGCTGCTTTTCCAGTACCCTGAGCCTGGGTGAGAGAGGATGAGGAGGAGGAGGAGGGCTTGGTCATCCACTCTACCAAGTCTTCGGCATGATGTGGCTCAACATGTCCAGCTGCCGAAAAGAAGGACAAGCGTGTCCCATGGCCATGTGCTGATGACAATGCACCGCGTCCACGACCAGCACTGTTGCCCCCAGACACAGAGCCTGCTTGCCCTCTTTTATTGGCTCCTGACTGTCTGCCTCTCCTTGTTTGCCTTCCAGACATTCTAATAGATGGCCTGCAGGGAGATGGGAAAAAAGCAATAAGGGCTACCTTCAGGTGTCCTTCTCTGTCCCTTGAAACAAGGACTTTCACAGTGAAAGAAACTGACACTGTCCCTACCTAGAGTTTTCTGTCCCTAGAATAAATGTTTTTTTTAATCACAATATAGCACAAGGACAATTCACTCAATGTCTCTCCAGGTCCCTGGAAACAAGGACTTGCAGAGTGAAAGAAACTGACACTGTCCCTACCTAGAGTTTTCTGTCCCTAGAATAAATGTTTTTTTTAAGCACAATATAGCACAAGGAAAATTAACTCACTGTCCTTACAGGTCCCTGGAAACAAGGACTTGCAGAGTGAAAGAAACTGACACTGTCCCTACCTAGAGTTTTCTGTCCCTAGAATAAATGTTTTTTTTAAGCACAATATAGCACAAGGACAATTAACTCACTGTCCTTACAGGTCCCTGGAAACAAGGACTTGCAGAGTGAAAGAAAAAAAACACTCTCCCTACCTACAGTTTTCTGTCCCTAGAAAAAATGTTTTTTTTAATCACAATATAGCACAAGGAAAATTAACTCACTGTCCTTACAGGTCCCTGGAAACAAGGACTTGCAGAGTGAAAGAAAAAAAACACTCTCCCTACCTACAGTTTTCTGTCCCTAGAAAAAATGTTTTTTTTAATCACAATATAGCACAAGGAAAATTAACTCACTGTCCTTACAGGTCCCTGGAAACAAGGACTTGCAGAGTGAAAGAAACTGACACTGTCCCTACCTAGAGTTTTCTGTCCCTAGAATAAATGTTTTTTTTAATCACAATATAGCACAAGGACAATTCACTCAATGTCTCTCCAGGTCCCTGGAAACAAGGACTTGCAGAGTGAAAGAAACTGACACTGTCCCTACCTAGAGTTTTCTGTCCCTAGAATAAATGTTTTTTTTAAGCACAATATAGCACAAGGACAATTAACTCACTGTCCTTACAGGTCCCTGGAAACAAGGACTTGCAGAGTGAAAGAAAAAAAACACTCTCCCTACCTACAGTTTTCTGTCCCTAGAAAAAATGTTTTTTTTAATCACAATATAGCACAAGGAAAATTAACTCACTGTCCTTACAGGTCCCTGGAAACAAGGACTTGCAGAGTGAAAGAAAAAAAACACTCTCCCTACCTACAGTTTTCTGTCCCTAGAAAAAATGTTTTTTTTAATCACAATATAGCACAAGGAAAATTAACTCACTGTCCTTACAGGTCCCTGGAAACAAGGACTTGCAGAGTGAAAGAAACTGACACTGTCCCTACCTAGAGTTTTCTGTCCCTAGAATAAATGTTTTTTTTAATCACAATATAGCACAAGGACAATTCACTCAATGTCTCTCCAGGTCCCTGGAAACAAGGACTTGCAGAGTGAAAGAAACTGACACTGTCCCTACCTAGAGTTTTCTGTCCCTAGAATAAATGTTTTTTTTAAGCACAATATAGCACAAGGACAATTAACTCACTGTCCTTACAGGTCCCTGGAAACAAGGACTTGCAGAGTGAAAGAAAAAAAACACTCTCCCTACCTACAGTTTTCTGTCCCTAGAAAAAATGTTTTTTTTAATCACAATATAGCACAAGGAAAATTAACTCACTGTCCTTACAGGTCCCTGGAAACAAGGACTTGCAGAGTGAAAGAAAAAAAACACTCTCCCTACCTACAGTTTTCTGTCCCTAGAAAAAATGTTTTTTTTAATCACAATATAGCACAAGGAAAATTAACTCACTGTCCTTACAGGTCCCTGGAAACAAGGACTTGCAGAGTGAAAGAAACTGACACTGTCCCTACCTAGAGTTTTCTGTCCCTAGAATAAATGTTTTTTTTAATCACAATATAGCACAAGGACAATTCACTCAATGTCTCTCCAGGTCCCTGGAAACAAGGACTTGCAGAGTGAAAGAAACTGACACTGTCCCTACCTAGAGTTTTCTGTCCCTAGAATAAATGTTTTTTTTAAGCACAATATAGCACAAGGACAATTAACTCACTGTCCTTACAGGTCCCTGGAAACAAGGACTTGCAGAGTGAAAGAAAAAAAACACTCTCCCTACCTACAGTTTTCTGTCCCTAGAAAAAATGTTTTTTTTAATCACAATATAGCACAAGGAAAATTAACTCACTGTCCTTACAGGTCCCTGGAAACAAGGACTTGCAGAGTGAAAGAAAAAAAACACTCTCCCTACCTACAGTTTTCTGTCCCTAGAAAAAATGTTTTTTTTAATCACAATATAGCACAAGGAAAATTAACTCACTGTCCTTACAGGTCCCTGGAAACAAGGACTTGCAGAGTGAAAGAAACTGACACTGTCCCTACCTAGAGTTTTCTGTCCCTAGAATAAATGTTTTTTTTAATCACAATATAGCACAAGGACAATTCACTCAATGTCTCTCCAGGTCCCTGGAAACAAGGACTTGCAGAGTGAAAGAAACTGACACTGTCCCTACCTAGAGTTTTCTGTCCCTAGAATAAATGTTTTTTTTAAGCACAATATAGCACAAGGACAATTAACTCACTGTCCTTACAGGTCCCTGGAAACAAGGACTTGCAGAGTGAAAGAAAAAAAACACTCTCCCTACCTACAGTTTTCTGTCCCTAGAAAATTTTTTTTTTTAATCACAATATAGCACAAGGAAAATTAACTCACTGTCCTTACAGGTCCCTGGAAACAAGGACTTGCAGAGTGAAAGAAAAAAAACACTCTCCCTACCTACAGTTTTCTGTCCCTAGAAAAAATGTTTTTTTTAATCACAATATAGCACAAGGAAAATTAACTCACTGTCCTTACAGGTCCCTGGAAACAAGGACTTGCAGAGTGAAAGAAACTGACACTGTCCCTACCTAGAGTTTTCTGTCCCTAGAATAAATGTTTTTTTTAATCACAATATAGCACAAGGACAATTCACTCAATGTCTCTCCAGGTCCCTGGAAACAAGGACTTGCAGAGTGAAAGAAACTGACACTGTCCCTACCTAGAGTTTTCTGTCCCTAGAATAAATGTTTTTTTTAAGCACAATATAGCACAAGGACAATTAACTCACTGTCCTTACAGGTCCCTGGAAACAAGGACTTGCAGAGTGAAAGAAAAAAAACACTCTCCCTACCTACAGTTTTCTGTCCCTAGAAAAAATGTTTTTTTTAATCACAATATAGCACAAGGAAAATTAACTCACTGTCCTTACAGGTCCCTGGAAACAAGGACTTGCAGAGTGAAAGAAAAAAAACACTCTCCCTACCTACAGTTTTCTGTCCCTAGAAAAAATGTTTTTTTTAATCACAATATAGCACAAGGAAAATTAACTCACTGTCCTTACAGGTCCCTGGAAACAAGGACTTGCAGAGTGAAAGAAACTGACACTGTCCCTACCTAGAGTTTTCTGTCCCTAGAATAAATGTTTTTTTTAATCACAATATAGCACAAGGACAATTCACTCAATGTCTCTCCAGGTCCCTGGAAACAAGGACTTGCAGAGTGAAAGAAACTGACACTGTCCCTACCTAGAGTTTTCTGTCCCTAGAATAAATGTTTTTTTTAAGCACAATATAGCACAAGGACAATTAACTCACTGTCCTTACAGGTCCCTGGAAACAAGGACTTGCAGAGTGAAAGAAAAAAAACACTCTCCCTACCTACAGTTTTCTGTCCCTAGAAAAAATGTTTTTTTTAATCACAATATAGCACAAGGAAAATTAACTCACTGTCCTTACAGGTCCCTGGAAACAAGGACTTGCAGAGTGAAAGAAAAAAAACACTCTCCCTACCTACAGTTTTCTGTCCCTAGAAAAAATGTTTTTTTTAATCACAATATAGCACAAGGAAAATTAACTCACTGTCCTTACAGGTCCCTGGAAACAAGGACTTGCAGAGTGAAAGAAACTGACACTGTCCCTACCTAGAGTTTTCTGTCCCTAGAATAAATGTTTTTTTTAATCACAATATAGCACAAGGACAATTCACTCAATGTCTCTCCAGGTCCCTGGAAACAAGGACTTGCAGAGTGAAAGAAACTGACACTGTCCCTACCTAGAGTTTTCTGTCCCTAGAATAAATGTTTTTTTTAAGCACAATATAGCACAAGGACAATTAACTCACTGTCCTTACAGGTCCCTGGAAACAAGGACTTGCAGAGTGAAAGAAAAAAAACACTCTCCCTACCTACAGTTTTCTGTCCCTAGAAAAAATGTTTTTTTTAATCACAATATAGCACAAGGAAAATTAACTCACTGTCCTTACAGGTCCCTGGAAACAAGGACTTGCAGAGTGAAAGAAAAAAAACACTCTCCCTACCTACAGTTTTCTGTCCCTAGAAAAAATGTTTTTTTTAAGCACAATATAGCACAAGGACAATTAACTCACTGTCCTTACAGGTCCCTGGAAACAAGGACTTGCAGAGTGAAAGAAACTGACACTGTCCTTACCTAGAGTTTTCTGTCCCTAGAATAAATGTTTTTTTTAATCACAATATAGCACAAGGAAAATTAACTCACTGTCCTTACAGGTCCCTGGAAACAAGGACTTGCAGAGTGAAAGAAACTGACACTGTCCCTACCTAGAGTTTTCTGTCCCTAGAATAAATGTTTTTTTTAAGCACAATATAGCACAAGGACAATTAACTCACTGTCCTTACAGGTCCCTGGAAACAAGGACTTGCAGAGTGAAAGAAAAAAAACACTCTCCCTACCTACAGTTTTCTGTCCCTAGAAAAAATGTTTTTTTTAATCACAATATAGCACAAGGAAAATTAACTCACTGTCCTTACAGGTCCCTGGAAACAAGGACTTGCAGAGTGAAAGAAAAAAAACACTCTCCCTACCTACAGTTTTCTGTCCCTAGAAAAAATGTTTTTTTTAATCACAATATAGCACAAGGAAAATTAACTCACTGTCCTTACAGGTCCCTGGAAACAAGGACTTGCAGAGTGAAAGAAACTGACACTGTCCCTACCTAGAGTTTTCTGTCCCTAGAATAAATGTTTTTTTTAAGCACAATATAGCACAAGGACAATTAACTCACTGTCCTTACAGGTCCCTGGAAACAAGGACTTGCAGAGTGAAAGAAACTGACACTGTCCCTACCTAGAGTTTTCTGTCCCTAGAATAAATGTTTTTTTTAAGCACAATATAGCACAAGGACAATTAACTCACTGTCCTTACAGGTCCCTGGAAACAAGGACTTGCAGAGTGAAAGAAACTGACACTGTCCCTACCTAGAGTTTTCTGTCCCTAGAATAAATGTTTTTTTTAATCACAATATAGCACAAGGAAAATTAACTCACTGTCCTTACAGGTCCCTGGAAACAAGGACTTGCAGAGTGAAAGAAACTGACACTGTCCCTACCTAGAGTTTTCTGTCCCTAGAATAAATGTTTTTTTTAATCACAATATAGCACAAGGACAATTAACTCACTGTCCTTACAGGTCCCTGGAAACAAGGACTTGCAGAGTGAAAGAAACTGACACTGTCCCTACCTAGAGTTTTCTGTCCCTAGAATAAATGTTTTTTTTAAGCACAATATAGCACAAGGACAATTAACTCACTGTCCTTACAGGTCCCTGGAAACAAGGACTTGCAGAGTGAAAGAAACTGACACTGTCCCTACCTAGAGTTTTCTGTCCCTAGAATAAATGTTTTTTTTAATCACAATATAGCACAAGGAAAATTAACTCACTGTCCTTACAGGTCCCTGGAAACAAGGACTTGCAGAGTGAAAGAAACTGACACTGTCCCTACCTAGAGTTTTCTGTCCCTAGAATAAATGTTTTTTTTAAGCACAATATAGCACAAGGACAATTAACTCACTGTCCTTACAGGTCCCTGGAAACAAGGACTTGCAGAGTGAAAGAAAAAAAACACTCTCCCTACCTACAGTTTTCTGTCCCTAGAAAAAATGTTTTTTTTAATCACAATATAGCACAAGGAAAATTAACTCACTGTCCTTACAGGTCCCTGGAAACAAGGACTTGCAGAGTGAAAGAAAAAAAACACTCTCCCTACCTACAGTTTTCTGTCCCTAGAAAAAATGTTTTTTTTAATCACAATATAGCACAAGGAAAATTAACTCACTGTCCTTACAGGTCCCTGGAAACAAGGACTTGCAGAGTGAAAGAAACTGACACTGTCCCTACCTAGAGTTTTCTGTCCCTAGAATAAATGTTTTTTTTAATCACAATATAGCACAAGGACAATTAACTCACTGTCCTTACAGGTCCCTGGAAACAAGGACTTGCAGAGTGAAAGAAACTGACACTGTCCCTACCTAGAGTTTTCTGTCCCTAGAATAAATGTTTTTTTTAAGCACAATATAGCACAAGGACAATTAACTCACTGTCCTTACAGGTCCCTGGAAACAAGGACTTGCAGAGTGAAAGAAACTGACACTGTCCCTACCTAGAGTTTTCTGTCCCTAGAATAAATGTTTTTTTTAATCACAATATAGCACAAGGAAAATTAACTCACTGTCCTTACAGGTCCCTGGAAACAAGGACTTGCAGAGTGAAAGAAACTGACACTGTCCCTACCTAGAGTTTTCTGTCCCTAGAATAAATGTTTTTTTTAAGCACAATATAGCACAAGGACAATTAACTCACTGTCCTTACAGGTCCCTGGAAACAAGGACTTGCAGAGTGAAAGAAAAAAAACACTCTCCCTACCTACAGTTTTCTGTCCCTAGAAAAAATGTTTTTTTTAATCACAATATAGCACAAGGAAAATTAACTCACTGTCCTTACAGGTCCCTGGAAACAAGGACTTGCAGAGTGAAAGAAAAAAAACACTCTCCCTACCTACAGTTTTCTGTCCCTAGAAAAAATGTTTTTTTTAATCACAATATAGCACAAGGAAAATTAACTCACTGTCCTTACAGGTCCCTGGAAACAAGGACTTGCAGAGTGAAAGAAACTGACACTGTCCCTACCTAGAGTTTTCTGTCCCTAGAATAAATGTTTTTTTTAAGCACAATATAGCACAAGGACAATTAACTCACTGTCCTTACAGGTCCCTGGAAACAAGGACTTGCAGAGTGAAAGAAACTGACACTGTCCCTACCTAGAGTTTTCTGTCCCTAGAATAAATGTTTTTTTTAATCACAATATAGCACAAGGAAAATTAACTCACTGTCCTTACAGGTCCCTGGAAACAAGGACTTGCAGAGTGAAAGAAACTGACACTGTCCCTACCTAGAGTTTTCTGTCCCTAGAATAAATGTTTTTTTTAATCACAATATAGCACAAGGACAATTAACTCACTGTCCTTACAGGTCCCTGGAAACAAGGACTTGCAGAGTGAAAGAAACTGACACTGTCCCTACCTAGAGTTTTCTGTCCCTAGAATAAATGTTTTTTTTAAGCACAATATAGCACAAGGACAATTAACTCACTGTCCTTACAGGTCCCTGGAAACAAGGACTTGCAGAGTGAAAGAAAAAAAACACTCTCCCTACCTACAGTTTTCTGTCCCTAGAAAAAATGTTTTTTTTAATCACAATATAGCACAAGGAAAATTAACTCACTGTCCTTACAGGTCCCTGGAAACAAGGACTTGCAGAGTGAAAGAAAAAAAACACTCTCCCTACCTACAGTTTTCTGTCCCTAGAAAAAATGTTTTTTTTAATCACAATATAGCACAAGGAAAATTAACTCACTGTCCTTACAGGTCCCTGGAAACAAGGACTTGCAGAGTGAAAGAAACTGACACTGTCCCTACCTAGAGTTTTCTGTCCCTAGAATAAATGTTTTTTTTAAGCACAATATAGCACAAGGACAATTAACTCACTGTCCTTACAGGTCCCTGGAAACAAGGACTTGCAGAGTGAAAGAAACTGACACTGTCCCTACCTAGAGTTTTCTGTCCCTAGAATAAATGTTTTTTTTAATCACAATATAGCACAAGGAAAATTAACTCACTGTCCTTACAGGTCCCTGGAAACAAGGACTTGCAGAGTGAAAGAAACTGACACTGTCCCTACCTAGAGTTTTCTGTCCCTAGAATAAATGTTTTTTTTAATCACAATATAGCACAAGGACAATTAACTCACTGTCCTTACAGGTCCCTGGAAACAAGGACTTGCAGAGTGAAAGAAACTGACACTGTCCCTACCTAGAGTTTTCTGTCCCTAGAATAAATGTTTTTTTTAAGCACAATATAGCACAAGGACAATTAACTCACTGTCCTTACAGGTCCCTGGAAACAAGGACTTGCAGAGTGAAAGAAACTGACACTGTCCCTACCTAGAGTTTTCTGTCCCTAGAATAAATGTTTTTTTTAAGCACACTATAGCAGAAGCACAAAACACACTGACACTCTCCCTACCTATCCTTCTCTTTCCCTAAACTAAAGGAATCCAGGTTAAGCAAGAAAGAAATAACAGTCACTGTCCCTGCCTATGCTACTCTATCCCTGCTCCGGAACACACTACACTAGGCCGCCGTGCTGGCGGCCTTTTATAGTGTGGGGCGTGTACTAAACACCCTCAGCAATAATTGGCCACAGGCATCCTGCCTGTGGCCAATCATTGCTCTCCTCGCTGCCGGCGCTGTGATTGGCCAAGCATGCGGGGTCACAGTGCATGCTTGGCCAATCACAGCGCCTGGATGACACTGCGATGGCGTAGTGCATTGTGGGCCGTTCGCGTCACTCGAATTTGGCGCGAACGGCCCAAATCGTTCGATCTTCGTCGAACGATCGAACAGCCAATGTTCGAGTCGAACGTATGTTCGACTCGAACACGAAGCTCATCCCTACACATAACATGCTCCAGCACCTTCCTCTGCACCACCTGATTCCCCCTCCCATGATAGCTACCTTTTGGCAAGGCCTTAAGGACAGAATCAAAGATGAATTACCTGGTAGTACTACTCCCATGAAGCTGGATAAATTAATATCTATCTGTAACCAGTTTGAAATTTATTTTCAGAAGAGGTCCAAGGAGAGGTTTTGCCAGTGACATTCCTTTCCAAGTTCTCCTCAGCCTATGTCTCCTTAGCCCATGGAACAACATTCCTTGACTGCTTTACTTCCTGCTAAAGAACCTATACACGTAGGAAAAACCAAGCTCATTCCCAAGGTACACTCAAGACACAAAAAATCGGAGGCAATGTCTTTATTGTGATAGTAGGGGGCATTGATTCATGATTCCTGCCCTCTCCATTTGGGGAAACTCTAATGTCTAATGCACATAGTGTATTAGACCTGGTAACAACACCCTCACAGTCTTATCTACTTCTGCATGTGGCCCTAACTCAGCCTCAGCTTTTGATCTTCATGCTGTTAACCTCAAGAGGTAGCTTCATCATCGACATCTCAGAAAGCCTGGGGGTGCAGGTGCTAACCCTCAAAGAAGGGGTGGTAATGTCAGTACTAAGATTTGGGCTGTCCTTTAAGGCTGAGCAAAATTTACCTTAGACAGATCTGACCTGAAAATGACAGTGATTAGCCAGCTCCTTGCTGTCCATGTTTAAAATCTGCTATATACATGAAACCACCAGTGCTCATAAAAACCAACGCTATGTTGTGCAGAATTGCTTGGCCCAGCTTGTATCTGCTCTGTGTATTACAGTGTTTTAAAGACTTGCTCTGACCCTACTCCCTCTCTGATTGTGTACCATTTGGACTCTGATCTACATGTGTGTGATCTGGCTCATCTAGACTATGCTTCTGCTGGACCTTCCTGTGTTAGCACAAAGACTGGTACTGTATGTAGCAGTAATAACAGAGAACGCGGGTAAATGTTCGCGAACCGCGGGTTCGCGGCGGGCCCCATTCATTTCAATGGGAGGCGAACACTAAAAACCTCCAGGTCATATTTGCAGCCACAAAATAATTACTAGCTGTGCACACATAGTCCCACAACATGGACAATGACATAACAGAAGTATTAAGCAAATTTGAGATCGACAACGACAAGCATTCTTTTTTTATCTGAAATTTTTTGTCAATTCAAGAGCGCATGAAGGCCATGGAAGAGACGCAAGGCCAGGCTATGAAGGGGGTGCATGAGATGATCCTGCTATTGGAAAAGTTGCCATAAATGTTTTTTTTTTTTTATAAGTTGTATAAATCGTTTATACAGTTATAACTTTTATTTCGTTTTTTGTAATATTGCTCGGTTTTATTGTAATAGCTCGGCCTAAATCAGCCGGAACTGACAGCAGCCGGTAAATACATGTCAAAAAAATATAGGGTCCATTCACACGTCTGTAAAATGGGTCCGCATCCGTTCCACAATTTAGCAGAATTGATTTTCAATTCCAGTCTGAAAAATTAGGCATTCACAGCCTGGATAAATACGTTTCGGGCACTACAGGCCCCAAAAATTAGGCATTCAACGGACATAAAAGGCCTTTTATGCCGCTGTATTTACCCAAGAAGACAAGGACCATGAATAATTGTTATAGGTGGTGGTGGATATTTGTGGCCTGTCATGAGGAATTTGAATGAAACATGGTCTACTGGTCACATGTGTTGAATTCCTCAGAGATCCATGCCTCATTCCTTTTTATAAATGTGAGGTAGTCAACACTGTCGTGAGCTAAGCGAGTGCGCTTATCAGTCACGATCCCCCCTGCTGCGCTGAACGTCCTTTCGGACAGGACACTGGACGAGGGGCAAGCCAACAGTTCCATTGCAAATTGTGCAAGCTCTGGCCAGAGGTCAAGCCTGCCCACCCAGTAGTCCAGGGGTTCATCACTTCTCAGAGCGTCCACATCGGCCGTTAATCCGATGTAGTTGGACACCTGTCGGTCTAGGCGTTCCCTGATGCTGGATCCGGATGAGACCTGTCGATGGGTCGGCTGAAAGAATGATCTCATATCAGAAGTGACCAAGACATCTTCAAACCGCCCTCTTCTTGCAGGCGCTGTTGGATTGGTATCCACAACTGTTCCTCTGGGAGTGGAAATTCCTCTGCCAGCGCACGCAAAAGCAGAATGCAGCATTTCTTGAAGCAAGGCCTGGAAGTGCTCCATTCTGACAGCCCTCTGTGATAGTGGTAACATTTCTGCCATTTTTTGTTTGTACCGGGGGTCCAAGTACGTTGCCACCCAGTAATGGTCCTTGCCCTTTATGCTTTTTATACGGGGGTCCCTCTTAAAACACTGGAGCATGAAGGCCCCCATTTGCACTAAACTGGAAGCAGTGTGGTGGCCTGGCTCCTGCTCGTCATCATCCAGGATAATGTCGTCCTTGATCTCCTCCCCCCATCCACGAACAACAACAGCAGGGATCCCAGAAAGGTTTAAAGCATGCTCTTCTTGCTCCTCCTCATCCGCCCCGGCACCATCCTCCTCTGACTCCTCTTCAGACTCCTGTTGTTGACTTGTCTCAGAGAGAGTAGCCCCCCCTGGGAATTCATCCAGCATTGCGACTTCCTCATCTTCCTGCTCCTGCTCCTCGACGGCTTGATCAATGACACGACGCAATGCACGCTCCATAAAGAAGGCATAAGGTACGATGTCACTGATGGCACCATGGCTGCGACTGACCAGTTTGGTGATCTCATCAAATGGCTGCAAAAGTCTGCATGCGTCGCGCATGAGCAGCCACTGACGCGGTGAAAAAAAAACAAGATCCCCAGAACCTGTTCTGGCGCAGAGTTCGTACAGGTAGTCGGTAACTGCACGTTTCTGCTGGAGCAGCCTATCAAGCATATACAAGGTTGAGTTCCATCGCGTCGGGCAGTCACAAATAAGACGTCTGACCGGCAGATTGTGTCGCCGCTGAATGTCAGCAAGGCGAGCCATGGCCGTGTAAGATCTTCTGAAATGGGCCGAGATTTTCCTTGCCTGCCGCAAGACGTCCTGGACCCCAGGGTATTTGACAACGAATCGCTGCACGACCAAGTTCAAGACGTGTGCCATGCATGGCACGTGTGTAATTTTGCCCTGTTTCAACGCGCTCAGCAGATTGGCACCGTTGTCGCACACCACTTTACCAACTGTCAAATTGAGCGGTGTTAGCCACTGATCTGCCTGTGAACGCAAAGCTGAAAGGAGTGCAGGGCCAGTGTGGCTCTTGGCTTCCAGGCACAACAGACGCAGCACAGCATGGCAACGTCTCACCTGGCATGTCGAATAGGTTCTGGGGATCTTGGGCGGCGCAGCGGAAGAGACGGTATCAGCGGAAGAGGAGGAGTCAGCCGAGGAGGAGAGGGAGGATGGAGTAGGAGGAGGAGGAGAAGAAGAGGCAGCCCTGCATGCAATCCGTGGCGGTAAAACCAAATCTACACGGGTGCCACGGGTTACATGCTTGACGGCCGTCAGAAGGTTCACCCAGTGGGCAGTAAAAGTAATATACCTTCCCTGCCCGTGTTTGCTAGACCACGTGTCTGTGGTCAGATGTATCTTGGCACCGACACTGTGTGCCAGAGATACATTCACTTGCCGCTGAACATGGCCATATAGCTCTGGGATGCCCTTCTGGGAGAAATATTTCCTTCCTGGGACCTTCCATTGTGGTGTTCCAATGGCCACAAATTTTCGAAAGGCCTCCGAGTCCACCAGTTTATATGGCAGTAGTTGGCGGGCTAGGAGTTCTGACAAGCCAGCGGTCAACCGTTGGGCAAGAGGGTTATCATCATTCTTTTATGCTCGAACATTTGTCCCACGGAAGCCTGCCTTTTTCCAGATAAACTTGGGGATGTGATGATGGAAGGTGGAGTGGAGGACAACTGTGAAGAGAGAGGAGAAGTAGTAGAAGAGGCTGGACGGTGAGAGTCTGGAGTTTGGCTTTGTGGGTTCTGACGGTGTTGCTCCCACTGGGCTCGGTGATGGGAATTCATGTGCCTTCTTAAGGCGGTCGTCCCTAGGTGAGTGTTGGGCTTACCGCGACTTATGCGTTGACTGCAAAGGCTGCAGATGGCAACACTATTGTCAGCAGTGGACACGTTAAAAAAAGCCCACACTGCGGAGCCATGTGCCGGAGTCCTGGGAGCGCCAGATGTGACCGTACATGGTTGATGGCTCGCTCTGAGTCCTGATACATTAGCAGTCTTGTTTGTCACTCCTGTGCAATGTAAGTTCCGCCTGCCTTTCCTCCCTATCTGCTGGTCCATCTCTCCCTCTGAACTCCCCTCCTGGTCCTCTCTTGTGGGCACCCACGTGACGTCCATAGACACATCATCATCTACGTCACCTTCCCCACCACTAACATTAGAGATCTCGGAGTAGGCAGCAACAGCGGGGACCAACATCCTTGGGCTGATCTGGGTACTGTCGTCAGACTGCTGAGTGGCGGTTGTTGCTACCTCCTCTTCCTGATCCAATGTCAAGAATGCCTGCGCATCAGAGAAGTCTTGTGATGGATCGGAAAATAATTCCTGTGACTCAAGCGGAGGGTATATGGTGGCGGTGGTGTTGGTGGTAGTGTCTTTGGGGGTGCACACAGCAGAGAGTGAAGAGGGTGCAGATAGAGAGGATGAGGAGGGTGCAGAAGAGTAAGGCTGAGTGAGCCAGTCAACCAAGTCTGGTGCGTCCTTTGATGTAATCGAACGCACCTTCTGCAACTTCCCACTTTGGCTCCGGCCTGGTGCTCCTGCCCTACCCCTACCACCCCTGCGGAAGGGCCTGCCTCTTCCTCTGCCTGTCATCTTTTTAAATGACCCTGTGACAAAAGGCTGTAGAGAAGGGCAGTATATGTGGAAGAAGGTATATAACACCCCGCTTCAAACTGTCGTTTTCGGGGGCCACTGGTCTATCACAGCAGTTATAATACTTTTTTCTAATTGCGTTTGTCACTCTTTGTAGTATCGCTGCAGAACCTCTCAGCAGTCACAATGCTGCACAGTAGAAATGCACTATACTATTCTTCCTATATGTGAAAGTTTTTTATGCGTGTATTAGACCCCTATATACTGCACACCAAATAGTACACACCTATACCAGTCCTAAAAATGAACTTTTGGGGAGCTTTATTGGTTAGCGATTTTAGTCGCTAGTCTGTGCCTGCGACACACAGTGGCAATTTCTACCTAAACCGAGAAAAGAGCTGCAGCAGAACCGCTCAGAAGCTGCACAGTAGAAATGCACTATACTATTCTTCCTAGAGTATTTTATGCGTGTAGTACACCCCTATTTACTGCACACAAAATAGTACACCTATACCAGTCCGTAAAAGGACTTTTGTGGACTGTACACCTATACCAGTCCTTAGAAGGACTTTTGTTTTAGTAGAGTCTGTCCCTGCTAGTACACACACAACAACCTTCCTACACTGACTAAAGACAGCTGCAGAACCGCACTATACTATTCTTCCTAGAGTATTTTATGCGTGTAGTACACCCCTATTTACTGCACACAAAATAGTACACCTATACCAGTCCGTAAAAGGACTTTTGTGGACTGTACACCTATACCAGTCCTTAGAAGGACTTTTGTTTTAGTAGAGTCTGTCCCTGCTAGTACACACACAGCAACCTTCCTACACTGACTAAAGACAGCTGCAGAACCGCACTATACTATTCTTCCTAGAATATTTTATGCGTGTAGTACACCCCTATTTACTGCACACAAAATAGTACACCTATACCAGTCCGTAAAAGGACTTTTGTGGACTGTACACCTATACCAGTCCTTAGAAGGACTTTTGTTTTAGTAGAGTCTGTCCCTGCTAGTACACACACAGCAACCTTCCTACACTGACTAAAGACAGCTGCAGAACCGCACTATACTATTCTTCCTAGAGTATTTTATGCGTGTAGTACACCCCTATTTACTGCACACAAAATAGTACACCTATACCAGTCCATAAAAGGACTTTTGTGGACTGTACACCTATACCAGTCCTTAGAAGGACTTTTGTTTTAGTAGAGTCTGTCCCTGCTAGTACACACACAGCAACCTTCCTACACTGACTAAAGACAGCTGCAGAACCGCTCAGCACTGCAGTCCCAATGCTGCACAATTGAAATGAACTAAAAGTGTATTACACCCCTATACACTGCACACAAAACAATTGTACACCTATACCAGTCCTTAAAAGGACTTTTGTGGACCTAATAGCTAGGATTACAGTCTGTCCCTGCTCCACACAGCAACCTGTCCCTACGCTGACAAATAACAGAATGTAAAATGGCAGCCAGATCAGGTCTATTTATAAGGTAGGGGGTATGTCCATCTGCTGAAATGTCTCATTGGCTGTCCTGTACCACATGATGGATGTGTCATAGGTCAAAGTTCCACAATGTAAAAGATTCAGAATATGGTGGCCGCGAACCAGCCGCGAATAGCGCCATATGTCCGCCGGTTTCGCGAACCGCGAATGCGCAAAATTCGCCGCGAACCGACCGCGGGGCGAACCGCAAGGCCATCTCTAACCACCAATGCCAACATTCTGCTACCTGAACTGAACGGGCAATCTTAGAGGATTATGTACAGTAAGTTAAAAACAGCTGCATATTTAGTTATACTTATTTAAGGTAAAGCCATTCACAGAGGGTGCCAATCATTTTTTTGTTGCAGGGTTACCCTCAGGCCTGGACTTTTAGCCTGGAAACAAACCATTTGCGTTTTATTGACCGATAACAGGGAACAAATATCAATTGAACCCAAGAAAAATTTAAACAGAAACAAGTTGTAAAAACCATCTGACAACTTTTATCAGTTCACCTATTTATATTGTCAGATACCTTGCGATCACACACATTTTCAGTAAAATTAAAAATGGAAATAAAATGATGTAGACTAGAAAAAAGAGTAATGCTTCCCTGGTGGAAAGAGTTGTTATCTTCAATAGACATCTCCAAATTTTACAAATTTGGGTTAAGGCAAAGTATAGGGGCCTAGGGAAGTAAACATAGGAAGAAAAGGGAGATTAGAGTCTTGAGTAGGGATGAGCTTTATGTTCGAGTCGAACATGAGTTCGACTCGAACATTTGCTGTACGCCCATTCGGCGAGCAGCGAACAATTTGGGGTGTTCGCGGCAAATTCGAAAAGCCGCGGGACACCTTTTAAAAGTCTATGGAAGATCAGAGGATGAATTAACTCAGTTGGAACGTCTGTGTAGGCAGACAACGCAAGAAATAGTATATCTCGGATATACAAAATATTATTGGCCATGGAACATCTGGAGATACCGCCATTTATAATTAAGTGGGAAAAGGAATTGGGGTCACAAATAGATAAAGTCAATGTTAGTAAGATTTTGAAACTAACCCACAGCTCTGCGATAGACATCAGAACGGCCAAAATGAACTATACATTTTTAACAAGGTGGTATGCGACCCCTGATAAAATCAGTAGGTACCAACCGGGAAAATCGGCGGAATGTTGGCGTGGATGTAAGGCAGTAGGGACGATGGCCCACCTGTGATGGGAGTGCCCAAAAATAAAGAAATATTGGAAAGGGATCCTGCAGTTAATAAAAGTAATCACTATAAAATAAATACCAGAGGACCCGTGGACAGTGTTGTTTCATGGGGGGGAAGGATTTGTCAAACAATATAAAAACTCAGTAATCCCACACCTATTGAACGGCTGATTCCCAAAAACTGTCAGGCAGTGGAAAGCCCCTCAATCCGAGAATGGATAAATATGGAATGCCTGAGGCAGAGTCTTGAAGAAAAAAACGCGGAGGCAATAGATAATCGGGAGGATTGGAAATTGTTTAAAAAGACACGTAGGTATGCAGAGGTACCGTAATTAGTTCTTAGACTGATGGAACATATCTGCAGTTGGAGTAAATGAGCTAAATGAAACAGGTTAAAGAATAAATTGCATAAGTTGGGAGGTACGAGGGTGGGCGGGATGGGGAGGAGGTGATGGGGGGGGTGGAAAGAGAGCGGGGGACTTGCACAAGGGAGGTAAACAGGTTTTAAGGGACTGTTTTATACACTTTTTTCTATGCTTGTATAACCTGTAAAAAAAAACATTAAAATAAAAGGAAGGAAAAAAAGTAATTTAAAACTACTCGTGGCTGTAATGAATTGTCGGGTCCCGGCAATACAGAGAAAAGTCATTGAAAAAAATGGCAGGGGTCCCCCCAGTCCATTACCAGGCCCTTTGGGTCTAGTATGAATATTAAGGGGAACCCCTGATGTTTTCTTCAATGACTTGTATCTGTACTGTCGGGACCCGACAATTCATTAATAGCCGCAAGTAGTTTTAAATGACTTTTTTTCCTTCAAAAATGACATTTTGCGCAGGGAACCAGAATTTAAAAAAAAATGCCCTTCAGATCTGGTATGGATATTAAGGGAAACCCTGCGTAATTGAAAAAAAAATGGCGTGGGGTTCCCCCCAAAAATCCATACCAGACCGTTGAGGTCTGGTATGGATTTTAAGGGGAACCCCGCACCAAATGTAAAAAAAAAATGGCGTGGCGTTCCCCCCAAAAATCCATACCAGACCCTTATCCGAGCACGCAACCTGGCAGGCCGTAGGAAAAGAGGGGGGACGAGAGAGCGCCCTCTCTCCTGAACCGTACCAGGCCACATGCCCTCAACATGGGGAGGATGCTTTGGGGGTCTGTGACCCCCAAAGCACCTTGTCCCCATGTTAATGGGGACAAGGGCCTCATCCCCACAACCCTTGCCTGGTGGTTGTGGGGGTCTGCGGGCGGGGGGCTTATCGCAATCTGGAAGCCCCCTTTAACAAAGGGGACCCCCAGATTCCGGTCCCCCCTATGTGAATTGGTAACGGGGTACGTTGTACCCCTACCATTTCACAAAGAAAGTGTAAAAAATTTAAAAAAAACACACAGACACAGTTGGGATAAGTCCTTTATTAAAAAAATAAAAATGTAAAAATTAAAAAAAACATTCCAGCGATGTAATCCAGTCTGTCCAGCGTTGTTCTCTATGTCCCGTGGTGATCCAATATCCAGCGATGCTGCAGTCTCCAGTCTCCACTCCACACAACCCCCATGACGTAAGAGGGGGCGGGGTCATCCGTCCACATCATAGGGTAAGCCCCGGCTTTCCCCAGCAAGCGGGGGTTGCCCAATGATGTCGTGGGTGACCCCACCCCGTGACGTCACGGGGTCACTCGCCCACGTCATTGGGTATTTCCTGGAAAGCGGGGAATACCCAATGACGTGGGCGAGTGACCCCGCCCCGTGGCGTCACATAGGTTAACCCCCGGCTTTCCCCGGCAAGCGGGGGTTACCCAATGATATTGGCGGGTGACCCCGCCCAGTGACGTCACGGGGAGGGGTCACTCGCCCACGTCATTGAGTATTCCCCAGCAAGCGGGGGGAATACCCAATGACGTGGGCGACGGGGCGGGGTCACCCGCCGACATCATTGGTTAACCCCCGCTTGCTGGGGAAAGCCGGGGCTTACGTCATGGGGGTTTCGTGTGGAGTGGAGACTGCAGCATCGCTGGACATTGGATCACCGCAGGACATAGAGAACAACTCTGGACAGACTGGATTACATCGCTGGAATGTTTTTTTTTCTTTTTTCTTTTTAATAAAGGACTTATCCCAACTGTGTCTGTGTGGTTCTTTACAATTTTTTACACTTTCTTTGTGAAATGGTAGGGGTACGATGTATCCCATTACCAATTCACATAGGGGGCCGGAATCTGGGGGTCCCCTTTGTTAAAGGGGGCTTCCAGATTGCGATAAGCCCCCCGCCTGCAGACCACCACAACCAATTGGTTGTGGGGATGAGGCCATTATCCCCATCAACATGGGGGCAAGGTGCTTTGGGGGTCACAGACCCCCAAAGCATCCTCCCCATATTGAGGGCATGTGGCCTGGTATGGTTCAGGATGGGGGGCGCTCTCTCGTCCCCCCCTCTTTTTCCTGCGGCCTGCCAGGTTCCATGCTCAGATAAGGGTCTGGTATGGATTTTTGGGGGGAACCCAACGCCATTTTTTTTTAATTTTGGTGCGGGGTTCCCCTTAAAATCCATACCAGACCTGAAGGCCGTTTTTTTCAAAGACTTTTCTCTGTATTGCCGGGACCCGACAATTCATTACAGCCGCAGATAGTTTTAAATTACTTTATTTCCTTCAGAAATGACATTTTGTGCAGGGACGGTTCTAAACACGGGAAACATGCGCTGCTTTACAGGCATACTTTAGACACCCCCCAGGTACGAAATTTAAAGGAATATTTCACTTTTATTGTTTCACTTTAAGCATTATTAAAATCACTGCTCCCGAAAAAAACTGCAGTTTTTAAAACATATCATGCATATCCCCTGGGGCAGGACCCGGGTCCCCAAACACTTTTTATGACAATAACTTGCATATTAATCTTTAAAATGAGCACTTTTGATTTTTCATGTTCGTGTCCCATAGACTTTAATTGTGTTTGCGTGTTCGAATAAATTTTTTGCCTGTTCGCATGTTCTGGTGCGAACCGAACCGGGGGGTGTTAGGCTCATCCCTAGTCTTGAGTAGTGAGGAAAAGTGTGCGTGGTAGGTGGAAGTATGTGGGGGGAATGGGTAAGGAAACTCCCCGTGATGTCAGATCATCTGCCAGTGATATACATAAAAGTTTGTTTATTTTTGAACCCAGAGTTCAAATGCTGACTAGAATTTCTATGAATTCATCAGAGTGAAGAAATGCATTTCAATAGAACCACTTACAATGGATAGCCTCTTCCTTCCCCTCAACCATTGCAGACAAGTCTTCCATTCATTTGACCTCAATAGTTTGGGTGAACCATTGTGATAGCTAGGGAGGGTCTCGTTGACGCCAATTTTCAGGGATGCATGGTTTTGCTGAATTGACTAAAACACTGAGCAGTGATTGTTTATAGTTTGTTTTGATACATTATTATCCACTTGACAACTGGGCACTAAACCGCCTTCGTGCCCGGACCAATTTTCAGCTTTCAGCGCTCTCACATTTTGAATGACAATTACTTAGTCATGTAATACTGTACCAAAATGACTTTTTTGTCCTTTTTTTAATACAAATAGAGCTTTCTTTTGGTGGTATTTGATCACCTCTGGGTTTTTTTATTCTTTGCGCTATAAATGAAAAAATACGGAAAATTTTGAAAAAAAACACATTTTTTTTGTTTATGTGATAAAATTTAGCAAATTATCAATTTTTCTTCATAAATTTTGGCCACAATTTATACTGCTACATATCTTTGGTAAAAATAACCCAAATTAGTGGATATTATTTGGTCTTTGTGAACGTTATAGAGTCTACAAGCTGTGGTGCGGATCATAAACAATTGATCACACCTAATGTACTGGTGGCCTATCTAATTTCTTACAACCCGAACAAGCCAGCAAAGCACAAATACCCCCCAAATGACCCCTTTTTTGAAAGTAGACATTCCAAGGTATTTAGTAAGATGCATGGTGAGGTTTTTGATGTTGTAATTTTTTCCCACTATTCATTACAAAATGAAGATTTTTTTTTTCCACAAAATTGTCATTGTAATAGGTTATTTCTCTCACATGGCATGTGTATACCACAAATGACGCCCCAAAATACATTCTGCTACTCCTCCTGAGTATGGCGATACCACATGTGTGGGAATTTTTCACAGCCTGGCCACATACAGAGGCCCAACATGCAGGGAGCACCATCAGGTATTCTAGGAGCATAAATTACACATCTAACTAGTTGACTACCTATTACACTTTTGAAGGCCCTGGAGCACCAGGACAATGGAAACGCCCACAAAGTGACCCCATTTTGGAAAGCTAACACCCCAACGTATAATCTATGAGGCATAATGAAACTTTTGAATGGTTCATTTTTTTCCTGAAGTTTTTGGAAAATGCGGGAAAAAATGAAAACGCAATTTTTTTACGCAAAGTTGTCCATTTATAAGATATTGCCAACACATAGCATGTACATAGCAAAAATGACACCCCAAAATACATTCTGCTACTCCTCCTGAGTATGGCGATACTAAATGTGTGAGACTTTTATACAGCCTGCCCACATACAGATCCCAATATTGAAATGGCACCTTCAGGCATTCTAGGAGCATAAATTACACATCTCATTTCTCAACCACCTATTACACTTTTGAAGGCCCTGGAGCACCAGGACAATGGAAACGCCCACAGAGTGACCCCATTTTGGAAAGCTAACACCCCAATGTATAATCTATGAGGCATAATGAGTCTTTTGAACGGTTCATTTTTTTCCTGAAGTTTTTGGAATATGCGGGGAAAAAAATGAAAACGCAATTTTTTTACGCAAAGTTGTCCATTTATAAGATATTGCCAACACATAGCATGTACATAGCAAAAATAACACCCCAAAATACATTCTGCTACTCCTCCTGAGTATGGCGATACCAAATGTGTTAGACTTTTATACAGCCTGCCCACATACAGAGGCCCAATATTGAAATGGCACCATCAGGCATTCTAGGAGCATAAATTACACATCTCATTTCTCAACCACCTATTACAGTTTTGAAGGCCCTGGAACACCAGGACAATGGAAACGCCCACAAAGTGACCCCATTTTGGAAAGCTAACACCCCAACGTATAATCTATGAGGCATAATGAGTCTTTTGAACGGTTCATTTTTTTCCTGAAGTTTTTGGAAAATGCGGGAAAAAAATGAAAACGCAAATTTTTTTACGCAAAGTTGTCCATTTATAAGATATTGCCAACACATAGCATGTACATAGCAAAAATTACACCCCAAAATACATTCTGCTACTCCTCCTGAGTATGGCGATACCAAATGTGTGAGACTTTTATACAACCTGTCCACATACAGAGGCCCAACATGCAAGGTACACCATAAGGTGTTCTAAGGACACATAGCATGAACATACCAAGAATTACACCCCAAAATACATTCTGCTGAGCAAATGGTAAACAAAAGATTACCTGTGGTTTTAGTAGTGCAGTTTTCCACAGGAGGATAGCACTGGTCCAGGCAGCAGGCAGGGACTTGGTCAGCAAAAGCGAATGCAATTGTCCAGGCAACAGGCAGGAATACTGTCCATAGTCAGTACAGGCAGCAGGCAGGGATACTGTCCATATACAGTCCAGGGTCAGTGCAGGCAGAGATTGTCAGCAGTGCCAAAATATTGGTCCTGGTAGTAGGCAGGTCCATGTGGTGTGGTCAGTTCATGCGACAGGCAGAGGCATAATGGCATAGGTCCTACAGGCAGTTGGTAGAAGTAGGGCCTCGTTCAGGACTGAATGGGGACAGGGGTAGAGGCTTCTCCCACCCAAATCTCTTTGAAGCCTCCGAGTCTCCAGACCCTAATTTGGGAATGAGAAAAACAAAAACAATTGTTTTCTTAATCCAGAAAAACAATTCTGGAGCCCCTCACATATGTGAGACCCCTGTGTTATGAATCCCACTAGTCCACTGGCAGGGTACAAGATCAGTCCAAGAGGCAGGCAAAAAGCATGGTCAAACAGTCCAGGGTCAGTTCCAGATCAGGCAGAGGTATGTATAGAATCGGTAGGCAGAAGCGTGGTCAAATAACAGTCCAGGGTCAGTTCCAGATCAGGCAGAGGTATAAACAGAATCGGTAGGCAGAAGCGTGGTCAAATAACAGTTCAGGGTCAGTTCCAGATCAGGCAGAGGTATAAACAGAATCATTAGGCAGAAGCGTGGTCGAATAACAAGCCAGGGTCAGTTACAGAGAAAGCAGAGGCATAAGGGGTGTGAAGATAAATGGCAGGAAGTGAACTAATAATTTATTTTGGTATGGTCATGGCGGAAGCATTCGCCTATGCAGAGGCCTGGTTCTGAAGGACATTGGGCACAATAATAAATGGTGTCTTTTCTCTCTCCTCTTTTGGTGCACACCCGGCATTTTTTCTGGCGTTTTTGGCCTGTTGGTCTGGGAGGGATTTTATCTGGGAAATGGCGCTCGGAGAGTCGGCTAACGACATCGGATCTAATGTTTACTGGTGGGCTGTTCGGGTATAAAAGGGCAGTGGTGATTTCCTCCTGGAAGAAAGGGAAGGATTTGGGTCTTATAGTGGATTTTCGATATATTACATATGAGTTGTACATGGCCAAATTAAATAAATAAATGGAAACTTTCTTATACCACTGGTATGATCTTCTTGTGGAAAGGTAGGGTTCGAGCATCTGGTCATTGAAGTCGACACCCCCCATGAACTTATTGTACTTGTAAATGCATTTGGGTTTTTGGATCCGGCCATTCCTCCTGGTGATCTCAATAAACTCATTGCTGTGGATGGAAGAAAGTACGTAGACGTCTCTTCTGTCCCTCCACTTCACAGCCAAAATTTCCTCATTACGTAAACTCGCCGTCTCCCCTCTTCTCAATTTTTTGGTGACCAGGCTTTGATTAAAGCCCTTCCTGTTCGTCCGTATGGTGCCGAATGCTGGAGTCTTCATTCTATGTAGGTTTCAGAACAGGGGCAAACTTGTATAGAAATTGTCCACATACAAATGGTAGCCTTTCTCCAGAAGTGGGTTTATGAGTTCCCAAACTACTTTCCCACTGGTTCCTATATAGTCTGGGCAATTAGAGGGGTGCAGTTCGGTGTCCTTCCCTTCATACACAATAAAGGCATACACATACCCAGTTGCTCGGTCGCACAATTTATACAGCTGCACCCCATAGCGGGCCCTTTTGCTGGGTATAAATTGTTTTATGCCCAGCCTGCCAGAAAATTTGATTAGGGACTCACCCACGCATATATGTTGGTCTGGGGTAAACAATTGGGGGAAGGTTTCAGAAAAATAATTTTGTAGCGGCCAAATTTTATAAAGATTATCAAAATTTGGGTCATTTCGGGGAGGGCACTGGGTATTATCATTAAAGTGTAGGAATCTCATAATCATTAGATATCTGGACCTGGGCATTACTGAGGAAAAGATTGGCATGTGATAGATGGGGCAGGATGACCAATATGAACGTACTTGATTTTTTCCATTTAGTCCCATACAGAATGTGAGGCCCAAAAAAATTCTAAACTCCTCCACTGTAAGGGCTCTCCACCAGGGATGAGCCGAACACCCCCCTGTTCGGTTCGCACCAGAACCTGCGAACAGACAGAATGTTCACGTGAACTTTAGAACACTATTAAATACAATGGACTCGAACGTTCGAAATCTAAAGTGCTAATTATAAAGGCTTATATGCAAGTTATTGTCCTAAAAAGTGTTTGGGGACCCGGGTCCTGCCCCAGGGGACATGTATCAATGCAAAAAAAAGTTTTAAAAACAGCAGTTTTTTCGGGAGCAGTGATTTTAATAATGCTTAAAATGAAAAAATAAAAGTGAAATATTCCTTTAAATTTCGTACCTGGGGGGTGTGTATGATATGCATGTAAAGTGGCGCATGTTTCCCGCGCTTAGAACTGTCCCTGCATAAAATGTCATTTTTTAAGGAAAAAAAGTCATTTAAAACTCACTCGCGGCTATTAATGAATTGTCGGCTCCCGGCAATACATACAAAAGTCATTGATAAAAATAAAAAAAAAGCGTGGGGGTCCCCCAGAATTCAATTAACAGGCCCTTCACGTCTGGTATAGATATTAAGGGGAACCCCGCCGCAAAAAAAAAATGCATGCGGTTCCCCCAAATATCCATACCAGGCCCTTCAGATCTGTCATGGATTTTAAGGGGAACTCCACCCCAAATTTAAAAAAAAATGGCGTGGAGTCCCCCCAAAAATCCATACCAGACCCTTATCCGAGCACGCAACCTGGCAGGCCACAGGAAAAGAGGGGGGACGAGAGAGTGCCCCCCCTCCTGAACCGTACCAGGCCACATGCCCTCAACATGGGGAGGATGTCCCCATTTTGATGGGGACAAGGGCCTCATCCCCACAACCCTTGCCCGGTGGTTGTGGGGGTCTGCGGGCGGGGGGCTTATCGGAATCTGGAAGACCCCTTTAAATAACAAAGGGGACCCCCAGATCCCGGACCCCCCCTATGTGAATTGGTAAGGGGTACATTGTACCCCTACCATTTCACGAAGAAAGTGTCAAAAAAAAAAAAAAAGCAAACACACACCTTGGAAAATTCCTTTATTAAAATGTAAAAAAACAAACAAAAAAAACAAAACATTCCAGCGGTGAAATCCAGTGTCCCGCGGCGATCCGATGTCCAGCGCTGTCCGTCATTGGCTGAGCCTGAGCGGACCTGATGGGGAACTTCCTCCGCAGTCTATTACATGTATAGACCCGCCCCTTCTAATGTTCCCCATCAGGTCCGCTCAGCCAATGACTTGGTGTAAGTCTGAGGACCTGATGCGGAACATGAGAAGGGGCGGGTCTATACATGTATTACACAGTGAGGGAAGTTCCCCATCAGGTCCGCCCCCTCGGTATGTCAGACCCCGCCTACGTCATTGGCCTGAGCGGAACTGATGGGGAACTTCCTTCACTGTGTAAATTTAATTTAAATTTTAATAAAGGACCTTTCAAAGGTGTGTGTTTGATTTTTTTTACATTTTTTTACACTTTCTTCGTGAAATGGTAGGGGTACAATGTACCCCTTACCAATTCACATGGGGGGGCCGGGATCTGGGGGTCCCCTTTGTTAAAGGGGTCTTCCAGATTCCGATAAGCCCCCCGCCCGCAGACCCCCACAACCACCGGGCAAGGGTTGTGGGGATGAGGCCCTTGTCCCCATCAACATGGGGACATCCTCCCCATGTTGAGGGCATGTGGCCTGGTACGGTTCAGGAGGGGGGGTGCTCTCTCATCCCCCCTCTTTTCCTGCGGCCTGCCAGGTTGCGCGCTCGGATAAGGGTCTGGTATGGATTTTTGGGGGGACTCCACGCCATTTTTTTTTTAATTTGGGGTGGAGTTCCCCTTGAAATCCATGCCAGATCTGAAGGACCTGGTATGGATATTTTTAATTTTAAATATTTTTAATTTGCGGCGGGGTTCCCCTTAATATCTATACCAGACCTGAAGGGCCTGGTAATTGAATTCTGGGGGACCCCCGCGCTTTTTTTTTTTTTTTTTTATCAATGACTTTTGTATGTATTGCCGGGAGCCGACAATTCATTAATAGCCGCGAGTGAGTTTTAAATGACTTGTTTTCCTTCAAAAATGACATTTTATGCAGGGACAGTACTAAGCACGGGAAACATGTGCCACTTTACATGCATATCATACACACCCCCTAGGTATGAAATTTAAAGGAATATTTCACTTTTATTGTTTCACATTAAGCATTATTAAAATCACTGCTCCCGAAAAAACTGCAGTTTTTAAAACTTTTTTTGCATTGATACATGTCCCCTGAGGCAGGACCCGGGTCCCCAAACACTTTTTAGGACAATAACTTGCATATAAGCCTTTATAATTAGCACTAGATTTCGAACGTTCGAGTCCATTGTATTTAATAGTGTTCTAAAGTTCACGTGAACATTCTGTCTGTTCGCAGGTTCTGGTGCGAACCGAACAGGGGGGTGTTCGGCCCATCCCTGGTGGAGAGCCCTTACAGTGGAGGAGTTTAGAATTTTTTTGGGCCTCACATTCTGTATGGGACTAAATGGAAAAAATCAAGTACGTTCATATTGGTCATCCTGCCCCATCTATCACATGCCAATCTTTTCCTCAGTAATGCCCAGGTCCAGATATCTAATGATTATGAGATTCCTACACTTTAATGATAATACCCAGTGCCCTCCCCGAAATGACCCAAATTTTGATAATCTTTATAAAATTCGGCCGCTACAAAAGTTTTCTGTATCCACCTGGACTCCTGGCTGGGCAGTGAAAGGGGGAATGTTGGCTTCTCCTGAATTAGGAGGAAGCCACAAGGGGTACTGAAGGGGATAGGGAAGGCTGGCATGGGACCTAACCCTTTGGGGCTGAGGTGACACCCCACTGGTACGTGGCCTTGCTTCCCGAGGTACTGCGGTGCTGGTGGATGGCACTGCGGTGCTGGTGGATGGCACTGCCTCCTTAGCAGAATGCCTTCATCTGGCGGGCAGGCCTCTTCCTCTTCTTCTTCCTCCTCCTGCTCCTCCTCCTCCTCCTCCATCTCCTCCGTCATTGATCCACTGCTTATGACAGGCTCGTAGTCCACGTCAGACTCATCTGAATATGTGGAGGAATCCGAATCGGAGAGCTCCCCGTTGCTCCCATCGGCCGCAAGAATTTTGTACGCCTCCTTGGCTGAGAATACTCTTTTAGCAATTTGATGAGGTGGCACTGATGGCAGGTGGCACTGGCAGGTGGCACTGGCAGATGGGACTGGTGGCAGATGGGACTGGTGGCAGATGGCAGTGGCAGGTGGCACTGATGGCAGCTGGCACTGACAGGTGGCACAGATGGCATTGATGGCAGATGGCACTGACAGGTGGCACTGGCAGGTGGCACTGGGGGCAGATGGGACTGGTGGCAGATGGCACTGGCGGCAGATGGCACTGGCAGCAGGTGGCACTGGCAGGTGGCACTGGCAACAGATGGCACTGGCAGGTGGCACTGGCAGCAGATGGCACTGGCAGGAGGCACTGGCAGATGGCACTGGCAGGTGGCACTGGCGGCAGATGGCCCTGGCAGGTGGCACTGGCGGCAGATGGCACTGGCAGGGACTGTGGGCACTGTTTTTTACTTATGTAATGTGTTTTGCAAAACTCACTTTTACACGTAAGAGCACAGATCTCTCTCCCTCCTCACACGCTGTCTCTGTGTGAGGAGAGAAAGCCGGCAATGAGAGATGATCTCATATGTTTACATTTGAGATCATCTCTCATTGGACAGTGAGATCGAGTGCTGAATGGCCTCTGTGATTGGCCATTCAGCACAATCTGTGATTGGCTGTGTCCAAGGGACACGGCCAACACAGATTTTCCCCGATGCACGCTCGCGGGGGGAGGAAAGAGGAGGACGTCCATGGACGTCCTGTCAGCACTTTGGCGCCGCAATGCAGACGTCCTTTGAGCATTGCCCGGGCGCAAAGTGGTTATGATGTAGCTGGAGGCAGGGACCACAAAGTTTGTGAATCTGTTTCACATCAATGACTTTTATCCAAAACTCAGTGAATTATGGACATGTCGAGTAAAAATGTACTATGGTCCACTCACCTTCTTCACAACATCAGCAAACTCAGGGTATGGATGAAGAAATATGGTGTAGAAGACTGGGGACTTTATACCACCTTCCTGGAGCATAACGATTAAAAGGGAATTAAGTCAGCCATACATGGATTGAAATTTGGCGAGTTCAGCAGGGACTGGCCACATTTTAAACAATGTATGGGTAGACTGGTTGTACACAATTCGATCTATAGACCTTGTATAGATCGACTTATGTACAACCATCCTGTTGGAAAAATTTCTCTCGAGTAGCATTACCGGCTATAGCATGTGGTGCTGATCAGTGTATTCTGACAGTGGGGAAGTCTCCCCACCATCAGAACACAAGAGCTCTGCGGGAGTGTGTGAATGGTGGAATTAAGTAATTTTCTTTCATTCAACCCACTGTTTGAGGGTTGAATGAAAAAAAAAATTAATGTATGGCCAGTCTTAGAGATCGTGAACAAGTCCCTGGAGGGGGGGGGGGGGAGGATAGATAAGAAGTGATAGGATTGGAGCATTCTACAGAACCCTATGAAAGAATGATGCACAGTTTACTGCACTTTCGTCAGTGAGGGCCATGAAGACAGAGTCCTGAAGTGCATCTGTCCAAATTTTTTTACACCTGAATCAGTATCTGGAAACATGGATCAGCAATCCCTGGTGGAAATCAGGATTTTTCACCACTGGGAATAATGGAGATAGAGCTGAGACAATTTTTGAGAGTACAGCTAGTTTTGTATATGAAGTAAAGATGGGGCTCATAGTGGAATGGTTGTGCAGGGGCTCATGGAACTTTGAGGATTGTTGGGAATTAGAATAAAGTGTGTAGATTTTGTTTATTAAAGAACTTACAAACATACAGCTTATTGTTAAAAACACATATACCTATAAACAACAATTTGCAAAATAAAATAAATATATATAAATAAACAAAAACAAGCAATCTTACATAAGCAAATAAAGAAAGTGGATTTTTGCCCAAATAACATAGAAAGAAAGAATTTTTACTACAAAAGAAAAAATACTAATATAAAAAAGACTGCAAAACCCTAACCTCAACTTAAACACAATCCAGTCTAAGAAACGTTTAGACATTTAACTGCCATCAGGATATTTGATGTACATGCTTCTTAGCCTGCTCACCCCCCTCCTTACTGGAAGACCGTAGACGTTTTAATATTGTTTTGTGATTCCTCCTCCATAGAAATCACTGACTCCTCAACAGAAGAACACTCCCCCTCCAGTTCAGAAAACACCTCAAATGTATTTGACACCTCCACCCTCACCGATTCTGGAACACTGACATCCTTCCTCCTCCTCTTACACATTTTCCCTTTAGCCTCCAACCATTCCATATCCTCATTTGACAAGCCCAATGACAGATCCCCCTCCCCCCACCCCCCAGGACATCCTCAGTCAAAATCCCCATTTACCTCTCTTCCCACATCAGTTACCTTGCATTCCACACCAACCACTTGTTTTTCTCATTCCCACCTCCCCCCCCAAGCATCATCCAATCCATCACCCACTTCACCCCTCAGTGTCTGCTGACCTCCAGCCACACTTCTGCCATGGCGGGGAAGAGGGGTCAGCACAACCATACGCACTGGTCCAGCACCCTCCATTGCCTCCACTATTGTTGGAATATGGTTAGGCTTATGGAGGCGATGTGTTAAAATAGAATGAAATCTTGTGAAGTTGGCGTGGGGACCAGGGTGTTGAAAAACTGCTGTAAATATGGTGTTAAGTCAGATATTTGGACAGACTTGGGGATACTTCTGATCCTCACATTGTTCCTGCGAGAACGATTCTCTAAGTCAGCGAGTATATCAGCAATCGATTGATGGGTGTGATTGATGGGCATCAATGAGCTCATTATAGTAATCTGACGTTTCACATGGTCAGTGCATTCTCCCAAATGATCTACCGGTATTTGGAATTGAATTTTAGCCATAGATTTGGAAAGATCCCTGTAAATATCCTTTTGTAGAGATGAAAGCATATGTTTCAGTGAGTTTTCAAAAACAGGGGTGCCTGTAGTGGGAAGGGTGGCTAGAGAATCACTGTAACCCCGATCATCATCAGAGAAAGCACAGACGAGCCTTTTTCCCAACCAGTTTGCACCTGTATCCTATTGATTGCTGTGTACTACTCTCTAGCTTGTATCTGTCACATACCTGGTCGAGGCCAAGCTGACAAGAGGGCTTCCCCTTACATCTCCTGTCCTGGTTCTCCCAAAGGGGATGACTGGATATAATAGGGCAAGGAGTGGCACGGGTGCCTTGTAGGAGATCCTGACTGGGAGATTCTTGAATCAGGTGCAGAGCAGCAGACAGACTGGAGAGCTGGCCAATGCGAAGACACATTAGCAGGTGTAGAACAGTGGTCAGCAGACAAGCTGGTAAGCAGGCAGATGCAGGATATTCCGGCAGATGTGAAGGCACTATATCAGGTAGAGAAGAGCAGGTGGCAGGAAAGCTGGCAAGAAGGCAGGTGCAGGATCTTGGGTGGTCAGGCAGGCAAGAGACAGTTTCAGATGGGCAGCAGAGGTGCAGAATTGTGAACTAAAGTAGAATCAGAGTCAGGCCGGTGTCGGTGTTGAGCGAGCAGAGAAGATACCAAAACAGCAGGCAGAATGCAGACAGATCACTAGCCGGAGTCAGCAACGGGTTATCAGTAACCAGCAGAGTCCAAAACAGGCCAGGCAAATACAGAAACAAGCGCAGGGGCAGGTCACAGATGGTAGAATATGATGACCACTCAGCAACCCTATGCTTTCTGAAGCCACTTTAAATATACAAGTGAGCACCAAGTATTGCCACTTGCTCATGCTAATGTGTGTGTGCAAGTTAGGGCCCATCTAGTTGTCACTCGAGAATTATTATGCGCATATCTTTGTGCACAACTGCCCATACAATTTCCCTGACAGTATCCTTGTTGACTGCCTGCCCTCACCTATGGCTTGTATCCTGGTTACCTATGTCTTCCGTTATCTGCCTGCCTCTCTGACTCAACCAATCAGAAGAAGCTTTGTATTTATTCAAAAACACAAAGCCTCCTGTGAATTGTTGAGCAACATTCAGCCATACTTGATTTTGTTTAAGCACACATGAATGAGATGAATTACCTTTTGCACCAATGCCAGAGAGCTTTGACCAATACTCTGACTACAACATCTATAAGAATATGCTTTAGATAAAGAAAAAAAAAAAGTACCATCTGATCTTGGAGGATGACACTGTTACAGAAGGTCTTTGAATAGTTTCATTGATAAAGGTCATTTGTTTGAGGGCTACACTGAAATATAAAACTGTTTCCCACAGCAAAGAGACTGTGATGGCTTCAGGTATACACAGAGGAAAATGTCACTCTGTCTTTTGAGGATAAGTTCAACTGAAGTGTAAATCAGTTTGTAGTTGAGCAGCCATTATAAAAGATTATTCACAGCTAGTCACCATCAAACCTAGTATGTTTTCCATGCTACTGTCGTATGTAAAAAATAACTCTTGTGGATCACAAGTCTAATTTACAATTTTTGACTGATGTAGTTAAAGCGGAGGTCCGCCTAAAAAAAATAAATATTAAAAGCCAGCAGCTACAAATACTGCAACTGCTGACTTTTAATAAATGGACACTTTCCTGTCCAGGGTGCCTGCGATGTCGGCAGCCGAAGCCGATCAATCGCCCGACTCTCGGCTGCCCCCACCGCCATCCTCGTGAGGGAATCTGGAAGTGAAGCGCTGTGGCTTAAATTCCCGATCCCCTACTGCGCATGCACTAGTCGCGCTGCACGTCCTCACTGGTCCCCGCTATCTTCTGGGACCTGTGTGTTTCCCAGAAGACAGCGGGGGGGCATCGCTCCCGCGGGAGTATCTGCACCCCCCTCCCCTGAAAGGTGCCAAATGTGACCGGAGGGGGGGAGGCTTCCGAAAAGCGGAGGTTCCATTTTTGTGTGGACCTCCGCTTTAAAGTTAAATTAAGGTATTCATCATTATAGAAATAGTTTTGTCACCTGTCACTGTCTCAGATTTACTAGAAAAAACATGCATATCTTTGATTTGTGAGCCATCTAAAAAACACAAAACAAGAAATACAGGAAAAAATGTGTATAGGAAAACAGAGCTGTGTTAACAGCAAAGTGACATAGGCAGCTGTGTGGGACACATTGCATTGAACAGAGAGGGTACATTTTCTAGCGGAAAAGCAGGGAGGGGGGTGGGGGGGACAATAAAAGTGATGTAGCACTAACTCCGTAGCTGCTGCTGGTTAGGATGGCTCTTCTGTTCTTTGCCTCAACCTCTTTAAGGGCTTCAGCCACTCTGATACACTAGGTTGAGTGTACAAAGCATGCAATATCACAGAAAATTGCAATACTTAGTACCCAGTTGTAGTACTATAGCAAAGAAAACAGGCACTGGACAGATAGTAAAAGCAAGCTCAATATATTGTAAAATGTGTAAAGAAACCCAAAGGTTAACGCTGCGCTAGAAAAATATTAAATAATGATAATGAATAAATATAAAAGCTGCCAGCACCAAAAGTCTTAAATACAAAAAACTCAATACAGTGTGGTTAAAATGTGGATGCTGCGCTAATAATGTTGAAAATATTCAATTGATGAAAAAAAAAAAATTCTTAAATGTAATGGTGAAAACTCTAATGCCGCGTACACACGATCGTTTTTCATGCCGTTAAAAATGCCATTTTTAAAAATGGCCATTAAAAATGATCGTGTGTAGGCTCCAGAGCATTTTTAACGACGTGAAAAACGGCCATTAAAAATTCCGGACATGCTCTCTTTTTTCACGTCGTTTTTCATGTCGTTTTTTTTAACGACGTGAAAAACGATAGTGTGTATGCTTTCACGACGTGAGAAAAAACGCACATGCTCAGAAGCAACTATGAGACGGGAGCGCTCGTTTTGGTAAAGCTAATGTTGGAAATGGAGATGGCACATTCGTCACGGTGGAATTAATAGCATCGTTTTAATGCAGCGCATTCCGTTCTTCTTTTGACATTGAGAGTTTTATGCCCAACTTGTTTCTAAAGTAATTCCAAATTGCTCTAATGATTATAAAATATTATTTTTAAGCCGCACCTCCCTCCTAAATAATACTAATAATAATAAAATAAATTAATTCTCCTTTTTTCTTTAAATTTTATATTCTTTTTGGTTATTTTTTTTTGGCCTTTTTTTAAGTTTTTTGGCTTAAATTATTCTTGTGTAAAGTTACCACAACAACCTTCCAAATGTGTCTCATTTGGCCTCAGGGAGGTTTGTGTCCCCTGATAATAACAATAATATAATTTGAGACGTCCCTGCCTGCTTCCTAGCAAGCTCTCTTTTGAAATACAAATCACATAGTCAAGTATTTAAAGGGCACTCATTTTTTTTTTATTTCATAACATTAACAAATTAAAGTGGAAGGCAGCACTGGAGAGCCTGCTTGCATTTGTGCATCCCTTTCACCCCACAACAACCATACAAGATGTCCAAACCAAAATAGAGATTAGAACCCCCCAAAAAATGAGCCCAATCTTGTCTTGAGCTCCCAGAGGTCAGGAGCCACAGCAGATAAGTCCTATATGTCCCCAGTCTGTGGTACTACAGCAGGCATTATTTTCTTCTCTTCCTTGTAGCCTTCTCTCCAGCCATCTCTGCAGCCTTGGTTGGTTTCTTCCTTGGAGGCTGGGGATCAGGAGGAGAGGTTGTGGCAGGAGGAGTAGTAGGAGGAGGAGGTGGAGGAGTAGGGACAACCTCCGTTATGTCCGTGTACCTAGTGAGTTCACCCAGCACGCCCTTATTGATGACTTTCAATAGCAGGGTCTCACTGTAAATTTTTTGCTGCAACTCCATTTGCCCTAGTTTGTGGGCGAGGACTGCGGCAAATCCCTCTTCAACAGAGGGTGCCTCTCTGAGGGCCGCTGTTGCCTCTCTGAGGAAGGCCCTGGTTTCCTCCTCCACCTGCCTACCTCTCCTTGGCCCTTGTGGTTTAACTACCAGGGGAGGCATCTGGGCTCTTGTGCTGGGCCCAGCCTCCTCCTGGGTGCCACTGGGCCCAGCCTCCTCCTGGGTGCCCCTGGGCCCTGCCTCCTCCTGGGTGCCACTGGGCCCAGCCTCCTCCTGATCCCCAACATCACCCTCTTCCTGGCTCTGCTCTGGCTGTAAAAAAAGAAAGGGACATTATTTTTTTGCCACATCATCATTCACAGACATTGTTCACCTCTAGACATTGTTGAAATCAATGCCAAAAGTAATGTCCTTTTCATTGATTACGCATCCTGGTTTTGTTGTCTTGGACACATAAAATTAGGCCACTACTGTATCTTGCTCTTCACAAACTTTATTGGTAGAAGTGTACATACCTTTAACAATACTAACATCTATTTAAAATCTATAATTTTGTACGATAGAAATATAGATAGCAAAACTTTACCTGGCTCCATATCTCCAAATCTGCCTCCTCAAGGCCCTGATCTTGATCCTCAGAGGAAGCCAGAGCAGGGTTGACAGGAAGGCTGGAGGACTGGCTGCAGGGAAGGCTGGAGGGTTGGGTACAAGGAAGGCTGGATTGACCTCTGGGGGGAAGGGTGGAGAGAGATTCGCGCACTTCCAGCTGGTCATCCAGAAAAGCAAGCTTACTGTAGTACCACAGACTGGGTTTAAAATCTGCTGGTGCCCCTGACCTCTGGGACCTCAGGACCATAGTCCTCTGGGTCCTGTATGTCCCTCTGATGGTCCCAATTTTGTTTTTGACATCTTGGAGAGTTGTTGTGGGTATCTTTGTTTGCACAAATGCAAGCAGGCTCTCCAGTGCTGCTTTCCTGGCGTCTTTATTTTTATTTCCGCCACTTTTGGTTTGCCATAATATAGGGAGCTCTTGCCATTTGTCGATGAACTCCCCCATGAAGTCTGGGTTTTTAAAAGTATTCATGATATCTGTAAAAGCGAGAAACCAAAATAAAAATATATTTCAGGCAACATTCCTCAACTGTGCATTGTCTACATATTTTGACCACACAAATCTCCTCGTCTGATGAACCTCAAAAAGTAAAATTGTTAGGTACCTTGGTCACGACGTTCGTTGCTAACTCTCTCTCCCGAAAAATGAACGTATTTCCCAGCAATGGATCTTCACTTTATATACACAGCGCATGCGTGAAACTCCGCACGCTTTCCCCGCCCCTGACGTTCGATATTGTACTTTCCCCGCCCCTTCTCGCTCGTAGTGCTGAACAAAACATGGCGGAGACACAGGTGGCTGAGATTACCTCTACAGAGGATGAAATTACAGAGGAGCCCAAATCAAGACCCAGGAGATATAAGGCATCCAACATGTCATTCGAGGAAATGGTGGAGATGGTCGCCATTTTAAAGAAGGAGGATTATGATGCCAAGCATGGTCCGTATAAAAGGCCTAATCTGGTCAAGTCCAGAATTATGGGCAAAGTGGTCAAAAGTCTCCACCAAAAATTCGGGGTGTGCAGAACGAAGGAACAGCTCAGAAAACGATGGTCAGATCTGAAGTTGCGGGAGGCCGACCAATATAAAAGAATCAAGAAAGTTATATTAAAAAGTAAGTTGTTTTTTTTGAGTTTCCATGGTACATATTATTTTCTTGTATTCTGTCGTGTATTTTTAACTTTCATATAGTACACTGAAAGATACCATCTTTTTTAGGTTCGTCCACATAGTAAACGGACGTATTTTACCTCTTTCTCCGTACAGTTCCTCAAACGATGTTTTCGGATCATCCAGTGTGAACACCCATGTTTTTTTGATTATTTGGGGGAGTACATTTGGGCCACACTTATTTTTGGTGTGCTAATCCAAAGGAGATTTGTTCATTTTGAAAAACGATATGCATGGTAATGTTAAAGCAGCTGATGAAACATCTGAACGCAGTAGTACAAGTGTGGGCCTAAAGCCAAAAAGCTTGAGGGAGTCACACACAGGTGATCCAGTGTAGATACTTTGGGTTGTTACAATGTTTCAAATTTGTTCACAAAATGTATATGCTCTGTTTTGGCCTATGTATCCAATCATTTGTCCCGGTTGGCACAGGGGTTAAAAATTAAAATGGAGCATGCTTCAAAAGAATGATTAAAAAGTTTTTTTCCATGTTTCTTATTTTAGCAAAATTGAGTCGCTACTAATGAAACTATTCCTTTTATTTCAATCTCCCTAGGGATTCGAAAAGCTACCTCAGATGAGACGAGAATTGCAATACCTACAACAATACCCCCAGAACCCCAGGATGGAGAGGAATGTGATGTTGTGGAAGTTGAAAGTGGCACCACCACAGGTCAGAGAGAAACCAGACACATGCATGTTAAATAGATGTAGGCCTACATATTCTATCCTACATATTTCTTTTTACATTTAGGTGCAGCTCTGGCCGAAGACCCCAATAAGTTGTCACATCACAGTGCCCAGATCCTGATCCAATACCTGATGGTCTGCTGTCGTGACCTCGAAAAAATTAAGGGAGATTTGCGTGAGATCAGGGCAAATACAAAGCGGGTGGAGGAAAGGCTCCAAAATATCATGGCTGTGCTTGGGCGTGTCTAATGTTTTTACACCAAATAACGTTTTACTTGCAGAGATTTCTATTTTTTTTGGTTATTTTACCCTTTAATGACTAGCACATGTTTAGCTTTTTCAAAATTTGGAGAACTATAGTTTGTTTATGCATGGCTGGTCATGCGTTTTAATACACCTGAAATTAAGGGAACATCCACATTTCTATGGAAGTTGCCCACCTAAACAAAAAAAATAAAGGTATTTTTACATAACAAATCATTGTGGCTTCATTATGTAAATGTGGTGCTGAGTGAACTAATCAATGTTTGGTGTTTACACTGACAATGAAGGCTAATTAAAAGATTTTTTAATCCACATGGCAAAACAAATGCACTAGGTAAACCTACCAGAAACATCAAACATTATACAATAAAAATGACAAACCAATCTTTACTTTTTAAAAAAGTTTTATTTTTTTGGTCTAAAATTATTAGAGATTGTCTGGCATTTCAATGGCCCCCCTACCCATAAAATAGTCCACATATTGGTTACGGACCTCACGTCCGGTTGGGGGGGCCAAGCCAGGACGGCCAGGTTCCAGGGCCACCAAAGTTTCTGCATTGATTAAAGAGGCCTCAGGCCCACTCAAAGATATATAACTCGTTGAATGCACCCTTAGGAAATTATGCAGCACACAGCACATCATAATCACATGGTTCCATTTGTATGGGGCAAGGTGGATGGAGGTAAGGAAGAGGCGAAATCGGCTGGCCATGATCCCAAACGCATTTTCCACCACCCTTCTGGCTCTGGCCAGCCGATAATTGAAAACCCTCCTCTCAGGGGTGAGGGTGCGTTGCGGGAATGGCCTCATCAAATGGGGTCCCAGGCCAAACGCCTCATCCGCCACAAACACAAAAGGTAGTCCCTCCATATTCTGCTCCGCGGGTGGCAAGGCCAGCAGATCCAAAAGGAGCCGTTCTCCAAACTCCGTCTGGGCAAAAACTCCTCCATCAGACATCCTGCCATTCTTGCCAACGTCCACATAGAGGAACTCGTAGGTGGCCGACACCACTGCCATCATCACGACGCTGTGGAACCCCTTATAATTATAATAAAAGGATCCCGAATGGGGTGGTGGGACGACCCGAACATGTTTGCCGTCGATGGCTCCTCCACAGTTCGGAAAGTTCCATCGCTGGGCAAACTCGGAAGCCACATTCTGCCATTCATGTGGCGAAGAAGGGAACTGTGGAATTAAAGAAATAACAAATTAATACTTGGAGCCAGAAACATTGAAAGCTGATTTCATACACACATTCATGGCCAACATTGGTAGAAACTGTTAAAAACATAAAAATTTGGAAGCAAGAGAAAAAAAAAAATATATTATGGGGGGGGGGGGAAGGGTTGAAGATGAGTTGGGAATATCACACATGAAGGCTGTAGCACTCTGTATTGAAGTTAACAACAATGAAACATTCCGAGGCAAAATTTAGAGTGTGTTTTGGGTAAAGCACTACGATGGAACATATAATAAAAAACATGGAAATGACTAGGCAAGGTAGGTATGGCCCCAGGATAGCATGCTGGAGAGGTTAGGTAAGCCAAATTTACAGGTAGGCCTCAAACACCAAACTTTAAATAATAAAACATGGGGAGAAAGGGGACATTCCCTGCAGCTAAGAATCATGTGAATTAGGGACTGCAAATAAAGCAAATTAAAAATATCCCAAAATAAAAACCATACAATGTGAATTTTTGAAGAAGAACACTTACCTTAATATAGTCCTCCTGCAAAACTTGAAGGATGGCAGAACAAGTCTCTGGTATAATGATCCCCAGAGCCTGGGGGGAGATGCCTGTGGAGAACTTAAGGTCCTGCAGGCTTCTCCCAGTAGCCAGGTATCGCAACGTGGTGATGAGCCTCTGCTCAGCACTGATGGCTTCCCGCATAACGGTGTCCTGCCTGGTAATATAGGGGGACACCAAAGCCAACAGCTGCTGAAATACGGGGTCAGACATCCTGAGAAAATTCCTGAAATCATCAGGATTATTCTCCCTGATCTCCCGCAACAAAGGCATGTGACAGAATTGGTGCGGCTGGGGCCAACCAATTCTTGGTCCATGAACTCCTCCTGACCCTGCTCATGGCATGGAGTCGGGATACAGCATGAACCCCTGCACCAACTACAGCACGAACTCTACGACGAGTACGTAGCCGCAACATGGCTAGATAACGGTCGGCTGAACAGAACGTACTAGAAGAACGCACGGAAGAACAGCAAGGCCTATGAAGAACAAGCTGAAAAACACGAACGTGCAGAGCAGGCCGCACTGAATAAACAGATACGAACTGACTACAAGCAGTGCTAAACAGATACGAACCCACAGGCGCAATCTGAACTCCCGAAAACGATCTTCAAAGCACGAAGACTGAAAAGCGCGAATCGTCTCTCACCAAACTTTTACTAACACGCGGAAACACGGAATTAGCAAAAGCGTCCCAAAGGGTGGCGTCATTCGAACGGAACTTCCCCTTTATAGTGCCGTCGTACGTGTTGAACGTCACTGCGCTTTGCTTGATCGTTTTTTTTAATGATGGTGTGTACGCAAGGCAGGCTTGAGAGGAAACATGAAAAAAAACGAGGAGAAAAACGTCGGTTTAAAAAATGACATTAAAAACGATCGTGTGTACGGGGCATAAGAATGGAAATCTAAGGCAAGATACCAAAATAAACAAAATGATTTGATGAAACAAAATCACAATATAGTGTAGATCCGTGAATCAAAAAGAGAAAAAACTCTGAAAACAGAAAACTAAAGCATAGTTCCAAGGTAAAATAAATTACTGAAATAAAGTCCCAATATAGTGTAAATCCGTGAATCAAAAGATAATGCCCGTGTAAAGTATAGGAATAAAAAATATAATTTGTGAGAAGAAATCCTTCATCCAAAGTGTTTCATACCCAAGTGAGTAATAAATGTCCTTACCGACTGGAATGACCACCAAAAGGTAGTCTCACCGAGCATAGGGAATTCAGTCTCCTAAAAACCTGTATACAGTGGGGAGAACAAGTATTTGATACACTGCCGATTTTGCAGGTTTTCCTACTTACAAAGCATGTAGAGGTCTGTAATTTTTATCATAGGTACTCTTCAACTGTGAGAGACGGAATCTAAAACAACAATTCAGAAAATCACATTGAATGATTTTTTAATAATTAATTAGCATTTTGTTGCATGACATAAGTATTTGATCCCCTACCAACTAGTAATAATTCCGTCTTTCACAGACCTGTTATTTTTTCTTTAAGAAGCACTCCTGTTCTCCACTCATTACCTGTATTAACTGCACCTGTTTGAACTCGTTACCTGTATAAAAGACACCTGTCCACACACTCAATCAAACAGACTCCAACCTCTCCACAATGGCCAAGACCAGAGAGCTGTGTAAGGACATCAGGGATAAAATTGTAGACCTGCACAAGGCTGGGATGGGCTAGAGGACAATAGGCAAGCACCTTGGTGAGAAGGCAACAACTGTTGGCACAATTATTAGAAAATGGAAGAAGTTCAAAATGATGGTCAATCCCCCTCGGTCTGGTGCTCCATGCAAGATCTCACCTAGTGAGGCAATGGGGCATTAATGATCATTGAGGAAGGTGAGGGATCAGCCCAGAACTACACGGCAGGACCTGGTCAATGACCTGAAGAGAGCTGGGACCACAGTCTCAAAGAAAACCATTAGTAACACACTACACCGTCATGGATTAAAATCCTGCAGCGCACGCAAGGTACCCCTGCTCAAGCCAGCGCATGTCCAGGCCCATCTGAAGTTTGCCAATGGCCATCTGGATGATCCAGAAGAGGAATGGGAGAAGGTCATGTGGTCTGATGAGACAAAAATAGAGCTTTTTGGTCTAAACTCCACTCACTGTGTTTGGAGGAAGAAGGAGGATTACAACCCCAAGAACACCATCCCAACCATGAAGCATGGAGGTGGAAACATCATTCTTTTGGGATGCTTTTCTGCAAAGGGGACATGACGACTGCACCATATTGAGGGGAGGATGGATGGGGCCATGTATCACAAGATCTTGGACAACAACCTCCTTCCCTCAGTAAGAGCATTGAAGATGGGTCGTGGCTGGGTCTTCCAGTATGACAACGACCCAAAACACACAGCCAGGGCAACTAAGGAGTGGCTCTGTAAGAAGGATCTCAAGGTCCTGGAGTGGCCTAGCCAGTCTCCAGACCTGAACCCAAGAGAAAATCTTTGGAGGGAGCTGAAAGTCTGTATTGCCCAGCGACAGCCCCGAAACCTGAAGGATCTGGAGAAGCTCTGTATGGAGGAGTGGGAAAAAAGCCCTGCTGGACTGTGTGCAAACCTGGTCAAGAACTACAGGAAACGTATGATCTCTGTAATTGCAAACAAAGGTTTCTGTACCACATATTAAGTTCTGCTTTTCTGATGTATCAAATACTTATGTCATGCAATAAAATGCAAATTAATTACTTAAAAAATCATACAATGTGATTTTCTGGATTTTGTTTTAGATTCCGTCTCTCACCGTTGAAGAGTGCCTATGATAAAAATGACAGACCTCTTTTCTTCCTCTTTTCCTGAACAACAGATCACCACACTATCAGCGTGAATATGCCGACCATAGCTCCACTCCTTACGACAACCCTTGGAACGATCGGTCATGGCGGCCGAACAAGCAAAGTACCTGTATGGCTTAGGCACTTTGAGACAGTCCCATATAGCCTCCGCATACCACCTTTTTCGATAGGCCTCTATCTCAAACAGCAGTTCTTTGGGTATATAGGGGTACTCCCAGCCATACTCACTAGCCACTCTTTTGTTGAGAATCCGCTACTAGCGAGCAAGATGGGGCAGAGTTTTGTGATCCCCGCTTCCAACATGCACAATAACATCCGGCGATCTCCGGAATGTAGCCGTATCAGGCCCTGGTAGGGGTTTTCCACTTGGGGCAGATACAGTCTTCTCCTCTATGGCCGGGACCTCCACACGGGGTGTAGTGCTCCCCGAACTCATAGGCGTTCCCACGCTAAGGCTGCGGGCCGGGGCAACAGTCTTTATATCGTCCCATCCCTTTTTAATAAAGATATCGTCTATTTTGGCATCATCCCCCACATCGGACGAAGAGTCCAGGTCTGAGGTGTCATACTCCTCAGCAGGCAAGTCATTTCGGGGGGATGTGGACATATTTCTCCCAGCCTCCTTACCGTCACCTGTCGGGGACTTCTCGGGCTTCCTTCCGCTCTCGAGGTCCGGTTCTGGTAGGCGCTGGGGCAGGCTTTGACCGCGGCCGCGGGATGCCTTAACATATCTCACTTTTCGCTTTGCTGGCAGGACATGAGTTTCCGTTGTGGCAGAGGCAGCGTCCGCTGCAGTGTCCGCCAAAAGTTCCATAGGCTCTGGGGCATCCTTCCCCAAGGCACTGGCAGTAGGGGAGACGATGCACGTGGTCTCAGCTGTGGGAGCATAGGCGTCTTCCTCCGAAGTTACGACGCCTGTGATGCAATTCACCCGGGAGGCTCGGGGTAATTCAGTGGGCTGCTCCACCTCAAAAAGGAACTCTCCACAAGCCTAGCATCTCCTGAAAGGGCACAGTTGCATGGCCAGTCCATGACATTTGGGACAGAGCATGCCCAGGGCCTCCGCATCTCTGCAGGTTTACAGGGCTAAGCGGCCCCGGGGCTTGAGCCGGATCCCCGTATCCGTAAGTGGGGCGGTGAGCGAAGTAATGTCCATTGAGGAAGATATCGGGAACATCCGGGGTCCCGACAGGGCTGAAGTACCTGGAAAAGCAGACATGTTGCTCACTCTCACTAGATCCAACTCTCTCTGTCTCTTGGCGCCAATTCACCCACGTGTACCTCGTGGGTGTCGGGAACTACTCCCCTTTTTCCTTTTCTGCACGTAGCTCGCAGGCTTTTCTTTTTCCTTAGACACGCCCACGAACTACGCAGTTAGAAACAGTTCTGTGCCCCTTAACCCCTTTTTCTTTACTCAAAGTTTGGAACACAGTCCAATGGCCGACTTTCCAATCACATAAGTTTCACTCCACTCGTACAAGAGGCAGCCACAAATCACGGACTCGAGACCCCACCTGTAGCTCCATCTCGGTTACCCCCCCCCGGTGTGCCACACACCCGCAGACCCCAATTTGTTAATGGAATCTACTGGTTTTGTTACTTTGGGTCTGCAGCAAAATACCTCCTACGAGTGGATCCTTTAGCTCTATTGTCTAGGCACACCGACGACACCTTGGAATAAGGCCAATGTCCACACTTGAGTAAAACCTAATCAGCAAGGCTTTATTCTTTTTCTGCACTTTGAGTTAAACTTGAAGAAGCAAGAATAAAAGAGTTGAAAGATGTGGGGAAAGGTTCAGACACACAACACTTAAGTCCAATATCTACACTTGTCGCCACTCAAGCCTGAGTGGGTATTGCTCACCTAGATAGTCCCTATGAGAGCAGTCCTAGCAGCTGGGATGGAGCACGGACATCAGAGATGATGGATTCCCCTTTAGGTAGGCCTCCAGACCTCTCCCCGAGACAGAAGTACCGTCGCTATCTACGCCGGGACTGTTCTTCCCCTAGAACTCCTTTCCTAAAGATGGGCCCCCTACAATCGGGCAGCCTGGGATTCTTCTCTGAAGTGTAGGCCCTAGTCAGCGGAGCTGGGCCTACAATGCAGCAACAGGGCCTCGGGCTGAAGGTGCCCGAGGCCTAAGCACTCCAATGCACCTCGTGCCATGCGGGCCACGAGACACACTCACTGGACCAGAGGTCCCCCCTGTAAGCCCTGGGGTCCCCCTGGAATCGTCTCACGCCAAAAGGCGTCTGCCCCTTTTGTACCCTCTCCCAGCATGCACAGTGGGTAGACCATGCCCACTGCACGGCTGCCGAGAGAGGTCACCCAAGGTGCTGTGATACCCCCGTAATCCAGCCCGTGCCGGCGGTGACAGCGCCACCTGCAGGCAAAGGAGAATAACAACTTGAACACAATTGGTCTGAGCCCAATTACTGGCTCAGACTGCCCTTAAATTTCACATAGTGCCCCCAAACATTGGGGGGGGGGGGGCTACACATATATTGCGGTCAGCAAGTGGATATTGAAGAGAATCTGAATTGTTGCCAATAATAACATGTCTTTTTAATTTGATGGGGTTTATATTATCCCACCGAAAACAAGGATGTGAGAGACATATGCTTTGAAGCCACACTTACTTTTTGGCCATGCCCCATAGTGCCTTGTGGCTGGTGGGCTTCATTTTCTTCCTTAGTCCAAACAGGTGTCCATCCATATTATTTTCAAATGTTGGCAACTATGTTGATCCAAATCACAACTTGCATGTCGCATGGAAGTGAACCAATTGTGGAACAGTTGTTTCATAGGCATTATACTAGACCTGAAGGATTTTTTTTTTTTTGAGGAGTGGGGGCGGAGCAGTCCCCATGATCTTGGCTGTACTACCTAGTAATGTGGAAGATGGGAGTTAAGCTTTTTCAGACTTCATGGACTCCAAGCTTGTTCCAGTTCAGTGACTTGCAAAATAATTAATTCAGTCCCAGGTAGTGATGAGCCGAACACCCCCGGGTTCGGTTCGCACCAGAACCTGCAAACGGACCGAAAGTTCGCACAAACTTTAGAACCCTATTAAATACAATGGATGCGAACGTTCGAAATCTAAAGTGCTAATTATAACGACTATTATGCATGTTATTGTCCTAAAAAGGGTTTGGGAACCCGGGTTCTGCACCAGGGGACATGTATCAATGCAAAAAAAAGTTTTAAAAACGTCCGTTTTTCTGGAGCAGTCATTTTAATGATGCATAAAGTGAAAAAAAAAAGTCAAATATTCCTTTAAATATCGTACCTGGGGGGTGTCTAAAGTATGCCTGTGAAGTGCCACGTGTTTCCCGTGTTTAGAACTGTCCCTGCACAAAATTACATTTCTAAAGGAAAAAAAGCCATTTAAAACTGCTTGCGGCTTTAATGTAATGTCTGGTACCGGTAATATGGATGAAAATCTTTAAGAAAAATGGCATAGCTACCCCATCACACACCCCCCCCCTACCCCAGCCCATTACCAGCCCCTTTGGGTCTTGTATGGATATTAAGGGGAACCCCGCACACAAAATAAAAAAGGCCCTATATACTCTGAACAGCCGTATACAGGCGGTGCATACAAGACAGGGTCTGTAGGTTTGTTCTTATGTAGAATTTGTTTGTAATTTTGAACAGGTACATTGTTTAAGTGTAGCTCCAGCCAAGAAATCTATTTTTAAGCTTTTTGGAAAACATAGGGAAGGGTTATCACCCCTGTAACTTTTGTTTTGCTGTCTGTGCAGTGTGCACCTGTTCAGAACAGTTCACCTCACTTTCAGTTCTAATGACAAATGTTTTTTGAAAATTTGTTTTTTTTATTGAAACAAGAATTGGTGATAAAGAATCAGTGGAGAGGAGACACTTTTTTTCCCATATTAACTCTTACAGGAGAGAATTTGCCTTCCTAGGGGTAGATTTCCTCTCACTTCCTGTTGTATCCTTCCGTTTGCAAGGAGGAGTCGTTTGTAAGTTGGATGTTTGAAAGTAGGGGCCTGCCGTACATACTCAGCTGAAATTTGCCCCTTACATGTTGGTGTTGCCACAACACTGTGAGCCCTCACAGTTACTCTTGGTGGGCGCATGAATGGGCCCTGCTGTGAATTATTAGATCAAGAATTGTAATTGCATGCCCCTGTTGAACAGGGGCTGAAAAATTGGGCCTTTGGTGGTGGTGGTGGTGGTGTTGACACAACACTGTAAGGCCTCACAGTTAGTCTTGGTGGGCGCAGGAATGGGCCCTGCTGTGAATTATTAGATCAAGAATTGTAATTGCATGCCCCTGTTGAACAGGGGCTGAAAAATTGGGCCTTTGGTGGTGGTGGTGGTGGTGTTGACACAACACTGTAAGGCCTCACAGTTAGTCTTGGTGGGCGCAGGAATGGGCCCTGCTGTGAATTATTAGATCAAGAATTGTAATTACATGCCCCTGTTAAACAGGGGCAGAAAAATTGAGCCTTAGGCACTGGTGCCACAACACTGCAACCCCTCACAGATACTGTACTTGGAGCACAGCAATGAGTCCTGTTGCAAAGTATTGCATCAAAAATTGTAATTACACGCCCCTGTTAAACAAGGGCTGAAAAATTGGGCCTTAGCCACTGGTGCTGGTGCCACGACACTGCAACCACTCCCAGATACTCTAGTTGGAGTGCAGGAATGAGCCCTGCTGCAAAGCATTGCATAAAAAATTGTAATAACACACCCCTGTTAAACAGGGGCTGAAAAATTGGGCCTTAGCCACGGGTGGCGGCACCCAGAAACAAAAATGTTCTTCCAAGCTATCATCGTCAATCGGATCATTGAGGAGGAGGAGGATAGTCAGTCAACATAACAGGACAAACTCTCAGCATCAGCATCAGTCTTGAAGGGATGTGACATTTGAAAATAAATTAGTCTGTTATATCAGCTTCAGGTGTTTGGTAGCTGGTGGTGATCCAAGACTGGTTCATCTTTATGAAGGTCAGTCGATCAACAGAGTCGGTGGACAGGCGCACCCTGTGATCCGTGACAAATCCTCCAGCAGCACTGAATGTGCGTTCTGAAAGAACGCTGGATGCAGGACAGGCCAGTAGCTCAATTGCATACTGTGCAAGCTCTGGCCAGTGATCCATCCTCAAGACCCAGTAAGCCAGAGGATTTTCAGTGGGGAAGGTGTCCAAGTCTGACCTTGCCCCTAGGTATTCCTGCACCATGTATATCAGACGCTGGCGATGGTTGCTGGAACCGATCATACCTTGGGGCTGCGGACTAAAGAATTGTCTGAACGCTTCGGTCAGACGGCCACCTTCCCCACCGCTCCTTCTTTGACTGACCGAAGCCTCAGCAACTCGTTGTCCAGGACCAGGAGTTTGTAACCTCCCAGTCTCTGGGAACGCGTTGCACAGACCTTTCTGCAAGGCGTCCCGGAGTTGTCTCATCCTCTGCTCCCTCTGCGATGGTAAGATAAGGTCCGCAACCTTACCCTTGTACCGTGGATCAAGGAGAGTGGCCAGCCAGTAATGGTCCCTCACCTTGATCCGAAGAATACGAGGATCCTTCCGCAGACTTTGCAGGATCAGGGAGGCCATGCAGCGTAGGTTAGCTGAGGCATTCAGTCCGGAGTCCTCTGGGTCACTAAGGACGACATGATCCGCAGCCACCTCCTCCCAGCCACGTACAAGTCCACTGGTTTCTTGGGACTGTAAATCATCCCTAAAAGACTGCTGCTGATGATGCTGAGTGCCAGGCTCCACCTCCATGCTGACACAATCCTCCTCCTCCTCCTCCTCCTCCTCTTCTTCCTGTGCGATGGGTGGGACAGAAGGAACACTGTCTGGGTAAAGGGGGCCTTGAGAGGCAAGGAAGTCCTCCTCTTCCTGCCTCTGTTCTGCCTCAAGTGCCCTGTCCATTATTCCACGCAGCGTATGTTCCAACAGGTGGACAAGAGGTACAGTGTCACTGATGCATGCACTGTCACTGCTCACCATCCTCGTGGCCTCCTCAAATGGTGCCAGGACAGTGCATGCATCCCTGATCATGCCCCACTGGCGTGGTGAAAAAAACCCGAGCTCCCCTGACCCTGTCCTGGTGCCATAGTCGCACAGGTACTCATTGATGGCCCTCTGCTGTGTGTGCAGCCGCTGCAGCATGGCCAATGTTGAGTTCCACCTGGTGGGCATGTCACATATAAGGCGGTTCTTGGGCAGGTTCAACTCCTTTTGCAGCTCAGCCAGGCGAGCACTGGCATTATAAGATCTGCGGAAATGCACACAGACTTTCCTGGCCTGCCTCAGGACATCCTGTAAGCCCGGGTACCTGCCCAAGAACCGCTGCACCACCAGGTTAAGGACGTGAGCCATACAGGGCACATGGGTCAGTTGTCCCTGTCGGAGAGCGGAGAGAAGGTTGGTGCCATTGTCGCAAACTACCATTCCTGGCTTAAGCTGGCGTGGCGTCAACCACCTCTCGGCCTGCCCCTGCAGAGCAGACAGAACCTCTGCCCCAGTGTGCCCCCAAACACACCAGCACAAGCACGGCATGGCATCTTTTTGCCTGCGTACTTGCGTAGCCCCTTGAACGCCTACGGAGCACCGCTGGTTCCGAGGACAAAGCACAGGAAGAGGCCACGGAGGAAGAAGAAGAGGAGGGGGTGGAGGACAGAGGTGTGTCACAACCAGTAGTAGCATTTTGGAGGCGTGGCGGTGGAACAACCTCCAACACTACTGCACCTTGTCCTGCATCCTTCCCAGCTGCCAAAAGAGTGACCCAATGGGCCGTGAAAGAAAGGTAACGTCCCTGTCCATGCCTGCTGGACCATGAGTCAGCGGTAATATGCACCTTACCGCTGACCGCCCTGTCCAGCGAGGCCAAGACATTGCCTTCCACATGCCGGTAGAGAGCCGGAATCGCCTTCCGTGAGAAAAAGTGGCGTTTGGGAACCTGCCACTGAGGAACCGCACATTGCACAAACTCACGGAAGGGGGCCGAGTCTACCAACTGAAAAGGCAGCAGTTGAAGCGCTAGCAATTTAGCCAAGCTAGCATTCAACCGCTGGGTATGTGGATGGCTGGGAGTGAACTTCTTTCGACGGTCCAGCAGCTGGGGCAGGGAAATTTGCCTGCTAGAATCGGACGTTGGTGTACTGCTAGCAGAGTGCCCGCAAGTACTTGGCTGTGACACACCTAATTCTACACCTTCATTCCTCTCAGAGCAGGTTTCAGAGAGGACTGAAGGTATAGTGGGGTTGGAGATCCCAGCTGATGCGGTGCAAAAAGAGGTCAGCTTTGTTCTTTGGTGTGGGTCTTTAAGGTAGGCTTGCCAACGAGCTGCATGGCAGGTCAACATATGTCTGGTCAAGCATGTGGTGCCCAAGCGGGTGATGTTTTGGCCACGCGATATACGCATGAGACATATGTTGCAAACAGCAGCTGTGCGATCTGATGCACTCGACTCAAAAAAGGCCCACACCAAAGAACTTTTTGAATAACGGGCAGAGGCAGCGCCTTGCACAGGCAGAGCTCTGCGGTGTTATTCCGCTGGTGTGCTGCCCTTACGCTGGCCCCCCGAGGGCATCCTGCCTCGTTGGAGATGTGCCTCCTCCTCATCCTCCTCCTCCTCCTCCTCCTCTCTCCTATTAGGCACCCACGTGGAGTCAGTGACCTCATCATCCCCTCCCTCCTCATCACTGGAGCCAATCTGGCAGTATGCTGCAGCTGCTGGAACATGACTGCCAGATTGGTGTCCTTCTTGAGCATCCCCTCTCTCTGCTCTCACGCTACTGCCTTCCTCTAGCTGGGTATCATCATCAGACCCTTCGAAACGCTGGGCATCCTCCTGGAGCATGTACCCAACTGTAACGCCGAGTGCTCCGGGTGTCCCATCCAGCCCGGAGCACTCACGGCGTTGTCCCCTCTGCGGCGCTCTGGCCAGCCCCCCTGGCCGTGGGCGCTGCTCCGCTCTCCTCTCCACTTACCTTCCTCTTCCTGCTTCCCCCCAGCGCGCGCGGCCCCGCTGTGTTCTAGGGCGCGCGCGCGCCGGTTTTCTAAAATTTAAAGGGCCAGTGCACCATTGATTGGTGCCCGGTCCAATTACGGTTCCACTACCCAAAACCTATTTAAACCCACTTCCCCTTCCTGTCCTTGCCGGATCTTGTTGTCCTAGTACCTTGTGGAAGTATTTTGAGTTTACCTTGCCTGTGTACCTGACCTTCTGCCTTTGTCTCTGACCACGAACCATTGCCGCCTGCCCTGACCTTTGCTACGTCTGACCTTGCCTCTGCCTAGTCCTTTTGTACCGCACCAGCCTCAGCCGCCAGAGAGGTGGAGTCGCTACTGGGGGACACGACCTGGTTGCTACCGCCGCAGCAAGTCCATCCTGCCTTGCGGCGGGCTCTGGTGAAAACCGGTAGCTGCTTAGAACCGATCCCTTGGTGCGATTCATACCATCCCCTCTCTGGTACAGTGGATCCACCTCCTGCCTCCTCTATAGTCGCCTGCCCGGCCCGTGACAGTAGATCCGGCCATGGATGCCGCTGAGGTGCCGCTGCCCAATCTCGCTGATCTCACTACCGTGGTTGCCCAGCAGTCGCAATTGATTGCCCAACAAGGACAGCAGCTGGCGCAGTTGACCGCCATGGTCCAGCAGCGTCTGCCGCGACAAGCTCCAGCATCTCCTCCTCTCTGAGCAGCCGCGTCTAGTTCAAAGATCCGCTTGTCTCTTCCGGAGAAATTTGACGGGGATTCTAAGATGTGCCAGGGATTCTTGTCTCAATGTGCCCTGCATCTTGAAATGTTTTCCACAGAACGCTCTAAGGTGGCATTTGTGGTCTGTCTGTTGTCTGGGAAGGCCTTGGCCTGGGCCACGCCACTCTGGGACCACAATGACCCTGCTACGGCCACCGTTCAGTCCTTCTTTGCTGAGGTTCGTAGCATTTTTGAGGAACCAGCCCGAGCATCATCCGCTGAAACCGCCCTGCTTAACCTGGTCCAAGGAAACTCCTCTGTGGGCGAATATGCCATACAGTTCCGCACACTGGCCTCAGAGCTAGCCTGGAATAATGAGGCTCTCTGCGCAACCTTCAAGAAAGGCTTATCCAGCCACATCAAGGACTCTCTGGCCGCACGAGACATACCCTCCACCCTGACAGAGCTTATCCACTTAGCTACCCGCATTGACATCCGCTACGTTGAAAGACGCCAAGAGCTTCGCCTGGAGAAAGATCTTGTTCGTACCAGGCGTTATCCGCGCCTGGCTCCTCTCTTCCTGAATCCTACGCATCCTGATACCATGCCTCCTGTCGAGGAGGCCATGCAAGTCGACCGATCTCGTCTGACCCTGCAAGAAAGGTCTCGCCGTAGGAATGAGAACTTATGCCTCTATTGTGCGAGCTCTGAACATTTCCTAAAGGACTGCCCTATTCGTCCTCCACGTCTGGAAAACGCTCGCACCTAGTGAGCGTGGGAGAGGCGTTACTAGGTGTGAATTCTTCCTCTCCACGTCTGACTATTCCTGTGCGGATCTCTCCTTCTGCCGGCTTCCCCTTCTCTGCGGTGGCCTTCCTGGACTCCGGTTCTGCAGGAAACTTTATTGAAGCCTCCTTCATCAACAGGTTCAACATTCCTGTTATCCGTCTCATCAGACCCTTCTTCATTTCCTCCGTAAATGGAGAGAATCTGGATTGTACCGTGCGTTACCGCACCGAACCCCTGCTCATGTCCGTTGGGGTCCTTCACTAAGAAAAGATTGAATTCTTTGTTTTGCCGCACTGTACTTCTGACATCCTTCTTGGCCTACCCTGGCTCCAGCGTCATTCTCCTACCCTCGACTGGACCATGGGGGACATCAAATCCTGGGGCTAGTCCTGCCACAAGCATTGTCTTAAGTCTATACCCACCAGTCGAATTCCCATTTCTACTCCTTTGCCTGGCCTTCCCAAGGCCTATCAGGACTTTTCCGATGTTTTTTGCAAAAAACAGGCGGAGGTCTTACCTCCACATAGACCCTACGACTGCCCCATTGACTTGCTCCCAGGTACTACACCACCCCGTGGCAGAATTTATCCTCTCTCCTCTCCCGAAACCAAGGCCATGTCCGATTACATACAGGAGAACCTCAAGAGAGGGTTTATTAGGAAATCATCCTCTCCAGCCAGAGCGGGGTTCTTCTTCGTTACCAAGAAGGATAGTTCACTACGCCCTTGCATAGACTATCGTGGTCTTAATAAGATCACTGTTAAAAATCGCTACCCTCTGCCTCTCATCTCGGAGCTCTTTGACCGTCTGCGCGGAGCAAAGGTTTTTTCAAAATTAGACCTCAGGGGCGCTTATAACCTCATCAGAATCCGTAAAGGAGATGAATGGAAAACCGCATTTAACACCAGAGACGGCCACTTCGAATATCTCGTCATGCCTTTTGGACTTTGCAACGCCCCTGCAGTCATTCAGGATTTTGTCAATGAAATCTTTCGGGACATACTATATACCTGTGTGGTTGTCTATCTTGACGACATCCTAATTTTCTCTACCAACCTTGAGGAACATCGGCTCCATGTCCGTCAAGTACTCCAGCGCCTCCGTGTAAATCATCTTTACGCTAAATTTGAAAAATGCCTTTTTGAGTGTAGCAGCCTTCCTTTCCTAGGTTATCTGGTTTCAGGACAAGGCCTTCAAATGGATCCTGACAAGCTTTCCGCAGTCTTAGATTGGCCACGTCCCTCTGGACTCCGTGCTATCCAGCGCTTCCTTGGATTCGCCAACTACTATCGCCAGTTCATACCCCACTTCTCCACCATCGTTGCGCCGATAGTGGCGCTGACTAAGAAAAACGCGAATCCAAGGTCCTGGCCACCTCAGGCGGAAGAAGCCTTTACTCACCTAAAAACCGCCTTCTCTTCGGCGCCTGTTCTATCTCGACCAGACTCCACTAAGCCGTTCTTCCTTGAAGTTGACGCCTCCTCGGTAGGAGCCGGAGCCGTTCTTCTTCAAAGAAATGCTAAAGGAGGAAACGTCACGTGTGGTTTTTTCTCTAAAACCTTCTCCCTTCCTGAAAAGAACTATTCCATAGGTGACCGTGAACTGTTGGCCATCAAGTTGGCATTAGAAGAGTGGAGACATCTCCTGGAAGGTTCTCTTCACCCCATCTCCATCTACACTGACCATAAGAATTTGTCCTACCTTCAGTCCGCTCAGCGCTTGAATCCTCGCCAGGCCAGGTGGTCATTGTTCTTTGCCCGGTTCAATTTTCAGATCCATTTTCGTCCCGCAGACAAGAATGTCAGGGCGGATGCCTTGTCCCGTTCCTCTGATGCCTCCGAAACCGGGAACCCCCCACAACACATCGTACCCCCTGAGTGCCTGATTTCCTCTGCTCCCGCTGCTCTGATGCCAGTCCCTCCAGGAAAAACTTTCGTTCCTCCAGGCCTTCGTCTCCAGATACTTAGGTGGGGCCATTCCTCCCATCTAGCCGGCCATGCTGGGATCAAAAAATCCTTACAATTGTTGGCCAGACACTATTGGTGGCCTACCCAGGAAAGAGATATGACTGACTTTGTACGGGCCTGCACTATCTGTGCACGTGACAAAACTCCACGCCTGAAGCCTGCAGGTCTTCTCCTTCCTCTACCGGTGCCTGAACTACCATGGTCCCACATTGCCATGGATTTCATCACGGACCTTCCGTTGTCTCATGGTAACACTGTCATCTGGGTGGTCGTTGACCGCTTTTCGAAAATGGCTCATTTTGTCCCTCTTCCTGGTCTGCCTACTGCACCTCAGTTGGCGAAGCACTTTTTTCTTCAAATTTTCCGTCTCCATGGCCTTCCCTCACATATCGTCTCGGATAGAGGCGTTCAATTTATCTCAACATTTTGGAGAGCTCTCTGTACTCAACTTATGATTAAATTGAATTTTTCTTCTGCTTATCACCCGCAATCCAATGGACAGGTGGAGAGAGTTAACCAGGTCCTTGGTGACTACTTACGACATTTTGTCTCCGCCCGTCAAGACGATTGGGTCGACCTATTGCCCTGGGCGGAATTCTCATACAATTTCAAGAACTCTGAATCGTCCTCCAAATCACCTTTCTTTGTGGTCTACGGCCGCCACCCTTTGCCCCCCCTCCCCATTCCCACTTCTTCTGGCGTTCCTGCCGTGGATGAATTAACCCGGGACTTTTCCTCTATCTGGAAAGAGACTCAAAACTCGCTATCACTGGCCTCTGCCCGCATGAAGAGACATGCAGATAAAAAGAGAAGAATTCCCCCTGTCTATCTCCCTGGTGACAAAGTGTGGCTCTCTTCCAAATATGTTCGGTTTCGGGTACCTAGCTACAAGCTGGGCCCTCGTTACCTCGGACCTTATAAAATCAAAAACCAAATCAATTCTGTCTCTTACAAACTCCATCTTCCTCCTTCTCTTCGCATCCCCAACTCTTTTCACATGTCTCTCCTTAAACCCCTCATTCTTAACCGATTTTCCCCCAAGGTCACCGCTCCTGCTCCGGTCTCTGGTTCCTCCGATGTCTTTTCGGTGAAAGATATCCTCACCTCCAAGGTCGTCCGAGGTAAAAAATTATTTTTAATTGATTGGGAGAACTGTGGTCCTGAAGAGAGATCCTGGGAGCCTGAGACCAACATTTTAGACAAAGAGCTCATCCGTAGATTCTTGGGCTCCAAGAAAAGGGGGAGACCTAAGGGGGGGTACTGTAACGCCGAGTGCTCCGGGTGTCCCATCCAGCCCGGAGCACTCACGGCGGCGTCCCCTCTGCGGCGCTCCGGCCAGCCCCCCTGGCCGTGGGCGCTGCTCCGCTCTCCTCTCCACTTACCTTCCTCTTCCTGCTTCCTCCCGGCGCGCGTGGCCCCGCTGTGTTCTAGGGCGCGCGCGCGCCGGTCTTCTAAAATTTAAAGGGCCAGTGCACCATTGATTGGTGCCCGGTCCAATTACGGTTCCACTACCCAAAACCTATTTAAACCCACTTCCCCTTCCTGTCCTTGCCGGATCTTGTTGTCCTAGTACCTTGTGGAAGTATTTTGAGTTTACCTTGCCTGTGTACCTGACCTTCTGCCTTTGTCTCTGACCACGAACCATTGCCGCCTGCCCTGACCTTTGCTACGTCTGACCTTGCCTCTGCCTAGTCCTTTTGTACCGCACCAGCCTCAGCCGCCAGAGAGGTGGAGTCGCTACTGGGGGACACGACCTGGTTGCTACCGCCGCAGCAAGTCCATCCTGCCTTGCGGCGGGCTCTGGTGAAAACCGGTAGCTGCTTAGAACCGGTCCCTCGGTGCGATTCGTACCATCCCCTCTCTGGTACAGTGGATCCACCTCCTGCCTCCTCTATAGTCGCCTGCCCAGCCCGTGACACCAACACTGTGCTCAAACAGTTCGGGGGACTCCTCAGGAGGACATGGTTGGTCTAGGGAAGGAGTGACTGATGATGACATTGATACCAGGGAAGAGGACGCTTTGGCAGCTGCTTTGCCAGTACCCTGAGCCTGGGTGAGAGAGGATGAGGAGGATGAGGAGGGCTTGGTCATCCACTCTACCAAGTCTTCGGCATGATGCGGCTCAACACATCCAGCTGCCGAAAAGAAGGACAAGCGTGTCCCATGGCCACGTGCTGATGGCGATGCACCGCGTCCACGACCAGCACTGTTGTCTCTAGACACAGAGCCTGCTTGCCCTCTTTTTTTGGCTCCTCACTGTCTGCCTCTCCTTGTTTGCCTTCCAGACATTCTAATGGCCTGCAGGGAAATGGGAAAAGCAGCAATACAGGCTAAGTTAAGGTGTAATATGGTCAGGAGGCACACTCCGCCCGCTGTAAGTGCCGCAAAATCCTGTTTGTGTAACACACCAGGAAAAAGCAGCAATACAGGCTAAGTTAAGGTGTAATATGGTCAGGAGGCACACTCCGCCCGCTGTAAGTGCCGCAAAATCCTGTTTGTGTAACACACCAGGAAAAAGCAGCAATACAGGCTAAGTTAAGGTGTAATATGGTCAGGAGGCACACTCCGCCCGCTGTAAGTGCCGCAAAATCCTGTTTGTGTAACACACCAGGAAAAAGCAGCAATACAGGCTAAGTTAAGGTGTAATATGGTCAGGAGGCACACTCCGCCCGCTGTAAGTGCCGCAAAATCCTGTTTGTGTAACACACCAGGAAAAAGCAGCAATACAGGCTAAGTTAAGGTGTAATATGGTCAGGAGGCACACTCCGCCCGCTGTAAGTGCTGCAAAATCCTGTTTGTGTAACACACCAGGAAAAAGCAGCAATACGGGCTAACTTTAGGTGTATAACGTGCAGGAGGCTTAGCAACAATGACACTGACACTGTCCCCTGCCTATCCTTCTCTCTCCCTGCACACAAGGTTTATCAAAGTATATGACACTGACACTCTCCCTGCCTATCCTTCTCTCTCCCTGCACACAAGGTTTAGCAAAGAATATGACACTGACACTGTCCCCTGCCTATCCTTCTCTCTCCCTGTACACAAGGTTTATCAAAGTATATGACACTGACACTCTCCCTGCCTATCCTTCTCTCTCCCTACACACAAGGTTTAGCAAAGAATATGACACTGACACTCTCCCTGCCTATCCTTCTCTGTCCCTACACACAAGGTTTAGCAAAGAATAGATTTGACAAGATTTGACACTGTCCCTGCCTATCCTTCACTTTCCCTGCTCCGGAACACACTACACAAGGCCGCCGCGCTGGCGACCTTTTATAGTGTGGGGCGTGTACTAAACCCCCTCAGCTATAATTGGCCATAGGCATCCTGCATGTGCCCAATCATTGCTCTCCTCGCCGCCGGCGCTGTGATTGGCCAAGCATGCAGGGTCACAGTGCATGCTTGGCCAATCACAGCGCCGGGATTACACTGCGATGGCGCAGTGTATTGTGGGCCGTTCGCGTCACTCGAATTTGGCGCGAACGGCCCAAATCGTTCGTTGTTCGCCGAACGCGCGAACAGCCGATGTTCGAGTCGAACCTATGTTCGACTCAAACACCGAGCTCATCCCTAGTCCCAGGGCTTACACCTTTAAAAACAAGTCAGCAGTGGCAGCTCTCATATCTTTGTCCTTACAAGTTCCATTTAATCTCCTGCATTTTGACATTTTACAGCTTAATTTGCTCTCACATTTCTCTTTTAATTTATTTGAGCATTTCAGATAGTGGCAATGCCAAAAAATGTTGCTAACAGGAAAAGTTCTGACATGTAATATGCCTCTGTGCCACTGAACTAAGTTATATTTAGCTTCAATGTTTTCAATGAATACATAACAATGTAGCTATTGTAGCTCATACCTACTTTTAGGCCCCATTCACATATCTCTTAGCTGGAACACAGGTTCCCGCTAGAGATATTAAAAGCACAATTGACACATATTTTCGTGTTTCATGTATAGAGCAGCCTATTCACTTGAATAGGCTGCCCTATGCATGTTTGTCTCATAATTTTTTTTGGCCCTGAGCCAAGCACATTTTTGCATGGTCCTTTTGCCACAATTCTCATGCATTTTGTCACACAGTAATCACAGCAAAATCACATTGCATTTGGGATGCCATTGAGAATAAATGGCACCTAAACGCATGTTGCGTGTTTTGCCGTGATTTGGAATTGTGAGCAGAATTGTGCCGACTCTGCCCACGATTCCCAATTGCTCATAAGGGAACAAAGCCTAACATTTAGAGTTTAGCTACTTGCATTAGGCCCCATGTACACTGCTTCTCCTAAACTCACATTTTTGTGGGTTTTGGCAGGTTTATTTCTGCCCATGAACTCCCCTTTATGGTATCATATGTGTCCATGTGTATAGATGTTTACAGAAGTTTAGTAGTAGGGGAGTGTAGAGGACACCCTAAAAGGAGAGGGAATTTTGATTACAAAAAAAAAGCTGAATATGTCTAAATGTGCATAAATGATAGGGGCGTTAAACATCTCAGTGTTTATTCACTTCAATGGCCAGAATAAATAAAAATTCTGATCAATGAAATATATAAATGCCCAAACATCAAACGTCAGGAGAAGCAGCGTTTAAAATAAACCAGTGTACATGAGGCCCTATGTGTAGTGTGAGTTGTTTGTTGTTTAAAAAAATATATAATGTTTTTTTTTTTTTTTACTCTTAACAGTACAGTCATTTTACTAGAAATATTAATGTCATCTTCTCAATGATTTAAAATGATTCTGTGTCATTACATATCTTGTAAGTGTTTTCATATTTGCATACATGCAAATGATTTCTGATGTCTTCTTTATGAATTCACTGGGAACGTCCTTAGCTCCTATTTCAGTGAATTTCACAAGCAATGTAATTAAAATGAAGGTCAGAATTATTTGTCTTACGCCAAGTATGTGTCAGAAATGGACATAATATTAATGTGTTGTAGGGGTTTAAACATTTAGCACCATGTTTTTTAATATATATATATATATATATATATATATATATATAAATATATATTTAGTGACAGTAGGAGCTACTGTCACGGTAATATGAACAGTTTGCTGGACACAGGGTATGAACATTTGGGAGGTGCAAGACTACAGAGCGTAGATGTGGACTGGAGAAGAGTACTTTCGCAGCTTTCTCCAGGTTTTGGTATTCTGGAATGGGGCTTTGTAGTTTGGAGATTCCACAGTGTCTTGGGAGGGATGGGATCTCCAACCCTGTGTCCAGACTTTGCTGATTACCAGCAGGGTGTGTGCTCAGGTGAGCACAGCCCTTATAATGAATGTATGGGAGGACCTCATGGCTCCCAGTTGGAGACGGCTCCACACCAAGAGACAGGAGGTCTTCAGGAGTCAGGGAGGCTGTAGGAGACAGCCAGAATGTTAGTGACTGCAAGAGGCAGCCAGAACGTTGGTGACTGCAAGAGGCAGAGCTGTGGACGCTAAAGGGAAGCCGTCTACTTTGAGTAGTCTGGTGGTCTGGGTGACCAGGATAAAGTGCAGAAGTACTGCTACAAAAGAGCCAGGTGGGCTAGCATTTTCTGTCCTGTGTATTTGATGGAGAAGAACCCCCTGTGTGTGAAACCTTTGCTTGGACTTTTATTTTTGCCTTTTTAATAAAAAACGGACTACCATGACCTTAAATATAGTTCCTGACTGGCTTGAATCACTGGAAAAACGCATCTACCACGAGAGCTAACAACCCCCATCCCACAATATATATATTGTGGGATGATATAAATTTCAAGTCCTGAGCCACTAGCCAGGTCTTAAGAGTTACTCGCCACTAGTTGCACCACCCAACCCCTCCCCTGCCCCACCCCTAAGTCCGCCCCTAAACATGCCCTTGTAAATTATCTCATGAAATTACACTGTTAAAGGTTTTAAGCAGAATTAAGTTCCAAAAATAAATATTATTAACAACAACGTTAACAATATTAACCACTTACTTACTGGGCACTAAAACTTCCTGCCCAGACCAATTTTCAGCTTTCAGTGCTCTCACACTTTGAATGACAATTACTCAGTAATGCAACACTGTACCCAAATGATTTTGTTGTCCTTTTTTTCATACAAATAGAGCTTTCTTTTGGTGGTATTTGATCACCTCTGGGTTTTTTATTTTTTGCGCTATAAATGAAAAAAAATGAACATTTTGAAAAAAAAATGAATTTTTCTTTGTTTCTGTGATAAAATTTTGCAAATTAGTAATTTTTCTTCATAAATTTTGGCCACAATTTATGCTGCTACATATCTGTGGTAAAAATAACCCACATTAGTGATTATTATGTGGTCTGTGTGAGAGTTATAGGGGTTGATTTACTAAAGGAAAATCAACTTTGCACTTGAAAGTGCACATGGAAGTGCAGTCGCTGTAGATCGCTGTAAATCTGAGGGGAAGCCCTGAAATTAGGGGAAGCTCTGCTGATTTTATCATCCAATCATGTGCAATCTAAAATGCTGTTTTTTATTTTCCTTGCATGTCCTCCTTGGATCTACAGCAAATGCACTTCCATGTGCACTTTCAGTGCACTTTCAAGTGCAAAGTGGATTTTTCTTTAGTAAATCAACCCCATAGAGTCTACAAGCTGTGGTGCAAATCATAACAAATTGATCACATCTGATGTACTGACGGCCTATCTCATTTCTTGAAACCCTAACAAGCCAGGAAAGTACAAATGCCCCCAAATGACACCTTTTTGGAAAGTAGACATACCAAGGTATTTAGTAAGAGGCATGGTGAGTTATTTGAAGTTGTCATTTTTTCCCACAATTCTTTGCAAAAGTACGATTTTTTTTTTCTTTTCACAAAATTGTCATTGTGATAGCTTATTTCTCTGACATGGCATGTGTATACCACAAATGACACCCCAAAATACATTCTGAAACTCCTCCTGAGTATAACGATACCACATGTGTGAGACTTTTACACAGCCTGGCCACATACAGAGGCCCAACATTGAAGTAGCACCGTCAGGCGTTCTAGGAGCATAAATTACACATCTCATTTCTCAACCACCTATTACACTTTTGAAGGCCCTGGAGCACCAGGACAATGGAAACGCCCACAAAGTGACCACATTTTGGAAAGCTAACACCCCAACGTATAATCTGTGAGGCATAATGAGTCTTTTGAACGGTTAATTTTTTTCCAGAAGTTTTGGGAAAATGTGGGAAAAAAATGAAAACGCATTTTTTTTATGCAAAGTTGTCCATTTATAAGATATTTCCAACACATAGCATGTACATAGCAAAAATTACACCCCAAAATACATTCTGCTACTCCTCCTGAGTATAACGATACCACATGTGTGAGACTTTTACACAGCCTGTCCACATACAGAGGCCCAACATTGAAGTAGCACCGTCAGGAGTTCTAGGAGTATAAATTACACATCTCATTTCTCAACCACCTATTACACTTTTGAAGGCCCTGGAGCACCAGGACAATGGAAACGCCCACAAAGTAACCACATTTTGGAAAGCTAACACCCCAACATATAATCTATGAGGCATAATGAGTCTTTTGAACTGTTCATTTTTTTCCAGACGTTTTTGGAAAATGTGGGAAAAAAATGAAAACGCATTTTTTTTACGCAAAGTTGTCCATTTATAAGATATTTCAAACACATAACATGCACATAGCAAAAATTACACCCCAAAATACATTCTGCTACTCCTTCTGTGTATGGCGATACTACATGTGTGAGACTTTTACACAGCCTGGCCACATACAGAGGCCCAAAATGCAAGGAACACCATCAGGTGTTCTAGGGACACATAACATGCACATACCAAGAATTACACCCCAAAATACATTCTGCTGAGCAAAGGGTAAACAAAAGATTACGTGTTGTTTTAGAAGCACAGTTGTCCACAGGAGGATAGCAATGGTCCAGGTAGCAGGCAAGGACTTGGTCAGCAAAAGCGAATGCAATTGTCCAGGCAACAGGCAGGAATACTGTCCATAGTTAGTACAGGCAGCAGGCAGGGATACTGTCCATATACAGCCCAGGGCCAGTGCAAGCAGAGATTGTCAGCAGTGCCAAAATATTGGTCCTGGTAGTAGGCAGGTCCATGTGGTGTGGTCAGTTCATGCAACAGGCAGAGGCATGATGGCATAGGTCCTACAGGCAGCAGGCAGAAGTAGGGCCTCGTTCAGGACTGAATGGGGACAGGGGTAGAGGCTTCTCCCACCCAAATCTCTTTGAAGCCTCCGAGTCTCCAGACCCTAATCTAGGAATGAGAAAACAAAAACAATTGTTTTCTTCATCCAGAAAAACAATTCTGGAGCCCCTCACATATGTGAGACCCCTGTGTTATGAATCCCACTAGTAAACTGGCAGGGTAAAAGATCAGTCCAAGAGGCAGGCAAAAAGCATGGTCAAACATTCCAGGGTCAGTTTCAGATCAGGCAGAGGTATGTACAGAATCGGTAGGCAGAAGCGTGGTCGAATAACAGTCCAGGGTCAGTTCCAGATCAGGCGGAGGTATAAACAGAATCGGTAGGCAGAAGCGTAGTCGAATAACAAGCCAGGGTCAGTTACAGAGCAAGCAGATGCATAAGGGGTGTAAAGATAAATGGCAGGAAGTGAACTAATAATTGAGTTTGGTATGGTAACGGCGGAAACAATCAATCATGCAGAGGCCTGGTTCTGAAGGACATTGGGCACAACAATAAATGGTGTCTCTTCTCTCTCCTCTTTTGGAGCACACCCGGCATTTTTTCTGACGTTTTTGGCCTGTTGGTCTGGGAGGGATTTTATCTGGGAAGTGGCACTCGGAGAGTCAGCTAATTACATCGGATCTAATGTTTACTGGTGGGCTGTTCGGGTATATAAGGGCAGTGGTGATTTCCTCCTGGTAGAAAAGGAAGGGTTTGGGTCTTATAGTGGATTTCCGATAGATGACATAGGAGTTGTACATGGCCAAATTAAACAAATAAATGGAAACTTCCTTATACCACTGGTATGTTCTTCTTGTGGAAAGGTAGGGTTCGAGTATCTGGTCGTTGAAGTCGACACCCCCCATGAACTTATTGTATTCGTGGATGGATTTTGGTTTTTGGATCCAGCCATTCCTCATGGTGATCTCAACTAATTCATTGTTATGGATGGAAGAAAGCACATACACATCCCTTCTGTCCCTCCACTTCACAGCCAAAATTTCCTCATTGCGTAAACTCGCCGCCTCCCCTCTTCTCAATTTTTTGTTGACCAAGCTTTGAGGAAAGCCCTTCCGGTTCGTCCGTACGGTGCCGCATGCTGGAGTGTTCATTCTGTGTAGGTTTCAAAACAGGGGCAAACTTGTATAAAAATTGTCCACATACAAGTGGTATCCTTTCTCCAGGAGTGGGTTTATGAGTTCCCAAACTACTTTCCCACTGGTTCCAATATAGTCTGGGCAATTAGGGGGGTGCAGTTGGGTGTCCTTCCCTTTGTATACGATGAATGCATACACATACCCTGTGGCTCGATCACACAATTTATAGAGCTTCACCCCATAGTGGGCCCTTTTGCTGGGTATAAATTGTTTTATGCCCAGCCTGCCAGAGAATTTTATAAGGGACTCATCCACGCATATATGTTGGTCTGGGGTAAACAACTGGGGGAAGGTTTCAGAAAAATAATTTAGTAGCGGCCAAATTTTTTAAAGCTTATCAAAATTTGGGTCATTTCGGGGAGGGCACTGGGTATTGTCATTGTAGTGTAGGAATCTCATAATCATGAGATATCTGGTCCTGGGCATTACTGAGGAAAAGATGGGCATATGGTAGATGGGGCGGGTTGACCAATATGAACGCAATTGACTTTTTCAGTTTAGTCCCATGCCGAATGTGAGGCCCAAAAAAATTCTAAACTCCACCACTGTAAGGGCTCTCCACTCGTAGGGACGGGCATAATAGGAATAGGGAAGGCTGGCATGGGACCTAACCCTTTGGGACTGAGATGACACCCCACTGGTACGTGGCCTTGCTTGCCTGGTGGATGGCACTGCGGTGCTGGTGGATGGCACTGCGGTGCTGGTGGATGGCACTGCCTCCTCAGCAGAACGCCTTCGTCTGGCGGGCGGGCCCTCCTCTTCCTCCTCCTCCTCCTCCTCCTCTTCTGAGGCTGTCAGTTTTCCACTGCTTAGGACAGGCTCGTAGTCCACGTCAGACTCATAGTCTGAATTTGCGGAGGAATCCGAATCGGAGAGCTCCCCGTTGCTCTCGTCGGCCGCAAGAATATTGTATGCCTCCTCGCCTGAAAATAATCTTCTAGCCATTGTTGGCACTGAAGACACGTGGCACTAATACGTGGCACTGATGACACTGATACGTGGCACTGATGACACTGATACGTGGCACTGATGACACTGATACGTGGCACTGATGACAGGTGGCACTGATGGCAGATGGGACTGGCAGATGGGACTGGCAGATGGCACTGTTTTTTACTGTGTATGTGTATGTTCTCACTCACAATAACTGAAGCTGCAGCACAGATCTCTCTCTCTCCTCACACGCTGTCTCTGTGTGAGGAGAGAAAGCCGGCAATGAGAGATGATCTCATATGTTTACATTTGAGATCATCTCTCATTGGGCAGTGAGATCGAGTGCTGAATGGCCTCTGTGATTGGCCATTCAGCACGATCTGTGATTGGCTGTGTCCAAGGGACACGGCCAACACAGATTTTCCCAGATGTGTGCTCGCGGGAGCGCGCGGGGAGAATGTAAATACAAGGACGTCCAGTTCAGGTCCGTGCTGCAGCCGTCTTTCGGCTATAGCGCGGATCTGAAGTGGTTAACATAAAACATATCAGTACCCATCAATGCAGCCTCACTGTGCCCATTAAATGCAGCTTTAAGGTGCCCATGAATGCAGCCTCACTGTACCCATGAATGCAGCCTCACTGTACCCATGAATGCAGCCTCACTGTGCCCATGAATGCAGTCTCACTGTACCCATGAATGCAGTCTCACTGTACCCATGAATGCAGCCTCACAGTGCCCCATCAAATGCAGCCTCACAGTGCCCCATCAAAGGCAGCCTCACAGTGCCCCATCAAAGGCAGCCTCACAGTGCCCCATCAAATGCAGCCTCACAGTGCCCCATCAAATGCAGCCTCACAGTGCCCCATCAAATGCAGCCTCACAGTGCCCCATCAAATGCAGCTTCACTGTGCCCCATCAAATGCAGCGTCACCGTGCCCCATCAAATGCAGCGTCACTGTGCCCCATCAAATGCAGCGTTCACCGTGCCCCATCAAATGCAGCGTCACCGTGCCCCATCAATTGCAGCGTCACCGTGCCCCATCAAATGCAGCGTCACCGTGCCCCATCAAATGCAGCGTCACCGTGCCCCATCAAATGCAGCGTCACAGTGCCCCATCAAATGCAGCTTCACTGTGTACCATCACTCCAGACTCACCATTGCCTTGATGCTGGTTCACACACACACACAGCAGGCATCTCCCACTGTGTGTTACGAAGCTGGGTGTGTGTTCGGCGGCTCGGTGTAACAAGGTCCCGCCCCCCCTAGACCGGCTCGTGTCATAGGTGTAACACTGAATCAATCTAATATCACACGAGCCGGTCTAGGGGAACGGTACCTTCTTACACCGAGCCGCGGAACAGCTCCGTAACACACAGTGGGAGATGTCTGCTGTGTGTGTGTGATAACAAGAGGAGGAGACCGCTGCGGCTTCAGCTCAAAGCAGCGCCGCGGCAGTCCAGCCATGCCGCTCTGTGTCCTCCGGCTGACAGCTTCCTGGCTGATCGCTTCAGCCAGGAAATGGTCAGCCTGGTCCATCCCTGCACCTCACTCTCCCTACACTAAATTCCACTCGCAAAATGCGAGCAGGCGAGTGGAATTTTTGAGGGCTGTATATATATATATATATATATATATATATATATATAGTATTTCACAAAAGTGAATACACTCCTCACATTTTTTCAAATATTTTATTATATCTTTTCATGTGACAGCACTGAAGAAATTACACTTTGCTACAATGTAAAGTAGTGAGTGTACAGCGAGAATAACAGTGTAAATTTGCTGTCCCCTCAAAATAACTCAACACACAGCCATTAATGTCTAAACCGCTGGCAACAAACGTGAGTACACCCCTAAGTAAAAATGTCCAAATTGGGCCCAATTAGCCATTTTCAGTCCCCAGTGTCCCGTGACTGGTTAATGTTACAAGGTCTCAGGTGTGAATGGGGAGCAGGTGTGTTAACTTTTGGTGTTAGCACGCTCACTCTCTCATACTGGTCACTGGAAGTTCAACATGGCACCTCATGGCAAAGAACTCTCTGAGGATCTGAAAAAAAAGAATTGTTGCTCTACATAAAGATGGCCTAGGCTATAAAATGATTGTCAAGACCCTAAAACTGAGCTGCAGCACAGTGGCCAAGACCATACAATGGTTTAACAGGACTGGTTCCACTCAGAACAGGCCTGGCCACGGTCGACCAAATTGAGAAAATTTTGTGCACGTGCCCAGCGTCATATCCAGAGGTTGTCTTTGGCCAATAGACGTATGAGAGCTGCCAGCATTGGTTTAGGGGTGGGGGGTCAGCCTGTCAGTGCTCAGACTATATGCCTCACACTGCATCAAATTGAGAAAATTTAGTGCACGTGCCCAGCGTCATATCCAGAGGTTGTCTTTGGCCAATAGACGTATGAGTGCTGCCAGCATTGGTTTTGGGGTGGGGGGGAGGGAGGTCAGCCTGTCAGTGCTCAGACTATATGCCTCACACTTCATCAAATTGGTCTGCATGGCTGTTGTCCCAGAAGGAAGCCTCTTCTAAAGATGATGCACAAGAAAGCCTACAAACAGTTTGCTGAAAACAAGCAGACTGAGGACATGGATTACTGGAAGATAAACGTATTTGGTTCAGATGGTGTCAAGCGTATGTGGTGGCAACCAGGTGAGGAGTACGAAGACAAGTGTGTCTTTCCTACAGTCAAGCCTGGTGGTGGGAGTGTCATAGTCTGGGGCTGCATGAGTGCTGCAGGCATTAGGGAGCTACAGTTCATTGAGAAAGCCATGAATATCAACATACTGTGACATACTGAAGGAGAACATGATCACCTCCCTTCGGAGACTGGGCCGCAGGGCAGTATTCCAACATAACGACCCCAAACACACCTCCAAGACAACCACTGCCTTGCTAAAGAAGCTGAGGTTAAAAGGTGATGGACTGACCAAGCATGTCTCCAGACCAAAACCCTATTGAGCCTCTGTGGGGCATCCTCAAACGGAAGGTGAAGGAGCGCAAGGTCTCTAACATCCACCAGCTCTGTGATGTCATCATGGAGGAGTGGAGAAGCACTCCAGTGGCAACCTGTGAAGCTCTGGTGAACTCCATGCCGAAGAGTGTTAAGGCAGTGCTGGAAAATAATGGTTGCCACACAAAATATTGACACTTTGGGCCCAATTTGGACATTTTCACTTGGGGGTATACTCACTTTTGTTGCCAGCGGTTTAGACATTAATGGCTGTTGCTAGGTCTGCAAAAGATCTGGGGCTAGAGCCCATAGCAGCGGTCACCAACCTTTTTGCAGGCCCGGGGGGGGGGGGGTTTACGCAGGTGGTAAGCTATTTTTGGCGGGCAATGGCTGGTGTTGGCGCTTAAATCATCATGGCACCATGGTTGATTTGGTGTCAGGTTGATTGAAGTGCATTGTTTCTATTGTTACATTGTAATATATAATGAAGTGGTTCAACTCACCATAATGCTGAATCAGAGGGAGCCCTGGGCGTGTCACTTGCCACATCTCCTGCCACCAGATGCAGCGTGTCACCTACCACCGTCACCTGTCACAAGATGCAGCATGTCACTTGCCACCGTCACCTGCCACTAGATGTGGATTGTCACTTGCCACGTCACCTGCCACTATTTGCAGATTACCACGTCACCTGCCACTATTTGCGAATTGTCACTAGCCACCCAATGTGGATTGTCACTTGCCATGTCACCTGCCACCATTTGCAGATTGTCACATCACCTGCCACCATTTGCAGATTGTCACTTGCCACATTACTTGCCACCATTTGTGGATTGTCACTTGCCATGTAACCTGCCACATGATGCAGATTTGCACTTGCCACGTCACCTGCCACATAATGCAGATTTTCATTTGCCACGTCACCTGTCACCTTATGTGGATTGTCACGTGCCACGTCACCTGCCACCTAATGCAGATTGTCACTTGCAATGTCACCTGCCACCAGATGTGGGTTGTCACTTGCCAACTGATGTGGATTGTCACTTGCCATGTCAGCCAGTGCCACCAAATGTGCACTGTCGCTGCATTGGTGGCAGGCTGGCAGCACTGGTCTATTTATTGAGGGCAGGAGAGCGGAGATGCGGGGCAGGCAGTAGGGGATGATGTCTTCTCTCTGCTCCCCGCTGCACCTCCGACATTGAAGAGGCCCATGTTCTGACAAATTGAGCACCCACACTGTGAGGGCAGAAGAGCACTGATGTGTGGCGGGCAGTGAAAGATGATGTCATCTGTCTGCTCGCCGCCGCACATCGCTCCCACATTGAAGAGGCCCGGCTGTGAGGGCGGAAGAGCGTTCATGTGGAGCGGGCGGACAGAGATGATGTTATCTCTGCTCGTCCGCCTCCCTCCTCTCATCTGCCTCTAATGCAGCCCGCCTGCCTGCCGCAGCCGTGACCCACTGATTAGGCAGGGACCCTGCGGCAAGAGACTCAGGGTTATGGGCCTCAGATTTGGGGCTACAGCCCCAATAGCCACCCCCTAGTGATGCCTCTGGCTGTGTGTTGAGTTATTTTGAGGGAACAGCAAATTTACACTGTTAGGGCCCTTTCACACCAGTGGACCGTATGTCCGTATTTCATCCATCCGTTTTCATCCGTGAACATCTGCTGACACCCGATCTCATCGGTCCCCGTAATGGTCCATTTCTGCAGACAGAGGAAAATCCTATTTTTCCATCCGTCTGCGGATCAGATCGGGTGAACACGGACAGACAGTCTGTGTTCATCCGATCCCCCCATAGAGGAGAGCGGGGATCTGACAAGGGGGTCCCTACACAATTTAACTCTTGTGGATTGTGTGAACTTCTCGTGAATTGACCCCATATATGTGTTACATTCGCTTTCTGATTCTTATAATAGGTGTGCTTGATATCTACCGTATATACTCGAGTATAAGCCGACCCAAATATATAAGCCGAGGCACCCAATTTTACCACAAAAACTGGGAAAATGTATTGACTCGAGTATAAGCCTAGGGTGTGCCTCACTTAGCCTCACTGTGTCCATGCCGCACTGTGTCCATGCCGCACTGTGTCCATGCCTCACTGTGTCCATGACTAGACTGACGTTTAACATGGGAGTCTATGGAAGGGGTGCTCGGCATTGAAAAATCGGTGCTACCCGGCCGTAGATCCCCCGGACAAGAAACTTTGTAAACTTGTAGAGGAAGAGTGGGGTTTTATGTGTGCCAAGTTTGGGGTCCAGAGGACCTATGATCGGCCGTTACCGGGTCCCCAAATTCACCAGAGAAATGACTGTTTAACATGGGAGTCTATGGAAGGGGTGCCCGGATTTGAAAAATCGGTGCTCCCCGGCCGTAGATGCCCCGGACAAGAAACTTTGCAAACTTCTAAAGGAAGGGTGGGGCTATATGTGTGCCAAGCTTGGGGTCCAGGGGACCTACAGCCGGCCGGTACCGGCTCCCCAAATTTCGGGAGATCAGGCACAAAAAGGTGACTCGAGTATAAGCCGAGGGGGGCATTTTCAGCACAAAAAAAAACTCGGCTTATACTCGAGTATATACGGTAACTGATTTTTACATAAATTCTTATACGTTAGTGCAAAAACTTGCCATGAAGGTATCTCCATTACAGCCAGAGTTATGGAAAATGAAAGAGTTCAGAGCTTTAAATGTATTAAAATGTAATTGCATTTCAACTAAAACCAGACTCACAGATTTGTTTTCCTGTGCTTTTTTGCAGACAGTTTATAACCTGGCCATTTTACAACAGGGCCAATTTTAAGTCTTTTGAGGATTATGCTAGGGATTCAGTAAGCTTTCTGCATGCCATCTAACTTTCTCTGCTTTGTGTTCTAGTAGGGGTTTTAGTAAATGTGTAACTTTTTCTGAATGCCAACCACAGACGTAAGATTTAAATCTGACCGTTTCTGTTACTGAGTTGAAATGTTTGGAAAAATAAAGATTGCACTGTGTTGAGTATGACTCTCCTATTTGCTCCACACAGTTTGGGGATTGTCAGGCCTTATTAATATTGCCACAAAAGATACTTGCCTGGCACATCAAATTTTTGTGTTTTTTTCAGCATACCAAGAAGGCCGAAGGCATGTAGGTTCCCTGCTATACTAATAAAAGCATGTACATTTTATAGAATAAAGTAAGATTTTTTGGGATGGAAAAAAAAAAAGATTCCTAAAGCCTCGTACACGGATTTTCCGCGGACAAAGCATAGGACTTTTGTCCGAAGGGCGTTGGTCATGAACTTGTCTTGCATACAAACGGCAAACGGCAAAGAATTGTTGGCCAATAAACACGAAACTACGTGTTTTTTCAGCTCTTTAGCACCACCCTTTGGGCAACTTCTGCTAATGTTGTGTTATGGTTAGCATTGCTTCTGAGCATGCGTGTTTGTACTTTGGATTTTTTTTCCGAAGGACTTCTGTTGTCGGAAATTTTTAAAGCATGCTATCCAAAATTTGTTGGCGAAAAATCTGACAACAAATGTCCGATGGAGCATACAAACAACGACAGTGACAACAGCCTGCCATCACACAATTCCTGTCAGAAAATCCAATCGCCTTTAGAATGGTAAAGCTGAACATCCATGTTCACATGTGCTTAGCTATTATAATTTAGTTGATGATTGATTGATGGATGATCCTTTTTCATGTTGCACATCTTGTTCGCATTTTATGCCTTATGTAAAAGTGCTTCTACACAAAATGTGTCAAAGCTCTGATAGTCTAAATGTCAGTTCTACAACAAACGCGGTTGCAACCCGGTATTGCGCAGATTTATCTCTCTCTTTTGGATGCTGTTGTGAGGGGCAAGAGGCAAGAATAAACTAAAATGTCTGTATATTCTGCATGGGCAAAGCACAGATTCAGTTTACAGAAAGGCTTCTTGTTAATAAATAGTAGGTGAATGTTAGACTTTCTTTTGCTCCAGAAGAGCATAGAATAGAATCTGCACCCCCACCTGTGAATGAAATGGATTATCATGGTATCCAGAGAGGCTTTTCTTCAGCAACCCACAGTCATTAAGTTGGAGGCACATAAACATATTTTAAAGTATGCATGTGTAGATCAGCACATCCTTAGCATGGTGCAGAGGGACTGCAGAGCAGTAATATCAGACAGTCGTATTGGTTCAGATGCAGGTGTGAAGTGGATGTTACGATCCTAATGGGAAAAGCCTGTCCAAGAGATCTAAAGGAAGCCGAACAGATGGAGATTTTTAATGACCAGGGTTTATGAAGAAACACATTTGCAGAGCAGCATTCAAGTTTACTGGTTTTCTGCATTGTGAGTGAGCAGTATGCAGTCTTTCTCATTTGCTTGTTTTACATTTTTTTGTAATAAAATCTGTACATTAAATTAAATTAAATTAGTATGCTATGCATACTAGCTCATTATGCCTTTGTCTTGCAGGGTTTTTTTTTTTTTTTGTTAATAGGGTTTACAATCACTTTAAATGATTGTTTGTAACAGCGATCATCATGGTAACACTGCACTGCTGTGGTCACAGTATGTAAAAAAAAAAAAAAAATGACAAAAAAAAAAAAAAGAAACAAAATGTAAAAAATAAATAAAAAAATTATGAAGTAAGCGTCTATGACTTCTATGTGTATTTGGGATAAATTAGAGCGGAGACTGCGAGCCATGCCTTCCCGTCCACATCAGTGCCTGACCTCACAAATGCGCTAATTGGTCAAACATTCCCATAGACACACTCCTAAACCTTGTGGACAGCCTTCGCAGAAGAGTTTATACTGTTATAGATGCAAAGGGGGGGAGCAACTCAATATTGAACCCATTGGACTAAGACACCATTAATGTTCACGTGCATGTAAAGTCAGGTGTCCCAATACTTTTGGTAATATAGTGTGTGTATATATATATATATATATATATATATATATATATATATATATATACACACACAATTTACTTAATCTGCTATCTGCTGTCATGTGGCCAACCATGGCGCCTGTTCCTATATCGGTGATTGGCAGTTGCAAATCATGCATGCAGCTGGCCTTTTGTTTATTCCCCTTTGACAGATAACAGGCAGTGTGCAGACCACCAAGAAATGACATGCGTGCTGCAAGAAGCACTTTCCCTCACTAAAGACCAGAAGTAAGAAGAATTGGGAAACCTGATTGCAGGTTCAGGTAGGAAATTGTGGATTTTGTGGCATTTGTATTGTGTTTTCTTTACTGTAATAAGCTTACCTTCCTGTTCTAGTGCGAAAAAATTATCTACCAGGAATTTATGACTTTTATCTTACTAGGTTAGGGTAGCTATGCTGATGATATTCATAAACATGTTAAAACTACTTGATAAAAAATGTATCTCAGAACCGAATAAAAAAAAATGCAAACACTTTGGCAAGTAAAACAGCTCTCTTAGTTGTATTTAAAGCAGAGTTCCACCCTAAAGTGGAGGAATCTTTTCCCACTTCCGTGACGTTAGTGACGTTACCGCGGGGCTCCCTCCTCCTCCCCCGGCCGCCGGGCCAATAGGTGAGAGGAGCGGGGCCTCGCGCATGTGCAGTAGTGTTCCTTTTTTTTTTTAATGTTATATTCTTTATTGTTTTTCCTTAGTGCATAACATCTTTTAAAAGTACATACATTTATTTTACCTTTATTTTACATACAGTGCTTTAATGTAATGTTCTACCATTATCCACTTTCCCTTCCCCTCCCTGACTAGTCTTTCTTCACACTCCAAACAAAAAAAAAAAAAAAAACACAAAAAAAAAGGGAACAAAAATGTTTTCCACCACTCTCTATCACTATTACAGGAATCTGTTTTATTTTTACTTTATTTTGTTTTGTTTTTCCATCTTCCTTCTCTCTCTTTCTTTTCCCTTTTCCCTTCCTTCCTCTTAATCTCCCGACATGTTCGTCTTCTTTATCTAGAACCCATAGCTTCTCTTTCTCCCTATCCTCTATACGCTCTTCCTATCTCAACAGCCCGGTTTCCACATTTGGGTCTATTCTTTACTCTTCTCTCTACCAATAAGGGCGGACACCCTATTCTTCTCAGCCAGGGATCCCACATTGTTTTAATTTTTTTGTAGTTACCGCGTCTAGTCAGAGCTACTTTTTCCTTCCACACTGTTGCATTTATTACATTGACCCACTCTGCTGATGTCGGTGCTTTCTGTGCTTGCCAATTTTGTGCTATCACCTTTCTGGCCTGGAACAGGCACCTCAGCACTACTTCCAAGATGTCTTTTTGCCCATGTCCCTCCTCTATACAACTTAATAGGCACACCCTGGCCTCCGGTTCCAGAGTTATCCCAAAGTTCGTATTTATGATGTTCAATACCTTCACCCAATATCTATGTAACTGCAGTAGGGTTCCTGGCGTGAAGCCGAAAGGCTACACTGCCAGGTTCCCTTACCCGTAATGGCGGCGGCAGCACCCGACAGCTGATGGAAACATCAGCTGTGGTGCCGACATCGAGGGACTCCAGGACAGGTAAGTGTCCATTTATTAAAAGCCAGCAGCTGCAGTATGTGTAGCTGCTGGCTTTTATTTATTTTTTGAGCTGGAACACCGCTTTATATATATATATATATATATATATATATATATATATATATATATATATAGTATCTCACAAAAGTGAGTACACCCTTCACATTTTTGTAAATATTTGATTAAATCTTTTCATGTGACAACACTGAAGAAATTACACTTTTCTACACTGTAAAGTAGTGGGTGTACAGCTTGTATAACAGTGTAAATTATCTGTCCCCTCAAAATAACTCAACACACAGCCATTAATGTCTAAACTGCCGGCTACAAAAGTGAGTACACCTCTAAGTGAAAATTTCCAAATTGGGTCCATTTAGCCATTTTCCCTCCCCAGTGTCATGTGACTCATTAGTGTTACAAGGTCTCAGGTGTGAATGGGGAGCAGGTGTGTTAAATTTGGTGTTATCGCTCTTACTCTCTCATACTGGTCACTGGAAGTTCAACATGGCACCTCATGGCAAAGAACTCTCTGAGCATCTGAAAAAAAGAATTGTTGCTCTACATAAAGATGGCCTAGGCTATAAGAAGATTGCCAAGACTCTGAAACTGAGCTGCAGCACGGTGGCCAAGACCATACCGCGGTTTAACAAGACAGGTTCCACTCAGAACAGGTCTTGCCATGGTCGACCAAAAAAGTTGAGTGCACATGCTCAGCGTCATATCCAGAGGTTGTCTTTGGAAAATAGACGTATGAGTGCTGCCAGTGCTGCCAGTATTGCTGCAGAGGTTGAAGGGGTGGGGGGTCAGCCTGTCAGTGCTCAGACCATACGCCGCACACTGAATCAAATTGGTCTGCATGGCTGTCATCCCAGAAGGAAGCCTCTTCTAAAGATGATGCACAGGAAAGCCTGCAAACAGTTTGCTGAAGACAAGCAGACTAAGGACATGGATTACCATGTCCTGTGGTTTGATGAGACCAAGATAAACGTATTTGGTTCAGATGGTGTCAAGCGTGTGTGGCAGCAACCAGGAGAGGAGTACAAAGACAAGTGTGTCTTGCCTACAGTCAAGCATGGTGGTGGGGGTGTCATGGTCTGGGGCTGCATGAGTGCTGCCGGCACTGGGGAGCTACAGTTCATTGAGGGAACCATGAATGCCAACATGTAGTACTGTGACATACTGAAGCAGAGCATGATCCCCCTCCCTTCGGAACCTGGGCCACAGGGGAGTATTCCAACATGATAACGACCCCAAACACGCCTTTAAGATGACCACTGCCTTGCTAAAGAAGCTCAGGGTAAAGGTGGTGGACTGGCCAAGCATGTCTCCAGACCTAAAACTTGAGCATCTGTGGGGCATCCTCAAATGGAAGGTGGAGGAGCGCAAGGTCTCTAACATCCACCAGCTCCATGATTTCATCACGGAGGAGTGCAAGAGGACTCCAGTGGCAACTTGTGAAGCTCTGGTGAACTCCATGCCCTAGAGGGTTAAGGCAGTGCTGGAAAATAATGGTGGCCACACAAAATATTGACACTTTGGGCCCAATTTGGAAATTTTCACTTAAGCCTTGTACACACGATCCGATTGTTGACCAACCGAGCATCTGATATTTGTCCAAAGGGCGTGTGCCAGGAACTTGTCTTGCATAACGGTACACAATTGTGGGCCAACAAACACGAACTTAGTGACGTACTAGGGGGAATTTCAGCTCTTGAGTGCCACCATTTGGGCCCCATCTGCTAATTTCGTGTTTGGTGAGCATTGATTCCGAGCATGCGTGTTTGTACTTTCGAATTTTATGTGACGGACTTGTGTACTGACGATGCGAAAATCAGAGAACAGACTGTTGTTGGCCGAAAATTTACTAGCCTGCCATCCAACATTTGTTGGCCGAAAATTGGACAACAATTGTCAGAAGGAGCGTACTAAGGCCTCTTTCACACTGAGGCGCTTGTAAACTGCCAGTAAAACACTGAGCGCTTTTGAAGAGCTTTTCAGGCGCTTTTGAAGAGCTTTCAATTCATTTCAATGAATGAATTCAATACATTTTTTTCCCCGCTCTGTCAGCGCACTGCCCCAGTGTTTAAACATTCATTGATTTTAATGGAAATACCGTATATATACTCAAGTATAAGCCGACCCGAATATAAGCCGAGGTACCTAATTTTACCACAAAAAAATGGGAAAACTTACTGACTCGAGTATAAGCCAAGGGTGAGAATGCAGCAGCTACTGTAAGTGGAAGAGGGTCAACAATGCCCATTTGCACGCCTCACTGTGCCCATTGCAACCTCACTGTGCCAATTGTTACTGTGCCCAACCTCACTCTGCCCATTGCCACCTCACTGTGCCCATCCTTACTGTGCCAATCCTCACTGTGCCCATCATCACTGTGCCAATCCTCACTGTGCCCATTGTCAGTGTACCTGAAATTGAGAGGCTGCGGGCGTCCATTCATTGTTTAAAACTTGCGGTCTCCTCCTGGTCCCTTCCGTGATAGGCGTTTCTCAGCAGACACAGTTCCGCCTATCACGAACGTTCTCTCATCCTCTCACACAGTTTCCCAGCAGACACTGTTCAGTGTTCCGCCAATCACGGACGTCTTCTTGTCTGAGGATGAAAAGGCATCCGTGATTGGCAGGACACTGAACACCGTGTCTGCTGGGATGGGTGAGGATGAGAGAACATTCGTGATAGGCGTTTCTCAGCAGACGAGGTTCCGCCTATCACGGTAGGGACCAGGAGGAGCCTGCGAGTTTTAAACGATGGAAGCCCGCAGCCTCTCAATATTTTCAGGTACACTGACTCGAGTATAAGCAGAGGGGGGCATTTTCAGCCCAAAAAAAGGGCTGAAAATCTCGGCTTATACTCGAGTATATACGGTAAGTTTTTGTAAGCTTTTCAGGCACTTTTTTTTAGCATGAAAGCTCCTGAAAAGCGCCTCAGTGTGAAAGTGGTCTTACGGTCAGATTTTAGGACATTAGTCTGTCAACAGACAATTCCCTGCCAACAATCAGATCGTGTGTATGAGGCTTTAGGGATGTACTCACTTTTGTTGCCAGCGGTTTAGACATTATCCGCTATGTATTGAGTTATTTTGAGGGGACAGCAAAGTGTAATTTCTTCAGTGCTGTCACATGAAAAGATATAATAAAATATTTACAAAAATGTGAGGGGTGTACACACTTTTGTGAGATACTGTATATATATATATTTATAGGCTCGCTGGATTCATGGTTTATCTGCATTAGAATACCCTGGCTTAAATGATGCGCTCAGCTTCAAGCCATTCTTGTAGATGGGCAAGCATCACAATGTTAGTTTTTCCCACAAAGTCCATTTAAGCTGCTGTATATATAGTTTTCAACTAATTTAATTATCTATATGCTTTGCTATAATTAAGTATTGCTTTATGCGACTGTATTGACAGTATTGTTTGTTCATATTCTTATGGTTTTGAGATACATAGATGGACTCCCATTGATATCTGGACCAATTTTGGTTTAGCAGTTATAGTTAATAATAAATATTATAAACAAGATTAATAAGATGAATTATTCTATATTTTTAAGCTGTTTACATTTAATAATTTTGCCCCAAATTCAGTGAATTTATAGTAATCACACGGACGCATTTGTCTTTATGAGTGTTTGATCAATCACTTTGATTGACTTGAGCCCTGTTGGTATAAGACTGAAAACGCTTGAATTGGATTGGCACCATAGCCATCTAATAGTGGATTTTCCCTATTATCCTTATCCTTCAATGCAGGTTGTCCCACCTTTAAAACATTATTTGGTGATTGCTCACCTGATTGTGTTTGGTTGAGGGCAGAGAAATTCCAAAATGGTGATTTTGGCAATGACGCACTGAGCGCCACCCCACTTCCGCTATTTGGATCCTGTGCATGCGCATTAGCATCCAAGTAGCGTCCACGTTCTGGAAGTGACGTCAGACGCCTTCGAAACAGGGGGGAGATATGAATGCGGCGAAGAGCCGCCATTCTCTGTCAAAGACGTTCTGAGAGAGAGAGAGTTTGCATCTCTACTCTCCCTCCGTATTATTTTCAATTGACTTCACAGACAGGTAAGCATTTTAACTCAATCAGAGACATTTTATTAAATATTAAGAATTTACTGGCCAATTTTAAGATCCTCTATACTAGTATCTATATGGATACATGCCCTTGATTAATTAGGATTATTGCTTCATTTATCTTTTAGGCTCTATTCAATTGACCTTTATTGAGAAGGAGGAGAACCATTGAGATTCCCAAGTGAGGGGGTATCCTGGTGGATCTTCATTTCCTGATCAAGGACATTCAGCAGTATTTTTTTCGTCTCTGCCATCCCTTCATCATAACTAATAGGTTATCCCTTTCTTTGGGAGAAGGGTTTAAATTAATTAATCCTATTTTATAAATGAAAATTAGGTAAGTATTATCCACATTTCTTGTTCATACATCACGGGACACAGAGCAGCATAGTCATTACTATGTGGGTTATATAGGATTACCTTCAGGTGCTGGCACTGGCAACTTCCAAAACAGGAAGTACCCTCCCCTATATAAGCCCCTCCCATCCGGGAGCACCTCAGTTTTTTGCCAGTGTCTAAGGTGTTGGCCAAGGTTAACATGTATTCATCTGGGCTTGTGTACAGGTTCTCTGGGCCTTAGCAAGCTATTCCGGATCCGACCAAAAAAAGCTTCATAGCTAAACGGTCGGTACCCGGGCCTTGCAGAGAAGAGCAGGGTTTTGCCTTTAATGCCTCTCTTAGGAGGGCTGGACCCTGGGATCCAGAGCTCTGGTCATACCCAAAACCAAGAGGCTATCTGTGCAGGGTGCTATACAGGTCCAGGGGAGTGGAATCCTTGGGAACCCGGTCCCTGAAGGTCTAGTACAATGCCTGCCGTGAGAGGTGAAGTTTGGGCTTCTGTGGACCAAACAAAGTCCTGCGGCGGGGAAAAGGTAAGTGGGGGCCCCTCAGGAACTTGGTTCTATTGAGGGGACCCCCAAGCCTAATATGTCTTTCTGCCTGTTACCTAAAGGTATTCCCGCTAATAGCTGTATATGCCTAAGAAATCCTAGAAATGTCTTTTCATAAAGGAAGTTTTTAAAAACTGTAAACCTAGAAATGTTTTTCATAAAGGAGGTTTAAAAAAAAAAAAAAAAAAAGACAAAAGTGCGGTACCTGTGTTTGTCCACTAGAGGCCGCTGTGGAACGTCTTTTTTTCTTGGGACTATTCCTTCCATGGTGAAAGTCCAGGCAGATGAGTGAGCTCTCTATCAGGGAAGCTGCATTTCTCTGTCATGCTGCCAAGTAGTTTCCTTCCATCCCCGAGTCCTGGTGAAACAGGGACCCTGGCTCCTCTCCCTACATGGCGCCAAGAGCGCACACGTGCACGCACGCGCGCGCGCGCACACACGCTTTCTTTTTATAAGATTTAGCTTCAAAAAAGGGGGCGGAGCCTGGCGGATGACGCGCTCTGTGCGCCCAGCGCTTCTGCACATGTGCGGGCATCCCAGCAAGATAAAAGGACTCAGTCCACGCTGCTTGCTATGGACACAGAGCATGAAAAGGAGCTGGTAGCATGGTATAGGGGCTTACAGCGGGCGGTTGATACAGGCATCCCCAGAAAGACGCATTAGTAGACACCCACTGATGTACATAGCAGCAAATTGCATTAGACTATTTCAGTAAAGGGGTGTATTGCGGCTGGAATACCTCAGCTTTGAACTAAGGAATATGCCGCCTAAAAAACTCCGAGATATACCTCTCAGGAAGTGTAGGGGGTCTCCATCGGGCTCTGAGGATCTAGAGCAGTCATCTGCACCTTCCTCCCCTGAGAAATCAGAGGTTAATACCCATAAGGAACCCCCGGGAGTGCCAGGTACTTCGGCTGTCCTCAGTCCACCTGCTCCTGCATATATAACAGAGGAGGTTTTTGCCTCAACTCTGGAGGGATTGGAGCAGAGATTGGCAGCATTGATCGCTTCTTCTCTACAGGAAAGAAAGCGCGCCAGATCTCCATCCCCTCCATTAGAGTGCCTGTTGGCAGAGCAACAGTCCCAGGAAGGGACTGACCTTCCTGAAGGGGATCAGGAGGAGGTTAACTCTGTTTTTGAGGAATCGACAGTAGATGAACCATTTTCAGCATCACAGACTGAAAGATTGTGGGTCCAGACCCTAACTGACATGGTTCGATCTGCATTTAAAATGCCTCTTGTTGAACCATCAACTACTGCTGTCTCCTCGTTGGGGTCGCTAAAAGCTCCCCAGATTAATTGCTCCTTTCCAACTCATCCATTATTGGAAGGACCTATATACCAGGACTGGGAACATCCTGATAAACTATTTGTTCCACCTAAGAAATTTCAGGTGATCTATCCCATGGAGGAAAAATTCACCCAGAGATGGAATGTTCCTACGGTGGACGCAGCCATTTCTTCTGTGAACAAATCACTGACATGTCCAGTAGATAATGTTCAAATGTTCAAAGATCCAGTAGATAAAAAATTGGAATCTTTATTAAAATCTGTTTTTTCCACAGCAGGGGCTGTTACACAGCCAGCAGTGGCAGCTATTGGGGTCTGCCAAGCTTTAAAGGATCAAATGAAAATGGTCCTGAGGGATTTGCCAGACCAGCAGGCCCAGGCTCTGGCTGATCTGCCTAGAGCATTATGCTTTGCGGTTGACGCCATCAAGGATTCTATCCATCAGGCCTCCCGCCTCACGCTGTCTTTGGTACATATGCGTAGGCTTCTGTGGCTCAAGAACTGGTCTGCTGAGGCTCCCTGTAAGAAGCTCTTAGTTAGCTTCCCATTTCATGGAGAACGCCTTTTTTGGCGAAGACCTGGATAAATATATCCAGAAGATTTCCAGTGGTAAAAGTACCCTCTTACCAATTAAAAAGAGGTCTAGGGGTCCGTCTTTTAAGAGGACTACCTCTCCTATCCCTGGGACGTCTGCTACTAAGCAGTTCCGACGGCCTCCTCGGTCAAACTCAGGAGGTAAAAATCAGGGACAGTCACAGGGTAATAAAAAGCCCTGAATCCGAAGAGGTACTAAACCAGCCTCCAAGTCAAGCCTATGAAGGGCTGCCCCCACTCAAACGGGTGGGGGGAAGACTTCAGTTGTTCACAGAGACCTGGCGGGAGACGATCAAAGACAGATGGGTGCTCTCCGCAGTAACTCGGGGATACAAGTTGGAGTTAAAAGAGTCTCCTCCTTCCCATTTTATGTGGTCAGGCATGCCAAAAGACCCTCTGAAAAGAAGGTGTCTGCTAGTGGCGTTAGAACAACTATTGCTCCAAGGAGTAATTATGGAGGTTCCTATGGAAGAGTGGGGGTTGAGTTTCTACTCAAACCTTTTCACAGTCCCGAAACCAAACGGGGACATAAGACCCATATTGGACCTAAAGAGTCTAAACAGATTTCTAAACGTCCGGTCCTTCCGGATGGAGTCGATCCGATCGGTCACCGCTGCCCTACAGGGGGAGGAATGGTTAGCCTCGATCGACATCAAAGATGCTTACTTGCATGTTCCCATCTTTCCAGGTCATCAAAAATTTCTACGCTTTGCAGTAGAAGGGCGCCATTTTCAGTTCAGAGCCTTACCATTCGGTCTGGCCACAGCACCACGAGTGTTCACAAAAATTCTGGCCCCACTGTTGGCCGATCTAAGAACACGAGGTGTAACGATAATGGCATACCTACACGACCTGTTGTTGATGGACCACTCAGTTGCCAAGCTAGAAGTGGTAATTGTCGATACAATCAAGTATCTAGAATCTCACGGTTGGGTCATCAACCTGGACAAGTCAGCCCTACAGCCAGTGAAAAACCTGGTATATCTAGGGCTACGGCTGGATTCAGACCAGAGGAAGATTTTCTTACCTCTAGACAGGGTATCCTCTTTGAGGGGCTTGGTCCGTCTGCTTTGTGCAAAAAGACAGCCGTCCATACGCCTGTGCATGAGGCTGCTAGGAAAGATGGTAGCATCATTCGAAGCTGTGCCATACGCCCAATTCCACTCAAGGAATTTACAGAGGGCCATATTGTCAGCCTGGAACGGAAAAATTCAGGCTCTAGACTTCCCGATGGCTTTGTCCCCTTCCGTTCGGAAGAGTCTCTGCTGGTGGTTGATCCCCCAGAATCTCCAGAAGGGAAAACCCTTCAGTCCGATATCCTGGAAGGTGGTCACTACAGATGCCAGCCTTATAGGCTGGGGGCAGTACTGGAGCAATGGTCTCTCCAGGGCAGATGGTCAAATGTAGTAAAAACCCTGCCCATCAATCTCTTAGAGATACGAGCAGCCCGGTATGCCCTAGTAGCCTGGGCATCCAGACTCCAAGGGTCCCCTGTCAGAATTCAATCAGACAATGCCACAGCAGTGGCATATATCAATCATCAGGGAGGCACCAGGAGTCGTGCAGTCCAGAGGGAAGTAAGTCACATCCTGGAATGGGCAGAAAAGCATGTCCCATGTATGTCAGCTGTCTTCATTCCAGGGGTGGAGAATTGGAAGGCGGACTTTCTAAGTCGCCAACAGTTATGCCCAGGGGAATGGTCCCTTCATCCCGAGGTCTTTCGAGCAATATGTCAGCGGTGGGGAACACCGGATGTAGATCTGCTAGCATCCAGATTCAACGCAAAGGTGGACAGATTTGTCTCCCGGACAAGGGATCCCCTCGCTTGCGGCTCGGATGCTCTGGTGTTCCCTTGGGATCAGTTCAGACTGATATATGCATTCCCTCCGCTACAATTGTTGCCTCGACTCCTTCGCAGAGTCAGGTTGGAAAAGAAGCTGGTGATCCTGGTGGCTCCAGCGTGGCCCCGAAGGGCCTGGTACGCGGAGATCATCAAAATGTCTGTGGGGAGTCCTTGGACCCTTCCACGTCGTTCGGACCTGCTTTCGCAAGGACCGATATACCACCCTTCCTTACTAACTCTAAGTTTAACGGCCTGGCTATTGAATCCCACATCCTAAAGAAGAGAGGTCTCTCTAACTCTGTGGTATCAACTATAATCAATGCCAGGAAGCCTGTATCCAGGCAGATCTACTATAGAGTTTGGAAGGCGTACATCACTTGGTGCGAGGCCAGAAAATGGCATCCACGTAAGTTCGTTATAGGCAGAATTCTGGACTTCCTGCAGTGGGCTGTAGACAGGAAGTTTGCCTTAAGTACTATCAAGGGCCAGGTTTCGGCCTTGTCAATACTATTTCAAAGGCCCCTGGCTATGCATTCACTTGTCAAATCCTTTATGCAAGGTGTGACTCGTATTATTCCACCGATTAAGGCTCCCATATGCCCATGGGATCTAAATTTGGTTCTGTCGGTTCTGCAGAAGCAGCCATTTGAACCTTTGCGGCACATTTCCTTGGTTCTACTCACCAGGAAATTGATATTTTTAGTAGCCATATGCTTGGCTAGAAGAGTGTCGGAATTAGCCGCCATGTCCTGTAAAGAGCCATATCTGTTTATCCATAAGGACAGAGTAGTATTACGTCCTCACCCAGCCTTTCTTCCTAAGGTGGTATTGAGGTTTCACTTGAACCAGGATGTGGTTCTTCCTTCTTTTTTCCCCAAACCAAGCTTGGTAGAGGAAAAGTTATTGCATTCTTTGGATGTAGTAAGAGCAGTTAAAGCTTATCTAAAAGCCACTGCTCAGATTCGTAGAACGGATTCTTTGTTTGTTCTGCCAGAAGGCCCCAGAAAGGGTCAGGCAGCATCAAAATCTACTTTAGCCAAGTGGATTCGACAGGTCATAATACAAGCCTATGGCTTGAGAAGTAGACCGCCTCCGTTCAAAGTTAGGGCGCACTCCACGAGAGCAGTTGGAACTTCATGGGCAGTGCATCACCAGGCCTCCCTGGCGCAAATTTGTAAGGCCGCAACATGGTCTTCAGTACACACGTTTACTAGGTTCTACCAGGTGGACGTTAGAAGTCAGGAGGATGTCGCCTTTGGGCGCAGTGTGTTGCAGGCCGCAAAAGATCCTCATGCCTGATGGCGCCCAGCTTATGTATGGTGTATCCCCCCCCTCATGTGGCATTGCTTTGGGACGTCCCACATAGTAATGACTATGCTGCTCTGTGTCCCATGATGTATGAACAAGAAAGTAGGATTTTTAAAACAGCTTACCTGTAAAATCCTTTTCTTGGAGTACATCACAGGACACAGAGCTCCCACCCCTCTTTTGGGGACACGTATTGCTTTGCTACAAAACTGAGGTGCTCCCGGATGGGAGGGGCTTATATAGGGGAGGGTACTTCCTGTTTTGGAAGTTGCCAGTGCCAGCACCTGAAGGTAATCCTATATAACCCACATAGTAATGACTATGCTGCTCTGTGTCCCGTGATGTACTCCAAGAAAAGGATTTTACAGGTAAGCTGTTTTAAAAATCCTACTATTTTGCTAGTTAATTTAACAAAAATAGAAGATTTTTTTTCTTTTATATATATATATATATATATATATATATATATATGTGTATATATATATATATATATATATATATATATATATATATATATATACCACATGGGAAATACTATAATGACACCACAAACTCAAATTAGTGTAACTCGGTGCTCAATTATAGTGCAGCATGTGAACTATTAATAAAATAAAGTGTCTCTACTTATCCATATATCCACATTCTACTAATTGCCTATAGAAGATCACATACATAAAGTGCTACTTAGTGCCACAACTTAATGCTAATTAAAGTGATTCTGTGCGACAAATAACAATTATATGCATTAATGCTTAAATAACATTAGGAGGAAACACATACACAATATTGGTATAATGTTCAGCGCTAAACCATCTTATGAAAAAGATTAAAGATTAAAATTGAAATGAAAAGGCATGCGTCTGCATGCTGATAAAGTACATGAAGGTGCAACCATGTGAATGGTGAGTGGATTGAAAGTTCTGGGGGATAAACCCCTAAAAATGTATCTCTAAAAAAGTCTTCATGCGCGGGCTGGGGAACACAATCACTGTGAACAAAAGGAAAGCAAAAGGAGGAGAGAGAAGCGCCAAGCCAATCCTTTAAACAGCTTAGGAATTTATTCAGTATATAAGTATAAATCAATACTAAAAACTTGCGTGAAAAATGTTGGAGCACTTGCAGAGTGCTAGAGCAGGTGGGAACTTCCACATGCAGTGTAACAGAAGCACAGGAGGGCCACCGGAAAGTCTCTATTGAGGGATTCACGAGTGCCGTGTGTTAGCCCCAGCTAGAGCCTCGATAAGCCTCATAGAGACATCAGCTGTGTGTCTCTGGGTGGGAGTGGTCCAGGGCTGCAAACTGGGGAGCTGCCCACACGCTGTCTGGCCAATCAAAACGTGTCTCCAACATTTTTCAAGCAAGTTTTTAGTGTTGTTTTATACTTACCGTATATACTCGAGTATAAGCCGACCGAATATAAGCCGAGGCACCTAATTTTACCACAAAAAAATGGAAAAACGTATTGACTCGAGTATAAGCCTAGGGTGTCCATGTGCATGCCTCACTGTGCCTCACTTTGCCTCACTGTGTCCATATGCATGCCTCACTGTGCCCATGACTCACTGTGCCCATGACTAGACTGACGTTTAACATGGGAGTCTATGGAAGGGGTGCCCGGATTTGAAAAATCAGTGCTCCCCGGCCTTAGGTCCCCCAGACAACAAACTTTGCACACTTGTAGAGGAGAAATGGGGATACATGTGTGCCAAGTTCTGGGTCCAGGGCACCTACGACTGGCCAGTACTGTGTCCCCAAAGTCACCGGAGAAATTACAGTTTAATATGGGAGTCTATGGAAGGGGTGCCGACTTTGAAAAATCGGTGCTCCCTGGCTGTAGGTCCCCCAGACAAAAAACGTTGCAAACTTGTATAGAAAGAGAGGGGCTACATGTGTGCCAAGTTTGGGGTCCAGGGGACCGGGTCCCCAAAGTCCGGGAGATCAGGCGCAAAAAGGTGACTCAAGTATAAGCCGAGGTGGGGCATTTTCAGCACAGAAAATGTGCTGAAAAACTCGGCTTATACTCGAGTATATACGGCATATACCGGAAAAATGTACAAAGGATTTCTGCGCTACTAAACAAAGCACACAAGCAGCTACACAACCAATAGACAAAGGTGCAAAACAAGACAAAAAACAAAAAATGCAGCGCTAAACAAGGGTGAAAAGTAAAAAACACCCAGTGTAATAAAGTATAATATCCAATTAGGTGACAAAAGTTCATGTAAATAATGAAAAAGTCTCTAATAAATGAAACAATTCTTGAACAGTTGTGTGTAGAATCTGAAATCTTGAAAAAGAAGTGTAGATAACCACCACCAATATATGGAAGGCTTACCGGAACAAGTGAACCCAAACAAACATGCGTCTGAAGGGTCACATCAGGCTATTAGATGTATGTCTCCTCCCAAGCTGATCCTATGCAGGTAAATCCACAGGACAACGCTCTCAGCAATAGTGATAGAGGTGAATGGAAAATAGTGGCTCAAATGGTGGTGAACCAGGATACCGATCAGATAAATATATGGAGGAAAAGAGAAGGGCACATGGCATAATATCGTCTAAAAAATCAAACTTTAATGTAGGTAGATACACTTACATCAAGATGGTTAAACAAACGCTTGTAAAATAGTGGCAGCAGTGGAATCCCACGACGCGTTTCGCAAAAAAAATTGCATCATCTGGGGTGAATGTCCACTGCTGCTTCCACAACATTTATAAAGAATATGACCCCAAGAAGAAAAACCTCACCTGGGAGTTCAATCAATCAGCATCCACTTCCTGTGTGGTCCAAAATGGCACATGGGCGTGCGTTTCAAGCCTCCATATGAAAAGGGGTAATCAAGCTCCATGATAGGTCCTCAAAATGGGGGAGTGGTATATACCCATTTAAGGCATAGATTGGATACCCACATAAGCGACGACCGCCCCATGTGTAAATATCAAAGGGGACTGGCCTTATAGTGATGTAATCAATCACAAAAATAACAGTGGAGCGTGACTCACGCACCATGACCTCAAAGGAATGGGAAGTAGCGTGTCAAAGAATGACACACTCTTCCAAATCGGCGTTAGCAACAGAACGTGCCTCGCATCACGTTCGATCACATGGAGCGCAGCCAATCACAACCAGCCGCGTCCCGTGACACGTTCCACGTCTGCAGGACAGGGAGGTATCAAAACACTTCCTGCCCAGACTGACGCGATGCCGCACTCACGGTGACGCGGTGTGCACGCATGTGACCTACGTCACATGACTGCATTAGAGATGACGCGACGCCACCCATGTGATTAAAAATCACATGACTTAAGACCTGTTGATAAAGGAATTGATATCCCATTCAACGTTTAATCCCAGCGGATATCAATTCCTTTATCAACAAGTCTTAAGTTGTGGGTTCCTTCATATGTGGGACATATTTGATACCTCCCTGTCCTGCAGACGTGGAACGCATCACGGGACGCGGCTGGTTGTGATTGGCTGCGCTGCGCTCCATGTGATCGAACGTGATGCGAGGCACGTTCTGTTGCTAATGCCGATTTGGAAGAGTGTGTCATTCTTTGACACGCTACTTCCCATTCCTTTGAGGTCATGGTGCGTGAGTCACGCTCCACTGTTATTTTTGTGATTGATTACATCACTATAAGGCCAGTCCCCTTTGGTTTTTACACATGGGGCGGTCCTCGCTTATGTGGGTAGCCAATCTATGCCTTAAATGGGTATATACCACTCCCCCATTTTGAGGACCTATCATGGAGCTTGATTACCCCTTTTCATATGGAGGCTTGAAACGCACGCCCATGTGCCATTTTGGACCACACAGGAAGTGGATGCTGATTGATTGAACTCCCAGGTGAGGTTTTTCTTCTTGGGGTCATATTCTTTATAAATGTTGTGGAAGCAGCAGTGGACATTCACCCCAGATGATGCAATTTTTTTTGCGAAACGCGTCGTGGGATTCCACTGCTGCCACTATTTTACAAGCGTTTGTTTAACCATCTTGATGTAAGTGTATCTACCTACATTAAAGTTTGATTTTTTAGACGATATTATGCCATGTGCCCTTCTCTTTTCCTCCATATATTTATCTGATCGGTATCCACCACCATTTGAGCCACTATTTCCCATTCACCTCTATCACTATTGCTGAGAGCGTTGTCCTGTGGATTTACCTGCATAGGATCAGCTTGGGAGGAGACATACATCTAATAGCCTGATGTGACCCTTCAGACGTATGTTTGTTTGGGTTCACTTGTTCCGGTAAGCCTTCCACATATTGGTGGTGGTTATCTACACTTCTTTTTCAAGATTTCAGATTCTACACACAACTGTTCAAGAATTGTTTCATTTATTAGAGACTTTTTCATTATTTACATGAACTTTTGTCACCTAATTGGATATTATACTTTATTACACTGGGTGTTTTTTACTTTTCACCCTTGTTTAGCGCTGCATTTTTTGTTTTTTGTTTTATACGGTATATACTGAATAAATTCCTAAGCTGTTTAAAGGATTAGCTTGACGCTTTTCTCCTCCTTTTGCTTTCCTTATACTCAAATTGCAACATCTGTCATAAAATACATCCAATATAATTGTGCTCAAAAAATTCACAAACGTGTTCCCATGCACTACAAAAGTGGTATATGCAAAGTGTTTTTTTGCTTGATTAACAAACTGACATGCATAATATATACAGTCCATTCACAGTTAAAAAAAATCCAAAGCAACTGGTGATAGAAAAATGTGTCCTTGTGTCCACTCTGGTGCTCCCCCCTTCCGTATATGCGCTCACTTTAGAGCGTGTGACCCTGCAATTAAGCCTGTTCAAAACACACAGTGATTTTGTTGGAATCCTGGGCTGGTTGCTGGTAACGTGTTCCACATGTGTATGATGAAAAAAACTTGATAGTGTGATATTGTTTAAACAATTTATTGTGTAAATAAAATGTAGCCCCTACTGTGGGGTACTCGCATTTCGTGGGTGCTACAGTGCACCACTCTTTACAAGCTCAGGGATACTGCTGAAGCAATGTGTCCTTTCCTTTAGCTGAGAACGCTCCACTGCCTCCTGCACCGTCCTGTCCCCTCCCCTATGCATGTCGATACCGGGATTAACTTGTATCTTCCTCAGAGAAGTCTAGCGTGTGTATATATGTGTAAAAAACACAAAGGCCTTTTTTAGCGCAGCACTTTTTTCTGTTACTTCCACCTTTATCTCAATTTGCATACTATTTAAAAATTTATTTTTGTTGATAACAATATCTATAAATTCAAAAAGGGAGGGCCGAGGGCGGGACTTTAAATTAGGCACACGGAAGTGAATGAGTAAATGGAGTAAAAAATAGTTTTTAAATGGTTCAAGTTGTCATGTAGTTTCACTATCATTAAATATGCATTCTGCTATACAACAATATTATATTATACGAGTCACGCTGCGCCATCCTCACTGGTCCCCGCTGTGTTCTTGGAGCCGAGTGTTTCCCAGAACACAACGGGGGGGGTTTGTAACGCAAAAGGGCGGGACTCCCACGGGAGTCTATGCCCGGAAGTGGTGCAAATACCTGTTTTATACAGGTATCTGCACCCCCTCCCCCCTGAAAGGTGCCAAATGTGACACCAGAGGGGGGGAGGGTTCCGAAAAGCACAGGTTCATTTTTGGGTGAACCTCCGCTTTAAAAGTCCCGTGGTTTGTTCCTTTTCTCCTTTTTTCATATATATATATATATATATATATATATATATATATATATATAGTAAGCCTGGTCAAAAAAAAAACACAAGTCGATCTAGTTCAACCAATAAAAGTGAAGAAAATATAATTATGAGATTAAGAAAATATAGGCTAATCTATATGCACAATCCCATACCCACAGTTGAGCCAGAGGAAGGCAAAAAAAAAAACAACAAAGCTTTTTCTATGGTGTGTGTTTATTTATTAATTTTCCTTTTGGTGTGATGAGTAACAAGGTACTCATTCCCATAGGTGGGGCGGATACCTGGGGACTCCTTTAGGCCTGATTCACACCTACAGTAAGCAGGTTGCAGTTTGCATATTCCAGGTGCATTTTGCATTTTTCAATACACATTTTTGATCCATTGAATTCTATGGAACTAAAAAACTGAAAAAAGTCCCTTGCCCTTTCCATAAAATGCACAGATGTGAACAACATCCATAGGGAATCATGTTAAATGGACTGTAGTGTGTTTCTGCAAAACTGAAAACACACAAAAAAAATGCATAGGTGTGAGCCAGGCCTTATTCTAAAGTGGACTTTAGGTCCTGATCAATCCCCCCCCCCCACACACACACTCCCACATCCACTGGACCAGAGATGTGGGGTATGGCCCTTGTCCCCATCGACTGTTAAATGGTTTGTCTCAACCCTCTAATCTGTTGATCAATAGGCAATCAAATATTCCCTGGATCAACTTTATTTATAATTGTTAGTATCCAGTCATATTTATATTTTGTACATTAACCACTTCAGCCCCGGACCATTTCGCTGGCCAAAGACCAGAACACTTTTTGTGATTCGGCACTGCGTCGCTTTAACTGACAATTGCCGGGTCGTGCGACGTTGCTCCAAAACAAAGTTGACGTCCTTTTTTTCCCACAAATAGAGCTTTCTTTTGGTGGTATTTGATCAACTTTGCGGTTTTTATTTTTTGCGCTATAAACAAAAATAGAGCTACAATTTTGAAAAAAATTCAATATTGTTTACTTTTTGCTATAATAAATATCCCCAAAAAATATATAAAAAAAACACATTTTTTTCACAGTTTAGGCCGATACGTATTCTTCTACATATTTTTGGGGAAAAATTGCAATAAACGTATATTGATTGGTTTGGGCAAAAGTTATAGCATCTACAAAATAGGGGATAGATTTATGGCATTATTATTATTATTATTATTGTTTTTACTAGTAATGGTGGCAATCAGCGATTTTTATCAGGACTGCGACATTATGGCAGACACATCGGACAGCTTTGACACATTTTTGGGACCATTGTAATTTTTACAGCGATCAGTGCTATAAAAATGTACTGATTACTGTGAAAATGACACTGGCAGTTAATGGGGTTAACCAGTAGGTGGTGCTGTAGGGGTTAAGTGTGTCCTGGAGAGTGGTTCTAACTGTAGGGGGGATGGGCTGTGTGTTACACGACAGTGATCACCGCTTCCGATTACAGGAAGCTGTGGTCACTGTCCTGTCACTAGGAAGACTGGGGAAATGCTTGTTTACAATAGCATTTCCCCGGTCTTCCTCACCGTGAGACGATTGCGGGTATCCCCGCGGACATCGGGTCTGCATGACCCGCGGTCGGGCTCACGGAACTCGCAGCTTCCGCGCGTCCACAATGCTGCTTCTTAAAGGGGACGTATATTCTGCCTGTCCCTGCCATGTTGTTGACGTATATCGTTGTGCGCTGGTCGGCAAGCAGCTTTTTTTAAAGCAATCTACTGAGCTGGATAGAACCAGCTCTTGAGGGAGTCTATTCTACATTTTCACAGCTCGTACTGTGAAGAAACCTTTTTGTATTTGAAGATTAAATCTCTTTTCCTCCAGATGTAAAGAGTGCCCCCTTGTCCTCTGTAATGATCTTAAAGTGAATAACTCAACACCAAGTTCACTATATGAACCCCTTATGTATTTGTAGATGTTGATCATATCCCATCTTAACCACTTCCCGCCCAGTCAATAGGAGATTGATGTCTGGGAAGTGGTTGTGTTATCCACACTGGACGTCTATTGACGTCCTGCAGGATAATGCCTTGCGCGCGCCTGCGGAGGCGCGAAGCGCGGTGATCGGGGATGGCATGTGTCCCTCGGACACAGCGCTTCCCCGATCACTGTAAACAGCCAATTTCATTGGCTGTTTACCATGTGATCGGCTGTGTCAAAGTCACAGCCGATCACATCACATCACATCAAAGTCACAGCCGATCACATGTCACAACAAACGGGGCGGCGCGCTCTGTGCGCGCCGCCAGAGGCTTGCAGAGCGGGGATCGGGGAAGGCGAGTGTCCCTTGGACACAGCGCATCCCCGATCAGGGTAAACAGCCAATGAAATTGGCTGTTTACCACGTGACCGGCTGTGTCCAATCACAGCCGGTCACAAATGTAAACAAACCGCAGGAGTTACTACCTGATCCCTGCTCTCTCCTCACACATCGATCTGTGAGGAGAGAGCAGAGATCAGTAAGTGAGATCAGTGTAGTTTTTCTACATTAGTTTACTGTGCACAACACGCCCCCCCCCAATAAAGAGGACCTGTCACACAGCCCAGCACATCAATCAGCCCATCTGTCAATCAATCAGCCCATCTGTCAATAAATCAATCAGCCCATCTGTCAATAAATCAATCAGCCCATCTGACACAGGCCCACCTCCATCGGTACTGCCATTGGTACCACCACACAGGCTACCAGTACCGCCATCGGTACCACTACCAGTACTGCCACTAGTACTGCCTTCAGTACCGCCACTAGTACCGCCATCAGGCCCAGCATCTATCCTTCAGGCCCGCTACCAGTATTGCCACTAGTGCCGCCATCAGTACCACCACCCATCCCACCGTCGGTAGTGCCACCACCACCTGTACCGCCATCGGTACCACCACCACCCGTACCACTATTGGTACCACCACCAGCTGTACCGCCATCGGTACCACCACCACCCGTACCGCCATCGGTACCCGCCACCACCACCACCCGTACCGCCATCGGTACCACCACCACCTGTACCGCCATCGGTACCACCACCACCCGTACCGCCACCTGTACCGCCATCGGTACCACCACCACCCGTACCGCCATTGGTACCACCACCACCTGTACCGCCATTGGTACCACCACCACCCATACCGCCATCGGTACCACCACACAGGCCCACCACTAATACCTCCATTCATACCACCACACAGACCGCCACCACTACCACCAGCAGTACCATTACACAGGCCCACCAATAAGCACTGCCATAATGTCCCAAAGGGTTTACACACCTGAGGAGGCATATGCCATTCTTGCCATGTTGGATGAGGAGAGCAGCGGGGAGCTCCCATTATCCGATTCTGGTTCGGAATACGAGCCAGTGGAGGATAGTGTCTCAGATTCCGAGTCTCCGGAGGAAACCGTCCCTCCCAAAAGAATGTGATCAGGACCAAGATCAGGACCAAGATCAGGAGAACTGCCCACCACCAGCAGCGCCATACCCCAGGAAGATGAGCCCAGTACAAGTAATGGAAATACACGCCCAACCAGAAGAATCCAGCCCCAGTCCTACCTTCCCGATGCCCTGGCAAACCCCTTATGGTTGCCTGCCAACTCAGGATCCGCTATCATCCCCCCTTTCACCGCATAGCCAGGTGTGCAGCCGGACACTACAAATTTTTCTAAATTTGATTATTTTTGTTTATTTTTCCCACAAGATTTGCTGCAGAATATAGTGGATCAAACTAATCTGTATGCACCCCAATTTATTGCTGCCAACCCCAATTCTTCCTGCGCCCGCATGTTCCAGTGGCGGCGTCTAACATTGGACGAATTTAAATTGTTTTTGGGCCTTACGTTCAATATGGGGCTTACAAAAAAGAACGAAGTCCATGCATATTGGTCCAAATGCCCCATCCAACACATGCCCATATATTCCGCTGTCATGTCCAGGAAAAGATACGACATGATTATGCGTTTTCTCCACTTCAATGACAATTCACAGTGCCCTCCCCAAGATCATCCCAACTACGACAAATTGTACAAGATACGCTCCCTAATCAATGCCTTTTCCCAGGGATTTCAAGAAGTTTTCATCCCAGACCAAAAAATTTGTGTGGACGAGTCCCTCATACATTTCACTGGCCAACTGCAGTTCAAGCAGTATATACCAAGCAAGAGAGCCAAGTATGGGTTAAAATTAAATAAATTATGTGATCAAGCCACTGGATACGTCTTCACATTCAGGATCTACGAAGGCGAAGACTCCCAGCTCCAGCCCCGTGATTGCCCCACATATATTGGAACCAGTGGGAAAATTGTCTGGGAGTTGGCATACCCCCTGTTTGGAAAAGGTTACCATTTATATGTTGACAATTACTATACCAGCCTGCCCCTTTTTCGCCACCTTAACAGTAAGCAAACCCCGGCCTGCGGTACCTTAAAAAAAAAAAAACGGAAGGGATTCCCACAAAATTTATTGACCAAAAAATTGTGACCTGGAGAATCGGCATTCATGAGGAACGAGGAGGTGTTGGCCATGAAGTGGAGGGACAAGAAAGATGTCCACATCCTCTCTACGATCCACAATGACACCGTGGTGGAGATCCAAAGAAGACGCGGCCCCATTGTAAAGCCCAAATGTGTCCACGACTACAATTTGTACATGGGGGGGGGGTGAATTTAAACGACCAGATGCTACAGCCCTACTTATCAACCAGAAAGTCCCGTTATTGGCACAAAAAAGTTGCGTTACATCTGTTTCACATGGCCCTTTTTAATTTGTTTGTCTGCTACCAAAAAGCAACTCAAAATCAACAACTCCCCTACCTCCATTATATCGAAGATATCATCGATGCCCTCATTTACCAACAAGATCCCGCCCCAGGAAGCATTCGCTCTGATAGTGTGAGTCGGCTTCACGAGCGACACTATCCCTTTAGCATCCCCCCCACAGAATCTGGAAGAAGACGACAAAAGAAATGCCGTGTATGCAGCAGAGGAGGAGTAAGAAGAGACACCACCTATTATTGTCCCGATTGTCCCTCCCAACCTGGCCTGTGCATCGGAAATTGCTTCAAAAATTATCATACATCCATTAGTTCCCCTTATTATTAACAGACTGCCATTTCCCCATTTGCCTGCTACCATGTTACTAACTACCTTCAATGTCAATTAACTGACCCTGGCCTGTTTACCGACGATGTCTTTGCTTGCCGATTTAAACCACGTTTCTGACCTCCACGTGCACCAACCTCAGCCTGTTTACCGACGATGCCTCTGCCTGCCGTTTTAAACCACGTTTCTGACTTCCACGTGTACCGACCTTGGCCTGTTAATCGACCATGTTTTTGCCTGCCACTTGGACTGATCTTTTGGCCATCTACTTTTAGTACACAGGGGTCTCACATATGTGAGGGGCTTCAGAATAGCGTTCTGAGTAGAGAAAAACAGTTTTTCGTTTTCTGTGCTCCAAGAACAGGGTCAGATTGCCCGGAGGCTTTAAAGCGATTTGGGTGGGAGAAGCCTCTACCCCTGTCCCCCTGGCCCAAAGCTTGATGGTCCTTCCTGCTGCCTGGACCAATACTTTGGCTGTGCTGACCATATTACTGCCTGTAATGACCCATGACATTATGGACCATGTTTCTTCCTGCTGCTTGGACCAATACTTTGGCTGTGTTGACCATATATCTGCCTGCTGCCTCTACTGACTTTGGACAGCATTTCTGCCGGGACACCTCTGCCTGCTACCTGGACCTGTGCTTTGGCTGTGCTTTGGCTGTGCTGACAGTATCTCTATAAGAAAAAAGGAAAAATGCGCTCAGGATTAAGGGGTGGCAGTTACTAGGTGACCCAGATTGCCTCAATTACAGTCACAAGCTGCCACTAACCTGATAAACATGCTCAGTGAAACAAAGGAAGAAAATATATATAGTGGCGCTAAACCTATTGAATTTAGAAATTAAACAGTATATAGTGCATAAGACCCTTATTAGTAATATGTCAATTGGTAAAAAACAAACCTAAAAACATAATTAACATAACCAATAAATGGTGATAAATATAAACGTGATAAATTTATAAACCATGCAAATAATATATTGTAGGATGATGCACAAGACGTCAATCTAAATGTGCACAAATGAATTAATCCAAAAAATGAATGCTGGAGTGAAAACACCCGTGTATAAACAAAGTCCAAAGTTCCACCGTGCTTGTCTGAAGAGTGATATCCACCACCAAAAAAAGGTCAGCAGCTTACCAGATTGTGTTGGTCCCCTGTTACGGAGGACCTCAAACTGCATGCAAGTACTCCCAATTGGATGATATAGACTCCTATAACCAACTCTTCAAACAAACTTCCACAGCAAAAAGGCAGTATGACACCATGTAAAAAAGGAGAGGGATAGCTCGCTGGTGTAAAATCTTTGGGGTTTATTGTACAAAAGTAAAAAAACACACTTACAGCAATGTTGTAAGGAAACAGCCTTGAACTCGCGGCACCGGCCGGACACCGACGAGTAAACCCATCCTAGGAGATCGAGCAGTAAGGGGATGACGTCACCACGCCGCTCGGTCCGCCCTACGCGCTTCGTGATAGGTCACTTTGTCTCGGGGCACGGGCGGCGTAATGCGTCATCCCCTCATATAGGAAAGCATAATAATAAACCAAGCCTCGTTCCGAGGAGATGCGCACACGCACATCGAAGTCGGGTAACCAAGCCTCCACTCCGGTGGAGCATCAGAGAACAACCCACATCACTCCATTGGGCCCATGGGATAGTGCTCCGACCCTCCGCGCATGCGCAATTCCCCCAAGAACCAGAGGAAAAAACCTACTAATGCTGTCTACCGCCGCAACATTCATCTACAGCGGGATGACCCCGCAGAGACGAAAAGAAGACAACCGGAAGTACAGCAGAAGTAAACAAACATAAATTTAAAAAGAAGTAATTATAAATGACAGAAACTGGCTAAAAACTCAAAGGTTTGGTATCATCCAAACCTACTCTTTATGGGTAAATGAAACCCAAAGTATAAAACAAAGGAACAAAACAATCTAAACATAATTTAAAAAGGCAGGGTTAGAGCATTGTATAATGTATGTTATAAATACATGCACAACCAATTACCTATCGTATACTTAGTTAGTTGGTGTAATACCAACATAAAGATATTTTATGTACCCCCACAATCAATCAAGATTGCTACCACATATCCATCCACACATACCAATTGGCCATGCGTGGAAAGAAATTGGACAGTCAGGGATGACATCTTTGGGTAAGCATGAGGCAATCTTATAAATTCGTCACATGTGAACCCCCAAGAGGTCCCCCTGAAAATCCACTGATGTGTATCTTGGAGGGTTACTATACTCTATATAAACATGTTAAAAAACATACAATAAAATCAACACATATGGTTAATAACATATTAGTAAGGAACTAACCAACTAGATTCAACATACTCCCTAAAAAATACATAAATTCCCATCAGACTCCCAAATCCAAGTCGTGCCTCAAATGGAAGATCAGATTATATAATGGTACTATGAACCTCAACGCATGCATCAACTATGAATTGTTGATGAATGCGTTGATATCAATATCAACGTTCAGGCCAAAAGGCACATATGTTCTCAACCGATAGACCCAAGCCATCTCCTGTTTGGATATCTCCCTCACCAGTGAGCTGCCCCTCCAGTGGGGTCTATATTTGTCTATGGCCACAAATAGGGTCTTAGCAGGGTCTCTCTTATGCACAAGGTCATAATGTCTCGATACCGAATGTTTATCGAAGCCCTTTCTAATATTGGCTATATGCTCGTTTAATCTCACCTTCAGTGCCCTCTTGGTACTCCCCACATACTGGAGGCCGCAAGGGCACTGAATAAGGTAGACCACCCCCTCAGAGGAACAGGTTATAAATGGTTCCACCTCATAGGTTCGGCCTGTACTGGTTGATGTAAACTGACAAATTTTCCTGTCTTGACAGATGTTCAAGGAACAGACCTGGCACTTTTTACATCTGTGATAGCCAGTCAGATGTTGCAAAAAAGTCCTGTTTTCCCTGGGGGGATCTTGTACACTCGGCGCAACCCGACTCGACAGTGAAGATGCTCCTCTAAAGACAACTAACGGTCTGTCAGGTAGGATGGGTGCTAGTAATTGATCACTCGCCAACACATGCCAGTGCTTGTAAATCAACCGTTTGATGCTCTGATTTGTGCAGAGAAGGTGGTGATGAATGGAAGAGAGTAACCTCCTCCATTCTCATCCCTTACCCGTTCCTTCAAAAGTAAGGCTCTATCTGTCTCTCTGGTTGATTGCACCAAATCAGACATAACAATTGGGTCATACCCCTTTTCCAGGAATCTTTTAGAAAGAATGGCAGCTTGACTATCAAAAGCTTCCACCTCCGTACAGTTTTGTCGTAGTCTTGTAAACTGTCCCTGAGGGACTGCCTTAAGCCAAGGAGCATAGTGGCAACTAACCAGAGGGATATAAAAGTTTCTATCTGTCTGTTTGAAGAATGTGGTAGTGATGAACCTACTCCCTGAAACAGAAATACTCAGATCCAAAAAATTAACTGTCTCCTGACTGGCCTCAAAGGAGAAAACAATGCCTCTGTCATTGGCATTAAGGGATTGCATGAACTCGTGCAATTCTGATTCGCCTCCATCCCATAGGAGGAGGACGTCGTCGATATACTTCGCCCAGAGAACCACCTCCGGTCTCCGGCAAGCATCCACGACGTCCTCCTCCCACTTGGCCATAAAGAGGTTAGCAAGGCTAGGGGCATACTTAGCCCCCATTGCCACACCTCTATCCTGACGATAAAATTGATTGTCGAACCAGAAGTAGTTATGGCTTTGCTGAAGTATGCAGCTAGCCATAACAAATTCAATCTGGCGAGGGTCTAACCCAGAACCTCTATCCAGATAGAATCTGACTGCCTCAAAACCCAAATCATGAGGGATGATGGTATAAAGGGAGGTCACGTCTGCCGTGACCAATCAGAGTCCATTTGTGGGTACCAAACTGGCCAGCATATTGATGACCTGTCTGGTATCCTTAATGTAGGAAGGTATCGTCCGGACCAAGGGTTGCAAGAAGAAGTCAATATACTTGCCCACCCGGGACGTAACAGAGTCTATACCACTGACTATGGGCCGTCCCGGGGGGCAAGTTTGGTCCTTATGAATCTTCGGGAGACAATAAATCACCGGGGTGCGTGGAGCACACGGCACCAAAAACAATCTCTCCTTCTCATTCAAGATTCCAGTCTGAAGACCCTGATCCACAATAACCTCCAACTCCTTCTTATACTTAAACACTGGGTCCCTGCTCAGGGGAGTATAAGTGTCTGAATCGTCAACAATTCGGTGCATCTCCTTTAGGTAATCGCACCTATCGAGGACCACAATCCCCCCCTCTTGTCCGCTGGCCTAATTACTAGTGCTTTATTGGAGCAAAGCGACTCCAAACCACTTTCAAGCTCCTTTTGCATTCTAACTTTTTTGATTTTTATCCCTTCCAGGTCCCTCAGAACTACGTCACGGAACACTCTAATACTGGGTGCAAGAGACCCAGGTGGATTGAACAGTGAAGCGTTCGCCAGGTTGGTATGGTGAAACTCTGGTAGGGGACCCATCTTATCCTTAATTGGATTGGACAAAAAATGTCTCTTAATGTTCAATTTTCTTGCGAATTTATGAACATCCATAAACGTCTGAAACTTGCTCAAGTTTCTAGGAGGAGCATACTTCAGACCTTTATCTAAGAGTCTTTGTTCTGGGTCTGTCAAAATTTGTTGACTAAGATTGAAGATGCCCAACCCTACACCCTCTTTCTTTTTGGCCGACTGGGCCCGCCTCCCCCCTCTTGTTCCCCTCCTTGTCCTAAAGGACCCCATCGGCCTGGATGGCTTCTGGGAAAACCCCAACTGGGGTTGGACCGATGGTCTGATGGGCCATAGGGGGGGTAGGGCCCAGATTGGCCATAGGGCCCAGATTGGTCATAAGGACCATCATATGGGCTGGGGTAATACATCTGAGTATTCCTCTCTGTATTAGATTGACCATATCCCCTATCATTAGATCCAATCCCTCCGGGCCCCAATGAGTCAGACAAGGGAAAGAATCGATTCTGGGTTGGAATATTATATTCCTGGTTAGTATTGAACCCATAACCAGGATTTGAGTTCCCCCGACCAAATACTCCACTTTAAGGCGGAATTCTAGCTGGGGTGGATCCCAGAAACGTGGAGATTCCCCCTGATAATGTTGATAATGAATATCTGGCCTAGCATTTGTTTTGTTTTTTGAAATTTTGGGGGGACCCAATCTTTGACCCTGATTGGTTTTATTGGGCTTGGGTTTTTTATTAGGTGGTTTAACGACCAATCTAGGAGATTGTGAGTACCCTCCTCTATTGGTAGAAGGGGGGGATTCATGGATGGACCCAGTGTCCCAGATCCCTGAGGCAAGGTGTCCATACCATTCTCCTCAGTGTTGTCATTCGCCATCTTTATCTGCCACTTAAATACCAATCCAGACTCGTAATCTTCGGTATCCCTTAAAAATGTCTTTTTCTTCTTGACTTTTTGGTCCCTTTCCTCTTTTTCCAAATGTTTAAGTAAAGTATTGGAGCACTCCCTATACTCCACACCACTCTTATGTTGGACCAAAAGTTCCTTAACTGTTTTGATCTCAGTGTCCAGTCTAACTAGTTTCTCACTTTTCCTTTGTGTAAGGAACCGTAGAAACATAATACCGGAATCATTGAAATATTTTGCCCAACATATCTTTATGTTGGTATTACACCAACTAACTAAGTATACGATAGGTAATTGGTTGTGCATGTATTTATAACATACATTATACAATGCTCTAACCCTGCCTTTTTAAATTATGTTTAGATTGTTTTGTTCCTTTGTTTTATACTTTGGGTTTCATTTACCCATAAAGAGTAGGTTTGGATGATACCAAACCTTCGGGTTTTTAGCCAGTTTCTGTCATTTATAATTACTTCTTTTTAAATTTATGTTTGTTTACTTCTGCTGTACTTCCGGTTGTCTTCTTTTCATCTCTGCGGGGTCATCCCGCTGTAGATGAATGTTGCGGCGGTAGACAGCATTAGTAGGTTTTTTCCTCTGGTTCTTGGGGGAATTGCGCATGCGCGGAGGGTCGGAGCACTATCCCACGGGCCCAATGGAGTGATGTGGGTTGTTCTCTGATGCTCCACCGGAGTGGAGGCTTGGTTACCCGACTTCGATGTGCGTGTGCGCATCTCCTCGGAACGAGGCTTGGTTTATTATTATGCTTTCCTATATGAGGGGATGACGCATTACTCCGCCCGTGCCCCGAGACAAAGTGACCTATCACGAAGCGCGTAGGGCGGACCGAGCGGCGTGGTGACGTCATCCCCTTACTGCTCGATCTCCTAGGATGGGTTTACTCGTCGGTGTCCGGCCGGTGCCGCGAGTTCAAGGCTGTTTCCTTACAACATTGCTGTAAGTGTGTTTTTTTACTTTTGTACAATAAACCCCAAAGATTTTACACCAGCGAGCTATCCCTCTCCTTTTTTACATGGTGTCATACTGCCTTTTTGCTGTGGAAGTTTGTTTGAAGAGTTGGTTATAGGAGTCTATATCATCCAATTGGGAGTACTTGCATGCAGTTTGAGGTCCTCCGTAACAGGGGACCAACACAATCTGGTAAGCTGCTGACCTTTTTTTGGTGGTGGATATCACTCTTCAGACAAGCACGGTGGAACTTTGGACTTTGTTTATACACGGGTGTTTTCACTCCAGCATTCATTTTTTGGATTAATTCATTTGTGCACATTTAGATTGACGTCTTGTGCATCTTCCTACAATATATTATTTGCATGGTTTATAAATTTATCACGTTTATATTTATCACCATTTATTAGTTATGTTAATTATGTTTTTAGGTTTGTTTTTTACCAATTGACATATTACTAATAAGGGTCTTATGCACTATATACTGTTTAATTTCTAAATTCAATAGGTTTAGCGCCACTATATATATTTTCTTCCTGACAGTATCTCTGCCTGTACGAACTATGGACAGTATTCCTGCCTGCTGCCTGGATGATTGCTTTTGCTGTCGCTGACCTCATCCCTGCCTGCTGCCTGGACCGATGCTCTCCTCTGTGGACCACTGCACTTCTAAAACCACAGGTAATCTTTTGTTATTTGGTATGCACCTGCTATGTGTTAGATATATGAAGGGCCTTCAAAAATGTGATCAGTAGTCAGAAAATGATATGTGCAATTAATGCTGCTAGAATGCCTGGAGGTGCTACTTGGATGTTGGGCCTCTGTATGTGGCCAGGCTGTGTAAAAGTCTCAAACATGTGGTGAGGAGTAGCGGAATGCATTTTGGGGTGTCATTTTTGCTATGTATATGCTATGCGTTAGAAATATCTTATAAATGGACAACTTTGTGTAAAAAAAATTCATTTTCATTTTTTCTCCACATTTTCCAAAACCTTCTGGAGAAAAATGAACCGTTCAAAAGACTCATAATGCTTCATAGATTATACGTTGGGGTGTGTGCTTTCCAAAATGGGGTCATTTTGTGGACAATTCCATTGTACTGGTGCTCCAGGGCCTTCAAAAGTGTAATAGGTGGTTGAGAAAGGATATGTGCAATTTATGCTTCTAGAACGCCTGAAAGTGCTATTTCAATGTTGGGCCTCTGTATATGGCCAGGCTGTGTAAAAGTCTCACACATGTGGTATCGCTACACTCAGGAGGAGTAGCAGAATGTATTTTGGGGTATAGTTGCAATTATGCATATGCTGTGTGAGAGAAAAAAAATGTTAATATGACCAGTTTGTGTAAAAAAAAAAAAAAGAAAAATCCAAATTTTCCCAAGAATTGTGGGAAAAAAATACAACTTCAAAAAACTCACCATGCCTCTTAGTAAATACCTTGGACTGTCTACTTTCCAAAAAGGGGTAATTTTGGGGTATTTGTACTTTCCTGGCTTGTTAGTGTCTCAAGAAATGAGATATGCCTTCAGTACATCAGGCGTGATCAGATGTGATCAATTTTCAGTGATTGGCACCATAGATTGTAGACTCTAACATTCACAAAGACCAAATAATATACACTAATTTGGGTTATTTATTACCAAAGATATGTAGCAGTATACATTTTGGCACAAATTTATGAAGAAAAATTACTTATTTGCAAAATTTTACAATAGAAACTATTTTTTTTTTTTAAATGCAGTTTTTTTGCTTATATCGCAAAAAATAAAAAACCCAGTGGCGATTAAATACAGCCAAAAGAAAGCTCTATTTGTGAGAAGAAAATTATAAAAATTTTGTTTGGATACAGTGTAGCATGACTGAGTAATTGTCATTCAAAGTGTGAGAGTGCTGAAAGCTGAAAATTGGTCTGGGCGGGAAGGTGCATAAGTGCCTGTTATTGAAATGGTTAATCTCCCTTTCTCAAGAGAGAATAAATTCAGTTCCTCTAATCTTTCCTCATAGCTGAGCTTCTCTATGCCTCTAATCAGTTTGGTTGCTCTTCTCTGCACTTTCTCCAGTTCCCAGATATCTTTTTTTGAGAATTGGTGCCCAAAACTGAACTGCATATACTAGATGAGGTCTTACTAATGATTTGTACAGTGGTACAATTATCTGTCTCTCTCTCTCTCTCTCTCTCTCTCTCTGGAGCCTATACCTATTTAATACAAGAAAGGATTTTGCACACTTGGGAAACCGCAGTTTGGCATTGCATCCATTGTTAAGCTTATAGTTACATGGTTACAAAGTTAGTCAGGTTGAAAAAAGACACAAGTCCATCTAGTTCAACCATAAAAAATAAAATAAAAAATATCGTAGGATCCCATATACCCAATTCTATACCCACAGTTGATCCAGAGTAAGGCAAAAAAAAAACAGCAGAGCATGCTCCAATTTGCTACAGCAGGGGAAAAAATTCCTTCCTGATTCCGAGAGGCAATCAGATTTTCCCCGGATCAACTTTACCTATAATTGTCAGTACCCAGTTACATTATGTAAATTTAGAAAAGTATCCAGTCCTTTCTTAAAGCAATCTACTGAGCTGGCCAGAACCACCTCTGGAGGGAGTCTATACCACATTTTCACAGCTCTTAAGCCCCGTACACACAATCGGTTTGACTGATGAAAACCGTCCGATGGATGGTTTTCATCAGACCAACCGATCGTGTATGGTACCCATCGGTCTTTTTTCCATCGGTTGGAAAAAATAGAACTTGTTTTAAAATTTTCCGATGGGTAAAAAACCGATGGTAATTTCCGATCGTCTATGGGCAAGTCCATCGGTTAAAAAACCCACGCATGCTCAGACTGAATTAGGAGACGGGAGCGCTCGTTCTGGTAAAACTAGCGTTCCTAATGGAGAGAGCACATTCGTCATTCTGCAAGTTATTGCTTCGTTTAATGCAGCGCATGTTTGTTTGGTGTTGCTTTAGAACGGTGTTTAAAATGTCATTTTGGCAGCAGATCTTTCTCATGAGTTCTGACAAACGTATGTCTTTCTTCTTTCTTGTGATCTTAGGAATAATTAGTTTAATTCTTCAAGGCTGAGCTCACAAATTCCCCCTTTTTTTTTTTTTGTCTTTAAATTTGTTGTGCATTATTTGGTGTGTAAATTTCTCAGAACAACTTTTTTTTTTTTTCGTTTCCTCATGAAGGTTGGTGTCCCTTGTTATTAATTACACATTGTATTTATGAAATGTTATTGCTACTTCAAAAAAAACACATCAGGCATGTATGTTGGCTGAAATCAAATTTCCCTTTATTTCGGAAAAAAAGCAAACAAAGAACGAAGGGCAACTATTCAGAAATTAGCAGAGAATATCAAGTCCTTAGATCCCAAATGCAGACCTGACTATGATAAATAATAAAATCAACAACAGCATGAAATCAGGAGCAGCAGCCAAAGACATACATCATCCCAAGCTGTGGTACTCCATCAACCTGCAACTTCTGGATGAGCAGCTCGAGGCCAGGGAATCACCTTCACTCTTCGCTGTAGCCTTCCCTCCATGCTTCCCTGCAGTGTTCCCTCCACGGCCCGTCCACGCACCCTTGCAGGCTGGGCCACTGTGGGTGGTGATGTGGCAGGAGGAGGAGGAGAAGGAGGAGAGGGATTGGCCTGATGTGACAGATGGGTGGCCTCAGTCAGCAGCCCCCTCGCCCCCATGTGTACGGCCATATATATGAGGTGCTCACAAAGGGCCCGTTGTTCCGCCTCCATTTGGAGCAACTTATCCGCCAGATAGCTGCTAAACCCCTCCGTAGGGTTGAGGGGGGCCCTCATGATGGCAGCAGCCTCCTGAATCATCTTTAGTGACTCCTCCTCCACTTGTGTCATCCGCCATTGTTTTGGCGGTCTGACGTGGAGGGGAGCCACTTGGGAGACGGTGCTGCCACTAGGCCTGGGGACCTGCTGAGTCCCACTTGGCCCTGCCTCCTCCTGCCTGCCACACTCCTGACCATCTTCCTCCTGGCTTGCCTCATCCTGTTTATAAAATAAAAATAAAAATTGTATTATTTGGGGAATCTATCACCCACAATTTGGATATCATTACTGGTGCATATTTTTTTTTGGGGGGGGGTGATATCATTTATGGGTAATCCAAACAGTTCAACACAATATTACTTAGTGGACAATAATTATCATCAAAAATACTATACCTGGCTGAAGATGCGAAGATCTGGCTCTTCAAGTTCAGGAAGCTCCTCCTCCGCCTCTGCAGGGGTGGAGGGAAGGGTGGAAGGAAGGGTTGAGGGAAGGGTGGAAGGAAGGGTTGAGGGAAGGCTGGAAATAGATTCCCTGGCCTCGATCTGGTCATCCAGAAATTGAAGATGTCTGTAGTACCACAGCTTGGGCTTTACTACATCGTCGGCTGCTGCTCCTGATCTCTTTGACTGGCGCACTTCCTTGTATTTTTTTTTTATAGGAATTACGCAGGTTGTTGATTTTATTATTGATCATAGTGTAGTCTGCATCTGGGATCCATGGCTTCATATCCTCTGCTAATTTGCAAATAGTTGCCCGACGTACATCACTCTTGTGGTACGCAGGGTGTTTCAGTTCCCACAGGTTGCGCTGTTCCTTATATTTTTCAATAAAAGTCAGCATCACCTCCGGCTCACATAGTTTATGCATCTTTTTGGATCAGCAAGTAAAAAAACAAGGATAAAAAAAAAGATCAGATTTGATTCTCCTCAACTTATCACAATATTGCCCTTTACACTCATGAACCATTATAGGCCACTGCAGGCCCGAGTTCCCTTCTTACCTTAGTTCAGTTCGTTGGTTCACTTCCGGTCGTCCTTACTTCGCGCATCCCTAATAACTTCTTTCCCCTTTTTATACCCTGCGCATGCGTGTAACTCCGCCCTCGTCGCCCGCCCATGACGGACTTTTTCTGCATTTCCCCACCCCTTAACGATCGGCGCACAGTGTGAGACGGCGACATGTCGCAGACACAGGTGGCTTCTTTAGTAGAAATTACCGACGAGGAAAGCTCGAAGGCGGAAACGTCCCGATCCTGTAAAAAAAGATACAAGGCGACTAATATGTCTTTTTCTGAGATGGCGGAGATGGTGGACATTCTGCGGAGGAAGGATTACGACGGCAAGCATGGCCCATACGACACCCCTAATCTCCGGAAGTCACAAATTATGGACAAAGTGGCGAAGACTCTCTATAAAAAATATGGGGTCAGGAGATCCAAGGAACAACTCCGTAAAAGGTGGTCTGACCTCAAGCTGAGGGAGCCGGAGCAGTATATGAAGCTTCTAAAAAGCATAGAAAAAATATTTTTTTTTTACTGTGTTTTTTCACATTGTAATATGTATTCTTCCATGTTTTGCAACATGTGCTTGGCTTGACTGGTTTCACATTTTAAAATGTCAACTTTTATGTTAAGTGGAGAGTCCACTTATTTGGTAAATGTGTATGCTGCTCTTCCCCCAAACATGTTTGGCACATATCCACTTAAACTACATGTGGGCATGCCTCATTTTACTTCAACAATGTTTATCTACACATTGTTGGCTAGATGATGTGTTGTAAGGAAAATTAAAATGTGAATGAAAGGATAAACTGTATTCTGGGTAAAGGAGATGACACTCCAGCAGTTGTGTACTTTTTTTGTTCTTGATCAAGATACTATACTCTGGGCCACATGACCAAATTTCTTAACGGTGTCACACACAGGTGGTCCAGTGGATACCTTGGTGGTTATCCAAGTGTATTTCTGAGTGTCCTCCAAAATAACATGTTGCTTTGTTGAGTTTGCAAGATCTCATATGTTCATCTTGAAACTCAGGGCCAAATATCAATTGTACCCCATGAAAGGTTCTGGTTCTGTTTGGTTCTGTTGGACCTTCTTGGCTCGAGCTGGACTCAGGATCTGTGGAAGTCTCTCTGACCGGTCGGATATTCAAGACACCAATACACAGTGAATAGGTATACAAGAATATATCGTTTAATGGTTACATGTCCTTTTTATGCAAACCAAGGAAAGTTGCCTCCCTCGTCTGAACCAATCAGCAATAAGCAAAAACTTCATGAGTTAGACAAAAATAAATTCTAACAGGTTTTTTGACTTCTGCAAAAGCGGTCAGTTAACATACGTCAATTGTGGTCAAACTAAACATGTTCTGACATTTGAACCAAGAAGATAAGAAACGCCAGATGTCAGTGCGGTCAACCTGTCAGTTAAAAGCAGAAGTGAGATAAACTTTTTCCCGGAAAAAGCCTAACCACAAAGTCAAATTTCAACCTAAATATACATGCCTGTCAGTTACACAGAAGATATATTAGCTTGACCACAAAAGTCACATCTTGTTCACACTCATGTCAGAGAAACATTTTCTGTAAAATATATTTTTATTTGAGGAGAACTCTAACCATGAATATTGGTTCATGATCTTCTTATACCTTACAACCCCTCCTTATGATCATGGCTTCAAGAATTGAAGCCCATCGATCATTGGATTATTCATTATACCATTTTTGTTTAGTATGTACCGTGGACATCATCAAGATTGTTTCCTTAGAACCCTGTTTCTTTTTACTAGTGATCTTTCCAATTGTCCAGACAATTAATTTAAATACTAAATATAACAGTAGAATGAAGATTAACACCATTACTACTGTTATAGCCATTTTTCTGAGAAATGATAAAATACCTGTGCCCCCGAATCCTCCCTCTCCAAAGGGGCTCCATGTTTTCGCGATATCCCTCGCCTCCTGTTGCAATTTATTTACCTCTTTCCTATGTTGGGCAATTACATCATAGTAATCAGGAATCTCAACAGATGTGTTGTGGATCCAAGTGCAGCACTCATAATCCTCCGTAACTTCACACAGGCCAGTGAGTGCAGCACTCATGCTTTCAATAGCAAGATCATGAAGTTCTAATTGTTTTCTGATTGCTCTAGTTTCAATGTTTAAACTAGTAATATCATCAGAGTTCTTTACTAATATATCATCTATAATATTTGTATAATTATTAAGCCTTTTCATTAAATCTATCCCCCAACCTGTCCAGGAAGGGAACCAGGCCCAAGCCATATCTTTTTCGAAAAATAACTCCCTTTTATTTCTGTGTTTGAGGGGGTATCTAGGATGCATGCTAGCTTCAAGGAGGTGTGTTCCCTTGCTATCTCCTACTATGTCCATAATGGGGACTAGGGATGCAAGATAACACCATCCTTGGGGTTCAGTGTGGATCCAAGGGTTACAACTTTTTCCACAACAAATATAAATACTGTCTCCTAGAGCTAAAGGTCGTTTGTTAAATATTGTCATCATTTCATCAGAAAAACCAGAGAAGGTTAAACTTGACAATAATTTTCCTACTGTGGAAGTGGAACTGGAGTTAAGAAAGTTTATTAGAGTGGAGTTTAGGGCAGGTTCTGAAGTATGAAAGAAAGGGCTTTCAATTGAAGTCATTGAAAAGTTAATTGTAGCTTGTTGGCACACTTTAGCTCCCTTTGTGGAGTTTCCCAACCTAAAACACCAGTCTGGGGAATGACTTCTACCAATAATTTGGAAAGTAAGGTTATTATCTGAAAGCGTTCTTGCGACATTTGTAAGGACGACAGGTGGTGTGCCGTTTAGGAGAGGGGTGAAGTTTAGAGGTACTGCCATTAGGGGGATCCTAGCAGTGCTAGGATGGAGTTTACTACATATCCAACATTTTTCATATCCTGATTTTTGAGCATAAGCATACTTAAATTTAAGCAGCAGCATTTTACCACTAAAATTGTCTTCCATACTTCTTTTTGGTCTGTTAGAATTATCTGACCAACAGTGTCCTACGATTATGAGCATTAAAATAAACAATGTAATCATTAAGGAAAAAAGAAAAAGTTTTGCCGAAGTGACCCCTCCTTTTTGACCATTAGTGTCTATGGGTATGGAACTCTGAGTTTCTTGTTTTTTATGGTCCACTAGGGAGTATTTTCCGGATCCTTTTCTGGAATACTCTCCAGAACAGAGGTGTTTGTCTTCTCCTTCACCTTCTTCCAGTTTCCCTTCGGAAATGTCTTTAGGCTGGATGCATGGATCCATTGTGGTCCTTGATCTGTAAGAACAGCTGTTCTGGCAACCTTCAGAATTTCAAATGTTCCTTGGAAGATAGGGCCTGGTTGTTTCCGGACGGCAAGTTGTTTTATCAATACTTTGTCTCCTGGGATATACGGATGTGTAGGCTCTGTGGAGAGAGGAGGGAAAGTGACAGCAACCTTGTCCTCTGTTTCACTAAGGCTACTTACCAGATGTTTCACGTACTCTTCCTGTAAAGAATAAAGATTAACCTCCTCTCCCTCATCAGGTTTCCTCTGTGCTGGCCTACCCATAAGTATTTCAAATGGTGACAATCCTGTTCTAGAATTAGGGGCTGTCCTAATTTGAAACAAAACTGCTGGGAGGTAATCAATCCACCCTTTCATGGTTCCTTCTGTTGCCTTTTTTAAGTTTATCCTTTATATTTCTGTTCATTCTTTCCACTATTCCTGTGCTTTGTGGATGATATGGAATATGTAATTTCCATTGAATGCCCAGGAGTTTTGCAAGATCCTGGGTAAGAGCAGCTGTAAAAGCTGGACCTTGGTCTGACCAGATTTTGGCTGCTAACCCATACCTCGAAATCCAGTGATTTATTAGTGCTCTTGATGCTATTTTGGCTGTCTCTCCTGTAGTTGGGATAGCCTCGACCCAAGAACTAAACTTGTCCACTATAACTAAAAGATATTTTATATTTCCTTTCTGTTTTGGCATATGTGTAAAGTCTATTTGTAGATCTTGGAGGGGGCCTATAGGGGGGGAAGTTTCCAAGTATACCCTGCTTCTTGCACTGTACATTGTTTTGTGCACAAGTAAGACATGAATCTATCAACTGGGCAACGAGGTGTGTATCATTGACCGTGCTGAAAGACTGTCTGTACATTGTCAAAACTGTTTTTCTTCCTAGGTGACCTGGACCATGTAAGTAAGAAATCAAAAGAGGGGCAGCTGACTCTGGTATACCTATTACTCCCTCCTTGCTTGACCAGATGCCACTTGGCACGCTGGTCAAGTTCTGACCTTCCCAGAAAGCTATGTCCTCTCTTGATGCTTTGTCCTGTAACATTCTCACAGTATTTGGGAATTCTGGTGAACTGAAATCTGTGGCAAACAGTGTTAGATTGGGCTGGGCCTCGTGTGCCGAATCGGCTGCTGTTTTAGCAACTCTGTCTGCCAAGGCATTGCCCTGAGCTTCTTTGGACTTGTCAAATGAATGTCCCTTTACTTTTATAACATTGATTTTTCTGGGCATCTGTAGGGCTGCGAGTAGGGCAAGAACAAATTCCTTATTGGCAATTTGTTTGTTGTCTGCAGTTTTAAACCCCCGTTTTTTCCAAATGAGTCCATAATCGAAAATTACGCCAAAAGCATATCTGCTGTCAGTATATATATTTACATCTTTATCTTTAAATAGTTGACATGCTCTGGTGAGTGCATGGAGCTCAGCTTGTTGTGCTGAATTGGCCCCTAAAGGAGAAGCCTCAACCACAACATCAGGTAGCATCACTACTGCATAGCCTGTCTTATATGTGTTATCATTAGGCCTGGAACAACTGCCATCCACAAATACATCCAGGAAATCTGGGTTTGGTTTATCAGTTAAATCCACCCTTGGCAATGTTTGTTGAAGTAAATTGTCATTACAATTATGGTTTACTTCTGGTTCAGTATATGGAAGCTGCAATAATGCGTGTAGCAATCGTATTGCAGGAGTAGTTTCTGAACAAGATTTTATTTCCAAATGTGTTGTATTCAGAAGTATAATTTCATACCCACTGGACCTTTGGGCTGTCATATGCTGGGTATGCATATTTTGTAACAATTGTGCTACTGAATGTGTGGTATAGAGAATAGTAGGTGTGCCCAGAGTGATTTTAGAAGCTTCCTTAACTGCCATTGCATTTGCTGCAAGAATTTGCAGGCATCCTGGCATTCCCTGTACCTGGAGTGGCAGTTTCTTTGATAGGTATGCCACTGGTCTTAAGTTTGTCCCATGGGGTTGGGCCAATACTGCTGCAAACGAAGGCCCTAGCACCACACAGTAAAGTGAGAACGGTTTGTCATAGGAAGGGAGACATAAAGCAGGAGCCCGCGAGAGGGAAGTCAGAAGAGCGAGGAAGGCCTCTTTCATATCCTCTGTATATTCAATTGTTTTAGGGGCACCCGCAGCTGTAGCTGGACGTAAAATGGAATCCCAAAAAGAACAGTCAGGTATCCACTGTCGACAGTAGACGATTGAGCCTAAAAAGGAAAGCAATGCAGCTTTGTCCTTTGGTGGGCCGAGACAGCGGAGAGCTTGGACTCGTGCCGGGGATATCAATCTTGTCCCATCTGTGATAATACAGCCAAGATATTCAACTCTGTCCCTACACCACTGGATCTTTTTCCTAGACGCCAAGTGACCTTTTAGGGCGAGGTGATTCATCAGGCTTACTGTGTCCTTCTCACACTGTGCCCTGCTCTCACTACAAACAAGTAGGTCATCTACGTACAACAGGATTGTGGAGCCTTCAGAGGGCGTCCAATCGTCCATAGTTTTTTTCAAAACTATGCTAAAAGCCGCGGGGCTATCAATAAACCCTTGAGGGAGGCGTGTCCAGGTCAGCTGACCCCCTCCCCAGACAAATGCAAATAGGTGTTGGAATTGTGGATCAACATCAATACTAAAAAATGCATTTGAAAGATCCAGTACGGTGTAGCACTTGGAGTTTGCAGGTATATTGGTAAAAATTTTGGTAATATCAGATACCAATGGGGGAAGAGGAATCACACGCTTGTTTACCCCTCTCAGATCCTGAACCAACCTCCAGGTACCATCCGCTTTCCTAACTGGATTAATGGGAGTATTCCAGGGACTGACAATTTCCCTGAGGATTCCCAACTTTTTATATTCCTCTATTTGGGGCTGTATTCCCGATACCTTTTCAGTAGACAATGGGTATTGTTTCTGATAGAAGGGGAGTGTATTAGGCCGCATAGTGGGCACATAAGGTGTACAGGGTATGTGTCCTACTTCCGTTTTAGTTCCTGCCCAGATGTCATGGTTTTCTAATGTGGCTGGCAGTGACATAAAGTAACCCAAAAGGTCTTTCCTTTTTGGCATAGTGAGGTCACATTTAGCCGATTTGGCTATGATGCCCCCTTGTTGGTCAAATTTTACAATAATTTGTAATGCAGACATTAAATCCCTTCCCATAAGGGACAGGGGACAGTCTGGTAGAACTGCAAAGGACATTTCAGTAAGGTAATTATCTTGCATGTCCGTTACTAGCAGTGGCGGTGTGATTTTGTGGTTGACGCTTGTCCCATTTATTCCCATAGAGCATCCCTCGGTGCATTCTTTACTTTCAAAGTGGGGGTCTTTAAGACACGAGGTCGACACCCCTGTGTCTAACAGAAATTTGACCACCCTGCCTTCTACTTTTAAAACCACTTGAGGCAGGTTTTTCCAGTGTGAGGAGAAAAAATGCATCACCAAGGATGGGTACTGCCCCGGGCATCCCTATTGGGGGTTTTTGTCCTGATATCCTGGCCAATGTACCTGTATCTCTTCTGTGGTGTTTCTGGGTAATCTTGTTTGGTATGGCTGCTGCTGTTGCCTATATTGGGGGTGTACTGGAACTGACTGGGATCTCTGTTGTGGCTGCTGTTGTTGTGTGTCATATCTTGGTCGGGGCGGATACTGAGATCTTGGTTGAGATCTCAATCTGTAGCCTCCCCTACCTCCCCTAGGGAAGTTATCCCTGGCTCCCTTTCTTTGGGGACATTCTGATTTCCAGTGGTTTGGATCCCCACAATTAAAACAACCCTGATCCTGATTATGGGGAGGATAATTCCTTCTAGGTATGGCTCCTGAACTTGGTCCACTGACCATAGCTATGTTTGGATTTTCTTCTGTAATAGAGGTGAACAATCCTCCTTTAGTGTTAAATACCCCTGAGGATGCCCTCTCCTTTATGTCAGCTATGAATCTATCTGAGGTCATTACCGACCATTTTGTGTTTATCAGTTTGATTATTTGGGTGGCCCTTGGATCTCCATTATTTATGGCTGTACTCACGAATAGTTGATCATTGTCTATTCCACAACTTTTATATAATTTATGTAATCTAGTGACAAAGGTGTAGAAATCCTCTCCTGACTGTTGTTTGCAAGATATTAAATCATGCAACATAGTGGTGTTTTTATATGCCTTGAGCCAAGCCTGTAACAATGAGTTCCAAAAAATATTCCAATCCTCCCCAGCCTCATATAACTTTGCATCCTTGGCCAATTGACCTATATTTATGTCAGCTTGGGAATCGGGGTCTACATTTTGAAGTATGGTATTAAGATCTTCAGGAGACATTCTTGTTCCTGAACAGTATCTTTGCAGAAAGGTCACCGCCTGTCTGGGGTCCTTTCTTGGTTTGGGACATGTGTCTCTAATTTCCTTGACCGTGCCCAATGGTAATGGTATTTGCACCTGTGCATCTCCCATTGTAATGAAAGGAAAAACCCGACTAATTGGAGCTGTCTGATCCTCTTCATCATCTGATGGTGTGGGTGCCTGGCGTTGAGGGGTCATACTGAAGCTACTCTGAAAATCCTTACTTAACCCATCTCCAGATATATAATCAGCCTTCTTCACTAGATTGGTTTCTGGGTAGCCCGAGTTTCTAAGTCCACGTATTATCCCCTTTATTTCTCCTAATCTATCTCTATGTTCCTGTAACTCTCTCAGCTCTCCTTCTATCACTTTTTCTTCATATTCTTCTTTTTTAATACACTGTTCTTCCTCCTTTACTAATTGACTTAAATGTTCCTGTATCTGTCTTCTATCTTCCCCCTCTCGTAACCAATTAGTTCCCTTTTGTTTAGCTATGGTTAATACTCCTGCTATAACATTTGGATCTAACGAGGGGTATATTTTCTTTGGGACAAGGGATTCATCTTTTACCATAGCATATGGAGGGGGTTTTTCTTGATAAAAATTAGGGGGAGCTGATGGACTTCCTATTGCGTCTTCTAATTGCTCTTTCTTTTCCATTTTTACACTTGTATATTTCTTTCTATATTCCTTCATACCCTTTGCCCAAATCTTACAACATTTAGTCATGTAATCTTTGTCAAGGTCTTTTATGGGATAATTGGCCACATATTCTGGTCACTTCCTCCCACTCTTCCTCGGAACATGGTCCGTATTCCCCCAAACATGGCACTTCTAACTGATGTGCTCTTTTTAAAACTAGTGACCAAAAAGGATCAGTATAATTTTTCCCATAATTGACTTTAATGTAATCAATCGGAGAGGGTTGGTGCTGCTTACCTTCAGCTTCCTTTCCTGCTTGATTACCCATTATAGCAAACAATAATACTTATACTTTAAAATTAAAAAATTTCTGTCTTGCTTTCTCTATTTCGTTCCAGGGGCGGAAAATGTCCTTAAACTTATGACAATTTATAGATTTATGACAAGGAGCCCAGTGTTCTCCTTTTTTAAATACAACCAGACACTGTATTTCTGCTACACTTAGTCCCTCAAACACCGGACTGGGGGGTAGTATGTTGTGTATATTAAACCTTAACATATGTTGTTTTGATCCCTGGAACATAGGACCCTTGCCAATTTTGACATGATACCCCCCTGGAACAATTGCCACTAATGACGTGGTCTTCCCTTTGTAAGCAAACAATAAACCAGTTTTACATTCAGGACAACAATATACAGTTGACATTTAAAAAGGTAACCCTTTTTGTGTACACCTTTAGATATAGAGTTTCCACAGATCTGTCCTATGTAGAGAAGAATTTAAGATTCTTTCTCAATCTAATAACCTGGTCTGGCCAACCTAGCGAGACCCTCTGTATCTATTCTAAATCTACCTTTCAATCTTAACAGAGTCCCAGAAAACTTGTAGTTTTCTCGAGAGTCTACTTTATGGTGAACCAATTGACATGGCAAGACTGTTGTTCCCAATAATAATTAAAGGGGGTCTTACCTGTTCAATTGGATCATCCCACTTCTGACACCACTGAAAGGTTCTGGTTCTGTTTGGTTCTGTTGGACCTTCTTGGCTCGAGCTGGACTCAGGATCTGTGGAAGTCTCTCTGACCGGTCGGATATTCAAGACACCAATACACAGTGAATAGGTATACAAGAATATATCGTTTAATGGTTACAAGTCCTTTTTATGCAAACCACGGAAAGTTGCCTCCCTCGTCTGAACCAATCAGCAATAAGCAAAAACTTCATGAGTTAGACAAAAATAAATTCTAACAGGTTTTTTGACTTCTGCAAAAGCGGTCAGTTAACATACGTCAATTGTGGTCAAACTAAACATGTTCTGACATTTGAAACAAGAAGATAAGAAACGCCAGATGTCAGTGCGGTCAACCTGTCAGTTAAAAGCAGAAGTGAGATAAACTTTTTCCCGGAAAAAGCCTAACCACAAAGTCACATTTCAACCTAAATATACATGCCTGTCAGTTACACAGAAGATAGATTAGCTTGACCACAAAAGTCACATCTTGTTCACACTCATGTCAGAGAAACATTTTCTGTAAAATATATTTTTATTTGAGGAGAACTCTAACCATGAATATTGGTTCATGATCTTCTTATACCTTACACCCCACTTCAAAACAATGAGAATCCATTTTCAGGCCTAAAAAGTCTGTGTGCTAAAGGATACATTATTTTTTAAATTCCCATAGGGGAGAGGAGACTGGGAGGACACCATGCTCAGGCGACGAGGAACCAAACACCACAGAAACTCCCCGAAGATCACAAAGCAGACCAAGATCAACAGGTTCAGGAAACGGTTGGGGAGAAAGCAGGGGTGGAGGAAGGGGAGGTGGAGGAAGGAGAGGTGGAGCTTATCAGCACAACAGGTCAGTGTCTGTCACCACAACTTCAAGGTAAATACAGATGTAGGCCTGCATAGTTTAAAAAATTTTTGGGGTTTTTAGGGACTGAACGTGGGGGTGTGTCAGGAAGTCCAAATCCTCCATTCTCGAGTGCCAGCGCCAAAATAATCATTCAGGAAATCATGGAATGCAGTAGCGAAATGGACATTATGAGAAAGAGAATGATTGTGATTGAGCAAAAATATAAAAACATGATAGATATTTTGGGGAGAATAGTGTGAACCCCCCCCTGTTTTTGTGTTTTGTTATGCGTCCGAAATTTCCTATGGGATTTCCACCAGCCCAAAAGTGATGATGCACACACTGACTCAACATGTGCTATCTGCCGTCACAGGATATCTATGTCCCTGTTTTGGGGGTGCAACCTCTTCCTCCCTCCTCAAGTAGGTGAGAGGAAGGGTTTTCACCCCTAAAGCACGTCCATTGATCCCCCATGATGGCAGATAGCACATGTTAACCTTAGCCATGGGATCATGTTGAAGATACCCATTTGAGCCCCAAAAAGAAAGTGTGGTTCTTCACATTTGGGATGGATCAGGGGTAGCATCACCCCATCTCATGTTTGTATTTTTCACTGTGTTATTTTGTTACTTTTTCAGAAAAAAAATATTGGCTTTTGACCCATGCATGTTCCTGCAAAAAAAGCCGCACAAACAAAAAAAAGGCTAGAATTTCGCAAACCAACCAAAAATGTTGTGCAATCAATAAAAACATTCGGGAAGTCTAAAAAAAGTTGTGCCATGTTCTTTCTATGTTCAATAGCAGTTCTGAAGATGCAAAAACAGTGTTTTTACCTCTGAGATTTGAGGGTATTTACTAAGGACAAATACACTTGGCACTACTAGAACCTGGGAGACACATAAATCACAAATACAAGAATGACAACACAAGTTTGTAGTAAATATAATTTTTTTTTTATTTGAAAAAGGTTATAAAATGTCAGATGTGGTCTGGCATTGCAATGGCCCCCCTACCCGTGAAGTACTCTACGTATTTCTGACGTACTTCACGGGCACTTTGGGGGGCCAAGCCAGTACGGGCAGTGCTGAGGCCGGTCAGATTTGTCAGTTCAGATGGACCGGCCTCAGGCCCAACTGATGACACATAATTAGCAGAAAATTTTAGCAAAAAATTGTGCAATAAGCAGCAGCAGTAGACAATGTTGTTCAGTTTATATTCCGCCAAATTGATAGCTGTCTGAAACAGGCGGAACCGGCTGGCCATTATCCCGAAGGCATTCTCCACAACTCTCCGGGCTCTGGCCAGCCGGTAATTAAAAGCCCTCCTCTCCGGGGTGAGGGTGCGTTGGGGAAACGGCCGCATGAGGTGTGGTCCTAGTCCAAAAGCTTCATCCGCGATGAAAACGAACGGTAGCCCTTCCACGTTCTCTGCATCTGGAGGCAGTGCAAGACCCCCAGCCTGCAGACGGTGAGCGAACTCCGTCTCAGCGAATGCTCCGCCATCGGACATCCGGCCGTTCTTCCCCACGTCCACATACAGGAACTCGTACCGTGCCGACACCACCGCCATTAACACAATACTATTGAAACCTTTATAGTTAAAATAGTATGACCCCAAATGGGGTGGCGGCACTATGTGGACGTGCTTCCCATCAATTGCCCCTCCGCAGTTGGGGAAATCCCACCGCTGGGCAAATTGGGAGGCCACAGTCAGCCATTCCTGTGGTGTGCTAGGGAACTGTGGAGTCAAACAAAAAGAAGACATTAGTACGGTTTATATTTACAGTGCAAGCAGATTACACGCAAAAACATTGTTGACCAACATCATTCTAACATTATTATTTAAGGGAGTTTTTCCTACCAATAAACAAAGGCCCACTTAGCAGATGCCTCACCCCCGCTGAGTGGGCATTCTAAAATAATCTAAGGGGGGGCCTAAGGTGATTGTGGAGGATCCAAAAAAAGGCTCTACCACTCTGCTGAGCTTGATTGAGAACTAAAAATATTTTTACATCTTTGGGGGGGGAGGGAGGGTTGTCAAACTACAAGGGCACTGACCCCAAAAATATGAAAAGGAAAATAGAAGGCTAGCTGGGTTTGCGCCCACGATAGCATGCTGGACAGGTTAGTGAAGGGAAATAGGCATGTAGGGCCCAAAAAGGCCTTTACAGGTAAAAACATGCATGGGGAAAATGGGGACATTACCAGGATATTACAAACAGGCAAATTTGTGTTAGGAGGAAAAAAAAAGAGAAGATTCTAAAACAATAAAAACATATAATGTGAGGTTAAAGGAGCAAAATTACCTTCATATAGTCCGTCTGCAGGACCTGAATAATGGCCGAACACGTCTCAGGGATAATGATCCCGAGAGCCTGGGGGGAGATGCCTGTTGAGAACTTGAGGTCCTGCAAGCTTCTCCCAGTCACCAGGTATCTCAACGTGGCAATAAGCCTCTGCTTGGCAGTGATGGCCTGGCACATCACAGTGTCCTGCCTCGTGATATAGGGGGACAGCAAATCCAACAGACGGTGAAATACGGGGTCCGTCATCCTGAGATAATTTCTGAAATCATCAGGATTATTCTCATGGATTTCCCGCAGCAGAGGCATATGAGAGAATTGGTCCCGCGGGAGCAACCAATTCTTAGTCCATGAACTCCTCCTCACCCTGTTCACAGACTGAACTCGGGTTACAGTGTTAACTGCAACACCAAGTCCAAAGCCAGCACGAGCTGGAGAACGAGAACGCACTTCAAACATGATTTTAAACCAGTCGGCTGGTCAGAACGCACTCAAACAGAACGCACCGTGGAACAGCAAGGCCTGAGAAGAACGACCTGAAAAACAGTAAACGAACGGCCAAGAAGGCACTGCAAGGCAGTAACGACCTGACTGCACGCACTGAATCACAAATACAAAACCACAAGCACAAACTGAACACCAGGAAACGATCTGCAAAGCACGGAGACTGAAAAGCGCGAATCGGCTCTAACCAAACTTTTACTAACACGCGGTAACACGAAATCAGCAAAAGCAGCCCAAGGGGTGGCGCCATTAGATTTTTTCGGCCCTTTTATAGCGCGTCGTACGTTTTGTACGTGCCGTCGTTTTCTTGCCGTCGGTTTTTTGATGGTGTGTGGCCAAGACTGATGAAATTTTTTTTTCTCTTTTGTATTTACACACATGGTTACACATGTTTTGGATGCACATTTACATTATACTACTTTTACAATTGGTAGTAATCTCATCCTTATTTTACTTATTTTATTTTCACAATTATTTTTATTCTTATTTTTATTGTTATTTTTTCGTTTCCATTTCACACCATATCACTCATCTTTTATATATATTATATATTTTCATATTTTTATATATTTTTATATATTTGTATAGATTGTGTATATGGTGAGGCATTTCTATCCTCTTTTATCATTGTGGTCAGAGAACCACACCCATCTCACTTGAATCACTTCACGCTTAATTAATCTTTAATTAATCAACTATTTTCACCTTGGGGTTGGATCACATGACTTCCCCTGTTTAGGGTATATCTTGGGTAATATTTGTGTAATAACCAGCTATGAGTAAGCACTTTAATAGTGTGAAACGCGTTAGCCAGATGTGATCAGTTTGCTGTGTTGTGCAGTGTGTTCTTGGTTTCCTGAACCTTTTTTTGGAATAAAGGCTTTTTAACCGGAGTGCTGCGTCCAGAAGACCTTTCTTTCTTTCCTCAAACTTTTACTAACACGCGGTAACACGAAATCAGCAAAAGCAGCCCAAGGGGTGGCGCCATTAGATTTGTTCGGCCCTTTTATAGCGCGTCGTACGTTTTGTACGTGCCGTCGTTTTCTTGCCGTCGGTTTTTTGATGGTGTGTGGCCAAGACAAATCCATCAGACGAAAAACCATAGGTTATCCGATCGTGTGTACGGGGCTTTACTGTGAAGAAACGTTTCCGTATTTGGAGATTAAATCTCTTTTCCTCTAGACGTAAAGAGTGCCCCTGTGTCCTCTGTGTTGACCATAAAGTGTATAACTCAACACCAAGTACACTATATGGACCCCTTATATATTTGTACATGTTGATCATATCCCCCCTTATTCTCCTCTTCTCAAGAGTGAATAGATTCAGTTTCTCTAATCTTTCCTCGTAGCTGAGCTCCTCCATGCCTCTTATCAGTTTGGTTGCCCTTCTCTGCACTTTCTCCAGTTCCCCGATATCCTTTTTGAGAACTGGTGCCAAAAACTGATGTACCAGAACACCTAGATCCTTCTCCACTATGGTTTACCCCAGTTGTACTCCCCTAGTATGTATGATGCATACATATTCTTTATACATAACTTTACATTTATCAACACTAATCCTCATTTGCCACATAGTTGTCTAATTAAGCAGTGCATTGAGGTTGGCTTGTACACCACTAACTACCCTAGACCATTCAGATTATGAATCATTAACCACTACTCTCTGAATATGGTATTTTAACCAGTTTTCTATCCATTCACAAACTGATATTTCCAGGCCTGTAGACTTAACCTTACACATTAGCCGTGTGTGGGGAACTGTGTCAAATGCTTTTGCAAAACCCAAGTATACCACATTCACAGCCACTCCTTTGTCTAAGGTTTTACTTACCTCCTCATAAAAAGAAATACGATTTATCTGACAACATCTGCTTTTCAAGAATCTATGCTGTCTGTTGCTACTTAAGGACCAGGCCTATTTTTGACATGTGGTGTTTACAATTAAAATCCGTTTTTTTTTGCTAGAAAATTAATCAGGTCCTCCAAACATTATATATTTTTTCAGACACCCTAGAGAATAAAATGGCGGTCGTTGCAATACTTTATGTCACACCGTATTTGCGCAGCGGTCTTACAAATGCATTTTTTTAATAATAACACAGTAAAGTTAGCCCAATTGTTTTCTATATTGTGAAAGATGATGTTACGCCGAGTAAATTGATACCCAAAATGTCATGCTTCAAAATTGCACCCGCTCGTGGAATGTCGACAGACATTGGCTCTTAAAAATCTCCATAGGCTCCTAAAAAAAAAAGAAAGAAATTGTCCCTTTAAGGCCGTTGGGCGGAAGTGACGTTTGACGTCGCTGCCATCATCCAATAGTATGGAGTCGAGTGGGGCCATCATTCCCTCACTTGACTTCCTGCCTATCAGGGAATAGGATCGATCATCTTCGCCACTACCGACGGATCCTGTAAGCGGCTGAGGTGACTGGGACACGGCGGGAGGGGAGTGGGCACCTCTCCCACCACCAATAAAAGTGATCTTGTGGTGAATCCGCTGCGGAGACCACTTTTTACCATAAAGCGGCTAAAAGAAATACTGGGGGTTACGACAGCTATTTTCTGCCATAAGAACGATATTTAATGTCAAAGAACCAACGTACATCGACGGCGGGCGTTCCGGAATTGGTTAAAGTAGAACTATAGGCAAAATTTTTTTTTAGCATTTTGGATATGCATATCTGTATCCCATAGCCAAACAGGAAGTGAGAGGTGACCTTGAGGGCCTTGGGGGCCCTCAAGGTCACCAGAACTAGTGCCCCATTGGAAGATTTCCCCTCTATTACGTATTTAGGGACAACCCGATTTTGGGGTTTACTTTTACTTTCACTTTCAGTGATAATGGTAAACAGGACAGTTAGAGAGGGTAATTCTCCTTTAAAGGAGAAGTCCAGACTGGGCATGTTTGGCTGGGCTTCTCCTATGGGTCACAGGGGGGAAATTCGTTTTGCACTCCTGTTACCCCGTTTTCAGCAGAGAGCAGTCTGAAGTCCGCACTCTGCTGACGTCACTGGAATCAGTCCAGGCACAGAGCCATTATGACAATAAAGCCTGGATGCGCCAGGTGCCTGGACTGATACCCGTCTCAGCCTCTCAATGAGCCGCTGAGAGACTGAGATGGCTGCTCCCCGCCCCTCCACAGCTCAGTATCTCCAGTGAGCACAGGGGGGGGGGGGCAGAACAGAGAGCCGCTGACTTCAGTCAGCGGCTCTCTGCCCTGGGAGCTGTGAGAACCGAGCCATCTGCGGTGTTTGATGGCTCGGTTCTGAGTGCACAGGCGGTGGGGGACAGATGCAGCATCGGTCCGATGCTTCATCTACCTAGGTAAGTATGATTATAGGGGGGGGGAAATTCCCATACTTCTATTTTAACGGGGGGCACATACAGCAATACAAATTGAAAAGGACTTTTAATCCCTTTGAACTCTGTCTAAAACTGAAAAAAACATTTTTCTTTTAGTTATACTTTAAAATATTATTTTCCAGCAAGAACTCATCTAAATGGTCTTTTATTAAACTCTCCAGTATCTTCCCAACTAGAGAAGTTAAACTAACAGGCAGGTCTATAGTTACTTGGTAAAGACTTGTATCCCTTCTTAAATATAGGCACCACATTGGCCTTACACTAATCCAGTGGAATTATGCGTCAGTCATTAAAGAGACAATGGCTTTGAAATTAGAGACAATGACTTTGAAATGACAGAGCTCAACTCTTTTAGGATCTGCGGGTGTATGCCACATGGTCCAGGGGCTTTATTTACCTTTATGCTATCTAACTGTTTCTGGACCATATACATTTTTGGCCATTGTGGATCTTTGGGGGTGTGTCAATACCATCCCCATTATGGACATGAGCTTCCTCATGCTCCTTTGTAAACGCAGAGCTGAAGAAGGTATTTAATACATTTGCCTTCTCTTTGTTCCCAGTCGCCCACTCTAGATTATTTTGCAAAGGGCCTATATGCTCGGACCTGATCGTTTTACTATTAATATACTAGAAGAATTTTTGGGGGTTTGTCCTACTATCTTCTGCAATCTGTCGTTTGTTTGGATTTTTGCTTCCTAAATTTACTTTTTACATATTCTGTTATATTCTTTGTAACATTTAATGAAAGATAGTGTTCCTTTCATTTTTATAATTTTGAAAAGCTCTTTTCTTATTATATATAGCTTTTATAGCTTTGGCTGTGAGCCACATAGTTTTAATTTTTTGCCTTTTTCATTTATTGTCCATGGGAATCTATTTTGCAGTGTGTTCACATACAGTCTTTTTGAAGGATTCTCATTTCTGTTCTGTGTTCATCGATGCCAATATTCCTTCCCAGTCTGAAGAGCTGCCCTCATCTTTGGAAAATTTGCTCTCTTAGGGCTCATTTACACTTGCTTCGACTTCAACACACATTAAAGTTCCTACCACTTCAACCTGCTTTTTTGATGTGTTTTTGATGCTTCTGAAATGCTTTGGTGGCGCTTCCATGATGCTTCAGTGGTGCTTTATTGAAGCTTTAATGAAGCCTGGCAGATGCCCTGTGTGTGTTGATATCTCATACCTGCAATTTCTTCAAAATAAAGTGAAGCTGAATATAAGCATCTCAAAAGCTTCAGGTGCTTTAAGCGACCTTTGTCATAGACTTCTATGGAGGCTTTGAAGATGCTTTGAAGCACCACTAAAGCGACATGGGGTATAATTTGTAAATAAAGCAAAGTGAGTGAAAGCAAGAGCAATGTGTGAGCAGGACTATAAGCTAATCATTTAATTTAGTGACATGTGCTTTGATTGGTGTTCAGAGTGCTTTAAAAAAGTGTGTCCAAAGCCAAGTTTTGAGGCAAGTGTAAACGAGCAAGTGTAAAGAAGCAAGTGTACGAAGCTTTGCTTTGCTTCAAAAATTATACCCCCATGTTGCTTTAGTGGTGCTTCAAAGTATCTTCAAAGACTCCATAGAAGTCTATATCAAAGCTCGTTTGAAGCACTTGAAGCTTTTGAGAGGCTTTTATTCAGCTTCAGCTTTGCATTGTTTTGGAGAAATTGCAGGTCATATATCAACACACACACACACAGGGCATCTGCCAAACTTTATTAAAGCTCCAAAAGTACCACATAGGCATCACCAAAGCACCACTGAAGCATCATCTAAGCACCACGAAGCATCGCAGAAGCATCAAAAACACATTACAATTTAGCATTTTGAAGTGGTAGGCGCTTTAATGTGTGTTGAAGTCACAGGAAGTGTACATGAGCCCTTAAAGTTAAATGTTTTTATCTTTCCAGTTTGTGCTTGTTATTTACAGCTACCATTAAATAAAATCATGTTATGGTCACTGCTACCCAGATGTTCTTTTATATGAACATTAGTAATAAGTTCTGCATAGTTTGAGATTACCAGGTCCAGCAGAACATCATTCCTAGTTGAGTATGAAAAAAAGGGGGGGAACTCCTGCGCTACCCTAACGTGAAATAAATATGTGACTAGAAAAGGGATGTGGGGGGGGGGAGGGGGGAAGGGGCACTGCTGCTGAACACCTGTGAATCCAATTCGGGGAAACTAAAAGCAATATAAAACGGTGATGGTGTTAAGCGCTGTGTTTAAACAAAGAAAGGAAGGGAAAATGAGAATGGTGTGACTGATAACACACTCAATCAAAAAACATACATATATATATATATATATATATATATATATATATATATATATATATATATATAGTATGACCTTAATACAAATAAATTGGCTAGATAGGTAAAAAGGACCCCAATCTTCTACTATCCACATCCATACATCCTAGCCAATTGGGATATAAAAATATATATTGAAAACGGTGAATCGTCCAAAAAAGTGTACTAATACATAGAACAGTCCACAATTTACACACATATTTCCTTTGATATTTCTTTTTACAATTGCATTGTGATTTTTTTATTCCTAGTTGAGGCCTCTATGAACTGTACCATAAAATTGTCTTGCAAAATGTTGGTGGTCCCCAGGGTTTCTATCACAAATCAACATTGTGGGGGATGTATACCACCCAATTTCGTTTTCCACTGTTGTTCTTAATGCGCGTTGACAGTAAATACTGTCAGCACACATTAACCACTTGACAACTGGGCACTAAATCCCATTCGTGCCCGGACCAATTTTCAGCTTTCAGTGCTCTCACACTTTGAATGACAATTACTCAGTCATGTAATACTGTAACCTAATGATTTTTTTGTCCTTTTTTTCATACAAATAGAGCTTTCTTTTGGTGGTATTTGATCACCTCTGGGTTTTTTATTTTTTGCGCTATAAATGAAAAAACACGGAAAATTTTGAAAAAAAAACGTTTTTTTTTAGTTTATGTGATAAAATTTTGCAAATTATTAATTTTTCTTTATAAAATTTAGCCACAATTTATACTGCTACATATCTTTGGTAAAAATAACCCAAATTAGTGGATATTATTTGGTCTTTGTGAAAGTTATAGAGTCCACAAGCTGTGGTGCGGATCATAAACAATTGATCACACCTAATGTACTGGTGGCCTATCTCATTTCTTACGACCCGAACAAGCCAGCAAAGCACAAATACCCCCCAAATGACCCCTTTTTTTAAATTAGACATTCCAATGTATTTAGTAAGATGCATCGTGAGGTTTTTGATGTTGTAATTTTTTCCCACAATTCTTTGCAAAATGAAGATTTTGTTTTATTTTTTTATTTTTTCCACAAAATTGTCAATATAATAGGTTATTTCTCTCACATGGCATGTGTATACCACAAATGACACCCCAAAATACATTCTGCTACTCCTCCTGAGTATTGCAATACCAAATGTGTGAGACTTTTATACAGCCTGCCCACATACAGAGGCCCAATATTGAAATGGCACCTTCAGGCATTCTAGGAGCATAAATTACACATCTCATTTCTCAACCACCTATTACATTTTTGAAGGCCCTGGAGCACCAGGACAATGGAAACGCCCACAAAGTGACCCCATTTTGGAAAGCTAACACCCCAACGTATAATCTATGAGGCATAATGAGTCTTTTGAACGGTTCATTTTTTTCCTGAAGTTTTTGGAAAATGCGGGAAAAAAATGAAAACGCAATTTTTTTACGCAAAGTTGTCCATTTATAAGATATTGCCAACACATAGCATGTACATAGCAAAAATGATACCCCAAAATACATTCTGCTACTCCTCCTGAGTATGGCGATACCAAATGTGTGAGACTTTTATACAGCCTGCCCACATAAAGAGGCCCAATATTGAAATGGCACCTTCAGGCATTCTAGGAGCATAAATTACACATCTCATTTCTCAACCACCTATTACACTTTTAAAGGCCCTGGAGCACCAGGACAATGGAAACGCCCACAAAGTGACCCCATTTTGGAAAGCTAACACCCCAACGTATAATCTATGAGGCATAATGAGTCTTTTGAACGGTTCATTTTTTTCCTGAAGTTTTTGGAAATTGCGGGAAAAAAATGAAAACGCAATTTTTTTACGCAAAGTTGTCCATTTATAAGATATTGCCAACACATAGCATGTACATAGCAAAAATGACACCCCAAAATACATTCTGCTACTCCTCCTGAGTATGGCGATACCAAATGTGTGAGACTTTTATACAACCTGGCCACATACAGAGGCCCAACATGCAAGGTACATCATCAGGTGTTCTAGGGACACATAGCATGAACATACCAAGAATTACACCCCAAAATACATTCTGCTGAGCAAATGGTAAACAAAAGATTACCTGTGGTTTTAGTAGTGCAGTTTTCCACAGGAGGACAGCACTGGTCCAGGCAAGAGGCAGGGACTTGGTCAGCAAAAGCGGTGTGGTCAGTTCATCCGACAGGCAGAGGCATGATGGCATAGGTCCTACAGGCAGTTGGCAGAAGTAGGGCCTCGTTCAGGACTGAATGGGGACAGGGGTAGAGGCTTCTCCCACCCAAATCTCTTTGAAGCCTCCGAGTCTCCAGACCCTAATCTGGGAATGAGAAAAACAAAAACAATTGTTTTCTACATCCAGAAAAACAATTCTGGAGCCCCTCACATATGTGAGACCCCTGTGTTATGAATCCCACTAGTCCACTGGCAGGGTACAAGATCAGTCCAAGAGGCAGGCAAAAAGCATGGTCAAACAGTCCAGGGTCAGTTCCAGATCAGGCAGAGGTATGTACAGAATTGTTAGGCAGAAGCGTGGTCAAATAACAGTCCAGGGTCAGTTCCAGATCAGGCAGAGGTATAAACAGAATCGTTAGGCAGAAGCGTGGTCAAATAACAGTCCAGGGTCAGTTCCAGATCAGGCAGAGGTATAAACAGAATCGTTAGGCAGAAGCGTGGTCAAATAACAGTCCAGGGTCAGTTACAGAGAAAGCAGAGGCATAAGGGGTGTGAACATAAATGGCAGGAAGTGAACTAATAATTTATTTTGGTATGGTAATGGCGGAAGCAGTTGCCTATGCAGAGGCCTGGTTCTGAAGGACATTGGGCACAATGATAAATGGTGTCTCTTCTCTCTCCTCTTTTGGAGCACACCCGGCATTTTTTCTGGCGCTTTTGGCCTGTTGGTCTGGGAGGGATTTTATCTGGGAAGTGGCGCTCGGAGAGACGGCTAACGACATCGGATCTTATGTTTACTGGTGGGCTGTTCGGGTATAAAAGGGCAGTGGTGATTTCCTCCTGGAAGAAAAGGAAGGATTTGGGTCTTCTAGTGGATTTTCGATATATTACATATGAGTTGTACATGGCCAAATTGAACAAATAAATTGAAACTTTCTTATACCACTGGTATGATCTTCTTGTGGAAAGGTAGGGTTCGAGCATCTGGTCGTTGAAGTCGACACCCCCCATGAACTAATTGTAATCGTAGATGCATTTGGGTTTTTGGATCCGGCCATTCCTCCTGGTGACTTCAACAAATTCATTGTTGTGGATGGAAGAAAGCAAGTACACGTCTCTTCTGTCCCTCCACTTCACAGCCAAAATCTCCTCATTACGCAAACTCGCCGTCTCCCCTTTTCTCAATTTTTTGGTGACCAGGCTTTGAGGAAAGCCCTTCCGGTTCGTCCGTACGATGCCGCATGCTGGAGTCTTCATTCTGTGCAAATTTCGGAACAGGGGCAAACTGGTATAAAAATTGTCCACATACAAGTGGTATCCTTTCTCTAGGAGTGGGTTTATGAGTTCCCAAACTACTTTCCCACTGGTTCCAATGTAGATTGGGCAATTAGGGGGGTTCAGTTCGGAGTCCTTCTCTTCATATATGATGAAGCCATACACATACCCAGTTTCTCTGTCGCACAATTTATACAGCTTCACCCCATAGCGGACCCTTTTGCTGGGTATAAATTGTTTTATGCCCAGCCTGCCAGAAAATTTGATAAGGGACTCATCTATGCATATGTGTTTGTCTGGGGTAAACAACTGGGGGAAGGTTTCAGAAAAATAATTTAGTAGCGGCCGAATTTTATAAAGTTTATCAAAATTTGGGTCATTTCGGGGAGGGCACTGGGTATTATCATTGAAGTGTAGGAATCTCATAATCATTAGATATCTGGACCTGGGCATTACTGAGGAAAAGATGGGCATATGATATATGGGGCGGGATGACCAATATGAACGTAATTGATTTTTTCCATTTAGTCCTATGCAGAATGTGAGGCCCAAAAAAATCCTAAACTCCTCCACTGTAAGGGCTTTCCACACGTAGGGACGGGCATAAGAGGACGTTGGGTTGCTGGTTATAAACTGTTGGGCATATAAGTTGCACTGGGCCACAATTGTTGCCAGCATGTCGTTAGTAAAAATTAAATTAAAAAAATCTATTGGGGAAAAGTTTTCTGTATCCACCTGGACTCCTGGCTGGGCAGTGAAAGGGGGAATGTTAGCTTCTCCTGAATTTGGAGGAAGCCACAAAGGGTACTGAAGGGAATAGGGAAGGCTGGCATGGGACCTAACCCTTTGGGGCTGAGGTGACACCCCACTGGTACGTGGCCTTGCTTCTCGAGGTACTGCGGTGCTGGTGGATGGCACTGCGGTGCTGGTGGATGGCACAGCCTCCTCAGCAGAACGCCTTCGTCTGGCGGGCGGGCCCTCCTCCTCTTCTTCTTCTTCCTCCTCCTCCTCTGCCGTCTCCGTCTCCTCCGTCACTGATCCACTGCTTATGACAGGCTCGTAGTTCACGTCAGACTCATCTGAATATGCGGAGGACTCCGAATCGGAGCGCTCCCCGTTGCTCCCGTCGGCCGCAAGAATTTCATACGCCTCCTCGGCTGAGAATACTCTTTTAGCCATTTGATGAGATGGCACTGACAGGTGGCACTGATGGCAGATGGCACTGGCAGGTGGCACTGGCAGTTGGGACTGGTGGCAGATGGGACTGGTGGCAGATGGCACTGGCAGGTGGCACAGATGGCACTGGCAGGTGGCACAGATGGCACTGGCAGGTGGCACTGGCAGGTGGCACAGATGGCAGATGGGACTGGTGGCAGATGGGACTGGTGGCAGATGGCGGTGGCAGATGGCGGTGGCAGATGGCACTGGCAGGTGGCACTGGCAGCAGATGGCACTGGCATGTGGCACTGGCAGCAGATGGCACTGGCAGATGGCACTGGCAGATGGCCCTGGCAGATGGCACTGGCAGATGGCCCTGGCAGGTGGAAGATGGCCCTGGCAGGTGGCACTGGTAGCAGATGGCACTGGCAGGGACTGTGGGCACTGTTTTTTACTTGTGTGTGTGTGTGTGTGTATTTTATCACTCACTATTACAAGCTCTCTGTGTGAGGAGAGAAAGCCGGCAATGAGAGATGATCTCATATGTTTACATTTGAGATCATCTCTCATTGGATAGTGAGATCGAGTGCTGAATGGCCTCTGTGATTGGCCATTCAGCACGATCTGTGATTGGCTGTGTCCAAGGGACACGGCCAACACAGATTTTCCCCGATGCGCGCTCGCGGGGGCGCGCGGGGGGGGGGGGAAGAGGAGGACGTCCATGGACGTCCAGTCAGCACTTCGGCGCCGCAATGCAGATGTCTTTTGAGCATTGCCCGGGCGCGAAGTGGTTAATGCCTGATGCCTTCTTTGTAGTTCCGCTCCTGTGAACTTAGACGGAGGCGCTGGGAGTAGTCCAGAGAGTGGGATGAGAAGAAGGAGGGGACTTTCAATGGCAGCACTTATCACAGACTTTTTGGCATGTAACTCTTATTACCTTCCACATTTATGCATTCCCACTGTGGTTGGCAGACCCCATGTGTGGCCGTCACCCACAATGGGGCATACATGACAGTAGATTGTTTCTATCAAAGCACTTTATTCTATACCCCTTATGCATCTTATTGTTCCAATCCTGCGGGGTCTGTTATTGTTGGGCTGGCCAACTGTCTGTGTTCTCGGGAGCTGCGATGCGCACGGGGTGCCCTCCCCCTGCCTTGATGACTGTGGGGGATCGGGCGGGCGTGACCCAGCATGCCTCGCACCGAGTGAGTGACATCATCATGGTGTCACAACACTGAAGCTGCTCTTTTTCCACTTCTGGCAGGCTTTGAAGTAGTAGTGTTAGGCGCCAATGGCGGACGGCATTCGTTGTTCCTGACGCTCATCCCTAGTTAAGCACACTAGCGTTACAATTGCTTCGATGCTGACGCTCCTCCCTAGTTAAGTACGCTAGCGTTATGCTGGAGGGGACATGTGCTGATGCTGGGTGTATGTGTGTGTATGTATATATATATATTTCCCTATTTGGAACTGACAGCCTCTTTACTGCACACTTTGGGCACCTTGCACAATACTCTTGGACTATGGCCCCAGATGAGAATTTAAGGTAATAACTTTGGGAGTTTGTACACTTACCTCAGATCCTTTTCACATATGTTTTACTCACCATGTTCCTTTCTCTGGTAGTTTGCATGGTGGGTTCCATGCAATATCTCCTATGCCAGAATCACTCCTTGCTTATTTTGGTTATGGTTTATGCTATGCTCCTTATATGCATCTGACCTCCCCTCTATCATAGTCACTGTCTTAGCTTGACAGTAGCCTTGTTTAATACCTAATATGACTCATTCATTTTTTAGACATTTTGGAGCCACTATCTCATACAGATCACAAGATCAGGAAGTCTGGGGCCAGTACCGGGTCCCCAAAGTCACCGGAGAAATTACCGTTTAACATGGGAGTCTATAGAAGGGGTGCCCGGCTTTGAAAAATTGGGGCTCCCCTGCCGTAGGTCCCCCAGACAACAAACTTTGCACACTTGTAGAGGAAGAGTGGGGCTACATGTGTGGGGTCCAGGGAACCTACGGCTGACCGGTACCGGGTCCCCAAATCCGGGAGATCAGACACAAAAAGGTGACTCGAGTATAAGCCGAGGGGGGCATTTTCAGCACAAAAAAATGTGCTGAAAAACTCGGCTTATACTCGAGTATATATGGTAAGCTGCTAATGCAGGAACATGGCTGCTAATTGGTTCTCCCTGCCCAGAATTCTCTCCTTCTAGGCTCTTCAACCTCAGAGCCCATTAGTTATTGCAAATCCTTTTGCAGCAAGTGGCAAATGTTGTTCTTAAATAATTAAGCAGACTCCTCCATGACAGTTGAGGCAATGGCAGGAGTAGATTTGTGTAATATAGATAGGGGGCACTGAAATTGTAATCGTGTTATACCAACAGTATACAATTTATAAAAATAATAGGATTTTTAAGACAGCTTACCTGTAAAATCCTTTTCTTGGAGTACACCACGGGACACAGAGCCAGCCATTACATAATGGGTTAAGGGTCACCAGCGGTGATTGGACACTGGCACAACCAATTGAAGGCAGTTCCCCTCCATATAACCCCTCCCATCAGGGGAGTACCTCAGTTTTTATAGCAAAGCAGTAAGGTTCCCATAAGAAGGGGGGGGACCTCTGTGTCCCGTGGCGTACTCCAAGAAAAGGATTTTACAGGTAACCTGTCTTAAAAATCCTATTTTCTTTATCGTACACCATGGGACACAGAGCCAGCCATTACATAATGGGACATCCCAGAGCAATGCTCAATATGAAGGGTGGGAGACCCAGATCAAACAGACCGCTTGCGGACAAGAAGCCCTATACTGCTGCCTGCAGCATACTTCGCCCGAAGGCGGAATCCTCATGTCCTTTCACATCTATTTGATAGAATTTGGAAAATGTTTGGACTGAAGACCAAGTTGCAGCTTTACAGATCTGAGCCATCGAAGCCTGGTGATGCACTGCCCATGAAGCACTTATCGCCCTGGTAGAGTGCGCCTTAACAGAAAAAGGAGGAGTCCTGTTCTTTAAACCATAAGCTTGAACAATTACTTGTCGAATCCACCTGGAAATGGTGGATTTTGATGCCGCTTGTCTTGGGACCATCTGGCAAAATAAACAAAACATCTGTACGTATCTGAGCGGTTGCCTGCAGATACACCTTTACCGCTCTCACTAGATCTAGAGAGTGCAATAATTTTCCCCCGCCGTACGCGGGTCCGGAAAAAAAGAAGGCAGAACAATGTCTTGATTCAAATGAAAAGCCGACACCACCTTAGGTAAAAAGGCTGGATGGGGTCGTAGTACAATTTTGTCTTTGTGACAAATTAGAAAAGGCTCTTTACAAGAAAAAGCTGCTAGTTCTGATACTCTTCTAGCAGAAGAGATAGCAATCAAAAAGGCCAATTTCCTACTTAAAATAATTAAAGGAATATGGCGAATAGGTTCAAAAGGTTGCCTTTGTAACACTGACAATACCAAATTCAAATCCCATGGGCACAAGGGAGACTTAACTGGCGGATTAATCCGCAGTACCCCCTGAATGAACGCCCGAACTAAGGAATGAGATGCCAGCGGTCTTTGAAAGAAGACTGATAGAGTCGATATTTGACCCTTGATGGTACTAAGGGCTAATTTCATATCTACTCCTAACTGGAAAAAAGCAAGAATCGTGCTTATTTGATATTTCTGAGGATTCCATCCTCTGGATTCACACCAGGAAACATGTGATTTCCAGACTCTATAGTAGATAAGTCTGGAGGCTGGCTTTCTAGCATTAATGAGCGTAGAAAGAACTGGACCAGAGACCCCTAGTTTTTTCAAAATGTGGGTCTCAGCAGCCAGACCATCAAATTTAGCTTTTGTAAGGAAGGATGGAATACTGGACCCTGCGACAGCAGGTCGTGTCGAAGCGGAAGCTTCCAGGGCCTTCCTATCGCCATCTTTACGATCTCGGCAAACCAAGGCTTCCTGGGCCAATTTGGGGCCACTAGGATTACTGGTATTCTCTCCTTTTTGATCCTGCGAAGTAGTCTTTGTAAGAGAGGGATCGGGGGGAATGCATAGATCAGTGAGAATAATAATAACCAGGGAATTTTTAGAGCATCTGTCCCGTAGGCTAGAGGATCTCTCGTCCTGGACACAAAGTTGTCCAACTTCTTGTTGAACCTGGAAGCTAGCAGGTCTACATCCGGGTTTCCCCCATCTCAGACATATGGCCTAAAAGACCTCGGGGTGGAGAGACCACTCTCCTGGTGATAACCGCTGGTGACTCAGATAGTCCGCTTTCCAGTTTTCTATCCCTGGGATTAAGATTGCGGAAAGGCAAGGTACATGATCCTCTGCCCGTGCCAAAATCAGATTCACTTCCTTCTGAGCATCCCGACTGCGGGTGCCTCCTTGGTGATTGATGAAAGCTACTGCAGTAGCATTGTCGGATTGAATTCGAACCGGGTGGCCCTGTAACCTGTAAGTCCAGGTTTTGAGGGCTAGATATACTGCCCGGATCTCCAGTACGTTGATGGGCAGAATCTCTTGGGTCTTGGCCCAGGTTCCCTGGGCAGAAGCCTCTTCGAATACTTCACCCCAGCCCGATAGGCTGGCATCCGTTGACACCACCTTCCAGGAGACTGGGAGAAAGGATCTTCCTTTCCGTAAGTTCTTGGCTTTTAACCACCAATTGAAGCTCTGGCGCACTTGTGAAGACAGGCGCATGGGTAAATCCGGAGCTTGGCTCTTCCTGTTCCAGGCGGCAAAAAATATTGCCTTGAAGTTGTCTTGAAAGAAACTGGGCGTAAGGGACAGCCCTGAATAGACTCATGCAAAGGCGAATAGACGGCCCTTTCTTTGCTTTGACCTTGTGGATCAGGTCTTTCAGAGACTGTATCTTTGGCTCTGGCAGGAATATCCTGCTTTGGGCTGTGTCTATGATCATGCCCAAATACTCTAACCTTCTTAGGGCTTGTAGAGAGGATTTTTGTAGGTTTACAATCCATCCCAAATGCTCCGGGTACTTTACTGTCGTGAGCACAGCGTGATCTAATCCCTCCCTTGACTGATCTATCACAAGTAGATCGTCTAGATAGGCTCTTACCGTTATGCCCTGTGTCCTTAGATTTGCCAGCAGAGGAGCTAGCACCTTTGTGAATACTCTGGGCGCGGTAGCCATACCAAAGGGCAGGGCCATGAATTGAAAGTGGCGATCTTCTACCGCAAACCTTAGGAATCTTTGGTGAGCGGGATGGATAGGTACATGTAAATATGCGTCCTTGATATCTATGGACGCCATGAATTCTCCGCCTTGTAGGGTGGCGACCACGGATCAAATCGTTTGCATTCGGAAATGGCGAATGTTCAGAAACCGATTTAGAGATCTTAGATCCAGGATGGGTCTGACGTCTCCATTTGGTTTTGGAATCACAAAGAGGTTTGAGTAGAAACCTGAACCTTGCTCTTTTAGGGGTACTTCTGTAACCACCCCTTGAGACGGTAAGTGATCCAAACCTTTGAAGAAGGATCCTCTTTTTTGTGGATCTTTGGAGAGTCTTGAACTTCGGAACTGAGAAGATGTGAACGGCTTCTTGTTCTTCTGAGCCTGATTTCCTTTGGCTTTTGTGGGTGGCTGAAAATGCCATCACCACTGGCTGGAGGCAGGTTTCCCTGGAGCTGGGGAAAGAGAGCGTTTAAAACAAGGCCTCTTGTTTTTCTTTCTCTCAGGTAAAAGAGTGGTTTTACCGCTTGATATCTTTTGGATATATTTTTCTAGATCCTCCCTGAATAGGTGTTCGCCATGGAAGGGAAAACTGGCCAAAAGTCTTTTGCATGGGGCTTCTGCTGACCAATGCTTTAACCAAAGAACTCTGTGCATATGCACCAGCTGGAGTGTAAGGCGTGATGCTTGTAGAATAGAATCTCTCATGGCATCCACTGTAAAACATAAGGCTTTAGGCAAATTCTCCCAAAATTTGGCTTGTTCCGGAGGCAGATCCTTCAGCCCCTGTTTTACCTGTTGTTTGATGACCTGACACATACCGACTGCTGCTACAGCAGGTTGGGTAACTGAGCCGGCCAAAAGAAAAGAAGATTTAAGTAAAGATTCCAACTTCTTCTCAGAAGGATATTTAAACACTTGTACATTGTCCACCGGACACGTCAGGTTCTTATTTACACAAGAAATAGCTGCATCTACAGGTGGCAGGCTCCATTTCTTTGAAAACTTCTCCCCCATAGGATAAAGAATGTCAGACTTCTTTGGAGGTGAGAAACGCTTATTTGGGTGTTGCCAGTCTGCGTACATTAGATCCTCTAGTAATGGATGAACCGGGAAAGAGCATGCACCCTGCAGGGATCTTAATGAACCTAGGGAGGAGACAGGTGATTTAGTTACCTCCGAAGAGGGTAACTTAAATGCAGATCGCACTGTTCCAGCATAACATTGCACCTGCGACTTCAAAATCTGGGATGCAGAGAAAGGCTCATCTGATATCCCTGATCCGTCTGACTCCTCATCCTCTGCTGGTGTAGCATCATCCTCATCCTCCTCAACCTCAGATCCTTCTGCAGGGAGGTCAACAACCGAAGGAGATCTGCTTCGCTTATTGTCCTTTCTAGAAGACTTAGCGATTAAAGTAGCAATTCTCTCTTCTAGGTTATTTAGGGCTGCTGACAAAGTGTCTTCAGTGACATACGCAGGCCCAGGCTTCACTGGGGAAGCCGCCATACCTGCTAGTGGTAATGGCTCATCCTGTATAGCTGCGTCAGGTAAAACAGGAGAGGAAGGTACCGAGTTAGCACGGCTAGGGCCTCCTGTCTCAGGCTGTGGTGCTTTTTTATCTTTTTTGACAGAATTTCTTCCCCTGGAAGGCATACTGCTAAGAAAAAAACCAAGGTACAAAAAAGCATATATTACTGTTCTAAGTTTAGCAATTTACATCAAGTATGCAACTTTAAAACACACAGTTTCATGCACAAAGTGGGTGTCTGTCTAGGAAGTACCCAGCCTAACCACATGGAGTCTTACGTCCCTGTAATGCTGCTCTATCCCAACAGAGAGAAAGAGAGCGCTTGCTGGTCACTGCAGACATTTTTTTCTTTTAAATTTCGCGCACGTGCCTATTTGCGACCTTCCGCCCCCCCCCCCCCCCCCGCCGCCGATAAAGCACGCTCCCGCGAGCGCGCGTGGCTCTAAAGCTAAATGGCGGCGGCTATGGTGAAAGGGAAGCTCCCTCTCACCAGCCCTCATATCCAACTTTACCTTCTTCTGTAGGTGGCTGGTCAGCCATTCGAGAGGAGGAGGGAGGTGCCCAAGCAAGACTCTGCAGCAGAGGGACACACGGTGTACTTGTCCAAGAAACAGACACTGACCAGAGTGAGGTGAGTAAACACTCAGCTCTTTACTCCCCCCAGTGTCGGCATAAGAGAAGACATCCACTGTATATGTTTGGAAAGGTCCTTGAACTTAGTCTAGGACTCTAACCTCTTACCTTTATCCTCGCCGCAGGTTTTTTCTGCTGAAATTTTCAGACAGATACCAAACTTCACCCATCACGGCGGGCTATGTGTGCCAACCTTCAAGGATATGGGTTCCTATTTAAAGGATACCTCTCCCCTGGGCCTTGTAAAAGACTCTTACCAGGACTTTTAGCGAAGTAGCGAAAGTGCTGGATCCTAGAGCCCAGTCCTCTGAAGAGAGACATTACAGGCGACGCCTCGTGCATGAGGCCCGGATCCCATCCAGTTTAGGCTTAATCTTTAGGCATCTTGGATGGGTCCGAAAGCATAGCTCTTTTAACCCCAGAGGGTCTCCTTGGCAGAGCTTTCCTTTAGCACATCCTATCGTGTCCAACACCTTTAGACACTGGGGAAAAAACTGAGGTACTCCCCTGATGGGAGGGGTTATATGGAGGGGAACTGCCTTCAATTGGTTGTGCCAGTGTCCAATCACTGCTGGTGACCCTTAACCCATTATGTAATGGCTGGCTCTGTGTCCCGTGGTGTACGATAAAGAAATCTAAGTTGAAAAGTCCATAATTTTCAGTGCAATAACCAAATGACTTGTGATGTATTCAGACAAATAGTGTAGATTCCTCCACCGCTTTATAAAATGTCCAAATGACACACAATGTGCTCAAGCAATAAGACCTGCTCACCAGATAGCCCTGACCTCTTTAACTAAAAAAAAGGTCTAAATGCGCTTGAGTGTGCAATCATGCAACCTGGTGTTAAATCAGGAAATTTCCAGACTGTGCTCTCCTCGGCACCACAGTTTACATATGGGATGAGAAAAACAAGGAAGCACCAATAGCGTAATTCTGCTTTTATTTTAAAACGAGGATAAAACATAAAATGGCTTACTTACATTTATTTTTTACATTTATGGAAGCCGCACTCTGCGGTGCTTGTGCTGGGAGTCGGCGTGCGTTCCACTGCCGCTGGAGAATAAATCAGAAGCTGGGACCCAGATGTGATATGATCGGAAGGCGCCTCGACGTACATTTCAAATTACTATGTCATCAGGAAGCTTTCTGGTCACTGGGAAGAAGACTCTAATAGCCTGAACTGTATCTCAATAGGTGGAGAGGTCAATACTCCGCCCACCCTTATCTCACAGGCTATTCAACAGGGCATATATAAATCAAACATATACAAATGTCTGCTAGAAAAAATATTATATAAAATTACAATTAACACAATACATTTGACTAGTACTAACAAATCCAATTATTAAAAATTAAATATATAAAAAGTTATATCCAAATGCAATAAATGACCAACACTATATAAAATATATTTTGTCACAATGAATTAATCATTAGTTAAAATACAATTTAAATCCAAGTCAATGTTCATACCAGCTGGCTGCAAAGTATCCAGCCCGTATATCCATTTAGTTTCATTTTGAGATACCGCCCGTTTGAGATGGGTGCCTCTCCAATGATGTGAAATTTTGTCTATTTAATAAAATGTGAGTAGCTTAGGGTCTCCATTGTGATGTTATTTAAAATACCTAGGCACACTATGTTTGGGGAACCCGTTTTTAATATTGGTAATGTGCTCATTAATGCTAATGCACAATTTTCACGTAGTTCAGTCCACATATTGCATGGAACATGGGCATTCCAACACATAAGTGACATATTCTGAGTCGTATGTGATTACCGGGCTGATTTTGCATTCACATTGGGTGACTATCTCTATCCAAGTCTATATCTTCAAGGAGAATGAGCCAGTGTGTTCTAAAAATTCTTTCCAATTCCTTGTACTTGGTGAAAGCCTGTTATAAAGACCAGGTCACCCTGTAATGTCCTTTTGTTGGTAGTAGTTAGGAGGGATTCTCTATCCATTTAAAAAAATATATTTTTACATTGATTTAGTTCTGTAGGGCAATATCCCTTTTCAATAAACCTATTTGTAAGGACATCTGTTTGGGTATGATAATCTTCCAAGTTGTCACAATTCCTCCTCACCCACATATATTGGCCTTTGGGAATAGCCTTGAGCCATTGCGGGTGGTGACAATTCTGAATAGGCACATGGCTATTCCTGTCAGTTGTTTTAAAATAACTTTTGGTTTTAATTATGTTATGTTTTTTTGTTAAAACTAAATCCAAATAGCTAACTGTCTCTAAATGACAACTGGCTGTAAATTTAAGGCCATAGGGGTTAGTATTAAGCATGGTAAGAGATGACTCTAGATCTGTTTTAGGGCCCCCCCATAGCAAACTCATATCATCAATAAACCATTTATAAAATAGTAGGCCTTTCCACTCTTCCCCATAGATATTTTCATGTTCCCACTCATTGATTACTAGATTAGCTACACTGGGGGCATAACGGGTCCCCACGGCTACTCCCTAATTTGATTATAATACTGGTTATCAAATTAGAAATATTTATTTCCCATAGCCATTTTTAATCCCTCAAGTAAATATGAAATTTGTGCTTCTTTAATAGATGATTGATTTTTAAGAGCCCATTTAGCCACTTTAAGGTCGTCTGATTGTCTAATGTTAGTGTACAGGGATTCTATATCCACTGTCACAAGCATTGTATCTTCATTAACAATTATTTTTTGTAGCAATTGAATTAATTGTCTTTAAGGTAGGACTTCCCTTGCATGACTAATGGTTGTAGGTAGATATCCAAATATTCACCCATCCTGGAAAATAGGGAATCGATTACGCTAATGATAGGTCATCCTGGGGGGTTATCTTTGGATTTGTGCACTTTGGGAACCATATACATTACTGGTATTTTGGATGTATGTGGAATAAGATATTTGGCCTCCTTTTTATCCAATATTTTTTTGTTTAACCCCTTCTTTACCCAATCTGTTAGTTCGGTTTTTAGTTTCTTTGTAGGATTAGATTTAAGTGGCTTGTATGTAGTAGTATTGGCAAGTTGTCTATGCACCTCTTTGTAGTATTCTTATTTTTTAAGTATAACTAGCCCCCCCTTCCCCCCTTTGTCCCCCCTTTGTCTGCTGGTCTAACTACTATCTGTTTATTATTCTCAATTTTTTTTTCATTCCTTCCCATATGCGTTTATTCTCTTTAAATGTTTTGATTTTATTTTATTTTTACCTCATCCTGGATAAGATTTTTGAATACCTCAATAAAATGAGGAGTACCCTTTTTAGGGTTGAACACTAAGTTATTTTTAAGTCCACTATGTACAAATCCATCACCGCTTGTGTCTGGTGGAGGAATGGTGGGATTCCTTGCATAATGTTTTTTAATATTAAATTTTCTCGCATATTTTTCTATAACAATAAAAACCTCAAATTTATCGAGGTTCTTATCTGGCACAAATTTCAAACCTTGAGCTAGGACCTCCATTTCTTCCTTCGAGAACTGGACCCCTGGCAGGTTGAAAAGCCCTAATTTAATTGTCCTGTTTTCTTTTTCTTTCCCCTTCCTCCTCTATTTCCCCTCTTTCTATATAATCTCTTTGGTAATTTTGAGGTGGTGGGGGTGGGATCCTGTAGAGTTCTTTACATCCCTACCCCCCCCCTGGTTATAGTAATTGTGGTGTGGTGGTGGTCTCCCTCTAAAATTCCTCCTAAACCCACCTCTGGGATGTCTAGGTGGATAATGGTTATGATCATAATCATAATAACCATTGTGTTTGGGTGTCCTATTTCCCAATGGGGCAAACCTATTATGGGTAGGAACCATATAGTGGGGTGTACATGGCTGGGTGATGGAATTTTTAGGTTTGTATGGGTTTTAGAACTGGTGGTCATTTGTACTAAAATATTTTGTACATCAATTTCTCTCTCTTCCACGGCTTCCCTGGATCCTGGGGGATTTATGTCTTCCTGCCATTTATAGACTTTATTGTCGTCAAAGTCCTTAAGGTCCCTTTGGTATTTTTTAAGCTTTTTTGTTTAATATCTCCATCATATTTAGATAAGTAAGCTTGTAGCTTTTTAGATTTTTCTTTGTAGTCGTTGGTGTTCCTAAATGGCACCATTTTTTCTTTAAGCTCAGCTAATTTAGATTCCAACAATGTATTTTTGGATTTCCTTATCCTAATCATGAGCTACATGAGCTTTTGTTCACAAGCATTAAAAATGCTTGAATAATTAAGCAGACTCCTCCATGACAGTTGGTGAGGCAATGGCAGTAGTAGCTGTGGGTGAGGAGGTAGAATAGAGTGCTTTGGCAGTGGTCATGGACTGTAAGCCAGTCTGCACCTGGATGACAGAGGGGAATAGGGATGAGCTTCGTGTTCGAGTCGAACATACGTTCGACTCGAACATCGGCTGTTCGATCGTTCGACGAAGATCGAACGATTTGGGCCGTTCGCGCCAAATTCGAGTGACGCGAACGGCCCACAATGCACTACGCCATCGCAGTGTCATCCAGGCGCTGTGATTGGCCAAGCATGCACTGTGACCCCGCATGCTTGGCCAATCACAGCGCCGGCAGCGAGGAGAGCAATGATTGGCCACAGGCAGGATTCCTGTGGCCAATTATTGCTGAGGGTGTTTAGTACACGCCCCACACTATAAAAGGCCGCCAGCACGGCGGCCTAGTGTAGTGTGTTCCGGAGCAGGGAAAGACAAGCATAGGCAGGGACAGTGACATTTATTTCTTTCTTGCTTAACCTGGATTCCTTTAGTTTAGGGAAAGAGAAGGATAGGTAGGGAGAGTGTCAGTGTGTTTTACTGTACGAATCCTTGTTTCTAGGGACAAAGAAGGAAAGTGAGGGGAATTCTCCTTGTGCTATAGTGTGCTTTAAAAAAACATTTTTTCTAGGGACAGAAAACTCTAGGTAGGGAGAGTGTCAGTTTCTTTCACTGTGCGAGTCCTTGTTTCTAGGGACAAAGAAGGAAAGTGAGGGGAATTCTCCTTGTGCTATAGTGTGCTTTAAAAAAACATTTTTTCTAGGGACAGAAAACTCTAGGTAGGGAGAGTGTCAGTTTCTTTCACTGTGCGAGTCCTTGTTTCTAGGGACAAAGAAGGAAAGTGAGGGGAATTCTCCTTGTGCTATAGTGTGCTTTAAAAAAACATTTTTTCTAGGGACAGAAAACTCTAGGTAGGGAGAGTGTCAGTTTCTTTCACTGTGCGAGTCCTTGTTTCTAGGGACAAAGAAGGAAAGTGAGGGGAATTCTCCTTGTGCTATAGTGTGCTTTAAAAAAACATTTTTTCTAGGGACAGAAAACTCTAGGTAGGGAGAGTGTCAGTTTCTTTCACTGTGCGAGTCCTTGTTTCTAGGGACAAAGAAGGAAAGTGAGGGGAATTCTCCTTGTGCTATAGTGTGCTTTAAAAAAAACATTTTTTCTAGGGACAGAAAACTCTAGGTAGGGAGAGTGTCAGTTTCTTTCACTGTGCGAGTCCTTGTTTCTAGGGACAAAGAAGGAAAGTGAGGGGAATTCTCCTTGTGCTATAGTGTGCTTTAAAAAAACATTTTTTCTAGGGACAGAAAACTCTAGGTAGGGAGAGTGTCAGTTTCTTTCACTGTGCGAGTCCTTGTTTCTAGGGACAAAGAAGGAAAGTGAGGGGAATTCTCCTTGTGCTATAGTGTGCTTTAAAAAAACATTTTTTCTAGGGACAGAAAACTCTAGGTAGGGAGAGTGTCAGTTTCTTTCACTGTGCGAGTCCTTGTTTCTAGGGACAAAGAAGGAAAGTGAGGGGAATTCTCCTTGTGCTATAGTGTGCTTTAAAAAAACATTTTTTCTAGGGACAGAAAACTCTAGGTAGGGAGAGTGTCAGTTTCTTTCACTGTGCGAGTCCTTGTTTCTAGGGACAAAGAAGGAAAGTGAGGGGAATTCTCCTTGTGCTATAGTGTGCTTTAAAAAAACATTTTTTCTAGGGACAGAAAACTCTAGGTAGGGAGAGTGTCAGTTTCTTTCACTGTGCGAGTCCTTGTTTCTAGGGACAAAGAAGGAAAGTGAGGGGAATTCTCCTTGTGCTATAGTGTGCTTTAAAAAAACATTTTTTCTAGGGACAGAAAACTCTAGGTAGGGAGAGTGTCAGTTTCTTTCACTGTGCGAGTCCTTGTTTCTAGGGACAAAGAAGGAAAGTGAGGGGAATTCTCCTTGTGCTATAGTGTGCTTTAAAAAAACATTTTTTCTAGGGACAGAAAACTCTAGGTAGGGAGAGTGTCAGTTTCTTTAACTGTGCGTGTCCTTGTTTCTAGGGACAAAGAAGGAAAGTGAGGGGAATTCTCCTTGTGCTATAGTGTGCTTTAAAAAAACATTTTTTCTAGGGACAGAAAACTCTAGGTAGGGAGAGTGTCAGTTTCTTTCACTGTGCGAGTCCTTGTTTCTAGGGACAAAGAAGGAAAGTGAGGGGAATTCTCCTTGTGCTATAGTGTGCTTTAAAAAAACATTTTTTCTAGGGACAGAAAACTCTAGGTAGGGAGAGTGTCAGTTTCTTTCACTGTGCGAGTCCTTGTTTCTAGGGACAAAGAAGGAAAGTGAGGGGAATTCTCCTTGTGCTATAGTGTGCTTTAAAAAAACATTTTTTCTAGGGACAGAAAACTCTAGGTAGGGAGAGTGTCAGTTTCTTTCACTGTGCGAGTCCTTGTTTCTAGGGACAAAGAAGGAAAGTGAGGGGAATTCTCCTTGTGCTATAGTGTGCTTTAAAAAAACATTTTTTCTAGGGACAGAAAACTCTAGGTAGGGAGAGTGTCAGTTTCTTTCACTGTGCGAGTCCTTGTTTCTAGGGACAAAGAAGGAAAGTGAGGGGAATTCTCCTTGTGCTATAGTGTGCTTTAAAAAAACATTTTTTCTAGGGACAGAAAACTCTAGGTAGGGAGAGTGTCAGTTTCTTTAACTGTGCGTGTCCTTGTTTCTAGGGACAAAGAAGGAAAGTGAGGGGAATTCTCCTTGTGCTATAGTGTGCTTTAAAAAAACATTTTTTCTAGGGACAGAAAACTCTAGGTAGGGAGAGTGTCAGTTTCTTTCACTGTGCGAGTCCTTGTTTCTAGGGACAAAGAAGGAAAGTGAGGGGAATTCTCCTTGTGCTATAGTGTGCTTTAAAAAAACATTTTTTCTAGGGACAGAAAACTCTAGGTAGGGAGAGTGTCAGTTTCTTTCACTGTGCGAGTCCTTGTTTCTAGGGACAAAGAAGGAAAGTGAGGGGAATTCTCCTTGTGCTATAGTGTGCTTTAAAAAAACATTTTTTCTAGGGACAGAAAACTCTAGGTAGGGAGAGTGTCAGTTTCTTTCACTGTGCGAGTCCTTGTTTCTAGGAACAAAGAAGGAAAGTGAGGGGAATTCTCCTTGTCCTATAGTGTGCTTTAAAAAAACATTTTTTCTAGGGACAGAAAACTCTAGGTAGGGAGAGTGTCAGTTTCTTTCACTGTGCGAGTCCTTGTTTCTAGGGACAAAGAAGGAAAGTGAGGGGAATTCTCCTTGTGCTATAGTGTGCTTTAAAAAAACATTTTTTCTAGGGACAGAAAACTCTAGGTAGGGAGAGTGTCAGTTTCTTTCACTGTGCGAGTCCTTGTTTCTAGGGACAAAGAAGGAAAGTGAGGGGAATTCTCCTTGTGCTATAGTGTGCTTTAAAAAAACATTTTTTCTAGGGACAGAAAACTCTAGGTAGGGAGAGTGTCAGTTTCTTTCACTGTGCGAGTCCTTGTTTCTAGGGACAAAGAAGGAAAGTGAGGGGAATTCTCCTTGTGCTATAGTGTGCTAAAGCATTCCTCATCAACCATCTTTGAAATCCTTGTTTTTTGGACAGTCAGGGAAATTGTCGTTGTGCTATTCTGTGCAAAAGCAATCATCCTCAACCATATTTAGAAATCCTTAAGTAAAGGGACAGAGAAGGACACCTGAAGGTAGCCCTTATTGCTTTTTTCCCATCTCCCTGCAGGCCATCTATTAGAATGTCTGGAAGGCAAACAAGGAGAGGCAGACAGTCAGGAGGCAATAAAAGAGGGCAAGCAGGCTCTGTGTCTGGGGGCAACAGTGCTGGTCGTGGACGCGGTGCATTGTCATCAGCACATGGCCATGGGACACGCTTGTCCTTCTTTTCGGCAGCTGGACATGTTGAGCCACATCATGCCGAAGACTTGGTAGAGTGGATGACCAAGCCCTCCTCCTCCTCCTCATCCTCTCTCACCCAGGCTCAGGGTACTGGCAAAGCAGCTGCCAAAGCGTCCTCTTCCCTGGTATCAATGTCAGACTCATCATCAGTCACTCCTTCCCTAGACCCACCATGTCCTCCTCCTGAGGAGTCCCCCGAACTGTTTGAGCACAGTGTTGGGTACATGCTCCAGGAGGATGCCCAGCGTTTCGAAGGGTCTGATGATGAAACCCAGCTACAGGAAGGCAGTAGCGTGAGAGCAGACAGAGGGGATGCTCAAGAAGGACACCAATCTGGCAGTCATGTTCCAGCAGCTGCAGCATACTGCCAGATTGGCTCCAGTGATGAGGAGGGAGGGGATGATGAGGTCACTGACTCCACGTGGGTGCCTAATAGTAGAGAGGAGGAGGAGGAGGATGAGGAGGAGGCACATCTCCAACGAGGCAGGATGCCCTTTGGTGGCCAGCGTAAGGGCAGTACACCGACGGAATCACACCGCAGAGCTCCGCCTGTGCAGGGCGCTGCCTCTGCCCGTCATTCAAAAAGTTCCTTGGTGTGGGCCTTTTTTGAGGCTAGTGCATCAGATCGCACAGCTGCTGTTTGCAACATATGTCTCAAGCGTATATCGCGTGGCCAAAACATCAGCCGCTTGGGTACCACATGCCTGACCAGACATATGTTGACCTGCCATGCAGCTCGTTGGCAAGCCTACCTCAAAGACCCACACCAAAGAACAAAGCGGACCTCTCCTTGCACCGCATCAGCTGGGATCTCCAACCCCACTATAACTTCAGTCCTCTCTGAAACATGCACTGAGAGGAATGAAGGTGTAGAATTAGGTGTGTCACAGCCAAGTACTTGCGGCCACTCTGCTAGCAGTACACCGATGTCCAATTCTAGCAGGCAAATTTCCCTGCCCCAGCTGCTGGACCGTCGAAAGAAGTTCACTCCCAGCCATCCACATGCCCAGCGGTTGAATGCTAGCTTGGCTAAATTGCTAGCGCTTCAACTGCTGCCTTTTCAGTTGGTAGACTCGGCTCCCTTCCGTGAGTTTGTGCAATGTGCGGTTCCTCAGTGGCAGGTTCCCAAACGCCACTTTTTCTCACGGAAGGCTATTCCGGCTCTCTACCGGCATGTGGAAGGCAATGTCTTGGCCTCGCTGGACAGGGCGGTCAGCGGTAAGGTGCATATTACCGCTGACTCATGGTCCAGCAGGCATGGACAGGGACGTTACCTTTCTTTCACGGCCCATTGGGTCACTCTTTTGGCAGCTGGGAAGGATGCAGGACAAGGTGCAGTAGTGTTGGAGGTTGTCCCACCGCCACGCCTCCAAAATGCTACTACTGGTTGTGACACACCTCTCTCCTCCACCCCCTCCTCCCCCTCCTCTTCTTCTTCCTCCATGGCCTCTTCCTGTGGTTTGTCCTATGAACCAGCGGTGCTCCGTAGCCGTTCACGGGGCTACGCAAGTACGCAGGCAAAAAGATGCCATGCCGTGCTTGCGCTGGTGTGTTTGGGGGACAGAAGCCACACTGGGGCAGAGGTCCTGTCTGCTCTGCAGGGCCAGGCCGAGAGGTGGTTGACGCCACGCCAGCTTAAGCCAGGAATGGTGGTTTGCGACAATGGCACCAACCTCCTCTCCGCCCTCCGACAGGGACAACTGACCCATGTGCCCTGTGTGGCTCACGTCCTTAACCTGGTGGTGCAGCGGTTCTTGGGCAGGTACCCGGGCTTACAGGATGTCCTGAGGCAGGCCAGGAAAGTCTGTGTGCATTTCCGCAGATCTTATAATGCCAGTGCTCGCCTGGCTGAGCTGCAAAAGGAGTTGAACCTGCCCAAGAACCGCCTTATATGTGACATGCCCACCAGGTGGAACTCAACGTTGGCCATGCTGCAGCGGCTGCACACGCAGCAGAGGGCCATCAATGAGTACCTGTGCGACTACGGCACCAGGACAGGGTCAGGGGAGCTTGGTTTTTTTTCTCCACGCCAGTGGGGCATGATCAGGGATGCATGCACTGTCCTGGCACCATTTGAGGAGGCCACGAGGATGGTGAGCAGTGACAGTGCATGCATCAGTGACACTGTACCTCTTGTCCACCTGTTGGAGCACACGCTGCGTGGAATAATGGACAGGGCACTTGAGGCAGAACAGAGGCAGGAAGAGGAGGACTTCCTTGCCTCTCAAGGCCCCCTTTACCCAGACAGTGTTCCTTCTGTCCCACCCATCGCACAGGAAGAGGAGGAGGAGGAGGAGGAGGAGGATTGTGTCAGCATGGAGGTGGAGGCTGGCACTCAGCATCATCAGCAGCAGTCTTTTAGGGATGATTTACAGTCCCAAGAAACCAGTGGACTTGTACGTGGCTGGGAGGAGGTGGCTGCGGATCATGTCGTCCTTAGTGACCCAGAGGACTCCGGAGCGAATGCCTCAGCAAACCTACGCTGCATGGCCTCCCTGATCCTGCAAAGTCTGCGGAAGGATCCTCGTATTCTTCGGATCAAGGAGAGGGACCATTACTGGCTGGCCACTCTCCTTGATCCACGGTACAAGGGTAAGGTTGCGGACCTTATGTTACCTTCGCAGAGGGAGCAGAGGATGAGACAACTCCGGGAGGCCTTGCAGAAAGGTCTGTGCAACGCGTTCCCAGAGACTGGGAGGTTACAAACTCCTGGTCCTGGACAACGAGTTGCTGAGGCTTCGGCCAGTCAAAGAAGGAGCGGTGGGGAAGGTGGCCGTCTGACCGATGCGTTCAGACAATTCTTTAGTCCGCAGCCCCAAAGTATGATCGGTTCCAGCAACCATCGCCAGCGTCTGATAAACATGGTGCAGGAATATCTAGGGGCAAGGTCAGACTTGGACACCTTCCCCACCGAAAATCCTCTGGCTTACTGGGTCTTGAGGATGGATCACTGGCCAGAGCTTGCACAGTATGCAATTGAGCTACTGGCCTGTCCTGCATCCAGCGTTCTTTCGGAACGCACATTCAGTGCTGCTGGAGGATTTGTCACGGATCACAGGGTGCGCCTGTCCACCGACTCGGTTGATCGACTGACTTTCATCAAGATGAACCAGTCTTGGATCACCACCAGCTACCACACACCTGATGCTGATATAACAGACTAATTGATTTTAACATGTCACATCCCTTCAAGACTGATGCTGATGCTGAGTGCCTGTGCTGTTATGTTGACTGGCTATCCTCCTCCTCCGAGTCCTCAATGATACGATTGATGATGATAGCTTGGAAGATCATTTTTGTTTATGGGTGCCGCCACCAGTGGCTAAGGCCCAATTTTTCAGCCCCTGTTTTACAGGGGCGTGTAATTACAATTTTTTTAGCAATAATTTGCCATAGGGCTCATTGCTGTGCTCCAAGTACAGTATCTGTGAGGGGTTGGAGTGTTGTGGCACCAGTGCCTAAGGCCCAATTTTTCAGCTCCTGTTTAAAAGGGGCGTGTCATTACAATTTTTGAAGCAATACTTTGCAACAGGGCTCATTGCTGTGCTCCAAGTACAGTATCTGTGAGGGGTTGTAGTGTTGTGCCACCCGTGCCTAAGGCCCAATTTTTCAGCCCCTGTTTTACAGGGGCGTGTAATTACAATTTTTTTAGCAATAATTTGCCATAGGGCTCATTGCTGTGCTCCAAGTACAGTATCTGTGAGGGGTTGGAGTGTTGTGGCACCAGTGCCTAAGGCCCAATTTTTCAGCCCCTGTTTAACAGGGGCGTGTCATTACAATTTTTGAAGCAATACTTTGCAACAGGGCTCATTGCTGTGCTCCAAGTACAGTATCTGTGAGGGGTTGTAGTGTTGTGCCACCAGTGCCTAAGGCCCAATTTTTCAGCCCCTGTTTAACAGGAGCGTGTCATTACAATTTTTGAAGCAATACTTTGCAACAGGGCTCATTGCTGTGCTCCAAGTACAGTATCTGTGAGGGGTTGTAGTGTTGTGCCACCAGTGCCTAAGGCCCAATTTTTCAGCCCCTGTTCAACAGGGGCATGCAATTACAATTCTTGATCTAATAATTCACAGCAGGGCCCATTGCTGCACCCACCAAGAGTAACTCTGAGGGCTTACAGTGTTGTGGCAACGCCACCACCACCACCACCACGAAAGGCCCAATTTTTCAGCCCCTGTTCAAAAGGGGCATGTAATTACAATTCTTGATCTAATAATTCACAGCAGGGCCCATTCCTGCACCCACCAAGAGTAACTCTGAGGGCTTACAGTGTTGTGGCAACACCACCACCACCACCACGAAAGGCCCAATTTTTCAGCCCCTGTTCAACAGGGGCATGCAATTACAATTCTTGATCTAATAATTCACAGCAGGGCCCATTGCTGCACCCACCAAGAGTAACTGTCAGGGCTTACAGTGTTGTGGCACCAGCACCACCATCAAAGGCCCAATTTTTACTACCACTGTTCAACAATTATATGTAATTAAAATTCCTGATATAATAGTTGACAGCAGGGCGTTCCAGCACCAACCAAGAGTAACTGTGAGTGCTTACAGTGTTGTGCCAACACCAACAACTAAGGGGCCTATTTCTGCAGAGTATATACGGCAGGTCCCTACTTTCAAACATCCAACTTACAAACGACTCCTACTTGCAAACGCAAGAAGACAACAGGAAGTGAGAGGAAATCTACCACTAGGAAGGAAAATTCTCTCCTGTAAGAATAAATATGGGAGAAAGGTGTCTCCTCTGTACTGATGCTTTATCAGCAATCCTTGTTTCAAGAAAAACACCACATTTCAAAAACAGTTGTCATTGGGACGGAAAGTGAGGTGAAATGTTCTGAACAGGGGCACAGACAGCAAAACAAATGTTACAGGGGTGATAACCCTTACCTATGTTTTCCAAAAAGTTTAAAAATAGATTTTTGGGCTGGAGCTACACTTCAACAATGTACCTGTTCAAAATTACAAACACATTCTACATAAGAACAAACCTACAGTCCCTGTCTTGTATGCACCGCCTGTATACGGCTGTTCAGAGTATATAGGGCCTTTTTTATTTTATGTGCGGGGTTCCCCTTAATATCCATACAAGACCCAAAGGGGCTGGTAATGGGCTGGGGTGGGGGGGGGGGTCATGGGGTAGCTATGCCATTTTTCTTAAAGATTTTCATCCATATTACCGGGACCAGACATTACATTAAAGCCGCAAGCAGTTTTAAATGTTTTTTTTTTTCCTTTAGAAGTGTCATTTTGTGCAGGGACAGTTCTAAACACGGGAAACACGTGGCACTTCACAGGCATACTTTAGACACCCCCCAGGTACGATATTTAAAGGAATATTTGACTTTTTTTTTTTCACTTTATGCATCATTAAAATGATCCCGAAAAACGACCGTTTTTAAAACTTCTTTTTGCATTGATACATGTCCCCTGGTGCAGAACCCGGGTTCCCAAACCCTTTTTAGGACAATAACATGCATAATAGTTGTTATAATTAGCACTTTAGAATTTGAACGTTCGCATCCATTGTATTTAATAGGGTTCTAATGTTCGTACGAACTTTCGGTCCGTTCGCGGGTTCTGGTGCGAACCGAACCCGGGGGTGTTCGGCTCATCACTAGAGGGGAACGATGAAGGCTTGGTTAGCCACTCCATCACCTCCTCAGTGTGCTTTAGCTGTACAGTATGCCCAGCATTCGAAAAAAATGGCAACTTGCCCTGACTGCAAATCTGCCTGCAGAAGCTGCTTGTCCCCTCATAGGCTCTCCCTGTAGGCCTGCCAGATATGATGATGATGATAATGGAGATTTAACAGCACCTCAAAAATCTGTTGTGCTGTGCTGCAAACATTTAGATGGAGGAGAGTGGAACTTGAACTGCCATTAAAGTGATTGTAAAGATTTCTTTTTTTTTAAATAACAAACATGTCATACTTACCTCCACTGTGCAGCTCGTTTTGCACAGTGTGGCCCCGATCCTTGACTTCTGGGGTCCCTTGGTGGCTCTTGCGGCTCCTCCCTGTATCAGATTACCCCCCTAGGAGAAGCGCTCTCCCAGGGGGTTATCTTGCGGGCGTGCTCCCGAGTCCAGCATTTGCGTCCATTGACACGAATGCCGGACTCGGCGCTGCCCCCCGATGCCCGCGTCATTGGATTTGATTGACAGCAGCGGGAGCCAATGGCTGCGCTGCTATCAATCTATCCAATCAAGAGCTGGGACCCCGTGCAGAGAGGGACACCGCGTCTCCGCCGAGTGAATTCCAGGGCTCAGGTAATTAAAACGGGGGGGGGGCTGGGGGGCTGGTGACTGCCAGAAGTTTTTTCACCTTAATGTATCCTATGAAAAAACACAAGGGTTTACAACCCCTTTAAGGATATTTATACCATAGCGTCCTTAGACCTGTTGGGGTCTTTGTTTAAGGTGAACTCCTAATGGATACCTAGATGGTGGGAGCAACTGTGTTCACAACTTTCAAGAACTGTTTTTGTGAGCACTTGATCTTCACATCTCAGCACTTTTTGATGCACATGCACTTTATTATTTGGAACTTATCTTAATTTTCCCTTACTTTATTCAATTCATTTATTTACTTTTTTATTTTCTTAGTACCATATTAACTTTTCTTGACAATTATTTTTATTCTTTATTTTTTAATTCACTGTATTTATTTTATCCTATTTTTGTTTATCTTCCGTTACAGTTTCAGACAGTTACTGGCTTAAATGGCTGTTTCTCAGCCAGCACAGTAATACTGTGACCCATTCCCCTATGCAATTTATCATCTTACTTGGTTTTAAGTAAGTGATACTTTCATATATGTATCACTTTTTCATGGATTCAACTCCATACTATAGTACACATCCCCAATCTTTCCCTCCTTTTCCCTTTTTTCCTTTTTTCTTTTTTCCTTTTACCCCTCCCCCCTCCCCCTCCCCTCTTTCCCTGTTTACCCCTTCCTCACACTGCTTTGTTTCACATTCTCAATTTTCCTTTTACTACCCAGTTTCCTTATCTTGTCCTCTGTGATCAATAGGGACAGTCCACACCCCCTTGGGGGTCCTTTGTCTGATCCAGGGACTTTTTGGTGGTTTCACTTGCTGGAGATCCATGATTGGGTAAGTGTCTTGGCCCCTAGATTGAAGCATGCTGATCTTGACTCCTTCTTTAAAAATATTGTGATTCACTATGATGTTTTTCTTTTTTGTAATAAATATGTATTTATCTTTCATTCTTTGTCTATACAGTTGTCAATACCAGTTCTGAGCACTATCGCACTACCCCCGAAGAAGCTATCAAAGCGAAACATATCGGGTTGATGCGACCAGTTGTTTGCTCTTTTCTTAATTATGACTTACTAATTGTGACTATTCTCCAAATTGCATTATAACCACTTTCGCATTACTTTATGTATACCTGTGATCGCCCGAGATCGATGTTTATGCATATGTTTAATAAAATGTAATTTTTTACTTAGTATATTCTTCCTCATCTCTTCTATTTCATTGATTGCACCGCCAAAAAATCCCACCTTCCCCTCTCCCAACGTCTTAATATTTTTTATGTAAAATCAGATAAATATCTGCTTTTGATTTGAGTACTTTATCACTGTTTCATATATTATCGCATATATTGTATTTTTTGTTTTGTTTTTTTAAATTAGGGGTAGTAATTTTTACTAGGGCTGTTACTGATTAAAATTTTCCTGTTCGATTAATCGATTTTTTTTTTTAAATCGATTAATCGACTAATTTCGATTAATTATAACGCACATACAGATCCAACTACTTTTAGCTGATCTCCTTGCAGGCCGATTCCCAGTGCAGCTCCCAACCACTGGAAAAATGGATAGCAGGATACAAAAAACACACAAAGGCAGCGCTCGATGGGAATAGCATTAAAACTTTTAAGTAGATAACAAAATAGATAACAAGTATAGTTAACAAAATAAAGTAAATAACAAAATAAATATTGCACTGGAGATAAAATCGATGTAGCTACATAAACTGTAAAAATGGTGCGAGTAATACCAAACGGTAGAAAAAGCAGTCATAAAAACATGTGGGTAAGTATGATACTGGTATAAAAATGTGTACAACGATACCACTGCTTAATCCAGATGAGGAGGGGTTATCATCAGTCTGTCGGCATGTAGATGTCCCGTGAAGGGAACTATCACAACTCCCAGTGGATGGCTGTAGAATCCCAGGTTGATAGAGGGAAGTGATAGAGGGAAGTGTAACAGCCCTTGCGTGTGGCAGACAGTAAGGTCCTGCCGGCATGCAGATATGAAGGCACAACAAAGGAGCCCTTCAGATGGACACGGCAAGCCCCGCCGGTGTCCGTGACGTCACCGGATCTCCGACGGAACTCCCTGAAGACCTGGAAGCGGCGGAGAGGTGAGTACCGATCAAAAGATTTTTGATCGATCAAAAAAATTAATCGATTAATCGAGGAATTAATAGTTAATTTCCACAGTCCTAATTTTTACATATTTGTCTTTCTTTGCTGCTTAGCTTCTTGAATTAGTGCACTTTATCACTGTTTCGCATGTTATCTCATATTATCGCATACCACCGTATTTTTATTTATTTTAAAAAAATTAGGGATAGTCGTTCATGCATATTTGTCAATTTTTTCTGCATATCTTCTTGCATATTATCGCATATTACTGCTTTTCTTGTTCATTTTTGATATTAGGGAGTAGGGATGAGCTTCGAGTTCGAGTCGAACTCATGTTCGAGTCAAACTCATGTTCGACTCGAACATTGCCTGTTCGCCTGTTCGCCGAACAGCGAACAATTTGGGGTGTTTGCGGCAAATTCGAAAAATCTAAAGTGCTAATTTTAAAGACTTATATGCAAGTTATTGTCATAAAAAGTGTTTGGGGACCCGGGTCCTGCCCCAGGGGACATGTATCAATGCAAAAAAATGTTTTAAAAACGGCCGTTTTTTTGGGAGCAGTGATTTTAATAATGCTTAAAGTGAAACAATAAAAGTGAAATATTCCTTTAAATTTCGTACCTAGGGAGTGTGCATAGTATGTCTGTAAAGTAGCGCTTGTTTCCCGTGCTTAGAACTGTCACTGCACAAAGTGTCATTTCTGAAGGAAAAAAAGTAATTTAAAAGCACTCGCGGCTATAATGAATTGTCGGCTCCCGGCAATACAGAGAAAAGTCATTGATGAAAAAAAAAATGCGTGGGGTCCCCCCAAATTCAATTACCAGGCCCTTCAGGTCTGGTATGGATTTTAAGGGGAACTCCACGCCAAATACAAAAAAAAATGGGGTGGAGTTCCCCCCAAAAATCCATACCAGACCCTTTATCCGAGCACGCAACCTGGCAGGCCGCAGGAAAAGAGGGGGGGACGAGAGAGCGCCCCCCCTCCTGAACCATACCAGGCCATATGCCCTCAACATGGGGAGGATGCTTTGGGGGTCTGTGACCCCTCAAAGCACCATGTCCCAATGTTGATGGGGACAAGGGCCTCATCCCCACAACCCTTGACCGGTGGTTGAGGGGGTCTGCGAGCGGGGGGCTTATCGGAATCTGGAAGACCCCTTTAATTGTGGGGATGAGGCCCTTGTCCCCATCAACATGGGGACATGGTGCTTTGAGGGGTCACAGGACCCAGGTTCCAAACACTTTTTATGACAATAACTTGCATATAAGCCTTTAACATTAGCACTTTAGATTTTTCATGTTCGAGTCCCATAGACTTTAACGGTGTTCGGATGTTCGAACAAATTTATTGCCTGTTCGCAAGTTCTGGTGCGAACCGAACTGGGGGGTGTTTGGCTCATCCCTATTGGGGATAATCATTCATGTATATTTGTTTATTTTTGCTGTATAGCTTTTTGAACTAGCGCACTTTATCAATGTTTCACAACATTTGTGCACATTATTGCTTAATACTGCATTTTTGCCTTTTTTTGATGCTTAGGTCCTTAACCACTTAACGACCGCTCACTGTATATATACGTCGGCAGAATGGCACCGACAGGCACAATCACATAGAGTGTACGTGATCGCCTTTGTACAGTTGGGGGGTCCGATCGGACTCCCCTCCTATACAGTGAGCGGCCGTTAATCGTTGGGGAGCGATCAGAGATCAGAGATGAGGGGGTGACCATTTGATTTCGGCCACCCCCTCGCGATCGCTCCCGGCCAATGAAAATGCTTCCTCCGCCATGTGATGTAAACACAGGCAGGAGGAAGTGATGTCATCTCCCTCGCGGCGGTCTTTTCGATTCCGGCGCCGAGGAGAGAGGAAGCAGGTTAGTGCACCAACAGTCCACTGACACATAGGTACACATAGGCACACATTTCACCCCCCAGTCACCCCCAGATCACCCCCCAGGTCACCCCCCAGCCCCCAATCACAGTGTCACTGATTGCAGTGATCATTTATTTTACTGATCACTGCATTTAGTGTCATCTGTGATAGTAAAAAGTTGCAGGGCAGTTAGGTTTAGGCCCCTTTAGGTCCAGGGTAGCCCCCTAACCCCCCCCTAATAAAGGTTTAACCCCTTGATCGCCCCCCAGGTAACCCTTTCACCCCCTAACGCCAGCGTCACTAAGCGATCGTATTTTCGATCGCTGTATTTAGTGCCGGTGGTGCCCTAGATAGCCAGTTATTTATTTTTAGTTTCGCTGCAGGTTTTTAGAGCGTCAGGTACCCCCATATATTATTTTAACCCCCTGATTGCCCCTAGAGTTAACCCTTTCACCAGTGATCACCGTATAAGCGTCACTGGTGACACTGGTTACCCAGTTAGTTATTTAGTTATTTAGGTAACCCGTCAGGTTTTTATATAGCGTCGGGTACCCCCATATTTAACCTAATAAAGGTTTTAACCCCCTGATTGCCCCTAGTTAACCCTTTCACCAGTGATCACCATATAAAGGTTACGGGTGACACTGGTTGGTTAGTTTGCTTTTTATAGCATTAGGGCACCCGCCGTACATAACCCAATAAAGGTTTAACCACCTGATCGCCCGACGGGTGAGATCAATTAGGTTTTAGCACCAGAGAGGGTCTGCGTCGCCCCAGGCAGCGTTAGGTTAGTGCCAGTAACGCTAACACCCACGCGCAAAGCATACACCTCCCTTAGTGGTATAGTATCTGATCAGATCTATACTAGCGTCCCCAGCGGTTTAGGGTTCCCAAAAACGCAGTGTTAGCGTGATCAGCCCAGATACCTGCTAGCACCTGCGTTTAGCCCCTCCGCCCAGCCCAGCCCAGCCCACCCAAGTGCAGTATCGATCGATCACTGTCACTTACCAAACACAAAACACATAACTGCAGCGTTCGCAGAGACAGTCCTGATCCCTGCGACCGCTAACAGTTTTTTTGTAGCGTTTGATATATTTGCTGACGACAGTCGGGTGCTTTTTTTCCTGTGAATCTTACTAGTGTAGCCCTAAATTTAGACCCCAAAATGGCAAGTCGAAGGTACACTAGTAAAGAGGCCTACGAGATTCTGAGCATGACAGATAGTGAAGAGGAGGTCACGTATCTGTCAGATTCAGGCTCAGAATATCTTCCCGTAGAAGACAGTGACGTCAGCGGCCCCACGTCAGATAGCTCTGACGACGAAGTTGAGGTCCCTGCTAAGGTCAGGCGTACCCGATCCCGATCTTCTGAGGTTGTTGAGGAGCAAGAACCGCAGGGCTCTCGTATCATGCAGCAGAGGAGTACTAGCGCCGCTATTCCTTCTGGTGAATTGGCAAGCACCAGCGGCCTAGTACAGCCTGGGCGCACATCCAGCACTGCAGTATCATGTGGTGACGTGGCGAGTCCCATAAGTGCAGTTCAAGCTGGCGAGGTGGCAAGTACTAGTAGTGTCCCGCTGCCACCAAGAAGACAAAGGCAGGCCCGTCGTACCCATAGTGCTCTTCCTGCAGAATTTGCCTATCCTGATTGGGTCCCCACCACTTCTGCAGAACCCGTACTTCCCCCATTCACTGCCCAACCCGGTATTCAGGTGGAAACTGCTGATTTTATGCCAATCGATTATTATTCGCTGTTTTTCACGGAAGATCTCTATAGATCTATTATGGACCAGAGTAATTTATATGCTGGTCAATTCATCGCCGCTAATCCCCAGTTGCCTTCCATTGCCAAAGATTGGAAACCAATTACGGTTTCCGAATTTAAGACCTTTCTGGGCCTTTCCCTCAACATGGGCACACATAAATTCCCGTCATTGCGTGCTTATTGGTCCACTCACCCAATTGACCACATGCCCGTGTTCTCTGCCTCCATGCCCAGGAAACGATACGAGCAGATTTTGCGGTTCATGCACTTCAACGACAATGAACTTTGTCGTCCACGTGGGGACCCTGAATACGACCGGCTCTATAAAATTCGGCCCCTCATAAACCACTTCAACGAACGTTTTGCAGCCTTGTTTATTCCCGATCAAGCTGTCTGCGTTGATGAGTCCCTGATTAAATTTTCTGGCCGCTTGGCTTTCAAGCAGTACCTTCCCAGCAAGCGTGCCAGATACGGGGTCAAGCTGTATAAGTGCTGTGACAGGGCAACAGGCTATGTATGGAGCTTTATGGTTTATGAGGGAAAAGATAGTCAGGTTGAGCCGGTCAACTGCCCGGATTACATAGGGAGCGCTGGCAAGATAGTGTGGAACTTGGTGTCACCCTTATTCGGAAAGGGGTACCACTTGTATGTGGACAATTATTACACGAGCGTACCACTGTTTAGTCACTTGTTTGATCATCAGATTGGAGCATGTGGCACCGTGCGACCTAATCGCCGGGGCTTTCCCCAGCGGCTTGTAGATGCCCGTCTTAGGCTGGGGGAGAGAGCCTGTGTAAAGTGTAATAACTTGCTCGCTATGAAGTGGAGGGACAATAAGAATGTTTTCCTTCTTACCTCCCTTCATGCAGACACAACAGTCCAAATTCGTACGGCGACTGGTGTTGTGGAGAAACCCCTCTGTGTCCACGAATATAACAAAAATATGGGAGGGGTGGACCTCAACGACCAGTTGATGGCGCCGCATCTAATTGACCGTAAGGCGAGACGCTGGTACAAAAAAGTGTCTCTATCCTTATTCCAATTGGCTTTGCTGAACGCTCATGTGCTATACAGAGCTTCAGGCGGGACTTTATCTCTTCTAAAATTCCAGAATGAGATAGTCACAGAACTCCTGTATCCAGGCGGTTCTGCACCTCACCATCCCCTACCAAATGCAGTAAGCCAGCTGCATGAGAGGCATTATACGCATCTCCTCCCGAGTACCCCTACCCAACGAGCCCCCCAAAAAAGATGTCGTGTCTGTAGCAAGCGCGGATTTAGGCGTGACACCCGTTATTATTGTCCACTCTGTCCTGACAAACCTGGTCTTTGCCTTGGTGAATGTTTTGAACGCTACCACTCAAAAGTGAAGTTTTAGCGTAGGGTACAGCATTTCACAGACTAGGACACACTTACACAGGGTCTCCCAAGATGCCATTACATTTTGAGAGACCCGAACCATTACAGTTGTTAAAGTTTAAAAAAAAAAGTGTAAAAAAAAAAAAAATACGTAAAAAACAAAAACACAAAAAATATATAAAATAAAAAAAACAAAAATAGTTGTCGTTTTATTGTTCTCTCTCGCTCTCTCTATTTTCTCTCTATTGTTCTGCTCTTTTTTACTGTATTCCATTCTGCAATGTTTTATCATGCTTGCTTTTCAGGTATGTATTTTTTTGTTTTCAGGTGCGCCATTCAACTGCAGCGCGGAATTATTTATCTTGACAGCAACAGCGTTTGCTCCCACGATACATAAAGCCGTGACTCCAGAGCTGTAGGAGGTGATTTCACCACCACAGTTAAAAAAAAGAGCATATATGCCGAAGCATGGGGGCAGCAGGGGCGGAGGAGCGATTTTGCTCCTAATGCCGCGTATATACGGTCGAAATTCCGACGGAGGCTTGCCCGTGGAAAAGTTTGACCGTGTGTACGCGGCATAACGTTTTATGCCGCGTACATACGGTCGAAATTTCGACAAAGGCTTGCCCGTGGAAAAGTCAGACCGTGTGTACGCGGCATAACTTTTTTGCGGGAGGATGCCCCCATGCTTCGGCATATATATATTTTAGGCACAGGTTGCGTTAAAAAAATGTTTTATTTTTTACTAGGTTTTGTTTTGGTATTTGCTTTGCAGGTATGGTATGGTAAGGTCTTACTGTTGTACTGTAATGTTACTTTGTTTTAATGTTAACCATCATTTGCTTAGCAGGTACGCCATTCAGTTGCATCGCGGATTTATTTATCTTGACAGCAACAGCGTTTGCTCCCACGATACATAAAGCCGTGACTCCAACGCTGTAGGAGGTGATTTCACCACCACAGTTAAAAAAAGAGCATATATGCCGAAGCACGGGGGCAGCAGGGGCGGAGGAGCGATTTTGCTCCTAATGCCGCGTATATACGGTCGAAATTTCGACGGAGGCTTGCCCGTGGAAAAGTTTGACCGTGTGTACGCGGCATAACCTTTTATGCCGCGTAAATACGGTTTAAATTTCGACAAAGGCTTGCCCGTGGAAAAGTCCGACCGTGTGTACGCGGCATAACTTTTTTGCGGGAGGATGCCCCCATGTTTCGGCATATATGCCCATCATTAGAAGTGGGTGGATGAAGGGAGGTATTCTAATGGTGGGCATACCCACCGATCAATCTCTTTTTTTCGTTCAGCCAACAGGCTGCATGAAAAAAAAGATTACAATACATGTCCAACAAGGACCAGCAACGTACTGGTATGTTGCTGGACTTTGAATGTTTATACCAGAATGATGCCTGCAGGTTTAGGTATCATCTTGGTATCATTCTTTTCAGCCAGTGGCCAGCTTTCATGTAAAAGCAATTCTAGCAGATAATTAGCCTCTAGACTGCTTTTACAAGCAGTGGGAGGGAATGCCCCCCCCCCGGATATAAACAGCACCATTGGGAAATTGGGAAAGCATTTTATCACACCGATCTTGGTGTGGTCAGATGCTTTGAGGGCAGAGGAAAGATCTAGGGTCTAACCCCCCATTTTTTTTCAAAAAAAGAGTACCAGTCACTACTTATTGCTATCATAGGGGATATTTACATTCCCTGAGATAACAATAAAAATGATAAACAAAAAAAATATGGAAGAAACAGTTTAAAAATAAAATAAAAAAGCAAAATAAATAATTAAAAAAAAAAAAAAAAAAAAAAGCACCGCTGTCCCCCCCTGCTTTTGCGCAAAGGCGAACGCAAGCGTCGGTCTAGCGTCATATGTAAACAGCAATTGCATCATGCATGTGAGGTATCACCGCAAAGGTCAGATCGAGGGCAGTAATTTTAGCAGTAGACCTCCTCTGTAAATCTAACGTGGTAGCCTGTAAAGGCTTTTAAATGCTTTTAAAAATGAATATAGTTTCTCGCCGCTGCGCGTTTGTGCGCAATTTTAAAGCATGTCGTGTTTGGTATCCATGTACTCGGCTTAAGATCATCTTTTTTATTTCATCAAACATTTGGGCAATATAGTGTTTTTTAGTGCATTAAAAATAAAAAAAGTGTGTTTTTCCCCCAAAAAAATTCGTTTGAAAAATCGCTGCGCAAATACTGTGTGGAAAAAAAAATGAAACACCCACTATTTTAATCTGTAGGGCCTTTGCTTTAAAAAAATATATAATGTTTGGGGGTTCAACATAATTTTCTTGCAAAAAATTTTTTTTTTTCATGCAAACAAAAAGTGTCAGAAAGGGCTTTGTCTTCAAGTGGTTAGAAGAGTGGATGATGTGTGACATAAGCTTCCTAATGTTGTGCATAAAATGCCAGGACAGTTCAAAACCCCCCCAAATGACCCCATTTTGGAAAGTAGACACCTCAAGCTATTTGCTGAGTGGCATGTTGAGCCCATTGAATATTTTTTTTTTGTCCCAAGTGATTGAATAATGACAAAAAGAAAAAAAAAATGTACAAAAAGTTGTCACTAAATTATATATTGCTCAAACATGCCATGGTTATATGTGGAATTGCACCCCAAAATACATTCTGTTGCTTCTCCTGAGTACGGGGATACCACATGTGTGAGACATTTTGGGAGCCTAGCCGCGTACAGGACCCCGAAAACCAAGCACCGCCTTCAGGATTTCTATGGGTGTAAATTTTTGATTTCACTCCTCACTGCCTATCACAGTTTCGGAGGCCATGGAATGCCCAGATGGCACAAAACCCCCCCAAATGACCCCATTTTGGAAAGTAGACACCCTAAGCTATTTGTTGAGAGGTATGTTGAGTATTTTGCAGATCTCGCTTTTTGTCACAAAGTTTTAAAAATTGAAAAAAATAAATAAATAAAAAAATATGTCTTTCTTCATTTTCAAAAACAAATGAGAGCTGTAAAATACTCACCATGCCTCTCGGCAAATAGCTTGGGGTGTCAACTTTCCAAAATGGGGTCATTTGTGGGGGTTTTGGGCTATCTTGGCATTTTATGGCCTTCAAAACTGTGATAGGTAGTGAGGAGTGAAATCAAAAATTTGTGCCCTTAGAAACCTTGAAGGCGGTGCTTGATTTTTGGGGTCCCGTACGCGGCTAGGCTCCCAAAAAGTCCCACACATGTGGTATCCCCGTACTCAGGAGAAGCAGCAGAATGTATTTTGGGGTGTAATTTCACATATGCCCATGGCATGTGTGAGCAATATATCATTTAGTGACAACTTTGTGCAAAAAAAACAAAGTTTGTCATATTCCCGCAACTTGTGGCAAAATATAAAATATTCCATGGACTGAACATGCCTCTCAGTAAATAGCTTGGGGTGTCTACTTTCCAAAATGGGGTCATTTGGGGGGGTTTTGTGCTATTTTGGCATTTTATGGCCTTCGAAACTGTGATAGGTAGTGAGGAGTGAAATCAAAAATTTACGCCCTTAGAAATCCTGAAGGCGATGCTTGGTTTTTGGGGCCCCGTACCCGGCTAGGCTCCCAAAAAGTCCCACACATGTGGTATCCCTGTACTCAGGAGAAGCAGCAGAATGTATTTAGGGGTGCAATTCCACATATAACCATGGCATGTGTGAGCAATATATCATTTAGTGACAACTTTTTGTACATTTTTCTTTTTTTTTTCTTTTTATCATTATTCAATCATTTGGGACAAAAAAAAAATATTCAATGGGCTCAACATGCCTCTCAGCAAATAGCTTGGGGTGTCTACTTTCCACAATGGGGTCATTTGGGGGGGTTTTGTGCCATCTTGGCATTTTATGGCCTTCAAAACTGTGATAGGTAGTGATAGGTAGTGAGGAGTGAAATCAAAAAATTATGCCCTTAGAAACCTTGAAGGCGGTGCTTGGTTTTTGGGGTCCCGTATGCGACTAGGCTCCCAAAAAGTCTCACACATGTGGTATCCCCGTACTCAGGAGAAGCAGCAGAATGTATTTTGGGGTGTAATTTCACATATGCCCATGGCATGTGTGAGCAATATATCATTTAGTGACAACTTTGTGCAAAAAAAATTAAGTTTGTCATATTCCTGCAACTTGTGGCAAAATATAAAATATTCCATGGACTAATCATGCCTCTCAGTAAATAGCTTGGGGTGTCTAATTTCCAAAATGGGGTCATTTGGGGGGGTTTTGTGCTATTTTGGCATTTTATGGCCTTCGAAACTGTGATAGGTAGTGAGGAGTGAAATCAAAAATTTGCGCCCTTAGAAATCCTGAAGGCGGTGCTTGGTTTCCGGGGTCCCGTACGTGGCTAGGCTCCCAAAAAGTCCCACACATGTGGTATCCCCGTACTCAGGAGAAGCAGCAGAATGTATTTTGGGGTGCAATTCCACATATAACCATGGCATGTGTGAGCAATATATCATTTAGTGACAACTTTTTGTCATTATTCAATCACTTGGGACAAAAAAAAAATATTCAATGGGCTCAACATGCCTCTCAGCAATTTCCTTGGGATGTCTACTTTCCAAAATGGGGTCATTTGGGGGGGGGGGTTTGTACTGCCCTGCCATTTTAGCACCTCAAGAAATGAGATAGGCAGTCATAAATTAAAAGCTGTGTAAATTCCAGAAAATGTACCCTAGTTTGTAGACGCTATAACTTTTGCGCAAACCAATAAATATACGCTTATTGACATTTTTTTTACTAAAGACATGTGGCTGAATACAGTTTGGCCTAAATGTATAACTACAATTGAGTTTATTCGATTTTTCTTATAACAAAAAGTAGAAAATATCATTTTTTTTCAAAATTTTTGGTCTTTTTCCATTTATATCGCAAAAAATAAAAATCACAGAGGCAATCAAATACCATTAAAAGAAAGCTCTATTTGTGGGAAGAAAAGGACACAAATTTCGTTTGGGTACAACATTGCATGTCCGCACAATTTACAGTTAAAGCAGCGCAGTGCAAAATTCTGAATTCACCTCTGGTCCTTTAGCTACCAAAAGGTCCGGGGCTTAAGTGGTTAAATTAGCGCACCATTTTTATTATGATTATTTGTACTATGCCGCGTACACACGATCATTTTTCATGACGTTAAAAATGACATTTTTAAAAATGGGCATTAAAAACGATCGTGTGTAGGCTCCAGAGCATTTTTAACGACGTGAAAAATGGCCTAAAAAAATTAGAACCTGCTCTATTTTTTCACGTTGTTTTTCACGTCGTTTTTTTTTTACTTCGTGAAAAACGGTAGTGTGTATGCTTTTATGAGGGGAAAAAATACGCGCATGCTCAGAATCAAGTATGAGACGGGAGCGCTCGTTCTGGTAAAACTAGCGTTTGTAATGGAGATAGCACATTCGTCACGCTGTAACGGACTGAAAAGCACAAGGCTGAAAAGCGCGAATCATCGCTCAACAAACTTTACTAACATGAAGGGTGGCGCCATCCCAACTGAACTTCCCCTTTATAGTACAGTCTTAAGTGTTGTACGTCACTGCGCTTTGCTCAAGTGTTTTTTTTAATGAACGTGTGTATGCAAGGCAGGCTTGAGAGGAAACATGAAAAATCACGTCGAGAAAAACGTCGTTTTTAAAAATGACATTAAAAACGATCGTGTGTACGCGGCATTAGAGTGTTGAGGTCACTTGCTAATGGTTGCAGCTTTTTCATGTGTATTTTTAAGGTGATATATTATTCTTTGGTATTTATGTATATCAGTTTTAGTTGGTTGTGAGGTCCATAGCAGCGCACAAGTACTTTATATTTAATTTTCATCCCAAAAGATGGAGATTTAGCCAAACGACTGAAACTCTCAGCTTATCTCTACTGATTATGGACACTCTCTAGTTTATTTTTTATTTTTAGCTGTTTAACAGCTAAGCATCAGCATTTTACTTCTGATTTAAATAGAGACATTTATTCTTACAATGTGTTATCTCCAGGGAATTCTTTTGTGACAAGAACAACAGTTAAATCCCGTATCCCATCTGAGTATCCTTAGGCCACGTTATCTCTATCCCAAATCTCTGGAAGGTTTTTTCCTTAGACTTGCTTATAAATAAGTTAATTGCTTTGATCTGGAAAGTGCCAAACAATGTTGCACTATATCTTCGGGGACTACTTTAGTAAGTAAAAGGCTGCCCTAGAGTGACTTCTGTTTGCACCTATGAACGAGATGTTACATATCATCTGCAGTAAATACATTGATGGGCAGCAGTAAGATTTTTGTCTGCATTACACATTTTGCTATCTTTTGTTTAACAGTAGATACAATTCATCACACATTTACTAAAAACTTTAAGGACTTTAACTCCTTGACGACCAGCCGCTGCAGTTTTACTGCGGCAGAATGGCAAGGCTGGGCTAAGTGACCTTACCTTACGTCACTCCGCCTTTTGCCACTAGGGGTGCGCGCGGCTCGCCGCCGGAGCCGTTGCGAGTGCCCGGAGGGCGCGATGACCGCTGGGCACCTGCAATCGCTCATGACAGAGCGAGAACCGAGATCTGTGTGTGTTCTTTCCGGGCATAGGAGACTGATCTCTCTCTTCCCCTAGTTAGTCCCATCCCCCCTACAGTTAGAACACAGTGAGGGAATACAGCTAACTCTTTGATCTACCCCTAGTGTTAACCCCTTCCTTGCCAGTGACATTTATACGGTGATCAGTGCATTTTTATAGCACTGATCACTGTATAATTGTTAATGGTTCAAAAAATTTGTCAAAAGTGTCCAATTTGTCCGCCGCAATATTGCAGTCCTGATAAAAATCACAGATCGCCGCCATTACTAGTAAAAAAATAATAATAATAAAGATGCCATAAATCTATCCCCTATTTTGTAGATGCTATAACTTTTGCGCAAACCAATCAATATACGCTTAATGCGATTTTTTTTTTGCCAAAAATATGTAGAAGAATACATATCGGCCTAAATTGAGAAAAAAATAGTTAAAAAAAAAAATGTGGGATATTTATTATAGCAAAAAGGAAAAGATATTGGGGGTTATTCACTACAAGTGCAAACTGCACTTGAAAGTGCACTGAAAGTGCAATTGGAAGTGCAGTTGCTGTAGATCCGAGGGGGACATGCAAGGAAAAAAAAACAGCATTTTAGCTTGCACATGATTGGATAATAAAATCAGCAGAGCTTCCCCTCATTTCAGATCTACCCCTCAGATTTACAGCGACTGCACTTCCAAGAGCAATTTCAAGTGCACTTTGTAGTTTGCACTTGTAGTGCAAAGTGGATTTGCCTTTCGGAAATAACCCCCATTGTGTTTTTTTCAAAATTGTCGCTCTTCTTTTGTTTATAGCGCAAAAAATTTAAAACGCAGGCGTGATCAAATGACACCAAAAGAAAGCTCTATTTGTGGGAAAAAAAGGAAGTCAATTTTGTTTGGGTACAGCGTCGCATGACCACGCAAATGTCAGTTAAAACGACGCAGTGATCTTAACATACCATTAGTTCCAACAGAAGACACTACCTCTGGGGTATCATCAATCTCCCTTAGTATGCGTAATCGTATAGCTCAAATTTTTCACAGAAACCAAATGATTGACATTTGGCACCTGCTGCACCCCACTGAAAGGGACTATACTTTCTACTCTACTCCCCATGAATCCTACTCGCGAATAGATTAATTCCTGGTTCCACATGTTCAACTACACTCGGTACAGAAGGCTGATATAGGCTCCATCACTTGGTCAGACCATGCACCGATATCTATGATATACACTCTGGGAGACCCCCAGATGACTAGGTTAAAGCAGTGGAGATTGAATGAAAGCCTCCTACAAGACCAAATTGTCTTAGAGGATGTTATCAAGGAATTTAAATTTTATTTTGCTACAAATGATACCCCAGATTGAGACCCAGGCATTATATGGGAAGCACATAAGGTGGTTATTCGTGGGGTACTAATTAAACATGGGGCTAGGATTAAGAGAAAACGTACAGAGCAGTTAAAACTATTTCTTGAAGAACTAGCCATATTGGAGACCCGACATAAACAGGCTCGATCCCCTTCTCTAGAGAGAGCTCTAAGGAATAAACAAACTCAAATTTCTGAACTCTTTTATTTTAAAGCTAAAGCTACATTACAGGTTTGCAGAAGATTCTCATATGAGTCCGGGGATAAATGTGGGAAATTATTGGCTAGGACTTTACGGGAGCAGAAACTAAGGAATTATATTCCACATCTTATGTCATCTAGTCAAGGTAGAGTTACGAAACCAAAAGAAATAGTACAGGAATTCCAGGAATTTTATGAGTCCTTGTATAATCTACAGATAAACCCTTTTACACAGGAGCAGATAGATTTGTATCTCTCAACATCAGCTATACCCCAATTAATAGAAGAGGACAGGGAAGACCTTGAAAAACCCATAACCATAGAAGAATTACAAAGAGTAGTAAACACTACTAAACTGGGTAAGGCACCAGGGCCGGGTGGCCTGACGGCCCAATATTATAAAACACTCTTCCCATCCCTATCCCAATATATGCTCAAGCTATTCAATGCACTAGGGTCAACAGCAACACTTGCTAAAGACACCTTGCTGGCCCATATCTTGGTTATTCTAAAAGAAGGAAAAGATCCAACTTTGTGTGGAAGCTATAGACCAATTTCCCTGCTCAATCTTGATCTTAAGCTTTTCACTAAAATCTTAGCAAATAGGATCCAAAAGTACATTCCTAATCTGATACATTTGGATCAGGTGGGATTTGTTCCCACACGAGAAGCACGTGATAACACTACAAAAGTTATCAATTTATTACAGATAGTAAATGCAACACAAAGACAATGTGTTTTTTTAAACACAGACGCGGAAAAGGCCTTTGATAGGGTGAGTTGGAGTTTCATGCTAGCGGTCCTACGACATGGAGGTTTTGGAAGTAGGATGCTACAATGGATCTCTTCCATTTACTCATGTCCAAGGGCCCAGGTACGAGCAAATGGCATATTATCAGAGACTTTTTGCATCTCAAATGGGACACGCCAGGGGTGTCCCCTGTCGCCTCTGCTGTTTGCCCTGACACTGGAACCGTTTTTGTGTATGGTTCGTTTAAACGAGGACGTTACAGGAGTGCACATAGGGAACATTCAAAGTAAGATCTCGGCGTATGCTGATGATATGCAATTTTCTCTTAAGAACCCTCTGATTGCGATTCCTAATCTGATGAAGGAATTCGAGAAATATGGCCGGCTCTCTAATCTTCGTATTAATTTTAGCAAGTCAGAAGCAATGGGGGTTAATTTACCACAAACACGGGTCGAGCAACTCAAACAATACTTTAAGTTCAAGTGGACTAATAAAGCATTAACATATTTGGGCACTTTAATCCCGCCGAATATAGCTAAGATTTTTGAGTTAAACTTTCCCCCATTATTGCAAAAAATAAAGATACTATTAAATAAATGGAAGGCTGGCCTATATACTTGGTTAGGAGGACGCTGTAACATCATTAAGATGAGCATTCTCCCTAAATTTCTATATTTACTACAAGCATTACCAGTATATGTTCCGCCAATTTATTTTAAACAGAGCCAGAAATTAATTTTTGATTTTATTTGGGCAAGCAAGCACCCCCGGGTGCAACGGAAACAATTAATGCTTCCTAAAAGAAATGGGGGACTAGCGGTCCCAGATATACGGAGATATCAAGCAATACATATGAGCAGGGTCATCGATTGGAATAGACATAGAGATAGTAAGCTCTGGGTGCAGATTGAACAGGGTCAAATACAGGTACCCTTGGGTAGAGTGCCATGGTGTTTCCCCTCCCTACCTAAAGAGGTGACCAAACATCCGCTAGTAGGAAATACGGCTAGACTTTGCTCAAAGACGCTCCCTATGGTTGGTATAATACCTACCACTTCCCCTCTATACCCGATATTGGGGAACCCTCTATTCACGCCAGGGTATGAGGATGTGGAATTTAGATACCTGGTGAATAGAGGGTGTATACAAGCACTAAACTATGTAAAGGCGGGAGCATGGCTGACAATTGGGGAATTGACTGACCAAGGAGGTGACTTTGGATTAAAGTTTTGGAATGCCGTACAGATTACCCATTTCTTGAATACCCTTCCACCACCGAGACAATTTGATAGGCCGCTCAATAGATTTGAGAAACTATGTGCAGAGGAGGGGACAACATCTCACTCTTTAGCGGCTAGCTATGAAATATTGATGATAGTGCCGGAGACTCATTCTCTGAAATGCGTCCAGGATTGGGAAAGGGAACTGGGGGAATCTTTTAGTTTGGGGCAGCGACAGCATATTTTCAGGTTTACACATGAATCCTCAATCTGTGTTAAAACACAACAAACTAACTTTAAGATCCTTACCGGGTGGTACAGAACACCAGTGAGATTAAAGAAAATCTACCCCGACACCTCAGACCTGTGCTGGAGATGCCAGGAAGATAAAGGCACTATGCTACACATTTTTTGGAGCTGCCCTAAACGGAGGAATTTTTGGAGGGAGGTTAGACGAATTCTTCAAATGTGTTCAGACCAAAGGATACCGGAGGACCCAGCGTTTTTTCCTTTTACATGCCAATCATATACCAGGGAAAGAATATAGTGAATCTAGCATAGGCCACCTGTTAGATGCGGCCAAGGCATGCATTCCTTTGAAATGGAAATCACTAGTTCCACCGACGACCGGAATGTGGATACGTAAAGTTAAAGAAATAAGCAAACTAGAAGACCTAGTGCTCTCGGCACGGCATCAGCAGGAACGCTATTCCAGGACTTGGTGTTCCTGGAATGCCTTCCTAGCCTCAGAAGAGGGGAGAACCCTCCTCGATGAGGATTAGAATAATTAAGGGGGTGGTCTGGAAGTGTCGGTTTAATTTGCCCTTCATGCACTGGTTGAGACACTGGGAGGTCTCTCTATGGGAACTTGTCCCATACTATATCCTACATTCCCCCCCCCCCTTTTTTTTTTTTTTTCCTTTTCTCCCTTTTTTTCTCCCCCTTTTCCTTTTTTTTCTTCCCTTTCCCCTTCTTTCCTATTTCCCCCCTTTTTTTTTCTTTTTTTTTTTGTCTGTTTGTTTTGTTTTGTTGTGGGTATTTTTGTTATTATTGTTGTTTTGTTTGCTGAACTGATAGGTGGTTAATGTAACTGTAGAGACAGAGATGTATCTGAATTAGGAAGAGATGGGAGACGCCTGATTATACGTCAATAGACTAGAGGAGTAATTTTTTTTATTTATTTTTTGGTCGGAGGAATCAGGCGTCGACTGAGGGGAAAGGGGAAATAATTTTGGACTATAAAACTGTGAATTAAAGTGCAATGATTGGTTCCATATGGATCTATGCATCTATGAAAACAGGTTTTGGTTTATCCCTTAGTTAAATCGGAACATCTATTTGTTTATGTGATGTCAGAGATGTGATATGTTTAAATATTAATAAAAATAATTGATTTAAAAAAAAAAAAAAACGACGCAGTGCCGTATCGCAAAAAATGGCCTGGTCATTAAACAGCCAAATCTTCCGGGGCTGAAGTGGTTAAATGACCCAGATAAAAAAAAACACAGTTGATTTAAAAGTGTGTTCAATTAAAGACCACGTCTCCACAAATTGAATATTTTAGTAAGCAGCATGGTAAGTGGTTTGTTAAGATATACACCTGATGTGTCTTTTGAATTCCCAGCCTGAACCTTTCTCTTCCTGCTATTGCAATTGCTATTTCTTTTTGCTTTAGGCTAAACAACTAGTTAGCTTTCCCTTTGTGATTTCTGTACAGGAGTTAGTTCAGATAAAGCAGAAGCCTTTATGTTTGTTCCTAAGATGCCAGATTTGTATTTTCTTTCTTTCATTTAAAGTGATACTAAATACACAATGGGGCTGATTTACGAAACATTTGCGCCATCTGCGTGCGCAACGGCTGTTTTGGTATTTACGAAACATTAGCGCTGGTAACGCAGTGCTATTCCCTATTTACTATAGTGTTCTCGGTGCACGGGAGGAGGCGCTCAGTGCGCCACTACGGATCTGGCGCACGGCATCTTCAAATTAAAATATAAAGAAGCTGGAAGTGCCAATATAATGGGGGTGACATGGGGTGATGTGAGGAAGTTTAGTGACAACTGCCCAAGTAACAAATATGCCCAAAATAGAATGAGAAAGTAACTTTTTCTGAACCAGCCCGCTGCGCCGGTAAGTACGTTTATAACTGCGAGGGATCTTTTTGTGCTCTGCGCGGCAATTTAACTCGTTCAAATGCGCCGGTTCACTGCGCCGGCAAAATCTTAGTAAATGTCAAGTCACGTAAATCAATTTGCATAAGTTGAACAGGCGCACCTCCTAAACTTGCCGTTATATAACAGTCCGATAGCAAAATTTAATTTCTAAAGGAAAAAAAACGCATTTAAAAGCACTCGCGGCTATAATGAATTATACCAGGCCACATGCCCTTAACATGGGGAGGATGTCCCCATGTTGATGGGGACAAGGGCCTCATCCCCACAACCCTTGCCGGTGGTTGTGGGGATGAGGCCCTCTGACACCACGGGGAAAGTCCCCGTGAAATCCATGTGCGTCAGAGGGGGCGGGGTCACCAGGTGGCAGCGGACCCAGAGGAGAACTGATGAACTGAAGCGTCACACAGTGGGAACCTCAAATTCAAGCGGAGCAACGGGAGAAAGAAGAAGGGAACAAGAAGCCGAAGCAAGATGCGGACGAGAACACCGAAGGAAGATGAAGATGAAGAACAAGATGGAGGAAGAAACCCGAATGGAGAAAATAAAAAAATGGAAGAAGATGGAAGAAGAAGAAGAAAATGGAAGAAGAAGGTGGAAGAAGAAGATGGAAGAAGATGGAAGAAAGGAGAAGACATTAATAAAGGAATTGTCAAAAACCGGCTATTGTCATTTTTAACATTTTTGACACTTTTTTTGTGAAATGGTAGGGGTACATATGTACCCCATTACCATTTCACACAGGGGGGATGGGATCCGGGGTCCCCTTTGTTTAAGGGGGCTTCCAGATTCCGATAAGCCCCCCGCCTACAGACCCCCTTAACCACCGGGCAAGGGTTTTGGGGATGAGGCCCTTGTCCCCATCAACATGGGGACATGGTGCTTTGAGGGGTCACAGACCCCCAAAGCATCCTCCCCATGTTGAGGGCATGTGGCCTGGTACGGTTCAGGAGAGAGGGGGGCCGCTCTCCCCCCCTTTCCTGACCTGCTGGGCTGCGTGCTCAGATAAGGGTCTGGTATGGATTTTTGGGGAACCCCACGCTGTTTTTTCGGCGTTGGGGGGTTTCCCTTAAAATCCATACCAGACCTAAGGGCCTGGTATGCTCCTGGAGGGGAACCCATGCCGTTTTTTTATTTAAAATTTGGCCTGGAGTTCCCCTTCATGATTCATACCAAACACAGGGGACAGCGAGCGCGAGGCTTGCAGTACCTTGTCGCCGAGAACATTCTCGGCCAGGTACTTCAAGTCGCCTCCAGGACACGACTTGAGCGTCTGCTTCATGCTCAAGTCCTGTCTAAGTTGCCTTGGAAAGTCGCGCTGCCCCTGCTGTGTCAACCGGCATACGAGTCGCCCCGCAAGTCGGATCATCTTGATCCGACTTCCTGGGCGACCTCTATTCAAATCAATAGGCTCCCATAGGGAACCATTCATTTTAAAACAGAGATACAAGCGCCGCTGACATTTTTATTTTCTATAGAAGTGCGCCGCCGGTTCATGCGCCCAATTAAGGATTTATCCGGCGCACCAATTAAGGTATGAACCGGCGCAGCGCACTGTTGATAGTAAATCACCCCCAATGTTTAATTTACATTATCTCATCTCTTTATGTATTTATTTTAATTTAAAATAAATTGAAGTACAGATATCACATGACCCAACTCTTTCCCAGCCCATCAGCGGTACAAGCTTCTAGTCCTCTGCTGAAGGTCACATGTTAAAAAAAAAAAAACTGCCTTTGGAATACAGAGATAAAGTATTTAATTAACCACTTGCCACCCATCCACTGTCAAATGACGGCAAGACGATGCGGCTCTCGTTCTGGGTGGATGTCATATGATGGCGCACGCAGCGCGGCGATCATGGTCACGCCATGTGGCTAGGACATGGCATGACCTCAATGTCTGTAAAGAGCCGCTAACACGGCTCTTCAACCATGTGATCGGCTGTGTCCAATCACAGCCGGTCACATATAAACAAGGAAGTATCGGTAATCAGCGCTCCTCGCCTCACACTGACAGAGTGTGTGGCAAAGAGAGCCAATCAGCGGCATCTCCTCCCCAGATACAGTTAGAGATGTAATCAGGACACTGATGATCAGTGCCCTGATTACATTCGAGCGCCAGAGGTGCCAGGAACCAGTGCCCACCAGTGCCAGCAATCAGTGCCCACCAGTGCCAGCAACCAGTGCCCACAATCAGTGCCCACCAGTGCCAGCAATCAGTCCCCATTAGTAAAGCCAGTCAGTGCTGGCTTTTAGTGACCATGAGCATATTTGAAAAGTATCCCGTAGACATGCGTTAAGCCATTAAACGGACGCTTTTAAACATTGATTACTAGCTGTGATGTTCCAGTGTTCAGGTGAGGTTGAAAAGTCCCATGTACATAAAGCCTAACACATATGGAATCCTTTTCTCCATTCTTAAATCTTTGGGATAAATAATGGGAAATGGTAAATAATGGGAAATATATGATAATAAAAATAATGGTATTAATGGTGACAGTTTACCTTCCACCACTCCACACAGGAACCTAGTATTTCTGAGTGTCCAGCAACTCTACAGATACAGTAGGAGGCCGCTGCAAATGGTCATGTTGCAGCTGGCACAATGCCTTCTGATTCTTCTAATCTTCACATGGCCATGGCAGATTACATCTAATGAGTCCCTGCTCCCGCTTTTCTTCTGAAGAGCAAAACTCTGAGGTTAACAGCCCAGTTCCCTGATCTCTACTTTGTACTATGACATTTGAGGGCAAGGACTAGATAACTCCCATGGGGCCCAAGGTATTAGCAGACTTGAATACACAGAATAGCATTGACATAGAGCTAACAATTTGCCTGAGTCTACCTTAAAGAAGAATTTTGCAATTTCACAATTGATACCAATATTTGTATTTTTGTGTGATGTACCTAGATTTTTGTTTGTTCTGTTTGAAGAAGTTTAGATATGTTTGTTTTAATGCAGTTGCTATTTTGAGCATGCCCTCATCTCTAAAGTACTAAAGGAATATGGGGCCTGCTACTTGATTACCTTCCTACTTGAAGGCTTTGTTCACATCTGAGTGTATCGGAATTGCAAGCAGAATTGCTCACTTCTGGCCATGATTCCAGAATTGCGGCAAAACATGCAATGCACCTGTATATAGTACCCAAAACGCTGTGCTATTTTGCTTTGAGTGTAGCACAACAAAGGCGTGTAAACTGCAGCAAAATACGATAAATGTGTATAGGGCAGCCATGTAAATGGTTTGCCTTATGTGTGACACGTAGAATCACATGTGAATTGTGCCAAAACGTGGGAAAGCATGTTCCTCCAAAGTGAAGTGTGAATGGGACCTCATATAATTCTTAAACAATCTGGCAGAAGTTGGTATATCTCTGGGTCCAGCCAAAGTCTGCAGTGATTTCTTTGTTTCTCCAAAGCTGTAAATGTACCTGGATCGTACTATTTTCTCCAAAGCTGTAAATGTGCATGGATCATTTTATTGAGAGATTTATAAGGTTTCTGTATGTTTATTATATTTTATTTTTATGGTTGTTTTTAAATTCTCATCAAATATCTTTTTTGTAACATCTTTGTATTTTTGCATTTCTTGAAATGCATAGTTATTGGCAAAGAGTAAGTCACCTTGCACACAATCTACCATGATGAAAAATGTTGTTAAAGCCTTTAAAAAAGTAGGTGACCATATTTCAGGATCATTTTCCAAGAGGAAAAGTCCCTAATAACACGCAACATTTATTTATTTATTTTTCTGCCACATTCAACCACATTCAACCATAGCCAGAACAGGCATTCATATAACTCTTGTGATCTTGACTGATTCACTGCAAGAAGGCTGCCTTACTTTGGGATCAGGGTTAGAGTCAAGTAACTGAAACAACAGAAAGGTCTGTGGTTATAAACAGGCTTGATTTGGTACACAAATAGCACTACTAGCAGCATGGGAGAGAAGCAAAAGTGTAGTCAGATATAATTACATTGATAGCCAAGGTATCAGATGGAAGTGGAGAATGATGAAGAGTGGTTAACGACTGCAGCCAAAAGTCTATACACATGTAGGGGTGAATAAGGACAAGGTGTAGTAGAAGAAACAAAAGCAAGATGCTGGCAAAATAATTTGGCAAATATAAATATGAGTCATGTCTTAAATAGCAAGTCCAATGTCAGATAACTTGACTGGGCTCTCCTCCTGACAGATTTTCTCATTCATTCATTTGTAGGGATTCTTTTAGAAATAGTAGTCGCCTGTCTCAAGATTGATTGCAAAGCCATCAGTTGAGAAAGCAAGGTGATGGGAGTTTATAGATGACCTGGGAAGGAGAAGAGAAGAAAAAGACAGGTTGAAAGAGTGACTTCTGGCATTTTTCCTGGGAAGAAAAAACAAGTGTCCCACAATGTGGGTATAGAGTGGTATGGTTCCCAGTTTGGGTAAGGTAGTCATCCACCAGCTTCCCCTAATAAAACAAGTTATACACCAGGGTGGAGTTGTGTGGTTAATTCCTGGGACTCTAGGGAATTCCAAGATAATAAAAAAAAAAAAAAAATACTTTCAAAAGAGCTTAACTATAAACATTAAACTCTGCTTTCATTATCATTGTTATTGCTATTGTCATTAGCAATGTTCTCATTGATTTGTTCTATTCTTCTTCAGTAAATATAATTTGTTTTTGTTATAACCAATCTTGCGGAGACACTCAGTTATTGCCAATGCCCTCTCTGTCTGTTTAGTTGTTGTGGGATTCTGTGGGGTCCCTTCCTTGATAGGATGTGTATATGTGCTCTTGTTTCTAAATGTAGGGGTCCATTATGGATGTTTTAGCATATATAGCTCTGGTTATCTATGGCCCATATTACTTATATCCCATGAGGTGGAGGGGTTGCTGTGGGTGGTCCCTGTTCCCCCTTTCTTCATACAGTACATATTTTTTATTTTTTTTGCTGCCCATAGATTTTTTGGTAAGATTGCTATATTTAGTGTGCTTATTTCTTTTATTATATTAAAGCTGCCATTGTGCGGCTGTTCGTGGCCTTTGCTTCCCCCTTGTTTGGCCCAGTGTCCACTTTGCATTTCCCTAGATTTCACTGGGGTATGGGTTGTATATGACATCCTCACAAGAACTAGCAGTTATTACACTGTTAACTGATATTGTGGTAAGCTGTAGGCTACTATTTTACACCTTTTTCTGAACATTTGTCAATTATAATGTTACTTACAGTATACTGTTAAAAATTCTCTTGAACATTTCAGACAATCTTGCGATGTCCCTTATGAAACAGTTGTGAACAGTAAAGCGCATTGGCATTTATCAGTGAGACACAACTTCAGCAATGTATTTGTATGGTTTTATAAAAGTTGACGTGTAATTACATGAATTTATTTTTATATGGTGGCTTTGTACTTTTCCACCAATCATTTTAATGGGATCCAATAAACATATTGTTTTATCTAGTTGCATTTGTTACTTGAGTACAGTGCCTTAAAAGCTCTTCAGCATTGAAGGTAATTTCTCCTTCCTCTCTGCTTAACTTAAGGCAAATGGGCTGTTCACTGTGTAAGGTAAGTTGCACTTTACAATGGAATTTGTCCCAGAGCTTAACGCATGTAATAAAGTTTCACTTTGAAAAGAAAACCCAATCACATGCAAGGAAAACCAAAATTTTTAGTTGTATATGATTGGATGATGGTAGTCATCAGAGCTTCACCTCATTCACTAAACTCTGAGGAAAGTCAGGGTACATAAAAATTATCTTTTAAAGTGGAAGCAAACCTTCCTATCCTTTTCAGCCAAGGAAGCTGCCATCTTCACCTCTGTTTGATCTTTAACTGTCATGGTGATGCACACATAATCAATTATAACACCAGTCATTTGATGGTTTGGCAGTTTAAGGCTAGGTTCACACTTGATTCACATGTGACTGACAGCAGGGGTCCGGTGCGTCCCTGTTCATCATTTCAGGGGTGAATCAGGCCTGAATTTTTGCCTCAATTTGGACCTAAAATGGAGCCAAAGGTGCACAGGATCCCTATGCAATTCGTTCCGCAGCCATCCCAGAAATGTGTGAAACGGCTCCATTGAGAGCCGATCACAATCTCCTGTTATGCGAATTGAATGCCGGTAAACCTGCATCCAATTCGCATAAGTGTGGACCCAGCCCAAGAGGGCAGTTATATTCCCAGCATGCCGGGAATGTAACTGTGTTTTTTAAATTGTTGAATCGATTGGTTTTGTTTCACTTTAGAGAGGAACTAAATCAGGGGTAGGCTACCTCAGCCCTCCAGCTGTGGTTAAACTAAAAATCCCATCATGCCTCTGCCTCTAGGAGTCATGCCTGTGATTCTCAGGGTCTTGAAATGTCTCATTGGACATGTAGTTTCACCACAGCTGGAGGGCCGAGGGTGCCTACCCCTGAACTAAACCCTCTTATCATTTTCGGCCAAGGGAGCTGCCATCTTAGCGTCTGTTTGATCTGCAACTGCTATGGTGCTGCACATGTGATCTGTTATGACACCAGCAATAGGATGGTTTGACAGTTTGGTTCAGAGCACAAGCAAATGTGACAGTTAGCATTTCTGACATCCTGAAAATATAACTGTTTTTCAAACCATTTAATCAATGGGTTTAGTTTCACTTTATTATTTTTGCTGACATTAGATGAAAACCAGGCCACCATGAATGTTTAAATGACCGGCAGAGGCCACTACATTATGTAAAAATATTAAATGTTTTCTTTATTTAAATTTGTTTTTTGTGAAGCATACATAACTTTGACTTAACTAATACAGCAGCCAGTGATTTGCATGCTGTTTATTCCAAGTACTGCTTCATACAGTCAGCATGGTAAACAATTAAGCAGGTTTTTTTACTCTATATTGTATGCATGTAAAAAACAAATGTTGTATATTACATTATTAGAAGAATAATGTTGTATATTACATTATTAGAAGAATATCTGTACTGTTATTTGCTGATGTTTTTCTATTATTTGGTAGCACTGCAGAATCTATTATATCGAATATGTGTAAGCAAATGAATGAGCCTTGTAGGGAATGTTAAAGTCTAATATGCATTAAGCATTGCCATGCATTTATTTACATTTTCCTACACAAACAATGTAGTAGATTTTGGTAGCATGCCATGGGGGAACGGGGGATAAAACATTAGCATTAGTACTTTTGCAAAGTTTGAACTTATGCATAGTGTTGTTTCCATGGAAAATGTATGCTTTATTTTTTAGTACAATGCATATGAATATTTACAAGGCTTCATCAACAGTCAGCATCTTAACCATTTGCCGACCAGCTCACGCTGATATATGTCGGCAGAATGGTATGGCTGGGCAAAACAACGTATGGTTAAGTTTTTCCCTTTAAGAGCCACTGGAGACACATGCGCGTGCCCACAGCACTCCGGCGGCAACTGGCCACGCGCATTCGCGGGCACGAGAGCCAGCATGGGGATTTGTGTGTGTAAACACACAAATCCCTGTTCTGTCAGGGGAGAGGAGACATATTGTTTGCTCCTACTAAGTAGAAACAATGATATGACTCTTCCCCCAGTTAGTCCTATCCCTATACAGTTAGAACACATCCAGGGAACACATATTTAACCCCTTGATCTTCCCCTAGTGTTAACCCCTTCCCTACCAGTGACATTTACACAGTAGTCAGTGCATTTTTAAAGCTCTGATCGCTGTATAAATGTCAATGGTGCCAAAAATGTGTCAAAGTGTCCGATCTGTCTGCCGCAATGTTGCAGTACCTCTAAAAATCGCAGATCACCGCCATTACTAGTAAAAAATAAAATGCCATAAAAATGCCATAAATCTTTCCCTTAGTTTGTAGACGCTATAACTTTTGTGCAAACCAATCAATATACGCTTATTGCGATTTTTTTGTTTACCAACAATATGTAGAAGAATATATATTGGCCTAAACTGATGAAGAAATTTTGTTTTTTAAAAACATTTTTGGGGATATTTATTATAGCAAAAAGTCAAAAATATTGTTTTTGTTTTAAAAATTGTTGCTCTTTTTTTGTTTATAGCGCAAAAAATTAAAACCGCAGAGGTGATCAAATACCACCAAAAGAAAGCTTTATTTGTGGCAAGAAAAGGATGCAAATTAAGTTTGGGTACAGCATTGCATGACCACGCAATTGTCAGTTAAAGCAAATTAGTGCCAAATTGTAAAAATTGCTCTGGTCAGGAAGGGGGTAAAATTTTCCGAGGCTGGAGTGGTTAAATACTTTAATAGTTTGTATCACATCTATATATAGTAGACTTGTGCACAACGGAAAAATTTGTTTAGTTTCGGTTCGTTTCTTTTCGGTCCTGTTGATTCGTAATCGTTCGTAATTTTGCTAGACGGGAGTTTTCGTGTTCGGACTAATTCGTATTTTTGCAAGTGTCATTTTTCGTTGAATCGGAACGATTCATATTAAAGTAAGCCTTAGTTTTAGTTGATTTATAATTCGTACTTTCGGTAGAGTACATTGTTTTTCGTTGATTCTGGACACAACTCCTACTTTCGTAACTTTTTTTGGGCTCGTTGATTCGTAATTTTCCGTGTCTCTCTCACAACGACGCTGCCTATTATGCCTAATGTGCTTCGAATGGATTTGTAGTTTTCTAAATACATAGCGGTTATTTGTAACGATTCTAAATCTCGTATTTTACTTTCGTTTTTTACATGCGGCTATAGCCTCCGCCCCTGTACACCATTTTGAGAGGGAGTTCAGCACGGTGAGGGAGAAGCAGAGAGCAGAGCAGAGTGTTATTGTGCTTCGAATGGATTCCTACATTCGTAACTTTTTTCATAACGAATTATGCCGAAGACATTCGGGCATTTGCTATTTGCGATACAATTTATTTCGGATTCGGTTTTATTCGTAATTGCTTTGTTCGAAAATTCGAATGCTTCCGAATGTCCGAAAGTTGCTAAATTCGGACGAATTTAGATTTGTTACGAAACAAATTGCACAAGCCTAATTTATAGAGAAACTGGATGTTAACCAATGTGATGGGGCAGCAAGGAGAAAAGAGCTGCAGCTGCTTTTAAATTCAGTCGTGAAAACAGAGTAGCAAGTACATAGGCAGCAGCTATACTGAATGGCATCTTACATCCATTTATATGCATATTCTATGCTACAGCTAAACTTTACATCCCTGGTCACCCTCAAGTATCAAGGCAGCTTAAGAACTACTGCTTGACTGATTTACTAGCTCTGGATGGTTTGTACAAGAGAAAACTCTGGAAGCATCTCCTCTCTATGCCTGTAGCTTTACATAACTTTCATATACTACCAGACCTGTGATCTCTTACTTTGATACAAAGAACACACATGCTCTTACTGTGTCTAGTATTCCAAGGGTGGGAAAATTCCCATAGTCTGTTTGATTTAAGAACTCTGAGTAGTGCTTTGGTGAGGACCATCTACAGTATAGTATGCATGTGGATGATATTATTGAGTGTTTTTTTTTTTGCACAACAGCCACATTCAAGTTAAAGCACAACTCCATCTTTTAGTTTCTAAAATCTATGAGCTTAAGACCAGTTTACAGCTAGTTTTCCATAAATGTATTCCATTTTTTTCTTACAAGGGACTACGTCAAATTTCAGTTTTACCCCTAGTTTACAAAACTTTCAGCTCTACCTTGACCCAGACACAAGCATAATGTCTCATAATAAATTATATCCATTTGGCTTTGGGTGGTAGGTATATTTTAAGTCAATGAGAAAAAGTGTTTTGAAATTATCCTTTAAAAGCCATTTTTCAATGTTACCAAAAATTGCTGTCAAACGCCCTAAACGCTCTGGCTTTTGTCACCAGTATTGCTACACTATGGGATTTGTTAAGTTAAAGTTTTTTTTTTTTAAACGTGATGTTATACTTATAGTTGGACCGTAGTTGAGTGAGTCAGTTTATGGCATCCTATGCGTTGCATACTCCAATAGTAGGATCTCCTAACTATAATTCAAGGCTTTGGTACTCTCCACCTTTGAGTTTGGGGTGCTTGAGAGTGTGGTTTATAAAACTTGGAGCCATGGGCATTACTACAAATCACAAGACTCCATACCAAAATTTGTATCTGGTTCACTTACTCATGCTAAAAATGTTAATTGATGTTCATGCTCATTAAAGGGCATCCATTATCTGTTTTACAATTACAGTTACTGTAATCGGTTACCGTCTATACTGTAGATGATATCTTGAAAATTCAGTTGCTGCAAGTTTTTTTTTCTTTTTTCTTTTTGCCACTGTCTGCATTGTGTGTTTGATTATTATCATAAATGCATATTACAGTTTTTAACATTAAGCAGAGATATTCTGAACTGGTATAAGTAATAGGAGGAATTGAAGCTAAGTTCAAATTCTTAAAGTATATGTAAACGCAATCATTAAATTCTCTGTTTGCACTGGATCATATTTTACATTCTAAGAAATAAATAATGGCCACTAGATTATGTGTGTGTGTGACATAATTTTGTTCTATTACAAACCCTCCTAAACAAGATATGAGCCTGTTAAAAGGAATTTAGTTGTTTCCCCAGAACCACCTTCTATAGCGGACTGGCTCCACCGCATAAGGAAAACTGCAGAAATGGAGGAACTGATACACCAGTCTAATGATACGCCTTCTAAATTTAATAAGATATGGTCTTGCTGGATACATTTCACAACAACGACTGAATACACACAATTACTGACTTGAGATGACCTCGAGAGCTGATGCAGAGTAACAGGTATACCCACCCCTCCTTTCCCCCCTCCCCTCTTTATATCCTCATGAACTTGTGAAGCAGAACAATATTTCGGAACTCCAGTAGCACCCCTTCTCGCGCCCACCTCCTTGGCACACCTACTCCTCACCTAGACTATAAGGTCGCTACCCTGAAGCCCTTAGATCCCTGAAACCCGGTAAGACTTTTGAATTTTAGGATATGTTGATTTACCTGCCGTACCGACATTTAATATATTGATAACAACAGGTGCCCTTATCTGACATTTTGGATGTTTTGTTGTCATAGATCTTTGTACCTACTGGAAACTTGAATATGATATGTTAAATACCAGGTGCTATATAAGTTTTACTGTATAACCATACTGTTGAATGATTTTTGCCTATAATAGCGGCTGCGACCGCAGTTCTGCATTTATTGTATGCTTGTTTATATTCTCAATAAAAACGTTTGCAACAATAAAAAAGGAATTCAGTTGTTACTTCTTGACTTTGAATTTGATCTAACTGACATATTTTTAAAGGTATATTTTAAACATTTGTTCACAATATTTTAAATTCACAATACACATACTAATAAGCATATTACTCATTTTATCTGCATATATTTTGTCAGGTACACTGAACTCTGGTTCCATTGTTCTTAAAAGTCATCTTTCTAGAGTAATCGCTGCTCATTCATTTCCTGCCAAGGATGTGGTTGTTAAAGAGGTTAAATAATCCTTAAAAGTGTCGTGTTTGTAATTCTTGAAGCCTTGACCCCCTTGAGGCATGACAAAACTCAATTTGCCTATCTTACCTTATTCCAAGGTAATTTGGAGAGTTGGGTGAGAAGACTTAAAGGGACACTTATCCAATGCAAAATAGTTCTGTAATTAGACTCTGACTGTGGTAGCAATCTTGAGACTCAAGCAGTGCTTAGTTCTAAGACAAATTTAGATTGCCCCAGAATTACTGAACAGCATTTTAGTTATGACTTAGCTGTTTTTCAGTCTATGAAAGTGTTTTTAGCCGTTATCTTATGTCAGTAGTCAGCTATTTCTAACATGGTATGGTATATTTTTGGCTGTGGTTTGGTAATGCATTTATACATGCATTTTAACTTAAACACCATTAACTGTTTAACATTCTAACTGACTAGGGTAAACAGAGTTTCACAAAATTACTTTACAATTTCTGATGCAGAGATCCAATGGACATTTTATTGGAAATATACAGTATGTTTATGTCTGCAGCCCTCCTCTCTAAACCCTTACTTAAAGTGCTATACAGTAGATAATTTTAGGTAAGTATTTTAAAATAAATGTATTTAAGGGCGGAAATCTGTGCTTAAGTGTAATTATATGTGAGGAAAAAATTATATGCAAAAAGATAAATGTGAAAAGATTTGTGAAAAAATAGCAGCTAGCACCACAGGTCTTGAAAACGACAAGGAGAGGCGCCTCTGGGTTTAGATGTTTAAAACAATTTTAATAGCACAGGCAACTCACATTTGCGAGGTAAAAAGTAGGCATTGAACGGGTCCCAAACATGGGGGAGATCATCAGTTCAGTCAGTCTATTCATAGTCCTGCTGGGGCACTGTACTGCTGGAAGTCGACATGCACCACTGATAGATGGAGAGAACCCGGCCGTGGTGGAGGAACTTCAGATCGAGGCTTGGAGCGCGGTGGGCGTAGGCAGGCGAGGAGTGCTGACGTCACTGGCAAGCGACGCGTTTCATGAGCGTACAAGCTGTGTGTGACGTGGCAGCCGCGCTCCTTCATCAAACTAGTGAATAGAGATGTGGAGCTAGATTTATGTTACAAAGAGGGGAGGGGCCGGGGCGGGAGTTACAAGGTAATGGGCGGAACATTTTACACAGGACGGAGCAGTCTGCTATGTGCCACACAGTGGTTCGAACAGTTTATGCAATAGCTTTAAATGGACAAAATTTATATATGGCGCTGGAGCGGGATATAAACTGGGCATAATGCTGTAGCAGGCACCATTTTGGTTGCTAAAGGATAATGGGACTAATTGTGAAATGGTGTAAGTTTTAAAAAAGGCCGATCAGGGAGAAATATCAATTATCAAAAATAAGGCTAAATGAGAGAGAGATGTAGGCCCACTATCACAAGAACAATGGGAACATATACTAGCATTAGGACCTAGAGTGTCATTGTCACCCTCCCAAATAGTGTCTCATCTTTATTTGATATACAGAGCGTACTATACACCTCAAAAGATGTACCAGTTTGGTAGGAGGTTGGATGCGAAATATCAGAGATGTGGGGATGAGAGGGGGGCCCTAGTGCACATGGTCTGGAGGTGTCCCAAGTTATATCAATATTGAAAACAAATTATAGAAAAAATAAATGTTGTGTTTGCAACTTCTCTGCAACCAAGGGTTAGACTATGTGTACTAGGCCTTCTGGAAGCGGGGGGGTTGTCAGGAGATGAACAAACGGCAATAATAAGATGTTTGTTTCACGGAAGGAAACTTATTGCGCAGAAGTGACAAGCGGAAAACCCCCCTACAGTGACAGAATTGGAGAGAGTGATAGATGAGACCATTGTAAAAGAGGAACTCATATATATTAAGAGGGGAGATAAAAAGAAATGTAACAGTATATGGAAAATATGGATAGAAGTGGAAACACGTTAAAGGGTGGGTGATGGTTAAGGGAGTAAGGTGGGTGGGAAGCTGTGAATGGGGGATGGAGGAGAGGGGGGAGGGAGGTGGACCCTTTTGTGATAACTGATATATTTTTATTATTGTATATGAAAGGAAATGGAAGTGTGTTTTAACTGTGTGGAAAAGAAATAAAGAATATTTGATTAAAAAAGTAAAAAATAAAAAAGGAAGGGATAGTGATGATTACATTTTATGATTAAAATAAATTAATAATGAAAAGGATAAAGGGGAACGGAAGGGGAGGGGGAAAGAGCAAAAAAGAGGGGTAGCCTAGGTTGTGTATAAACAATCTGGGATAGAGGAGACGAATTAGATTGATAGGGGGGTAATATAATAAATGGGGCAATCGATACGAGAAATAGTTTGGTCTAGTGGGAGGGGGGCATGGAAAGGTGGGTGAGAAGGGTAGTGATTAAGCGAAAGGAGGGGAACAAACATTTTTTATACTGATTAGACACCTGTTGTTCTGGTTTCTTGCGCATTTTACTTGTATACACCACAGGTCTTGATTAGTGTTGAGCGAACCCGAACTGTAAAGTTCGGGTCCGTACCGAACTTTAGCTTTTTCCCGAACCCGAACCTGGACTTTGCACAAAAGTCCGGGTTCGGGTTCGGGTTTGGCAATCTAATAACGCATTTAGAAATGCTTCAGGGGCCAGCCAATCACCTTTTGATTAGCTGGTGTGCCCTTAGAGGTCATCATAGCCATGCCTACTAATGGCATGGCTGTGATTGGTCAGTGCAACATGTGACCCAGCTTCTATATAAGCTAGAGGCACACAGCACACATGTCACTCTGCTTCAGAATAGATAGGGAGAGGATCTAGTCTGCTGCTGCTGCTTTTAGGGAGAGATAGAAAGATAGATGAGGTAGTCCTGATTCTACAATCTGAGGGAAAAGATAGAGAGATAGTGTAGTGTAGGGCCAGGTTCCTGTGTTGGTGCTTTCAGGGAGAGAGAATATTATATAGGAGTCCAGATTCAGAGATTAAAATCAGCGATCTGCATAGGTTTACCTATTTGTGTTGCAGTGCAGTCTTTTTACACTGCCATGAGCCCAGTGTCAGAGAAAATCTAACTTTTAGGGGGAAAAAAAAGGCACTTTATTGTTCTCTTTTCCAAAAGACCCATAGGGCAAAAAAAAAAAAAAAAAAAGCATTTTATTTTGCTCGTGCAAAAAAAGACCCGTTTAGGGCAAAAAAAAATTAAAAAAAATTTGCACTTTAATGTACGCTTGCAAAAAACGCCGTTTAGGGGCACCAAAAAAAGTTTGCAGTGTGTTATACATATTTTGAGGTGTGTGAAATAAACAATTTCTTTATAGTTTTCTCCTACGTTGCTATACTAAAAAAACAAATTTTTTTTTGAATAGCATTTTCTGCAGTTCTGTAGCTGTGCGATTCAGCGGTTACGTACTGTGGGTGTGTTCTGCTCTTCTAAAAAACGCCGTTTAGGGGCACAAAAAAAAGTTTGCAGTGTGTTATACATATTTTGAGGTGTGTGAAATAAACAATTTCTATATAGTTTTCTCCTACTGTGCTATACTAAAAAAACAACATTTTTTTTGAATAGCATTTTCTGCAGTTCTGTAGCTGTGCGATTCAGCGGTTACGTACTGTGGGTGTGTTCTGCTCTTCCAAAAAACGCCGTTTAGTGGCACAAAAAAAAGTTTGCAGTGTGTTATACATATTTTGAGGTGTGTGAAATAAACAATTTCTTTATAGTTTTCTCCTACGTTGCTATACTAAAAAAACAATTTTTTTTTTGAATAGCATTTTCTGCAGTTCTGTAGCTGTGCGATTCAGCGGTTACGTACTTTGGTTGTGTTCTGCGCTTCCAAAAACACCCATTTAGGGCAAGATCCTAAATTTTGAAAATATGAGGAGAAGGTCAAAGGGACGTGGTGGCCCCGGTCGTGGCGCTGCTAGTGGAGCTCCTGTTGCAGGGAGAGGACGTGGTGGATCTGTGCCAGATACACGCACAAGTGAAACACCTTCCTCAGGTGCGAGTAGGCGACCGAGCCTGCGGCGCTATTTTGACGCGCCTAATGAGGCTGTACGAATGTTTAGGCCAGGACAAGTACAGGCGATAGTAGATTGGGTTGCTGACAGTGCCTCGGGTTCCTTCACATTGTCTCCCACCCACTCTTCTGATGAAAGAACAGAGTTGGCACCTGAAACCCATATCCATCAGTCTTTCACCTCACCCCCTTGCAAATCAGCCAAGCAGTCTGAGCCCCAAATCATGCAGCAGTCTCTTCTGCTTTTCGATGACTCTGTTAGCAGGGTTTCCCAGGGCCATCCACCTAGCCCTGCCCCAGAAGTGGAAGAGATTGAATGCACCGATGCCCAACCACTTATGTTTCATGATGAGTACATGGGAGGACCATCGCAGTACGTCTCGGATGATGACGAAACACAGGTGCCAACTGCTGCTGCTTTCGCAATTGTGCAGACAGACAAGGAGGGCAGGGGTGAAGACTGGGTGGAAGATGATGTGGAGGACGATGAGGTCCTCGACCCCACATGGAATCAACGTTATGCAGGTGACCAGTGTAGTTTGGAGGAAGAGGCGGTGGACGCACAGAGCCACCAGCACAGCAGAAGAGGGAGCAGGGTGCAAAAGCGGAGCGTCCGTCCCCTAGACAGTATGTCTGCTACTGCCCAACGCAGCAAGGGACCGAGCACACCAAAGCCAGGTCCAAGGAGTTCCCCAGCGTGGCAGTTCTTCACACAATGTGCTGATGACAAGACACGAGTGGTTTGCACGCTGTGCAATCAGAGCCTGAAGCGAGGCATAAACGTTCTCAACCTGAGCACAACCTGCATGACCAGGCATCTAAGTGCAAAGCACGAGCTGCAGTGGAGTAGACACCTCAAAAACCAAGAAAGGTCTCTGGCTCCTCCTGCTTCCTCTTCTGCTGCAGTCTCGGCCTCTTCATCCACCTCTGTAGTGACAGTGGCACCTGCCACCCCGAAAACAGAGGATCTGCCAGCAACACTACCACCTGGGTCACCAACCATCTCCACAATGTCCCATGGAAGCGTTCAGCTCTCTATCTCCCAAACATTTGAGCGGAAGAGGAAGTACCCCCCTAGCCACCCGCGATCCCTGGCCCTGAATGCCAGCATTTCAAAACTCCTGGCCTTTGAAATGCTGTCATTCCGTCTGGTGGAGACGCAGAGTTTTAAAAGCCTGATGGCATTGGCTGTCCCACAGTACGTCGTGCCCAGCCGCCACTATTTTTCCAGGCGAGCCATCCCTTCCCTGCACAACCAAGTGGGGGACAAAATCAGGTGTGCACTGCGCAACGCCATCTGTGGCAAGGTCCACCTAACTACGGATGCGTGGACCAGTAAGCACGGTCAGGGACGTTATATCTCCCTAACAGCACACTGGGTAAATGCAGTGGCGGCTGGGCCTGAGGCAGATAGCAGTTTGGCGCATGTCCTTCCACCACTGAGGATTGCAGGGCGCTTCAGTTTGCCTCCTGTTGCTAACTCCTCCTACTCCGCTTCCTCATCCTCTACCGCCTCCTCATCCGGTCAGCGTAACACCTTCACCACCAACTTCAGCACAGCCAGGGGTAAACGACAGCAGGCAGTTTTAAAACTTTCCTGTTTGGGGGAAAAACCCCACACCACGCAGGAGTTGTGGAGGGACATGGAACAACAGACCAATGAGTGGTTGCTGTCAGTGAGCCTCAAGCCCGGCCTGGTGGTGTGCGATAATGGGCGAAATCTCGTAGCAGCTCTGGGCCTAGCCGGTTTGACGCACATCCCTTGCCTGGCGCATGTGCTGAACTTGGTGGTCCAGAGGTTCCTTAAAAATTACCCCAATATGCCAGAGCTGCTGCAGAAAGTGCGGGCTGTGTGTGCGCACTTTCGGCGTTCTCACCCTGCTGCTGCTCACCTGTCAGCGCTGCAGCGTAACTTCGGCCTTCCCGCTCACCGCCTCATATGTGACGTGCCCACAAGGTGGAACTCCACCTTGCACATGCTGGCCAGACTGTGCGAGCAGCAGCAGGCGATAGTGGAGTTTCAGCTGCAGCAATCACGCGTGAGTCGCTCTGCGGAACAGCACCATTTCACCACCAATAACTGGGCCTCCATGCGAGACCTGTGTGCCTTGTTGCGCTGTTTCGAGTACTCCACCAACATGTCCAGTGCCAATGACGCCGTTCTTAGCGTTACTATCCCAGTTCTATGCCTCCTTGAAAAAACGATTCGGGCGATGATGGAAGAGGATGTGGCACAGGAGGAGGAGGAGGAAGCGGGATCATTTCAAAGGCTTTCAGGGCAGTCTTTCACAAGTGGCTACGAGGGTGGGTTCCTGCACCAACAAACGCCAGGTACACAATTGTCCGGCAGAAAGGGCACAGTTCTGGAGGATGACGAGGTGGAGGAGGAGATGGAGGAGGAGGAGGAGGAGGAGCCATTTTCACAGCAGTGTGGCACCCAGACCAGCTTGTGGCCATCACTGGTGCGTGGCTGGGGGGATACAGAGGACACAGACGATACACCTCCCACAGAGGACAGCTTTTCTTTGCCTCTGGGCAGCCTGGCACACATGAGCGATTACATGCTGCAGTGTTTCCGCAATGACCGCCGAGTTGCCCACATTTTAACTGGTGCTGATTACTGGGTGGCCACCCTGCTGGATCCCCATTACAAGGACAACGTACCGTCCTTAATTCCACTCACTGGAGCGGGATAGTAAGATGCGCGAGTACAAGCGCACGCTGGTAGACGCGCTGCTGGTGGCATTCCCACCTGACAGCGGGCGTACGGTGGAAGCACAAGGCGAAGGCAGAGGAGGAGGAAGAGGTCGCCAACGCAGCCGGGGCACCGGCAGCACCTCAGAAGGCAGGGTTAGCATGGCCGAAATGTGGAAAAGCTTTGTCAGCACGCCACAACAACCAGCACCACCAGCTGAGATGGAACGTCTTAGCAGGAGGCAGCATTTCACCAACATGGTTGAGCAGTATGTGTCCACAGGCCTACACGTACTGGATGATGGGTCTGCCCCCTTTAACTTCTGGGTCTCCAAATTGGGCACATGGCCTGAGCTTGCCCTTTATGCCTTGGAGGTGCTGGCCTGCCCTGCAGCCAGTGTATTATCTGAACGTGTATTTAGCACGGCAGGGGGCGTTATCACAGACAAGCGCAGCCGCCTGTCCAGAGCCAACATGAACCAGGCATGGATCCCACAGGACTTGTCCGTACCTTGTGCAGAATAGACATGTATACCGGTGTTGTGACAAAAACTGTCCGGCCATCGGATTGTGTCCGGCCCATACTGCGAAGGCGCAGCGCTTGCGCAGTACAGAGGACAAGGAGATTCACAAAATCTCCGAAGATGAACGGCGCCTGCGCTGTGAGTGCAGGTTCAAGCCCCACCATCCAAGTGGACATACGGTAGCACATAGTAACAGGGCCCCTCACGGGCTCGGTTCGATCGCCACGCTTCGGGCACGGCCTCACTTGGCTCAGCTTGAACCACGGATGGTGTGGCCTTCACCTGAACTCACCACGCAGGCGCCGTTCGTCTTGGGAGATTTTCGAAATCCCCTTGTCCTACATACTGAGCAAGCGCAGTACAGGGTGGACACTATTTGACGGGGGACAGAATTCGACACATCACCGGCCTTACCCAGCCATTGTTGTATTTTTGAATCAGTGTTGGCTACCTCGTCCTTCTCCACCGCCGCTTCCACCTACACAGCCACATCCACCGCCACCTCAACCTCCTACTCCATATGGACCTCGTCCTCCTAGGTCAAGATTATTATTTTTTATTTTTATTTTTTTTATGTTATTTTAAGTTATTTCCCTATCCACATTTGTTTGCAGAGCACTTGTCATGCTCTTAACAACATTTTGCTGCCATTTGCAGCCCTCTAGCCCTTTCCATTACCTTTTTAGAGCCTTTTTAGTCCTTAGAAGTCCGGGTCCCCATTGACTTCAATGGGGTTCGGGTTCAGGTCCGGGTTCGGGTTAAAGTTCGGTCCCGAACCCGAACTTTTTTCCGAAGTTCGGCCGAACCCGTCGAACCCGAACATCCAGGTGTCCTCTCAACTCTAGTCTTGATACTAATGAATGAAAAATAGTATACATATGTGCAATGCTTAAAAACAACTAATGCTTTGTGCATTTATGTGAAAGAATAGTATTAATCAAATAACCACTATATGGTAACACAAAAAAAAAGTTCATATAATGAAGAAAAAGAAAGTGTATTAAAACAGTCCACCACAACAAGTGTGTGTATCAGTAAATTAGTCCAAAATTACACGTGATAAGTCCTCTCAAATAATTCTTCCATTAACCAAGAAAAACAGGAAGCACTTCACCCGAACACCACTTGTGTATATAGATCTACCTTACCAGATGGCGAGACCATCTATGACAGATAGTCAAAACGCAATTTTAGTGTGATTAATGCTGGGGCATTATAAGATCTCCAAAGAACATGCATATCGCTCAAAAGACATCCACAGAAAATCAGAAATGGATAGAGGAAACTCACATGGTGTAGTAAGTATGTATACCAAATTATTTAAAAGGATTAAAAATACTCACAACATGACAGGATAAAATCAGCATAATCAAATATACACCTCAATACAAACATCCGGTTCACTCCTCGTGCTGCACAACAGCTCACTGCCGGGTCCCCTCCTGCGTGATCGGTCCACCAGGGCCAGGACCCTAAAGTGGGTTGCTTAATTTGCAGATGATTTCTATTCACATGCAAGGGAAGTAAAAAAGAAAACTGCATTTTTGCTTGCACTTGATTGGCTGACATTTACTAAGTTTTGGGGCAAATTGCCTTGCAAAGTGGCGCTTCCTAAAGGGAACAGCATTTTTGCCTTTAATACATAAACCTCATTATATCTATTGCTAAGTATCCCATTACCACTGCCCATAACATTCTTTAGAATGTTACAAAATAAAAATGATATAAATTAATAAAAAGGGAACCCCAAAAAAACTAAAATGCAAATTCACTATGTTATTCAAACATAAATCCATAGCAGGCATTGGTCTTCCAGGCAAATGCCATTACTATATGGCCACTAACATAGGTCAAACTAAATAATGATGGCACCCTCCCTCCTCTGAACTCTGAACAAATATGAAATGACACCTAAAAGTTAGTAAAAATGCACTTCTAAGCCAACCATAGATGGAGCGATTTTCTTTTCTCTAACCACTGACTGTGTTGATAGGGGAATTCCTCCCTGCAGAGCCATTGTGTTCTCCCGGCTGGGGGACGGGGAAGCCAGAACCATAAAACAATGATTATTGCTAGCGGCTATAATAACCGCTAACAATAATCATATAAAAAATCTGACAGGCTGGTTGTATCTAAGTTCATTCAATCGATCAACTTGGGTACTTTCAGCCTGCCCATACATTATACAAATCTTGGCTGGTCCTGCAAGGCTTTAGTAATAAACCCAGTATCCTAATCAAACACAGCCCAAAATCTTATTTCTTGAAATGGACTATAAAAATGCCAATACCTAATTAACCCATTGAACTTACAGATAGACTTCTCCCTTTTCTATAACAATAATTTTAAAAACATTTTTTTTATCCCACACTATTCTATACTATCCCAAATGGGAGAAAGCTCTTTAAACCACCTACAATGTCACTCACTGCACTTACCACTGGGACCCATTCATAAAAATCTGACAAAGGTAAATTTGTATTCCTTATAAATTATGTCAATGTTCTTCCATTCAATCTACCCAGTGCAGGAGAGATTGGGAAGCTGTGTGCTCACACTTACTCATATCTTCTAGTTGTGTAAATCATAAATCATAAAATTTAGATTGGAACGATATGGGTGTACTTATTTCGGGAATTATTGGTAGGCTCATAGCACCAGCAGCAGAATTAGCCCTACACTATATTGGCATAGATGAATTTCCCCCTGCCCTGATAAAACTACTATACACCTACAACACTTCATGATAAATGGGTTTTCAACATTTTTTACAAATTAATATGTGAAAAGTGTGGCATGCATTTGTATTCAGCCCCCCTGAGTTGATACTTTGTAGAACCACCTTTCGCTGCAATTTGTGCACATTCTTTTTTGCAAAATAGCTCAAGATCTGTCAGATTGGATAGAGAGCATCTGTGAACATCAATTTTCAAGTCTTGTCACCAATCCTCAATTGATTGGATTTAGGTCTGGACTTTGACTTGGCCATTCTAACACATGAATATGCTTTGATCTAAACCATTACATTGTAGCTTTGGCTGTATGTTTAGGGTCGTTGTCCTGCTGGAAGGTTAACCTCCTCCCCTCTCTCAAGTCTTTTGCAGACTCTAACAGGTTTTATTCTAAGATTGCCCTATATTTGGCTCCATCCATCTTCCTATCAACTCTGACCAGCTTCCCTGTCCCTGCTGAAGAAAAGCACCCCAACAAAATTATGCTGCCACCACCATGTTTCACGGTAGGGATGGTGTGTTCAGGGTGATGTGCAGTGTTAGTTTTCTACCACACATATCGCTTTGCTTTTAGGTCAAAAGTTACATTTTGGTCTCATCTGACCAGAGCATCTTCTTCCACATGTTTGCTGCCTCCTCCACATGGCTTCTTGCAAACTGCAAACGGGACTTCTTATGGCTTTCTTTCAACAATGACTTTCTTCTTGCCACTCTTCCATAAAGTCCAGATTTTTGGAGTGCACGACTAATAGTTGTCCTGTGGACAGATTCTCCCACCTGAGCTGTGGATCTCTGCAGCTCCTCCAGAGTTACCATGGGCCTCATGGCTGCTTCTGCGATTATTACGCTCCTTGCCCGGCCTGTCAGTTTAGGTGGACGGCCATGTCTTGGTAGGTTTGCAGTTGTGCCATACTCTTTCCATTTTCAGATGATGGATTTGAGATGTTCAAAGCTTGGGATATTTTTTTATAACCTAACCCTGCTTTAAGCTTCTCCAGAACTTTATCCCTGACCTGTCTTGGCCTTCGTGATGCTGTTTGTTCACTAAGGTTCTCTAACAAACCTCTGAGGGCTTCATAGAACAGCTGTATCTATACTGAGATTAAATTACACACAAGTGGACTCTATTTACTAATTAGGTGACTTCTGAAGTCAATTGGTTCCACGAGATTTTAGTTTGGGGTTTCAGAGTAAAGTGGGCTGAATACAAATGCACGCCACACTTTTCACATATTTATTTGTAAAAAATGTTGAAAAACATTTATCATTTTCCTTCCACTTCACAATTATGTGGCACTTTGTGTTGGTCTATCACATAAAATCCCAATAAAATACATTTACGTTTTTGGTTGTAACATGACAAAATGTGGAAAATTTCAAGGCGTATGAATACTTTTTCAAGGCACTGTAGATGGAAAGGATGCATCACTTTCAATAAAACAGTCAGATTTACTATACGAGAGATGAACAGTACAACCATTGTGTAGAATTAGTGAGCAGCAAGTAGAGCCTGCACTAACGTGTAATAACCTAATGACTATCCCTTTCACATGTATAATTAAAAGCCATGGATTAACACAAGGTTTGTAAAACACTGACATGCAATGATAGTAATTAAATCAAGCCAATCACTTTCAAACATATACTTAAATAAAAAATAAAAATATTATAGAAAAAAAGACAGTATTTGCCCTTTAACCAAGTAGATAACAAAGCTTCAAACCAAATGTTCTTTTAAACTGTTTTTATTTTACTTTCTATAGTAAGTAGACAGAAAAATGGCTTCCATTTAATTTTACATTTTAAAGAACAAATAAAAAATGTATCCACACACATGTAGAAATGTCAGAAAAAAATTATAGATTTATTTGCCATCAACATGTCTTGCATATTGAGTTCTAGTACTTCTGTTCTCTACGAGGTTCATATTCAATGGCAATATTTGGCGAGTTAATGTTTGGGATAGCTGGCACTTCACACACAGCAGCATATTGTGGAGCACTGGTGGGTTTAAATATTCCTTTTAGATGGTCTTCCTCTTAAATATTGTGGGCGTTAAGATATTGTAATTCAATACCTAACAGATGGAAATTATTCTGGTAGGCCTCCCAAATGTTTACAAAGATACTGCTCAAAAATCCACTTATTGTGCTGAAGTTTCCAACATTTGCTTATATTTTAATTCTAATGAGTGCCTTAGAATCACAAAACCTGGTGTGATGGGAATTGATCATACTCGCCTGCCAGTTTTATGTTTGGACGTTAAGATAGCCAGATGTTTCAGTCTGAAAGAGAAATACTAGGGTGAAATATCTCCTCCCTACCTGTCTATTCTTGTTCAATTTACTTCAATTTACCTGTATTGCCATGCATTTTTATTGTGATCTTTTCGTAATAATTTTCCGAATTTTTTTCTATGACATCCTTTAGATCATTGTGTGCTCATTGCTATCAATCTTTCTTTGTTAAGGACAAGATCCCCCTGTCTGGATTGGCTTGCAATTTAACTGGAAATGGAACACTGGATACAATTTATAATTGAGAAGACAGTGGCTGGGAAAGATATGAGTTGGTTGTTGGTTATAAAATGAAGAGGGAGAAGAGGAGGCAATTTTGAAGAAGCTGGTTTTGGAGGACTGTTTAAATGTGTGAGAGCAAATATACTGCAACAGGACAGGGAAAGGGAATTTCAGAGGCTGGAAGCAGCTTACCATATATATACAATAAAGAGCTTTTATTTTATAATTTGGTATATTTTTTGTACACAGCCTGTTTGGAAATTAACACCAAATGCTAGTGCATATCCTCAGGAAGTTTAAAAAAAATTAAATTCTGCTTACCTTGCCATTGGGGCTTGCACTGTTTTACCACTTAAAAGTTTTATTAAGATATGAATAAAAAGCAATAATCCTACTCACAGACGGAGCTTAGGTACAAGCTTATCAGACAAATGAGCTGGAAATTCTTGGCACCCGCCGACTGAACTCGATGACAGAGAAGGTCAGACAGCACCTCAAACATCTAGATACTGACGCGTTTCAGGGGCGCACCCCCTTCCTCAGAGCCTAGATGGTCCATGATAGCCCATGATGGACCATCTAGGCTCTGAGGAAGGGGGTGCGCCCCTGAAACGCGTCAGCTATCTAGATGTTTGAGGTGCTGTCTGACCTTCTCTGTCATCGAGTTCAGTCGGCGGGTGCCAAGAATTTCCAGCTCATTTGTCCGATAAGCTTGTACCTAAGCTCAGTCTGTGAGTAGGATTATTGCTTTTTATTCATATCTTAATAAAACTTTCAAGTGGTAATGCACAAGGTTGTGCGCCCTCCTTTCTTCTTTCTTTTTTCTAGCCATATGAACACCAATTGTTCTGAGGAGGGCTGCAAGACTTTAGACTTTGCCTTTAGACGGAACCACACTACCCGTGTTTTGACAATACACCGAGAGCGCAGGAGATTTTTGTTTTTCTGGCTTGCACTGTTTATCATAACAGGCAATGAAGACAACGCCATTGAATGCTGATGCAAAGTCTGTGTTCCTCTTTTCCTGATGACATGTAAAGTAAATTGAGCATGCCACAAAACAGAACTGTGGTATAAATCTGTCAGGAATGTGTTTTGCCAGTTGTTAGTGTTTTTCTGAAATTGATTTTTTTAATTAGTTTTTCCCTGAAGATTTACTGCAATACATCGTGGACCAAACTAACCTTTTTTCAGAGCAATATATTGCCATCAACCCCTATTCGTCCTATGCCAGTATGTTTTATTGGCAATGTCTTGCAGTGGAGGAGTTGAAATTGTTATTGGGCCTTACATTTAACATGGGGCTTACAAAGAAAAACTAAGTGCATGCCAATTGGTCCACCTACCCCATCCATCACATGCTAATTTATTCTTCTGTCATTTACAGGTGACGCTCTGACATTATAATGCACTTCCTGCATTTCAATGATAACTCACAGTGCCCTCCCTGAGATCTTCCCAACTATGATAAATTATATAAAATACACCCATTAATAAATTATTTTTCCAAGAGATTTGCAGACCAAAACATTTGTGTGGATGAATCCCTTGTCCACTTCACTAGCCATCTGCAATTCAAACAATACAATTACAGTAGGAGGGCCAGGTATGGATTGAAACTCAACAAACTTTGTGAAAGAGCCACAGTATATGTACATGCCTTCTGCATGTATGAAGTCAAAGACTCCCAGCTCCAGTATCCTGAGTGCCCAACCTATATTGGAACAAATGGAAAAATTGTCTGGAACCTGGCATTCCCACTGTTCCAAAAAGGTTATCATAGTTACCTAGACAATTATTATACCAGTCTGCCCTTTTTCGCCACCTGTACTGTGAAAAAAACCTTGGCCTGCGGTACCACCAGAAAACACAGGAAGGGCTTTCCACAAAATTTAGTCACAACAAGGTTACAAAGGGGGAATCAGCAAGTCTGAGGAACAAGGAAGTGTTGGCCGAGAAGTGGAGGGATAAGAGAGATTTGTACATTTACGATTATACTCAGTTCATGGGGTGGTGGATTTAAATGACCAGATGCTACAGCCCAATTTATCAACTATAAAGTTCCTTTGCTGGTATAAAAAAGTTGCATTTTATCTTTTCCATTTAGCCATGTATAATGTGTTACACATCTATCAAAAGTCAAAAGAAACACCCAGCACCTTCCTTCCGCAACATTTTCCAGAAAACATTCCACGCACAGAATCAGGAAGAAGACGCCAAAAAACTGTTGTGCAGTAGAGGGGGAATTAGAAGAGGCACCAGTTATCATTGTCCCTAGTGTCCCTCCCAAGCATCGGAGAATGCTTCAGACATTATCACACATTTTCTAAACCACGTTTCTACCTTCCACGTTAACTGACCCTAGCCTGTTTACCAATGATGCCTCTGCCTGCCGTCTGGATTTGTTTCTAAACCACTTTTCTGCCTTCCACCTGCACTGACCTCGGCCTGTTAATTGACCATGTTTTTTGCCTGCCGCTTGGACTGATCTTTTGCCCTGCTACTGTAGTGGTGGAATGCAAGATAACAGAGGGGTCTCACATATGTGAGGGGATCCAAATAGTGTTCTGAGTGAAGAAAAACAGTTTTCGTTTTCCCTGAGTTTTGTATTTCCCAGAACAGCATCTGAAGACAGGAGGCTTCAAAGAGATTTGGGTGGGAAGAAGCCTCTACCCCTGTCCCCATTCTTTTCTGACCAAGGCCCTAAGCTTGATATTCCTGTCTGCTGCCTGTAATGACCCAGGACTTTATTGACCAATGTTCCTTCCTGCTGCCTGGACCAATACTTTGGCTTTACTGACAGTATCTCTGCCTGCTACCTGTACTGACTATGGACAGTATTCCTGCCAGCTGCCTGGACAATTCCTTTTGCTGCTACTTAACTAATCTCTGCCTGCTACCTGGACCAATGCTTTGGCTGTGCTGACATTATCTCTTCTTCCAACCTGTACTGATGCTCTCCTCTGTCGATCACTGCACTAATAAAACCACAGGTAATCTTTTGTTTATCCTTTGCTCAGCAGAATGTATTTTGGGGTGTAATTGGTATGTACATGCTATGTGTTAGAAATACGAAGGGCCTTCAAAAATGCAATAGATTGTCAGGAAATTATATGTGTAATTTATGTCCCTAGAACTTTTGATGGTGCTCCTTGGATGTTGGGCCTCTCTTTGTGTGAAAAAGTCTGACACATGTGGTATCGCCATACTCAAGAGGAGTAGCAGAATGTAATTTGGGTTGTAATTCCTGCTATGTCAATGATGTGTTTTGGAAATATCTTAAATTGACAATTTTGTTAAAAAAAAATACATTTTCATTTTTTTTCCACGTTTTCCAAAAACCTGTGGAAAAAAATGGCAAGTTCAAAAGACTCATTATGCCTCATAGAATATACGTTGGGGTGTTTGCTTACCAAAAATTGGGTCATTTTGTGGGCATTTCTATTGTCCTGGTGCTCCAGGGCCTTCAAAAGTGTGATAGGTAGTTAGGAAATAAGATGTATAATTTACGTCACTTAGAACACCTGGAGGTGCTACTTGGGATGTTGGGCCTCTGTATGTGGCCAGGCTGTAAAAAAGTCTAACACATGTGGTATCACCATACTCAGGATGCGTAGCAAAATGTGTGTTGTGTAATTGCAAGTATGTCGTGTTTGAGAAAAAAATTGTTAGTATGACAATTTTGTGCAAAAAAAAAAAGAATTTCCTAATTTTCCCAAGAATTTGGGGAAAAAATTACTTAAAAAGACTCACCATGCCTCTTATTAAATACCTTTGACTGTCTTCTTTCCAAAAAGGGGTCATTTGGGGGTGTTTGTGCTGTCCTGACATTTCAGGGCCTCAATAAATGAGATAGACAGTCAGTACATCAACATCCTTTTGATCGACAGGATTTTTCAATTTCCAATGATACGTAGCATACAGTAGCTAGTAGACGCTATAACTTTCACACAGACAAAATAATATACACTAACTAGCCATAATCCCCTCCTTGAATGGCCCCCCCTCAAGATTTGAATGCAGATCTCCATTTTATACCTTAGAACTGAGTTTCCCTCTCCCAACCTGTCCAATTGGATCAAAGGAGATGGCCTGTGCTAATCCTACCTTAATAGCACAGGTGGGAATTTGGCAAGAATTTTTACCTCTAAAGCAGGTCATACATAGATCGAAATTTGGTCAGTATGGGCCTTTGTATGGGCTAGCTGGTTGTACACAAGTTGATCTATCGATTGACTTGTGTACAACCAGCCTGTCAGGTTTCCCCTGAATGATCATTGCAGCTGGCTATAGCCAGAAAAACTGATCATTGTATTCTACTCACAGGGAAGGCTACCCACTGGAAAAATACAGTAGCTCAGGGGTAACAATTAACTGAAAACAGTGAATAGTGAGTGACAATGTGAAAAAAAAGTTCCACTATTCACTGTTTCCACAGTAGTTTTTTCCCCCTCTATATGTGGTATCTCTACAGTAATTCAGTATCTATTAACTTCATCACTTTATATGTTTAAAGCGGTTGTATACCCAAAATAATGACCTGCACCTACAGGTAAGCCTACATTAAGGCTTACCTGTAGGTGCTTGCAATATCTCCGAGACCTACACGGTCTCGGAGATATTTACAAAAAAGTCTGTACCGATATATACGGCGCATGCGCGCCGTAGATAACGGCACAGGCACACTGAGCGCGGCGGCTCTTGAATGGCAGCCCGCCGGACACTGATGGATTTCGCACATGCGCGGGATATCGTGCCGTTCCTCACGCATGCGCGGGAGTGACGTCATCGCCGCTCCGGCCAATCACAGCGCCGGAGCGGCGATACCCAGAAGTCACTCCGGGTATCATGGCGGCAACGGAGGACGTGTCCAAGGACCGCTGCGGGGGCTTCGATCTAAGGTAAGGGATTGATAATGAGCTAGTATGCTAGTCATACTAGCTCATTATGCCTTTGCCTTGCAGGTTGAAAAAAAAATAAAAAAAAGTTTTGCGGTATACAACCGCTTTAAGGGCTTTTGCCTGTTCATCACTTTTAGCTTTTTAAATGTGCACCTTAGGATTTTTTATGTTTCTACTACTCCTTGGCCCCAGTGCCTGTTTTTATGGAGTTTTTTGTTTCCCAGTTTTCAGAGACACTGTCGCCCAATTCCCATGAGACATCTGGGACTTTTCAGTGATTGGCCTAGTTTTTTCTCCCCCCCCTCCTTTGTAACTCCCCGAGGGGACAGTGAGGACCAGCTGGCATCACCTTATATGTTTGTACGCTTGTGAGGAGTTATGCAATTAATTGTACTATGGGGATTCCAATTCAGTAAGGAATGATTTTGGACATTTTGTTTGAATTGTAAGTATTTTTTGCATTTTTCCCCCCAAACAAGTGTGTGTGCATTTTTTTTTTTGTGCTAACAACCTGTTTCTTTGCCTCCAGATAAATGAATGTGTAATTTCTCTTGAGGAAGCGAGTGCTGTCTCGCAAATTTCATCAAGATACATTATACAAGCATCTTTTCCATGGACTACCAGTCATATTGTAATTCAGGGGTGCCCAACAGTGGCCCGGGGGCCACATGTGGCCCGCGGAGTCCTCTGATGTGGCCCGCGACCTCCTGCTCTGGAATAGCGGGTTGACATAAACCGATGCTTTGTGTATAGCGCCAACTCCTGTCACAGATGTCGTGATACCAAATGCACTGTGCCTGGGACAGCAACAGCTGGCGATACCTGAATGGAATACTGTTATTAAAGGTAAGTTTAAAACTAAAATCAGTGTATATATGGACATATCTGTTCTGCAGTGGTTACTTGGCTGCTTTCAAACTGATTCGCAGGTGCATCACAGAATACCTGCAGGTTACCTGCACTGAGCCATAGTGTCATAAACCAGGTGTGACCAGAATCGTATGAACTGCTACAGAGGACACCAAAACGTATATAAGTTGAATAATAATAATTTTTATTGAAGGTAAGTAATAATTAAGTAAAACACCTCCAATACAAACAGTGCACAACTAACCAAGCAGAAACCCACAGACAACAAATAATTATATACAGCCAAAGGGAAGTACCAGAATCATACACGCCAGGACAGGGTCATACACAGAAGATCAGCAGATGAACAAGGGGGAATACCAGAATCACAAACGTTAGCCAGGCGAAGGTCATACACAGAGGATCAGCAGGTGAACAAAGGGCAGGACTGGAGAGGGAGAAGGTGGATGGCATCAGGCTACAGGGCAGGGATGCACGGGAACAGGAACACAGGAGGGACAGGATCAGGATAGGCTCGGGATCAGGATCAAGTACAGGTACAGGTTCAGGTTCAGGTTCAGGTAACAGGCTAGCAGGTCAGGGCGCAAGGACGATACCAAGGCAAGCTTGTGAGTGATTGCCGGGTATTTATATGCATGCCTGTAATTAGCCTCAAGTGACACCTGATCGCAGGAGGTGCAGTCTGCTCCACACTGCCGGGAGACACCCGCTATTGGACACCAGTACTACGGCCCAATGATCTAACAGTGCTACCAGCAGGTGAATCCCTCCACTACTGATCCTGACTGTTAGAAGACACCCGCTGGTGGACACCGGTACTGCGATTCACGGGACAGACAGCGCCACCAACGGGTGAACCCTTTCCTGACAGTACCCCCCCTTAAAGGAGCGGCCTCCGGACGCTCCAAATAGTTGTAACTGTACATAGTCCATGACATCAAGCTGAACAACGGATGGGGGTACGTCAGGCTGTGCAACAGGCACTTCAGGCTGGGCATCAGGCACTTCAGGCCGGGCATCAGGCACTTCAGGCAGGGCAACAGGCACTTTAGGCAGGGCAACAGGCACTTCAGACAGGGCAACAGGCACTTCAAACTGGGCAACGGGTATGTCAAACTGGGCCTCAGGCATCAGATCATCAAACCAGACAGCAGGTACTGGAGCATCAGGCCGGGCAGCAGACTGGATGGCAGGCTCCAGGTTATTTGGTTGAGCAGCAAGCTCCGGGTCATCTGGCTGGAAAGCAGGTTTTGGGACATCTGGCTGAGCAGAAGGCTCTGGGATATCTGGCTGAGCAGAAGGCTCCGGGTCATCTGGCTGGGCAGCAGGCTCCGGGTCATTGGGCTGGACAGCAGGCTCCGGGTCATCGAGCTGGGTAGCAGGCTCTGGGTCATCGAGCTGGACAGCAGGCTCCAGGTCATCCAGCTGGGCAGCAAGCTCCGGGTCATCGGGCTGGGCAGCAGGCTCCGAGTCATCGGGCTGGGCAGCAGGCTCCGGGTCATTGGGCTGGGCAGCAGGCTCTGGGTCATTGAGCTGGGCAGCAGGCTTTGGGTCATCGAGCAGGGCAGCAGACACTGGGACATCAGGCCGAGCAGCGAGCACCGTAACGGCAAGCTGGGTAACAGGCACCGGCTCAGCAAGCTGAGTAACGGGCCCCGGCCCAGTGGGCTGGGTAACGGGCCCCGGATCAGCAAACCGGATGCCGGGCACTGGTCCAGAAAGCCAGATGACAAGTACTGGCACAACAGGCCGGGTGACAGGCACCGGTTTAACAGGCCGGGTAACGGGCACCGATTTAATAGACCGGGTAACGGGCACCGAAACTTCAGGCTGAGACACGGGCACCGAAACTTCAGGCTGAGACACGGGCACAAAAACTTATGGCTGAGACACGGGCACCGAAACTTCTGGCTGAGACACGGACACCAAAACTTCTGGTTGAGACAACGGATCTTCAGGCTGGGACACCGGATCTTCAGGCTGGGACACCCGAACTTCCGGCTGGGACACCGGGACTTCAGGCTGGGACACCGGGACTTCAGGCTGGAACACAGGCACAGGAACTTCAGTCTGGAATACAGGCATCGGAACTTCAGGTGGGGACACAGGCACCAGAACTTCAGGCCGGGACACAGGCACGGGAACTTCAAGTAGGGACACAGGCACTGGAACTTCAAGCAGGGACAAAGGCACGGGAACTTCAAGCGGGGACACAGGCACTGGAACTTCAAGCGGGGACACAGGCACCGGAACTTCAGACTGGAACATGTGCACCGGGCTGTCAGACTGAACAGTAGGCACTGAGACGTCTGACTGAACAGCAAGCCCCGGGACGTCAGGCTGGACAGCAGGCACTGGGACGTCAGACTGTACAGCAGGCACTGGGACATCAGACTTGACAGCAGGCACTGGGATGTCAGACTGGACAGCAGGCACTGGCACAACAGGTTGAACAGCAGGCACATCAGACTGGTCGACTGGAACATGGACACAGGAACATCAGACTGGGGCACAGGAACTTCAAGCTGGATAGCAGGCAGAGAGTTGGCAAGATTAGGAGGGTCATCTGGTTCAGCTGGCATGAAGGCAGACTGGAGCAGGTCGGTTGGCAAGGATTCAGGCTGGAACAGCTCAGCTGGCATGGGAACAGGCTGAAGCAAGTTGGCTGGAGTGGGGGCAGATTGGGTTAGTGGCAGGATCGAATTAGTTGGAAAAAACTTCTGTTTCTTCTTTGGTTTAGCCACGGAAGTTTTATAGGTGACTGCAGGGCTGTAAGCACAGGATGGGACTGGTTGAAAAGAAGGGCTGATATGTGGTAAAGAAAAGGGAACAGTGGCTAAAGGAAGTTCATGTGGGGAGTAGGTAGAAGAGAAGAGGCAGGTGGATTGAAGGCAGGATAGGTACAGCGGTTAGAAACGGGATACTGGTATTTGGTTGGAAGTAAAGTAAATTAGGCTGAGACTGGGGTTGCCGTGGGTGATGGGAAACAAGACATTTGGGCAGGCAGGTGTCTAATAGCAGGTCCGGGTTGTGGAGAGCTGACAGAGGCTGGATATAATAAGTCTGACCATGCCTGATGTACAGGTTGAACAAAAGTGGGCTCACATACAATCTGTCTTACCAGGGACTGCACTGCATCTATACAATCCTTTAACAACTGTTTGGAACAAGCCGAATATTGCTCCAAGAGGGATGCAGAGTCATCCTCCAACAGCAAAACTAAGGACGCAACCTGGTTAATGCTGAAGGGGGGAGAAAAGTCATCACGGCCCTTTGGGATACAGGTCAGAGCCAGCTCTGTACATATGGGAATAAAAGACTGAACATCCTCAAACAGTATACTGCCCTGATCAACCACTGAGTGAGCTAAATGAATGACCTCCAGCAGCTGATTACTGGTCCACTCTTTCAGTGTCTGGCGGAGATATTCAATGCTCTCTGATGCCAGCAGAGCATAATAAATAATTACATCCAAAATCATTGCAGCAAAGGAAACAGAACCGAGATGGTTACTCTGTGCCGCCACTTCTGGTCAGGGATGGCCTTGGTATACTGTCAGGGCCGTCTTTAAGGCAGGGCAAAAGGGGCAGATGCCCTGGGCCCTGTCATTGTTGTGGATATTAAGGATATATTATATGCAATTAAGGTCTGATGAGATCTCCTTGAAAGAAGAAGAGTATCTGAGCCCCTTCTCACCTGCTGGTGTCTGATATTTTGCTATTGGTATAGTTTAAAGGAATCAAAGAATAGAATATGGCAGCTATTAAAATAGTCACGTATAACGTGCAAGGGTTAAATAGCCCAAATAAACAATATCAGATACTGCAGGAGATGAAGGGCATGTCAGCGAATATAGTGTTCCTACAAGAAACTCATCTAAAGTTTACATCCAAGACTAGTCTGATCTCAAATGATTTCCCAACCTGGATACATAGTTACTCACCCAACAAAAGATCAAAAGGAACCGTGATTGGGTTTGATAGGAACACGCGATTCCTATTAGAAGCTATGGAAACAGACCCTGAGGGAAGATATATTTTTGTTTTTTATTTAATGTGAAATATACTCTGGTAAACGTATACTGCCCTAATGTTCGCCCAGCAGTATATTTGAGAAAAATCTTGAATAGACTGGAGGGCTTTAGAGAAGGGAAGGTGATATTAGCAGGGGATTTTAATTTTGTTTTTGACCCTGCAGTAGATACCCAACCCTTATCGCTAAGGTCAGAAGGAAAATATCTTAGAGCAATTAAACATAAGCTATATCAAATGCACCTAGTAGAGGCTTAGAGAATATTACATCCAAGAGATAAGGATTTTACATACTATTCATCTGTACACAGGTCATATTCTAGGATAGACCATATCCTACTAGATCATCGGCTACTTGAGGGATTGAGAAGGGTTGAAATAAAATCAATAATGCTCTCTGACCATGCTCCGGTAGAGATGACCCTGGATATAGGGGAACTCTCGGTGGGCCAGAGAGTCTGGAGAATAGATGAAACCCTCCTAAATGACATCAAGGTTGCTGATGACCTGGAAAAGGATATGTGTCTCTTCTTTAAAGAAAATAATGTAGAAAATGTCCTCCCATCGATTTTGTGGGAAACACATAAAGTCTATATGAGAGGAAGGATGATAGCAGAAAAAGCCATGAGGAAGAAAGTCAGGCAGGCCCAGAAACAAACCCTACTAGAAGAAATCCAGGTTTTAGAACAGAAACACAAAGATAGACGGGAAGAACAAACCCGGACATTGCTTACAGGGAAGAGAGAAAAGCTAAGGAATCTTTTGGATCAAGAAACTAAATGGGTATTTAATAATACAAGTAAGAAATTTTATGCCATGGGGAATAAACCTGGGAAACTTCTAGCAGGGATAATTAAACCCAGAAATACACAGAACTTTATCTCAAAAATGAAAGATAAGAAAGGAGATATGAGGCACTCCACTAAAGATATAATAAATATCTTCCAAGAATACTATCAAAATCTATATAAAGTAAATAAAGAACAGGGTTTAACAGAAATACAGAGTAGAAGAAGGAAAATTAGACAATATCTATAAAGGGTTGAGTTCCCGGTAATAGCAGAAGAAGTAATTAATAAAATAGATAAGGAAATATCAAGGGAGGAAATAAGTCAAGTAATTAAAAACATAAAAATGGGAAAGAGTCCTGGCCCAGATGGGTACACCTCATTATACTATAAGAGATATGGGGAAATCCTGATACCGTACTTCCAGGAGTATAAGAACTTAATAGGAGGAGGTATGACAATGCGTGAGGAAGCCTTAGGAGCCCACATAACTCTTATAGAGAAGGAAGATTAAGACCCCTCACTATGTTCCAGTTATAGGCCTATATCTTTGGTTAATGTTGACATAAAGATCTATGCTAAAATTCTGGCAGAGAGAATAAGACCTCTCATGTCAGGGTTGATAGAAAATTATCAAGCAGGGTTTGTCCCGGGGAGGGAGACGAGGGACAATGTCCTAAGAGCGCTATTCTTGATACAAAAAGCCAAAAATAGTAAAATACCAGTACTATTTCTGTCAGTAGACGCTGAAAAGGCTTTCGACAGATTAGACTGGGAATTTATGCTAGCAACAATGAGACACATAGGACTAGGGCCTAATATGCTTAGATGGATAGGAGGACTGTACTCCAAACCCTCGGCACAGGTGTGGGTAAACGGAACCCTTTCGGATAGGTTTTCACTTTTTAATGGGACCCGACAGGGATGTCCGCTCTCACCCCTTCTTTTTGTCCTCTCACTAAAGCCACTATTAACAACTATACAAACTAATCAGGAGATTGAGGAAATGAAGGCGGGGGGAGGGAACATAAGATCTCTGCATTCGCGGATGATATGATGCTCTATGTCTCAAACCCACGGCAGACATTAGAAAAGATTATAGAAGAATCTGAAAAGTATGGTGAGATCTCAAACTTAAAAATTAATAAAGAGAAAACTGAGATATTGAGTATATCCTTGAGCCCGAAAGAACGCAGGGATCTTGGGGCTCTATACTCATTTACATGTAAGCAGAGGGGGATGAAGTACCTAGGGATATCTCTGTCCAACATGGAAAGGGACCTATATGAAGATAACTATATTCCCTTATTAAATAAAATAAAACTAGAATTGAAGGGGTATCCGATAGAAAAAATATCTTGACTGGGTAGAATAAACATTATAAAGATGATGATATTGCCTAAAGCTTTGTACATTTTTCAAACGCTTCTGATAAAGATTCAAGACATATATTTCAGAACACTGGGGAAGATAATAAGGAGATTCATATGGAAAGAAAAGAAGTCACGTATATCAGCCGAGATTCTGACTGGACCTAGACATGTGGGAGGACTACATTTACCAGATTTTAAAAGATATTATGAGGCAGCAGTATTAAAGAGGATAACCGACTGGTTTCAGGGGGATGGACAAAAAAAAAAAAAATGGGTAGAAATAGAAGAGAACCTGAGTAACAAGGAGTTGGGGAAGAGAATATGGATCCCAAAACAATATAGAGGCCTGACTCAAGAGATACCATCAATAACAAAAGAAACCTTTAGAATATGGGATAGAGTGTGTAAAACAAAAAAGTGGCTTTATAATAGCCCGCTGTTGCCCCTCATGGGTACAGACTACTTCCCGCCAGGACAGGGAGGCGGTGTGTACCTGGGATGGGCAACTTAGGATACACTAAAATTGAAGGATGTTTTGAAAGGGGACACTCTGTGCCCAATCCTAGAGTTACGAGAAAAATACGGACCCACTCTAGGGGACAATTGGAGATATAGACAAGTCCAACACTTTGTTAATACACTACCGAAACCCCTGGGAGCTATGAGTGAGTTGAACCCATGGGAAAAACGTATAGAGAGGGGAGGAATAGGAAGACTGGGGATATCGAATATATACAGGGTATTGACACCTACAAGGGGACTTGAGACATTAAAAATACTAGAAAGTTGGGAATTAGAATTAAACCAAACTATACCAGAGGGAAAGAAGGGACAGGTATTAGACTATGTCAATTCTACATCAATAGATGCAAAGGTAAAAGAAATGAACTTTAAGCTCCTAACTAAATGGTACTACGTCCCAATGAAACTCCATAGAATAAACAAGGAGATGTCACCCTTATGTTGGAGAGAGTGCGGGATGGAGGGAACACATGCCCATATATGGTGGCACTGCCCCCTGATACAGGTATACTGGAGAGAGATATTAAGTATGATAAAGAAGATTAGTGGATTTGAGGTGAAACATTATACGGGGATGACAAGGAAAAAATATATAATGACTCTGGTGCCATACCTATTGAATGGAGCTAAAGCATTAATACCGAAGAACTGGAAAGAAAAAAAAGCTTCATCAATGGGAGAATGGTTAAGAGAGATAGACAGAATTGGATTGATGGAGGAGCTGCTGTCAATCCATAACGAGTGTCGGTCAAGGTATGATAAGATTTGGAGAGGATGGAGAGAGTTTAGGGAATCAGAGGTTTTTGTGGAGGAGATTGGGGATCTGGGTGGGAGGGAGTAGCCCTTTCACTGTTTTCCCCTCTTACCCTCCTCCCCCTTTCTGTGTTTTTTTTCTTTTTATGTATATATAAGTAGGCTTGGGGTGGGTGCCCCTTTAAATTATTATACATTACACATATTATTTATCACTTGACTTAGTTGTTTTTTATAATACACTTTCACTAGGAACCCTTCACTTTCTCTTTTCCCTCCCTCTCTTTTTTTTTTGCTAATATACATTAGTAGGCCTGGGGTGACTACCCCCTTAAAATATTACACATATTAATATTAGTTATCACTAGATTTAGTTTTTTTTTTATTTTTATAACCACTTTCACTAGAAATCGCTCTCTTCTTTTTCCCTCCCTCCTTTTTTTTTTTCTCTCTTATCTGATCTGTCTGGATTCTCTCCCTCTACTCTCTCCCTTCTCGGTTTTTCTTTTGTTCGACCTGTCCCTTCTCTATCTCTCTCCCCCTCTTCCCTATTTGCGTTGACTCTTCTAAATAGAGGATTTAGAATATGAAGGCCATATAGTTGGATATATCTCCTTCAGGATAAGCAGATCTCTCAGTATAAATTACTATTAATGCTTTTAGTCCATTTTAATGTAGGGGTATTCATTGAGACCGTATATGTGTGTTATGTGTATATGTTTATAAATATTTTTGTATTGTTATGTATGTGATGTAATGTGGGAAAAGATCAATAAAAACACATTTATATTGTTGTGGGGCTCAAAGCAGCTGCCTCATACTTGCCAACTATCCCAGTTTAAATTACCTTGTCCCTTGACATTTTAGTCCTGTGCGGTGTCCTGATATCTCAGTGTGAAGTGCTGCTCCTAATGCTGCCCAGCTCTGCCCTATTGGTGTGTACAGATGACTCACCTGCAGACAATGTTTACCTGTAAATAACCATCATTCATATGTAAATAATAGGAGCATTCATATGTAAATAGCGACATCATTCATATGTAAATAGCTAAGGCCTGCGGCATTCATATGTAAATAAAGGCGGCAGTCATATGTATATCATGCCACTCTGCAGTGAAGAGATGTGCTGTAACCTCTAGCAACCAATCATTGAGCAGTATTACTGTACAGTAATCTCTAGCAACCAATCAACAAGAAGAAATCATGTGCTGTAACCTCTAGCAACTAATCAGTGAGCCGTAATGTGTGCTGTAACCTCTAGCAACCAGTCAGTAAGTGGTAATGATATGCTGTAATCTCTGGCAAGCAATCGCAATCACTGCCTGATTTGATACAGTAAACTGATTTTAAGTCTAGCTGATATTTATTGTATGTTTTAGAGCAGGTGGAGAGCAAAATTGCATGGGGGGCCCCAATAAAAAATTTGCCCGGGTCCAATCAACATTAAAGATGGCCCTGTATACTGTCATAAACCAGGTGTGACCAGAATCGTGTGAACTGCGACAGAGGACACCAAAACGTATATAAGGTGAATAATAATAATGTTTATTGAAGGTAAGTGATAAATAAGTAAAACACCCCAAATACAAACAGTGCACAACCAACCAAACAGAAACCCACAGACAACAAATAATTATATACAGTCAAAGGGAATTACCAGAATCATACACATTAGCCAGGCCAGGGTCATACACAGAAGATTCAGCAGATGAACAATGGGGAATTCCAGAAACACAAACGTTAGCCAAGCCAGGGTCATACAGAGTGGACACAGGTACTACGGCCCAAGGATTTAACAGTGCCACCAGCAGGTGAATACCTCCACTACAGATCCTGAGTGTTAGAAGACACCTGCTGGTGGACACCGGTACTGCGATCCACGGGACCAACAGCGCGACCAACGGGTGAACCCTATCCTGACACATAGACTTCTGTTATTACCTGTGGGTTGGTGCACTTCAGAAAGTGCACCACACCTGCAGGTATGGTGCACATACAAAAAAATACAAGGTAGAGGGATCATCATCAGCATTCAGACTTTATAAAGAATGCAACAAAAAATGTAATGCCGCGTACACATGATTGGAAATTCCGACAAGAAAACCGTGGATTTTTTCTGACGGAATATTGGCTCAAACTTGTGTTGCATACACAAGGTCACACAAACCTTGTCGGAAATTCCGACCGTCGAGAATGCGGTGACAAACAAGACGTACTACGAGCCGAGATCAATGAAGTTCAATAGGCAGTTCAGCTCTTCTGCTTGATTCTGGGCATGCGTGTTTTTTTGCGCGTCTGAATTGCATACAGACGAGCGGATTTTCCAATAGAAACTTTTTCCATCGGAAAAATAGAGAACCTGCTCTCAATCTTTTGTTGACAGAAATTCCGACAGAAAAAGTCAGATGGAGCCTACACACAGTCGGAATTTCCTTGTCAGAATTTCCGATCGTGTGTACGCGGCATCAGGATGCAATTAGGGCGTATATGTTAGAACACGAAAGACACAAAGCGGAGGAGAGCAAAAAAAAGAAATTATTTAAGTATGTAAACAGTAAGAAAGGGAGGACAGACCATATTGGCCCCATAAAGAATGAGGAAAGAAATCTGGTTACAAAGGATGGTGAGATGGCGAAGGTATTGCATTTATTCTTCTCCTCAGTCTTCACGAGGGAATCGGAAACTGCAGTGTTTATTCTCATGACACATCACAGGAAGCACCCTCATGGCTAACAGACGACAGAATTATAATTAGACTTGGGAAACTTAACATTAATAAATAACCGGGACCAGATGGCTTGCACCTGAGGGTACTTAGGGAACTCAGTCAAGTAATTGCCAGACCATTGTTCCTAATTTTTACTGACAGTCTACTGACTGGAATGGTACCAGCTGATTGGAGAAAAGCCAATGTAGCACCAATATTTAAAAAGGGCCCAAAATACATCCCTGGAAATTACAGACCAGTTAGCCTAACATCAATAGTATGCAAGCTCTTGGAGGGGATTATAAGGGACTATATACAATATTTTAATAATAAAAACTGTATCATTAGCCGTAATCAGCATGGATTCATGAAGAATCATTCTTGCCAAACCAATCTATTAACCTTCTATGAGGAGGTGAGTTGCCATCTAGATAAAGGAAGGCCCGTATCTGGGTTTTGCAAAAGCATTTGACACAGTTCTCCATAAACGTTTACTGTACAAAATAGGGTCCGTTGGCATGGACCATAGGATGAGTACATGGATTGAAAACTGCCTACAAGGGCGAGTTCAGAGGGTGGTGATAAATGGGGAATACTCGGAATGGTCAGGGGTGGGTAGTGGGGTCCCACAGGGTTCTGTGCTGGGACTAATCCTATTTAATTTGTTCATAAACGACCTGAAGGATGGGGTAAACAGTTCAATATCTGTATTTGCAGACGATACTAAGTTAAGCAGGGCAATAACTTCTCCACCGGATGTGTAAACCTTGCAAGAAGATCTGAACAAATTAAAGTGGTTGTAAACCCACTTTTTAAACAAAGACCTACAGGTAAGCCTAGATTAAGGCTTACCTGTAGGTGCATGAAATATCTCCTTAACCTACACGGTTAAGGAGATATTTGTATGTAAATGCGGCGACGCTGACGTCACCCCATTCACAAATTCGGCTAGGTCGCAACATTCGACGACGTAGCCGAATTCGACAGCTCACGCGCGCATGCGCGGAGTCACGTCTTCGCCGCTCCGGCCAATCACAGCGCCGGAGCGGCGCTGTGATTGGCTGCAGCGGCGATACCCGGAAGTAACATTCCGGCTATCGCCACAGCGATGGATGCGGCTAGAGGAGGGACACGGACGACTTCGGGGGCCCCGATCGAAGGTAAGTGGTACATAATGAGCTAGTATGCTAGTCATACTAGCTCATTATAGCTTTGTCTTGCAGGTTAGTAAAAAAAAAAAAAAAGATAAAAGGGTTTACAACCACTTTAATGGGGTGGGCAACTACATGGCAAATGAGGTTTAATGTAGAAAATTTTAAAATAATGCATTTGAGTGGCAAAAATATGAATGCAATCTACTCTCTAGGGAGAGAACTCCAGGGGGAATCTAGGGTGGAAAAAGACCTGGGGGTCCTAGTAGGTAATAGGCTCAGCAATGGCATGCAATGCCAAGCTTCTGCTAACAAAGCAAACAGAATATTGGCATGCATTAAAAAAGGGATTAACTCCATGGATAAAGCGATAATTCTCCCACTCTTCAAGACTCTGGTCCAGCCGCACCTGGAGTATGCTGTCCAGTTGTGGGCACCAGTCCTCAGGAAGGATGTAATGGAAATGGAGTAAGTACAAAGAAGGGCAACAAATCTAATAAAGGGTCTGGAGGACATTATGAAGAAAGGCTACGAGCACTGAACTTATTCTCTCTACAGAAGAGACGCTTGAGGGGGGTTATGATTTCAATTTACAAATACCATACTGGTGACCCCGCAATAGGGATAAAACCTTTTTTGCGGCAGGAAGTTTAACAAAACACTTGGCCACTCATTAAAATTAGAAGAAAGAGGTTTAACCTTAAACTACATAGAGGGTTCTTTACTGTAAGAGTGGCAAGGATGTGAAATTCCCTTCCACAGGCGGTTGTCTCAGCAGGGGGCATTGATAGTTTCAAAAAACGATTAGATAAGCACCTGAATGACCGCAACATGGGATATACACAGGGATATACAATGTAATACTGACATATAATCAAACACATAGGTTGGACTTGATGGACTTGTGTCTTTTTCCAACCTCACCTACTATGTAACTCTATAACTATGGCAGCTAGCTGCTGCCATAACAATGATATTCCTCTTCAAAGTGCTGACGTATAACGACGGTGGGCGGTCCGTAACTGATTAATTGAATAATTTGACATGATATATTGTGAGCGGGATGGAGGAGGAGGACGGAGCCAGAGCGGAGAGAAGGCTATACTAGCTCCCTCCTCTATGGCTTGGTTTCTCAGTTCGCAGTATCCCAGCTTGGTCTACTCATCAACCATCTTTATTCAGAAAAAACACATCGTAGTTTCATTTTCAAGTTCAGTCTTCATCTCTGTGTGGGGCAATCCTCCTGTGGAGGATTTCTTGCTGTATCTGGATGGTTCCAGGGATCCCGAGTGGGTTTTTTTGAATCAAGAAATCCCCCCTCTTCTTCTCTTTCTTGGTAAACGTGGAAGGAATCTGGATTTCATCCCCCTCATTGGACTTAACACTTTCCACACTATTGTTTTCTTCCTGTTATGTGGACTTAATTGTGTTTTTTTTTTCACTTTTATTGATGAAGAGTTTTTTTTATATGGATTTCTTCATACAGACATTCTAGTTTTCACTTATTGTCACTTATTGTCTTTTTATTCAGAATTTTTGCACTTCATTAGTATTGTATTTTTGTTTCTATTTAATATTTGTGATCACTCACGTTATATATGAGCGCAACTTATTTTTACATAACTTTTTCTGCACTAGAGATATCTGTTAGTTTTTGTTGCAGCTGTATTTGTATGGTATAACGCTAGCGTGGTATAACCTCACATTTTCTACATGATATATTGTCTGGATATACTTACAAAATGTATTAGTATATCTCATTAATATGAGTATTGCAGGTTTGAAGTAATATGTGTGAGAAAGGTGTATAGGAATTTTGTTAGTGGTAACTAACACTTATGAATAGCCGGTGTGTTTTTCATAGCTATGACTACCCTCAGGGTATGTGAGAAGTTAAGTTAATGGCCTTATCCAAACTTTCTTAAAGCCATACTGTATATCCCATCAAGAGTCAGAAAGCCTGGCAAAGTCTGACACATAATAGACAGTTCATTATATTTATAGTATTCTTCCAGGATTAGATCAACGGTTATTTGGAATGATGTTTTGACATTTTAAGAAACGTTCCAAAAATTTTTTTGAGCCTATACTGCCACCTTCTGATAGTGATATAAGGAAAAATACTGCCCTCTGTCGGTAGTTATATGGGAATTGACAGATAATTGATGTCATTCATTATGTAATAGAGACATATACACCCACTTTTTGGGTGGGATAAAGGTGGTAGACAGATAGCTGTGAGAGAGAGCAGAGAGAATGGAGGGCTGAGATTGGAAGAAACGGAGGACGAGAGGAGAATGAAAAAATCAATGAAGGGTAGAAAGGTCCCTCGGGATACACATCTGATATCTCTCAGACAAAAGACTCTTATATTTCTGGTAAAGTATCATTTCTATGCCTTTTGGTAATTGAATTATTTGAACTTACTGTATACATAGCTAAACCATTTAATCTCTGTAGCATTAATATTGGAATTGTTTTATTTCTAACTGCAGTATGAAATAATTTTGTTTCAAGTAAAGAGAAATACACATATTGGTATATCTTAATAACGTTCAAAGTCTTATCAATGGTTTAGTTGTGTTGTATGCTTAAATGTAAAATTCATCAGTGATTCATCTTTACCTTTAATACAAGTCTTGGTTAAATTACCAAGTTGTATATAGTATAACAAATTTGTATATATACCGTTAAGAGAAGTTTGAGTTTTCAAGGTCTGTTTGTTTGAGAGAAGTCATGTGTCAAAATCATCATAATCTGCGGAGCCACGGAGAAGATGTTTACTATTTACAAAGCAGTTACTACGTTTTAAGACATATTTTAAAACTGGAGCTTGTGGTTATTGTCTCATCATCTGTATTACCCATATTGTGATATTTGGATTTATATGGGAATGCAGGCCGCACCTACCCTCCCCGAATACCATAAAGTCAAATACCTATTTAAATAATGACACATAACAACTTGTTGGCAAAAAATTGGCCGTGACACGTTTATTGGTGTATTCAAATCAATAAATAATAAACAACATCTTGATAATTTTATTAATTCATAAAATTCTGAAATTTCAAACAATAAACTTAAAACATCTCAGTCTTAAAGGAATAGAGCAAACAGAATATTTATAACCAAAGTCCCCCCTACAAATATGAAGAGTGACAGACCACATAACGTGCTTAATGACTAGGGAGGGAGAGTGGGGAGCTTGTTGCATCGACGCTGACTAGCTGACACTGGTGGGAATAATCCTGTAAGAGGGTACTATATATAATAATCCCTTTTTCCAGAACATTCTCAGGGGTCACATGACATTCTGTGAAATTCCCAAATGTCATGTGACCATGTTTTCCTGCCCCAATCACATTTAAAATTTCTTAAAGGGACCTTATCCCTAATATAGTAAATATATAGTATATATATCCATATATATGTGTATTTTTTTATATTTACAAGAAGGAGGAGCGACCGCATGCCCATGCTGTCAGGCTTAAAGCCTTAAGCCTTCTTAGTCCATGGGAATGCAGGCCACACCTTCCCTTCCTGAATACCATAAAGTCAAATACATATAAATACATATTTAAATAATGACACATAACAACTTGTTGGCAAAATATTGGCCTCGGCACATTTATTGGTGTATTCAAATAAATAAATAATAATAACAACATCTTGATAATTTTATTCATTCAAAAAAATTCTGAAATTTCAAACAATAAACTTAAAACAGCTCAGTCTTAAGGGACTCAAGCTTACAGAATATTTAAAACCAAAGTCCCCACACACCGGGTTTGAAATCTCAAGCCCGGCCTTCCCCACAACCGCGGCCAATTCAATGCAGTTTTTCGACCCTACATTAAAAATATCTACTCCTATTTCTGAGAGATGCACGCCATCTCATCTATATAATCCAGCAAAACCACCCTCTAAATCACTATGTCTGTAGGAAAAACCGCCAATGTGTGGCATGACTTTTTCCATAGATGTGTTTAGACATTTCCTAATTTCACGTTTTTTTAAATGGGCATCCTGCAGCCATATGAGCCAAGGAACTATCTATGAAAATATTCTTTTGGTATTCGGGGATGCTAACTTGAATCTATAAAGGTCACGTTTCATCATAAACATAAGATCCAGTATTCTTTTTTTCCCAACATCATTTCCCCCTAGGTGAACGATTAACACATCAGGGGCCGGCCCTAACTCAAGCAACCTGGATAGATAGACACACAAATTAGACTATTGAAGACCTTTAATTCCTTTCCAGCATATCAGAAATTTTCCATGATCCAGAGACAAATTGGATGTATAGCAGCGCTTCACAGCTGTTTTGTTTGCCCAATACACAAAAGAGTGGCCCAGCATCCAAATATATCTTCTAGTACCTAAAATTAAAGAGAGAGATTAGGTCTAACATACAGTAATTTGAAAACGTTACAATTCCCATCTACCCAACCTTTTATTATTTTTTTATTTAACTACTTTTTATTGCTGTTTAAAACACAAATACAAAAAGAAAAAAAAGAACAATATATACACACACATACATACACACATAATCAGGCATTTTAGCTCTTAGCCCTGGTTCACACTAGTGTGATTTACAAATCTCATGTTTTGAGTGCGATTTGGCACTCCGATTTCTTTCCCAGTCACTTCTGATTTTGTTCCGATTTCTTTTGTATTTGTTTGCAATTTCTGGAGCCTACTTGTGATTTGCAGATAGTATGATTTGTACTTATTCCAATGAAAAGCAAGCTGATTTGTGACTTAATAAAGATAGCAGTGATGGCTGTGAAAAAAAAAAGTCTTGCTCCAAACTCCTCACTGTAACACCTTCTAGGGGAGGGGACAGGTCAGCTGTTTTCATACACATAGCAGCGCTGGCAGGGTTAAAAAAAAAAAGTCCTGCTCCAAACTCCTCACGAAAACACCTGCTAGGGGAGGGGACAGATCAAATGACATCACCAAAAAAAAAAAGACTGTTCCAAATCGCACTGATATAAACAGTACTGCGATTTCAGGTCGATTTACATAGCACTCTATGGATGTTAAATCGACCTGAAATAGCAAAAAAGTAATACAAAAACCTTTTGGAAATCGCTAGTGTCTTGTGTCGCACCAATTAGCACATTTCCATTGAAATACATGGGGTGCGACTTCAGGTACGATTTTGAAATCGCATGTCGCACCTGAAATCGCACCAGTGTGAACCAGGGCTTACAGAAAGAAAAATAAACAAGTCAAACAATCAGAAAATATATTATTTAAATATTAATATCTCTGCTTATAGAGTAGGGATGAGCCGAACACCCCCCCGGTTTGATTTGCACCAGAACCTTCGAACGGACCGAAAGTTCGCGCGAACGTTAGAACCCTATTACTGTAAATACAATGGACGCGAACGTTCGAAATCTAAAATCTAAAGTGCTACTTATAACGACTAATATGCATGTTATTGTCCTAAAAAGGGTTTGGGGACCCGGGTTCTGCCCCAGGGGACATGTATCAATGCAAAACGAAGTTTTAAAAACAGACGTTTTTCGGGAGCAGTCATTTTAATGATGCATAAAGTGAAAAAAAATGTGAAATATTCCTTTAAATATCATACCTGGGGGTGTCTAAAGTATGCCTGTGAAGTGGCATGTGTTTCCCGTGTTTAGAACTGTCCCTGCACAAAATGACATTTGTAAAGGAAAAAAAGTCATTTAAAACTGCTTGCGGCTTTAATGTAATGTCTGGTCCCGGTAATATGGATGAAAATCTTTGAGAAAAATGGCATGGCTACCCCATCATCCCCCCCCCCTACCCCAGCCCATTACCAGCCCCTTTGGGTCTTGTATGGATATTAAGGGGAACTCCGCACCCAAAATAAAAAAAGGCCCTATATACCATGAACAGGTACATTGTTTAAGTGTAGCTCCAGCCAAAAAATCTATTTTTAAGCTTTTTGGAAAACACAGGGAAGGGTCATCACCCCTGTAACATTTGTTTTGCTGTCTGTGCACCTGTTCAGAACATTTCACCTCACTTTCCATCCCAGGAAAACGCTTGGACAGCCACACTCCAAAAAAGGTTCTTTTATTTAAAACAAAAGCACAAATAACATGCCACAGCAAAAAAAACAGCAAGTATGAGCTGACGTTTCGCACTGCGATTCAGTGCTTAATCATATGTTTTTGAAAAGTGGGGTTTTTATTGAAACAAGGATTGGTGATAAAGCATCAGTAGAGAGGAGACACCTTTTTCCCATATTAACTCTTACAGGAGATAATCTCCCTTCCTAGGGGCAGATTTCCTCTCACTTCCTGTTGTCTCCTTCCGTTTGCAAGTAGGAGTCGTTTGTAAGTTGGATGTTTGAAAGTAGGGGACTGCCGTATATACTCTGCTGAAATTTGCCCCTTACATGTTGGTGTTGCCACAACACTGTGAGCCCTCACAGTTACTCTTGGTGGGTGCTGGAACGCCCTGCTGTAAACTATTATATCAGGAATTGTAATTGCATGCCATTGTTGAACAGTGGTAGGAAAAATTGGGCCTTTGGTCGTGGTGTTGGTGCTACAACACTGTCAGCCCTCACATTTACTCTTGGTGGGCGCATGAATGGGCCCTACTGTAAATTATTAGATCAAGAATTGTAATTGCATGCCCCTGTTGAAGAGAGGCAGAAAAATTGGGCTTTTGGTGGTGGTGGTGGTGGTGTTGCCACAACACTGTAAGCCCTCACAGTTACTCTTGGTGGGCGCAGGAATGGGCCCTGCTGTGAATTATTAGATCCAGAATTTTGATTACATGCCCCTGTTGAACAGGGGCAGAAAAATTGGGCCTTAGGCACTGGTGCCACAACACTGCAACCCCTCACAGATACTGTACTTGGAGCACAGCAATGAGCCCTGTTGCAAAGTATTGCATCAAAAATTTTAATTACACGCCCCTGTTAAACAGGGGCTGAAAAATTGGGCCTTAAGCACTGGTGCCACAACACTGCAACCCCTCACAGATACTGCACTTGGAGCACAGCAATGAGCCCTGTTGCAAAGTATTGCATCAAAAATTGTAATCACACGCCCCTTAAACAGGGGCTGAAAAATTGGGCCTTAGGCACTGGTGCTGGTGCCACGACACTGCAACCTCTCCCAGATACTCTAGTTGGAGTGCAGGAATGAGCCCTGCTGCAAAGCATTGCATAAAAAAAACTGTAATTACATGCCCCTGTTAAACAGGGGTTTAAAAATTGGGCCTTAGCCACTGGTGGCTTCCAAGCTATCATTATGAATCGGATCATTGAGGAGGAGGAGGATAGTCAGTTAACATAACAGGATAGTCACTCAGCATCAGCATAGGCAGTCTTGAAGGGATGTGACATTTCAAAATAAATTATTCTGTTATATCAGCTTCAGGTGCTTGGTAGCTGGTGGTGATCCAAGACTGGTTCATCTTTATGAAGGTCAGTCGATCAACCGAGTCGGTGGACAGGCGCACCCTGTGATCTGTGACAAAGCCTCCAGCAGCACTGGATGTGCGTTCCGAAAGAACGCTGGATGCAGGACAGGCCAGTAGCTCAATTGCATACTGTGCAAGCTCTGGCCCGTGATCCATCCTCAAGACCCAGTAAGCCAGAGGATTTTCGGTGGGAAAGGTATCCAAGTCTGACCTTGCCCCTAGGTATTCCTGCACCATGTATATCAGACGCTGGCGATGGTTGCTGGAACCGATCATACCTTGGGGCTGCGGACTAAAAAATTGTCTGAACGCATCGGTCAGGTGGCCACCTTCTCCACCGCTCCTTCTGCTACTGACCGAAGCCTCAGCAACTCGTTGTCCAGGACCAGGAGTTTGTAACCTCCCAGTCTCTGGGAACGTGTTGCACAGACCTTTCTGCAAGGCCTCCCGGAGTTGTCTCATCCTCTGCTCCCTCTGCGACGGCAAGATAAGGTCTGCAATTTTACCCTTGTACCGTGGATCAAGGAGAGTGGCCAGCCAGTAATGGTCCCTCTCCTTGATCCGAAGAATATGAGGATCCTTCCGCAGTCTTTGCAGGATCAGGGAGGCCATGCAGCGTAGGTTAGCTGAGGCATTCGGTCCGGAGTCCTCTGGGTCACTAAGAACGACATGATCCGCAGCCACCTCCTCCCAGCCACGTACAAGTCCACGGGTTTGTTGGGACTGTAAATCATCCCTAAAAGACTGCTGCTGTTGATGCTGAGTGCCATGCTCCACCTCCATGCTGACACAATCCTCCTCCTCCTCCTCATCGTCCTCTTCCTGTGTGATGGGTGGGACAGAAAGAACACTGTCTGGGTAAAGGGGACCTTGAGAGGCAAGGATGTCCTCCTCTTCCTGCCTCTGTTCTGCCTCATGTGCCCTGTCCATTATTCCATGCAGCGTATGCTCCAACAGGTGGACAAGAGGTACAGTGTCACTGATGCATGCACTGTCACTGCTCACCATCCTCGTGGCCTCCTCAAATGGTGCCAGGACAGTGCATGCATCCCTGATCATGCCCCACTGGCGTGGCGAAAAAAAACGAGCTCCCCTGAACCTGTCCTGGTGCCGTAGTCGTACAGGTACTCATTGATGGCCCTCTGCTGCGTGTGCAGCTGCTGCAGCATGGCCAATGTTGCGTTCCACCTGGTGGGCATGTCACATATAAGGCAGTTCTTGGGCAGGTTCAACTCCTTTTGCAGCTCAGCCAGCCGAGCACTGGCATTATATGATCTGCGGAAATGCACACAGACTTTCCTGGCCTGCCTCAGGACATCCTGTAAGCCCGGGTACCTGCCCAAGAACCGCTGCACCACCAGGTTAAGGACGTGAGCCACACAGGGCACATGGGTCAGTTGTCCTTGTCAGAGGGCGGAGAGGAGGTTGGTGCCATTGTCGCAAACCACCATTCCTGGCTTAAGCTGGCGTGGCGTCAACCACCTCTCAGCCTGCCCCTGCAGAGCTGACAGAACCTCTGCCCCAGTGTGGCTCCTGTCCCCCAAACACACCAGCGCAAGCACGGCATGGCATCTTTTTGCCTGCATACTTGCGTAGCCCCTTGTACGCCTACGGAGCACCGCTGGTTCCGAGGACAAAGCACAGGAAGAGGCCATGGAGGAAGAAGAAGAGGAGGGGGTGGAGGAGAGAGGTGTGTCACAACCAGTAGTAGCATTTTGGAGGCGTTGCGGCGGAACAACCTCCAACACTACTGCACCTTGTCCTGCATCCTTCCCATCTGCCAAAAGAGTGACCCAATGGGCCGTGAAAGAAAGGTAACGTCCCTGTCCATGCCTGCTGGACTATGAGTCAGCGGTAATATGCACCTTACCGCTGAATGCCCTGTCCAGCGAGGCATGGACATTGCCTTCCACATGCCGGTAGAGAGCCGGAATCGCCTTCCATGAGAAAAATTCGCATTTGGGAACCTGCCACTGAGGAACCGCACATTGCACAAACTCACGGAAGGGGGCCGAGTCTACCAACTGAAAAGGCAGCAGTTGAAGTGCTAGCAATTTAGCCAAGCTAGCATTCAACCGCTGGGCATGTGGATGGCTGGGAGTGAACTTCTTTTGACGGTCCAGCAGCTGGGGCAGGAAAATTTGCCTGCTACAATCGGACGTCGGTGTATTGCTAGCAGAGTGCCCACAAGTACTTGGCTGTGACACACCTAATTCTACACCTTCATTCCTCTCAGTGCAGGTTTCAGAAAGGACTGAAGGTACAGTGGGGTTGGAGATCCCAGCTGATGAGGAGCAAGGAGAGGTCTGCTTTGTTCTTTGGTGTGGGTCTTTAAGCTACACTTGCCAACGAGCTGCATGGCAGGTCAACATATGTCTGGTCAAGTATGTGGTGCCCAAGCGGCTGATGTTTCCAACTTTTCCAACTTTTTAATAATATTCACGGGGAGTTTAGGTAGCCCTGCCTTTTTAAGATATTGTAAAAATTGTATGTTAGTGCAAATAAAAAAAGTATCACGGACAGTACTTAATTTTCTCTGTCACAATTGCACTAATACGGCTACAATTACGTCAAGTAAGATATTGTATAATTTTTTTAAGTTTTTCCTTGGGGGAATGTGTCACACCATCTCCTTTCACATTGTAAAGATCTTTATAAAACATACGTAAAGCTTCCGCAATGCTTGTAGTGGTGTGTATGAAACCTCCTGAGGCAGATCAAATTTTTGCTATATAATTTCCAGATTTTTTTTCTTTTAAAAAACAGGCCAACATCTTACCCGGTTTATTCCCCCATTCATATAATCGTTGTGAAATAGCCTGATATCGTCTTTTCTGATCTAGATCTAATATAGATTTTAGCGCTTCACGTTTCTGTATTAAGTTTATCAATACTTCTTTATGTAAAGACAATTTATGTGCCTTCTCCAGATCAGCTACCTGTTGTAATAATTCAGTCACTTTCCGCTGTTGCTCTTTCTTCTTCCTTGCTCAGAGCTCAATAAACCGCTTTATGTGCTTCCCAAATCAATGACTTAGGAAGATTAGTAGGAGATTGATCATTAAAATATTGAACTATAGAGGAGGAAAGGTTATCTAAATCTACTGGATCGGAGAGGAGTGAGTCATTAAGTTTCCAATTATACTGCCGCTTAGGTACATTTGGGAAATTTAAACATATGGACACGGGAGCATGATCTGAAAAGGAAATAGCACCTATAGAGATGGATTGTAACATCTACCCAACCTTTTGATTATTTCATCATCCAATCCCATCTTAGTGGCCTCTGTAGCCGCACTGATCCTGAAAGTGTGAAAGGTAAACTTAAATTGTTGTAAATCCAGCTTCTTCATGCATGCTAGATATCTGTTCACCGATCTGACTGGATAGATATCCACATCTCCACAGTGACATAGAGAGATCCAAATACACTTACCTGTCCTATCTGTTTTTGAAACAGGGATTAACAATCGTATCCCTGTCTCAGAGACGATCGCATGATGTTTCAGTAAACCCGAAACAGATTTCTTGTTTTTTGGTAATAATTTGGATATTCGGAGGGCACCACAAAAACCTAGAACAAAAGAAGCATTAAATATCACAACCTCAAAATCCGAAGAACACACCAAAGGAGTAGTGGCACTACCTAAGCCTGAAGAGTAATCTAACAGGTCTCACTATATATGGCTATATGTAGCACCAATATAAAAAGGGTTATTATATTCGTGCTACATATAGCCATATATAGTGAGACCTGTTAGATTACTCTTCAGGCTTAGGTTGCGCCACTACCCCCATCCTTTTCTCCTTAATATCATTAGAGCTTTCCTTGGAGGGCTCAGTAGGGGGGCTGCAACCTCTTTTTCCTAAGCGCAGAATCTCCTACCTTTTACACCAAAGGAGTAGTTGAACACAACTTGTTTAGTAACTGAATCAAAATACTGTAGGTCTCCTATTATCCGGAAAAGATTGACTCTTCGTATATCCTTTAAGAGCCTGCTGGATGGAAAATAATTCTGTACATGGAGGTAAGTTTCTTAACTTAAAGAAAAATGATACACCTGCCAGGATTTTGGCAATGTGACTGAGATAACTCTTACTGCATTAAACTACATAGAAACATCTGAATATCTGTTTAACCACTTGTCCCCCCGCCCACTGTCAATTGACGGCGGGCGGAGGATACTCTCGTTCTGGGAGGACGTCATATGACGTCCTCCCTTTAAAACGAGCTAGGAGGCGCCCGCGTTCACAAGGCCCCGGTGCGCGTGCCCGGCGGCCGTGATTGCCGCCGGGCACCCACGATTGCCCGAGAAACGAGCAGGAAAGTGGATCTCTGTGTGTAAACACAGAGATCCACGTCCTGTGAGGGAGAGGGGACCGATGGTGTGTCCCTTGTACATAGGGACAACCATCGGTCACCTCCCCCAGTCAGTCCCCTCCCCTCACAGTAAGAACACATTGAGGGAACATATTTAACCCCTTCCCGCCCCCTAGTGGTTAACCCCTTCCCTGCCAATCACATTTATACAGTAATCAATGCATTTTTATAGCAGGGATCGCTGTATAAACGTGAATGGTCCCAAAAATGTGTCAAAAGTGTCCGATGTGTCCGCCGCAATATCGCAGTCACAATAAAAAAATCGCAGATCGCCGCCATTACTAATAAAAAAATAAAAATGCTATAAATCTATCCCCTATTTTGTACACGCTATAACTTTTGCGCAAACCAATCAATACGCGCTTATTGCGATTTTTTTTTTTTACCAAAAATATGTAGAAGAATACGTATCGGCCTAAACTGAGGAAAATTTTATTTAAAAAAAAAAAATGGGTATTTATTATAGCAAAAATTATAAAATAGTGTTTTTTTTCCAAACTGGACGCTCTTCTTTTGTTTATAGCACAAAAAATAAAAACCGCAGAGGTGATCAAATACCACCAAAAGAAAGCTCTATTTGTGGGAAAAAAAGGACGCAAATTTCGTTTGGGAGCCACATCGCACGACCGCGCAATTGTCATTCAAAGTGTGACAGCGCTGAAAGCTGAAAAATGGCTTGGGCAGGAAGGGGGTTTTCGTGCACAGTAGGGAAGTGGTTAAGAAGGAGAATCAAATTGTATGTCAAGTTCCCTAATTTGGTCCACCTGTGCCATGCGGCTGAATATTCAGCCCATGTACTGTCCGCAACAGAATGTCTTATTGAATTTGCAAGAACTTTAAATTAGGCTCCACAGATGTTCTGGACATGCTTGACCTTCCTTGTTCACATTGGGCAGAAGTTGATGGAATCTGCATACCTGAAATCGAGACAAGGCATCCGCAATTTGATTCTCCTTCCCTGGAACATATCTGGCTTTTAGCCAAATGTTAAATTTTAAGCAAATAAATACTAAGTATCTAAGCAATTTGACCACCGGTATGGATTTAGCTGATATTATCTGAATTAATCAGGATTCTTCTATTGGCAAATTGCTCACCCCATATTTCTAGAGCTACTACTAAATAGAATAGTTCCAATACTACTATACTTTTGGTGGCTTTCATTTTTTACCACCTATCTGGGCATTTTGTTTCGTTAAAAAATGCATTCGTCCGAAAATCCAAATTAATTAAGGTCGAATCTGTCATTGAAGGCTTATGGTGTCTGTCGAATGTTATAAGAGGATTAGACGAAGCAGCTAAACTGTATGACGCCGCAATCATACATTTCCAGTCGAATGCTCCGCCCACAAGCTATAGTAGAATTCTAATGTTGTATGACTAGTAATAATTATATTTATTATTATTACTAGTCAGCCAACATTAGAATTCTTCCATAGCCTATGGGCGGAGCATTTGACCATAAATGTCTGCTCGTGGCGATCGTATGTTTTTTTTTTTTATCTGTTTATTGATTTTCTTCAAATACAATTAGCAAACAGACACATAAATGGTTATATCACATGTATAAACCAGTGCACAGAAACTATAGCACATCAGGGCTGTATGGTGTTGTTAGAATATTGTGAACCCTGGTTCCTCAATGGAGAAAACTAAAACGCGATCGTATGTTTTTAGCTGCTTCGTCGAATCGTCATGTCTCTATAATGTCGAATCTTTTCTCTCTATGTCAAATCTTTTCTCTCTATGTCGAATCTTCATGTCTCTATAATGTTCAATCTTTTCTCTCTATGTCGAATAATCTCGGACTAATAGAGTTAGGTTAGGCACATTTAACCTCAGATTCGATAGACACAGATCGCTATTGTCACCATCATGTTGAATCTTCTATCTATATCGAACTGTTGTCGCAACGAAACGAAAATAGTAGGATTTTTAAAACAGCTTACATGTAAAATCCTTTTCTTGGAGTACATCACGGGACACAGAGCAGCATAGTCATTACTATGTGGGTTATATAGAATTACCTTCAGGTGCTGGCACTGGCAACTTCCAAAACAGGAAGTACCCTCCCCTATATAAGCCCCTCCCATCCGGGAGTACCTCAGTTTTGTAGCAAAGCAATACGTGTCCCCAAAAGAGGGGTGGGAGCTCTGTGTCCCGTGATGTACTCCAAGAAAAGGATTTTACAGGTAAGCCGTTTTAAAAATCCTACTTTCTTGTTCATACATCACGGGACACAGAGCAGCATAGTCATTACTATGTGGGACGTCCCAAAGCAATGCCACATGAGGGGGGGGATACACCATACATAAGCTGGGCGCCATCAGGCATGAGGATCTTTTGCGGCCTGCAACACACTGCGCCCAAAGGCGACATCCTCCTGACTTCTAACGTCCACCTGGTAGAACCTAGTAAACGTGTGTACTGAAGACCATGTTGCGGCCTTACAAATTTGCGCCAGGGAGGCCTGGTGATGCACTGCCCATGAAGTTCCAACTGCTCTCGTGGAGTGCGCCCTAACTTTGAACGGAGGCGGTCTACTTCTCAAGCCATAGGCTTGTATTATGACCTGTCGAATCCACTTGGCTAAAGTAGATTTTGATGCTGCCTGACCCTTTCTGGGGCCTTCCGGCAGAACAAACAAAGAATCCGTTCTACGAATCTGAGCAGTGGCTTTTAGATAAGCTTTAACTGCTCTTACTACATCCAAAGAATGCAATAACTTTTCCTCTACCGAGCTTGGTTTGGGGAAAAAAGAAGGAAGAACCACATCCTGGTTCAAGTGAAACCTCGATACCACCTTAGGAAGAAAGGCTGGGTGAGGACGTAATACTACTCTGTCCTTATGGATAACCAGATATGGCTCTTTACAGGACATGGCGGCTAATTCCGACACTCTTCTAGCCGAGCATATGGCTACTAAAAATATCAATTTCCTGGTGAGTAGAACCAAGGAAATGTGCCGCAAAGGTTCAAATGGCTGCTTCTGCAGAACCGACAGAACCAAATTTAGATCCCATGGGCATATGGGAGCCTTAATCGGTGGAATAATACGAGTCACACCTTGCATAAAGGATTTGACAAGTGAATGCATAGCCAGGGGCCTTTGAAATAGTATTGACAAGGCCGAAACCTGACCCTTGATAGTACTTAAGGCAAACTTCCTGTCTACAGCCCACTGCAGGAAGTCCAGAATTCTGCCTATAACGTACTTACGTGGATGCCATTTTCTGGCCTCGCACCAAGTGATGTACGCCTTCCAAACTCTATAGTAGATCTGCCTGGATACAGGCTTCCTGGCATTGATTATAGTTGATACCACAGAGTTAGAGAGACCTCTCTTCTTTAGGATGTGGGATTCAATAGCCAGGCCGTTAAACTTAGAGTTAGTAAGGAAGGGTGGTATATCGGTCCTTGCGAAAGCAGGTCCGGACGACGTGGAAGGGTCCAAGGACTCCCCACAGACATTTTGATGATCTCCGCGTACCAGGCCCTTCGGGGCCACGCTGGAGCCACCAGGATCACCGGCTTCTTCTCCAACCTGACTCTGCGAAGGAGTCGAGGCAACAATTGTAGCGGAGGGAATACATATATCAGTCTGAACTGATCCCAAGGGAACACCAGAGCATCCTAGCCGCAAGCGAGGGGATCCCTTGTCCGGGAGACAAATCTGTCCACCTTTGCGTTGACTCTGGATGCTAGCAGATCTACATCCGGTGTTCCCCACCGCTGACATATTGCTCGGAAGACCTCGGGATGAAGGGACCATTCCCCTGGGCATAACTGTTGGCGACTTAGAAAGTCCGCCTTCCAATTCTCCACCCCTGGAATGAAGACAGCTGATATACATGGGACATGCTTTTCTGCCCATTCCAGGATGTGACTTACTTCCCTCTGGGCTGCACGACTCCTGGTGCCTCCCTGATGATTGATATATGCCACTGCTGTGGCATTGTCTGATTGAATTCTGACAGGGGACCCTTGGAGTCTGGATGTCCAGGCTACTAGGGCTTACCGGGCTGCTCGTATCTCTAAGAGATTGATGGGCAGGGTTTTTACTACATTTGACCATCTGCCCTGGAGAGACCATTGCTCCAGTACTGCCCCCCAGCCTATAAGGCTGGCATCTGTAGTGACCACCTTCCAAGATATCGGGCTGAAGGGTTTTCCCTTCTGGAGATTCTGGGGGATCAACCACCAGCAGAGACTCTTCCGAACGGAAGGGGACAAAGCCATCGGGAAGTCTAGAGCCTGAACTTTTCCGTTCCAGGCTGACAATATGGCCCTTTGTAAATTCCTTGAGTGGAATTGGGCGTATGGCACAGCTTCGAATGATGCTACCATCTTTCCTAGCAGCCTCATGCACAGGCGTATGGACGGCTGTCTTTTTGCACAAAGCAGACGGACCAAGCCCCTCAAAGAGGATACCTTGTCTAGAGGTAAGAAAATCTTCCTCTGGTCTGAATCCAGCCGTAGCCCTAGATATACCAGGTTTTTCACTGGCTGTAGGGCTGACTTGTCCAGGTTGATGACCCAACCGTGAGATTCTAGATACTTGATTGTATCGACAATTACCACTTCTAGCTTGGCAACTGAGTGGTCCATCAACAACAGGTCGTCTAGGTATGCCATTATCGTTACACCCCGTGTTCTTAGATCGGCCAACAGTGGGGCCAGAATTTTTGTGAACACTCGTGGTGCTGTGGCCAGACCGAATGGTAAGGCTCTGAACTGAAAATGGCGCCCTTCTACTGCAAAGCGTAGGAATTTTTGATGACCTGGAAAGATGGGAACATGCAAGTAAGCATCTTTGATGTCGATCGAGGCTAACCATTCCTCCCCTTGTAGGGCAGCGGTGACCGATCGGATCGACTCCATCCGGAAAGACCGGACGTTTAGAAATTTGTTTAGACTCTTTAGGTCCAATATGGGTCTTATGTCCCCGTTTGGCTTTGGGACTGTGAAAAGGTTTGAGTAGAAACCCAACCCCCACTCTTCCATAGGAACCTCCATAATTACTCCTTGGAGCAATAGTTGTTCCAACGCCAATAGGAGAGACCCTCTTTTCAGAGGGTCTCTTGGCATGCCTGACCACATAAAATGGGACGGAGGAGACTCTTTTAACTCCAACTTGTATCCCAGAGTTACTGCGGAGAGCACCCATCTGTCTTTGATCGTCTCCCGCCAGGTCTCTGCGAACAACTGAAGTCTTCCCCCCACCTGTTTGAGTGGGGGCAGCCCTTCATAGGCTTGACTTGGAGGCTGGTTTAGTACCTCTTCGGATCCAGGGCTTTTTATTACCCTGTGGCTGTCCCTGATTTTTACCTCCTGAGTTTGACCGAGGAGGCCGTCGGAACTGCTTAGTAGCAGACGTCGCAGGGATAGGAGAGGTAGTCCTCTTAAAAGATGGACCCCTAGACCTCTTTTTACTCGGTAAGAGAGTACTTTTACCACTGGAAATCTTCTGGATATACTTATCCAGGTCTTCGCCAAAAAGGCGTTCCCCATGAAATGGGAAGCTAACTAAGAGCTTCTTACAGGGAGCTTCAGCAGACCAGTTTTTGAGCCACAGAAGCCTACGCATATGTACCAAAGACAGCGTGAGGCGGGAGGCCTGATGGATAGAATCCTTGATGGCGTCAACCGCAAAGCATAATGCTCTAGGCAGATCAGCCAGAGCCTGGGCCTGCTGGTCTGGCAAATCCCTCAGGACCATTTTCATTTGATCCTTTAAAGCTTGGCAGACCCCAATAGCTGCCACTGCTGGCTGTGTAACAGCCCCTGCTGTGGAAAAAGCAGATTTTAATAAAGATTCCAATTTTTTATCCACTGGATCTTTGAACATTTGAACATTATCTACTGGACATGTCAGTGATTTGTTCACAGAAGAGATGGCTGCATCCACCGTAGGAACATTCCATCTCTGGGTGAACTTTTCCTCCATGGGATAGATCACCGGAAACCTTTTAGGCGGAACAAATAGTTTATCAGGATGTTCCCAGTCCTGGTATATAAGTCCTTCCAATAATGGATGTATTGGAAAGGAGCAATTAACCTGGGGAGCTTTTAGCGACCCCAATGAGGAGACAGCAGTAGTTGATGGTTCAACAAGAGGCATTTTAAATGCAGATCGAACCATGTCAGTTAGGGTCTGAACCCACAATCTTTCAGTCTGTGATGCTGAAAATGGTTCATCTACTGTCGATTCCTCAAAAACAGAGCTAACCTCCTCCTGATCCCCTTCAGGTAGGTCGGTCCCTTCCTGGGACTGTTGCTCTGCCAACAGGCACTCTAATGGAGGTGATGGAGATCTGGTGCGCTTTCTTTCCTGTAGAGAAGAAGCGATCAATGCAGCCAATCTCTGCTCCAATCCCTCCAGAGTTGAGGAAAAAACCTCCTCTGTTATATATGCAGGAGCAGGTGGACTGAGGACAGCCGCAGTACCTGGCACTCCCGGGGGTTCCTTATGGGTATTAACCTCTGATTTCTCAGGGGAGGAGGGTGCAGATGACTGCTCCAGATCCTCAGAGCCCGATGGAGACCCCCTACACTTCCTGAGAGGTATATCTCAGAGTTTTTTAGGCGGCATATTCCTTAGTTCAAAGCTGAGGTATTCCAGCCGCAATACACCCCTTACTGAAATAGTCTAATGCAATTTGCTGCTATGTACATCAGTGGGTGTCTACTAATGCGTCTTTCTGGGGATGCCTGTATCAACCGCCCGCTGTAAGCCCCTATACCATGCTACCAGCTCCTTTTCATGCTCTGTGTCCATAGCAAGCAGCGTGGACTGAGTCCTTTTATCTTGCTGGGACGCCCGCACATGCGCAGAAGCGCTGGGCGCACAGAGCGCGTCATCCGCCAGGCTCCGCCCCCTTTTTTGAAGCTAAACCTTATAAAAGGAAAGCATGTGTGCGCGCGCGCGCGTGCACGTGTGCGCTCTTGGCGCCATGTAGGGAGAGGAGCCAGGGTCCCTGTTTCACCAGGACTCGGGGATGGAAGGAAACTACTTGGCAGCATGACAGAGGAATGCAGCTTCCCTGATAGAGAGCTCACTCATCTGCCTGGACTTTCACCATGGAAGGAATAGTCCCAAGAAAAAAGACGTTCCACAGCGGCCTCTAGTGGACAAACACAGGTACCACACTTTTGTCTTTTTTTTTTTTTTTTTAAAACCTCCTTTATAAAAAAACACATTTCCAGGTTTACAGTTTTTTTAAAACTTCCCTTATGAAAAAACATTTCTAGGATTTCTTAGGCATATACAGCTATTAGCGGGAATACCCTTTAGGTAACAGGCAGAAAGACATATTAGGCTTGGGTGTCCCCTCAATAGAACCAAGTTCCTGAGGGGCCCCCACTTACCTTTTCCCCGCCGCAGGACTTTGTTTGGTCCACAGAAGCCCAAACTTCACCTCTCACGGCAGGCATTGTACTAGACCTTCAGGGACCGGGTTCCCAAGGATTCCACTCCCCTGGACCTGTATAGTACCCTGCACAGATAGCCTCTTGGTTTTGGGTATGACCAGAGCTCTGGATCCCAGGGTCCAGCCCTCCTAAGAGAGGCATTACAGGCAAAACCCTGCTCTTCTCTGCAAGGCCCGGGTACCGACCGTTTAGCTATGAAGCTTTTTTGGTCGGATCCGGAATAGCTTGCTAAGGCCCAGAGAACCTGTACACAAGCCCAGATGAATACATGTTAACCTTGGCCAACACCTTAGACACTGGCAAGAAACTGAGGTACTCCCGGATGGGAGGGGCTTATATAGGGGAGGGTACTTCCTGTTTTGGAAGTTGCCAGTGCCAGCACCTGAAGGTAATTCTATATAACCCACATAGTAATGACTATGCTGCTCTGTGTCCCGTGATGTATGAACAAGAAAAAGCATTTTTTATGTCGGATCTTTCGGATTTTGGACTCTGCAAATTCATTATCGTTTGTTAAAACGAATGTGAAAATCCCCGAAATTCGGACGAATGCACATGTCTAGAAAGGATGCCCGTTTTTCAAAATAGGCACAGGTTATGGAACATCCCATAGGGAGGCACATATTGAAATAATAGTTGCCTTCAAAATACATACCTAAAGAATTGAATGCTTTTGCTTTTGCAAGCAGCGGACCTTTACCAAATCTCCTGATCTGCTGAAAAACATCCTCAAACATCCTCAAACGTGCAATAAGATACGGATGATAAAATTATATGCAAAAGTATAAAAACGCACACGCATAAAAGCAATGAGTATAAAAACGCACAAGCATAAAAGCAATGCGTTTATTGCATAAAAAGTATACAAGGTACTCACATTCAAACAGTAAACAAAACATGTGTATCCATGAGCACCGAGCTCGCCTGCATCACTTCCGGTTGCCTCTACGTCGACGTGACGCAGGCGAGCTCGGCGCTCGTGGAAACACATGTTTTGTTTACTGTTTGAATGTGAGTACCTTGTATACTTTTTATGCAATAAACGCAATTGTAGTTAAAACATACTACACTATCCTGGGATTCCTTTTACCTTCCCTGCTATCATATATGCACGGCATCCGGAAACCCCTTACACCACGGACGTAACAGCCGCTCCCCACAACCAGGAACCAAATCCAGGGATTACCCAAGGCACCATCCAGGCAGGCTGGATTACGCTGGATACACTCAGGCTTTTCTTATATGCTGTAACCTCACAGCAGTGAGGTAAGGATGGATGGCCATTTGCTTTAGCAGAAGGCACTGAAGAGCCATCACTCTGCACATTTGCACCTTAGTAGAAGGCACTGAAGAAGCCATCACCTTGCACACATCACTTTTTATGTGCGATTGCACATTTTGGACTTTTTATTTTCTTTTTGCATCACACTTTGGAATTTACCACGTTCACCTAATGCACCTTTGCATTTCATGCTTATTTTACATATTTCATAGTAGATGTGATTGTTTCAGAGCAGAAGTTATTTGCGCTTGTACTATTTGAAGTTTTTTCCATGACTATTTCGCATTGTGTTACATACCTCTTCAGCATTTGAGGTTTATTTGGACACTATATTGTTTGGCACGTTATTCAGTTTGCCACTTGCACAATATTTTGCACTTTGCACCTATTATCATTCCTTTCATGCTTGTGCGTTTTTATACTCATTGCTTTTATGCTTGTGTGTTTTTATACTTTTGCATATAATTTTATCAACAGCTCAGCACTACTTTTTATATTCATGCACACTCAGGTCTTGGTTTTACCTTTAAGTGTTTTGTAGCAGTTGATTCATACTTAACCCCTTCACAGCTGTCATTCAGCTGTTCCACAGTAGCGCATGAATACTCTTTATATTTAAGATACGGATGACATGCTAGCATCTATTTCATCATTTAAAGAGGTGCCCTTAGGAAAAGATAGGTGGTGTATTAGGCAAAAATAATTTGGCTCCTTCTTGGGTATGATCCCTAATGGAGATATTCTAAAATGTGCAAAAGGAGGGGGGGGGGAGCTAAATGGACCTGCTATTCTACCCTCTTTGATTTCTTTAACTAACTTCTCTTTAACTATAGGTGCGTAATTAGCCACCGACTTTACATGTTTCGCCAATTCGCACCCCTCACCCTGAAGTACCGGCAAAGGGAAACCTTCGGAGAAACCTTCAATTATAAACTTGGCTGTCTCCTGGTCTGGATATATTTCCAACCATTGCTGCATGCTTGTTAGTTTCACTGGTGTGTATGCTTTTTGTATAATTATCTCTCTGGGAGACTTGAAAATTGGTATTCCTTTTGAAACACCTGAGTAAAGGGTGGGGTCCTGAACAGTGTGAGCATTTGTGCTTGTACTTGCAAGAACCCCCCCCCCCCCATTTACACTGGTTCTCATTGTATGCAAAGCAATATCCTCTTTTATAAGGGGACACTGTAGATTGTGGCTACTGCCTGGTGTAACCTGTTTTCTATGGCACTATCAGGTTAAGGCACAATAGGAAAAGTAAATGCCACTCCAGGTGAGTGACGGGACCAGATAAGCTGGGGAATGGACTCCTCCCAGGGGTGCTAGCCTCGCCCCGTGCAATTTGGATAAAAAAGAGTGGATGGCTTCACACCAAGGTAGTGATGAATCTCTTTATTGTAAAATCTAAAACATGAATAACACCACAGGACTGGCAAACAGGTACAGGTAGATGCGTTTCACACAGCGTATTCATTACCCTGAATTGTTCCACTGACATCCCTTAAATAGGGCTCCCCCCTCGTGTAAAACACAGGTGAGGATGACATCAGTGGAACATCTGAAATCACTCTCAGCTGTACACCTTGTTAGAACAATGGAATCACATAAAGTCAATCAGAACTTTGGCTACTACATGCTGAGAGCAACAACAAAATAAACAAACACAGACACCATGTCCAGTCAAAGAAAATAAAAAGGAATGTGAGAGGGACCAAAAGAAGAGAAAACAATCTGTGTCCAAATAAACATCCCATCTAACATCCCTGTCTGGCCATATAAACACTCTATATCAGTGATGGCGAACCTTGGCATCCCAGATGTTTTGGAACTACATTTCCCATGATGCTCATGCACTCTGCGGTGTAGTTAAGCATCATGAGAAATGTAGTTCAAAAACATTGGGGGTGCCAAGGTTCGCCATCACTGCTCTATATGAATTGAAAAAATAAAAAAGGACACATATAATCAAGGCAAACAATTATTAAATAAAATGCTAAATACATAGAATTAAATTATATTATTGAAAACCACAAACAAAATGTGTCAAAAGTTTTTTTTTTAAGAAAAAAGGAAAAAGATTTGTAGACAAAGAAACAAAAATATAAAAAAAACACACACATAGTATGTCTAAATTACTAAACTGTCATAGATTAATTTGTAACCTATGTGTGTGTTGAAACAAACCTTGTCTGAACGGACAAGTGTGCATATCAAAATGTTATGCCGCGTACACACGATCGTTTTTCATGCCGTTAAAAATGCCATTTTTAAAAATGGCCATTAAAACCGATCGTGTGTATGCTCCAGAGCATTTTTAACGGCGTGAAAAACGGCCATTAAAAATTTCGAACATGCTCTATTTTTTCACGTCGGTTTTCATGTCGTTTTTTTTAACGACGTGAAAAACGATAGTGTGTATGCTTTTACGAGGTGAAAAAAAACGCACATCCTCAGAATCAAGTATGAGACGGGAGCGCTCGTTCTGGTAAAACTAGCGTTTGTAATGGAGATAGCACATTCGTCACGCTGTAACGGACTGAAAAGCACGAGGCTGAAAAGCGTGAATCGTCGCTCAACAAACTTTACTAACATGAAGGGTGGCGCCATCCGAACGGTACTTCCCCTTTATAGTGCCGTCGTATGTCACTGCGCTTTGCTCAAGCGTTTTTTTTAATGATCGTGTGGATGCAAGACAGGCTTGAGAGGAAACAAGAAAAAAAACGTCGAGAAAAACGTTGGTTTAAAAAATGGCATGAAAAACGATCGTGTGTACGCGGCATAAGAATAAATATTGATTTAGTATAATTTTATTTAATTTGATTTGATTTGAAAACTGGATAGAAACAGAGCTACCATGAAACATGTCTACATAGAAGCATGTGTAAGGGTAGGAATACGAACCAATATATACACAAAATGCGTAAAGACACATAAGAAGTAAAAAACCCTGCATGGAAAATGGCATAAAAATTGAATGAAAAAAAAATCTGATTTTTTGTCAGCTCTGTTGATATACTACTTTGCAGATGGAAGTAAGCACAAAATGTCCACAAATTGACCTTTCTACATTTTATCTTTGGTCTGATGAGAAAGGTGATATCCTAATAGCGAGATCTCGCATGGCAACATTTCTTTAAAACATGCCTCAGGGATCAATGAGCTAGACATATTAATCTCAAACCTCACCCGCTTGGGCACCACATGCTTGACCAGACATATGTTGACCTGCCATGCAGCTCATTGGCAAGCCTACCTTAAAGACCCACACCAAAGAACAAAGCTGACCTCTTCTTGCACTGCATCAGCTGGGATCTCCAACCCCACTATACCTTCAGTCCTCTCTGAAACCTGCTCTGAGAGGAATGAAGGTGTAGAATTAGGTGTGTCACAGCCAAGTACTTGCGGGCACTCTGCTAGCAGTACACCGACGTCCGAATCTAGCAGGCAAATTTCCCTGCCCCAGCTGCTGGACCGTCGAAAGAAGTTCACTCCCAGCCATCCACATGCCCAGCGGTTGAATGCTAGCTTGGCTAAATTGCTAGCGCTTCAACTGCTGCCTTTTCAGTTGGTAGACTCGGCCCCCTTCCGTGAGTTTGTGCAATGTGCGGTTCCTCAGTGGCAGGTTCCCAAACGCCACTTTTTCTCACGGAAGGCGATTCCGGCTCTCTACCGGCATGTGGAAGGCAATGTCTTGGCCTCGCTGGACAGGGCGGTCAGCGGTAAGGTGCATATTACCGCTGACTCATGGTCCAGCAGGCATGGACAGGGACGTTACCTTTCTTTCACGGCCCATTGGGTCACTCTTTTGGCAGCTGGGAAGGATGCAGGACAAGGTGCAGTAGTGTTGGAGGTTGTTCCACCGCCACGCCTCCAAAATTCTACTACTGGTTGTGACACACCTCTGTCCTCCACCCCCTCCTCTTCTTCTTCCTCCGTGGCCTCTTCCTGTGCTTTGTCCTCGGAACCAGCGGTGCTCCGTAGGCGTTCAAGGGGCTACGCAAGTACGCAGGCAAAAAGATGCCATGCCGTGCTTGCGCTGGTGTATTTGGGGGACAGGAGCCACACTGGGGCAGAGGTTCTGTCTGCTTTGCAGGGGCAGGCCGAGAGGTGGTTGACGCCACGCCAGCTTAAGCCAGGAATGGTAGTTTGCGACAATGGCACCAACCTCCTCTCCGCTCTCCGACAGGGACAACTGACCCATGTGCCCTGTGTGGCTCACGTCCTTAACCTGGTGGTGCAGCAGTTCTTGGGCAGGTACCCGGGCTTACAGGATGTCCTGAGGCAGGCCAGGAAAGTCTGTGTGCATTTCCGCAGATCTTATAATGCCAGTGCTCGCCTGGCTGAGCTGCAAAAGGAGTTGAACCTGCCCAAGAACCGCCTTATATGTGACATGCCCACCAGGTGGAACTCAACGTTGGCCATGCTGCAGCGGCTGCACACACAGCAGAGGGCCATCAATGAGTACCTGTGCGACTACGGCACCATTGACGTCGAGGCCCTATACAGTTGCATTCCCCATTCTAGGGGTTTAGGGACTGTACAGAGAGTTTTGCAAACAGGCAAACTTCATGACCATGCTTTGAATGATTTCCTTTTGGACGGCCTTAAATACATATTGGATCACAATTATTTCAGCTTCAACCACTCCCACTACCTCCAGGTGCAGGGCGTAGCGATGGGGACTTGTTGCGCCCCATCCTACACCAATTTGCACCTGGAGGAGTGGGAGGAGTCCCTCCTGGGTGGCGAGGGCCCTGTCGAATAAACGAGCCACATCACCAAGTGGCTATGGTATATTGGCGACGTCTTCGCCATCTGAGAGGGACCTGAGGAGAAGCTGTTAGAATTTTTTGAATTGTTGAACCACAATGATCGGAATTTGAAATTCACGATGACCTATGACCGTCTTAGCATCACTTTTCTGGATGTAAAAGTGTACATCAATTCTGAGAACCAATTGTGCAGCACCCTGTTTCGGAAGGCAACCGCCGGAAACACGGTGCTCCACGCTGCAAGCTTCCACCCCTCTCCACTCAAAAACTCCATCCCCTATGGGCAATACTTGCGCCTTAGGCGCAATTGCTCTAATGACATTCTTTTTAAAGAGGAAGCTGAAAAACTTCAAAACAGACTACTCATACGGGGCTATAGTCGAACCTGCCTACGCAGAGCATATAATCAAACTTGTCTTAAATTAAGATCAGATTTACTTTCCAAATCTAAACCTAAATTAGAAACCCACTCTGACGTCACACGAATTATCATGCGATTTTCTCGTCAACATATTGCCATCAAAAATATCCTGTTAAAGTATTGGACCATCCTAACTGATGACCCTAAAATCAGACCTCACATATCTTTGTATCCATCTATCACTTACAAACGAGCTAGGTCTATCAAAGATATGCTCGTTCAAAGTGAGTTTAAGGATGAACACAAACGATTTAAACACTGCCCGATTATGGGTTCCTTTCCTTGTGGCCACTGTTCTCACTGCCCACTAATAAGGAAAGAAAAAGTATTTACTCTCCCCAATGGAGAAACCTTCAAACCTTCACACTTCGTGAATTGCCAGACCCGTGGGGTGGTTTATATCATGGAGTGTGAATGTGGTGCCTATTACATTGGCAAGACTAAGCAAGAATTCTGGCGACGCATATCCAAACACATGTATAGCATGCAAATAGGTAATTACTATCTTCCTATTGGAAGGCATGCTGTGTTTACACACAACTATACTGTACCCAAGGTCACCTTTTCAGCACTCCATCGCACCCACATACCACACCGTGGTGGCGATTGGAATAAAACTTTATTGCAAATCGAGCAGAGGTGGATTTTCCGTTTGCAGGCCACAGTATTCCCTGGCCTCAACGAAGCCATCTCCTTTGCCCCTTTTCTAAAAGGTTTTTCTTCTGGGAAGACTCAGTGACACTTTCAATACTTCACCATCAATATCTTGTTAATGACCAATTTTGTTATTCCAATAACCCCTTCTGCTCTCGCCCTTGGTTTTTTGTTCCGTCTTCTGCCTAGAATGCACTAGGCATGTTTTCCTATATATAATCTTATAATGTTTTAAGTTTAAAATATGTAATTGTTAAATCTATGTGTTTATCCCTATGACCATTTTCTATACATGTCACTATGAATGTCCCCATGATCATCAGGGATGAGCCGAACACCCCCCTGTTCGGTTCGCACCAGAACCTGCGAACAGACAGAATGTTTGCGTGAACTTTAGAACCCTATTAAATACAATGGACTCGAACGTTCGAAATCTAAAGTGCTAATTATAAAGGCTAATATGCAATTTATTGTCCTAAAAAGTGTTTGGGGACCCGGGTCCTTCCCCGGGGGACATGTATCAATGCAAAAAAAAGTTAAAAAAACAGACGTTTTTACGGGAGCGGTGATTTTAATAATGCTTAAAATGAAAAAATAAAAGTGAAATTTTCCTTTAAATTTCGTACCTGGGGGGGTGTGTATGATATGCATGTAAAGTCGCGCATGTTTCCCGTGTTTAGATCTGTCCCTGCACAAAGAGTCATTTTTGAAGGAAAAAAAGTAATTTAAAACTCACTCGTGGCTATTAATGAATTGTCGGCTTTTATCAATACATAGAAAAGTCATTGATAAAAAAAAAAAAGCATGGGGGTTCCCCCAAATTCAATTACCAGGCCCTTCAGATCTGGCATGGATTTTAAGGTGAACTCCACCCCAAATTTAAAAAAAAATGGCGTGGAGTCCCCCCAAAAATCCATACCAGACCCTTATCCGAGCACGCAACCTGGCCGGCCGCAGGGGAAGAGGTGGGGACGAGAGAGCGCCCCCCCTCCCTCCTGAACTGTACCAGGCCACATGCCCTCAACATGGGGAGGATGTCCCCATGTTGATGGGGACAAGGGCCTCATCCCCACAACCCTTGCCTGGTGGTTGTGGGGGTCTGTGGGCAGGGGGCTTATCGGAATCTGGAAGACCCCTTTAACAAAGGGGACCCCCAGATCCCGGCCCCCCCTATGTGAATTGGTAAGGGGTACATTGTACCCCTACCATTTCACGAAGAAAGTGTCAAAAAATTTAAATAAAAACACACAAACACCTTGGAAAAGTCCTTTATTAAAAAAAAAAAACAATAAAAAAAAACATTCCAGCGATGAAATCCAGTGTCCCGCGGCGATCCCGATGTCCAGCGCTGTCCGTCATTGGTTGTGCCGGAGCGGACCTGATGGGGAACTTCCTCCACAGTGTTTTAAATGTATAGACCCGCCCCTTCTAAAGTTCCCCATCAGGTCCGCTCAGCGGACCAGATGCGGAACGCGAGAAGTGGCGGGTCTATTCATGTATTAAACAGTGAAGGAAGTTCCCCATCAGGTCCGCTCTATGAGGGGGCGGACTTGATGGGAACTTCCTTCACTGTGTAATACATGAATAGACCCGCCCCTTCTCATGTTCCGCATCTGGTCCGCTTAGCGGACCTGATGGGGAACTTTAGAAGGGGCGGGTCTATTCACGTATTACACAGTGAAGGAAGTTCCCATCAGGTCCGCCCCCTCGTAGAGCGGACCTGATGGGGAACTTCCTTCACTGAGTAATACATGAATAGACCCGCCCCTTGTTGCGTTCCGCATCTGGTCCGCTGAGCGGACCTGATGGGGAACTTTAGAAGGGGCGGGTCTATACATTTAAAACATTGCGGAGGAAGTTACCCATCAGGTCCGCTCAGGCACAACCAATGGCGGACAGTGCTGGACATCAGGATCGCCGCGGGACACTGGATTTCATCGCTGGAATGTTTTTTTTTTTTTAATAAAGGACTTTTCCAAGGTGTTTGTGTGTTTTTATTTACATTTTTTGACACTTTCTTCGTGAAATGGTAGGGGTACAATGTACCCCTTACCAATTCACATGGGGGGGCGGGATCTGGGGGTCCTCTTTGTTAAAGGGGTCTTCCAGATTCCGATAAGCCCACTGCCCGCAGACCCCCACAACCACCGGGCAAGGGTTGTGGGGATGAGGCCCTTGTCCCCATCAACATGGAGACATCCTCCCCATGTTGAGGGCATGTGGCCTGGAACGGTTCAGGAGGGAGGGGGGCCCGGCTCGTCGGTCGGCAGAGGAACCTCCACTGATGATGGGACACCCCACTGGGTCGTACCTGACTTACAAGAAGTCATCACAGGAGAACAAGATCCTGCGCCTGAAGTGGCGCAGAAAAAGGGGGGCCATTACACCTGAAGTGGATCATAGCAGGGCATCAATAGAAGTAATAGTAGATGCATACATCATACGATTGTATAAATGTAAAGGATTACTATATGGTCAATTATTAGAAAGGGGTTGTGTCAAGCTGGTAGTGGTCAAACCACCTTTTCTATATTGTTGTTATAACTAACATAATAGAGATTTAAATAGTTGGTAGGATGGTGTGAAAAAAGGAAAGAGGGAAAGGAGCCCCTGTGTGATAGGCCTACAGGCGAAGGGGAAAGGAAAAAGAAAGAGAGGGAAGAAAAGGGAAAAAAGGAAAAAGAAAAGAACAAGAGAGGAGAGAGAGGAGGGTGAATGAGGTATATCAGATGGGGAGTGTTGAATGAGTGAGGTGAATGAACAAGTGAAACAATGTGTGAAATGGTGAATAGGAAAAATGTGAGGATGGTGGTGAGGGATGGGGGAGCTGGAGAGGTGGAAGTGAGAGATGGGTATTTAAAATGAAAATATGTGTGAATATACATGTGTGTATGATGATAAGAAATATAAAGAGGGATGGTAATGGAATAAATACGATGATAGTGAAAGAATGATGAAAAAGGTATAGTGCTAGAATAGATGCGATGTGTGGTGATGTATGTGAAGGAGACTGTGTGAGCAAAAGTGGTGTGAACTAAAAAATAAATAAAATTAATTGAAATAAAAAATAAATAAAAATAATAATACAATTCTGAATGAAATAAAAAATTTAAATTAAAAACGTAAAAAATAAAATAAATGAATAAAAAAATTGAATAAAAATGTGTGTGAAAGAAGAAGGAGAAAGACAGAGGGGAAAGAGAAAGGAACACGGATAAGGTGGGAACAGGGGAAAGGAAAGGGATGAAAGTGAGGGAAGGAAAGGAAAGAGAGGGAAAAAAAAAAGGAAAAACCATGGTGAAAAAAGAAAAAAGAGGAAAAAAATGTATGTAAAATGGCATGTGAAGTGCTAAAAAAGTGAGAGAAGAGAAAAAGGAAAGGGAAAGAAATTGGTAAAGTGATGGGAAAGAAATGAGTGAAAAGTGAGTGGCAGCGGGCTATCATGTGCAGTAAATTAAATGTAATAATAAGGATGCTAACCTTGGTGAAGAAGAAACCATCCAAACTATCAAAGCATGGAATTTGTGGACCAGTGAAATAGTCCCTAAATGGATCCAAGAGGATAAAGAATAATAGATTAGAACGGTAGAGCAAGTGAACTCCCTTTAAAGGTTTAAAGGAGAGTGAATATTACCTTATCTGACAGGACAGCAAACACACAACCACATCAGTCAGGAGCGGGGGATCGACTGATGGAGTCAGATCACCCACGGCTTAAGTAGGGAATTTTAGTGATGTCTGATGACCAGCAGGTGAGTGGTGAACCCGCCCCATGCACACCTTTTGATGACAGGCCAAAGGTGAGGTTTCCATGGTGACTCCCTCGGCGTTCTGGAGGATCACAATCTCGGTGTCTCCCGTTGTCTCCGCCGTAAGAACGCAACGTCGTGACATCGCGCGCGCACCAAAGTGCGTGCGCGGGCACGTTCACGGCGTTCGGAGACGATCCAGGACGCCGCTGGCAGAGAAGAAGATGCCGCTATGGGCAGAAATAATCCGCCCCCTAGCGAACATTGTTGGGGGCAACACCCACCCAGTGCTCAGGGAAGGTGGTGACCCACCGTTCACCAGACAGCAGGCAGGAAATAGCCCCCTCACTCTGCCAGGAAGACAGGACGAGAGGGAAAATCCCAAAAAGGGGGACCAGAGACGACCAGCGAGCCTGGGCAGAGCCAGAGGAACCCCTAATAAAAACAGGAAAGGGATGAAGGAAATTAGTAGTATTAACGATCTGCACTATTTACAGACCATAATTATGAACAATAAACTGTTTGTATAAATGTACAAAATTATAACAATTCAAACAGAGCTAATGCAATCGTAATGATCATTAGGGATGAGCTTCGAGTTCGAGTCAAACTCATGTTCGACTCGAACATTGCCTGTTCGCCCGTTCGCCGAACAACGAACAATTTGGGGTGTTCGCGGCAAATTCGAAAAGTCTATGGGAGAAATCTAAAGTGCTAATTATAAAGGCTTATATGCAAGTTATTGTCCTAAAAAGTGTTTGGGGACCTGGGTCCTGCCCCAGGGGACATGTATCAATGCAAAAAAAAGTTTTAAAAACGGCCGTTTTTTTAGGAGCAGTGATTTTAATAATGCTTAAAGTGAAACAATAAAAGTGAAATATTCCTTTAAATTTCGTACCTGGGGGGTGTGTATGATATGCATGTAAAGTCGCGCATGTTTCCCTGCTTAGAACTGTCTCTGCACAAAGTGTCATTTTTGAAGGAAAAAAAGTCAGTTAAAACTCACTCGCAGCTATTAATGAATTGTCGGCTTTTATCAATACATAGAAAAGTCATTGATAAAAAAAAAAAAAAAGCGTGGGGGTTCCCCCAAATTCAATTACCAGGCCCTTCAGGTCTGGAATGGATATTAAAGGGAACCCCGCCGCAAATTAAAAAAAAAAATGGCGTGCGGTTCCCCCTAAATATCCATACCAGGCCCTTCAGATCTGGCATGGATTTTAAGGGGAACTCCACCCCAAATGTAAAAAAAAATGGCGTGGAGTCCCCCCAAAATTCATACCAGACCCTTATCCGAGCACGCAACCTATGAGGATTCCCTTTTAATAAGGAAGGATTTCTGGTCATGTGATCGTGTACAAAACAGTCTGTTTGGTAAATATGTTGAATACAATTTCATGATTGCTACTACTATGGTTTTTTCAAATTTCTTGTATGATTTATTAAATGCATTTTTCCTTACAGTTAAACATACTTCTGAAGAAGACCCTACAGGGTCTAAATGCGTCAAGATATATGTAGTCATTTATATTGCACTTTAGCAGCGATGTTACGTGTTACATAATGTTTATATTGTTTTGTACTCTCAATTCATTCATGTACCAGAGCTCATATCTTGATTCAATTTTATTGGTGCAAACCTCCGTTTTCACAATAAATAACTTTTTTACCATACATGTATCCAATCTCTGCTGCCTTCGAAAACCCCACTTGGGGGAAACTTCCCATACCTCCTGAGCCAGTCTTCCCTCGCTCCAGCACTTGCCATATTAGGGATTTCATAGTCAGGTCGGCTGTAACTTAAAAGTATTGTAGCCCTTCTGAGGAGCTTGTTGCACCGACGCTGACTAGCTGACACTTGCGGGAATAATCCTGTAAGAGGGTCCTATATATAATAATCCCTTTTCCAGAACATTCCCAGGGGTCACTTAACATTCTGGGAAATTCCCAAATGTCATGTGACCATGTTTTCCTGCCCCCACATTCCCTTTTAAAATGTCTTAAAGGGACCTTATCCATAATATAGTAAACATGTATATATCCATTTTAGTTTTTATATTTACAAGAAGGAGGGGCGACCGTATGCCCATGCTGTCAGGCTTAAAGCCTTAGTCAATTCTTTGTTTATCACCAATTATATTTTGATATTATTTTGCACTGATTTTAGTAAATAAATATATATATTTTTGCACAATATCATATTCCTTTCTGTCTTCAAGTTAGCGCAGATAAACTAATTCTAGTTACATTGTTGATTTGTGGAAATACGTAGGAATCTCCTAAATTATAGATCCTTGCTTATTTCCATAAATATAAAACTGTTTAATATTTCTGTATAAATACCCTGCCATGATTTACCATTTCCCTATATGGTCTTTTTTAGGGATGAGCCGAACACCCCCGGTTCGGTTCACAGCAGAGCATGCGAACAGGCAAAAAATTTGTTCGAACACGCGAACACCGTTAAAGTCTATGGGACACGAACGTGAAAAATCAAAAGTGCTAATTTTAATGGTTAATATGCAAGTTATTGTCATCAAAAGTGTTTGGGGACCTGGGTCCTGCCCCAGGGGACATGTATCAATGCAAAAAAAAGTTTTAAAAAACGCTGTTTTTTCGGGAGCAGTGATTTTAATAATGCTTAAAGTGAAACAATAAAAGTGAAAAATTCCTTTAAAAATCGTGCCTGGGGGGTGTCTATAGTATGCCTGTAAAGTGGCGCATGTTTCCCGTGTTTAGAACAGTTCCTGCACAAAATGTAATTTCTAAAGGAAAAAAAGTAATTTAAAACTATTTGCGGCTATAATGAATGTCGGGTCCCGGCAATACAGATAAAAGTCATTGAAAAAAAAACGGCATGGGTTCCCCCCAGTCCATTACCAGGCCCTTTGGGTCTGGTATGAATATTAAGGAGAACCCCGAACCAAAATTAATGATATTGCATGGGGGTCCCCCCAAATTCCATACCAGGCTCTTCAGGTCTGGTATGGATATTAAGGGGAACCTTGCGGCAATTAAAAAAAAAAATTTGGGAAAAAAATGGTTTCATGAATTAAAAAATAACAAAACAGTAAAGTAAGCCCAATTTTTTTATAAAATATTAAATATGAAGATACGCCGAGTAAATAGATACCGAACATGTCACACTTTAAAATTGCGCACACTCATAGAATGGCGCCAAACTTCGGTACTTAAAAATCTCCATAGGCGACGCTTTGAAAAATTTTACAGGTTACCAGTTTAGAGTTACAGAGGAGGTCTAGTGCTATAATTGTTGCATACGCTCTAACACATGTGGCAATACCTCACATATATGGTTTGAACGGCGTTTACATATGTGAGCGGGACTTACGTGTGCGTTCGCTTCTGAGCGCGAGCTACCGGGGACAGGGGCGTTTTACATTTTTTTATTATTATTTTTTTTTTTTATATTACTTCTTTTTTTTTTTTTTATCACTTTTTTTTTGATCACTTTTATTCCTATTACAAGGAATGTAAACATCCCTTGTAATAGGAATGGTGTGTGACAGGTCCACTTTATGGAGAGATGCAGGGTCAATAAGAGCCCACATCTCTCCTCCAGGCTGGAAAGCATGAGATCGGGAAAAATACATCACCGATCTCATGCTTACTAGCCGCAATCGTGGCTTTGTTTACTTCCGGGTACCCGGGCGTGACGTCATAACGTCGCGCCCGGGCCTCCGACGGTGATAGAGATGACTGGTGACCATCTGGTAACCGGAAATCTCTATGATCCTCATACGACGCCGGCCAATTCATTCTACGGGCCCCCGATGGCACGGGGGAGAGCCCGGAGAAGCACCAGATGGTGGCGGGAGGGGGGATGTCCCCTCCCGCCGCCTATAAGAATGATCAAGTGGCGGAACTGCCGCTATGATCATTCTTATCGTGCACAGAATCGCCGGCAGAAGAGAAGGATATCTTAATGATGCCTCTAGCTGCAGGCATCATGCAGATATCCCCCCACAAAGCCCAGGACATCATATGATGCCCACCCAGGATGGGAGATCCCATCTGTGGATGTCATATGACTATGGCTGGGTATTGAAGTGGTTAAGGGGAACCCCGCACCAATATAAAAAAAAATGGCGTGGGGTTCCCCCCAAAAATCCATACCCTTTTCCGAGCACGCAACCTGGCAGGCCACAGGAAAAGAAGGGGGATGAGAGAGTGCCCCCCTCCTGAACCGTACCAGGCCACATGCCCTCAACATGGGAAGAATGTCCCCATGTTGATGGGGACATGAGTCTCATCCCCACAACCCTTGCCTGGTAGTTGTGGGGGTCTGCGAGTGGGGGGCTTATTGTAATCTGGAAGCCCCCTTTAACAAAGGGGACCCCCAGATCCCGGCCCCCCTATGTGAATTGGTAACATGGGTACATTGTACCCATACCATTTTACAAAAAAAGTGTAAAAAAAGAAAAAAAAACACACAGACACAGCTTGGGACAAGTCCTTTATTAAAAAAGAAAAAAAGAAATTCCAGCGATGTAATCCTTCCTCGTTCTGGGATATGGGAAACTGCCAGAAACCCCCATTGTGTCAGAGGGGGCAGGGTCACCCGAACATGTCACTGGGTAACCCTGCGGCGTTTCCCTGTTGCGTCAGAGGGGGAGGGGTCACCCGCACACGTCACGGGTGGCCCCGCCCTTGGCTATATAAGAGCTTTCACGGCGGGTCTAGCGTCATTCGGCGGCCGCCTCCCATGGAGGTGGAATCGATCGTGGCGGCGTGTATTGTTGGGTCGTGGAAGGATTATATTGCTGGAATTTTTTTTCTTTTTTATTAAAGGACTTGTCCCAAGCTGTGTCTGTGTGTTTTTACCATTTTTGACACTTTTTTGGGTGAAATGGTAGGGGTACAATGTATCCGTTACCAATCCACATGGAGGGGCCGGGATCTGGTGGTCCCCTTTTTTAAAGGGGGCTTCCAGATTCCGATAAGCCCCCCGCCCGCAGACCCCCACAACCACCGGGCAAGGGTTGTGGGGATGAGGCTCTTGTCCCCATCAACATGGGGACATTCTCCCCATGTTGAGGGCATGTGGCCTGGTACAGTTCAGGAGGGAGCGGTCTCTCGTTCCCCCTCTTTTCCTGCAGCCTGCCAGGTTGCGTGCTCGGATAAGGGTGTGGTATGGATTTTTTGGGGGAACCCCACGCCATTTTGTTTAATTTTGGCGCGGGGTTCCCCTTAAAACCCCTTTCCTGACCTGAAGGGTCAGGTATGGATTTTGAGGGGGACCCCTACGCCATATTTAAAAAAAATTGGCGCAGGGTTCCTCTTAATATCCAAACCAGACCTGAATTTTTTTACATTTTGGTTCGGGGGTTTCCCTTACTATTTATACCAGACCCATAGGGCCTGGTAATGGACCGGGACCCGACAATTCATTATAGCCGCAAGTAGTTTTAAATTACTTTTTTTCCTTTAGAAATGACATTGTGTGCAGGGACTGTACTAAACACGGGAAACATGCGCCACTTTACAGGCATACTATAGCCACCCCCCAGGTACGAAATTTAAAGCAATATTTCACTTTTATTGTTTCACTTTAAGCATTATTAAAATCACTGCTCTCGAAAAAACTGCAGTTTTTAAAACTCTTTTTGCATTGATACATGTCCCCTGGGGCAGGACCCAGATCCCCAAAAACTTTTTATGACAATAAATTGCATATTAACCTTTAAAATTAGCACTTTTGATTTCTCCCATAGACTTTTAAAGGGTGTTCCGCGGCTTTCGAATTTGCCGCGAACACCCCAAATTGTTCGCTATTCGGTGAACAGGCGAACACCCGATGTTCGAGTCGAACTTACGTACGACTCGAACATCAGGCTCATCCCTAGTTTTTTTATGAGATTTGGTTTTCATATGATAATACCTATTTTATATGTATTCCTATACACCCTTCTAGCGCCACTATACACTTCCTTTTGCTAAAATTACAATAGTCTGAGCTTGGAAACAGCCCTCGGTCTCCTTAGCAGCAGCTACTGTAAGTGAAAGATCTCCTGGATTATGGTGCAGGAAAAACATTTTAGCGTCTTACTGGCCAAAATTTTTAAACTTATCTGGGAACCCTGAGCAGCCTTCGTTCATACCTCTTATGACTGCTGAATATATTGCTGTATAACAGCCTCCCCACAGTGACTGTCTCCTACCTTTTTCTTCTACTATCTAGATCTTCTCTTTCTTCTCCCTCTTTCAGTTCTCTTCTCCTTTTTCATGTAATTTTGGCTTTAATATTTGTTAGATCTGACATGGTTTACTACAGTCAACACTCTATTTGATGTTACCATAAAAGCAGGACTGGGAGTTGAGCCTCAGGCCCTTGCCTCAGCTACAGTAGGTGTTCAGTGTGCCCCTTTGCCTTTAAATGCATATGCTTCCATTGTTGAAGACTCACAGAAATTAGAGTTTAGGTCCACAGAAAATGGGGTGCCTTGACAGGGCTCTGTGCAAATGTGTGCAACTAAACCCCTGTTTTTAACGCATACTGTTGGACAGGTCAATTTGGCTGGTCGCAGGCTGGTCGGTAAGTTGAGCTTGGAAATTTTTTATTTATTAATACCTCAACTCGACTCCACCGTCTATTACCGGGGTCTTGTTAGACCTTCTGTCTCAACATATCATTCATGCTTTTTACTTGGTCTCCTCCAGGGACCCGGTTGTCACTTGACTTTCCAGCTAGATAGACTACGCTGGTTGGGCTCCCGAGGATCGTATGTTTTGCAAAAACTTCTGTCACTCAGCAGCCCCCCAGCCCACCGTTTTACTCACTTGAGCCCTGCATTTCCCACGCCGGAGAGGCGCTCACACTCTCTGCCCATTGTCTCGGCTCTTGACTGGATAGATTGATAGAAGCGCAGCCATTGGCTTCCGCTGCTGTCAATAAAATCCAATGACGTGGGCGCCGGGGGCGGGGCTGAGTCTGGCATTCTGTGTCTATGGATGCAAAAGCTGGACTAGGGTGCACACCCGCACGGTAACCCCCTGGGAGAGCACTTCTCCTAGGGGGTTTACCGATTCCAGGAGGAGCCGCGAGCGCCGATGGGGAACCCCAGAGGACTAGGGTTCGGGGCCACTCTGTGTAAAATAAACTGCACAGTGGAGGTACCGTATTTTTCGCACCATAAGACGCACCTCACCATAAGACGCACCTAGGTTTTAGAGGAGGAAAAACAAGAAAAAAACATTCTGAACCAAATGGTGTACTCAAATATTTTCCAGTGCCCATAGAAAATGCAGAGTGACCATTACCCATAGAAAATGCAGAGTGACCATTGCTAAAAACGCAGCCTTACCTGATATCACTTCCGCCTTCTTCTGTCTCAGGAACCAGCCGGAAGATTGCCTGGCGCCCACGGGGGTTTGGAAGTCTGTCCCCCGCTCTCTTGCCTCTCTTCTGGTGGTGGTGGCGGCGGGAGGCGATGCGAGCTGTGGCGGGGGGCAGTGCCAGCGGCGGTGGTGCCAGCGGGCACAGCCATACTGCATGCTATAAATAAATTGCCCAGAGTTCTGCTTTAACAGTCCGTAGTTGTCGTATGGTATCTGATTTAGATTGCCCATGGCCAGCCATATGCCTTGACCCTGAGGCCTATAAGATGCACTTTTTCCCCCCCTCTTTCTGTCCAAAAGCGAACTTTTATCCTTGCGTTTTGATGCTGCAGCTGAGCAGAGCCCACACAGGCCCCATCCCACCACCCACCACTGTGCTGTGTGGGCTCTGTTCTGCACATAGACCTGTGTGGGCTCTGCTCTGCACATAGACCTGTGTGGGCTCTGCTCTGCACATAGACCTGTGTGGGCTCTGCTCATTAGACCTGTGTGGGCTCTGCAGCTGGTCAATCACGATGATTGCTGGCACTGGTCGGTATGAGCAGCTCGTCCATGTGTCCCCTCACAGCCGCCCTCCGCGTTCTGCTAAACAAACTTCCCGCCACGGACGCCGCGCTGCACGCTGGGTAGCCCACACTGAGCTTCGCTCACCTCAGCCCGTGTCACCGTCCGTCCTGTCCTACACTGACGTCACCCCAAAGCTGAGAGAGCGGACAGGGGGGAGGAGCCGCCAATGGTGGGTGGGAACGTGAGAGCGGCGTGACGTCTGGACGGCCGGAAGGGATGTGAGAAGATTGGCCGGTGTACACTGTACAGAGTTCGTACACAGTATGTACATAGTATGTTGTCTGTATGACAGGTCTTCCTCACTGTACTCCATGTGGAGTGTGTATGACATGGGGCGGTGCGGGCGGCTTAGCCACAGGCGGCGGGGGGCGGTGTCGGCGGCGGCGGGGAGGCGGTGCCTGTCATCTATTCGCACCATAAGACGCAGGGACATTTTTCCCCATGTTTCTGGGGGAAAAAAGTGTGTCTTATAGTGCGAAAAATACGGTAAGTATGATATGTTTGTTATTATAAAAGAAAAGAGGGTTTAGTAACCCTTTAAGCTGTTAAACACTATTTCCGAGGTGGATGCAATACACTGTATCTATCCAGATATAGTAGCTCTTTTATAATATTTTTTTATAAAGTTCCATTATTTGGAATGCTGCTTAAAGCGGAACTACACTGCATGTGAGCACCACAAACCAAAAGCGCTATTTAATTCATTTTTAATATTCAAATTAAACTCCCCCATTCCAGCCATGTCTCCATGCTTCATTTGGCGGAAAAATCACTAGACGTGTGATTCGTTTCATTACAAATCAAAATTTGGACAACATTTTAGTTATTCAGAAATGTGAAGGTAACTGAATCTCCGTATTACATAAGTAATGAATTTCAACTAATCCACTTTAACAAAACAACAAAATGAATTTCTTTAATTTGTATCCGAAATAAAGTAATAACATAATGAATTGATTTGGATCCATTTTGTTTTCATGTTGCATTGACATTTTTCATTATTATAAAAAATGCACTAAATATGAAATGGAAACATATTGCAATAAATACAATAAGGTATAAAACTGAAATAAGATGATACTTCCTACTTATTGTGTTCGGTTTGGATGAATCAAAAATGAATTACCGTATATACTCGAGTATAAGCCGACCCGAATATAAGCCGAGGCACCTAATTTTACCACAAAAAAATGGGAAAACTTATTGACTTGAGTATAAGCCTAGGGTGTCCATCTGCATGCCTCACTGTGCCTCACTTTGCCTCACTGTGTCCATGTGCATGCCTCACTGTGCCCATGCCTCACTGTGTCCATGCCACACTCTGTCCATGTCTCACTGTGCCCATGCCTCACTGTGCCCATGCCTCACTTTGCCCATGCCTCACTGTGTCCATGACTAGACTGGCGTTTAACATGGGAGTCTATGGAAGGGGTTCCCGGATTTGAAAGATCGGTGATCCCCGGCCGTAGGTCCCCCAGACAACAAACTTTGCACACTTATAGAGGAGAAATGGGGCTACATGTGTGCCAAGGTTCGGGTCCAGGGGACCTACAACCGGCTGGTACTGTGTCCCCAAAGTCACCAGAGAAATTACCATTTAACATGGGAGTCTATGGAAGAGGTGCCCGGCTTTGAAAAATCAGTGCTCCCTGGCCGTAGGTCCCCCAGACAACCAACTTTGCACACTTGTAGAGGAAGAGTGGGTCTACATGTGTGTCAAGTTTGGTACCGGGTCCCCAAAGTCCGGGAGATTAGGTGCAAAAAGGTTACTCGTGTATAAGCCGAGGGGTCATTTTCAGCACAAAAAAATGTGCTGAAAAACTCGTCTTATACTCGAGTATATACGGTATTTATGATTCAAAGATTCTGATCCATCCACCTCGAACAGAGTGCATACGTAATCTCCCAAAAATAACAAATCAACACATTAAAAAGAATATAGCCAATCTTCCGAAATACAAATCGATTCAGAATAACAAATGTATGAAATATATCCGAATATACGAAACAAGTCAGAAAATGAATCATTCTAACATAATGAATATGACAAAGCAAAATTATTAACTAATTATTAACGAATGAATCCGAAATGAAACAAAACACAATTGTCTGTCATGCACATCTCTAGAAGTCACTTTGAAAAACACCAGTAAACAATAATAAATAATAAAAAATAAAATATAATGGTATAATAAAATAAATACTGAAAATTATTTAAAACCTGTATACTCCATATAGCTACACCCCCAATTTGAATGTCATAATCTAAAGTATACATGTTAAAATATGCCGTTTATAAAATTAATATGCTGGAACAAATCCAACTAGGAGTCTGGTGACGAGAGACGTTTTTCTGCATTGTAAACTCTTGGATGTTACTGACACTTGTAAATTCAATATTTTAATAACAATGTTACTGTTTAAAACGGGACTTCACTATGGTTGGCATTTCTGTTCCATCCCTATGTTTGTAACGGGTGAGACTGTCTGGCTGGGCTGAAAACTGCAGCTCATGCTTGTGCAAATAGGAGTTTGTGAGGCTCATATGATTGGGGTTTGGAGTGGGTGGCAAAGGATTTGGAGGATTATATTAACATTTTGGGGTCATATGTTTCTGGTAAGCCTCCTAGGTCACACTAGAGTGAAGTGGTCCTTTTCTAGGTTCCTGGACATCTTTTTAATTTCCTCCTTTTGGTGATATCACCACATTAACTCCAGAAGGACTGCTTATTTACTATTGCACACTATTTACTTTATTCAGAATCACTACTTATACTTCATTAAGAAGGACTTAATCATTACAGTATATGAATATGATGTTTATTTTTTTGTTTCAGTTCACTCAATGTATGCATAAGTATTTCAACACTTATTATTCACTTTTGAGTCATATTGTATAATAAGGTGACCAGATTTTTAAAATGAAATCCGGGGACATTTTTTTTTTTTTTTTTTATTGGCAAATGGTAAAACTATTTTATAAGCATATTTTCCTCAAATGATATATGCAGTGTATGTGGTATGTGTTTATAGAATGATTGTATGATATATATGTTATTTCTCACATTTCCTCTATGAAAGATGCTTCTTATGCCGCATACACATGATCATTTTTCCCGTCGAGAAAAATTACATTTTTTCCTTTGGACGAGAAAAACGATCGTCTGTGGGCTTTTTGTCGTTTTCTTGATGGGAAAAATGGCATTAATCACGACGAGAAAATTTAGAACATGCTCTAATTTTTCTCGTCGTGATTCCCGTCGTTTTTTTCCGCGGCAATTTTCCCATAGGGAAACACTGCCGGGGAGCCCACACACGGTCGTTTTTTTTTACCAAAAAAAAATTTCATTTAAAACGGCCGTGTATGGGGGGAACAAGCTGTTCCTCATTTTTCATGTCGATTTTCTCGACGGTGTTTTCACCGTCAAAAAAATCGATCGTGTGTACGCGCCATTAGAATTTTTTGGGGATAGGACTACTAAATGCTAAGAAAATAAGATAGAAAAAAAAAACTTGAAGGGAGGGATGGGGCGCCAAATTCAAATCTAATCCAGGCAGGGGCGGCTCCAGACAATTTTTTTTGGGGGGTGCTATGGTGGTGCTTGAGGTAAAAGTGAGGGTGCTAATGCAGAGGGCTACCGCACACCCGTGGATGTGGCCAAAAAGTGGTTGTGCCCAGCAACTGGGCATGGCCCGAAAGCAGAGGTTTCTTCATGGCGTACAATAGTGATCAGTATGTCCTGGCCTCTGTATACCAATACACAACTCTACACTGCCTTTATACATTTCTACAAATGGACTTATAAGTGCAATGGTAAAACCTATAAAATAATATCCAGTGCAAATCAACCAATGTATTGCAATATAGTAGTGATGGTGTCACCCCCACTGCAAAAATATTTAGAGAAATTGCAGCGCTTCAATGTGCAAATAATGGTGAAACCCCCTACATAAAATAATAATAACAGAGATGCAAATCAACTTGTGTATTAGGACATAGTAGTGATGATGTCACCCTATCTGCAAAAGGTAGGACTTATTGCAGAGCTGCAATGTGCAAAATCATAATAAAATGTACAATTGATGTACATATTTTATTAGGATTATATATAGGGGGTTTCACCACTATTTGCACATTGCAGCTCTGCAATCTTTTCTACCATTTGCAGAAGGGGTGACACCATCACTACTATATTGCAATACATTGATTTTCACTGGATATTCATTGTTAGGTTTTACCATAGCACTTATAAGTCCATGTGTGACATTTTTATAAATGAAGTGTAGAGCAGTGCTGCATTTTTTGCTTTTTATTGATTTGTGTTAGATAAGTGAACCAGCTAACAAGATTCTCTCATTGCTTTTGCGATTTTTTTTGGTTGTATGGTAGTTGTTTTACGTGATTTGTTATTTCCTCTGTATACTGGTAACCACTGGCCCATCATATTGGTGGTCAGTGTGCCCCTGTATGCTGGTGGTCAGTGCCCCCCCTCTGTATGCTGGTGGTCAGTGTGCCCCCCTCTGTATGCTGGTGGTCAGTGTGCCCCCCTCTGTATGCTGGTGGTCAGTGTGCCCCCCTCTGTATGCTGGTGGTCAGTGTGCCCCCCTCTGTATGCTGGTTGTCAGTGTCCCCCCCCTCTGTATGCTGGTGGTCAGTGTCCCCCCCTCTGTATGCTGGGGGTCAGTGTCCCCCCTCTGTATGCTGGGGGTCAGTGTCCCCCCCTCTGTATGCTGGTGGTCAGTGTCCCCCCCTCTGTATGCTGGTGGTCAGTGTCCCCCCTCTGTATGCTGGTGGTCAGTGTCCCCCCCTCTGTATGCTGGTGGTCAGTGTCCCCCCCCTCTGTATGCTGGTGGTCAGTGTCCCCCCTCTGTATGCTGGTGGTCAGTGTCCCCCCCTCTGTATGCTGGTGGTCAGTGTCCCCCCCTCTGTATGCTGGTGGTCAGTGTCCCCCCCTCTGTATGCTGGTGGTCAGTGTCCCCCCTCTGTATGCTGGTGCTAAGTGCAGGAGGATTCTACGTGCAGGGTCCAGGAGGATGCTATGCACAGAGTGCAGGGCTCAGGAGGATGCTATGCACAGAGTGCAGGGCTCAGGAGGATGCTATGCACAGAGTGCAGGGCTCAGGAATGCATTACGTACAGAGTGCAGGGTTCAGGAGTGTGTTGTACAGAGTGCAAGGTTCAGGAATTAGTTAAACTGCAAAGATCCCAATTAATTAATCATAGCACACTTATCTTCTAAAATCTTGATTACCAGCATACAGGAGCCGAGGCAAGAATGGCAGCATCAGACGGACCCCCCCCCCCCCCCACAGAAAATATTGAAGCAATATTTTGCTAAAAATACATTAAATGCATTATTAGCTGATAGAAACACAACATAACTTACAACATTTCTGCCTCCCCCCCCCCCCCCCCCCCACACACACAGATTATTGATTATTCAGCCTACATTCGCATTGAAGCGGCGCTGCACCGATTCCTAAAAGTAGTTTCTTTACTTTTGCCGACTTCGGGTTGCAATTTCCATAGACATCTGTGCCGCAACCCACACAGATGTCTCTGAAATCGGGACTGACCTATGGGAATGAAATCATGTGAGTTCAGCTGAACTTGCACAATTTAATTCCTCCTGTCAGTGTGAACCTGGGCTCAATATCCATATCCATTTAAAAAATTCTGAAAAAATAAACAAATAAAAAAAATAGAAATATAGTGAAATGATTAAGGCTGGGTATACACTGGTGTGATGTGAGAAAGCCTGCGAATCCTGTGCGGCTTCCCGCATCGCACCTGACTCAGGTGGTTCACACTGACATCTGCGAACCACTGCGAGTGTCAATAGAAAGCCAATGACACCCCCAGATCGGGTTTCAGATCGCAGTGTAAACTGTAAAATGGCGCAGGAATCGGATCGCATGGGTGTTCACACCCAGAAGTGTTCCCACCCATGCGATCTGATTCCAGTGAGGACCAAAAAAAGAGTCCTGCACTATTCTGGTGTAGATGCGATTTCAGCCATACAGACATTGCATGTGATGTGCACAGCAATGCGGTGCGAATCAAATGCAATGTCTGTGATCGCACAAGTGTGAGGGAATAGGACTGACCTGGAGTTATGGATACAATTGGACTATTGCTCAGATTCCATTATAGGGGTTGTAAAGGTACATGTTTTTTCACCTTAATGCATCCGACAATACCACCCCCCCCCCCCAGCCCCCGTTTTACTTACCTGACCCCTCGAAAGTCCAGCGCTCGTCCCCGTCATCCTCTTCGGTTCCCAGCCTGGCCATTGATTGGCTACACTGGATGGATTGAAAGCAGCGCAGCCATTGGCTGGCGCTGCTGTCAATCACATCCAATGACGCGGCGCGGCCGAGTGATACAGTCGTTGGCTATGGCCGCCGCTGTATCACGGGAGCGCGCCTGCAAGAGCTTTCCACTATGCAAGCTCACTCGCATGAAGGTGGAAAGCTCTTGCGGGGGGGGGGAGAGCCGAGACAGCCGCCGAGGGACCCCAGAAGACCAGGATCGGGGCCACTGTGTGCAAAACGAGCCGCACAGTGGAGGTAAGTATAACATGTTTGTTATTTAAAAAAATAATAATAATAACTTTAGTGTTCCTTTAAGAATCCTATAATGACAGATTTAAGCTATGGGTGATAGAAAATGAGACACATTAAACAGATCAGTCAGTAAAGGGTTACATAGTGGTGTCTGTGCAGTGTGACACATGGATTTATAGAGGGGAATGGGGTGTGTAGGGGTGATGATAGTGTAGAGGGGGAGTAGAAGTTACATTAGATAGGGGGATGGGAGATTTGTATCAGAACTGAGGAAGAATGACACTAGAAGAGAGAAGTGAGAAGCCATGCTGGATAAAGATAGGCTGGGTCAGGAGGAGAGTAGAAAAGAATACACAGGCTGGGGGCAGTGAGATGGAGGAATGAGATCCTCTGTGATGTGAGACAGGGAAGGAGAGCACAGGGGTGACTGCATGGAGACATATTCTGGGCAGAATGTGAGCAGGACAAGTATCTAGAAGGGGGAGGAGTAACAAACTTACGAGGTAAATAGAAGATAATCATGCAGGGAAGGAGAGCTGACATCAGAGCACTGAGCAGAGTGCAGGGAGAGAATAATTACCAGGAGGCTGGGGTACGGCTGCTAATGTAGCAGAAAGGCAGAGGGAGAGAGATGCTTCTCAGCTGCTGGGCCCCTTCACTTCCTGTTCTTCTAGCTCAATATGCTCTGGGTTGTCCAGCAAAGGGGCTGAGCTCCGGATATTGGCCCCGCCCATCCCGACATCAGACCTTCAATCCGACAGATCCACTCACTCTCCCTGCAGCCATACGCCTCCCCCCCCACATACCCCCCAATCACTAGATCGCTGGATCCATGGTCATTGGTCACACTGCTGCATGTTCTGCTAGCTAGCTAGATTGTCAGCAATGGATTTGGGCGCCACCAATGAATCCGGGGACAAATCCGGGGACACTCAGGCTCAGGGGACAGTGTCCTCAATCCGGGGACTGTCCCCGGAAGTCGGGGACGTCTGGTCACCCTATTGTATAAGGGATTTTGAGCACTTTATTTTCCAGGAGTATTGTGCTAGCAGCTTTTTTCACTCTGACCTTAGTGCAAAAGTTGTTTCCTTTTTTATGCAGGCTAATTAAATAAAAACAAGGAAGAAGAGCTCAGTTTTGGAGTGCAGCTTAAATTATTCTATTTTTCTGAGCTGTGATATTGGGCACCCAGTGACTGTGCTGTACTAGTGTCCTTACTGAGCCACAGCTTCATAATAAGAATAACATTGTTCTGTATTAGAGATTAGCTGAACACCCCCCGGTTCGGTTCGCACCAGAACCTGCGAACGGACCGAAAGTTCGCACGAACGTTAGAACCCTATTAAATACAATGGACGCGAACGTTTGAAATCTAAAGTGCTAATTATAATGGCTAATATGCATGTTATTGTCCTGAAAAGGGTTTGGGGACCCGGGGTCTGCCCCAGGGGACATGTATCAATGCAAAAATAAGTTTTAAAAACTGCTGTTTTTTCGGGAGCAGTAATTTTAATGATGCATAAAGTGAAAAAAAAAAGTAAAATATTCCTTTAAATATCGTACCTGTGGGGTGTCTAAAGTATGCCTGTGAAGTGGCATGTGTTTCCCGTGTTTAGAACTGTCCCTGCACAAAATGACATTTCTAAAGGAAAAAAAGCCATTTAAAACTGCTTGCGGCTTTAATGTCATGTCTTGTCCTGGCAATATGGATGAAAATCTTTGAGAAAAATGGCATGGTTACCCCATCACCCCCCCCTACCCCAGCCCATTACCAGCCCCTTTGGGTCTTGTATGGATATTAAGGGGAACCCCGCACCCAAAATAAAAAAAAGGCCCTATATACTCTGAACAGCAGTATACAGGCGGTGCAAACAAGACAGGGACTGTAGGTTTGTTCTTAAGTAGAATCTGTTTGTAATTTTGAACAGGTACATTGTTTAAGTGTAGCCAAAAAATATATTTTTAAGCTTTTTGGAAAACATAGGGAAGGGCTATCACCCCTGTAACATTTGTTTTGCTGTCTGTGCACCTGTTCAGAACATTTCACCTCACTTTCCGTCCCAATGACAAATGTTTTTGGAAAAGTGGGGTTTTTATTGGAACAAGGATTGGTGATAAAGCATCAGTAGAGAGGAGACACCTTTTTCCCATATTAACTCTTACAGGAGAGAATTTCCCTTCCTAGGGGTAGATTTCCTCTCACTTCCTGTTGTCTCCTTCCGTTTGCAAGTAGGAGTCGTTTGTAAGTTGGATGTTTGAAAGTAGGGGCCTGCCGTATATACTCTGCTGAAATTTGCCCCTTAGATGTTGGTGTTGCCACAACACTGTGAGCCCTCACAGTTACTCTTGGTGGGCGCTGGAACGCCCTGCTGTGAACTATTATATCAGGAATTGTAATTACATGCCATTGTTGAACAGTGGTAGGAAAAATTGGGCCTTTGGTGGTGGTGCTGGTGCTACAACACTGTCAGCCCTCACAGTTACTCTTGGTGGGCGCATGAATAGGCCCTACTGTAAATTATTAGATCAATAATTGTAATTGCATGCCCCTGTTGAAGAGGGGCAGAAAAATTGGGCCTTTGGTGGTGGTGGTGGTGTTGCCACAACACTGTAAGCCCTCACAGTTACTCTTGGTGGGTGCAGGAATGGGCCCTGCTGTGAATTATTAGATCAAGAATTGTAATTACATGCCCCTGTTGAACAGGGGCAGAAAAATTGGGCCTTTGGTGGTGGTGGTGGTGGTGGTGTTGCCACAACACTGTAAGCCCTCACAGTTACACTTGGTGGGCGCAGGAATGGGCCCTGTGTGAATTATTAGATGAAGAATTGTAATTACATGCCCCTGTTGAACAGGGGCAGAAAAATTGGGCCTTAGGCACTGGTTCCACAACACTGCAACCCCTCACAGATACTGTACTTGGAGCACAGCAATGAGCCCTGTTGCAAAGTATTGCATCAAAAATTGTAATTACACGCCCCTGTTAAACAGGGGCTGAAAAATTGGGCCTTAGGCACTGGTGCCACAACACTGCAACCCCTCACAGATACTGTACTTGGAGCACAGCAATGAGCCCTGTTGCAAAGTATTGCATCAAAAATTGTAATTACACGCCCCTGTTAAACAGGTGCTGATAAATTGGGCCTTAGGCACTGGTGCCACAACACTGCAACCCCTCACAGATACAGTACTTGGAGCACAGCAATGAGCCCTGTTGCAAAGTATTGCATCAAAAATTGTAATTACACGCCCCTGTTAAACAGGGGCTGAAAAATTGGGCCTTAGGGACTGGTGCTGGTGCCACGACACTGCAACCTCTCCCAGATACTCTAGTAGGAGTGCAGAAATGAGCCCTGCTGCAAAGCATTGCATAAAAAATTGTAATTACATGCCACTGTTAAACAAGGGCTGAAAAATTGGGCCTTAGGCACTGGTGGCGGCACCCAGAAACAAAAATGTTCTTCCAAGCTATCATCAGGAATCAGATCGTTGAGGAGGAGGAGGATAGTCAGTCAACATAACAGGACAGTCACTCAGCATCAGCATAGGCAGTCTTAAAGGGATGTGACATTTCAAAATAAATTATTCTGTTATATCAGCTTCAGGTGCTGGTGGTGATCCAAGACTGGTTCATCTTTATGAAGGTCAGTCTATCAACCGAGTTGGTAAACAGGCTCACCCTGTTATCCGTGACAAAGCCTCCAGCAGCACTGAATGTGCGTTCCGAAAGAACGCTGGATGCAGGACAGGCCAGTAGCTCAATTGCATACTGTGCAAGCTCTGGCCAGTGATCCATCCTCAAGACCCAGTAAGCCAGAGGATTTTTGGTGGGAAAGGTGTCCATGTCTGACCTTGCCCCTAGGTATTCCTGCACCATGTATATCAGACGCTGGCGATGGTTGCTGGAACCGATCATACTTTGGGGCTGCTGACTAAAAAATTGTCTGAACGCATCGGTCAGACGGCCACCTTCTCCACCGCTCCTTCTGCTACTGTCCGAAGCCTCAGCAACTCGTTGTCCAGGACCAGGAGTTTGTAACCTCCTAGTCTCTGGGAACGCGTTGCACAGACCTTTCTGCAAGGCCTCCCGGAGATGTCTCATCCTCTGCTCCCTCTGCGACGGCAAGATAAGGTCCGCAACCTTACCCTTGTACCGTGGATCAAGGAGAGTGGCCAGCCAGTAATGGTCCCTCTCCTTGATCCGAAGAATACGAGGATCCTTCCGCAGACTTTGCAGGATCAGGGAGGCCATGCAGCGTAGGTTAGCTGAGGCATTCGGTCCGGAGTCCTCTGGGTCACTAAGGACGACATGATCCACAGCCACCTCCTCCCAGCCACGTACAAGTCCACGGGTTTCTTGGGACTGTAAATCATCCCTATAAGACTGCTGCTGTTGATGCTGAGTGCCAGGCTCCACCTCCATGCTGACACAATCCTCCTCCTCCTCCTCGTCTTCTTCCTGTGCGATGGGTGGGACAGAAGGAACACTGTCTGGGTAAAGGGGGCCTTGAGAGGCAAGGAAGTCCTCCTCTTCCTGCCTCTGTTCTGCCTCAAGTGCCCTGTCCATTATTCCATGCAGCGTATGCTCCAACAGGTGTACAAGAGGTACAGTGTCACTGATGCATGCACTGTCACTGCTCACCATCCTCGTGGCCTCCTCAAATGGTGCCAGGACAGTGCATGCATCCCTGATCATGCCCCACTGGCGTGGTGAAAAAAACCCGAGCTCCCCTGACCCTGTCCTGGTGCCGTAGTCGCACAGGTACTCATTGATGGCCCTCTGCTGCGTGTGCAGCCGCTGCAGCATGGCCAATGTTGAGTTCCACCTGGTGGGCATGTCACATATAAGGCGGTTCTTGGGCAGGGTCAACTCCTTTTGCAGCTCAGCCAGCCGAGCACTAGCATTATATGATCTGCGGAAATGCACACAGACTTTCCTGGCCTGCCTCAGGAGATCCTGTAAGTGCGGGTACCTGCCCAAGAACCGCTGCACCACCATTTTAAGGACGTGAGCCACACAGGGCAAATGGGTCAGTTGTCCCTGTCGGAGGGCGGAGAGGAGGTGGGTGCCATTGTCACAAACCACCATTCCTGGCTTAAACTGGCGTGGTGTCAACCACCTCTCGGCCTGCCCCTGCAGAGCTGACAGAACCTCTGCCCCAGTGTGGCTCCTGTCCCCCAAACACACCAGCACAAGCACGGCATGGCATCTTTTTGCCTGCGTACTTGCGTAGCCCCTTGAACGCCTACGGAGCACCGCTGGTTCTGAGGACAAAGCACAGGAAGAGGCCATGGAGGAAGAAGAAGATGAGGGGGTGGAGGAGAGAGGTGTGCCACAACCAGTAGTAGCATTTTGGAGGTGTGGCGGCGGAACAACCTCCAACACTACTGCACCTTGTCCTGCATCCTTCCCAGCTGCCAAAAGAGTGACCCAATGGGCCGTGAAAGAAAGGTAACGTCCCTGTTTATGCCTGCTGGACCATGAGTCAGCGGTAATATACACCTTACCGCTGACCGCCCTGTCCAGTGAGGTGTGGACATTGCCTTCCACATGCCGGTAGAGAGCCGGAATCGCCTTCCGTGAGAAAAAGTGGCGTTTGGGAACCTGCCACTGAGGAACCGCACATTGCACAAACTCACGGAAGGGGGCAGAGTCTACCAACTGAAAAGGCAGCAGTTGAAGTGCTAGCAATTTAGCCAATCTAGCATTCAACCGCTGGGCATGTGGATGGCTGGGAGTGAACTTCTTTCGACGGTCCAGCAGCTGGGGCAGGGAAATTTGCCTGCTACAATCGGACGTCGGTGTACTGCTAGCAGAGTGCCCGCAAGTACTTGGCTGTGACACACCTAATTCAACACTAGGGATGAGCTCGGTGTTTGAGTCGAACATAGGTTCGACTCGAACATCGGCTGTTTGCGCGTTCGGCGAACAACGAACGATTTGGGGCATTCGCGCCAAATTCGAGTGACGCGAACGGCCCACAATACACTGCGCCATCGCAGTGTAATCCCAGCGCTGTGATTGGCCAAGCATGCACTGTGACCCTGCATGCTTGGCCAATCACAGCGCCGGCAGCGAGGAGAGCAATGATTGGCCACAGGCAGGATGCCTGTGGCCAATTATAGCTGAGGGGGTTTAGTACACGCCCCACACTATAAAAGGCGTGGCGGCCTTGTGTAGTGTGTTCCGGAGCAGGGAAAGTGAAGGATAGGCAGGGACAGTGTCATATCTATTCTTTGCTAAACCTTGTGTGTAGGGACAGAGAAGGAGAGAAGGATAGGCAGGGAGAGTGTCAGTGTCATATTCTTTGCTAAACCTTGTGTGTAGGGAGAGAGAAGGATAGGCAGGGAGAGTGTCAGTGTCATATACTTTGATAACCCTTGTGTGCAGGGAGAGAGAAGGATAGGTAGGGGACAGTGTCAGTGTCATATTCTTTGCTAAACCTTGTGTGCAGGGAGAGAGAAGGATAGGCAGGGAGAGTGTCAGTGTCATATACTTTGATAAACCTTGTGTGCAGGGAGAGAGAAGGATAGGCAGGGGACAGTGTCAGTGTCATTGTTGCTAAGCCTCCTGCACATTATACACCTGAAGTTAGCCCGTATTGCTGTTTTTTCCTGGTGTGTTACACCAACAGGATTTTGCGGCACTTACAGCGGGCGGAGTGTGCCTCCTGACCATATTACACCTTAACTTAGCCTGTATTGCTGCTTTTTCCTGGTGTATTACACAAACAGGATTTTGCGGCACTTACAGCGGGCGGAGTGCGCCTCCTGACCATATTACACCTTAACTTAGCCTGTATTGCTGCTTTTTCCTGGTGTGTTACACCAACAGGATTTTGCGGTACTTACAGTGGGCGGAGTGTGCCTCCTGACCATATTACACCTTAACTTAGCCTGTATTGCTGCTTTTTCCTGGTGTATTACACAAACAGGATTTTGCGGCACTTACAGTGGGCGGAGTGTGCCTCCTGACCATATTACACCTTAACTTAGCCTGTATTGCTGCTTTTCCCATTTCCCTGCAGGCCATTAGAATGTCTGGAAGGCAAATAAGGAGAGGCAGACAGTCAGGAGCCAAAAAAAGAGGGCAAGCAGGCTCTGTGTCTAGAGACAACAGTGCTGGTCGTGGACGCAGTGCATCGCCATCAGCACGTGGCCATGGGACACGCTTGTCCTTCTTTTCGGCAGCTGGACGTGTTGAGCCGCATCATGCCGAAGACTTGGTAGAGTGGATGACCAAGCCCTCCTCATCCTCCTCATCCTCTCTCACCCAGGCTCAGGGTACTGGCAAAGCAGCTGCCAAAGTGTCCTCTTCCCTCGTATCAATGTCATCATCAGTCACTCCTTCCCTAGACCAACCATGTCCTCCTGAGGAGTCCCCCGAACTGTTTGAGCACAGTGTTGGGTACATGCTCCAGGAGGATGCCCAGCGTTTCAAAGGGTCTGATGATGATACCCAGCTAGAGGAAGGCAGTAGCGTGAGAGCAGAGAGAGGGGATGCTCAAGAAGGACACCAATCTGGCAGTCATGTTCCAGCAGCTGCAGCATACTGCCAGATTGGCTCCAGTGATGAGGAGGGAGGGGATGATGAGGTCACTGACTCCACGTGGGTGCCTAATAGGAGAGAGGAGGAGGAGGAGGAGGAGGATGAGGAGGAGGCACATCTCCAACGAGGCAGGATGCCCTCGGGGGGCCAGCGTAAAGGCAGCACACGAACGGAATCACACCGCAGAGCTCCGCCTGTGCAGGGCGCTGCCTCTGCCCGTTATTCAAAAAGTTCTTTGGTGTGGGCCTTTTTTGAGTCGAGTGCATCAGATCGCACAGCTGCTGTTTGCAACATATGTCTCAAGCGTATATCGCGTGGCCAAAACATCACCCGCTTGGGCACCACATGCTTGACCAGACATATGTTGACCTGCCATGCAGCTCGTTGGCAAGCCTACCTTAAAGACCCACACCAAAGAACAAAGCTGACCTCTTCTTGCACCGCATCAGCTGGGATCTCCAATCCCACTATACCTTCAGTCCTCTCTGAAACCTGCTCTGAGAGGAATGAAGGTGTAGAATTAGGTGTGTCACAGCCAAGTACTTGCGGGCACTCTGCTAGCAGTACACCAACGTCCGATTCTAGCAGGCAAATTTCCCTGCCCCAGCTGCTGGACCGTCGAAAGAAGTTCACTCCCAGCCATCCACATGCCCAGCGGTTGAATGCTAGCTTGGCTAAATTGCTAGCGCTTCAACTGCTGCCTTTTCAGTTGGTAGACTCGGCCCCCTTCCGTGAGTTTGTGCAATGTGCGGTTCCTCAGTGGCAGGTTCCCAAATGCCACTTTTTCTCACGGAAGGCGATTCCGGCTCTCTACCGGCATGTGGAAGGCAATGTCTTGGCCTCGCTGGACAGGGCGGTCAGTGGTAAGGTGCATATTACCGCTGACTCATGGTCCAACAGGCATGGACAGGGACGTTACCTTTCTTTCACGGCCCATTGGGTCACTCTTTTGGCAGCTGGGAAGGATGCAGGACAAGGTGCAGTAGTGTTGGAGGTTGTTCCACCGCCACGCATCCAAAATGCTACTACTGGTTGTGACACACCTCTGTCCTCCACCCCCTCCTCTTCTTCTTCCTCCGTGGCCTCTTCCTGTGCTTTGTCCTCGGAACCAGCGGTGCTCCGTAGGCGTTCAAGGGGCTACGCAAGTACGCAGGCAAAAAGATGCCATGCCGTGCTTGCGCTGGTGTGTTTGGGGGACAGGAGCCACACTGGGGCAGAGGTTCTGTCTGCTCTGCAGGGGCAGGCCGAGAGGTGGTTGACGCCACGCCAGCTTAAGCCAGGAATGGTAGTTTGCGACAATGGCACCAACCTCCTCTCCGCTCTCCGACAGGGACAACTGACCCATGTGCCCTGTGTGGCTCACGTCCTTAACCTGGTGGTGCAGCGGTTCTTGGGCAGGTACCCGGGCTTACAGGATGTCCTGAGGCAGGCCAGGAAAGTCTGTGTGCATTTCCGCAGATCTTATAATGCCAGTGCTCGCCTGGCTGAGCTGCAAAAGGAGTTGAACCTGCCCAAGAACCTCCTTATATGTGACATGCCCACCAGGTGGAACTCAACGTTGGCCATGCTGCAGCGGCTGCACATGCAGCAGAGGGCCATCAATGAGTACCTGTGCGACTACGGCACCAGGACAGGGTCAGGGGAGCTCGGGTTTTTTTCACCACGCCAGTGGGGCATGATCAGGGATGCATGCACTGTCCTGGCACCATTTGAGGAGGCCACGAGGATGGTGAGCAGTGACAGTGCATGCATCAGTGACACTGTACCTCTTGTCCACCTGTTGGAACATACGCTGCATGAAGTAATGGACAGGGCACTTGAGGCAGAACAGAGGCAGGAAGAGGAGGACTTCCTTGCCTCTCAAGGCCCCCTTTACCCAGACAGCGTTCCTTCTGTCCCACCCATCGCACAGGAAGAAGAGGAGGAGGAGGATTGTGTCAGCATGGAGGTGGAGCCTGGCACTCAGCATCATCAGCAGCAGTCTTTTAGGGATGATTTACAGTCCCAAGAAACCAGTGGACTTGTGGGCTGGGAGGAGGTGGCTGCGGATCATGTCGTCCTTAGTGACACAGAGGACTCCAGACTGAATGCCTCAGCTAACCTACGCTGCATGACCTCCCTGATCCTGCAAAGTCTGCGGAAGGATCCTCGTATTCTTCGGATCAAGGAGAGGGACCATTACTGGCTGGCCACTCTCCTTGATCCACGGTACAAGGGTAAGGTTGCGGACCTTATCTTTCAGAATGCACATTCAGTGCTGCTGGAGGATTTGTCACGGATCACAGGGTGCGCCTGTCCACCGACTCTGTTGATCGACTGACCTTCATAAAGATGAACCAGTCTTGGATCACCACCAGCTACCAAACACCTGAAGCTGATATAACAGACTAATTTATTTTCAAATGTCACATCCCTTCAAGACCGATGCTGATGCTGAGAGACTGTCCTGTTATGTTGACTGACTATCCTCCTCAATGATCCGATTGACGATGATAGCTTGGAAGAACATTTTTGTTTCTGGGTGCCGCCACCAGTGGCTAAGGCCCAATTTTTCCGCCCCTGTTTAACAGGGGTGTGTATTACAATTTTTTATGCAATGCTTTGCAGCAGGGCTCATTCCTGCACTCCAACTAGAGTATCTGGGAGTGGTTGCAGTGTCGTGGCACCAGCACCAGTGGCTAAGGCCCAATTTTTTAGCCCCTGTTTAACAGGGGCGTGTAATTACAATTTTTGATGCAATACTTTGCAACAGGGCTCATTGCTGTGCTCCAAGTACAGTATCTGTGAGGGGTTGCAGTGTTGTGGCACCAGTGCCTAAGGCTCAATTTTTCTGCCCCTGTTTAACAGGGGCATGTAATTACAATTCTAGATCTAATAATTCACAGCAGGGCCCATTCCTGCGCCCACCAAGACTAACTGTGAGGCCTTACAGTGTTGTGTCAACACCACCACCACCGAAGGCCCAATTTTTCAGCCCCTGTTCAACAGGGGCATGCAATTACAATTCTTGATCTAATAATTCACAGCAGGGCCCATTCATGCGCCCACCAAGAGTAACTGTGAGGGTTCACAGTGTTGTGGCAACACCAACATGTAAGGGGCAAATTTCAGCTGAGTATATACGGCAGGCCCCTACTTTCAAACATCCAACTTACAAACGACTCCTCCTTGCAAATGGAAGGATACAACAGGAAGTGAGAGGAAATCTACCCCTAGGAAGGCAAATTCTCTCCTGTAAGAGTTAATATTGGAAAAAAAGTGTCTCCTGTCCACTGATTCTTTATCACAAATTCTTGTTTCAATAAAAAACCCAAATTTTCAAAAAACATTTGTCATTAGGACGGAAAGTGAGGTGAACTGTTCTGAACAGGTGCACACTGCACAGACAGCAAAACAAATGTTACAGGGGTGATAACCCTTCCCTATGTTTTCCAAAAAGCTTAAAAATAGATTTTTTGCCTGGAGCTACACTTAAACAATGTACCTGTTCAAAATTACAAACAGATTCTACATAAGAACAAACCTACAGTCCCTGTCTTGTATGCACCGCCTGTATACGGCTGTTCAGAGTATATAGGGCCTTTTTTATTTTGTGTGCGGGGTTCCCCTTAATATCCATACAAGACCCAAAGGGGCTGGTAATGGGCTGGGGTAGGGGGGGGGGGTGTGTGATGGGGTAGCTATGCCATTTTTCTTAAAGATTTTCATCCATATTACCGGTACCAGACATTACATTAAAGCCGCAAGCAGTTTTAAATGGCTTTTTTTCCTTTAGAAATGTAATTTTGTGCAGGGACAGTTCTAAACACGGGAAACACGTGGCACTTCACAGGCATACTTTAGACACCCCCCAGGTACGATATTTAAAGGAATATTTGACTTTTTTTTTTTCACTTTATGCATCATTAAAATGACTGCTCCAGAAAAACGGCCGTTTTTAAAACTTCTTTTTGCATTGATACATGTCCCCTGGTGCAGAACCCGGGTTCCCAAACCCTTTTTAGGACAATAACATGCATAATAGTCGTTATAATTAGCACTTTAGATTTCGAACGTTCGCATCCATTGTATTTAATAGGGTTCTAAAGTTCGTGCGAACTTTCGGTCCGTTCGCGGGTTCTGGTGCGAACCGAACCCGGGGGTGTTCGGCTCATCACTATTCAACACCTTCATTCCTCTCAGTGCAGGTTTCAGAGAGGACTGAAGGTATAGTGGGGTTGGAGATCCCAGCTGATGAGGAGCAAGGAGAGGTCCGCTTTGTTCTTTGGTGTGGGTCTTTAAGCTACGCTTGCCAATGAGCTTCATGGCAGGTCAACATATGTCTGGTCAAGCATGTGGTGCCCAAGCGGCTGATGTTTTGGCCACGCGAGATACGCTTGAGACATATGTTGCAAATAGCAGCGGTGCGATCTGATGCACTCGACTCAAAAAAGGCCCACACCAAAGAACTTTTGGAATAACGGGCAGAGGCAGCGCCCTGCACAGGCGGAGCTCTGCGGTGTGATTTAGACGGTGTGCTGCCCTTACGCTGGCCCCCGGAGGGCATCCTGCCTCGTTGGAGATGTGTCTCCTCCTCATCCTCCTCCTCCTCCTCTCTCCTATCAGGCACCCATGTGGAGTCAGTGACCTCATCATCCCCTCCCTCCTCATCACTGGAGCCAATCTGGCAGTATGCTGCAGCTGCTGGAACATGACTGCCAGATTGCTGTCCTTCTTGAGCATCCCCTCTCTTTGCGCTCATGCTACTGCCTTCTTCTAGCTGGGTATCATCATCAGACCCTTCAAAACGCTGGGCATCCTCCTGGAGCATGTGCTCAAACAGTTCGGGGGACTCCTCAGGAGGACATGGTGGGTCTAGGGAAGGAGTGACTGATGATGACATTGATACGAGGGAAGAGGACGCTTTGGCAGCTGCTTTGCCAGTACCCTGAGCCTGGGTGAGAGAGGATGAGGAGGATGAGGAGGGCTTGGTTATCCACTCTACCAAGTCTTCCGCATGATGCGGCTCAACACGTCCAGCTGCCGAAAATAAGGACAAGCGTGTCCCATGGCTACGTGCTGATGACGATGCACCTCGTCCACGACCAGCACTGTTGTCTCTAGACACAGAGCCTGCTTGCCCTCTTTTATTGGCTCGTGACTGTCTGCCTCTCCTTGTTGGCCTTCCAGACATAGTAAAGGCCTGCAGTGAGATGGGAAAACCAGCAATTGGGTAGTGTATATTGTGCTGGAGGCACACAACACCCACTAACTCCTGCAGATGCATGTATTGGAGAACAACAGCAATAAAGGGTAGATACAGGTGTATACTGTGCTGTGCTGGAGGCACATAACACCCACTAACTCCTGTGGATGCCTTTATTAGAGAACACCAGCAATAAAGGGTAGATACAGGTGTATACTGTGCTGTGCTGGAGGCACACAACACCCAATAACTCCTGCAGATGCCTTTATTAGAGAACACCAGCAAAAAAGCGTAGATACAGGTGTATACTGTGCTGGGCTGGAGGCACACAACACCCACTAACTCCTGCAGATGCTTTCATTAGAGAACACCAGCAAAAAAGGGTAGATACAGGTGTATAGTGTGCTGGAGGCACACAACACCCACTAACTCCTGCAGATGCCTGTATTAGAGAACAGCAATAAAGTGTAGATACAGGTGTATACTGTGCTGGGGCACACAACACCCACGAACTCCTGCAGATGCCTGTATTAGAGAACAGCAAAAAAGTGTAGCTACAGGTGTATACTGTGCTGGGGCACACAACACCCACTAACTCCTGCAGATGCCTGTATTAGAGAACAGCAATAAAGTGTATATTCAGGTGTGTACTGTGCTGGGGCACACAACACCCACTAACTCCTGCAGATGCCTGTATTAGAGAACAGCAATAAAGTGTGGATACAGGTGTATACTGTGCTGGGGCACACAACACCCACTAACTCCTGCAGATGCCTGTATTAGAGAACAGCAAAAAAGTGTATATACAGGTGTATACTGTACTGGGGCACACAACACCCACTAACTCCTGCAGATGCCTGTATTAGAGAACAGCAATAAAGTGTAGATACAGGTGTATACTGTGCTGGGGCACACAACACCCACTAACTCCTGCAGATGCCTGTATTAGAGAACAGCAAAAAATTGTATATACAGGTGTATACTGTGCTGGGGCACACAACACCCACTAACTCCTGCAGATGCCTGTATTAGAGAACAGCAATAAAGTGTAGATACAGGTGTATACTGTGCTGGGGCATACAACACCCACAAACTCCTGCAGATGCCTGTATTAGTGAACAGCAATAAAGTGTAGATACAGGTGTATACTGTGCAGGGGCACACAACACCCACTAACTCCTGCAGATGCCTGTATTAGAGAACAGCAATAAAGTGTAGATACAGGTGTATACTGTGCTGGGGCACACAACACCCACTAACTCCTGCAGATGCCTATATTAGAGAACAGCAATAACGGGTATATACAGGTGTATACTGTGCTGGGGCACACAACACCCACTAACTCCTGCAGATGCCTGAGAAAAGAACACACTGCCCCTGCCTATCTAGCTTAGAGAACAGCAATAAAGGGTAGATACAGGTGTATACTGTGCTGGAGGCACACAACACCCACTAACTCCTGCAGATGCCTGAGAAAAGAACACACTGTCCCTGCCTATCTAGCTTAGAGAACAGCAATAAAGGGTAGATACAGGTGTATACTGTGCTGGAGGCACACAACACCCACTAACTCCTGCAGATGCCTGAGAAAATAACACACTGTCCCTGCCTATCTAGCTTAGAGAACAGCAATAAAGGGTAGATACAGGTGTATACTGTGCTGGAGACACACAACACCCATTAACTCCTGCAGATGCCTGAGAAAATAACACACTGTAGAACACACTGTCCCTGCCTATCAAGCTCTTTCCCTGCACGCCGTAACACATTACACAAGGTCGCCGCGCTGGAGGCCTTTATAGTGTGGGGCGTGTACTAAACCCACCTGAGCTATAATTGGCCACAGGCGTCCTGCCTGTGGCCAATTATGGGTCTCCTCACTGCCGGCGCTGTGATTGGCCAAGCATGCAGGGTCACAGTGCATGCTTGGCCAATCACAGCGCCAGCAATGCAGTGCGATGGCGCAGTGCATTGTGGGCCGTTCGCGTCACACGAATTTGGCGCGAACGGCCCACAAAGTTCTGGTTTCGCCGAACAGGCGATGTTCGAGTCGAACATGCGTTCGACTCAAACACTGAGCTCATCCCTATTCTGTATACACCCAAAGAATAGAAGCATCTCATCCCATAGGTAAATATACGTAGAAACAAGGGGAGAAAAGTGATTTTTGCGGTGCTATAGATATGGTAATGAGAAAACCATACAAAAGGAATGAATAAAATTTCAATATTTATTAGTGTAATTCAATAAAAAAGCACAAAAAAACACATGAGAGTGGTTGCAATTGTTGAACAACAAACAGCTGGATGGTCAATGAGCAAAGGTATCGGCTGGTTAAATACAGTTCAAATTTACACGTTTCACATACCTATTCATCCCATTATTCTCACAATTTTCCCCAGCTGTTTTCAGCTCCTTCTTTCTTATTTTTTGCATTACAATTTTTCCATCTCCTCTCTTTTTTAGTTGGGCCTCTGTGCGCTCTTTGTATCTGCTTACAGAGCTCCCACTTTTGGGCCGGCGTATGCACTCTGCTGGACGGTGGTCATTCCTGGGAGGCTCCTTCCTGCTGGGTATGTTGTTTTTGCCTATAGGGAGGGCGGATGTCTTGAATATTTGCACATTGGTCCTATCTATTTATATAAAACTGTGATTGAATTGTCAGATATTTGCATCTAATTTACTTACTTTTGTATTTATGCCTAGTATCATACAATCTCTACTTTGTACCAGTATGTCCCTCGATGAAGCGATAATGCGAAACATGTTGGAACGTCACGTGTAAATTTGAACTGTATTTAACTAGCCGATACCTTTGCTCATTGACCATCCAGCTGTTTGTTGTTCAATAATTGCAACCACTCTCATGTGTTTTTTTTGTGCTTTTTTATTGAATTACACTAATAAATATTGAAATTGTATTCATTCCTTTTGTATGGTTTTCTCATTACCATATCTATAGCACCGCAAAAATCCATTTTCTCCCCTTGTTTCTATGTATATTTACCTATGGGATGAGGTGCTTCTATCCTTTGGGTGTTTCTACCACTAGCCGGACTTCCCCTCTCTTTGGTTCATACTAATATTGTGTTTAAATACACACCCCTTATCCGTCCGACTGTGGGAAACACAACATATATTTTGTATAACTCAAATTTTTTGGCTTCAACGATATTCTAATGAGAAACCCAAAACCATGTAAACTTTTCGATCATTACGTATACGGTTTGTTAACCGACTGTATGTACATGACAACAGTTTTTGCATTTTCCTCTCCCTTGTGACCTGTATTTTGTTCTCCCCTTTCTTTTTTTTGTTACCCCACCCCCCATTTTTGTTATTTTTATTTTTATTGTTTCTCAACTGTTATTGTTTGTTCACCCCACCTCCAGCTGACCATGAGTGTTTTCAGTGGAGAGGCTTGGGGGGGTCTTATGAATAAGGTATATAATTCTCAAAATACAGGCGAGATATCAGATAATGAATTGGATCGAGCGTTTCTTAGATTACAACGCTTTTGGAAAAGAAGGTTAGAATATCCTGGCACAAAAGATACTTTGAAAAATATGTTGAAAATCAGATGGTCCCTTGGGGACTGAGGACTCAGATCTTCCCGAATTTGCGCAAAATTGATGAACCACTCAAATATAAATGGGAAAGCAACCTACAAAGTTGCTCAATCAAGATGATGTCTATCCTCTGCTCCCAATACGAACAAGAACTTGCCATTTTAGATGAACAAGTGCTAAAATGGTATGGTGACTACTGTCTCATTATAACCAATGCTAATTTCAAGAAAAAGGAAAAAGAATTAAAAGAATACATTGAAGGTTATACCCTTGAGATCATCACAAATAAGGAAAACAAATTTCAACGAGACAGCAATGCCCATGCCAATGGATTTGCATATAAATGGACCCAACCGAACAATTCTCGGCTGCCCAACCAGCAAATGTATAATAAGAAAACTAAAGTTGATGATAATGTACCTAATATTTCCTCTGCTTCCTCCCTTTCGTCTAGCCAATCTACCATTTATCGCGACCTTTCTGGTGATCGCATACCCAAGAAGCGCAAAGGGAATTCCGATGCCGCTTCCACTGAATCACTCCAGCACCAACTAGGCACTACCTTGTCTCATCGGTCACAACTTCCACAACCTTTGCACTCATCACAAGCCGGATCATGTCGGCCATTTATGTTTCAACCTTCTCCCGGGTCCTTTACGGGGCCCGTCTATTGTTGCCTCTGACATCATTAGCACCTTCCACTTCAGCTCTTGCATTTCCCATGCACTTAGACACTGGCACTGAGGTGAGTACTTCTGATTATATTATCTCCCCGTCTGGGATGTCATTACCAGCAGATGTGAGAATAGCACCCATTTTTTTAGGGAAAGAGTCGGAACTCACACCCATTCCAACTTAGAATTTGAACAGTCAACAATTGTTCCCACTTGTGATGACTCTCAATTATCTATCATCAATCTTTCTTCATATCCTTTGTCGGATGTCGAATTACAAGTTCTGAAACTAGGCCTTACCTTTTGCCCTGATTCACAGACTGACAAATTTGATATATTTAAGGACTTACATTAGTTTGCACAACGTCTGATGTACAAAGTGATTTTTGACAAACCTGAAAACACTTTCTCCTCTATACCTGATTCACTGGTTCCTCAAGATTCTTTAAGTAGTTATCAAGCTTTGGATGATCTAATGTGTTTATGGGAGGAGGGCCACACTGACGCGGATGACCCTCTTGATTTACCATCATCGGGGCTGTCCGTTTCAGGAGTGACCTTCCCCCCCTCAATCAAATAAACCCAAGTCTCGCATGTTTCCTTTTTTAAATACAAACCCCAACATTTAGGCTTTCATTCAGCAAACTACCAAAGCAATTGAAGAACTCAACTTTGACCCTCTCACTAACTAATCTAAATGTAGCCCAGAAACAGGCAATTAAATCTCTTCAATCAAATGGTGAAATCATTATTAAACCAGCTGACAAAGGCGGTAATTTAGTAATCATGAACAAATCACAATACATGACTATGTGTCAAAACATTCTTTCTAATGTACATTGGTATCGTCCCATTTCTAGGACCGTACTAACTAACTTCCACAATAAATACCGTATGATCATTTTCAGGGCCTACCAGGAAGGCATTATCGACAAGAACACCTGGAGCTTCCTTAACACAAAGGACCCTAAAACTCCTACGTTTTATGCGTTACCCAAACTCCACAAATCTCTCACTATGCCCCCTGGACGCCCGATCATTTCAGGCTGTGCCAGCTTAACTGAAAATGCCAGTTCACTTGTGGATGGTATTTTGTACCCCCATGTAGTGTCATTGTCCTCCTACATTAAGGACACCATAGATCTACTTAAAACTATTGAAGGTCTACATCTTCCTCCAAACACGTGGCTAGTGGCTTTGGATATTGAAAGCCTCTATAATACTATTCCTCATGACAAGGGCATCAAAGTCATTGAAAGTTTTTTATGTGAGAGAGGTCCCGCCTTCACCAAATACAATAGATTTGTTCTTGAACTACTTTCCTACATTTTGAGACACAATGTCTTTATGTTCGGCTCTTCCCACTTCCTCCAGGTGCAAGGGGTTGCGATGGGGACCAAGTGTGCCCCATCGTATGCCAACCTGTACCTGGGGGGGTGGGCAAGAGACTAATTTTCTTGTGATGATTTAACCCACATGCTTGAAAGGATAATATCCTGGTATCGTTATATAGATGACGTGCTCATATTCTGGTCTGGTACTGAATCCGAACTCAGGCAATTTATCGAACTAATCTCACTTAATGATTTCAACCTGAAATTACCTACACCCTTAGTCAAACCAACATTACTTTTTTGGATTTGAAACTATCCCTTACTGGGGATGTCCAACTCACTTCATCTCTTTATAGGAAACCATCAGCTGGCAACACTATTCTCCATGCCAGCAGCTCACACCCTAAGCCGTTACTTAACAGTATTCCATATAGCCAATTTTTCCGTATCAGACGCAATTGCAGTAAAGATGTTGACTATAAAAAGGCATCTAGAGATCTATAAAAAAAAAAGCATACAACATGGCTACCCTAAAAGATAGGAATTCACTATTATTTAATACAAAAAATTCAAAGAAAACGTAAACAATTAGGCTAATTACTCGGTACTCCAACCAACATCTACAAATTAGAAAAATTCTAAATACCTTCTGGCCTCTACTTTCTGCAGACTCAACTATTTCTAAATACATAAAGGATTTTCCCGAAATCACCTATAAACGTGTCCCATCCTTAAGGGACCGTCTTGTCCGTAGCCATCTCTCTATTACCAAACCCATTGAAGAAAAGGAAAACTTTGTCACATTCTCTTGTGGCCACTGTGACATGTGTCCCTATGTTAGTAACAAATCTGACATTCTACTCCCTAACGGTCATTTCCATTCCATCAAACATAGGATCACCTGTCAAACCCTTGGCATTGTCTATTTGGCTCAATGTTCCTGTGGGGGATTCTATTTTGGCAAAACCAAACGCCTTTTTTGTATACGTATCAAGGACCACATGAAACCTATTTACAAAAAAGAGATGGAAACTGCCATTAGCAAACATGTTGGAACTTTTCATAATTTTGATGACAGTTTTGTCTAGTTCTCAGCCCTAGAACATGTTCTACTTGATGAAAGGGGGGGGGGGGGGGGCAGCGTCGATCACACGCTGCTCCAGCCTGAAGCCAGGTGGACTTATGTTCTTAGGGCTACTCAATTTCCAGGCTTTAATGAACATCTTAGTTTTAAACCATTTCTGTAATTCTTACTTATTGACCAACTGTGTTTTGCTTTTTTCCCCTTCCATTTCTCTCCCTGTCTCCACATTATGACCAGTCTCAAGGTCCCCTTCCCACCCTTAGTCCCTTGTTCCCTTTTCTTTCTCCCGTTCCAATGGTTCCCTTTGTCATGTGCTGATCTTTTGTAATAAATATCAACAATGTGTGCTTTAAATTCAATGCGGGCAATCCGTACCCTCTTTTTTTTTTATATAAATGTTCATTTGTAGAGTACTGTTGTTGTATATTTTATACTATAACTTTAATATTAATGCATTGTTTTCTTTTCACCAGGATCCATGTGCCTGTTCATTACATCCGCTCTCTTCTCCCTCCCCATATGTGTACATTGCCTTATGGTCAGCCATGTACCATTCCTAGGCACAGCATCAGGCTCTTCAGTGTTGTTGCCTCTTGGGCTTTGATCGCCGTCCTGCTTGGACAGCGCCTGCCCTACTTGGTTGTTGCCTTGCAGCCATACGGGCGCCCAGGGCATTCGGGCACCTATTGGTGCCCCTCTATGCCCTTCCAGCATCTCATTTTGTGTGCCTCCTCCCCCTCACCATCTGAGCCTTCTTCCTTACACCTGCTCCCTCCTTTACCATTAATTGGCCATACCGCTCATCTACATCAGCCGCATCCACTCCTGGGTAAGGGGTCGTGTTCTGTTGTCAACTTTTTCCATCCCTTGACTCACCTCCATGTTTCTCGCATTGATACGCACGTAGACCCTCACGGCGAGCGGAATTCTGGGCAACATAGTTTTTCCGTTGCTTTAGGCTCTGCAGGACCACGCCACACTGCTGACGCAAATGCGCCCGCCTTGAGTCGAAGATGACAGAGACCGACTCGTTGGAGAGCGTATATAGGCCGGCTTCCCAGTCTGTTTGAGTGTTGGAGACGGAGGGTCACCCTCACATTGCAGCATCTGTGCCTATGTATGTCTAACCACTCTTTTTATGTCTTGTATCCCCTTTTTACTGGCCTGCTCCTTCTGTTCCTTTATCTGCCCATTTTTCTTTTCTTGCCCATAGCGTTTCATTTTTCTTACCTAGTTTATCCTTGATATGGTTAAATGTCTTTTGTCTCCTGACACCTACTCTCAACTCCTATCCTATGGAAACATTACCATACTTAAATATATACCTAGTGCAATTCCTGGTTCCTTTCTTTTGAGACAAAGTCCTACAGTATGTTAACTACATTTGAGTCTGCAGTTGATGGCTGACTTATTTATCCTTTTATGCTTTTTATGCTTATACCAAAATACATATATCCAGTGCAAAATTTGGCTTTTTCTTCCTTTGTGTATCTTGCTGGCTACTCTGCATCTCTATCCTATGCCTTCTTGCTGGCTCATTTTCTTTCTTATTCATTCATTTTTAGTGAAGCAAAAGGAAAATCTCTCTACTGTGTTTCCAGTCATACTCATCGCATGACTGCATTTTTGGGTACCCTCCACCCCATGCGTTTTCTTACCTGATTTTAAGTAAGTGGTTTATGCTTTTCTACTCGTTACAATTAAAAATAGTTTTACACACCTCTTCATCCCATTATTCTCATAATTTTCCCCAGCTGTTTCCAGCCCCTTCTTTCTTATTTTTTGCATTACAATTTTTCCATCTCCTCTCCTTTTTAGTTGGGCCTCTGTGCGCTCTTTGTGGCTGCTTACAGAGCTCCCTCTTTTGGGCCTGCGTATGCCCTCTGCTGGACGGTGGTCATTCCTGGAAGGCTCCTTCCTGCTGGGTATGTTGTTTTTGCCTATGGGGAGGGTGGATGTCTTTAATATTTGCACATTGGTCCTATCTATGTACATTCAGGTCCATAAATATTGGGACATCGACACAATTCTAATCTTATTGGCTCTATACACCACCACAATGGATTTGAAATGAAACAAACAAGATGTTCTTTAACTGCAGTCTTTCAGCTTTAATTTGAGGGTATTTACATTCAAATCAGGTGAACGGTGTAGGAATTACAAAAGTTTGTATATGTGCCTCCCACTTTTTAAGGGTCCAAAAGTAATGGGACAGATTAACAATCATCAATTAAACTTTCACTTTTAATACTTGGTTGCAAATCCTTTGCAGTCAATTACAGCCTGAAGTCTGGAACGCATAGACATCACCAGACGCTGGGTTTCATCCCTGGTGTTGCTCTGGCAGGCCTCTACTGCAACTGTCTTCAGTTCCTGCTTGTTCTTGGGGCATTTTCCCTTCAGTTTTGTCTTCAGCAAGTGAAATTCACACTCAATCGGATTCAGGCCAGGTGATTGACTTGGCCATTGCATAACATTACACTTCTTTCCCTTAAAAAACTCTTTGGTTGCTTTCGCAGTATGCTACGGGTCATTGTCCATCTGCATTGTGAAGCGCTGTCCAATGAGTTCTGAAGCATTTGGCTGAATATGAGCAGATTATATTGCCCGAAACACTTCAAAATTCATCCTGCTGCTTTTGTCAGCAGTCACATCATCAATAAATACAAGAGAACCAGTTCCATTGGCAGCCATACATGCCCACGCCATGACACTACCACCACCATGCTTCACCGATGAGGTGGTATGCTTTGGATTATGAGCAGTTCCTTTCCTTCTCCATACTCTTCTCTTCTCATCACTCTGGTACAAGTTGATCTTGGTCTCATCTGTCCATAGGATGTTGTTCCAGAACTGTGAAGGCTTTTTAGATGTTGTTTGGCAAACTTTAATCTGGCCTTCCTGTTTTTGAGGCTCACCAATGGTTTACATCTTGTGGTGAACCCTCTGTATTCACTCTGGTGAAGTCTTCTCTTGATTGTTGACTTTGACACACATACAACTACCTCCTGGAGAGTGTTCTTCATCTGGCCAACTGTTGTGAAGGGTGTTTTCTTCACCAGGGAAAGAATTATTCGGTCATCCACCACAATTGTTTTCCGTGGTCTTCCGGGTCTTTTGGTGTTGCTGAGCTCACCGGTGCGTTCTTTCTTTTTAAGGATGTTCCAAACAGTTGATTTGGCCACACCTAATGTTTTTGCTATCTCTCTGATGGGTTTGTTTTGTTTTTTCAGCCTAATGATGGCTTGCTTCACTGATAGTGACAGCTCTTTGGATCTCATATTGAGAGTTGACAGCAACAGATTCCAAATGCAAATAGCACACTTGAAATAAACTCTGGACCTTTTATCTGCTCCTTGTAAATGGGATAATGAGTGAATAACACACACCTGGCCATGGACCAGCTGAGCAGCCAATTGTCCCATTACTTTTGGTCCCTTAAAAAGTGGGAGGCATGTATACAAACTGTTGTATTTCATACACTGTTCACCTGATTTGGATGCAAATACCCTCAAATTAAAGCTGAAAGTCTGCAGTTAAAGCACATCTTGTTCGTTTCATTTCAAATCCATTGTGGTGGTGTATAGAGCCAAAAATATTAGAATTGTGTCGATGTCCCAATATTTATGGACCTGACAGTATATAAAACTGTGATTGAATTGTCAGATATTTTCATCTAATTTACTTATTTTTGTATTTATGCCTAGTATCATACAATCTCTACTTTGTACCCGTATGTCCCCCGATGAAGCGATAATACGAAACATGTCGGGACGTCACGTGTAAATTTGAACTGTATTTAACCAGCTGATACCTTCGCTCATTGACCATCCAGCTGTTTGTTGTTCAACAATTGCAACCACTCTCATGTGTTTTTTTGTGCTTTTTTATTGAATTACACTAATAAATATTGAAATTGTATTCATTCCTTTTGTATGGTTTTCTCATTACCATATATATAGCACCGCACAAATCCCTTTTCTCCCCTTGTTTCTACTCATTGTTCTGTATACCTTTTTACCATTTCAGCCTTTTTTGCTTTTTTAATCCTACTCTCCCCTGTTTAGCAAAGTTCAAGTGAAAGCTACCCTCCGTCTGATCATGACCAGTTTTCCTACCTTTTACACATATGTAATTGCCTGCATTGTCATACAAGCACTGACTAATATGAAACTTGTAAATGTACTAAGTGCATAAAGTTTAGTTCTATCTCCATACACACTGAGTGTCATGGGATCTTGATCTCAAACAGCAAGACACCTGTAAACCTTCCATAAAGTTGAAGTAGACAAAAATGCTGGAGTCTCACTGTGATCCTTGTTATACATTATTGATTAAAGAGAAAGATATCTAGAATATATAAAAAGTCCAACAGGATGCTAATGCATTTTGGCAAAAGCCTTAAATTGCTGATAATAAGTTGTATTTATATCATTTTTTTTAATTGCCCCTAAAGTTAAAATAGTGAAGTGTAAATTATGTTGTCAGGAAAGGCTTCACCCGCTGGTGGCGCTGTTGGTCCTATGGATTGCAGTAATAGTGTCCACCAGCAGGTGTCCTCTTGCAGCCAGTATCTTTGATAGAGGATCTCACCTGCTGGTGGTAATGCTTGATCCATGGGCCGTAGTACTGGCGTCCACCAGCGGGTGTATTCCGGTAGTGTGGGGCAGGCAGCACTTCCTTCGCTCAGCTGTCACATGAGGACAATCACTGCAGTCCTATAAATACCCGGCGAGCCCTTACGTGCTCGCCTTGGTATCTCTCTCCTTGAGCCCTGATCTCGCTGCCTGTATTCTGACCTTGAGCCTGTACCTCACCTGACCTCACCTGACCTGATCTGATCTGATCCCCATCCTGAGCCCCATCCTGAGCCTATCCATCCGTCCTCTCCCTGTCTTGTTTGTTCCCTGTCCTCATCTGCTGACTCCCCATGTATGACCTTGGCCTGGCTAGGTTTATGCTTCTGGAACACCCCTTTGTCCATCTCCTGATCTGCTGTGTATGACCCTGGACTGGCTTACGTTCAAGATTCTGGTACTGCCCTTTGCTGTATATATTATTTGTTGTTTGTGGGTTGTTTGGTTGGTTTTTCACTGTTTGTATTTATTTATATATCACCTATCTTAATAAACATCATTAAAATTCACTTTACATGCGTTTTTGGTTCTCTCTGTGCAGTCCACACAGTCTGGTCAACTAATTACCTGACAGATGTTATCTGATATTTATGAGATCACTATACTTACTATTACTTTGGCCTAGGTCTTGCTTTTATTTATTGTGCCAACTCTTGTGGTCTGTTTTCACTGTACTGAAAAATCCTGGTTATGAAAACAGGTTATGAAATTGGTTATGAAACCCCACCCAGTGCAGCAACCTTTATCTAGCTGTATAAATAGCAAAAGTCATTATTTTGGATTACTCAAGCTACTCAAGCTACATTTGGAATAAGGCCAGGTTCATATATATGCAAAGTGGATGCGGGTTTCCTGCATCCAATTCGCATGACAGGTGAATGTGACCGGCTCTCAATGGAGCCAGTTCACACAGGTCCGGGGGAGTTGCGGTCCGAATTGCAGAAGGGTCCTGTGCATCTTTTAGTCCTATTCAGGTGTGAATTCAGGCAAAAATTTGGACCTGAATATCACCTGAACCGGTGTACAGAAATGCATCAAACCCCATGCTGTGAACCGCGGCCGCACATATGTGAACCCAGCCTAATTCTCTGGATAAATAATGGTTTCTGGCCCATTGAACAAGCATAATCATAATAGTTTTTTTGTTATAATTTATGTATCCATTTAATTTTACACTTTACACTAAATCTTCCATTATTATTTCTAACAGAATTCCATGCCCTAACTATTCTTTCAGTTTCAAATTCACTTCCTGCCAACTGAATTAACCTTGATATGAAGAGTTGGGAGTACAGATTTTTTGTATTGACCTAGAATGCATGTATACATTTTGAGGCCTGTACATACGATACGAAAATCGTAAGTAAAATTTTGTCAGACGAACGATTTGCCAATTTTCGGATTGTTAGTATGGTGCTTTCGACAGCCGATTTTGTTTTTTCGTCAGGCAAACGCTGGATTTGCAGACTATAACATTTTTGTTGTACGTGAACCTTAACGTCCAAATTTTCGTTTAATTAGTACGGTTTTCGTATGAAAAAAACGCGCAAGAGCAAGACTACGCATGTTCAGAAACAAAAGAATACATAGAAAACTAGTCAACACATTACGTCACTTCTGAAGTTGTATTCTATCGTACGAGAAGTTTTGTATGGTGAGTAACCTCTTCACTTTTGACATGAGACTAGCATGCAACAAAAGTGTATCCCATAATCAGGTAATGTAACACAAGTCAAATATCAAGTTTAAAGTAAAAACTTTTTTCAACCTCACCTACTATGTAACTTTGTAAGTACACAAAAAAGGAAGTAATCAGTACATGTATTGTTATGGTTATATTGTTGAGAAGTATTCTATCTGGAGGACACACTGCAACTTTCACATACTGAAATTAACAGATCATGGCATATCTCCATCCAGAGATTCAATTCTAGAACAGGCTTATGTTGCTAAGCTCCCATGCAATCTTTCTCAGCAATCCACTGTAGTCTGATCATTTGGTTTTTATATCACAGGGCTCTCAATTACCAGACTTCACTGCATCATGTGATTGAGAGGAATGTTAGCCTGCTCTGGAAATCCTTATAAATCAATAGTGATAATAATTAAACTTACTAGCGAAAGAATGGAAAATGGATTTTCCACATGAGTAGCTTTCAAAAGGTCAAAGAGATCAGAAGTGTTCACTCCTATTTATACAATACAGGGAACTGGAGTTCATTCCCCTCTATTTATAAGTTCTGAATTGCATGCAGTATAAAGATGTCAGAATATACATGTATCACTCCCTCCTCCTTTATCTCCTGTCTGTTTTTTTGCTTGCTGCTGTGAACATTCTCCCTGATATTACAGGTCAGAGAACTTAGGAAATTACCAAAGCTGGGTCATAGATCCCGAAGGTATGGTTCATTGCACTTTCATATCCTGCTCTTTTTATATTGATATAAAATCTATTGTTTTGCTTATAGCCATCTGTAATAAAAAATATTTATAACTTGCTGTAACAGTGTCAACTATTAAAAATAAATATATCTATTGAATGAAGGTCATGATTGTAACGTAGATGTGTAGATGCAGTGTGAAAATCAATTTCTTAGAACAGAACTTTCTAATTTATATCTGGGATGGGGACACTGCAGATATTAGTTATTTTGTTCAAAAACAACACTTGAAGACTGACTTTTATAAGTAACGTATACCCTAAAAAAATATGATTGTCTAAATGTCACTTTAATAGGGAACATGGATGAAATGAAGACCTAGATTCAAGATAGCTCTTGTTATTGACCTGTTTAAAGTAATCTAATGCCGCGTACACACGATCGATTTTCTCGACGGTGAAAACACCGACGAGAAAATCGACGGGAAAAATGAGGAACGGCTTGTTCCCCTACACACGGCCGTTTTTCCCGTCATTTTTTCTCTTGGTCGAGAAAAAAGACCGTGTGTTTTCCTGTGGGAAAACTGCCGCGGAAAAAAATGCCGTGAATCACGACGAGAAAAATTAGAGCATGTTCTAATTTTTCTCGTCTTGATTAATGACGTTTTTCTCGTCGGGAAAAATTACCAAAAGCCCACACACGGTCGTTTTTCTCGTCAAAGAGAAAAAATTTAATTTTTCCCGACGAGAAAAATGGTCGTGTGTACGCGGCATAAGAACTTGTCATCATACACACTAGTGAGAAACATACCTTTCAGACAGTTCAAATGACTCAGGAGGAGATGTACCTTAGATGGAGATTATGTTGAGCAAGCTTAAACCTTCCGGTTTCTAGATAAAGCTTCTTTTAATTATTATTTCACTCCCATAGTCTTGTATCATTTTCCAACCATTTTGTGTTCTTTGTCCTTATAATACACTTACAATGCAGGAAGTCCTTTCACATTATTATTATCAACACCTTGTACATTGTAGCTTTGTATGCCATTAAGTAACATCATTATCAGCTTTGCACATTTCTAATTTTATCCCTGTCACATTCTGTCACATTGTCCCATACTAATATCCTTAGCATTGTACCCCTGTCACATTTCTCCTTTTTATTACAGAAGCCAGATAGCCATCCCTTGCTGTCTCCTGCTGCTACATGGCTTTAGTTGTATCTAGAGTTGAGCGGACACCTGGATGTTCGGGTTTGACGGGTTCGGCCGAACTTCGCAAAAAAGTTTGAGTTCGGGACCCGAACTTGACCCTGAACCCAAACCCTATTGAAGTCAATGGGGACCCAAACTTTTGAGGACTAAAATGGCTCTAAAAAAGTAATGGAAAGGACTAGAGGGCTGCAAATGGCAGCAAAATGTTGTTAAGAGCATGGCAAGTGCTCTGCAAACAAATGTGGATAGGGAAATAACTTAAAATAACATAAAATACATAAAAATTCAAAATAATAATCTTGACCTAGGAGGACGAGGTCCATATGGAGTAGGAGGTTGAAGTGGCGGTGGATGTGGCGGTGTAGGTGGAAGCGGCGGCGGAGGAGGACGAGGTAGCCAACACTGGTTTTTGTTTTTCATTTTTTTTTTAATTAGGGTTCCCCCCCTGAAAGAGTGAGAAAGATCAAAAATACAACAATGGCTGGGTAAGGCAGGTATACATGTCTATTCTGCACAAGGTACGGACAAGTCCTGTGGGATCCATGCCTGGTTCATTTTAATGAATGTGAGCTTGTCCACATTGGCTCTGAACAGGCGGCTGCGCTTGTCTGTGATAACGCCCCCCCTGCCCTGCAGCCAGTGTACGATAATACACTGGCTGCAGGGCAGGCCAGCACCTCCAAGGCGTAAAGGGCAAGCTCAGGCCATGTGCCCAATTTGGAGACCCAGAAGTTGAAGGGGGCAGACCCGTCATTCAGTATGTGTAGGCGTGTGCACACATACTGCTCCACCATGTTGGTGAAATGCTGCCTCCTGCTAAGACGTTCCATATCAGCTGGTGGTGCTAGTTGTTGTGGCGTGCTGACAAAGCTTTTCCACATTTCAGCCATGCTAACACTGCCTTCTGAGTTGCTGGCGGTGCCCCGTGAGCTTGTCCACATTGGCTCTGAACAGGCGGATGCGCTTGTCTGTGATAACGCCCCCTGCCATGCTAAATACACGTTCAGATAATACACTGGCTGCAGGGCAGGCCAGCACCTCCAAGGCGTAAAGGGAAAGCTCAGGCCATGTGCCCAATTTGGAGACCCAGAAGTTGAAGGGGGCAGACCCGTCATTCAGTATGTGTAGGCGTGTGCACACATACTGCTCCACCATGTTGGTGAAATGCTGCCTCCTGCTAAGACGTTCCATATCAGCTGGTGGTGCTAGTTGTTGTGGCGTGCTGAGAAAGCTTTTCCACATTTCGGCCATGCTAACCCTGCCTTCTGAGGTGCTGGCGGTGCACCGGCTGCGTTGGCGACCTCTTCCTCTTCCTCTGCCTTCGCCTTGTGCTTCCACTGTCAGGTGGGAATGCCACCAGCAGCGCGTCTACCAGCATGCTGTTATACTCGCGCATCTTACGATCACGCTCCAGTGAGGGAATTAAGGATGGTACGTTGTCCTTGTAACGGGGATCCAACAGCGTGGCCACCCAGTAATCAGCACCAGTTAGAATGTGGGCAACTCGGCAGTCGTTGCGGAGACACTGCAGAATGTAATCGCTCATGTGTGCCAGGCTGCCCAGAGGCAACGAAAAGCTGTCCTCTGTGGGAGGTGTATCGTCTGTGTCCTCTGTATCCCCCCAGCCATGCACCAGTGATGGCCATGAGCTGGTCTGGGTGCCACCCTGCTGGGAACATGGTTCCTCCTCCTCCATCTCCTCCTCCTCATCCTCCACCTTGTCATCCTCCAGAACTGTGCCCTTGCTGGACAATTGTGTACCTGGCGTTTGTTTGTGCAGGAACCCACCCTCGGAGCCACTTGTGAATGACTGCCCTGAAAGCCTTGGAGATGATCTCTCTTCCTCCTCCTCCTCCTCCTGTGCCACATCCTCTTCCATCATCGCCCGAAGCGTTTTTTCAAGGCAGGCAGGAATGGTGGTTTGCGACAATGGCACCAACCTCCTCTCCGCCCTCCGACAGGGACAACTGACCCATGTGCCCTGTGTGGCTCACGTCCTTAACCTGGTGGTGCAGCGGTTCTTGGGCAGGTACCCGGGCTTACAGGATGTCCTGAGGCAGGCCAGGAAAGTCTGTGTGCATTTCCGCAGATCTTAAAATGCCAGTGCTCGCCTGGCTGAGCTGCAAAAGGAGTTGAACCTGCCCAAGAACCGCCTTATATGTGACATGCCCACCAGGTGGAACTCAACGTTGGCCATGCTGCAGCAGCTGCACACGCAGCAGAGGGCCATCAATGAGTACCTGTGCGACTACGGCACCAGGACAGGGTCAGGGGAGCTCGTTTTTTTTTCACCACGCCAGTGGGGCATGATCAGGGATGCATGCACTGTCCTGGCACCATTTGAGGAGGCCACGAGGATGGTGAGCAGTGACAGTGCATGCATCAGTGACACTGTACCTCTTGTCCACCTGTTGGAACATACGCTGCGTGGAATAATGGACAGGGCACTTGAGGCAGAACAGAGGCAGGAAGAGGAAGACTTCCTTGCCTCCTAAGGCCCCCTTTACCCAGACAGTGTTTCTTCTGTCCCACCCATCGCACAGGAGGAGGAGGAGGAGGAGGAGGATTGTGTTAGCATGGAGGTGGAGCCTGGCACTCAGCATCATCAGCAGCAGTCTTTTAGGGATGATTTACAGTCCCAAGAAACCAGTGGACTTGTATGTTGCTGGGAGGAGGTGGCTGCGGATCATGTCGTCCTTAGTGACCCAGAGGACTCCGGACCGAATGCTTCAGCTAACCTACGCTGCATGGCCTCCCTGATCCTGCAAAGTCTGCGGAAGGATCCTCGTATTCTTCGAATCAAGGAGAGGGACCATTACTGGCTGGCCACTCTCCTTGATCCACGGTACAAGGGTAAGGTTGCGGACCTTATCTTACCATCGCAGAGGGAGCAGAGGATGAGACAACTCCGGGAGGCCTTGCAGAAAGGTCTGTGCAACGCGTTCCCAGAGACTGGGAGGTTACAAACTCCTGGTCCTGGACAACGAGTTGCTGAGGCTTCGGTCAGTCAAAGAAGGAGCGGTGGGGAAGGTGGCCGTCTGACCGATGCATTCAGACAATTCTTTAGTCCGCAGCCCCAAGGTATGATCGGTTCCAGCAACCATCGCCAGCATCTGATATACATGGTGCAGGAATACCTAGGGGCAAGGTCAGACTTGGACACCTTCCCCACCGAAAATCCTCTGGCTTACTGGGTCTTGAGGATGGATCACTGGCCAGAGCTTGCACAGTATGCAATTGAGCTACTGGCCTGTCCTGCATCCAGCGTTCTGTCAGAACGCACATTCAGTGCTGCTGGAGGATTTGTCACGGATCACAGGGTGCGCCTGTCCACCGACTCGGTTGATCGACTGACCTTCATAAAGATAAACCAGTCTTGGATCCCCACCAGCTACCAAACACCTGAAGCTGATATAACAGACTAATTTATTTTCAAATGTCACATCCCTTCAAGACTGATGCTGATGCTGAGTGACTGTCCTGTTATGTTGACTGACTATCCACCTCCTCCTCAATGATCCAATTGATGATGATAGCTTGGAAAAACATTTTTGTTTCTGGGTGCCGCCACCAGTGGCTAAGGCCCAATTTTTCAGCCCCTGTTTAACAGGGGCATGTAATTACAATTTTTTTATGCAATGCTTTGCAGCAGGGCTCATTCCTGCACTCCAACTAGAGTATCTGGGAGAGGTTGCAGTGTCGTGGCACCAGCACCAGTGGCTAAGACCCAATTTTTCAGCCCCTGTTTAACAGGGGCGTGTTATTACAATTTTTTATGCAATGCTTTGCAGCAGGGCTCATTCCTGCACTCCAACTAGAGTATCTGGGAGAGGTTGCAGTGTCGTGGCACCAGCACCAGTGGCTAAGGCCCAATTTTTCAGCCCCTGTTTAACAGGGGCATGTAATTACAATTTTTGATGCAATACTTTGCAACAGGGCTCATTGCTGTGCTCCAAGTACAGTATCTGTGAGGGGTTGCAGTGTTGTGGCACCAGTGCCTAAGGCCCAGTTTTTCAGCCCCTGTTTAACAGGGGCATGTAATTACAATTCTTGATCTAACAATTCACAGCAGGGCCCATTCCTGCGCCCACAAAGAGTAACTGTGAGACCTTACAGTGTTGTGTCAACACCACCACCACCACCACCAAAGGCCCAATTTTTCAGCCCCTGTTCAGCAGGGGCATGCAATTACAATTCTTGATCTAATATTTCACAGCAGGGCCCATTCATGCGCCCACCAAGAGTAACTGTGAGGGCTCACAGTGTTGTGGCAACACCAACATGTTAGGGGCAAATTTCAGCTGAGTATATACGGCAGGCCCCTACTTTCAAACATCCAACTTACAAACGACTCCTCCTTGCAAACGGAAGGATACAACAGGAAGTGAGAGGAAATCTATCCCTAGGAAGGCAAATTCTCTCCTGTAAGAGTTAATATGGGAAAAAAAGTGTCTCCTCTCCACTGATGCTTTATCACCAATTCTTGTTTCAATAAAAACCACAAATTTTCAAAAAACATTTGTCGTTAGGACGGAAAGTGAGGTGAACTGTTCTGAACAGGTGCACACTGCCCAGACAGCAAAACAAATGTTACAGGGGTGATAACCCTTCCCTATGTTTTCCAAAAAGCTTAAAAATAGATTTTTTGGGTGGAGCTACACTTAAACAATGTACCTGTTCAAAATTACAAACAGATTCTACATAAGAACAAACCTACAGTCCCTGTCTTGTATGCACCGCCTGTATACGGCTGTTCAGAATATATAGGGCCTTTTTTATTTTGTGTGCGGGGTTCCCCTTAATATCCATACAAGACCCAAAGGGGCTGGTAATGGGCTGGGGTAGGGGGGGGCTGTGATGGGGTAGCTATGCCATTTTTCTTAAAGATTTTCATCCATATTACCGGGACCAGACATTACATTAAAGCCGCAAGCAGTTTTAAATGGCTTTTTTTCCTTTAGAAATGTAATTTTGTGCAGGGACAGTTCTAAACACGGGAAACACGTGGCACTTCACAGGCATACTTTAGACACCCCCCAGGTACGATATTTAAAGGAATATTTGACTTTTTTTTTCACTTTATGCATCATTAACCACTTCAATACCATGCACTTATACAGCTTCCTGCCCAAGCCAATTTTGAGCTTTCAGCGCTGTCCCAATTTGAATGACAATTGCGCAGTCATGCTACACTGTACCCAAACAAATTTTTTATCATTTTGTTCCCACAAATAGAGCTTTCTTTCGGTGGTATTTGATCGCCTCTGCGATTTTTATTTTTTGCACAACAAATAAAAAAAGAGCGAAAATTTTGAAAAAAACAACGTTTTTCTTTGTTTCTGTTATTTTTTTTGTAAATAAGTACCTTTTCTACTTCAATGACGGGCACTGATAAGGCGGCACTGACGGGCACTGATAAGGCGACACTGATGGGCACTGATGAGGTGGCACCAATGAGGTGGCACTGATGAGGTGGCACTGATGGGCACTGATGATGGGCACTGATAGGCGGCACTGATGGGCACTGATATGTGGCACTGGTATGCGGCACTGATTGGCACTCATAGGCGGCACTGATTGGCACTCATAGGCGGCACTGATTGGCACTCATAGGCGGCACTGATTGGCACTTATAGGCGGCACTGATGGGCACTTATAGGCGGCACTGATAGGTGGCACGGATGGGCACTGATAGGTGGGCACTTATGGGCACAGATAGGCATGGATGGGCACGGATGGGCACTGATAGGTGGCACTGATGGACACTAGTAGGTGGCACTGATGGACACTGATGCCCAGCAATGCCAGCCACCACACATTGTGGTGGTGCCATCATAGTGCCAGTCAGTGCCCATTTGTGGGCACTGATTGGCATATTTTTTTTATTTTATTTTATTACATGTGGATGGCCATGGGGGCCATCCACATGCTTGGGGCTTCCTGGAGTGTCCTGGGGGGGTTCCCTGGTGGTCTAGTGTGGGTATCCGAGGGGGGGCTGCGCTGATAAACGATCAGCGCGAACCCCCCCTGTCAGGAGAGCCGCCGATCGGCTCTCCTCTACTCGCGTCTGTCAGACGCGAGTGAGGAAGAGCCGATCAACGGCTCTTCCTGTTTACATCGTGATCAGCCGTGATTGGACACGGCTGATCACGTGGTAAAAAGCCTCCGCCGGAGGCTTTTTACCGAGATCAGTGTAGCGGTGGGTCAGACTGACCCACCGCTCCACCGATCGCTGCGATGCGCACCCCCCCGGGCGCGTGGCGGCTGTTATCCCGCAGGACGTCATATGACGTCCAGTGTGGATAACTGAACCACTTCCCGGACGTCAATCTGCTATTGACGGGGCAGGAAGTGGTTAAAATGACTGCTCCCAAAAAACGGCTGTTTTTAAAACTTCTTTTTGCATTGATACATGTCCCCTGGTGCAGAACCCGGGTTCCCAAACTCTTTTTAGGACAATAACATGCATAATAGTCGTTATAATTAGCACTTTAGATTTCGAACGTTCGCATCCATTGTATTTAATAGGGTTCTAAAGTTCGTGCGAACTTTCGGTCCGTTCGCGGGTTCTGGTGCGAACCGAACCCGGGGGTGTTCGGCTCATCACTAGTCACCGTGGGTATGCAACACAAGTTTGAGCCAACATTCCGTCGGAAAAAAATCCACAGTTTTCCAATCGCGTGTACGCGACATTAGAGTTTTGTTCTCAATTTTCTCCATTGCTGCTTTTTAAGTCCCGTGTTAATGCTGGTACTTTTGCTTCAATCAATTGCCTTCACATTTCAGTCTTGCTCATCTCTGTGAGGCAACAAGCATTATTGTTTTTTACATTTTTTTAGGGCTGTGGAAATTAACTATTAATCCTTGATTAATCGATAATTTTTTTTGATCGATCAAAATTGTTTTGATCGGTACTCACCTCTCCGCTGGCTTCTGGGTCTTCAGGGAGTTCTGTAGGAGATCCGGGGACATCATGGACACTGGCGGGGCTTGCCGTGTCCATCTGAAGGGCTCCTTTGCTGTGCCTTTATATCTGCATGCTGGCGGGACCTTACTATCTGCCACATGCAGGGGCTGTTACACTTCCCTCTATCAACCTGGGATTCTCCAGCCATCCACTGGGAGTTGTGATAGTTCCCTTCACGGGACATCTACATGCCGACGGACTGATGTAAACCCCTCCTCATCTGGATTCAGCAGTGGTATCCTTGTACACATTTTTATACCAGTATCATACTTAGCTACATGTTTTTATGACTGCTTTTGCTATCATTTGGTATTACCCGCACCATTTTTACAGTTTATGTAGCTACATTGATTTTATCTCCAGTGCAATATTTATTTTGTTACCTACTTGAAGACTATAAAAGTTTTAATGCTATTCCCATCGAGCGCTGCCTTTGTGTGTTTTTTGTATCCTGCTATACATTTTTCCAGTGGTTGGTAGCTGCACTGGGAATCGGCCTGCAAGGAGATCAGCTAAAAGTAATTGGATCTATATGTGGGTTATAATTAATCGAAATTAGTCGATTAATCGATTAAAAAAAAAAACGATTAATCGAACACGAAAATTTTAATCAGTAACAGCCCTACATTTTTTAAGCTATTCATAGGGTTTCTGCTGTCACTTTTTGTTTCAGTTCAGCTCTCAGTGTCAGTCAAACCAATCCAGACAACTCCTTACAATCCAACTTCAGTGCTTTGTACTGTTCTTACTCATGGTACTGTTAAATATTGTAAGTTATTGCCTTGGTTTTCCTGGCACCAGCAATATCCCTTCCGCTTAATACGGTTACATTGGGTTGATTTATTAAAGGCAAAGTTGCACTTTATAAGGGAATTTGACCCAGAATTTATTAAATGAGGTAAAGTTTTTTACTTGCATGTGACTTTAGTAAATCAACCCTATTGTTTCTTGTTCTTGGTATCTGGATGGAAACACTTGGGTTGATTTACTGAAGGCAAATAGAATATTCACTCTGCGAGGGAATTTTCAGTTTACAAAGGAATTTTACCCTTAGCTTTGTACATGAAATGAAGGTCTGTTTACTTCCATCATCCTATACACTATACAATGCTTCATTATGACTCCAAAAATGTGAGTTGCCTGTGAAACTTTTACTTCATATTAAAAATTTGCCCTATATCTGCACCCAGAGGCGCCTCGCTCCTTTTGTACTTCCATCATCCAATCATGTGCAAGCAAAAATACTCTTTTTTTTATTCCTTGCATGTGATTAATTCCCTTGGAAAACTCCCTTGCAAAGTAAAAATTACCCTGCAAGAAGAAACAGCCTATTTGCCTTTAGTAGCTGAACCCACTGTCCCTGTGTGCTTACATGCACAATTGTATACATTCTTCAATCACTTATCATTTATTTCCTAACATTTTCAATTATCCAGTATTATCAGACATTGTCAACAACATACATGGTACTGAGTTCATATTCCTAAAGTCAGAAAGATGCTACCTTTTTAATGTGCTGTCTAACACGTGCATGCATTGTTCTATTTCTTATTAAATGGGTATATCAGCCTAAATTGCATTATTTTTGAAGCTGTATGATGATGAACTGCCTCCAGTAATATCAAGTTTAGTGTTTGATAGATTTAATATTTGAACATTTTATGAAACCTGTTTTTTTTTAGGGCTCTAGGGCTCTATCTTTATTAACCGCTTCAGCCCCATTTTGGTGGTCAAAGACCAAGCCACTTTTTGCGATTCGGCACTGGGTCGCTTTAACTGACAATTGCGCGGCCGTGCAATGTGGCTTCCAAACAAAATTGATGTCCTTTTTTTCCAACAAACTGAGATTTCTTTTGGTGGTATTTGATCACCTCTGCGGTTTTTATTTTTTGCGCTATAAACAAAAATAGAGCGACAATTTTGAAAAAAATTACATATTTTTTACTTTTTGCTATAATAAATATCCCCAAAAATATATAAAAAAAAAAATTTCCACAGTTTTGTCCGATACGTATTCTTCTACATATTTTTGGTAAAAAAAAAATCACAATAAGCGTTTATTGATTGGTTTGCGCAAAAGTTATAGCTTCTACAAAATAGGGGACTGTTTTATGGCATTTTTATTAATATTTTTTTTTACTAGTTATTGTGGCGATCAGCGATTTTTATCGTGACTGCGGCATTATGGCGGACACATCGGACACTTTTGACACCATTTTGGGACCATTGTCATTTTTACAGCGATCAGTGCTATAAAAATACACTGTTTACTGTAAAAATGACACTAGCAGTGAAGGGGTTAACCACTAGGTGGCGCTGCAGGGGTAAAGTGTTTCCTAGGGAGAGATTCTTACTGTTAGGGGGCGTGGCTACACGTGACACATCACTGATGACCGTTCCCGATTACGGGGAAGGTCATCAGTGACAGTGTCACTAGGCAGAATAGTGGAATGCTCTTGCTGACCGCAATCGCGGGCAGATTTAAAGGGACGTACCTGTACGCCAATCTGCCTGCCCGTGCCATTCTGCCGATGTACATCGGCGTGCGCCGGTCGGCAAGTGGTTAATTATATATTTACCGCTTATTGATTATGTTCTCATCCACATCCAAGAATTAGCTTTTATACTAGTTATCGGATCATTGAATGGTTTTTGCTAGGATCGTCCAGTGGCGTAGCGTAGGTTGTCAGCGCCCAGGGCAGGGCAAGAGATTCGCGCCCCCTAACCCGGGGATTTTTAGCACTCTAAAAGAGTCCCTTCTGCTAGTACAGTAGTACTGACCAACCTGATTCCTACACCGACCTACCTGACCACTATACTAACCTACCTGATTCCTATACTGACCTGCCTGATTCCTACACTGACCACTAAACTGACCTATCTGATTGCTATACTGACCACTACACTGACCTACCTGATTCCTATACTGACCGCTACACTGACCTACCTGATTCCTATACTGACCACTACACACATTATTATTGCTCACTGATTGGTTTCTAGATGATACTGCACATAATTACCGATTACCCATTGTTTGCTAGAGGTTACTGCACATCATTACTACAAACTGATTGGTTGCTAGAGGTTACTGCACATTATTATTGCTCACTGATTGCTTGCTAGAGATTACAGCAGATCATTACTGTTCACTGATTGGTTGCTGAAGGTTACTGCACATCATTAACACTCACTGGTTGCTAGAGGTTACTGCATATTAATGCTCCCTAATTGGTTGCTAGACATTGCAGCACATAATTACGGCTCACTGATTGGTTGCTAGAGGTTACAGCACATCATTACAACCCACTGATTTGTTGCTTAAGGTTACAGCACATCATCTCACTGCCTGCACACCACAGACTGCAGAAGTGACGGGACCCACCAATAGACAGAAAAGAAGAACTAGAACTAATTATTAGCAATGAGGGTTGAGGGGTTCGCTGTGTATGGAGTGCAAGGCTGAGAGATGCGATTTGAATGGAATTGAGGGTTGAGGGGGTGTGCTGTGTGCAGCGTGCAGGGTTGAGGGGGGCACGCTGTGTGCAGCGTACAGAGTTGAGGGGTGTGCGCTGTGTGTGGCGTGCATGGTTAAGGGGGTGCACTGTGTGTGGCGTGCAGGGTTAAGGGAGGTGCACTGTGAGTGGCGTGCATGGTTGAGGGGGTGCGCTATGTGTGGCTTGCAGGGTTGAGGGGGGTGTGCTGTGTGTGGTTTGCAGGGTTGAGGGGATGTGCTGTGTGTGGCTTGCAGGGATGCCTCATCCTCTTCCTCCTGGTCCCAGTTTCCTCCAGCCCTGGGGTAGTCGATGCAGGGTCAGAGTGCCAGGGCCATGTAGTAGCACACTGACAGGCACAGGCAGGACTCAGGAGAAGCGGTGGTGGTCGGAAGTCCGGGCTGTGGGGCGGGCTAAGTGGACAGACAGCATGTTGCATGTGGACCTTGTGTGTGGGGAGTGGCGTGTAATGGAGAGGATGCCTCGTGAGTTGCCTGCCCTCCTCCTTCCCCCCAGTCTCCGCACAGTCACAATCCCTTGGATAATCATGGATGGTCTTCAGTGTTCATTTACTCACTGCTGGAGCCTAAGCTGGGATTGCACCACAACTTCTTCCTCATAGTGAAGCGGAAGAGCTCACAGTCTCCTAATCTGCACAGCACAGGAGAAGAGCTGCAGGTAACCTGCCACCTGCTGCTGCGCCCCTCTAAATTTTGCGCCCGGGGCGACCTCCCCCCTGGCCCCCCCCACGCTACGCCACTGGGATCGTCACATATATTTTTTTACTAATTTGCTTTTTTTTAGTATACACTATATTGCCAAAAGTATTGGGGTGCCTGCCTTTACATGCATATGAACCTTAAAGGGGTTGTAAACCCTCCTGTTTTTTCACCTTAATGCATCCTATGAAAAAACTCCCTCATCCATCCATGTCTCTATGTTTTATTTTGTTTCAAAATTACTTTGAAAATCAAACCTCTATCATTTCTGGCCAAATCCATCTTGAGTAAGGGTAAATGATTAATGTAGCATTTACTTCCTGGAATCCATTTGCCCTTAGAGAAAGCATGCATGCAGGAGAGTGTGCGTAGCTGAGAAAACCCCTCCTCCTCTCCCCTAGGGTTGCCACCTTTTCTTCAAGTCAAGCCCGAACACATTAGCGGCCTGGGACACCTTTTGGTGCCCCAAGGAGAGTAGTAATGCGGTGCACATAACGTGCTGCAGCAAAATGTGGGTGTGGCCAAATTGCTTTTGCTGACATAATCACCCTGCCCCCAGTGATGCAGAACATGCCTCCAGTCAATCACCAGCAGCTCTCAGATGGCAACAGATTTGTGTGTGACTATTTTGGTTACTTGGGCAGCCACAACCCGGTCTGAATAATGTGTCCGGGTTTTAGTCCGCCTGAAACCCGGGCACATGTTTGAAAACCTGGACTGTCCGGGTGAATCCCAGACAGGTGGCAACCCTACTCTCCCCCCTCCTGAAGACTCTTGTGATATATGACATTATTTGCCTATGCAAAAAACCAGAAAGTAACCTAGGAAATGTAAAAAAAACAAGTTTAAAACTAGTAAATATTTGATAAATATGCATATCAAATAAAGTGCATAAAAATCTGTAGTAACAATGCACATTTCCTACATGACGTCTGTGTTACTATTAGTGTGGTAATTATTTATCACCAGCAGACATTTGTCTAAACCTTTGACAAAGACTTCTGTGGCTAACTACAGAATCTGCTGATGTGTTACGTAGACACATGGTAGTATTTAAAGAAATGCAAACCTACAGTATTCAAATCCACTTTATTAGTACAGTGTATAAGGCGTATACGGTGTATAAGGCGATTGGGCGTATAAGACGACCCCCTAATTTTACTGTTTTTCTACAGTTTTTACCTATACTTACTGTATAAGCCTTTCTGAGGCTTGATATGTCCTATATTTCCTTCTTCTTGCTGGAGCTGGAGCCATACCGTGCTGAGCCAATCACAGCAAGCAATGTATTCTAATAATGAATACTAAGCCTGCTCGGATTGGCAGAGGCTGTAACATCAATAGCCCGCACCTCTCTGGCTCTCAAAGCCAATCCGAGCAGGCTACTGTATGTAGCCTGCTCAGATTGGCAGAGGTTGTTACTCCAATTTGAGCAGGCTCTGTATTCATTAATAGAATACATTGCACGCCGGGATTGGCTCAGCGGTATATACTGTATGTAGCCAAAGCTACATACAGTATTACTGCACATACAGCGGGCTGCATTTTATACCCAGCGTATAAGATGACCCCCCTTTTTGGCTGTTTTTTTTAAGTGTAAAAGGTCGTCTTACACGCGGGAAAATACTGTAGTTTGCTATTAACCGTTTTTTCCCCATATCATTTTTAAATGTTGCCACTGTTATGTATTCAGTTTTATTTATTTTAGACTAAAATGTCCAGGCACATAGAAAAAATTCCAAGCAAACAACCCCAAAAAAATACAAATGGAGCTGTGGCCTCTGCTGTGCAAAACACATAGACCAATGAGATGAAAACAAACAATCAGAAAAAAAGACAGCGCTAAGCAACGAAAATATAACAAAGTCCTCAGGTATGAAGCAAAGGCTCTTTTATTTTGTAAAAAGTGAAAGTAATCCCCAAGGTTTATAGCAGTCTATGGATGGTCATACAGAGACTTGGATGAAAAGCTGATAATACCTGGAGGCTGGAGCCACATGGATGTCACAGGGGCTCAGGGAGGAACACACAGAGCCATAAAGCAGAGAGTGCAGGAGCGCCTCTGGCAAGGGACCCGACCAGGCCCGTAGGGCCAGGGGTCCAGTGGAAGGGGGACACAACTGTAGCCACGAGAACTGTAGGGGCCAGTGTCCAGCGGCCACTCGAACTGCGTCCGGTGCCCGGAAGTGACACCACAGTCTGGCGGAAATCAGCCATGGAGATCCTCGGCTATGGGCAAAACCCTGCTGCTGGAGCCGATCAAACGCTGTAGATACCAGGGGAACAAGAGGGAGCACACACTGCAGACTGGAGATAATACATGTTTCGGGGCCACCCCCCCAAATAAATCACTTACAGGTATATGTGCAATCAGAGGTGCAATGTCAGGGGCCGTAGGCCACCCAAAGCCATCAATGTTGGGAGCTGATGAGGCCTGTTGATGGCATGTCCGGGTGATGAAAAAGTGAATAAGCCAATTAGTACCAATGCATTCGCATTGCTACTAATTGGTTCATTCACTTTTTCATCACCATCTTGTCACAGGTTCACACCACGGGTACTCTGTGTGCCCGGTTCCACCTGGGTTGCCACCCATGGTGGGTGCCGCCGCAAGACATGCCTCATCAGTTCCCGACATTGATGCCTTTGGGTGGCCCGTGGCCCCTGACATTGCAACTCTGATTGCACATATACCTATAAGTGATTAATTTGGGGGGTTTCCCATCCCCCTTATTGATACAAGTTTACTTATTCCAACATCTATCTCCTACATTACGTGCTTTCTCCTGATGAGCGTCACCAAGCTGCGAAACGCGTTGAGCTTCCAACTGCCGTGTACCATAGTACTTTAGCCCTACCAGATCTTAACCACTTAAGCCCCAGACCATTTTGGCTGGTTAAAGACCAGGCCCCTTTTTGCGATTCGGCACTGCGTCGCTTTAACTGACAATTGCGCGGTCGTGCGACGTGGTTCCCAAACAAAATTGACTTCCTTTTGTTCCCACAAATAGAGCTTTCTTTTGGTGGTATTTTATCACCTCTGCGTTTTTTTTATTTTTTATTTGCGCTATAAACAAAAATAGAGCGACAATTTTGCAAAAAATTACATATTTTTTACTTTTTGCTATAATAAATATCCCCAAAAATATATATAATTTTTTTTTTCCTCAGTTTAGGCTGATACGTATTCTTCTACATATTTTTGGTAAAAAAAAATGCAATAAGCGTTTATTGATTGGTTTGCGCAAAAGTTATAGCGTTTACAAAATAGGGGATAGTTTTATGTAATTTTTATAAAATTTTTTTTTTACTAGTAATGGCGGTGATCAGTGATTTTTTTCGTGACTGCAACATTATGGCAGACACATTGGACACTTTTGACACATTTTTGGGACCATTGTCATTTTCACAGCGATCAGTGCTATAAAAATGCACTGGTTACTGTGAAAATGACACTGGCAGTGAAGAGGTTAACCACTAGGTGGTACTAAAGGGGTTAAGTGTGCCCTGATGAGTGTTTCTAACTGAGGGGGGGTTGGGCTCTGTGTGACATGACACTGATCTCCGCTCCGAGTACACGGAGCCGAGATCCGTGTCATTGTCGATCGCGGGGATCCCCGGGGCGAATGAGTCCGCGGGACCCGCGGTCCGACTCACGGGGAAGGCAGTAGGGTCACGAGCACACCGCCGGTGGTGTGCGCCCGACCCCCACGTCAGGCAGTTAAAGGGGACGTACAGGTACGCTGATGTGCCTGTACGTGCCATTCTGCCGACGTATATCTACTGGAGGCGGTCGGCAAGTGGTTAATGACATTATATTTCCATCATCACTTTTCGTGACAGGGATCAGCAAGGTCATAGGCCATGCAGATGTTATTTTGCAACATATGTGTTTCCAATCATGACATTTGGTGTAACTTTATCATGTTACCCATTTTAACCATGTTATTACCAGTTACCACTGCTCTAGAAAATGACACCACGGTTAGTATGTATTTCTATGTATATGGAATGTATCTATGTAGACATGTATTTACAGAATATTAAACATCTTAATATCCACCATTTTAATATATTGATAGGGATGGAGACACATGACCTTACCAGGCCATGGCCTCACTCAAAGTCCCAAGGTTTCCACTTCCCCTTTTCCTGGAAACAGGTTAAAAGGCCATGTCGCTATTAACCAACTATAAACTATCATATCCAAAGAAAAAATACTTTGGTTTAGCCTCTGTCATTATCTGAATATTACAAAAAACATTGTTAACCCAATTCTAGCTTGCTTTCTTGTCGTCCCCTGCTATCTAAGTTGTAAAAGTAGGAAGAGAAAAGTAAGAGAAAAGAAAAGAGTTTAGATAAAGTGTTAGCATTCAATTGTGTGGAAACAGTGTGAGTGTCAGATATGGTCCTGGAAGATCATGCCTTTGCTCCGATATTATGAGGCGTGCGATGCCATAGCGTCCTCAAATTCGTGGGAATATTTAAAAATATATTTATATGGGGAAATGCTGCGCTATCTGGATGTTAGCATAAGTGCCTTTATGCAATGACACTAAATAAAAAGTGTGTTGACGTGCAAACAAAGTATTTTTTTTACCATAGAGCATGTGATCACAACATCACAAACCATATAATCCACATATGTGTTGAAATGTATAAAGTGCGTCCGTGCTGGTAAAATAAATATATACCGTATATACTCGAGTATAAGCCGACCTGAGTATAAGCCGAGGCACCTAATTTTACCACAAAAAATGGGAAAACGTATTGACTCGAGTATAAGCCTAGGGTGGGAAATGCAGCAGCTACTGTAAGCGGAAAAGAGGGTCAACAATGCCCATTTGCAGCCTGACCTCACTGTGCCCATTTGCAGCCTGACCTCACTGTGCCCATTTGCAGCCTGACCTCACTGTGCTCATTTGCAGCCTGACCTCACTGTGCCCATTGCAGCCTGACCTCACTGTGCCCAGTTGCAGCCTGACCTCACTGTGCCCATTTGCAGCCTGACCTCACTGTGCCCATTGCAGTCTAACCTCACTGTGCCCATTGCAGCTCTTCAACTCGACCATCCAACAACTGTAAGTGGAAAAGAGGGTCAACAATGCCCATTTGCAGCTTGACCTCACTGTGCCCATTTGCTGCCTGACCTCACTGTGCCCATTTGCAGCCTGACCTCACTGCGCCCATTGCAGCCTGACCTCACTGTGCCCAGTTGCAGCCTGACCTCACTGTGCCCATTTGCAGCCTGACCTCACTGTGCCCATTGCAGTCTAACCTCACTGTGCCCATTGCAGCTCTTCAACTCGACCATCCAACTACTGTAAGTGGAAAAGAGGGTCAACAATGCCCATTTGCAGCTTGACCTCACTGTGCCCATTTGCAGCCTGACCTCACTGTGCCCATTTGCAGCCTGACCTCACTGTGCCCATTGCAGCCTGACCTCACTGTGCCCAGTTGCAGCCTGACCTCACTGTGCCCATTTGCAGCCTGACCTCACTGTGCCCATTGCAGTCTAACCTCACTGTGCCCATTGCAGCTCTTCAACTCGACCATCCAACTACTGTAAGTGGAAAAGAGGGTCAACAATGCCCATTTGCAGCTTGACCTCACTGTGCCCATTTGCAGCCTGACCTCACTGTGCCCATTTGCAGCCTGACCTCACTGTGCCCATTTGCAGCCTGACCTCACTGTGCCCATTGCAGCTCTTCAACTCGACCATCCTCTCACCATGGTAATTTGAAGCCTGACCTCACCGTGCCCATTGCAGAATCCAATCTGTGTCCGCCTATCACGAAACAGCACAAGGAGGAGCGCAAGTTTTTAAAACTGCACGGCCGACCGTCTGAATATGTCATGGACTCGGGTACACAGATCGGATTCTGCAATGGGCACGGTGAGGTCAGGCGGCAATGGAGTCAGGTACACTGACTCGAGTATAAGCCGAGGGGTTAATTTTCACCCCCAAAAAAAGGGCTGAAAACTTGGCTTATACTCAAGTATATATACGGTAAAATGTTTGCGTGCAAACTTCAAAAAATTCATACAAAATCAAATCAAAAACTTCATGTATCAAATATAGTGATCCAAATACATGCAAACAAATATATATTTAAAGTGATCCAGTGATCAAAAGTGCTAAGCGCACACACAAGTGTCAAAATTTCATATAAACAGTAAAATCATTAAATATTGAAGTGCATTCCAAAAATATTCACAGCTTCTACTGGTGATAAAACTTGTGCAGTCCTCAGCCACAGAAATCTTTGTTTGTTCAGAAGATATCGCCGTGTGCTGTCCTTCTATTCCAGACTGATTCCTGAATGTGAGGATCTGCCTTGATGAGACTCACCTGAGCAGATCTCAGTGTTCTAATGAGGAAAGCAGTACACACTGCTTACACAGCGCCTTAATAGTGTGTTATAGTGGACGGAGATAGAGAGATTGAGCTAAATTAGGCAGGCAGGTTAGTTAGTTAGTGGCAGTATATTTGATTTATATACACAGTCAGACTAGTATGTGTGTATATATATATATATATATATAAATATATACTCTGCATTCAGCGTAGCCCATATATACAGTGTAAACTCTATATTCAGTCAGTACAGGCAGTGTATTTGATATATATATATGTGTGTATATGTATATATATATATATATATATATATATATATATAAAAACAGTCAGTACAGGCAGTGTATTTGATATATTCAGTCAGTACAGGCAGTGTGTGTGTATATATATATATATATATATATATATGTGTAGCGGGGTCCTCAAATTGATGGGATACACCTCGGCAATAGTGTGACCCAGGTGTATAATTGTGTTAGGATTCAGACCCCTTTTTGTTTCGTGGAGGATTGGAGGATGTAATATTCTCCTTTGCCTGTGGGTGGCGAGGTACCCACAGGCTTCAGGTAGAATCATCCCCTGCAGTGCTCCCTGTTTGGTCTCTTCCCGGAGATGGTATGGCTGGGGCGGGGAACCCGCCGGGCCGTTGAAGGGAGGAGATAAAAGGGGGAGACGCCCTGACCACGAGGTCTTGCGGAGAAGGAGGTCCTCGGAGGAGGAGGGTTGCGGTCCGCACCCAGGGCCCTTAGGCCTGGGTGCGGGAGATCCAGGAGTCTGGTCCAGGCGCCCATGGCCTGGTCCGGAGTCATGTTGGCGTCCATCCCAGGCACCTTCAGCCTGGGGTGAGGTACTATCGAGGAGGCCTGGGGCCCAGTACCTTCGACTGGGTCCCGCTAGGGTGGACTGTCCGAGGGTCCCTGAGCGGAGGGACTCGTACCTGAGGTGAGGAGGCCGGGGAGGTTACCCACTGGAGACCCGGAGCAGCACCAACCCGGTGACAGTGGGCCTCTGGGAACTCTCTTGGGAGGACACATCCCCCTGATAGGGGCCACAGCGTATCGAAGAGGGCTCCATTGCTGTTCATAGGGGTTGCTGGAAGAGACCCCATCCTTCCTGTTCTGTAACAGCCGGATTGGCTTAGGCGCCGCTGGTCATAGTATAGTGGCATAGAACTGAAACCTTAGGAAGTGCCTTGATCTGCTCATCCCACCGTTGGCAAGGTTATAGGTCCCAACCAGTTTGTTGCAAAAGAACTGTTTATTGTGCTTTGCGTATTGGAGTGTCAAATAAACAAGTGTTGGACCTTTCTTCGGTGTGTGAACTCCAGTTACTGGAAGCAAAGGGGAGGCTGGTGAGCTTGCAATTACAGACTCAGTGCATTCACAGAACACACCGGCCCGAGGAAACATCAGGAAGTGGCCTTCACCTCCCTACTACAATGGGGAGGACATGGGCCGTGGCGCATCTCACTCTCACAACCCAGGAACCCCTAGACATGAGTTGGTGTGCAAAACCGAGGAAAGAAGGAGAGAGGGTGAGGCCGCTACACGTGGGGGCTCGTCCGGGATAGAGTGTGTTCTAAAGATGGACTTGAGAATGTCTACATTTGAACTTTGCTGCCCAGAGGAGTTCCGAGCAGATCGGCCATATTACTGGCCAAAGTGCGTCCCTGCTCGGAGTTGTGGAAATGACCCTAACAAGGGAAAGGCCCATGCGGAGGAGCGGAAAAAGGGAGAGGTCCAGCCGTGTGACGTACTGCACGTGGGGACTGTTAACGCACTGCGCCACGAGGCACCCCATGGCGACATCGTTCGTGGGCGGAGTCAAGAAGAAGCCCGCGAAAATGTACAGCTCATGGGAGGAGTCTGGCCAAGTGTGGGGATACACGTGGAGACTCCGGCGCGGGGTCAGTGCATGATGGAGCAGCAGATAGTCGGGATGACCTCAAGTGCCCCGTGGATTATGGTTCCTCACCCCACGAGAATGACTTCCTTTGCTGCCCCCATCACAGACACGGGGATAAGACTTAGGCCCCGAGGGCGGTTGGCTCTGTACACTTGCAGAGACACGGAGGCCCTCGGCGTGATCTGTCCCGGCTGCTCGGGACTGGTGGTCACCCTGAAGCCATTCGGGCGATGTGAGGAGTGCAGAGAATTCCTTTTTGAGGTCGAGTCGTCCACAGCAAGGCCCCGGGCCCTTCGCCTCAACCACCTCACGGGTACCGCTACTCCGGAAGGGGAGATCAAGGCCTCTGTCGAGGTTCCCGTGCGCGCTGACCAGGGCGATGGACTGCCCAACAGAGAAAAATCCGGGGATGCTGCCTCGGTCGCCACAAGTTCTCTGCTCCCACCCCCGAAGAGGAAAGTTGGCCTAGTACAGGCATCCTATGGACGTGGTCGAGCTTCACCCCACTGCTTGCCTGGCCTGGATGGCGCCGGTCGAGAAGGAAGTCCCGGACATCCCAGTCTACAAGGGTCAGGTGAGCCAGGGGCTGGGACTGTGGTGGTGGTTGGAGGTGTCGGGGGCCCATTGGAGGTGGAGCCCCCCAGGGAGGTTGATTCTGTGTCCGCCGGAAGATATCTGCCTGCGGAGATGTATGACACCTCCGACCTAGAGTCGCTGTCTGATTGCGGAGATGATGGCGAGATAGACGAACTGTTCAGCCGCAAGGGCTGGGATAGAGTGCCACTTCTTGTTTCCCGTGCGGTACGGGATTCACCTATGTACACAGGAGACAGCACGCCTCGGGTGGGAGACCCGCAGCTTACGAGGGAACCTATCCCTCCACCTGTGTCCTTATCTACTGTTACCTCACCTACTTTGGTTGTGGGGACACCCCACGCTTCTCTGAGAGCGCCGAAAGTCATTTCCAGGGAGCTGGTAAAGGTACCTCGGCATCCGGAAGCTATTGTGCTGCCTGGAACTGGAGAGAGAGCCACTATGCCACCTTTGGCCCGCTTGCAGAGACTGTTTTGCCATAAAGTAGCTCGGGAATATGGGTGGGAGTACCCGTATCTACCCCGGGATTTGCTGTATGAGGTGGAAGTCTGGAGAACAAGATGGTATGACGAGTTTGTGTGGGACAAGTTGAAGGTGCCCCATGCTCGCAGGTACCTGGAATGTGTGCCGGCAGTGTCTAAGGGGTTTGAGGACTGCAAAGCTGAATGGAAATTGGGGCGCCATATCCATGCTGACAAGATAGTCATTTGCAGAAGAGAAGGAGAAGATGTCGAGTATTCGATAGAGGCATTTGACAAACACCTGAAACCCCTGTACCTGCCGGATCCAAAGTTTTACTTATAGGAGAAAAGAACTCCTGTTTATTTCTTTTGTGCACTTGAACTTTCTGGAAGAGCCATTCCCAGACACGCAGGACTGTGCCCTGTTTTTGTTTTTGTTTGGGCTTTTCTTTTTCTCGTTGGAGACTTGGGGACTGTTGTGTTTTCGTGTTTCCCCTTTTCTTCATGTGCCAAAGGCAAGGACATTTGGGAATAGTGGCAGAGTAGGAAAAGCTGGAAGAACGAAGATTCGTTGAGTGTCATGACCGCGGCGCTGTCACCAGGTGGCAGTGTTGCGCAACAAATGTCTGAAAATGTTTCACACACACATCACCTTGCTTGTTGGAGTGAGTGGGTCTCTCGGCTGACGGGCCCACTCATCCCAAATGACACGTAATTGTGTTAGGATGTTGTTTTTCTTTCCCCTGCAGGAGAATCGTCAGTCAAGATCATTGAGAGTGGGTGGCTCTTAGACAGTGTGGGAGAGGGGTTGTGATTATGCAGATGTTAAAAATGTTTTATGACATAATTTGTTTTATATGTTCCCTATTCCCTGAGCAGGTCTTGGCACTTGGGAAATTTTTTTTTTAGAGGAATTGCTTCAGGGGTTTCACTCCATGCCACCACTTTATGGGAGGTATGGGTGTGCACCTGACGCTGGGGACCAGCGTCAAATTACAGGGGGGAGTGTGTAGCGGGGTCCTCAAATTGATGGGATACACCTGGGCAATAGTGTGACCCAGGTGTATAATTGTGTTAGGATTCAGACCCCTTTTTGTTTCGTGGAGGATTGGAGGATGTAATATTCTCCTTTGCCTGTGGGTGGCGAGGTACCCACAGGCTTCAGGTAGAATCATCCCCTGCAGTGCTCCCTGTTTGGTCTCTTCCCGGAGATGGTATGGCTGGGGCGGGGAACCCGCCGGGCCGTTGAAGGGAGGAGATAAAAGGGGGAGACGCCCTGACCACGAGGTCTTGCGGAGAAGGAGGTCCTCGGAGGAGGAGGGTTGCGGTCCGCACCCAGGGCCCTTAGGCCTGGGTGCGGGAGATCCAGGAGTCTGGTCCAGGCGCCCATGGCCTGGTCCGGAGTCATGTTGGCGTCCATCCCAGGCACCTTCAGCCTGGGGTGAGGTACTATCGAGGAGGCCTGGGGCCCAGTACCTTCGACTGGGTCCCGCTAGGGTGGACTGTCCGAGGGTCCCCGAGCGGAGGGACTCGTACCTGAGGTGAGGAGGCCGGGGAGGTTACCCACTGGAGACCCGGAGCAGCACCAACCCGGTGACAGTGGGCCTCTGGGAACTCTCTTGGGAGGACACATCCCCCTGATAGGGGCCACAGCGTATCGAAGAGGGCTCCATTGCTGTTCATAGGGGTTGCTGGAAGAGACCCCATCCTTCCTGTTCTGTAACAGCCGGATTGGCTTAGGCGCCGCTGGTCATAGTATAGTGGCATAGAACTGAAACCTTAGGAAGTGCCTTGATCTGCTCATCCCACCGTTGGCAAGGTTATAGGTCCCAACCAGTTTGTTGCAAAAGAACTGTTTATTGTGCTTTGCGTATTGGAGTGTCAAATAAACAAGTGTTGGACCTTTCTTCGGTGTGTGAACTCCAGTTACTGGAAGCAAAGGGGAGGCTGGTGAGCTTGCAATTACAGACTCAGTGCATTCACAGAACACACCGGCCCGAGGAAACATCAGGAAGTGGCCTTCACCTCCCTACTACAATGGGGAGGACATGGGCCGTGGCGCATCTCACTCTCACAACCCAGGAACCCCTAGACATGAGTTGGTGTGCAAAACCGAGGAAAGAAGGAGAGAGGGTGAGGCCGCTACATATATATATTACACATATACAGTCTACTAGCATTCAGCGTAGCCTATATACAGTATACAGTGCATTCGGCGGTATACATTTTCTAATATGTGCAGGCGGTGTACGCAGTACATAATACAGTGTGTACAGTTTCAAATACACTTCAGGCAGTGTACACAGTATATAATACAGTGTAGTGTGGTGTTAAAAAAAAAATACCCATTATGTCCGGAAGGCCTCCAAGGAGAGGCAGATGTTCACAGGCCACTAAATGAGGGCAAGCAGCCTCTGAAATATTATTTAACAGCAAGGACCGTTCCTGTACCCAACATGAGTATCTGTGAGGGGTTACCATGTTCTGGCACCACCAACACCTAAGGCCCAATTTTTCAGCAGAGTATATAGTGCAGTCCGTATAGTATATATACTGCAGTTCAGAGTATATAGTGCACTCAGTGTAGTATATATAATACAGTGCAGGGTATATAGTGCATTGTACAATATATAATATAGTGTATTGAGGTGGTTAAGGTGAGGTGGTTAAGGGGAGCCCTATAACAGAATTAAGAAAAAAAAACGGCATGGGTCCCCCCCCGTCCATACCAGGGCCAGGATCTGGTATAGATTTTGGGGGGGATCCCCACGCCATTTTTAAAAAAAGATTTTGGCGTGGAGTTCACCTTAATATCTATACCAGACTCGAAGGGCCCGGTATGGACTGGGGGGGGGGAACCCACGCTGTTTTTTTAAATGATTTTTTATGTATATTGCCGGGATCTGGCAATACATTACAGCCGTGAGCAATTTTGAATGACATTTTTTTCCTTTTACTTTTCTAAACATGGGGAAAATGCGCTACTTTACAGGCAGACTAAGGGGATCCCCACAGGCACAATACTTAAAGGAATATTTCATTTTTATTGTTTCACTTTAAGCATTCTTAAAATCACTGCTCCTGAAAAAACAGCAGTTTTAAAACCTGTTTTTTGCATTGATACATGTCCCCTGGGGCAGGACCCGGGTCCCCAAACAATTTTTATGGCAATAACATGCATATAAGCCTTTAAAATTAGCACTTTTGATTTTTCACGTTCTTGTCCCATAGACTTTAACGGTGTTCGCATGTTCACACAAATCTTTTGTCTGTTCGCAAGTTCTGGTGCGAACCGAACCGGGGGGTGTTTGGCTCATCTCTATGGGGCAGTAGAAACAACCCCAGTAGAAGTCACTTATTAAGGTAGTGTACCCTGTGTCTGTACCCAAGGGGCACAGGGTCACTCTGTGGGGTAAGAAGGAGGCGACAAACGACTTGGTGACTATTCACCACCGACGTTTTCTAGGATTAATCCAAACAATTAAACCTTAAGTAACATCCTAACTGTTGCACACACAGCCTTAAGGGCATCAAATATAAATCATAACTGAAATAAACGCTACCTTGTACGGTGTTATGAGCCTGAGAGGGCATGTCAGAAATCCATCCAATTGCTAAATGACACTACAATCTTCTTCAGGGATAGCAGCATCTCTGTAATTGCAGAATAGATTATCGGTGGAATAAATTCAAATTGTATGACAACATTAAAGACTGTGTCATGGATATGCAGTAGTGTTTGTCTGTCAGCTTACCTTCCTTCCCATGTGTTCATCTTAGAGGCCAGAACTCTTTCACCTGGCTTCCTTTATAATCTCCTCCCAGCCTGACTCCACCCCAGGCCCTATCACAGAACACTATATTAACCTGTGCACTGCAAGCCTGCTTTGCTGATCAACGTGTTTGTTAGGCATTGTGTGTTTGGGTTCCTGCCTACCGTGTGCTACGTCTGTCTCTCTGTTACGTTATTGGCTTGTCCCCGACTATCCCTGTCTGCTCGTGACCCTTGACCTTCGGCTTGTCTTTTGTTATCCTTGTCTGCTTGTGGCCCTTGACTTTCAGCTTGTTATTCGTTACTCTTATATCTCGTGCTGCTGCTTCCCCTCTTGTCCCCTTATCCTACGGGGCGTGAGCTAGGAGACTCTAGGGGCCACGACCTGGACCCAGCCTGCAGCATAACATCCTCACCACTAGAGGCTCTGGAGAAGACCTGCTGGGTCTTAGGCTCCGCGCCCTGGGGAATCTTGGCTCTAGCTTCCCATAGGATCCCGGTTGTGCTCCTCAGGTCCCGCTTTCCACAACCACCCAGTTTCCTATCCGCAGCAGTCAGCCATAGGGTTCACTACCTTGCGGTGCACTCCTGTCCCCCTACGGTGTGCATCTGTCACCTGGCCACAGGTGACCTGACAGTTTGATCAGCCATGAACCCGGCTGACATCCCGCTCCCCGCGGATGATCCATTGCAGGGCATAGTTTGCAGACTTGAAACCCAGGAATCGAATCAGACTCAGGTGATGCGATTCCTCCAGGATCTGACTTCTCGCTTCGAGCAGCTTCAAGCCTCCTTGGGAACCCTGAGTCCGCAACCTCAAATACAACCAGCGGCTGCACCTATTGCACCAGTCGCAGCCACACACTCACTACAACTGCCAGCTCCGTCCCGTTTCTCTGGGGACTCCAAGGCTTGCAGGGGGTTCCTTAGCCAATGCACGATTCATTTTGAGCTCCAGCCCCAAAACTTCCTGTCTGATCGGGCTAAGGTAGCCTATATCATTTCCCTCCTCTCTGGTGAAGCTTTAGCCTGGGCAGCCCCTCTGTGGGAACTGAATGATCCAGTGGTTTCTAGCCTGTCTGGCTTCTTGAAACTTTTTTGGAATATCTTCGAAGAACCGGCTCGTGTCTCTTCAGCGGCCAGCGCCCTTTTACGTCTCCGCCAAGAGTCTGCTTCTGTGGGACAGTATGCCCTTCATTTCCGCATACTGTCGGCTGAGTTGAGCTGGAACAATGAGGCCTTAGTCGCAACCTTTTTGCATGGCCTGTCTGATAGAGTGAAGGATGAATTAGCAGGAAGAACCATCCCCACTGATCTGGCCGGCGTTATCTCCTTGTGTAACCAGATCGATATTCGCTTTCAGGAGAGGACCTTAGAAAAGCAACGCCAGCACTCCTTGGTTCTTAGTCAGCCTGAGCTCCCCTCTCTTCGACCCGTAGAGCATCTCCTACCAGCTGAGGAACCCATGCAGCTGGGTCGGACCAGGCTATCCCCCGAGGAACGTGCTAGGCGTAGAACTCTTGGTCTGTGTCTTTACTGTGGGAGCAAAGATCATTTTCGTGACACTTGCTCTCTTTGTCCAGAAAAACGTTCGGGTCCACTTCATCTGGAAAGTGGAGTATTGGACCCAGAAATATCACCTTCCCCTTCTCGTCTTCTGCTTTCTGTGTTCCTTCATGTTGGTGATTCTTCTCATTCGGTCTCAGCATATCTGGATTCCGGAGCCGCTGGTAATTTCATGGACTGGGAAATCGCATCGTCCATGAGACTTACTCTTTTGCCCCTCACCACGCCATTGGTGGTCTTGGCGATTGATGGTACTGTTCTCCCAGGGGGACCTATCCGCTTCCAGACCCTCCCTGTTAAGATGTCGGTAGGGACACTCCACCAGGAGTGGATATCCTTCCTTATCTTACCCAAGGCCTCAGCGCCTATAATTTTGGGTCTCCCATGGTTACAGCTCCATTCTCCTCATGTGGACTGGACTACTGGACAGATCCTAGCTTGGGGTCCCTCCTGTTCCTCGTCCTGCCTACCCAAGGTTGCCCCCTGTGAACCTGAGCCGGTCTTTCATTCCAGGTTGCATAACCATTTACATTTCTCTGTCCCTAACCACCCTTGGACGCACAGCCAGGCTAGCTTGTCTACAAGTCCTGCAGTCGCTACGTCTTGCGATGCGATTCAGGTAGTCGCTACACCTGACTCAGCTATTCACTCTGCCTCTGTACTAGTTATGCCAGTCCAGCCCATGCCCAGTGAGCCTCCTACTTTTTCTTGTTCAGGACATTCTGCTTGTCCTTCAGCTATTCAGATTGACTCCTGTGACATGTCACCTTCTAACCAACCTGACTTCAGGGTTCCACTGACATCTGCCCAGTCTGATGGTCCTGTGCAAGATGACCAGTTCCCCTTTAAGGGTCTAGGGGACCCTTCTCAGATTCCTGTTGATCCTCTCATGCCCTTGCTTATTCCTAGAGAGCCTTTGGTCCTCAATAGATCTTCTTGTCATCTCCCTACCTCGTTTTCGGTCTCTGAGGATAATCTTAAGTATGAGGTTAGACAAGTTCTGGATTCTCGGCTCTGCAGAGGCATTCTTCAGTACCTTGTGCATTGGAGAGGTTTTGGTCCTGAGGAGGCGTCTTGGATCGCTGCATCTGATGTCGCTGCACCTCATCTGTTGAGGAGGTTTCATCAGAGATTTCCCTTTAAGCCTGGGTTCAGGCGGGGGAGGGCCCATAAGAGGGAGGGTACTGTCATGGATATGCAGTAGTGTTTGTCTGTCAGCTTACCTTCCTTCCCATGTGTTCATCTTAGAGGCCAGAACTCTTTCACCTGGCTTCCTTTATAATCTCCTCCCAGCCTGACTCCACCCCAGGCCCTATCACAGAACACTATATTAACCTGTGCACTGCAAGCCTGCTTTGCTGATCAACGTGTTTGTTAGGCATTGTGTGGTTGGGTTCCTGCCTACCGTGTGCTACGTCTGTCTCTCTGTTACGTTATTGGCTTGTCCCCGACTATCCCTGTCTGCTCGTGACCCTTGACCTTCGGCTTGTCTTTTGTTATCCTTGTCTGCTTGTGGCCCTTGACTTTCAGCTTGTTATTCGTTACTCTTATATCTCGTGCTGCTGCTTCCCCTCTTGTCCCCTTATCCTACGGGGCGTGAGCTAGGAGACTCTAGGGGCCACGACCTGGACCCAGCCTGCAGCATAACATCCTCACCACTAGAGGCTCTGGAGAAGACCTGCTGGGTCTTAGGCTCCGCGCCCTGGGGAATCTTGGCTCTAGCTTCCCATAGGATCCCGGTTGTGCTCCTCAGGTCCCGCTTTCCACAACCACCCAGTTTCCTATCCGCAGCAGTCAGCCATAGGGTTCACTACCTTGCGGTGCACTCCTGTCCCCCTACGGTGTGCATCTGTCACCTGGCCACAGGTGACCTGACAGACTGTGATGTGTCAAAGTCTAAAATGTAAATTCCATGTTTCAGCGCCTGAATAGGCGCCTATTTTATATTAAATACAGAGCAACTTACGTGTCCATGCATTTGCTTAAAAGGAAAACAGCCCCCTCATCCAGAGCTCCCGCCAGGGTCCACAAATCCTTTAAACAGCATGAGGAGTCCAGGAACAAAGTTCAATTTAGATTGCCTAACAAAGATAGTGTTTGTATCCCAAAAGATCTCCTCAAACACACCCAAATAGGAGAGAAAAGGACAAGAAACCTATGGAAAAGAAATTCAAAAAATAAATGGCCAAAAAAGAATAAAAACCATTTATGTCAGACATGGAAAAAACCTCCCCTTAGTAACCAAAAAATAATAAGCCCGGTTTGAACAATAAAACTCCACAAACATCAAAGGTCAAAGACTGACCCCCAACAAAAAATCTCAGCATGCTTGTCTTTTTTAGATTTTTTCTCAGATGGAATTCCACACAGACGATCGGAATTTCCCATCAGACTGTTTTCCATCAGAAAAATTTAAAACATGTTCTATTTTTCTACTCCGATGGAAAAAAGTCAGATGGGGCCCACACACGATTGGAATTTCCAATGAAACAAGTCCATCGGATTTTATTCCAACGGAAATCCGATCGTGTGTAAGGCATTATATTGCATCTTCTTCCCCTATTGTCTAAATCTTCAATATGTCTGTTCATCTCTATGAAGTGCTGTGACTGTGTGACAGAGATCCTTTCCAGTCAATGGATGGCCTTATCTCTGTGATTTTCTGCAGCTTCTGCAGATGCCAGCTTCTCTGTCAGCACAAGCAGATTCGTTTTCAGGTTAGTAATGGCTGCAGAGAAGGTGGACTTGATGTCCACAGCAAATATTGATATATCGGCATAGGTTAGGGGGTGTTCCGAGTGGGGTTTTCCCCTACCTGAGTCCTCAGGAGTCGACTGGGAGTCCTCACTGTAATCCTCATGGCGGGTCGGAGCCATCTTGGATCCCGTCATGCTGCTACGGGTTGCAGACTTTGTTTTAAAGAGATCTGTAATGTTTCTTGCCGGGTAAGCTGCCGATCCGCGACGTGGGCAAGACTGCGGGGTGGTGTAGAGCCTTTTGCCCGGCATCTGAGAGCTGGAGGTCGGGTATTAGGCTTTAAACGGCCGTCTGTGCAGAGGAGCTCCCTCACTTTGCTGACATCCTCGTTGCGCGCCAAGCCACGCCCCTTACAGACAGCAGTGAATCTACTATCTTTTTGACACCAGGTTATTTTTATATATTTGATGGTAGGGTTTGACTGCGTGGGGGTGGGGGTTTGGTTCATTATTGCTTTCCTGCTCTCAACAATGCTCACTACATGCCCCTTGTTTCTATGTTCCCAGCGTTAATATGTGTTTTTGTTATAGATGTACAATGTTCTCCACAAGGGAATGCCCCTGAAGAAAGGACAAGATCCTGAAACGCGTTGGGTGTAATCTATAATCAGGAGACAACACAGTGTCATTTTGTATTTACTATACTTTTTGATATTGTTCGTAATTAGTCAATTCTAGTGTCATGCACATATTGACTTTTTATTATAATATTTAATAAATTACGTTATTATAAATTTGGTTTCGTACCTAGATTTAGTTGCCTTCAAAGTCCCAACCCTCTTTGCATATCCATGAATGGGATGGTGGCAACGCTTTAGTCGACCTTTGGTGAAACGTCTTTTTGAGCTATTTCTAAGTACCATCCCAACTGTGAGCAGGCTGATAACATGTATGCTTTTGTGCTTCTTATAAAAGCACATTTTACAAATCATTTCTTTTTATAAACCTATTTTCTTTTGTTGCACTAGGTTGGTGATTTTTGTGTTTGTATTGCACTAGGTTATCCCTCTGGTAAGAAGCTCCAAGACCTGAGTTTTACCTATTGCAAATAGCCAGCCTATATTTGTTGACTTGAACTTTACAAAGGCATATATTTTGTTTTACTTCCAAGAGCAACAGAGATTTTTTTATTTTATTTTTTATTTTATTTTTTGAGACGTCAAGGTAAGACATAGCTTTTTATTAATTTTTTTGATACTCCAGGGTAAGAAATAGCTTGAGTTATGCATTACCAGCAGACATTCAGAATATTCATGGGCTGGAACTAAAGAAAGTAGAAGTGATTTTTTATAGACAGATATTTAAAAATAATGTTTTTAAAACACTTCACAAAAAAGAATGAATATCATTTTTTTTATTGAAAAAATGTGTGTCTTTCCTACCTGACTAAGTCTGTTTAAGTAACATTGTAGAGTTAAGGTCCCTCCCCAAGTAATGGTAGCATCTATATTTCCATCCTACTGTTTACCGTTTATAGAAACTTCACGTGAGAGAAATATGTAGGTTGCCATTGCTGACCTTTCTTCCTGAGAATGATTATTGCCTGTCAGTCATAAGTACCAACTGTATCTTTCATAAATCTATGTCTGCTGCTTCATTGAAAACATGTCTAAAACATTTGTTTCAAAGATTTTAAAGCTTTGATTTTCTTATGTTATGGCAAACTGGTCCACTGCTGTTTTCTGAATTTGTCATCTGCATTTGACTGTGAAATCTGTTTTATGAAAACATATCAAGAAACCACTTAAAAAGGGTTGATATAAATAATTTTATTTGACTGACAATGGTTTTGACATTGAAGCTGGCAATCACTTGTCCTGATAGATATTTGGATTTCAGTATAAGGTCACTATTTTGACTGCAGTCTTAATGGAAGCTTCTTCTCCAGTATAATCACTGTGCAATTGAATTAAATCAGTTCACTAGGCTTTACTTAGTAATCCTACATACACCAGCTTTGCATTTGCTAATAATTCCATACATGTATATAAACAAAAACATTCTTTTGAGTACACATTGAAAGAGCATTTAAAGCCTAACTCCAGCCAAAACTATTTATTTTATTTTGTATAGAGCAAGGGAGCGTTAGGCCTTGTACACACGACCGATTTTCTCGGCAAGAACCAGCAAGAAACTTGCTGGCAGAGATGTTTTGCCGAGTAAATTGGTCGTGTGTACGCGGCTATCGGGTTTCTCGTTGAGAAAACCGACAAGTAACCTCGACGAGAAAATAGAGAACCTGCTCTCTATTTTCTCGTCGAGATTCTCGTCAGCCTGTTTCTCGGCGAGAAAAGTGAGTGTGTGTACACTTACCTGTCCGCCGGGAAGCCCGCGCATGTTCGAAATGAATTTGACGCATGCGCGGTAGCTTCCTAGGCATACGTAGGGTATACCAAGATGGCGGCGACGGCATCGAATGTGACGAGCGCATGCTCGTCGTAGTCGATGACGTCACTGCGTACACTCCATTCAAAGAACCGCGGGTTCTTTGAAACGAGCGTGTGTACACTCGGCCGGGACAAGTTTCTTGTCCAAGAATCTCGTCGAAAAAAACGACATGTTTTTTTCAACGAGAATCTCGGCCGTGTGTACGAGGCCTTAGAGTTTCTCTCATGTTTTTATTGCCATCAGTTGTCAAATTGGGGACACTTTTTGTATAGTGGGGAGAGGTAAGAACTTTCTGGCAATGTTTTTATTGCTGTCCATGACTGCCTGCTACAGTGATGGCAGTATACTACATTTCTTATACAGGTGTCCCAAAGATGAGGAAGTAAGTTTGACATAAGTTCTGACTATTTACACACTATTACACTATCATCTAGAACAAAAAGCTGAAAATTGTTATCAAATACTTACCGTGATTTCCTTTCCTGGACTATCCTTATGTCAGCACACAATGGGTTAACAACTCCTCTGGAGCCCACAGGACCACCTCTTCATAGCTAATTAAAATACAGCCCATTTCCCAACTGAAATGTTCGATAACCTAGCCTGCGACAGGCCACTAGGGAGGGCGTCCTGTGCTGACGTGAGGATTGGCCAGGAATGGAAAATTGCGGTAAGTGTTTGATATCAATTTTTCATTTTCCTGGCCCACCGCACACAGCAGGATATACAATAGCTGAATAAATGGGTGGGAGAGAACAAATGAAAAGAGACACTGACAATCAAATGTAGCGGATGGTTGCTACTAGTTACTATCATCCACCATATCACCCTGCTGCCAGACCTCCATATATCACTCTCAGAGACAATGAACAGCCATTTTCTTTGTTTTTTTTTGTTTATTTGGAGGATATAACTTGGTTGGGGAAAAGGGGTATGGGATGCCCATAGATGAGGTCACTTTGCCATCATGGTTACAGAATTGGTTAAATGAATTGAGCTTTGAAGAACTGATGGACTCTAACATTCACAGTAACTTCCCCTGCATAAACTCCTGCAGACCATTGCTCCTGCTCTGCATCAACTCCTGCAGACTGTTACTCCCAGGACTCCTCTCCTCCTGCACAAAACTTTACTGTGAACTATTAGTCTTTCCACCCCATCATCTTCACTTTACCCCAGAGAACACTCTGAATGGTCCCTGGTGCTTGCTGACTTGCTGTACTGTTAATAGGCCAGGGGCCTGTAGTAAAAACACAAGGAGAGAGGCGCCTCTGGGTGTAACAGTATTAAAACAATTTATTTAGGCAGTGAACAAAAGCCACTCACATTTTGTTGGTAAAAAACAAGCATGTAGAACTTCCCAATCAGGGGAAAGGAGGGATCATCATATGTGTCTTCCACTTCAATTCCTGCTGGGGCGCTCGGGTGCTCTGGGTTCGCTCACACCGCTGACAGATGTATAGAAGAGGCTAGCTGCGATGGAGGAGGAAATCCAAAGCGAGGCTTGGAGCGCGATGGTGTAGCAGGCGAGGGGTGCTGATGTCACTGGAATAGCTTGATAAAGGAGTGCGGCTGCCTGTACCTCACGAAACGCGTCGCATTCCAGGGAGGTGTCCAAGAACTGAAGCACATGTGGTCACACCCACTGCTACACTAACCACTCCCTGCCCTTCAAAAACAAGCAGGCCTAGCATGCAGAATAGGCCTGCCTAAATTTACCTGCCTGGCAGCTATCACAAAAAATCCTCATTTCAAGCACCTACCTATGGTAGAGGGTGCTACACAAAGAAAAGTTGCTAAAGCCAAAAATAATTGATCTCTCAAACTTGCTGTACTTACCAACTGCAATCAACGGGTGGCCTGGAGCATGACCAAAAAAGAAGAACACTTCAGTTAGGGGAGGTACTGTCTTTTATTTAGCTAGGAAGAGGTGGTTCTGTGGGCTCGAGAGAAGGTATTAACCAATTGTGTGCTGACGTGAGGTAGGCCAGGTAAAAGGTTTTCACTGGAACTCTAAAGCTGAACTTTAGGAAGTATTATTGGAAAGAATATTAGGAGACAAGTGTAAAGTGGTAGTTATTTAGCCAGGTTGAAAAAGTCCATCTAGTTCAACTAATAGAAAATTTTGAATAAATAAGTATACATGTTCATGTACAGAAACATATATCAAAAATTGATACAGAGGAATAATTTGCTCCAGTGGGAGAAAAGTAAATTCCTTTTCAATGCCCCAGAGGCAATCAGATATTCAATAGATAGACAATATCTGGTGCTATTACCAATAAATGTTAATATCCTTTTTTTTTTTTTGTGCATTTAGGAACACATCCAGTTCAATCTATTGAGCTGGCCAGAACTAGTTCTGGAGGGAGTCTATTTGACATTTGACATTTTAACAACTCTTACTGTAAATAATCCTTTCCATATGTGTAGGTTAAATCTGTTTTTTTCTAGACACAAATAGTACCCCTTGTCCTTTGTAATGATCTTAAAGCAAATAACTGTAAAACAAGTTCACTATATGAATTCAGTTCCTCTAATCCTTCCTCATAGCTGAGCTCCTCCATGCCTCTTATCAATTTGGTTTCCCTTCTCTGCACTTTTGACAGTTCCCCGGTATAGTTTTTTTTGCGATTTGGTGCCCAAAACTGAGCTGAAAAACTGAACTGCAAAACCGAACTGCATATTCCAGCTGAGGTCTTACTAATGATTTGTACATGGGCAAAATGTTATCTCACTCATGAGTCTACACATCTTTTAATACAAGAAAGTACATTGCTAGCTTTAGGAACTACAGCTTGGCATTGCATGCTATTGGTAAGTCTAAAATCTACTAGAACACCCAGATCCTTCTCCACCATTGATTCTCCCAATTGTACTCCTCATAAAATGTATGATGTATGCATGTTTTTTGCCCCCAGGTGCATGACTTCACACTTATAAACCTCAAACCTCATTTGCTACATCGTTGCCCAACTAAAAAGTACATTGAGGTCGGATTGGTGTAAGTTGGAGACATCCTGTAAGGATGTTATTCCCCTGCATAGCTTGGTGTCATCTGCAATCACTGAAATTGTACTTTTAATAACAAACTCTATATCATATCTAAATACGTTATAAAGTAACATTACCAACACTTAACCTTGGTATACACCACTGATAACCTTAGACCATTCAGAGTATGAATCATTAACCACTACTCTCTGAATACAGTCTTTTAGCCCATTTATATACTTGCCTCTATGCTGATGTTTCTAAGTAACAGCCCACTTGAAACCTTGATGAGTGCTTCTTGCTGAGTCCTTCCAGTCCCTGTGCACTCTTCATCTGATCCTTGCTCATTTTTGAATGGAATTTGTTGCTGTAATAGAAGTCAATGGGGCCAGCATTGGGGAGTCTAACTCCAAATAGTGTGCAGGGATTGAAACCAGTCAGTTAACAATACCACTGTGCTTCCATTAGGATTTTTAATGAGCTGTATCCTTCAGGGTGGGTTCACACTTACGTGAATTGAATGCAGGTTTCCCCTCATCCAATTCGCATGACAGGAGACTGTGACCGTCTCTCAATGGAGCCAGTTCACACACCTCCGGGGCAGCCACCTTCTGCACTGGAAATGGATCCTGTGCATCTTAGGTTCCATTTCAGGTCCAAATTCAAGCAAAAATTTGGACCCGATTCGCTCCTGAAACAGGGAACAGGGACGCACAAGATCCCCTGCTGCAAGCCACGGCCACAGTTAGTGTGAACCCGGCCTAAAAGGAGATAATTCCTGGAGACTTAATTTTATGAAAAATTCAAGCAAAACAGGTAGAACACATTGGGGTTGGTTTATCAAAATGAAAAAGGCTGTTTACTTTGCAAGTGAAGTTGCACTTTACAAAGGAAATTGCCCTAGGGTTTAGTGAATGAGGTAAAAATTCTCTTTTTTTTATTTTCCTTGCACATGATTAGCAAAGTGAAATATCACCACAGTCACAAAGCTCTAGGGAGAATTAATTTGCTAAGTGAACAAGATATTTACCTTAAGTAAATCAACACCATTACATTTTAAAATATTTTGTTCAGTTACTTATTTGATTTACACACCCATGCTGCACTATACAATTAGAGAGTGACAAACCTATTTAGAACTTGTTTTCTCTGGAGCTACGTACCTAGTCTGCAGTCCTTTTATCATACAATGAATGAGTATCACTCTAATCACTCCCCAATAAGCCCACATAAATGCCACCACCCTCAGCTATGTAAAATATCTGGAGATGAAAACTGTGAGTGGCACTGATTTTTGATGTACAGATGATTATTGAAAACTAATATATAGACAGAGAAAATAAAATAAGCACAAACGTTTAGTTGCTGTCAATAGCAACCAATAAGAATTCCTATGTAATTTTTCCATGAAATGAAAGGCAAAGCTTTGATGATTGTTTTAATTTTACTTTTATGCTTATTTTTATTTCTGTTTTAATATTTTCAAACCCAGCAAATGAGTGTTGGAGGGTCTTAAAGGGGCATTAAATACCAGGAGTGTGCTACATACAGTGTGCAGAGGTCCAGAGTGTGCTTTGAACAGACTGCAGGGTTCAGGAGGGTGCTATGTACAGAGTGCAGGGTACAGGAGAGTGCTACATACAAAGTGCAGGGTTCAGCAGGGTGCTACATACAGAGTGCAGAGTTCAGGGTACAGGAGGGTGCTATATACAGATTTCAGAGTTCCTCCCCCAAATGCTCATCCTTGATGGGATTGTCTTTCTCTTTGTAGAACAAGTCCCTCCATCACCCCTCCCGGTATAAATTATCTTCCCTTCCTGTACAAATGCCACATTAATGCTTTTTTTCTGCCCCTCAAACCCCTTCTCCCATCTGATAACGCAGACCACAGATACAGCACGGCTTGATGCAACAGGGGAGATGTTCTTCCTCCCAGGCTCCTCCTCATGATTTGTCATAAGACACATCAGAGCCGAGGATGATCCTAGCAGAAGTTTCCTTGGCTCTAGTGTGACAAGGAAGGCGGTGGTGAGAGATGCTGTGGGTGCTGATAATCTCAGCAGGGCAATACCTGGATGGCCAGCATTAGTAATGCCACTGGTGCCTCCCTGTACATAACATAACATCAGCTGTGCCCAGGGAGAGTTCAGTGCAGTGGCCAGGACAGGAGCACTGTCACTTCTAAAAACAGAAGCTGGGCTCTTGTGTTCAGAAGTGACAGTAGTGATCATAAAGCACAGGGCCAGCGCCATCCCAGCTGAAAAAAAAGCTATATGCAGTGTATACACAGTATATATAGCAGCAATTCCCTAGATCCTTTTTTATTTCTGATACTAAATTTAGATCCAATAATTATGAAATCGAACCTATGGTATGTTTTGTACCCTCAGCACTGACCCATCCAGGAGGCCCACATCATGGTAGTAACATGATATGACATGACATGCTAGAAGAGAAATAATTATATAGGAAGCTCATCATATCACTTTATATTTTATATTAGGGTGTACTTAGTATGTGTTTAAATGTAAATGTGAGCTTTCTACTTCACATCATTGCATTTTCTCTAATGTTTATGAGTGCATTTCACAGCACATTTTATGACATAGTTATTTTGCTCCTGCAGCCATGCACAATTTCAAATTAATAAAAAAAAAAAATTGTAAAATTCCTCTAAGGTGAAGACAATGTTTTATATGAGCAATTCTGTTCAATTTGCCTCTAGCCACTTATTCTATGCAGCTTATTTTTGCATATGGTACTGAAATATTATTGTGATCATAGCAAACAGGCACTGAACAAGAAATGCCTCTTTTTTATACTAACATAGTCATGGAATTGTTGTCTGTGTTCCAGCATTGGTTCTAGCCTTGTTTTAAGGCATTGCATTCAGCAGTGAGCTGTGTTACATGGCTGTCTGTCTGATCTCAAAAATCTAAATGCTTTACTGTAACATTGTGTTTTAATGCCTGAAATCTGCAGTATATATTGGGTTGCATTCTCAGTCAGCAACTAAAAAAGTAAATGAGAGGGGGCGTGGCCGCAAGATGGCGGAGTAGCAGAGTAACACACTGCTCGGAGCTCCCTACATCCACCCACCCTGCTGATATGCTGATATGGAGCAGTAGAGGAAGATTGTGAGATCGCTTGATATCTTGATATCTTGATACCCTGCTAAAAACCAGCAAAGAACTAGCAAAAAAAAAAAAAAGAGAAATAGAAACCTCGGGAGCCCACTACCTCTAAAGGATTCCCCACCTGGGATGAAGAAAGGAGAAAGGAAAGCGAAAGTTAAAACAGTGAAGGTGGCTAGCCCGATAGTTCAGGTACCGCAAACGGGGATCTCGAGATTCTTCCCTCAGACGCGGGCTGCGGCTGCAGCTCGTAATCGTGAGACGGAGAGCGGAGTGGAGACTGGTCCACGTGACTCGGAGACACGTTCGGAGATACGCTCGGAGGCAAGCTTGGAGGTACGCCTGGAAACACGCTCGGAGACACGCTCGGAGACAACTTCGGAGACACGCTCGGAGACAAGCTCGGAGACATACTCGGAGACGCAGCCGGAGACGCAGTTGGAACTGTGCATGCCAGAAGAAGGGATTGAACTGAAAGACCGGACTGAGAGATCTGACAGAGGTATAGAGGTACGTTATATGCTAAAAGACAAGTTGCTTAGTAAAGAGAGAGAGAAAGACGAGCAATATAAACCCATAGTGAATACCCTGCCTACGAAATCTGTTATAACTGAGGCCTCTATATCCTTGGAGAGTGAGACAGAGATCACAATGGAACCCTTGGGATCCCAGGCTCACCAGGTGGGCTCTGATATACCACCGTCATGTCCTGAAACATACTGTATAAAACACATGAATTAGATCTTAGGACACTGATACAAGCTCTCCCAACTCGGGAGGATTTACAGGCACTTCCTACCCATGTGGATTTAGAGATGTTTGTTTCTCGGGTGGAAGATGATATGGAAGCTTTAGTCGCACGGGTAGAGGAACTACACCGGAAAGATTTGGAAGTAATGAGGGGAGACATACAGCAAATAACAGATAAACTAAAACAGGATGAATCACTATTAACTTCTTTAGAAAAACGTGTCGCTCAATTAGAACAGGTGCAAACACATTGCTCTGCCCAAACAAATGCGGTACAATTAAAGTTGGAGGAAATTGAGGATCGTAGCCACCGCAAGAACTTGAGGTTCAGGGGGATCCCTGAGTCAATTGAAAAAGAGAAACTAAGAGAGGCTATTTTAGCGATCTGCCTACAGATAGATACCCCTCCCCCTTCCCAGGCTTTTGAGTTTGAAAGAATTCACAGATCATTGGGACCAAGTTCAACAAACATAAATAGACCTGGAGATGTGATATGTTGTTTCCATTGGTACGCTCATAAGGAGATGATTAGTCGCAAAGCCTGGGAGACTGGAGATGTTTTGTTTGAGGGATTCCAGATAAAAATCCTACCGGACCTTTCATGGGCCACCCTACAGCGTAGATCAATGTTGCGCCCTCTCTTAAAGGAAATTAGGAAATCCGGGGCAACCTATCGTTGGGGATACCCCTTTTCTCTAACTGTTAAAAAAAATGCGGTTATTCCCTCTACGACAACTATCAGACTTACCAGACCTGTTTACATTTCTGGAGATAGAGACATTGGAAATACCAGATTGGTTGCAACATATTCCAAGACCACCAAAGCGGAAAATATATACATTACAGACAAATGGCCCATTAAATGTAGAAGAAGAAACATTGGGAAGTCCCTTAAAGGGTCCTTTAAAGGGTCCTTAAAGTTTCTTAAGGGTCAATTAAGTGATTAGTAATTGTTCTGTATTTTGAATTAAGAACTTGTCTCCAGAGTGAGCTCCTAGGGCTTTGTTTATACTTTGCTGTGTTTTTTTGTTTTTTTTTTCTCTTTGTTTTTACATTTTCCCTCTCCCCCTTTCCTTTTTTTTTTTTTTTTTTACTTTACCCTGTCTCTCCCTCTCGTCTGTTCCTTTTTTTTTTTTTTTCTCTTCCCCAGTCTACTTTATTTCCCCTTTTTCTTGTATTATCTAGCACCATCTCTCTTCCTGCTTCTTGCTTCCCCTTTTTTTTTGTATTTCGTTTTACCTTCTACACCTCCCCTTTTTACTTCTCCCTTTTCCCTTCTCCTCTCACTTCTCATCTCCTATTTTTATATAATAGTAGTTCACTTTTTTTTTTAGTAGGTCATCTCATAACAGGAATGAAAATGAGACCTTATAACAAAATTTTGTTTGTACATATATATAGATATATCTGTGCACAATAGTTCACTGAAATAACACTGGAATATTGATTAGACACAATTTTTTATTTTTTTTTGATACATTAAGATATATAGATATATTAGAACAAAATCACTTTTTTTTTTCTCCTTCACGATTTACACTGGATTAAGATAAAACACATATTTAGTTTAGATATGAGGTGGGAGGGGACGGAGGAGGAGGGGAAAACTGGGGCGGTGGGAGGGTTCTGGTGGAAGGAAGGGGAAATATTAGAGGAATAAGACTCTTGAAATTGTTTTAGGTACAATGTATTAATATGCCAGTATTGTTTTTTTTTTATTTTCTTTGTTTGAGTCTTGGAGTCCAGGTTGAGACTTGGGAACTGAGCAGGGAGGAGGTTGGAGCTATAATAATTCACATAATATACTTATAATGCAGGTTGAATATTAAATGATGTACGATATGATTAGAGGCTGGCTCAGAGATGGAATCTAACCTCTTGGATATAACACATATGAAATTTAATATGTAGAAAGCCTGATGAGAAGGGGAAGGAAAGGGAGGGAGGAGATGGAACGGGGAGGGGGGAGGGAGGAACGAAGGGGAGGAGAGGAGATGTAAGGGTAAGGAGAGGGAGGAGAGGTGAGGGGGAAGAGGGGAAGGGAAGGGAAGGAGAAGGAGAGGAAAGAAGAGGAAGGGAGGGGAAAGGAAAAAAGAGAAAGAAAAAAGAGAAAAGGAAGAAAGAAGAGAAAGAAAGGAAAGAAGAGAGAGATTATATGGGTATACTTGTTGTTCTTCCATACTATTGTAAATTGGGATTATTGCTGGGGGGGTGGAAGAGGGTAGGCCGGGTTTCCTCAGCCACTAGGACCAGGCCCCTAATTAGGTATTACACCAACTGAAGCCAACTAAGTCGCTCAGTGAAAGGTGTGTCCCCATTGGGGCTTAGGGGGAGGGGTTTTTTTTGAGAGGGGGGGAGAGGGGAATAGGAAAGGGGGAAGGAAAGGGGAAATAGGGGAGGGAGAGTCGAGGGGGGAGAGGGGAGGGAGGGAGAGAGATGGAGGGAGGGAAAGTAACTTCCCTGAACGCTAAAGGACTTAATGTTCCAGAAAAAAGAAGGATGCTGTTAGATGACCTGAAACGTTCAGGGACAGATGTCGCATTTGTTCAAGAGACACACTTCAGGGAAAAAGGATTACCATTTCTTCAAAATAGACTCTTTCCCTGTGTTTACCACACACCGAACCAACAGGCAAAATCCAAAGGGGTTTCCATACTAATTTCTAATCGGATCCCAATGGGAGATTCCTTTTTCTTAAGGGATGTATTGGTAATATTAAAGTGACGTTGGCCACATTATGTGCCCCAAACAAATACCAAGACACTTTCCTGAAGAAAACCCTTTGCGAATTAGAGGAATTTACCGAGGGTAAGCTTATTTTTGGAGGAGATTTTAATATTGCGTTAGATCCTAGAATGGATACCTCCTCAGGGACATCATCAATTCCAGAAGGGACTAGAAGAAGTATAATCCGAAAGATACATGATTTACATTTAGTGGATATTTGGAGGATTTTACATAGAAGAGAGAGACTATACCTTCTTTTCTAATCCCCATCAAATATATTCTCGGATTGACATGTTCCTGATCCCGCACTACTTGATATCCTTGGTCACAGAAATTAATATTGGAAATATAACTTGGTCTGACCATGCCCCAATTTCCTTGTGTCTTTCCCTCTCCAGCTCGAGCCTCCCTCAGGAGAAGAGCTGGCGATTAAATGAAAGTTTACTTCAGAACCCTGATGTGAAAAAAGATTTAGTTAAAGAATTGTCAGCATATTTTCAAATAAATGATACTCCAGGGAGTGACCCGTGTATGGTGTGGGAAGCACACAAGGCGGTGATTAGAGGAATTTTGATCAAACACGGATCAATTGTGAAGAAAAAACTAGAAAAACAGATTAGGACTCTATTACAGGAAATTCAGGTATTAGAAATTCAACATAAAAATACACAACTACCCACAGTAGGAAGGGAGCTTGGATATTTGAGAAGACAGTTAACGGATATCCTACGTTTTAAAGCCAAAGCTGTATTACAACAAGTTAAGAAAGTAAATTACGAAATGGGGGATAAATGTAGTAGACTTCTAGCAGGGAAAATTAAAGAAAAAAATAGATCAACGTATATATCACAAATCAAAGGGAGCGAGGGACAACTAATACAAATGCCAAAAGATATTGCTCAGACTTTTGGAGAATTGTCAAGGTCACCTGTGGCCAGGTGACAGATGCACACCGTAGGGGGACAGGAGTGCACCGCGAGGTAGTGAACCCTATGGCTGGCTTCTGCGGATAGGAAACTGGGTGGTTGTGGAAAGCGGGACCAGAGGAGCACAACCGGGATCCCAACGGAAGCGAGAGCCAAGATTCCCCAGGGCGCGGAGTCTAAGACCCAGCTGGTCTTCTCCAGGGCCTCTAGTGGTGAGGATGTTACGCTGCAGGCTGGGACCAGGTCGCGGCCCCTGGAGTTTCCTAGCTCACGCCCCGTAGGATAAGGGGAAAAGAGGGGAAGCAGCAGCACACGATAGAGAGAACCGAATAACAAGCTGAAGGTCAGGGGCCACAAGCAGACAAGGATAACGAAGAACGAGCCGAAGGTCAAGGGTCACGAGCAGACAGGGATAGTCGGGGACAAGCCAATAACGTAACAGAGAGACAGACGTAGCACACGGCAGGCAGGAACCCAAACACACAATGCCTAACAAACACGTTGATCAGCAAAGCAGGCTTGCAGTGCACAGGTTAATATAGTGTTCTGTGATAGGGCCTGGGGTGGAGTCAGGCTGGGAGGAGATTATAAAGGAAGCCAGGTGAAAGGGCTCAGGCCTCTAAGATGAACACATGGGAAGGAAGGTAAGCTGACAGACAAACACTACTGCATATCCATGACAGTATCCTCCCTCTTATGGGCCCTCCCCCGCCTGGACCCAGGCTTAAAGGGAAATCTCTGATGAAACCTTCTCAACAGATGAGGTGCAGCGACATCAGATGCAGCGATCCAAGACGCCTCCCCAGGACCAAAACCTCTCCAATGCACAAGGTACTGAAGAATGCCTCTGCAGAGCCGAGAATCCAGAACTTGTCTAACCTCGTACTTAAAATTATCCTCAGAGACCGAAAACGAGGTAGGGAGATGACAAGAAGATCTATTGAGGACCAAAGGCTCTCTAGGAATAAGCAAGGGCATGAGAGGATCAACAGGAATCTGAGGAGGGTCCCCTAGACCCTTAAAGGGGAACTGGTCATCTTGCACAGGACCATCAGACTGGGCAGATGTCAGTGGAACCCTGAAGTCAGGTTGGTTAGAAGGTGACATGTCGCCGGAGTCAAGCAGAATAGCTGAAGGACAAGCAGAATGTCCCGAACAAGAAAAAGTAAGAGGCTCACTGGGCATGGGCTGGACTGGCATAACTAGTACAGAGGCAGAGTGAATAGCTGAGTCAGGTGTAGCGATTACCTGAATCGCATCGCAAGACGTAGCGACTGCAGGACTTGTAGACAAGCTAGCCTGGCTGTGCGTCCAAGGGTGGTTAGGGACAGAGAAATGTAAATGGTTATGCAACCTGGAATGAATGACCGGCTCAGATTCACAGTGGGCAACCTTGGGTAGGCAGGACGAGGAACAGGAGGGACCCCAAGCCAGGATCTGTCCAGTAGTCCAGTCCACATGAGGAGAATGGAGCTGTAACCATGGGAGACCCAAAATTATAGGCGTTGAGGCCTTGGGTAAGATAAGGAAGGATATCCACTCCTGGTGGAGTGTCCCTACCGACATCTTAACAGGGAGGGTCTGGAAGCGGATAGGTCCCCCTGGGAGAACAGTACCATCAATCGCCAAGACCACCAATGGTGTGGTGAGGGGCAAAAGAGTAAGTCTCATGGACGATGCGATTTCCCAGTCCATAAAATTACCAGCGGCTCCGGAATCCAGATATGCTGAGACCGAATGAGAAGAAGCACCAACATGAAGGAACACAGAAAGCAGAAGACGAGAAGGGGAAGGTGATATTTCTGGGTCCAATACTCCACTTTCCAGATGAAGTGGATCCGAACGTTTTTCTGGACAAAGAGAGCAAGTGTCACGAAAATGACCTTTGCCCCCACAGTAAAGACACAGACCAAGAGTTCTGCGCCTAGCACGTTCCTCGGGGGATAGCCTGGTCCGACCCAGCTGCATGGGTTCCTCAGCTGGTAGGAGATGCTCTACGGGTCGAAGATAGGGGAGCTCAGGCTGACTAAGAACCAAGGAGTGCTGGCGTTGCTTTTCTAAGGTCCTCTCCTGAAAGCGAATATCGATCTGGTTACACAAGGAGATAACGCCGGCCAGATCAGTGGGGATGGTTCTTCCTGCTAATTCATCCTTCACTCTATCAGACAGGCCATGCAAAAAGGTTGCGACTAAGGCCTCATTGTTCCAGCTCAACTCAGCCGACAGTATGCGGAAATGAAGGGCATACTGTCCCACAGAAGCAGACTCTTGGCGGAGACGTAAAAGGGCGCTGGCCGCTGAAGAGACACGTGCCGGTTCTTCAAAGATATTCCGAAAAAGTTTCAAGAAGCCAGACAGGCTAGAAACCACTGGATCATTCAGTTCCCATAGAGGGGCTGCCCAGGCTAAAGCTTCACCAGAGAGGAGGGAAATGATATAGGCTACCTTAGCCCGATCAGACAGGAAGTTTTGGGGCTGGAGCTCAAAATTAATTGTGCATTGGCTAAGGAACCCCCTGCAAGCCTTGGAGTCCCCAGAGAAACGGACCGGAGCTGGCAGTTGTAGTGAGTGTGTGGCTGCGACTGGTGCAATAGGTGCAGCCGCTGGTTGTATTTGAGGTTGCGGATTCAGGGTTCCCAAGGAGGCCTGAAGCTGCTCAAAGCGAGAAGCCAGATCCTGGAGGAATCGCATCACCTGAGTCTTATTCGATTCCTGGGTTTCAAGTCTGCAAACTATGCCCTGCAACGGATCATCCACGGGTAACGGGATGTCAGCCGGGTTCATGGCTGATCAAACTGTCAAGGTCACCTGTGGCCAGGTGACAGATGCACACCGTAGGGGGACAGGAGTGCACCGCGAGGTAGTGAACCCTATGGCTGGCTTCTGCGGATAGGAAACTGGGTGGTTGTGGAAAGCGGGACCAGAGGAGCACAACCGGGATCCCAACGGAAGCGAGAGCCAAGATTCCCCAGGGCGCGGAGTCTAAGACCCAGCTGGTCTTCTCCAGGGCCTCTAGTGGTGAGGATGTTACGCTGCAGGCTGGGACCAGGTCGCGGCCCCTGGAGTTTCCTAGCTCACGCCCCGTAGGATAAGGGGAAAAGAGGGGAAGCAGCAGCACACGATAGAGAGAACCGAATAACAAGCTGAAGGTCAGGGGCCACAAGCAGACAAGGATAACGAAGAACGAGCCGAAGGTCAAGGGTCACGAGCAGACAGGGATAGTCGGGGACAAGCCAATAACGTAACAGAGAGACAGACGTAGCACACGGCAGGTAGGAACCCAAACACACAATGCCTAACAAACACGTTGATCAGCAAAGCAGGCTTGCAGTGCACAGGTTAATATAGTGTTCTGTGATAGGGCCTGGGGTGGAGTCAGGCTGGGAGGAGATTATAAAGGAAGCCAGGTGAAAGGGCTCAGGCCTCTAAGATGAACACATGGGAAGGAAGGTAAGCTGACAGACAAACACTACTGCATATCCATGACAAGAATACTATTCTACCTTGTATAATTTGAAAGAAATACCTACTTCAATACCTTTAATAGAAGAGTACCTCATATCAGCAGGTCTTACTAGATTACCTTCCCCAACCCGCCACAATTTAGAAAACCCTATCTCAGTTGAGGAGCTCAACATCATATTAAAAATTATTAAAAATGGAAAGGCACCAGGCCCAGATGATTTTGGTATAATATACTATAAAGAATTTGCGGACATACTTAGTGAACAAATGATAAAAGTCTTTAATGCAGTGGGTCGGATATCAGCTTTCCCTCGGGATACAATTAGAGCACAGATTACGGTAATTCCGAAGGAGGGGAAAGACCCGGAGGAATGTGGAAGCTACAGACCTATTTCTTTACTTAATGTTGATTTAAAATTTTTTACTAAAATAGTGACCGTTAGACTTCAACCGTGGCTTTCACATTTGGTTGATTTAGATCAAGTAGGCTTTATTCCAACAAGGGAAGGAAGAGACAACACAACAAAGGTACTGAATTTGATACATCAGGCTAACAAGACGAATACCCCCTGTGTGTTTCTGAACACTGATGGCGAAAAAGCATTTGATAGAGTAAACTGGCGATACCTTTTTGAGGTACTGAAACAGGTGGGCCTGGGGGAACGTATGGTTGGTTGGATTACGGCTGTCTATACGTCCCTTCAGGCGGTTGTAAGGGTTAATGGGTTAATGGTGTTCTTTCGAAACCTTTCAGTATCTCGAATGGTACGGGCCAGGGATGTCCCTTGTCACCTTTACTTTTTGCTTTGTCATTAGAACCTTTTTTAAATAAAATTTGTCAAAACCCAGATATACGGGGAATACAGGTAGGAGATAGGTCACATAAGGTCTCTGCATATGCGGAAGACCTGTTGTTCTCTTTGTCATATCCACATATCTCTCTCCCCAACTTAGTAGGGGAGATTGAGAAATACGGTAGTTTATCCAACCTGAAAATAAATCACAGTAAATCAGAAGCCATGAGCGTAGCGACAACACCTTCACTACGAAATACTATACATTAAAACTTTGGCTTTAAATGGAGTAAATCCCTAAAGTATCTGGGTACAAGTATACCTGTAAAAATAAAAGACACTTTTAAGATAATTTTCCCACCATTATATAACTCAATTAGATTACTTCTTGACAAATTACAAATTACAACATGGCCTACACTCGTGGTTCGGACGTACTAATATAATTAAAATGACTATCCTCCCGAAAATCCTATATTTACTTCAAGCATTGCCAATTAGGATTCCTAATGTTTTTTTTCAGCAAGTACGCACACTTTTTACGAAATTTATTTGGGCAGGAAAATGACCAAGGATTAAACGAGATTTGTTGACATTACCAAAAGATTCTGGGGGGATTGCAGTACCGGACATAAAGAAATATTATTACGCAGTATATTTACTGAGAGTAGTAGACTGGTGTAGACACACGGACCTTAAGAGATGGGTTAATATGGAACAACAGAAGAGTCCCGTCCCTTTATGCAGAGCACCTTGGTGTTATACAGTATTGCCAAGCTCTGTTAAGAAACACCCCTTAATGGGAACAATGCTACGAATTACAGCAAGGATTTGTAAATATATAAATTTCTCATCAAGACAATCACCTTTGTTTCTTATCTTGGGGAACCCAGGTTTTATCCCAGGGATGGAAACTGGTGTATTTAAAAATCTTAAAGATAAGGGGATATACCAAGCATCACATTTCCTCAAATTAGAGACGTGGCCAACTGTCAAAATATTGACACAAGTAGGGGGCCCTTTTGAAATTAATCTGTGGCAAGCTTATCAAATTAATCATTTTTTGAGATCTTTAGGACCTCCTATAAATGTCCAACGGCAACTAACGACCTTTGAAATATATTGCAATGAGAAAGAACCATTTTTACAAGGAATTTCTAAGATGTATAGACTATTAAATAAACCACCAGCCGATTATGTTATGCCTGGTATTAGTAAGTGGGAAAGAGACCTAAGTAGGACCTTCTCCCCATTGCAACGTAAACAAATCATTTATTTGACTTTTAAATCATCTGTTTGTACTCGAACCCAGAAAGCTAATTATTTGACGCAGTGGTACTATACTCCGGTACAACTTCATAAAATTTCAAGGGAGAATTCGGATAGGTGCTGGAGATGTGGGGAAGAGAGCGGGTCAATATTACATATATTTTGGTCCTGTAAGAAAATACGGCAATATTGGTTGGAGATTCAAAAAATTATTCAAGAAATTACGGAATTTCAAATACCAGATGACCCTGCTCTATTCCTCCTTCACTGCTCACAGATTCCGGTTCAATCCTATGAAAGATCAGTAATATGTCACATGATTAATGCAGCTAAAGTTGGGATTCCCCTGCATTGGAGGGATATAAGACCCCCATCAATCTTAGAATGGCTAAACCGGATTAGAGAAATAGAAGCTATGGAGGACTTAGTACTCTCTGCCATAAATAAGAAAGAACAATTTGATTTAACATGGTCAAGTTGGAATATATTTAGAAACTCAGAAAAGGGAAAGAAACTATTTGAAGAAAGTCCATAGGGATAAGAAATACTCAATGAGAAATATAAAATCTAGTGGTAAGAGAAGTGGGTCTCACGTGGAACGGATGAAGGATATGTTAGCGTCCCGTCCCCCCCTTCCCCCCCTTTTTTTTTTTTGTCGGCGGGAGGTGGAAAGGGGTGTAGATTATAGATGGTTGGGAATGGGGGATGGGAGGGATAAGGTGGGTAAAAGGTTTTCTGAAATACCGTATATACTCGAGTATAAGCCGACTCGAGTATAAGCCGAGGTACCTAATGTTGCCCAAAAAAACTGGGAAACCTTACTGACTCGAGTATAAGCCGATGCCCCACTGTTCCCTAGCTCGCTGTTTCCTGTAAATAGAAATTTTTACATTTTAAATATTACCTGTAAAGAAGTTGCGGCTGCGGCGTCCATCGTTCGAATTCCGCGGCGTCCATCGTTCAAAATTCCGCGGTCTCTTCCTGTTCCTTACTTGATAGGCGAGTCTCAGCAGACACTCTCCGCCTATCACGATCATTCTCTCATCCTTAGTTTTCCCAGCAGACACTGTGTTGGGTGTTCCGCCAATCACAGACGTCTGCTGGAAAACTGAGGATGAGAGAACGTTCGTGATAGGCGGAGAGTGTCTGCTGAGACTCGCCTATCAAGTAAGGAACAGGAAGAGACCGCGGAATTTTGAACGATGGACGCCGCGGAATTCGAACGATGGACGCCGCAGCCACAACTTCTTTACAGGTAATATTTACAATGTAAAAATTTCTATGACTCGAGTATAAGCCGAGGGGGGGGACTTTCAGCCCCAAAAAAAGGGCTGAAAATCTTGGCTTATACTCGAGTATATACGGTAATCATTTTTGTCAATGTATATAGTTATTGGATATGGAAACTGTTGTAAATGTATTTCTTTTCATTGGTGTTATTGACAAACATGGAAGAAAAATAAATAAAGAATTATGAAAAAAAATAAGTAAATGTGAACAACTTGGCAAATCAAGCTAAACATCTGATGAAAAGATGCATAAGTAGAGGTAGTTTATATAAAAACAAAAGTGCAGTGTTCACCCTGAGACATAAGCAGCTGATGTTACATGCATTTCTTGTTTAATGTTAAATTCTGCTAACATCTCTCTTGTTCTTTTCAGAATTTTGATAGCCTCTTCATTGCTTGAGAAAGAAGCGAGTACATCATCCACATAAAAATTTCTCATGAGGAACTGTTGGGCATCTGTGCCATGCTCTTCTTTACCTTCCTGAGATGCTCGTCTGAGGTTGTATATAGCTACAGCTGGAGAGGGGCTGTTTCCGAACACATGTGCCTTCATCCTGTATTCTGTGACATCTCTATTGAAGATATTATCTTCATACCACAGGAACCTCAGGTACCTCAGGTAGTTTCTGTGATCTTTGTGGACAAGGAAACAGTAGAACCTTTGTTGTACATCTGCTGTTACTGCAACAAGTTCTTTTCAGAATCCGACGAGGACTCCAAGGAGTGTATTATTCAGGTCAGATCCACTGAGGACTCGGAGGACGTCGTTTAGGGAGATGCCTTCATGCTTTGCACTAGAGTCGAATACTACTCATATCTGTCCTGGTTTCTGAGGATGATGCACTCCAAATATTTGTAAGTACCAACATTCTTGTTTTTCTTCCAGCTTTTTCAGCTTGTCCACTGTCGAAGATCTTCTGCATGAACTCATGAAAGTGTTCCTTCATATCTGGATTTCTGTCCAGGGTGCATCGCAACAAGGTGAGGGGCTTCACTGCCTGTTCTCTGTTGTTAGGAAGCCGATGTCGGGGTGAATGGAAAGGTAGTGGAGCTTCCCAGCTGTTTGACTCATCCCTGAAGACTTCTCTGTCCATGATCTCAAAGAGGAGGCTATCTACAACAGATGGTGCTGGTTTGTCATCATCTCGCATTCTTTCACACACCTTGTATCCTAGCTCATCCGTATCTTCAGCTGAGTTTATAGCCTCCATGCAGCTCTGAGCTCTTTGAGGTTGTATTGGGTTGACTAGTCTCTCTTTAATCTGTATCCTGTTGGTACAGGTTCTAAGACATGATGTGCGACCATTTTGCAACATGTTTGTTTTGTAGGCATTCCCTTTTGCTAGATTGTGAGCTCGGTCCAAAAATAATCCAATGATGATCCATCCAAGGTCAAGACGTTGTGCGAATGGTGCATTGTGTGGCCAATTGTACTGTTCTCTGACCTTGTGCACTCTCAGTATGTCTCTTCCTAGTAGAAGGATAATTGCAGCATCTGGGTCGCGTGCTGGAATCATGTCTGTTATCTGCGTCAGATAAGGGTAGTGACGTGCAATTTCAGGTGTGGGGATCTCTGATCTATCATCTGGTATCATATCACATTCTATGAGAGTGGGGAGAGTCAGCTGTGTTTTCCCATCTAATGACTCAATGGTGTAGTTGCTTGCTCTCCTCCCTGCTGTCTCTATAACTCCTGAACATGTATTTAAAGTATATGGAGTTAAACTTCCTCTGTCACTGAAGAGGTCAAAGAACTCTGTTCTTGCCAGAGATCTGTTACTTTGCTTGTCTAAGACTGCATACATTCTGATTGCCCTCTCTCTGAGGCCTGCAGGATACACCTTGACTATCTTGAAGCATGATATAGAGCTAAATGTCTCTGTGCAGATCTCAGTGCACTTTGAGGTTATTGTTGGTGTTGCACTCTTTTTTTTTGCTCCCCACCATGATCTTCTTGGGTAACTGGATTCTCCATTTTCCATGGTGCTGGTCCTGGATGCAACACAGACAGATGCTTGTCATTATTGCATTCCTTGCACCGTATTGCTTTCACACAATCTTTTGCAAGATGTTGAGTTGAACCACAGCCTCTGAAACAAATGCCATTGTCCTTAAGATAAGACTTGCGTTCCTCTATTGTCTTGCTTCTGAAACTGCGTCATGTTCTAAGTGGATGAGGCTTGTTATGTATTGGACACTGCTTGTCTGCTTGTCTGGGCCCTCAATTTTAATCCTGTTTGGCTTCAATCTCAGGCGGTACTTCTGTCTTCCGTACAGACACTGTTGCTCTGCGTTCTTTATTGTATGCTGATGGTTATTTCTCTGTCTTTACAGAGCTCGAGCCTCCCATGTTCAAAAAGGTGAAGCTTGGGTCATTGTTCATTTTAGCTTGATTCATGATAAACTTTGCGAGGAAGAAGAAAGGTGGAAATGCCACTAGACGATCTTCCTCGTATTTTGATGCTTGCGTGATCCATCTTTCTTGTAAGTTGTAAGGAAGATTTTTGATTATCAGGTTGACTCCACGTGCTGTATCCAAATATGAGAGGCCTGGCAGGTATCCACCAGCTTTTGCTGCTTCCAGCTCTAAAAGTATGTCTCCAAGCTCTCTCAGCTTCTGATTGTCTGTCTTTGTTTGCTATTTTTGGATAGATTGGCATTTTCTTGAGAAGTGCATTTTCAATTTCTTCAAGTGACCCATAGCAGTCTTCCAATCTCTGCCATACCATGGTAAGCCCTGCCATTGCATCATTAACATGTACTGACCTGATTCTTTTGGCTTGCTCAGAAGACTCTGGTCTGAGCCATTTGGAGAGTAGGTCAAGCTTTTCTCTGTCTGTCAAAATTAAGTCTTGGGTGCTGCTTAGAAAAAATGACTTCCAGGCCCAATAGTTTTCTGGACGGTCGTCAAACTTCAGGAGGCCAGAGCTCACCATTTCACGGTATCAAGTATTTTGTCACATCTGTGGCTCCTGCTTCTTCAGGTGAGCATTTTCTGGGAATAAACACAGGGTATGTTTTTGACTGATAAGACAGTGGGGGTGCTTGGTTAAATTCACTCTGGTTGTGTGGCTGTTCTCCCTTGCTGCAAGTCTTTCTGCTATAGGTCAGATTTATGTTTTCCTGAGGAGGTATTATGTCACCATTTGTTCGGTTTCCTGAAGGATCAACAGATTGGTCTCTGAGTATGTAACCGCTTGGCTTGTCATAGTACAGTTCTGGTTTGGCCTTGTAGCATCGAGTGATATCAAAGTTGTCTGCTGATAGCGGGACCTTTGATGATTTTGATGCATCATTAGACTGTTGATCAGTGTACATGGTAGAATGCAATTGTACATACTCACTGTTCCATTGGATTACACTGAGAGGCGTCACCTGGGTTTCTATCAAAGAGCATTCTCTGTACTGTTCTTCGGCAGCTCTCATTAGAACCTCGGCTTCAGCTAAGGCTGCTTAAGCATTTTTTCTTGATTGGGAATATCTAAAGATGCTTTCACCTCTGCTTTTCTTCTAAGTGCTTCAGCTTTACTTTTAGCTTCAAACATATGATTTTCTTCATCTATGCAACCCTGTTCTCTTATAATTTCGGCTTCACATATTGCATAGGAAGCCAGTGCATGTGTGGCTTCTGCTTTTACAAGGGCCTTGGTGGCTGCAGCAATGGTGGACATCAGGTTAGAGCAGCTTGAATGTCTCGAGCTAGTGCACTTGGACCTGGCAGCTTCAGCACTAGCTGATGTCTGATCCGATTGACTAGAGACTCTAGAGCTTAAGCAGCGTAACCTGGTCTTTGGCATGCTGTATGTGCTTTCCTCTGCTTGTGTATGCTGAGGGATGGCTGATCTGTATCCTGCATGATGAAACAGATTATTTCTCTGTAGTGTCTGTGGCTGAAGAAGTTAGTTGATGATTAGAATGAATCCACTCTTCCTTAGACTAGGCCCGCTGTGTTAAAAGACTTTTTACTGTTCTGCCATCACAATGGGGCTGATTTACGAAACGTTTGCGCCATGAGTATCGGCGCATCTGCGTGCGCAACGGCTGTTTTGGTATTTACAAAACATTTGTGCCGGAAGCGCAGCGCTATTTCCCATTTACTATAGTGTTCTCGGCGGACGGGAGGAGGCGCTCAGTGCGCTACTATGGACCTGGCGCACGGCATCTTAAAATCTAAATATAAAGAAGCTGGAAGTGCCAATATAATGGGGGTGACATGGGGTGATGTGAGGAAGTGTAGTGACACCTGCCCAAGTAACAAATATGCCCAAAATAGTGTGAGAAAGTAACTTTTTCAGAACCAGCCCGTTGTGCCGGCAATTACGTTTAGAACTTCAAGGGTTTTTTTGAGCTCAGCGCGGGAATTTCACTTGTTCAAATGCACAGGGACACTGCGCCGGCAAAATCTTCGTAAATGTCAAGTCACGTAAATCAATTTGCATAAGTTGAACAGGCGCAGCTCTGAACTTTCCATTATATAACAGTGCGACATTTCTAAAGGAAAAAAAAGGCATTTAAAAGCACCGGCGGCTATAATGAATTGTCGGCTCCTGGCAATATAGAGAAAAGTCATTGAAAGTCATTGATAAAAAAAAAATAAAAATGCGTGGGGTCCCCCCAAATTCCATTGCCAGGCCCTTCAGGTCTGGTATGGATATTAAGGGGAACTCCGTGCCAATTTTTAAAAAAAAAATTACGTGCGGGTCCCCCTCAAAATCTGTACCAGGCCCTTCAGGTCTGGAATGGATTTTAAGGGGAACCCCCGCGCCAAACTTAAAAAAAAAATAGTGTGGGGGTCCCCCTAAAAATCCACACCAGACCCCTATCCGAGCACGCAACCTGGCAGGCCGCAGGAAAATAGGGGGGACGAGAGAGCGCCCCCCCTCCCTCCTGAACCGTACCAGGCCACATGCCCTCAACATGGGGAGGATGTCCCCATGTTGATGGGGACAAGGGCCTCATCCCCACAACCATTGCCCAGTGGTTGTGGGGGTCTGCGGGCAGGGGCTTATCGGAATCTGGAAGACCCCTTTAACAAAGGGGACCCCCAGATCCCAGCCCCCCCTGTGTGAAATGGTAATGGGGTACAAATGTACCCCTACCATTTCACAAAGAAAGTGTAAAAAATGTAAAAATGACAATAGCCGGTTTTTGACAATTCCTTTATTAATGTCGCCTCCTTTCTTCCATCTTCTTCCATCCTCTTCTTCTTTTCTCCATTCGGGTTTCTTCCTCCATCTTGTTCTTCATCTTAATCTTCATCTTCCTTCTTCCTTCGGTGTTCTCGTCCGCATCTTGCTCCGGCTTCTTGTTCCCCTTCTTCTTTCTTCGGCCGCTACGCTTGAATTTGAGGTTCCCGCTGTGTGACGCTTCAGTTCTTCAGTTCTCCTCTGGGTTCGCTGCCACCCAGTGGCTCCGCCCCCTCTGACACCACGGGGAAAGTCTCTGTGAAATCCTTGTGCGTCAGAGGGGGGCGGGGTCACCGGGTGGCAGCAGACCCAGAGGAGAACTGAAGAATCACACAGCGGGAACCTCAAATTCAAACGGAGCAGCCAAAGAAAGAAGAAGGGGAACAAGAAGCCGGAGCAAGATGCGGACGAGAATACCGAAGGAAGAAGGAAGCTGAAGGAGAAGATGGAGGAAGAAACCCGAATGGAGAAAAGAAGAAGCTGGAAGAAGAAGGGGGAAGAAGAAGATGGAAGAAGATGGAAGAAAATAGAAGACATTAATAAAAGAATTGTCAAAAACCGGCAATTGTAATTTTTTTAATTATTGACACTTTTTTTTGTGAAATGGTAGGGGTACATTTGTACCCCATTACCATTTCACACAGGGGGGGCGGGATCTGGGGATCCCCTTTGTTAAAGGGGTCTTCCAGATTCCGATAAGCCCCCTGCCCGCAGACCCCCACAACCACCGGCAAGGGTTGTGGGGATGAGGCCCTTGTCCCCATCAACATGGGGACATGGTGCTTTGGGGTCACAGACCCCCAAAGCATCCTCCACATGTTGAGGGCATGTGGCCTGGTACGGTTCAGGAGGGAGGGGGCGCTCTCTCGTCCCCCCCTCTTTTCCTGTGGCCTGCCAGGTTGCTTGCTTGGATAAGGGTCTGGTGTGGATTTTTAGGGGGACCCCCATGCTATTTTTTTTTAAGTTTGGCGCGGGGGTCCCCTTAAAATCCAGACCAGACCTGAAGGGCCAGGTACGGATTTTGTGGGGAACCCCCACGCCATTTTTTTTTTAAATTTGGCGCGGAGTTCCCCTTAATATCCATACCAGACCTGAAGGGCCTGGTAATGGAATTTGGGGGACCCCCACGCTTTTTTTTTTTCCTATCAAAGACTTTCAATGACTTTTATCTGTATTGACGGGAACCAGCAATTCATTACAGCCGCGAGTACTTTTAAATGACTATTATTTTACTTTAGAAATGTAATTTTGCTCTCAAATAGGGATGAGCTTCGAGTTCGAGTCGAACTCATGTTCGACTCGAACATTGCCTGTTCGCCCGTTCGCCGAACAGCGAACAAATTGGGGTGTTCGCGGCAAATTCGAAAAATCTATGGGAGAAATCTAAAGTGCTAATTATAAAGGCTTATATGCAAGTTATTGTCCTAAAAAGTGTTTGGGGATCGGGGTCCTGCCCCAGGGGACATGTATCAATGCAAAAAGAAGTTTTAAAAACGGCCGTTTTTTCGGGAGCAGTGATTTTAATAATGCTTAAAATGAAAAAATAAAAGTGAAATATTCCTTTAAATTTCATACCTGGGGGGTGTGTATGATATGCATGTAAAGTGGCGCATGTTTCCCGTGTTTAGAACTGTCCCTGCAAAAGATGTCATTTTTGAAAGAAAAAAATGCATTTAAAACTGACTCGCGGCTATTAATGAATTGTCGGCTCCCGGCAATACATACAAAAGTCATTGATAAAAAAAAAATAAAAAGCGTGGGGGTTCCCCAGAATTCAATTACCAGGCCCTTCAGGTCTGGAATGGATATTAAGGGGAACCCCGCCGCAAATTAAAAAAAAAATTGACGTGGGGTTCCCCCAAATATCCACTCCAGGCCCTTCAGATCTGGCATGGATTTTAAGGGGAACTCCACCCCAAATTAAAAAAAAAAATGGCGTGGAGTCCCCCTAAAAATCCATACCAGACCCCTTATCCGAGCACGCAACCTGGCCGGCCGCAGGGGAAAAGGGGGGGACGAGAGAGCGGCCCCCCCTCCCTCCTGAACCGTACCAAGCCACATGCCCTCAACATGGGGAGGATGTCCCCATGTTGATGGGGACAAGGGCCTCATCCCCACAACCCTTGCCCGGTGGTTGTGGGGGTCTGCGGGCGGGGGGCTTATCGGAATCTGGAAGACCCCTTTAACAAAGGGGACCCCCAGATCCCGGTCCCACCCCCTATGTGAATTGGTAAGGGGTACATTGTACCCCTACCATTTCACGAAGAAAGCGTAAAAAAATGTTTAAAAAAACACACAAACACCTTGAAAAAGTCCTTTATTTAAAAAAAAAAAACAAAAAAACATTCCAGCGGTGAAATCCATTGTCCCGCGGCGATCCCGATGTCCAGCGCTGTCCTTCATTGGTTGTGCCTGAGCGGACCTGATGGGGAACTCCCTCTCAGTATTTTAAATGTATAGACCCGCCCCTTCTAAAGTTCCCCATCAGGTCCGCTCAGCGGACCAGATGCGGAACATGAGAAGGGGCGGGTCTATACATGTATTACCAAAGTGAGAGCAGTTCCCCATCAGGTTCGCCCCCTCGGTATGTCGGACCCGCCTACGTCATTGGCTTGAGCGGGGAACTTCCTTCACTGTGTAATTTAAATTTGTTAAAGGGGTCTTCCAGATTCCGATAAGCCCCCCGCCCGCAGACCCCCACAACCACCGGGCAAGGGTTGTGGGGATGAGGCCCTTGTCCCCATCAACATGGGGACATCCTCCCCATGTTGAGGGCATGTGGCCTGGTACGGTTCAGGAGAGAGGGGGGGCGCTCTCTTGTCCCCCTATTTTCCCCTGCGGCCGGCCAGGTTGCGTGCTCGGATAAGGGGTCTGGTATGGATTTTTAGGGGGACTCCACGCCATTTTTTTTTAATTTGGGGTGGAGTTCCCCTTAAAATCCATGCCAGATCTGAAGGGCCTGGAATGGATATTTGGGGGAACCCCATGTCAATTTTTTTTTAAATTTGCGGCAGGGTTCCCCTTAATATCCATTCCAGACCTGAAGGGCCTGGTAATTGAATTCTGGGGAACCCCCACGCTTTTTTTTTTTTTTTTTTATCAATGACTTTTGAATGTATTGCCGGGAGCCGACAATTCATTAATAGTCGCGAGTCAGTTTTAAATGCATTTTTTTCTTTCAAAAATGACATTTTTTGCAGGGACAGTTCTAAGCACGGGAAACATGCGCCACTTCACATGCATATCATACACACCCCCCAGGTATGAAATTTAAAGGAATATTTCACTTTTATTTTTTCATTTTAAGCATTATTAAAATCACTGCTCCCGAAAAAACGGCCGTTTTTAAAACTTCTTTTTGCATTGATACATGTCCCCTGGGGCAGGACCCAGGTCCCCAAACACTTTTTAGGACAATAACTTGCATATTAGCCTTTATAATTAACACTTTAGATTTCGAACGTTCGAGTCCATTGTATTCAATAGGGTTCTAAAGTTTACACGAACATTTTGTCTGTTCGCAGGTTCTGGTGCGAACCGAACAGGGGGGTGTTCGGCTCATCCCTGCTCTCAAACTGTTATAAACATGGAAAACTTTACAGGCATACTATAGACACCCCCCAGGTATGATATTTAGGGCCAGTTCACACCGGATGCAGTGCAGTGCGTTTTTTTGATGCATGAAAAACGCAAAGAAAGTTGATCACATTAATGCCAATGACATAGTTCACACCACTGCAGTCCGTTCCAGTGCGTTTCAGAAAGGAAAAAAAATGGTCATGCTGCATTTTTTAGGTACAGAACTGTACTGGACCACAGTAAAACACATCAAAAACGCTACAGAACGTACCAAAAACGCACTGGAATGCACCGGAATGCACCTAAATGCACCAAAGATGCACTGCAACACACTTGTCCTAAGTGAAAAGAGGGGGGAAAAAAACACTGGACTGCATCAAAAACGCACTGGAATATGTCAAAAACGCGCATGCAGAAAAGCACCTGGAACGCATCCAGACTGCGTTTCTATGGTGTGAACTAGGGCCAGTTCACACCATAGAAACGCAATCTGGATGCGTTCCAGGTGCTTTTTTGCATGCACGTTTTTGATGCGTTCCAGTGCATTTTTGGTATGTTTTTGATGCAGTCCAGTGCTTTTTTTTACCCCTCTTTTTTATTAACCATAGATAAGGACAAGTGTGTTCCAGTGCGTTTTTGGTGCATTTAGGTGTGTTCCTGTGCGTTCCAGTGCGTGTATGATGCATTTTGCTGCGTTCCAGTACAGTCCAGTGCAGGTAAAATGCAGCATGTTCTACTTTTTTTGTACAAACACTGCCATTTAGAACCATATAACCAACTTTCCATGCATTTTTGATGCATAAACACGCAATGGACTGCATGTGGTGTGAAATGGCCCTTAAGCAATTTGGCATATTTAAAGGCACTTCTCCTTGTTTTGTTTTTGGTGTTGTCCAAATTGGTGACTTTGATATATGCCCCTTAGGGTGGGACCTGGGCCATTTTAAGGCCAATAACTAGAAGATAAGCCAGCCAAGTGGGGACTAGCAAAATTACCAAGTCAGTTCCCATAGACTGCAATGGTATTTGTTGGTGGGGGGGGTTGTGCTTGTCCCATCTCTAATTTTGTAGCATGCTGGATAATGTGCTTAATTTTGGACAGGGGGGGGGGTTATTTTCTTCTAGCTGCAGTTGTGTTGTCCTGAGCATGCCCAGGCAGTTATTTTATTTTTTTGGTGCTTTTTGTGTGTGAACAGCATCGGGATATTTCTGGGCATGCTCAGAGAGTGTTTTTATGGGTTAGTAATTGAAGGACATCCTTAACAGGTGTGCCCACTTTGAAGTTCAGTCTCTACATTGGGTGAACTTGCATTTTGGGTGTTTCATGGACTGTGCATGTGTTTTCAATTGCCTCATTAGCACACAAACCTATGTTATATAAAGCTCGCAGATAGCATGCTCTCCCTTGCCCTGAAAAGAGGCAAGTGTGTGTGTGTGCGTGCGTGTGTCCGGCAAAAAGTACATTTTGGTGTCCTTATCGAGTTTGTAACATATGTATTTTATTTGCTATGTCTTTGCAAAACAGATGTTTGTTTTAATTTTATTGATTGTATTTTTTTGTGTGGGGGGAAATGTTCCCCTGAAATAATTTTGATGTTGTTAATGTGTGTTGTTTGTTCACTTTGATTTAATTGTCTGTGCTGCATTATTTTGCGAAAACTTTCTCAAGATGTTGTGAGTCTGTGACTAATGTTTCAAATTGACCATATTTTTTATTTTGGCTTCCCTTTGTTTTGTTGACCAATAAAATTTGATGCAAAGTTTTGATGTTTGTTTTGTGTTTTTTCTTTGCAACAAATGTGACAGCTGATTGGCATGTCAAAACAAAACAGGTCTGATTTGTCTACCCTGGTGCCTTCATGCTAGCATATGCATGTATTGTGTGCTGCCATGGATAGTCACCAGGAAATGAAAAATACAGAGCGGTAAGTATTCACTTTTCCTTTTTACTGCAGTGGTTCTCAGCCTCAGTCCTCAAGTACCCCCAACAGGACATGTTTTGTGAATTTATCTTATCGAGAATTGCTGTCCAAAATACAAAACCATTGACTGTGATTTAAAGCACATGTGCAAGATGAAGGAAAACCTGCAAACATGGCCTGTTGGGGGTACTTGAGAAGCACTGATTTAGAGCACTGCACTTAAAACTAGCTCAAGGCAATACGATTCTAATTGTGGGCATTTTGAGGGAAACCAAGTAAGTGTTAGAACCCCCTGCTTGTTTTTTTGTTTGTTTTGTTTTTTAGGTTGGGCTTTGTGTCCCTTTTAGTAAAATTGGCTTCACTTCCTGTCACACAGCTAAACAGGAAGTGAAGGTAAAACCCTACCAATTTCTTTTCTTGGGGACACACAGATCAATCTAACTAGTGTCCCCATTAAGCAAATTGCACTCTAGCACTTTGTTGTGTACACCCCAAATCATTGGGTAGTTTAGGGTTTAGTAAAGACAAATCCACTCTGCAGTAAAAGTGTAGCTGCTTAAAATCTGAGGGGAAGCACTGGTGATTGTAACATCCAATCATGTAAAAGCAAAGATGGTGTTTTTTTTGTTTGCTTGCATGTCCCCCTTGGATATCCAGCAAGTGCACTTGTAGTGCAAAGTAGATTTGCCTTTAGTAAATAAACCCCAAAGTCCAAAATACCTAATAATAATTTGGGGTGTACCCCGCAAAATGCTGGAGTGCAATGTACATAATGGGGAAAGTATTTAGATTGACCTGTGTGTCGCCAAGGAAAGACATTGGTAGGGATTTACCCTCACTTCCTGTGTGGCTATGTGACAGGAAGTGAATTATTTGGAAGGATAAAGTGGCCAAATTTGGGAGTTGTCTTCATCCTATCAGGGGTGCAGACATCCCCAAAAACTGTGTAGACTTGTAATCCCTCTGCACTCTATCCCCAAGCAAAAATAAGAAAGGATTTCATTTAGTTTAACTTTGCAAAGACACATTCCTAAGTTGAATTGTGATGCATGTCAATGGCCCGTTTAGACCCTCTTTAATCACTCGAGATCAGCGCTATAACTGATCGACGGCCACAGCACGGTCCTCAATTGCCGGGAGTCCGTCAATAGACGTCCTCCCCTTCGCGTGTGCGCTGTGGTCACCGAGTCACTGAGACTCGGGTGATGACAGATCCGAGTAAGGGGCCGATCCCTGCCTCTTACCATGTGATCAGCTGTTAGCCAATGACAGCTGATCACGTGATGTAAACAAAAGTTGGGTAATGGTTTTTGTTTTCTCCTTGTGCTGACAGCGTGAGCATAAAAAAAGGCAATCACCGGCTTTTGTGCAAGGGACATCGGGCCTGAAGAGGAAGAGGCAATTCTGCGTCATCTGTGACAATCAGTAGCCCCTGCCAGTGCCACCTATCAATGCCCACCACTGGTGCCAATCAGTGCCACCTAGTGCTGCCTATCAGTGCCCATCACTGCCAACTATCGTTGCCACCTAGCAGTGCCACTTCTTAATGCCCACCAGTGCCAACTAGCAATGCCACCTCTCAGTGCCCACCCTTGCCACCTTATCGGTGCCCATCAGTGCAGCCCATCAGTGCAGTCTCATCAGTGTACATCAATGAAGGAGAAAAATTACCTTTTTTCAAAATTTTCGAAATATTAACCACTTCCCTACCGCCCACCGTCAAATGACATCCTTGGCTTTGTGCGGTGACATCTGAATGATGCCTGCAGTTGCAGTCATCATTCAGATATCATTCTTTTCAGCCGGCGATTCTGTGCATGATAAAAACGTTCCGCCGCTTGATCGTTCTTATAGGCGGCGGGAGGGGACGGCCCCCCCCTCCTGCTGCCATCCGGTGCTTCTCCGGGCTCTCCCGTGCCATCTGGGGCTCGGAGAATGAATTGGCCGGCGCCGGATGGGAAGCATAGAGATGACTGGTGACCAGATGGTCACCAGTCATCTCTATGACCGTCGGAGGCCTGGGCGCGATGTTATGAAATCACGCCGGGTTCCCGTTTGTAAACAAAGCCGTGATCTCGGCTGTCAGCATGAGATCAGGAATTTTTTTGACCGATCTCATGCTTTCCAGCCTGGAGGAGAGATGTGGGGTCTTATTGACCCTGCATCTCTCCATAAAGAGGACCTGTCACAATAGATTCCTATTACAAGGGATGTTTACATTCCTTGTAATAGGAATAAAAGTGATCAAAAAAACAACAAAGTTGAAAAAAGAGTAAAAAATAAAAAAAAAAGTCAAAAACAAAAAAAAGAATAAGAAAAATGCAAAAAAAAACACCCATGTTCCCGGTAGCTCGCGCTCAGAAGCGAACACACACGTAAGTCCCGCCCACATATGTAAACGCCGTTCAAACCACACATGTGAGGTATTGCTGCGTGCGTTAGAACGAGTGCAACAATTCTAGCACTAGACCTCCTCTGTAATGTGAAAATGGTAACGTGTAAAAAAATTTAAAGCATTCCATGAGTGTGCACAATTTTAAAGCGTGACATGTTAGGTATCTATTTACTCAGCATAACAACATCTTTCACATTATACAAAAAAATTGGGCTAACTTTACTGTTTTGTAATTTTTTTTAATTCATGAAACCATTTTTTTTTCTTTAAAAGGCGTTTGGACATTTATTGCGCAAATACAGAGCGAGATAAAAATTTGCAATGACCGCCATTTTATTCCCTAGGGTGTCTGCTAAAAAAACATATATAATGTTTGAGGTTTTGAAGTAATTTTATAGCCATAAATTTATGATTTTTACATGAAGGAGAGAAGTGCCAGAATAGGCCCAGTGCTGAAGTGGTTAAAATATCCCAATTTTTTTTTTTTTAGTCGGTCTTTTGTAGGTGATCAAATAGCACCAAAAGAAAGCTCTATTTGTGTGCAAAAAAATAATACATTTTCATTGGGTTACAGTGCTGTATGAGCGCGCAATTGTCATTCAAATTGCATCAGCGCTGAAATGTGAAAATTGGTCTGGGCAGGAAGGGGGTTTAAGTGGCCAGTAAGCAAGTGGTTAATATAAGGCTACATGCACACGGACGTTTTTCCAGCCGCTTGTTTGAGCGTTTTTGGCAGCTTAAAAACGACTCTCAATTAGGGCTGTGGAAATTAACTATTAATTCCTCGATTAATCGATTAATTGTTTTGATCGATCAAAATTCTTTTGATCAGTACTCACCTCTCCACCGGCGGGGCTTGCCGTGTCCATCTGAAGGGCTCCTTTGCTGTGCCTTCATATCTGCATGCCGGTGGGACCTTACTATCTGCCACACGCAAGGGCTATTACACTTCCCTCTATCACTTCCCTTTATCAACCTGGGATTCTACAGCCATCCACTGAGAGTTGTGATCGTTCCCTTCACGGGACATCTACATGCCGACGGACTGATGTTAACCCTTCCTCATCTGGATTCAGCAGTGGTATTGTTGTACACATTTTTATACCAGTATCATACTTAGCTACATGTTTTTATGACTGCTTTTGCTGCCGTTTGGTATTACTCGCACCATTTTTACAGTTTATGTAGCTACATCGATTTTATCTCCAGTGTAATATTTATTTTGTTACCTACTTGAAGACTATAAAAGTTTTAATGCTATTCCCACCGAGCGCTGCCTCTGTGTGTTTTTTGTATCCTGCTATCCATTTTTCCAGTGGTTGGTCGCTGCACTGGGAATCGGCCTGCAAGGAGATCAGCTAAAAGTAGTTGGATCTGTATGTGCGTTATAATTAATCGAAATTAGTCGATTAATCGATTAATTAAAAAATCTATTAATCGAACACGAAAATTTTAATCAGTAACAGCCCTACTCTCAATGTTAGCCTATGGCCTCATGGCCACCATGGCGTTTTTGAGCTGTAAATGGCATAGGCGTTTTTAGGCCCCATGTACACGGGACGCTGGTGCAAAGTGTTCAGAACTAAGGTTGAAAGCGGCGTTTGCATGCCGCGTTTTAACACATTTGCGTCTATATGCGTTTAGTTAGGAAACATCATAAGGAGCCGCCCTATGCTCCAAAAACAGTATTATTAACCATTTCAGCTATTTTGTGAGACCAGAGTGAGTATCAGCAGCTGAGAGAGCAGCAGTGTACTTGTATTTAGCGTGTCACTTGCCACGTCACCTGCCACAAGTTGTGGATTGTCCACTTGCCACGTCACCTGCCACAAGTTGTGGATTGTCCACTTGCCACGTCAGCTGCCCCAAGTTGTGGATTGTCCACTTGCCACGTCAGCTGCCCCAAGTTGTGGATTGTCCACAATGCAATGGAAGCAATTTCATTTTTTTATATATATATATATATATAAATATATATATATATATATATATATATATATATAATGGTTTTTCCTCATTTGCCATAATTTTTGAGTTTATCAATGTAAAAAAATAGGTCACCTTTAAAAACGCTTCTAAACTAAAATGCGGCTAAACGCCGGTACCCGCGTCTGAAACGTGGAAATCTTTAGCGTCTGAAGGCATTTTTTGGCTTTGTGAAAAACGAGGTTAAACGCAACTGCAGATTTTTTTTTTCAAGGCCAAAAAAAGTGTTTTTGATGTAATAGAATTCAATGGACCCGTATCCAAAACGCAAGTGCGGCGATTTGCGTTTTTTTTTAACCTGTTTATAGCTGGTTGTTAAAGGAAATGTAAAAAAAATAAACATTGCCGGCTCTAAAAAAAACAAATCTAGAAAAAAATGGCGATGTACCCCATACTCATTCACATAGGGTGGGGGGGCGGCATCTGGGGGCCCCCTTATTAAAGGGGGCTCCCGGATTCCAAAAATCCCCCCGTCTGCAGACTCCGACAACCAACGGCCAGGGTTGTCGGGAAGAGCCCCTGCCCCAAAGCACCCACCTCCCCATGTTGAGGGCATGCTCGGATAAGGGTCAGGTTTGGATTTTGGGGGGGACCCCCACGCCGTTTTTTAAAATCCATACCAGACCTAAGGGCCTGGTATGCTCCTGGAGGGGAACCCATGCCGATTTTTTAATTAAAATTTGGCGTGGAGTTCCCCTTCATGATTCATACCAAACACGGGACAGCGAGCGCGAGGCTCCCGAGAACCAGAGCGATGGCATTGCGCTGGAGACATTCTCGGCCAGGTAGTCGCCTCTAGGACACGACTTGAGCGGCTGCTTCACGCTCAAGTCGTGTCAAAGTTGCCTCGCAAAGTCGCGCTGTCCCTGTGTCAGCTGGCACAGGAGTTGCCCCGCGAGTCGGATCGTCTTCATCCGACCTACCGGGCGACCTCTATTCAAATGAATGGGCTCCCATAGGGAACCATTCATTTTTAATAGAGCGCCGCTCAAATTTTTATTTACTATAGCAGTGCGCCGCCGGTTCCTGCGCTCAATTAAGGATTTATCCGGCGCACCAATTAAGGTATGAACCGGCGCAGCGCACTGTTTATAGTAAATCACCCCCAATGTGTCTGAAGTACAAGGCTTGGCAGACAGCTAACAACTTCCCAATAAAAACTGAAGCCGAAGGGTTAACAGTTGTAATCTTTACTGAGAATTCGATTTAAGTTTGTTTAAGTTTCTTAAATTTTGTTTGTAAAACTGCAAAACACAAATTATAAAGTATACATTAGCATTGAACATTACATTACAAAATGCAAGCACAGTCAGGCATGCTACATTAGTGTAAGGCCCAAGCTAACATAAATGTAGCCTAGTGTAAATAAACTCCCTGTCAGAAACTACTATCAAACACACATAAAAATGCAGTAGTATTAGTAGAACACATACTACTTCATTAAATGCCTACTTACAGACATATGCTTCCAAGGCCAGTTTTAAGAAATGGTGGAGCTAATGCCATGCTTCTTTAAGCAAAATGTTTGCTGGACAGGAAGTGGGCGTAATATACTACAGTTTCCTGCCAGCAATGAATACCAATTTAAAGCAACAGTATCATAAGTAAATATGTACTGTATGATGACAGAACAATCTAACAGGTTTATTGCACCTCCAGAGAATACACTCCTGGGCTGTGAGAGAAGACAGACAGCAGGTAGGCAGGTAGGCCCGCCCCTCTTCTCTCCTGCCAATTTGCAAGAAGCCTTTGTATTTTTTTTAATAAGTTGACATAATACAAAGGCTTCTGTAATTGTGCAGAAGTAGGGGGGGGGGGGGGGAGGTGGGCATAGCAGTTTTTCTATCAGGGAAGAATAGTTAGGAGAGTATAAAGAGTTTACATTCTTAGATAAATTATTTTTTTTTATCCATAAAGATTTTATTCAGCATTAAAACAACAGCCAATACAAAACAAGACAATTTTCAACATAGGATGTAAACAAAGAGTAGCTCAGGCTCTACAATGAGGATGGTTTCACCAATAACAATTTCAAGAACCCCCATGATGTACCTCCCAACAACAAAATATGCACAATCGCTCCTAGGAGCAAAAATAAATTAGCAGGTAACCGGTAAGGAACCCCGAGTCTGCTTGAGTAGGACCCAGTGCTACTAGGCTTTACCAGCTTATTGGGAAGCAGAGGCCCAGGATAATGTAGTTCAGAGCCCACCTTAAATCTTAATATCTATCCCTGAGGGAGTGCTCATCTTGAAATGGAGGAGTATAGGGGTCACCTGTAATCAACCCCGACAACCCCAATTCCGCATATCACCAGAGTGATCAGGACAGGAAAAAGGAAGAGCGAAAGGAAAGAAAAAAAACACACAGGAGGGGGATATGAAAGAGGGCGGGGGGAGTAGAGGGAGGAAGTCTCCGGAAGACTGCCCGGAGAGGGGGTGGGGGAACCACCATCTACCCTCTCCATCTATCTTATCTGGAGAGAAACGGTCGTACTTCACAATTTGTACCCAACAGCTGAGAGAATCTATGACCCAAGATCCAATCAAACGCTCCTTAACGAGAGCACCTGATAGTCTGCCGAATTACTAAATTTAAACCAGTCATCCCAGGTAAAAGAAAATTTTGAAATCCTATCTTGTGCAATGTGTATTAGCTCCTCTATCGCTGCAATGTGGTTAATGCGTGTCAACCATTCCTTCATTGACGGTGGCACAGCGGACCTCCAGTGGACCGGTACACACATTCTGGCCGCATTTATCATATGAATCGCAACTGAATTGCGATACCTCTTCCTGGGTATTTCGGAGAGATGAAGGAGATACTGAGCCGGGGAGAACTCCAGAGGGCGTGAGGAGTAGATAAATTATTTAATGTTGAGCTAATTTAAAGCCTGTTTGGTGGATGCAAGTCTTCACCCTGAAAAGTGTAAGGAGGGGGGGGGGGGAATTTACTCTTCAAAAAATAGATAGTACCTTTCTGTAGTACAAACAGAAAACACAGCATCCCTGATGCAAAGACTCTGGCTATTGGGGAATTATAATTTTTTTACAGAAATGAAAGGATACAACCTCCAAAACCAAGTCTGATATTGACCATTAATAGCCACTTTAAATTGGCATTATCAAATGCCTTTTTCATTGTTTAAAGTGATAATGACAATATCCTGGTCGGGGCATGACCTGTCTGTTTCTAAGACCAAAGGAATTTCTGAATATTGCTATGATTATACAGCGTGAAACACATTAGAAGTCTCATTTCTCTTACTGCAATGTGGATGCTGTTTTAAACAGATGAAATAAAGAAGTTGGTTTTTATCAGAGTGTGGTCATCCATACATATTTAGACATGTTTACAATGACGAGTTGGACCAACACCTGCATTTATTGGGACATTCAGCTGCGGACCAATCTCAGCGGTGTTATATTGTTTGGCACCTTCTGAATGTTGTTGACTGCTGAGTGTCCCTGCTTGGGAACGGTGAATAAGACTTAGCAGAATATTAGATAACCTATATTTAATACTTTTCATAGAATTTATGTATTCCCATTTATGAGTAAAACTGGCCTATATGAGCCAGGGTGTGTTAGGTATTTACCCTTTTTTTGGTAGTACTTTAATGTGCACTTCTTTTCTGTGGGTAAGTAAGCTCCCCCATTCCACATGGTGTTGTATAGGGTGTGTAAGTTATCGGTTATGTCATCCTTTCAAATCTTCAAAATATCTGGGGTGACCCCATCAGGCCAGGGGTGGAAATTTCCATCACCCTAACATCCGTATGGAAGGTTTCTAATTTCTTTGGAGGGATAGTGGGAAAGGGGAGCTACTGTAGAAAATCTATAGCAGCTTGCATATCTATGGATTCTGCTCCTTAGATGGTCTTCTTATAACATTGTTGGAATGCAAAGTTAATTTGACTTCACTCTCAGGACTCTGCTGTCTCCTGGCTCTCCTCCTACCCATCACAGCACTCTTTCAATGTTACCTATAACTCTGTTTCCTCCTCTCCACTTCATCTTTCTGTAGGGGTACCTCAAGGTTCTCTTCTCCATTTACACCTCCTCCCTTGGACAATTAATTAACTTCCATGGCTTCCAGTACCATCTCTATGCTGACCACACACACATTTATCTTTCTACTCCTCACCTCACTCATTCAGTCTCCTCTCACATTACTAATTGACATATCAGCATTGATGTCACACCACTTCCCCAAACTCAATCTTTCCAAAACTGAGCTCAGAATTTTTCCTCCAGCCCATGCCACCTCCCCTCACTTCTCCATCAAGAGCAATAATACAACCATCAGTCCCTCCACTCATGCCAGGGTTCTAGGTGTAATCCTGGACTCTGACCTGAACTTTCAGCCCCAAATCCAATCCCTCTCAAACTCTTGCAGACTTCACCTTTGTAACATCTCCAAAATACGCCCCTTTCTAACCATTTAAACCACTTAGCAACTTATTCACTACCTTGTTATCTCTTGCCTTGACTATTGTAACTCCCTCCTCTTTGGCCTACCTCTCCACAAGCTGCCCCCTCCTCATTATATCATGAATGCTGTTTCCAGACTCGTTACCAACCATTCAGTGTTCACCACCCCTCTCTGCCAATCCCTCCACTGGCTTCCCATTACCCAACTAATAAAATTCAAAACACTAACAATAACATACAAAGCCATTTACAACTTTGCCCCAAGCTACATCACCAATCTTATCCAAAATATCACCCAAACCGTCCTCTCCTCTCCTCCCCTCCCAAGACCTCCTGCTCATTAGCTCCCTTGTATCCTCCTCCCATGCTTGTCTCCATGACTTCTACAGAGCCTCTCCCATCCTCTGGTACTCACAAACCCAATCTGTCCGGTTATCTCCTACTCTGTCCACTTTTAGGCGATCCCTGAAAACTCATCTCTTCAGGGAGGCCTATGCAGCCTTCAGCAAACAACCAAATCTTCTACTTCCCTCACCAGTTCATCCCTCACAGTTACTCCCTTTTGTTTCACCAGCCCCTCCCTAGATTATCTGCTTGCATGAGCAGGGCCCTCCTAGCCCTCTTATATTGAATTGTATTGTCTCCCATTATATTGTAAAGCGCTGTGCAAACTGTTGGCACTATATAAATCCTGTATAATAATAATGCAATAATAATTTGACACACAACAAAAAACAGCTCTGTGTGTGTAACCCAGATTCCAATTAGACGGAGGCAGCTATGACTAAGGCCATAAGGCTGAAACACATAATCAAATTCACAGACATAGATTTTAACTTAGTACCTTAATAAAGTTTTCTACATATTAAGAACCTGCTGTGTGCTGGTATGGTCTACTAAACAGTTAATATGGGTAAGGGTACAGGGTCCTTTTACTAGACTTTTTCAGTCGTGTTGTCAAATTTGTGGTATTGGAAGTCCCTGAAGGGGTCTTTAGTGTACTCATACTTATCAGCTAAAAGGGCAAATTGATGTTTAGCTTTCTGCCAGAATAATGTGTGTTCTTGTGATTGGGAAGTGTTGAGATCGTTTGAGTTGTCCTAAGTGTGTTGTTGAGGACTGGGGGGGGGGAGATGGTGTTGAGCTGATTTAAAGCATATTACATTTATTGTACACTTTATTTCTATTAATATTACATTGTATAATTAAATAATTATACAACTCACTAATGCAGAATCAATGGGAGCCCTGCTTATGTCCAGTCAACTCAGTAATCTCATTTTGGTCACTACAGAAAACCCTGCTTCACAAAGATAGGATGTTGGAAATGAAAGCAGGCTTTTCAGTGCTTTTGTGGCAAGCTCAGGATATTCCACCTTGACTTTAATCCAGAGCGTATGGAGATGTGAAGTTGTCTCAAACATGCTTTTAAGGCTACTGTCATTTGCGATCTCAAGCAGTTGATCCTCTTCAAGCACAGACAAAGTCGATTCACCTGGTTTATGCACAAATGATAGCCTGTATCTGCAACATCTCCCCAGCGCTAGAATCACCACCTCAGCTCCACCTCAGGTCATCAGGCATTAGATTTTCATAAGTAGCACACAATCTAGATCCTTTGAATGTGCAGTTTACAGTAGGCTTCACGGTCCCATGAGAATTAATGCCACCACCGATCTGACAGGAGGTGGAACTCAAGGGGTAATGTGTTCCTAACAGGCCACAGACCAGTATGAGTTTCAGGTTCTGGGGGGGTTAGGGACCTCTGGTTTAAAGTTTTATTAGACTATTTTCATTATAACAAGAAGATGACATTAAATTTTTGCAAGCATCACAGACTATGCATTGTACATTTATTGAAACCAAAGATTAACATTATATTTTTTACCCAAACCAACTTTGGGCAGTATAATTATTATGATACTCTAACCTCTGTAACTTCTCCATCCATATTTGAATTAGAGCTCATATTTTTTTAACTATCCTATAATATCTGTTTACAAATCAATTTGGGCTCAATTCAAACAAATGTATTTCAGCATTTGGAAATATGAAAAAAATTAATTAATTGTAAGGAGGAATGTTTTCCTCTGCTACTGAGTACAATCTACACTTCTAAAAGTCAGTGATTATAATCTAAATGTACCAATTTTTGAAATAGCATTGTTTATATAGGATTACGTATACACAGTTTCAAAATGTAATTCACAGAGTTATTTTTTATGATATATCCATAGCTGACTCCGCACGTCAAGTTTTCACTTAATCGCTACAATTCAAGATCCGCCTGTCTCCAACTATCTTTGTGTTAATCACCATTGTGAAGCTTTATGTACATCATTGACACTACATGTTTCTGGTTTTCAATTCCATTGTCAAACAAAGCATTACAGTGACAGACACACGTTATCAGATAGGTGGTTAAGAGCTGATTACTTTTCCAACCTATTCTTCAGCATCATGCTCACGGCTCTGTAAGCCCCCTTTAGTGAAAACTCATGCTGCAATTGTAATAGTGTGAGAGCTCTCAGGCATGAAACACCATTAGCATTCTCTTCTTTCTGCTTCACCATTTAAATCTTGATCAATAACTAAGGAAAGGATGCTGCTGCTGAAGAAATTGTATTGTAATAGAAAGATACAAGGGGCAGAAAATCTAGTCAATAGAAGTTTCCATGCACTCATTAATGTCAGTAGGGGTTCTCGGTATCCATCTCATCTCCAAAGTCCTGATAAATTAGTCAATTTAACACAAGAATATCTGGTTATGTTTTGACATTTATTCTTTCTCTGTAGTTAACCTAAGTACAGTATATATTACAGCAAGTTATTACCCTGTAATTCCTCATTGTTTTTAAATGAGGTATTTATTATTTAGGTTTTCCAGCTGCTTTTATATGTTTGATATGCTGGTATCTCAGTGTATTATTAATATCCTTGTTAAAGTGTGTTTTATTTTTTATCTCTGGTTATATTCTGTATTGCAGAAACTATACAAGGGGTTTATGGTCAACAAAATTAAACCTGACAGTAACATCAGTAGTTACAACAATAAGAACAGAATACTCATAAGATTTTTCCACCAAGTTAAATATGTATGGCACTTTACTGCAATAGAAGCTGTGCTCTTTATACCTCTTTTATACTGCTGGGCTGCAACACTTCAATAACTCTAAAAGGGTGCTGTTTGGGTAAACCATTGTAACCAAATCATCCAAATCATTATTCTAGAGAGCATTTTTGAAAATGATTCCAACCTTTAGCACAGTTGCTATGAAGCCAAAACCGCAATGACTTTTTTTTTCACCCTGATGTTGGGGACTTTTCATGGCAGCAAACACTCACTAAAAAGCAAAAGCCGCAGGTGCAGCAGTAAATTTGGGGGGGGGGGTGCGGGAGGAATGGAGCAACCATGCAGACAGTGCTGCTGCTAAATCTCTGCCCTAAGGGCAGCTTTAACATTACCAGAGCCCAGAACACCTTGCAGAGTGGTAGCGGGGTGCCAAGTGCTGGAGTGCTCTCTACACTCCTTTACCCAGCACTAGAAGTCACATGTCTGTCAAGCGGATCTCCACCTGACAGATGACTGTTAGTCCCAGCCTCTGGCACTGATGCTGGTGGTTAACATTGAAGAAATTGGCACCGATGTTAGGGGCTAATATTGCATAAACTGGCACCAATATTGGGGGTTATTATTGCTGCTAACAACAATAGTAGGGGTTATTATTAAGGAAACTGGCACCAATGCTGGGGCTTATTATTTCTGCTACTGACATCAATGCTGGGGGTGATTATTGCATAAACTGGCACAGACGCTAGGGGGTTATTATTACAGAAACTTACACTGATGCTGGTGGTTAATACTGCAGAAATTGGCACCGATGTTGGGGACTATTCTTGCATAAACTGGCACCAATTTTGGGGGGAGGGTATTATTGCTGCTACTGACAACAATAGCGGGGGTTATTACAGAAACTGGCACCGATGAGCACCAATTTGAGCATGATGAGACAAAAATTAAACGTAATTATCACATTAAGGCCTATAAAAAGGTTTACTGTAAAGCATGGAGATGGATTTCTGCTGTTTTGTGGTGTAAGAGCTACAAAGGAACATATTAGAGGAAGGTTTGCATTTCTCACTCCAGAAGCTGTGCAATAGTCAAACTTGAACTTTTTAACATGAATATGATCTGAAACATAAGGCCATGTTTGATCTTTCAGTGGTTGTACAGAAAAAAGTTAAGGTTGTTGAGTGGTCATAATAGTCTCCTGGCTTTGACATCAATGAGGCACTTTGGGGAGATCTCAAACAAGACAACCAAATAATTTTTAGGAATATATAATATCCTTAATGGCTGTTTTGCCAGGTACTCATTTATTATTTGGCTTTTGTCATGATGTGACAGAAGCTCTACTGGGGTGTGGGGAGTGGTGGTTGTGGTTCTCACACCGCTATGTCTTGTCTGTGCAATGGGAGGTTAGATACTGTAGATTTCTTTCAGACAATTTGTTTCTCTTTTCTATATTTAATTCTTTCACAGGGGAATACAGTACATGTTGCAAAAATAAGTTACATTGAGGTCAAATGTACAATAGGCCTTGAGTATACAATGTTTTCATCTAACACAGGATTTTGTATTCTTTCCAGCCACTGTGCAACTTGCAGAAACAAACCAAACTCCACAGCTAAGCTAATTTCTGCTTCAGTTTTAGAACTTTACACTTTTGCTTAATCACTGTCCAGTAAGCAAACTGGTGACACAGAAATCTGCAATGCTGATATAGGAAACATTGGCTTCACTTGTCTATCTGTGTGGTTTTCTAGGGGTGGGAGGAATCGCAAGAAATTCTACACAGAATTTCAAACCCTTTAGCTGGTAAAATATATCACATAAATGCATACTTACCAACTGTCCCAAATTTGCCAGGACAATTATTTTGTTTGTTTAGTTGTCCCGCTATGGCTGTCCTGGACTTTGTCCCGAGAATCAGTCATGGGATTGGCATATGAATGAGACAAGACTCATTCATATGCCAATCACAAGGCTCATTCTAATGAAAATAAAGTGGCTTATTCATGTGCTTGTGTGTGGTGGAAGGCCGGGACAGTACCCCCTTAGGGAGTAAAGTCCTAAGTCTGGCACTGGAGAGGAAGTAATAAAAAAACTGGTGAATGGGTGCAGGCAAGCTGTATGCAAGGATTCAGGGGTGTGGATTAGCTCTAAAGGGCGGTGCTAGTGCAGGTCATCTATGTACAGGTGTGCTGTGGACAAGGGATTCATGGGTGGGGGTGAGGGTAGTGCAAGTAAGCTGTGGATAAAGACTACAGGTGAACTCTGGATAAGGGGTGCAAAAGCAAGCTGTGAACGAGGCATGCATAGGTGAGCTGTGACTATTTTCGGGGGTGCTGGGGGTTATTACTGCAAACACTGACACCAGTGCTGGGAGTTATTATTGTGGCCATTGAAACAATGCTGTTTTTTTTTTATTACTTTCGCCAACCAATGATGGGGCTTATTTAATTTCCACTTTCCTATTCTTTTTAAAACATAGAGAAGCAAAGGGGGGGGGAGGTTCCATACTGCAAGCCAAACAATGTGAAGTGATACTCACTTTATTCACCTCGCCCAATTTTTTACTTTACCCACATACAGTATCTCACAAAAGTGAGTACACCCCTCACATTTTTGTAAATATTTTATTATATCTTTTCATGTAGGAAAGAAAAAAATTGCGCTGATCCGTAACCATTAGCTAATAATTGATCGTGTAAAAACACTAAATTAAACACTAACAGATGTGACTCAAATATTGCATAAATGAATGTACAGAAAAAACAGAAAATTTTCTTGGGACACACTGATTGTGGACCACAAAAATTAAATGAAATAAAATAAATAAAAGAAAAAAGAAAAAATCAGAGAGGTGGATAGGTCTTCACTTTTGGTAGAGAAAACACATCAACCAATGACCAATAAGATATCTATGCCTTTTATTACAACATTTTCTGTACAACATCGGAAAGTGAAGCAGTTAATACAGAAACATTGGCATACATTGGAAAGTGATCAGCTTCTTAAAAGTATATTACCTGTTAGACCCCAAATCATTTTCAAGGGGGCCTCATCCCTTGGAAATAGGGTTGCTCCTAGTGTCTTTGATCCCCCGAAAACTAACAGATCTTTCTTTCAGAAGCTTACAGGGTACTACCGATGAAAGACATGTCGAGTCTGTTCTATGAACAGATGTAAGGACAGAAAGATATGTAGTTTCATGTCTACTAGTACATCCCGGGTGTTTTGAAGTTGAACCATTCATCACCTGCTCTACAGAGGGGGTAACTTATCTTATTCAATGTCCATGCGGGTTGCAATACGTGGGGAGCATATCAGTAATATCAAGAGAGGCTTCACCAAACATTCAGTCTCTAGGCACTATGATGAGGTACACCATAGAGATCCATCCAATACCCTATACATGGGGATAGATAGATACAAACCTCATTGGAGGGGGAGCTCGTTAGTCCGGGAGATTTCCAAACAGGAAATGTCCTGGATATACAGATTAAAGACATATGTACCTTTTGGCTTAAATGTCGACACTGACGTAAATGCGTTTATAAACAACTCTTAAATGTTCATTCATTATGAAGGTTAATTTAGATTATTTATGTGGTTTGTACTTTTTCTTTGAAGATTTTTTTCACATTTAGCTAATTTTAATTAGTGTGTATTTCATGCCATTTAAATATGGGCATTGCATATTTTTTTGTTTTTTATATGTGTAGATGTGCTGATTTCAGTTTTATCTACTGAGTCTGGTTTTGTGTCACTATACATTCACGGATCACCAATTTTGAACTTTTGGTATCATATACCGTATTTATTGGCATATAACACGCACAGGCGTATAACACGCACCCTAACTTTAAGAGGGAAGTTTAAGGAAAAAAAATTTCCACAGCCCCCTGCGTATAACACGCAGGCAGAGTTTACCCTCTATTTTCAGGGTAAAAAAGTGAGTGTTATACGCCAATAAATACAGTAAATGAGACCTCTAGTTAATTTTCACCAATTATTTATGTTTCTCAATATTAGTGAATGGGTTTATAGGCCCAGTAAAATGGGTCTCACACTTTCTAACACATGTAACATTAGACACATCATAAAATATTTATTTATAAACGTATGCGTCTTAATCTGACACAATTACAGCCAGCATTTTGGAGATGTGCGGTTTGGCATCATAATATTATTCTGGATGGGTATCCTAGGAGCTTAATATTTTAATATTCAGGCCCAGGACAAGGAGACTACATAGTCTTTAGTATCTCTCCTGTATTCTTTTTTCTTAGCACATTGGTTGCTTATTAGTGCAAACTACCAGTGGATGGGGGTCATTATACTCCTAATTTTATATATATTTTTTAGGATATAATATATACATTGCCCTCCAGGTGCCGCTATTGCGCCCAAGGCGATGAGTCCACTTCAATCACATTTCATCTACATCCGGTTTTGATATGTGAAGGAGGACAATATGTTAGCATAAAACAAATTTTTAAACCTTGGATGTTTAGTCTTCTATAGCAAAGGCAGACACCACATGTTTTTAAATTATAGTGGGCGCTATATGCAATTTAGTTTAACATGCCAAGCTTTTTTCATTTAGGAGTGAGCTATGTTGGATCACTTCAGCGTGCAGGCTGGCATACCAATGTCCAGTTTGAACGCTTCAGTGAGAGATTTAAATATTGCCCACTAGGTGTCACTCCAGCCTTAGGCAGAGGGTGCCCCCTATGTTTATAACTAGTGTAATTTCGGTGTATATATATTGTTTATTAGATGCACCAAGTTTTTTTAATAATAATATATTTTAGTGTGTGGACCATTCTTCTAATTTGCAGTGTGCTTTGAAATGGCAATTGCAGATGGAGTTTTTTACACGCCATAGCCCCAAGGATCAACCATTTACCTTCTAACATGCTGGTGAGTCATCAAAACGAGTGCGGCCAATAGTCTTATGCTGGAGTGGCATTATATGATACTGCGCATGTCTGCTGGATGGTGGTGACCCAAGGTGAGGCTTGGTGTTCTTTGTGCTATAAATAGAGGTGATGCAGTGCGCCGCCCGTGCCCCTGGAAGAAGTACGTTTTTTGCGAAACAGATGTAGGACGGAGCGACGTGCTGACGTCACCTCGAACGGTTCCCAGAAGGACGGGTGTCTGTTGTATGTGCACCGGCCGGGGCACACCAGACTTAAAAGGCTTATATTACCTGCATGATTGTAAGTGCAACACTTTATTTTTAAAATAAACAATTTATATGTGGAGTGTGTATTATCTCTTCCATATCGCATGCATTTGCGGATGATTGTCAGAAGCTGTTGCCTCAAGAAACATATGTGTGTCTGCTGATCTGCGGAGAGAGCTGCTTGTTTTCATGCATTCACTGATCCTCTGTCATGGGGGATCATGACTAGCTGGTAAGGAGGAATTCCTGCTGATTGGTGGTGGAACGACACGTTATTTTTGGATGCAACATTTCACTTTATGGAATTTATTTCTCACAGAGCACTGGTGTTGTCAAAGGGACATTATTCTGGAAATTCACATATGGATTATATGTGTTTTTCTTTTTTATTTAATTTATTTTATTTCATTTAATTTTGGTGGTCCACAATCAGTGTGTCCCAAGAAAATTTTCAGTTTTTTCTATACATGTATTTATGCACTATTTGAGTCACATCTGTTAAGCCCTGTACACACGATCGGTTTTACCGATGAAAACAGTCCGATGGACTTTTTTCATCGGACAAACCGATCGTGTATGGGACCCATCGGTCTTTTTTTCCATCGGTTTTAAAAAATAGAACATGTTTTAAATTTTTCCGATGGATCAAATACCGATAGCAAATTCCGATCGTCTATGGGCAAGTCCATCGGATAAAAAACCCACGCATGCTCAGAATTAAGTCAACGCATGCTCAAAAGCATTACACTTAATTTTTCTCGGCTCATCGGAGTGTTTTACGTCACTGCGTTTGGAACGGTCGGTTTTTTGACTGATGGTGTGTAGGCAACACTGATGGAAGTCAGCTTCATCGGATTTCCGATGGACAAAACCATCGGATTAGAATCCATAGGATATCCGATCGTCTGTATGAGGCTTAAGTGTTTAATTTAGTGTTTTTACACAATCAATCACAACACAATCAATTATTAGCTAATGGTTACGGGTCAGCGCAATTTTTTTCTTTCCTATTATATTTTCTTGTACTGTTGTTTACATGGAAATCGCAGCTCCCAACCAGCAACTGTGATATTGCCCGAAGATATCCGGTTCCCCTTACTTTGAATCTTTTAGCGCAGTTTTTTTTATTTTTTCATATCTTTTCATGTGACAACACTGAAAAAATGACACTTTACTACAATGTAAAGTAGTGAGTGTACAGCTTGTATAACAGTGTAAATTTGCTGTCCCCTCAAAATAACTCAACACACAGCCATTAATGTTCAAACCGCTGGCAACAAAAGTAAATACACTCCTAAGTGAAAATGTCCAAATTGGGCCCAAAGTGTCAATATTTTGTGTGGCCACCATTATTTTCCAGCATTGCCTTAACCCTCTTGGGCATGGAGTTCACCACAGCTTCACAGGTTGCCACTGGAGTCCTCTTCCACTCCTCCATGACAACATCACGGAGCTGGTGGATGTTAGAGAACTTGTGCTCCTCCACCTTCCGTTTAAGGATGCTCCACAGATGCTCAATAGGGTTTAGGTCTGGAGACATGCTTGGCCAGTCCATCACCTTTACCCTTAGCTTCTTTTGCAAGGCAGTGGTTGTCTTGGAGGTGTGTTTGGGGTCATTATCATGTTGGAATACTGCCCTGTGGCCCAGTCTCTGAAGGGAGGGGATCATGCTCTGGTTCAGTTTGTCACAGTACATGTTGGCATTCATGGTTCCCTTAATGAACTGTAGCTCCCCAGTGCTGGCAGCACTCATGCTCAGACCATGACACTCCCATCACGATGCTTGACTGTAGGCTAGGGTGACCAGTTATCCCCGGTTTCAGGGGACAGTCCCCGGATTGAGGACACTGTCCCCGGACCAAGTCTGTCCCCGGTTTTGTCCCCGGATTGGATTTGAACAGGGGCTGGGGCAATTTCACAGACAGTCAGTGCAGAATTAAAAAAATTAATTCAGAAATACACCCCCCCCCCGCTCCGCCGCTCTTACTAGCTTGTAGTGTAGTTTTTCCATTATCTGTGCCCCTTTCTGATGATCATGTGCTGGTCGGAACGGAGGGAATATTTCTTCAGTTTCGGGTGCATGCCCATTCAGCTCCGCTCGCATGTTCTTCTGCCTTGGCTCAAGTCCCGGCCAGCCGCATGCCTGCTTATCTCCTTGCCTTCCCTGGCAGAGTGATATTCCTCCGCTCCCCACCCAGTAGTAGCCGGGGCCCGGAGAGTAAGACTTGACAGGCTGTGAGGCGGGCAGCAGCGGCGACGGGCAGAGAGTCGCTGATTGCCGCCATTACTAGTAAAAAAAAAATATGTCCCCAGATTTCATTTTAAAAATCTGGTCACCTTACTGTAGGCAAGACACACTTGTCTTTGTACTCCTCACCTGGTTGCCGCCACACACGCTTGACACCATCTAAGAACCAAAAAAGTTTATCTTGGTCGCATCAGACCACAGGACATGGTTCCAGTAATCCATGTCCTTAGTCTGCTTGTCTTCAGCAAACTGTTTGCAGGCTTTCTTGTGCATCATCTTTAGAAGAGGCTTCCTTCTGGGATGACAGCCATGCAGACCAATTTGATGCAATGTGTGGCGTATGGTCTGAGCACTGACAGGCAGACCTCCTACCCCTTCAACCTCTGCAGCAATGCTGGCAGCACTCATGCGTCTATTTCCCAAAGACAATCTCTAGATATGACGCTGAGCACATGCACTCAACTTCTTGGGTCGACCATGGCAAGGCCTGTTCTGAGTGTAACCTGTCCTGTTAAACCGCTGTATGGTCTTGGCCACCGGGCTGCAGCTCAGTTTCAGGGTATTGGCAATCTTTTTATAGCCTAGGCCATCTTTATATAGAGCAACAATTATTTTTTTCTGATCCTCAGAGATTTCTTTGCCATAAGGTGCCGTGTTGAACTTCCAGTGACAAGTACTGTATGAGAGAGTGAGAGTGATAACACCACATTTAACACACCTGCCCCCCATTCACACCTGAGACTTTGTAACACTAACGAGTCACATGACAATGGGAGGAAAAATGGCTAATTGGGCCCAGTTTGGACATTTTCACTTAGGGGTGTACTCACTTTTGTTGCCAGCGGTTTAGACATTAATGGCTGTGTGTTGAGTTATTTTGAGGGGACAGCAAATTTACACTGTTATACAAGCAGTAGACTCACTACTTTACATTGTAGCAAAGTGTCATTTCTTCAGTGTTGTCACATGAAAAGATATAATAAAATATTTACAAAAATGTGAGGGGTGTACTCACTTTTGTGAGATACTGTACCTTTAGCTGGGGGGCAAGCTTATTTTTCATAATCCCTTTAGGGGGTCTCTCCAAACAATTTTTTAATGCTGACAACCATAAAATATGTATTTCAGCTGTTTATTTAGAGGTTTTCTTGAAGTACTGCCTTAGTTGACCAAAGGGATCTTCGAGCATGTTGTGTACTATACTGATAGCATGCTTATATGTTCTTTTTATAACTCTTATATGGCACTGTTATCACCACCAATGCACAATCGCTTATACATGCCAAATGTCTATGAGCACCTTTGGAAGTTGTTACATTTCTTTAAAATAATGGCACGAGCAAACAGAGATTTAATTCTGCCACTTATGCATGTAAATTTTTAGAAGTTGTTTTCAAGCTTTTTTATTTTTTTTGTATTTATATTAAGAAAGCAGCTAATGCAAGCTGATAAGAAATGTTTATCGAGCTGATGGAAAGCAAATGCTTAAATTGTATGCTTCTGAGATTTGACGCAAAGGCGATGCAGGTATAAAGAGATTTTAGTCACACTTCAGAAGGATTTGATAAACAGAAGCATGCAATCAGTAATGGAAGAGCTCCATCTGCTGGTACACTCAGAGAAATATTCTGAATATTGGACAAAAATAAAATACAGGAAAAAAGGGTTTACATCTTGTTTTTTGGAGCTTTGGGCTCATTCATGGTGCTGATTTTCCGTCGGAGCATTGTTATAATGTGCCTTTGGAGGACACCTATTGCTGCATTCTAGGTAAAGCAAACCCAAAATGCACACAGGAGTTTGAGCGACCGCTGTCAATGTGCACCTCATGTAACTATATACACTTGAACTGAATTATTGAAGAAAATGTCCCAGTTCTCATTCATTTTTATCATGCTGGGCACTGCTGTGCTAAACGGCTCAGATAAGAACAAGGCCTTTAGGTCATTTTATGCTGCTTGGGTTCCTTTCTTTATTCACTATGTGTTCAAGCAATTACAGTTCTTTATTTTCATCTAATTATAACTCAGAATTATGGACACTAGGAATCATTTCTTCCAAATAATTTTTAGACCAAAACTGAATAATAAAGCAAAAATACACCAAGGTTTTTGCAGCCATTCACTTAACAATATCTTTTTGCAAACAGTATATACAGTATTATATTTATATGGTACAGCATAGTGAGCATAATTTATTGCTCCATGAAAAATAATCCAGCAGCTTCAGGCATCTCTGCCTTTTTTAATGTCTGACCTACACCATGAAGTGAAAATGGCGATATGTATGCAAGTCATAAATATACAAAACATGAGATAAGTGGCGGCTGGTGCTCAAATTTTTTGGGGGGGCGCAAACAAACTGAAAAAAAAAAAAACATCAATTGCCGCCACTGTGCCCATTAAACACAGCCACTGTGCCCAAACGCCACTAGTTTATCCCCAAATGCAGCCAGTTTCCCCCCCATATACAGCCAGTTTCCCCCCAAAATACAGCCAGTTTGTCCCCCAATATACAGCCAGTTTGTCCCCCAATAATACAGCCAGTTTGTCCCCCAAATGCAGCCAGTTTGTCCCCCAAATGCCGCCAGTTTGTCCCCCAAATGCAGCCAGTTTGTCCCCCATAATACAGCCAGTTTCTCCCCCATAATACAGCCAGTTTGTCCCCAATATGCAGCCAGTTTGTCCCCCATATGCAGCCAGTTTGTCCCCCATATGCAGCCAGTTTGTCCCCATTATACAGCCAGTTTGTCACCCAAATGCAGCCAGTTTTCCCCCAAATGCAGCCAGTTTGTCCCCCAAATGCAGCCAGTTTGTCCCCCATATGCAGCCAGTTTGTCCCCAATATACAGCCAGTTTGTCCCCCAAATGCAGCCAGGTTGTCCCCCAAATGCAGCCAGTTTCTCCCCCATATGCAGCCAGTTTCTCCCCCATATGCAGCCAGTTTGTCCCCAATATACAGCCAGTTTCTCCCCCATATGCAGCCAGTTTCTCCCCAATATGCAGCCAGTTTCTCCCCCAAATGCAGCCAGTTTCTCCCCCAAATGCAGCCAGTTTCTCCCCCATAATACAGCCAGTTTCTCCCCCATATGCAGCCAGTTTCTCCCCCAAATACAGCCAGCTTGTCCCCCAAATACAGCCAGTTTGTCCCCCCCCCCCAGCCCTGCACTTACCTTCCTCGAGTCAGCGCCGTCCTTCTTCCGTCCTCGATGTCTTCTCCCGCCCTCGATGTCACTTCAGCCAATCAGGTTACCGGTAACCAGACCCGGTTAAATTTGATTGACCAGGGAACGCACCCCTGTGCGTCCTCTCATTAGGTATTTAGAAGCCGATTACAGCCCTCAGGCTGTAGTCGGGAAGCCTATCAGAGCCTGCTGGCTCTGATAGGCACTTCTAAAGGCCAATCAGACGCTGTTATTCAGATGGCCGGCGCTCAAGGGGCCGGCCATCTGAATAGTGGGCGGCAGCAATACATAGGTGCAATGCATGAACCTATGTATTGTTGTGAGTGACGGCCGGGCGCAGAAGCGAGCGATAGCGGCGCTTCTGCACCCACTATGGTCGCGCCGCCATGTGTAAAAAAAAAAGACATTAAAAAAAAACTCTTAAAGGGCCCGTTTTTTTTTTTTTTTTTTGGTGACCACAGGACGGGGGGGGGGGGCGGCGCCCGGGCGCCCCCTATGGACGGGCTGCCACTGCATGAGATACTAAAGAGGTGTAACCACTTATGAACCCTTACATTCATAACAAACTCTTGCTTATAAAAAGGGGGACTCCTATTTCACCTTTATTGCAACGCATATTCCAGTTGGCCAACTGTGTCAAAGTGATGCCTCTCTGGCTAGTCCCTACTCTTTCTTGCAGATTGCCAATATCTTATTTTCTGAAAGAGTATACTTTTTGAGCATTGACAATATAATGCCAATATGAGGCAAACCGACTCAGCTGGAGATTAAATTAATTATAGACCAAAATCCAAAATCTAGCGATGCACATTCACAAGAGGAAAATGCACAAAATTTAGCTGGGTGAACAGCACCCATGGGTAAAAACAGTTATCTATGCACACAATCAAGTGTGTCCCCAAAGAATCCACCAAAATAAATAAAATACAATACGAGGGTTTTACTGACTTGCAGGTGTGAAGAAATGCTGTAAAGTAATAATGCTTTCACAAATATATATATTTTAATCGTTATTTTTTTATCATTTTACGAAACGCAAAGTGAGCGAACAGAAGAAAAATTCTAATCAAATCAATATTTGGTGTGACTACCTTTTGGCTTCAAATCAGCAGCAGTTTTTAGGTACACTTGCACGTTTTTGAAGGAACTCGGCAGGTAGATTATTCCAATCATCTTAACTGCAGATCGTCTGTGGATGTAGGCTGCCTCAAATCCTTCTGTTTCTTTATGTAAACCCAGACAGACTCAATGATGCTGATATCAGGGCTCTGTGGGGGTCAAACTACCATTTTCGGGACTCCTTGTTCTTCTTTACACTGAAGATAGTTCTTAGTGACATTGGGTGTATGTTTGGGGTCGTTGTCCAACAGAATAAATAATAAAGAATAAATCAGAATAAATCTAGGGCCAATGACATGCCTCCCTGATGGTATGGCATGATGGATACATATCTGCCTGTATTTCTCAGCATTGATTACACGATTGATCCTGACCAAATCACCAACTCCATTTGCAGAAATACACTCAAATTTTAACAAGGGTGGGGGGCGTGGCCGGATGTGATCGCGGCAGGACGTGTCTTCCCGGAGCTCCGGCTCTTCTCCGTCCTATCATCCTGTTAGCAGCTGACTAACTGCCTTACACCCGCTGCACTTTATACCGGGACTGGGGGAACTGACGGGGCACACAACGATGCCATCCTCGGCTTCCAAGAAGCATTTAAAGCAACTTAATCAGCTGCCGTTGGAGCAGAGGCAGCTCCACTCCCAGGGCAGCATGGCGGCTGGCTCCGCCCACGCCATATTGATTCCTGAGGCCCCTTCACTCCTCCCGCAGGAAATTGAGGTGGACACAGGGGCTATAACGGGGCCTGATCCTCGAGGCCATTGCGGCGTCCAAGTCAGAGCTCATGACGCGCATTGACTGTCTGGCGTTTGAGTGCAATCTTATCCGGCATGATCTGGACAAGATCAGAGGCCAGCTGACTACAGCAGAGGATCGTATCTCTGGGGTGGAAGACACCTCACACGCCCAGGGCTCCCAACTTGCTGAGCTGAAGGATATGGTCTGGACACTACAACACAGAGCAGATGACGCAGAGGACCGCCAGAGGAGAAACAATGTAAGAGTGGTGGTGTTGCCTGAAGGGGCTGAGGGGGTTGCCACAACTACTTTTGCCGAGCAGTTCTTTAAAACTTTACTGGCCTTGGGTGATCTCCCCCCCACTTATGTAGCTGAAAGAGCACACAGGGTGCCCACTGGAACCCGGCAATCAGGTGCCCCACCACGCCCCTTTCTAGTCCGGTTCCTAAATTACAGGGACCGTGACATGCTGCTGGCGGAAGCAAGGAAACATAAAGATCTGAAATATGAGAATGCCCGCATCATGCTATTCCCAGATTTCTCGGCGGAGACTCAGAGGAGGCGTCGCTCCTTTACAGATGTAAAAAGGAGGCTCTGTGAGAAAGAGCTGAAATACAGTATGTTGTACCCCAGCCGTCTCCGTGTGCAATACAAGGGATCTGTGAAGTTCTTCGAAACACCGCAAGATGCCTGTGATTGGCTGGATCAAGCTCAGTGATGTTGCTTCACACGCAAGGTCTACTTTTCCCTTTTGTTCTACTGTTTTGCTGGGGGGGTTTATTTTTGTTGAATTTCTATTTTTGATCTTTTTTCGTCTTTCAGTCTGGAAGCGCCTCACAATTCAATGTTCTCCGGATCGTGACAGCCTAATTCCCCCCCCCCCCCCCCCTCCTTTTTTTTTTTTTTTTTTGCTATTTTCAGTTACTGTGGTCCCTTTACTTTTACTTTTGATGTTACCCTGAGCCACCCTGCTTCAGTTTTTTTTTTGTTTTTTTTTTTTTGGGGGGGGGGTTCTCTTTTTCTCTCTTTCTATGCTGTCACAATTAACTTTTATTTTTGGGAGTGCTTTGCTTTTTCAGTGGTTCACTAACCCATGACTCGTTGTGTGGTGCTTTGTAGTGTCTACTACACTCCTCAACTCAGGTTATCCCCACCTGGGGTTATATGTGCATGGTCAGCTGTGCACCTCCTGTCATAGACAGCCGAGGGAGTCTGGTGTGACGGACACAAACATTTTTTTTTTTTTTCATCTTCCAATGCCAAACTGTCGACACTTTAGGTTGAACTCCTTCAGGTTTGTTTGTTTCAGGGATCAAGCTGCATACCAGACAATTTTTGTTTTTGTGTTTTTTGTTTTTGTGTTCAAGTTTTTTAGTTGCCTAGAGGTTTCTGGTATAACAGCAGGGATGTTTTTTTGTTTTTTTGACCAAAGCCATGGGGATTATGCTAGTTCTGCACCATTACCAACTGTACTGTATATGTCATCTTATGTGATACCCTCACTTGTCCTTCCTCTAGTACCTGTTTTTATGAGGTTGTAATTTTATTTTTTTTCTTTAATGGATAATAGACTCAGGATACTTTCTTGGAATGTCAGGGGTTTAAACAACAAATTTAAGAGGGCGGCGGTGTTCCAGTACCTCAAGCAGGTCAAACCACATATCGTCCTCCTGCAGGAGACCCACTTGGAGGGCAGTAAAATATTGTCTTTGCGCAGGCCCTGGATTCAACGGGCAGTTCATTCTACCTATGGGTTTCCATTTTGATAAGTAAGGAAATTCCGTGCACAATACATCAGGTATTTGCTGACCCGGGAGGTCGATATGTGGCAGTCCTCTTGGATGTATTCTTTCATAAAATCCTGCTGGTCAACATATATCTGCCCCCTCCATTTAAGGTAACTCTACTATGTGATTTGTTGGTAACGCTGGCTCCTCATCTCCATCTCCCAATGATTTTCCTGGGGGATTATAATGCCATTTTGGACCCGGTACTGGACTCCTCCAATGCTGGTAGGTCAGCCTCGGTGGACCTTGGCTCCTGGGCGTCTATGGCGGGTCTGACTGAATTGTGGAGGTGGAGGAATCCAGACGCTGTGTCATATTCTCATTTGTCTTCTACACACAAATCCTCCGCCAGGATTGATTTGGCGTTTGGTAATGCTCCCATCTTGCAGTTTGTGTCTAAGTCTGCCTACTTACCTGGGGAAGCATCAGATCACAATCCACTTCTGGTCACCTTAGCCTTCCCTACAGGGGGTAGAAAGGGGGGTTGGAGACTATCGCCAGGTTGGTTACTGGAAGATCAAGTGATTGCTCATGTTCAAGCATCGGTGGCCGCCTACTGGGAGAATAATGAGGGCTCGGCTGAGCCCTCTGTGGTATGGGATGCTTTCAAGGCGGTGACGAGGGGGGAGTGTATCTCTGCCATCAAGTCAGTCAGGAAGGACCATAATCAAGAGAGTGAGCTTCTCATGGCCCACGAGCGAGAGAGTGCTAAAATACATGCAGACTCTCCCTCGGAGGCCAACTATGTTTCCTTATTGGAAGCTAGATGCTCAGTTGCATTACACTTCACGAACTTGGCACACACCGAGGTACGACAGAGGGTAGAAATGATGTTTGCTGAGGGGGACAAAAATAGCAAGTTGTTGGCCAACCTTGCTGCTGACAATAAGACACCGGTCAGTATACCGGTGGTGCGGAATAAGGGGGGGTCCTTGGTTACAGACCCCAAGGATATTCTGGAGGAATTTGTTCAATTTTATTCAACCCTATATTTGCCTATTCCCTCTTATTACGCTGATGATCTGCTCCTGTTCCTTAGGGATCCGGGACCTTCTCTAAGAGCTGCCTTACAAATCATGGACCAGTTTGCCTCCTTCTCTGGCCTGCGTGTGAACTGGGGCAAGTCCTCTATTCTGCCACTAGGTCCAGAAGCTCAGACACTAAGAGATAGCGAGTTCCCATTACAGTGGGTATCCTCTATTACCTATCTAGGTGTCAGGGTAACTGCCGATATTAGAGATTTCATGCCTCTAAACCTTCTACCGCTGGTATCTTTCTTCGCACTTGAAGTCATACCTGAGCAGGAAAGAAGAGGAGACTTCGATAAGAAAATTCTCCAAAAAGAGGCAAGATGGATCTTTAACCAGAGAAATACTTACTCACCAGGCCTAAATACAGCGTTATCATTCAAACCCTTCTTATAGGTTCCAATATGGTATAATTACTGTATAGCCCCTTGATATTGATATGAACATCATGACTATCCCTTAGCTACCTGGGGATGTCATCAGTGCTCTGCTCATTATCACTTTCTCTGCCTTTTTGCCTTCTGCAACCCCCTTTCCCCTTCCCCTTTTTTTTTTTTTTTTTTTACACTGGTCTGGGGTATCTGCCAATATGTCGAATATGTATACAGCTTTTCTTGTTTTATACAAACGTCATATGTTTCTGTATGTTTTACTGCCTGCCCTTCAGGTTACTGAACCATGTTAGCAATAGCTCTATGCCAATGGACATTCTGTGGGCATAGTATTTGTATCTTTTTACCTGAGATCGCCTACACTGATATCTACTTATCTATTATTAAGCTCTTCAGGCATATATTTAGCAACGGCATTGCAGTGTAGGATGTCGGGGGCACTTATCCGCTCATCAGCACTATTAGGCAAGTGTAGTCACTCGGTGTTCCCATTAGGGGAGGCGGTTCCTTAGCCTTCCCTTGTTTTAGCCCGCACCTATTGTTGCGTGGCTAACACGCATGCGCTGTACCGACCTGTTTCCGGGTCTTGCAGCGCAAGCGTCACTTTGGGATACCCGCGCCGGAAGTGATGTCAGGGGCCGTCTTAGTGACCCTTCACTTCCGGTGGAATCGTGTCCACATAAGCAGGCGACGCCGGTATTATCTCGGCACACGCAGCTTTGTGGATGAAAGACATATAGGTCTGCTCCCTGACCTAGGACACTGCTATACATGAGGTAAATGCTTAGCTATGAACTGGACTTTAACTTAGTTAATTAATTTTACAATTAGTATCTTCTTAGATTATATATTTACTCTGCAGAACTTATACCCTTCAATATATTCCCTTACATTTCCCTATGCTCTCAGCCTTTCCCCTTTACTGGTCATTGCTATTTATCTATATTCCCTACTACATGGCCCTAATATTCTGTCATGTCCTATAGAATGTGCCTCTTACTAAACAGCATTCATTTAAGTATATTGCAAGCCCCTTGATTGACTTGCATTGCTATATAAGCACCTTGGTGCATTTATTGTGCCAAGTTCAAGCAGATACTGCTATTTATTATTTATAAGCCATAAGTATATCTATGTATACCTGTGTTACCTGTAAGGCGAGTTATCTAAATATTTAGTACCCTACTAACTTAGTTTAGCGGTCTGATATTTAGTCTATTTATATCCATTAACTTTCCCAGTTTCTCTCCGGTCCCCTGGTCTCTGTACCCCATTTACTCCTCACCCCACCGTTTTTCTTATTTTCTCCTTTTCTCTCCCTCTGTCTTTTCTTTCTCCTTTTCTTTTCTTTTCTCTTCTTTCCTCTTTCTTTCTTACTCTTTTTCTTTTTCTACTCTGCATATAAATATATTTTCGAATTGAATTAATTTTTACCATTATATTAAATTCAACCTTATTTTATTTTATTTAATTTATCTAATCACCAGTGCCCTGTATATCAGGAAAGTAGCCACACGTCCTATCCGCGTATCCTATTTTCTCGGTTTACGAACTAAGCAACCTTATACCATCACTATTACAGGTATCCCTATATAGTTTAATAAGAAATATTGCTTTATCTTACATGATTTTTACCAGTTCTATTCTCGGTTTGATATAAGTTTATATTCATTCCAAGTTTGAGTAGTTATTATCAATAATTTCACACACATATGTACCTTTCTTGTCTCTCGCGAGTATTTCCAATTATTATTAGTATTATTATTATTATTATTTTTAGATCCTCAACTGTGATTCTCACAGCTAGGATACACACGGTTCAGTGACTCCACGCCTTGGCTGATTGGGTCTGACTCCCACCAGCTAGCAGTCCGCTGAGTGGATCAGTACATTACCCCCAGTCATTTCAGACATCCTACGAGCAACGTATGTGAGCTTTAGTATGCAGGTAGACCAGGTAAGCACTATGTCTATTGTTATAAATATGGCATCATTAAGAGTAATACATGGAACAAACAGTATAAATTATTACATGTAAACTGTATGTTATTTACATATGTTCCTTCTATGTCTCATGTAAATAGATGCAAAACTAGATGGATGCAGCGCCCTGACGACGCCTATGGCGAAACATGTTGGCACTCTGCACTAACCCATCTATTACCTCGCATCAATTGCTGCAACATGGTTTCATTTGTTACTATTATTATGACTTTGTCATGTTTTAATGTATGCCTTTAATAAACAATTTATATTTTTCTACATACTCTGTTATAGTGCTTACTTCTTAACAGACTTATGATCTCCATAAAAGTCCCTTTAATCGTACAGAGAGAGCATAGTCTCTCTCTTTACCTATTCCTCTTTTTAACCTACCTGGGACTGGAGTACCTAGTCTGTTCCTGGAAACTGTCCAAACAAATTTTCTCTCTATATATTCGCTGGTATCTAGTCTCAAACAGAGAACCCAGGTTTGGCGGAAACTGCCTCTCTCCTTACTGGGGAGAATCAGTCTCATTAAAATGAAATTCCTGCCTGTACTTTTATATTACTTGCGTCACTCCCCAATGTGGGTCCCCAAGAATTTCTTTAACACACTAAATGGTATAGTGGGATCCTTTGTCTGAGCTCCCTTGATCACCTCGTATCAGTATTACGGTCCTGCAGGAGCCTTGGGGGCAGGGGGGGTTGGCACTTCCGGACTGGCAAAAGTATTATCTGGCCGGCCAAATGGTGTTTGCCAGGCACTGTGTCATGGATATGCATTAATGTCTGTCTGCCATCTTACCTTCCTCCTCATGTGTTCATCTAGAGACCAGACCTCCTTCACCTGGCTTCCTTTATAATCTCCTCCCAGCCTGACTCCACCCCAGGCCCTATCACTGAACACTATATTAACCTGTGCACTGCAAGCCTGCTTTGCTGATCAACGTGTTTGTTAGGCATTGTGTGTTTGGGTTCCTGCCTGCCGTGTGCTACGTCTGTCTCTCTGTTACGTTATTGGCTTGTCCCCGACCATCCCTGTCTGCTCGTGACCCTTGACCTTCGGCTCGTTCTTCGTTATCCTTGTCTGCTTGTGGCCCCTGACCTTCGGCTTGTTATTCGGTTCTCTCTATCGTGTGCTGCTGCTTCCCCTTATCCTACGGGGCGTGAGCTAGGAAACTCCAGGGGCCGCGACCTGGTCCCAGCCTGCAGCGTAACATCCTCACCACTAGAGGCCCTGGAGAAGACCAGCTGGGTCTTAGACTCCGCGCCCTGGGGAATCTTGGCTCTCGCTTCCGTTGGGATCCCGGTTGTGCTCCTCTGGTCCCGCTTTCCACAACCACCCAGTTTCCTATCCACAGAAGCCAGCCATAGGGTTCACTACCTCGCGGTGCACTCCTGTCCCCCTACGGTGTGCATCTGTCACCTGGCCACAGGTGACCCTGACAGTTTGATCAGCCATGAACCCGGCTGACATCCCGCTTCCCGCGGATGATCCATTGCAGGGCATAGTTCGCAGACTTGAGACCCAGGAATCAAATCAGACCCAGGTGATGCGATTCCTCCAGGATCTGGCTTCTCGATTCGAGCAGCTTCAGGTCTCCTTGGGAATCCCGAATCCGCAACCCCAAGTACAACCAGCGGCTGTACCTATCGCACCAGTCGCAGCCTCACACTCACTAAGATTGCCAGCTCCGTTCCGTTTCTCTGGGGACTCCAAGGCCTGCAGGGGGTTTCTCAGCCAATGCACTATTCATTTTGAGCTTCAGCCTCAAAGCTTCCTATCTGACCGGGCTAAGGTAGCCTATATCATTTCCCTCCTCTCCGGTGAAGCTTTGGCCTGGGCTGCCCCCCTGTGGGAGAGGAACGATCCGGTGGTTTCCAGTCTGTCCGAATTCTTGAAGCTCTTTCGTAATATCTTCGAAGAGCCGGCTCGGGCTTCTTCAGCGGCTAGTGCTGTCTTACGTCTTCGCCAAGAATCTAGTTCAGTGGGGCAATATGCTCTTCAGTTCCGTATCCACACAGCTGAATTGAGCTGGAATAATGAGGCCCTGGTCGCTACCTTTTTACATGGCCTCTCTGACCGAGTGAAAGACGAATTAGCGGGAAGAGCCATTCCCGTCGGTCTGGACGATGTAATTTCATTATGCAACCAGATCGACATTCGTTTTCAAGAGAGGTCCTTAGAAAAAAGACGCCAGCACTCTCTGGGTCCTAGCCAGTCTGAGCTCCCCTCCCTTCATTCCGTGGAGCATCCTCTACCTGCTGAAGAACCTATGCAGCTGGGCCGGACCAGACTAACCCCCGAAGAACGTGCTAGGCGCAGAACTCTGGGCTTGTGCCTCTATTGTGGGGGCAAGGGTCATTTTCGTGACTCCTGCTCGCTTCGTCCGGGAAACGCTCGGGTCTAATACATTTGGAAGGTGGAGTATTGGACCCAGAAACATCACCTTCTCGCCTGCTCTTGCCGGTGTCCCTTCATGTAGGCACTTCTCCTCAGTCAACCCTTGCATACCTGGATTCCGGGGCTGCCGGCAATTTCATGGATTGGAGAACTGCTTCTTCTATGAAGCTTACCCTTTCACCTCTCACTACCCCATTGGTAGTCTCGGCAATTGATGGCACTGTTCTCCCAGGGGGCCCTATTCGCTTCCAGACGCTACCCATTAGGATGTCGGTAGGGATTCTCCACCAGGAGTGGATATCCTTTCTTATTCTACCCAAGGCCTCTACCCCAGTTGTATTGGGCCTCCCTTGGCTACAGCTCCACTCTCCACATGTGGACTGGGTCTCTGGGCAGATCCTGGCCTGGGGTTCCTCATGTTTCTCGTCGTGTCTTCTCAAGGTGACCCCCAAGGAGAGTCTTCCGGTTGCTGCCACTTCTGTTTCTTCTGATCTTCCCGCCGCATACAGCGATTACCGGGATGTGTTCTGTAAAAAATCAGCTGAGGTGCTTCCTCCCCACAGGTCTTTTGACTGTGCTATTGATCTTGTCCCCGGAGCAACTCTACCCAGGGGTCGTACCTACCCTCTGTCCATCCCAGAGACCCAGGCCATGTCGGAGTATGTAGCAGAGAATCTGGAGAGAGGGTTCATCCGGAAATCCTCATCGCCTGCAGGGGCAGGGTTCTTTTTTGTTGCCAAAAAGGATGGTACCTTAAGACCCTGCATCGATTATCGGGGTTTAAATGCGGTTACTATTAAAAATCGATACCCCTTACCCTTAATATCTGAGCTATTCGATAGGTTGAAGGGTGCCTCCATTTTCACCAAGTTGGATCTCAGAGGCGCGTACAATCTCATTCGAATACGGGAGGGTGACGAATGGAAGACTGCATTTAACACTAGAGACGGGCATTACGAATATCTGGTGATGCCTTTTGGTCTGTGTAATGCTCCAGCCGTGTTTCAAAACTTTGTCAATGAAATCTTCAGAGATCTGCTGTACCAGTTTGTTGTCATCTATCTGGATGACATTCTGATCTTTTCTGAAAATCTGCTCGTCCACAGAAACCATGTCCGCACTGTACTTCAACGTCTTAGAGAGAACAATCTCTATGCCAAGCTGGAGAAATGTTCCTTTGAATGTTCTGAGGTCCTGTTTTTGGGGTGCTTTGTCTCATGTTCGGGGCTTCGTATGGACCCTGGGAAGGTCTTGGCTATCACCAACTGGCCTCTTCCTGCTAGCCTCAAGGCCACACAGCGCTTTCTTGGCTTCACTAATTATTATAGGCAGTTCATAAGGAATTACTCTTCCATTGCCGCGCCTATTATCGCTTTGACCAAGAAGGGTGTGAATGCCAGAGACTGGCCTCCCGAAGCTGTCTCTGCATTTCACAACCTGAAACAGGCCTTTGTTTCTGGCCCCCTCTTGAGGAGACCAAATCCTGGGAATGCATTTTTTATTGAAGTGGACGCTTCCTCAATGGGGGTGGGAGCTGTGCTTCTTCAAATCTTTGAGAAGAGACGCCAACCATGTGCGTTCTTCTCCAAAAAAAATTCTCAGGCAGAGAGGAATTATGCCATCGGTGATCGGGAACTTCTCGCAATTAAATTGGCGTTAGAGGAGTGGCGTCATCTCTTGGAGGGTTCCCCTCACTCTATAACGATCTTTACCGATCACAAGAATTTACAGTATCTACAGAATGCTAAACGTCTGAATCCTAGACAGGCCAGGTGGAGTCTCTTCTTTGCCCGTTTTAATTTCACGATTACCTACAAACCTGGTTCCTGCAACGGTCGGGCTGATGCGCTCTCTAGGTCATTTGACACTTTGGACGAGGAGTCCGCCCCTGAACCTGAGCCGATCATTCCCACCTCATGCATTGTTGCCCACTCTACCACCCTGAAGTCTAAAATTCCGCCTGGTAAGACCTTTGTCCCCACTGAGCTAAGAGCTAAGATCCTTCGTTGGGGACATGATTCCAAGGTGGCAGGGCATTCTGGATTCCTCCGATCCTTCCTACTCATCAGTCGTCACTACTGGTGGCCTAATCTCCGCTCAGACGTCAAAGACTACGTTAAAGCTTGTCATGTCTGTGCTCAGTCCAAATCCTCCACACAAGCTCCTGCTGGTCTCCTCATGCCCTTGCCTATTCCTAAGGAACCCTGGGCCCATATTGCCATGGATTTTATCACCGATCTCCCACTGTCTGAGAATAATACAGTCATTTGGGTGGTAATCGATCGATTCTCCAAGATGGCTCATTTTGTTCCTCTTCCTGGTCTTCCTTCTGCCCCTGCCTTGGTTCCCATTTTCATTCGAGAAATTCTCCGCCTACATGGGGTCCCTTCTCATATTGTTTCCGACAGGGGAGTCCAATTCACGTCTCGTTTTTGGAGAGCCTTTTGCAAATCCCTCAATATTGTCTTGGATTTTTCTTCTTCTTACCATCCCCAATCCAATGGACAGACTGAGAGGGTTAATCAGGAGTTAGAGGTCTTTCTTCGCACCTTTGTGTCTTCTCACCATGACGATTGGTCCTCTCTACTCCCGTGGGCAGAATTCTCCCATAACAATCATGTGAATACCAGTTCGCAGAAGACACCCTTTTTCACAGTTTATGGAAAACACCCTCAACTTCCTCTTCCTATGATCTGTTCTCCAGACATTCCAGCTTTGGCTTCGGTTCAGGAGTCTCTCAATTCCGTTTGGGGTCACGTTCATGATTCCCTCCGGGCAGCTGCTGAAAAATTCAAAGGCTTTGCCGACCGCCGCAGGCGTAAACCGCCTTCTCTTCAGCCAGGGGACAAAGTCTGGCTCTCTACCAGGAACATCAAGCTCCGAGTTCCTTCTCTGAAGTTTGCTCCACGATTCATCGGTCCATACACGGTAACTGCTAAACTGAATCCGGTTTGTTTCAAACTCCAGATTCCTAAGAGCCTTAAAATCACTAACTCCTTTCATGTTGCTCTTCTAAAGCCTTTAGTCCTCAATAAATTCTCTCGTCCTCTTCCTACCGTGGCGCCTGTCTCGGAGGATAATCAGGAGTACGAGATCAGTCAAATTCTGGACTCCCGACTCTGTAAAGGCGTTCTTCAGTACCTCGTTCATTGGAAAGGGTTTGGTCCTGAGGAGAGGTCTTGGATCACTGCATCTGAGGTCTTTGCACCTCGTCTGTTAAAGGAGTTTCATCTGAAGTTTCCCTCTAAACCTGGGCCCAGGCGGGGAAGGGGGAGGCCTCGTAAGAGGGAGGGTACTGTCATGGATATGCATTAATGTCTGTCTGCCATCTTACCTTCCTCCTCATGTGTTCATCTAGAGACCAGACCTCCTTCACCTGGCTTCCTTTATAATCTCCTCCCAGCCTGACTCCACCCCAGGCCCTATCACTGAACACTATATTAACCTGTGCACTGCAAGCCTGCTTTGCTGATCAACGTGTTTGTTAGGCATTGTGTGTTTGGGTTCCTGCCTGCCGTGTGCTACGTCTGTCTCTCTGTTACGTTATTGGCTTGTCCCCGACCATCCCTGTCTGCTCGTGACCCTTGACCTTCGGCTCGTTCTTCGTTATCCTTGTCTGCTTGTGGCCCCTGACCTTCGGCTTGTTATTCGGTTCTCTCTATCGTGTGCTGCTGCTTCCCCTTATCCTACGGGGCGTGAGCTAGGAAACTCCAGGGGCCGTGACCTGGTCCCAGCCTGCAGCGTAACATCCTCACCACTAGAGGCCCTGGAGAAGACCAGCTGGGTCTTAGACTCCGCGCCCTGGGGAATCTTGGCTCTCGCTTCCGTTGGGATCCCGGTTGTGCTCCTCTGGTCCCGCTTTCCACAACCACCCAGTTTCCTATCCACAGAAGCCAGCCATAGGGTTCACTACCTCGCGGTGCACTCCTGTCCCCCTACGGTGTGCATCTGTCACCTGGCCACAGGTGACCCTGACACACTGGCTGCTGGCTGATGAAGGAGATTCTGCCACAGTCCTGGAAGCGGCACACTTAGGGTCGTACGAAAGCCTGATGTTGGCCCTCTACAGGGGCTCTAAATCTAGTCTGCCCTTAACTGTCTCAATGAAAGCCACCATCAAAGCATGGGAGGTCACCACCACCCTGATGTCACCATCTTATACAGGAGTATCGCCCTCGGCCCCCTTGTGGTTGAACCCAAGCCTACCGGACTTTTGCTCTCTCCCTGATCCTATGATATGGGCGTGTAGGGGGGTTAAACTATTAGAGAATGTCACTAGGGAAGGTGAGCTTATTTTGTTTGATCAATTGAAAGCTAGATATAACCTGCCAAATTCCTTCTTCTTCCGCTATCTGCAACTGCGCCACGCTTTTCAGGCGCAGTTCAGTGGCCGAAGAGTTGAGTTCCTTCCATCAGCGCTGGAGACCCTTTTGAGGGATGAGGACCTGGCCAAACCCCTATCCACGGTTTATAAATCCCTATTTAAAAAGACGCCCCTGTGGGTCTCTAGGTGTAGAGAGAGGTAGGAAAGAGAGATCCCGGAGATTCAGGGGGGGGGATTGGGAGGATATGTGGGATCACCCCTTCAAACATTTGGTTTCGGCTAGGGACCGTTTGATCCAGATCAAATTTTTACACCGCGTCTACCTCACCCCTGCCAGGCTTTCTCGTATATATCCATCATCTAGCGGTGAATGCTGGAGGTGTTCACACGCCCCTGCGGATTCGGAACATATTTTTTGGACCTGCCCCCAAATTCAAGCTTTCTGGTCTGGGGTGGTGGGTTGCCTGTTGGAGGTGCTCGGTGCTCCGGTCCCTCTGTCACCCAGGGTTTGCCTCATAGGATTGGTGGAGGAGGTGGTTCCGTCCTTGGCACACCGTACGCTGCTAAATATTGGGCTATTTTATGGCAGGAAGGCTATTTTATTAAAATGGAAGAACTCTAGCGCCCCCACACTCTCTTTCTGGAAGGGCTTGGTCGATTCAGTTATCCATTTGTATAAGGCCACCTACAGGACTAGGGGTTGTGCGAAAAAGTTTATGAAGGGTTGGCGGGCGTGGCTAGATTCATCGGCAACAGTGGGTTGATTACCTACTGGGTATTAGTGGCTGGGTGGCGTTTACATATCGGTAGTTATATTACTGGTCATCTGCCATACATCTTTCTCACGGTTTCCTGGTAAATGAAAGTGTCCTCTGAAAGTATGTAACTGATATTGAGGGGGATAGAGCATAACTATTACTATAATTGCTACTCTGATTGGTAATTGGTGCATATATCTTTTGGTTTGATTGTCAACCACCGGGCTTTGGTCAAGATGGGGGGAGGGGGGGGAAGGGGGGGTCTGTATATGTAGATGGACTATGTTAGTCTAGTAGTTTGGGCCTAGCATGGCCGCTGCCGGGCGGGTATGTTGCCTGCCCGGGATATGTTTGTGTGTTTATGTTTTATTTGTACTGTATAAAAACCAAATAAAAAGAATTTATATAAAAAATTTTTTTTAACAAGGGTTACTATAACTGTTCATGAGAATAACAGTTCCTCTGGCCATGCCGCTTGCTGACCCCCTGTTTTCCAGGCCTGCATGCCTGGATAAGGGTCTAGTATTGATTATAGAGGGGAGACCCAATGTCTTAATTTTTATTTTTTTGCTGGGGTAACTCTCCAAACCCATGCCAGACTCTTATCAAAAATAAGGGTCTGGTATGGATTTTGGGGGGGTCCCATGTTGTTATTTTTCTTTTTTTTTTGGATGGGATTGCCTTTAAAAAACATATCAGACCCCATATGGATTTTGGAGGGACTTTATGCCATTTTTTATAAACAAAATTAAAATGTGAAATTGTATTTAGTGGGGAATGTTTTGTATTCTCTTCTGCTGTAGTATATCCTACAGATGTGCCTCTTCACATGCAGGTTTAAGGCTTCCCCCACGCATGTAATTTAAAGGAATATGTACTGTGTGTATATATATATATATATATATATATATATATATATATATAAATATATATACACACATACATATACATATATATACATACATATACACATATATCTCACAATCAATGGGTCTCTCAGTCTAGTGCACTGCGGGTAAAAGGTAAGTAGTCATACACAAACAGGCTGAACATATAACAGAGCTCACCATGCATTGTTTAACCACCTTAACACTTCCACATTTGTAAACATCAAAAAAGTGCAGCGCATACAAATGAAATCTGTGTCTTAAATAATGCTAAATAAATGGTTAATTGACAATTCATTAATAGTACTAAATAGTGATAAACGCATAATAAATGATGTCCATAGAAAGTTCAGAAACATAAAATGTGAAAAATAGTGGTGTACACCTTCAAAGTGAATGGAAAAAGATAAATATAAAAAAGGTCCCACATAAACTCTGTGTTAGATTTGGAAAGGGATCCAGGGATAGCCGATGTGACACCAAAAATACCCTTACTAGAATGCTGGCGACCTCCTTACCCAGGGTGGTCAATAAACGCTCAACTACACAATAGGGATGGATTTCATAGCAGGAGCATGGGCATCGGCACAGGTCACTCTTGGCAGTAACGAGGATATGTCAAACAGCCAGATCCTACGCCCTATAGGGAGAGACACACACACACGCTACCATGCATTCGCAGACGACTATCGGCCATTTTTGTCACTAGGGGAAGACCTGTTTCTTATCTCTGGCATTTTACTACTTGCTGTTTGTAATCCATTTTAAAGTAAGCGCAATTAATTTCAATATATCAAGGAGGTTTAGAATATTACACTATGTTGAGCATTTACTTTGGATATCCCACGATCCAGTGTGAGCTGTTTGGATCTATTTGGCTGTTTAACTAACCTTGTTTTTGCCAAGAGTGACCTGTACTGCTGCCCCGGCTATGGAATCAATCCCTATTGTGTAGCTGAGTGTATTGTATATTGACCACCCTGGGTAAGTTGGTCACCGGCATTCTGGTGAGGTTATTTTTTTTTTGTCACATTGGCAATCCCTGGATCCCTTTCCAAATCTAACACTGAGTTTATTTGGGACATTTTTTATATTTATCTTTTTCCATTCACTTAGGAGGTGCACACCACTATTTGTAATCTTATTTGTATAGGCAATGTCTTCATAAAATTTGTGATATAGTACACAAACATACCTGTTTTTCAGATAACCTTATATCACACACTACCATTTTGCTGTTAATGTATTGTCAGTCACCCTGCAACCAATTTAGCAATATTCCAAGTTTTATCTCTATAGGCACTATAATTACTATTTTGTCTATTCACTGGATGTATAAGAGGCTATGCCAATGTGTCTACAATTTCATCACATTGCAAGCTTATATAAATAGGATTTTCCTAATGTCAAAAATGCTTTTCTTTTGTGGTGTTATTTTTTCACACCCAAACATTTGTGTGCTTTTGATATAATGCAGGCACCTCACTTTATACACATGTACTGTATATTTGGAAATGTGGAATAAGTGGTCAGGTCACACAGTCATGGATCCAACCACCTCCTAAGATCTGTAGTTATCTTTATTCTTTCTAGCAGATATTGGAGTGCTTTGGTATAGAAATGATTGTCATTCTCATAAAGGAGCTGGTATTTAACATGTAAACCTTTAAAAGTACTATTTTTGTTTTTCTGGTGGACAAGGAACCCATATTTACCAGAGCGACAAGTTTTTCTCTGATCTGATATTCACTAACATCTCATAATGCTTCTATATTTTTAGTTTGTACCTGCCATGCATGTTATTTCTGAAATTTCTAAATCTGTTGTAAAAAGAAAATGTGCTGTAAAACATTAGAAGCTTTCAGTAAATGATTTACCGATCCTCTAGAAGCAGTAGGGCAGAATTGCACTTACTTAAATCTCTTACCGTTCTTGGAGATGAAGGATTCTCAGGCAGAAAACAAGCTCAGGCTGCAAACAGGAGGCTACGTTTATACTGTAAGTCAGTAAAACCATTCTGAATAAGGAGTGAGTTACAAAGAACTAGTGGTGCAGGCAGCAACCAAGAACAAATTGATTAAAGATGGGAAGCCATTATATTTTTACTGATCCTTTAAAGAAACAACTGTGTTTCTTCTCCTCCAATACCTGTCACACATGTTCTCCTGGGATGCTCCTCAAAGGTCTTTTTTTCCTGTCTGAATGGTAAACCTGGGAAGTTTTGCTTAAAAAAAATGATGGAGAATAGTAGGTAGGCATTTGTAATATAAATAGAATATTGAATATAAATGTGAACATATACCAATAAACTAGGATGTCCTATAGTATGTACTGAAGCGTAAAGTGCGCATTGATATGCATAATGCGGTCAGACATAGCTTCTTGTATAAATAGCTTACATTTTTTTTTGTTTTGCTTCTGATATTACTAGAACCCATATTTTTCATAGTAACTTTAAAAAAATTAAAATAAAGTGATTTAAGCAATTTTGGCGTTCTACTATTTCACTTCAGTAATAGATTTAATGGAAAGAGACAAAGATAAACAATAGAAACTGCAGATGTCTCACAATGGTGAGTCATAGTAGGACCAAAAGGGGTCTGCGAGGAAACCATGTCACTTACCTTCAAATCAGGATCTCCAAAGTAAGCATCAGTTATTGAAGCTCTAATTTCACTCTGATTTATTTTAAGCTTACCTAAAAAATCTCCTTGTGTGCTGTAATTTCTGTCTGTCTGTCTGTCTGTCTATTGGTCACCTCTTTCCACAACCTCCTTAATGCATGCTTTGCAACTTCTCCTCTCCTGTTTACTTTCATTTTCTAAGAACTACATATTCCATGGCATCTTGCTATCTGCATGCTGCGATTCCTGTACTTACTCCTTTCAGCACCTCTGTAGTTCAGAAGACAGGCTCTATTAATTATGTGACACAGCAGGGCCCACTCACTAGACAGAATGAATACATGTCACAGAATTCAAGGAAGTAAATGTGTGGGAATCTTCACAAAGTAAGTTTACATACTACAAGATCATTCAGATTAACCACTTCCTGCAAATGGATGTACCTCTACGTCCTTGGGTTTCAGTGGTTCTGCCAGAATCATGACTGCAGCTGCAGCCATGATCCTGGTATGTTTTTTTTAGAGCTAGAGATGCTCTTTAATGTAAATGTGATCAGAGAGTCTGAACAGCCACCTAATCACTTTTCCAGTGGGAGGCTTATCATAGAGATGAACCAGGAATTTCCGCTCCTCCGATTGTCTCTATGGTGTATGAAACCGGAAGCAATGAGGATTTTGTCACTTCAGGTTTGTTGCTTTCAAACCATTACTGGCTTGTAAAGCATCTGATCAAACTGATCTTGATTTAATCAGATAATTTTGTGGGCAGGTCTAACAGGCCCCAGATCTCTCAGTAAAGAGAACCTGTCACTGCCCATGTTATCACAATGGATGATCAAAAAATTAAAGAGATAGTGTGACCATTTTTTTTAAATAAAATAAATAATAACATTTTAAAAAATAAAGCGCTCCCTCCCCGGGTACTCACGAGCAAATGTAAACACATACTTATGTCCCTCATGTAAACGGGGATCTCACCACACATGTGAGGTATTGCTGCAAATATCAGCGCAAGAACAATAATTCTAGCACCAGACCTCCTGTTTAACTCTAAACTGGTAACCTGTAAAAGCTTTTAAAGTGTCACCTATGGAGATTTTTAGGTACCCTAGTTTGTTGCGATTCCATGGGTGTGCACAATTTTAAATCTTGACATGTTAGGCATTTATTTACTCAGAATTTCATCTTTTTTTATATTTTACCCCAAAAATTTGTAATATAGAAAAGTGGTCATGGGACTTTAAATGAGGTGGGTCACAGGGTAAATTGATAATTTTATTATGACTTTCAAATATAGGCAGAAATACATTGTAAAAAAATAATTATACATCCATCCACAATAAAAACATAAAAAATACATATACAGTATAGAAAAGGCATGTGCAGTGTATGATGATCTATGAAATGACAAATTCTGTAGTATCTGTGGAACTCAACACGTTTTGTGGATCCTGTTAATGTCCACTCATCAGGAGTTTGATGCAAAAATGTTATCGAGTAAATAGAGATAGTAATCTCGTATAAATCTGTATAAAAGGAAAAAAATACATAATAAATAATTCTCCAACCAGTCAAAGGGAGAATGTCAACAATAAGTGACTTAGCTACTCATATGTCAACTCAGAAAGAGGGCTCAGCATGTGGGAGGAGAATTGGAGGAGCCAAGACAAACGCCTGCCCTGGTGTTGAGGCGGGAAAGCACCGAAAGCAAGCCGGAGGGGAAGCACAGCCCAGACTACAATGTGGTTCGTAAAATGTGTAAACATCTGTGACCCACAACCATTATTTTATTATTATTATTTTTTATATTCATTACAGTACCCATTGGCTCACAGATGTCTAAACATTTCCCTACAGCTCAGGGAACATTGATATGATCCACGAGCCATTGACAATAACACCAATTATTTTTAGAAATAGCATTAAATAAAAGCAAGGAATTTGTATATTGGATGGGACTTTAACCCCTTGGAGCCAGCAACTTCCGACCCTTTAAAAGGTTTCAGATGACGGGAGGCGGGGCGTGGTTTACGATCAAGCTCCTGATCGCAAGAAGCCAAGGTCCACCCACTAAGAGGCCACAAATTTGCCTACTGTTGGCATCTAGGGGTTAAAGGCATCAAACAGGCATAAATATATATGTACAATACAAAAGTTTATTGTACAAATATTAAAAACAAACAATGATGTTCTAGTGTGGGGACCCCATATACATTACTATCACATTAAACACATAAGAACACCCATTTGACTTAAAAAAAGGACAAAAAAGGTCACTAATGCTTGAATAATACAGAAACGCATTTCCGTTGTCTTCTTACTAACAAGTAACATAACTAACAAGTACAACAGACATTTTATTACAATAATGTAGGAAATCTGTAGCAATGCAGCAAGTAGTATGCCATTATATATACACTCATAGTGTTGGTGACAAAGATTAACAAAGATTAACCCACTGAGGAAGACAATAGAATGAAACATGTGGGGGTTTTATTCATGCATTAGTGACTTTTTTTGCTCCTTTTTTAAGTAAAATAGGTATTCATATCTCTTAGATGTGATAGTAATAAATATGAGGTCCCCACATTAGAACCCCATTGTTTGTTTTTAATATTTGTACAACAAACTTTTGTATTGTATATATATTTATGCCTGTTTGATGACTTTAACCTCTAGATGCCAACGGTACGCAAATTTGTGGCCTCTCGGCGGCGGGTGGGCCTTGGCTTATTTCGATCAGGAGCTTGCCGATCATGTGACCGTGGTAACAGTCATATAATCGTAAACCCTGCCCCGCCACCCGGCATCTGAAACCTTTTTTTTAGCTAATAACAACGTTGTTATTTAGTGACAGGTGGAAGGTTGATACATTTTAAACGTTTGTTTCTAATCATGTTTTGATACTACTACTACTACTATTTTCTTGGGGATGTGGCACTATTTCCGAGCATTGATTGCCTGTCTGACACAATGGGTTTAGCAATGAATAAAATAATAAATATTAAAATGTACCAACTTATTGTGAAACTTGTGCTTTCTTTTTACATGGGACAGAGCACAGGGCACAGTGCATGGAGGCAGGGCACATTACATGGGAGCAGGGCTCATTGCATGGGATAGAGCACATGACATGGGACAGGGAACATTACATGGGACAGAGCACAGAGCACATTACATGAGACAGGGCACATTGCATGGGACAGAGCACATTAAATGGGACAGAGCACATTGCATGGAACAGAACACATTGCATGGGACAGAGCACATTGCATGGGACAGAGCACATTGCATGGGATAGAGCACATTGCATGGGACAGGGAACGTTGCAGGGGACAGGGAACATTGCAGGGGACAGGGAACATTGCAGGGGACAGGGCACATTGCATGAGGACAGGAAACATTATATGGGACAAAGCACATTACATGGGACAGGCCCCATTGCATGAGAACAGGGCACATTATAAGGGACAGTAAACATTACACGGGACCGGGCACATTACATGGTACAGGGCACATAGCATGGGATAGACTGCTGGGCACATTGTGGTGGACACAGCTGGGCACACTTCAGTATCGGCTTTTATCTTCTTCTGGCTTCAGAGGCGGCTTTCATAACTCCTCCATGGCATGCTGTGCCTGCCGGCCCCTCCTCCCCTCCTCCTATCCTGTCCATCTCAGATGACATCACATACAAGCACCTGGGAGGAAGAGGAGGGGAGGAGGGGCTGGCGGGTTACAGCGTTCTACAGCCAATAGTATGCCAGCTGCTTCCCTGCCTATACCTGCATGTGTCCATGCAATCTACCTGTCAGCTGCCTGCAACTGACAGGTAGTTTGCTGCAGAACCCCAGGGGACCTCTAGCGAACCCCAATTGAGAAACACTGCTATACACAGTCAGAGTCTTTCATAATCAGCAGTGAGTATTCATTACCTGTGTGTATATTCACACAACGTGAGCAGTTTTGAAACTAAGGGGTCTAGCACTACAGCAGGATTTTCTGTTGGATATAATGGACTATGTATGACCTACCGGTACATAAACAAAGTCATTGACATTGTTCTTGATCTGATGCATCACACAGTAAAGTTTGTACCGTCAACTCTATGAGAGAGAAAGTAATTTTTTTGAAAGGTGACACCAATTATATCCATTTAACATTATATCCATCTACATTAGTATGATTGCTACCTACAAAACTAAATGCAGGTATATGAAGTGTGAATAAGCAGTCCTATTTACTGTCTCCTACATATATATGCTTTTATATAGCAGTCTATGTATTTTACACAGATTCAGACAGGATAGCCCTATTTTGAGTCCATTCAAGGCTCTTATTTTAATTGAAGGTATGCCATATGCCTAGTACACACAATCGTTTTTTTCGGCGGTAAAAAGTCCACCGGGAAAACCAAGGGGAAAACCGAGAACCTGCTCGGTAGCTTTTTCCCCCTACACACGGCCGGGTTTCCCGGCAGGAAAACTGCCATTAGAGCTTTGGTCGGGAAACCCGGCCGTGTGTATGCTCCACCGCAGTGTTTCCCCATAGGAGAACTGTCGGCCTAAAAACCATCCAGGAATCCCGGCAGGAAAAAAGAGAACATGTTCTAATTTTTCCCGCCGGGATTCTCAGCGATTTTCCTGTCGGAAAAACTGTGATGGAGCATACACACGGCCGGGATTCCCGGCCAAAAGCTCTCATGACAGTTTTCCTGCCGGGAAAACCGGTCGTGTGTACGAGGCATAAGGCTACTTTCACACTGGCAGCGACGGCTGTTAGCGCTAAAGCGTCGCTTGTTTTTGCGGCACTTTTGCAGCGCTTTTTGGGTGCTAGCAGAGCGGGTTTTACCCCAAAAAAAGGGTAAAAACTCCAGTTTTGCAGTGGTTTCAGTCGCTTTTGAAGCGCAGCCCATTCATTGCAATGGGCAGGGCATTTTGGGAGCGCTAAATACAGCACTCTCAAACAGCCTCAAAGATGCTCCTTGCAAGACTTTTCCTAACGTCCCGCAAGCGCACCGCCCCAGTGTGAAAAGACACACTACAATGAATGGGAGAAAGTTTTCAGGTGGTTTGCAGAGGCTATTTAAAATATGCCCCAGTGTGAAAGTAGCCGTGGTCATTTTAATGTGTTATTCATGTTCCAAATCACTGTTTTAACAACTTCCCATCCCGCTTATAGTAATATGACGGCAGCAAGGTGGCTCTGCCATCCTGAGTGGCCGTCATATGACGTCCTTGGGCCCTCCGCCACGTCACTCGGGTACCGATGCGACTGCCTGGCTGTTGCGATGTCCGGCAGTCACCCATGACCGCCAGTTACAGAGCCAGGGACATGGATCTCTGTGTGTAAACACAGAGATTTACGTCCTGTCAGGGAGAGTAGACCGATGGTGAGTCCCTTGTACATAGGGACACCGATCGGTCACCTCCCCCAGTCAGTCCCCTCCCCCCACAGTTAGAATCACTCCCTAGGGAACATATTTAACCCCTTGATCACCCCCTAGTGTTAACCCCTTCCCTGACAGTCACATTTATACAGTAATCAGTGCATATTTATAGCACTGTTCACTGTATAAATGTGAATGGTCCCAAAATAGTGTCAAAAGTGTCCGATCTGTCCGCCGCAATATCGCAGTCCTGCCAAAAATCACAGATACTGTAACCGCCATCACTAGTAAAAAAAACAAAAAAAAACATAAATCTATCCCCTATTTTGTAGGAGCTATAACTTTTGCGCAAACCAATCACTATACACTTATTGCAATTTTTTTTACCAAAAATATGTAGAAGAATATATATCAGCCTAAACTGAGAAAAAAAATATACGGTATATTTTTTTTTTTAAATGGATATTTATTACAGCAAAAAGTTAAAAAATATTGTGTTTTTTTCAAAATTGTCAGTCTTTTTTTATTCATAGCGTCGCACGACCACGCAATTGTCATTCAAAGCGTGACAGTGCTGAAAGCTGAAAATTGGCCTGGGCAGGAAGGGGGTGATAATGCCTGGTATTGAAGTGGTTAAAAACATCTTTGAGAGTCTAAAAAAATGTTAGCAGCATTATAATCCCAGAGGATAATTTCCCTTTTAAAAAAATTAAATAAATGTAAAAAATTTTGCAGGTACAAAACTGTGCATTTATTTATTTGGAGCCTCTAAATCATCACACCAGCGATCAGCAGATCACTAGTGCCATGCAGATCTTCTGCAGATCTTTCAGAGTATCTGTGTGCCCGTATAGGCAAGCAGATTTTCCCATTTTTTCCCTTTTCCTGGTTTTAATAATGGTACACTTTGAATTGTTACCATATTGGGCCACTAGGTGGCTGTAGAGTAACGAATCAAATTTTGACCATTAGGTGGCCCCAAAGGCGATATTCAGTCCCACTATTTTAGGATATTGATTTTCGCCACTAGAGGTTGTATGCTCTCTTTCATTAAACATCTGACCACCAGGTGGCTCCCAAGTCGGTATCATTTAGGGCCATAGCCTATACTGACTCTTACCACTAGAGGTCGCCTGGACCTCATTTCCATTCCTTCCATTGAAGTTTATCTAACAGTAGTTATTGCGATATAAGGTTATTTTCTATTTTCTTTTATCATCTTTTACCTTTTATAGATTGGGTTTTTATTCTTCCAATTTTTTCCAATTTTGACACTTTAATAAAGTAATATGTTTGACCAATACAAATGTGCTAAGAAGTAGATTGTGAGCACTACCGAGTAAATAACAGGTAAAATAACATGATTGGATGGGTTTAAATACATGATTCAAAGTAAGGGTATATATGCCCTCAACCAAAATGGCGGAATCACAACTTCCTGATGACGGCCAATTCGATAGGCTGAAACGCGTCGACGTAGATTCCCATCATCGCAAAACACTTTAGCCCAGACATCCAACTAGAAAATCGAGCCACAACTGCGGCAGCGGTCCATTGCAATTTATGGGCAGATTTCTGTAATAATTTACCTGCTGTTCATACCGGGTACCAGGATACAGGCACCCCTAAATGTGAGTTGAATTACTATGATTTTATACATGGAATAAAGTTTTAAACTGTACTGCGCAATGAAGTTTTTCTTGTTACCCTTATCTGCATGAGGAATATTTAACCCAGGAAACGCCAGTTTAAAGAAAATCTACAGGGGTTGCCCCACAAATGCATTTGACCACACTAGCGATAGTTGGTCCACTCTGAGGGGTGAGTTTACATCTATGTTGGGGCACACTGTCTGAGCACATAAGAAGTACAGAATTCTCAATGTTATGAGCACGAGCACTTTATTTGAGACTCTGAACAATTTTGGGACTGTTCCAGTTTATATTGTATGAGCACAAGCACTTTTGATTGAGGATTGTTTTCAGCGACCCCAGTTTTAGGTCACCTTAACATAAGTGGTTTATGGTTTATATATCATTTAGCATTTAGCGCGTTTTTTTCATTTATTAATTAATTTGCACAAACAATTTTTTCACTGCAGCTGTTATACTTAACCACTTGCTTACTGGGCACATACCCCCTTCCTGCCCAGGTGAAATTTCAGCTTTCAGCACTGTCACACTTTGAATGACAATTGCGCGGTTGTTTACACACAGAGATCCACGTCCCTGCTCTGTGACTGACGATCGCGGGTATCTGGCGGACATCGCGGGCTGCCAGGCTCCCGCATCGGCACCCGCATGACACGGCGGGCACAGCTTTTCCCCGATGCGCACCCGCGGCGGCGCGCATTGCGGAAGGAAACAGGAGGACGTCCATGGACGTCCACCCGGCAGGAAGGCGCCGCGCTGTAGATGTCTTTTGTCTATAGCGCGGGTGCCAAGAAGTTAATGTGGTATCAATTTTTAATGTGGTAGCACTTTATTTCACCACTATCTGTTTCATTTTTCTTTGGCGCTTTGGTTTCTTTAATTATAAGCAGATACACTGACAGGAAGAATCAATGAGCTACCGTGGCGCTCCACAGCCGACATACGCAAAGGATGTAGGTACTTGTAGTTCATTCATTCCCAGAACTCTGTGAATGAATGATGCGACCGAGTGGGCAGAGCCCAGCATTTCCGCACTGATTTAAAAAACTGACTTCTCCCCGTACTGCTGCCACAGGGAGTGGGAATCGGGCAGCAGCTAAAAACAAGTGGAACATGTAAAACCTTCCCAAAGGTGAACTTATCCTTTAATCTCACGGAGCATTTCAAGTACGGTATGTATCTTTTCAGTTTTAGACACACTGTTAATTTAGTTTTTTCCAAGATGGCTTTGAGACTAATGCTTTGTACACACAATCTGATTATCGGATGATAAAAATAGTTTTCGGATAGATCGTTCGATAATCTGATCATTAGTACACAGCTTTCGACAGCCGATCATGACAGTTCGTCCAAAAAAATCCGAAGGAACAAACACAAAAACTTTTCTCAGATGACAGCCCATCGTACGACAATCATTTCATCAGTACAGTATGCGTCCGCTAAAAAGTGATAGACAAACGCCACGCATGATCGGAAACCCAAAAATAAACTAGAAGGACACAGGGGTCAGACGTATTTGACATAATTTCAGATACGTAGCTACGCACATCGGAAAAATTTTCCAGAATTGTACGACAAAAATTTTACTTTTCGTAGAGCACATTTTGCATTCAATATTAGTTTTATGCAACAAAATGTGAATGATACGTCGTACGATAATCTGATCGTGTGTACGAGGCATAAGGGTCCATGCACACTGTGTTATAAAAAGGCAGTTTTGACAGAAAAAAAAATGCTCATTTCAAGCGTTTCTGTACAGGCTTAGTGTTTTGTTTTTTTTTACCAGAAAACTGCTTTTATAGAGAAAGGAGTTTTATTTCTGTCCCTAAGCAAAAGTTTAAAATATGTCTCTAAACTTCCTAATGTGCATGGACACATAGGATAATATTAGCTGCTTCTATAGGCAAAACGATAAACTCCTCTAGAAGCAAAGAAGAGATGCAAATTATTTCAGATCTGTGCCTTCCTATTTATATTCCTATATTCCAGATGGTCAACTGGGTTGTGCAAACTTAAAAATAAAAGTGTACTTTATTTTGATCAAGAATAGGGTACACTGTTTAACCACTTTAGCCCCGGAAGGTTTTACTCCCTTAATGACCGGGCCATTTTTTGCGATACGGCACTGTGTTATTTTAACTGACAATTGCACTGTCATGCAATGCTGTACCCCAAAAAAATGTAGGTTCTTTTTTTCCCACAAATAGAGCTTTCTTTTGGTGGTATTGGATCACCTCTGTGGTTTCTATTTTTTTGCGCTATAAACAAAAAAGATTGGCAACTTTGGAAAAAAAACATTATTTTTTATTTTCTGCTATAAAACACATCCAATAAAAAAATGTAAAAATCTAATTTCTTCATCAATTTAGGCCAATATGTATTCTGCTACATATTTTGGTAAAAAAAAAACAAAAAAACAATAAGCGTATATTGATTGGTTTGTGCAAAAGTTATTGCGTCTACAAACTATGGGATACATTTATGCCATTTTTTTTTTTACTAGTAATGGCGACATCAGCGATTTTTAGCAGGACTGCGACATTGTGGCAGTCAAATCGCACACCTGACACTTTTGATACTCTTTTGGGGACAAGTGACATTATTACAGTGATCAGTGCTAAAACAAATGCACTGTTACTGTACTAATGACACTGGCAGGGAAGGGGTTAACATCAGGGGCAACCAAAGGGTTAAATGTGTCCCTAGGGGGTGCTTGCTAACTGTGTGGGGGTTGCTATGACTGGGGGAAGACAGAGATCCGTGTTCCTGCTTAGCAGGAACACAAGATCTCTATCTTGTCCCCTGTCAGAACGGCGACCTGCCTGGTTTACATAGGCAGACCGCCATTCTGCCTCTCTCGGGGACGATCGCAGGTGGCCAACGGGCGGATTTTGTAATGCACCACAATGTACTACCATGCATTTTCTGCATTACAATGTGCTACAATGCAAGTGCATTGGGGTACTGTTTAAAATAAATGGATTTGCAATGCAATACAGTAAATGTGTGTTACAGAATGCTGCGGTAATACATGCAATACCATGATGCAGAACTGTAAATCCAATTTCAGACTTGTCTTGTCTTCTTCTGGCTGGAAGTATATCTATTAAAATTCATTAGGAAAATCTAATTTTGACTCACCTTTTCCATTCTCCGTTTCTATTTTTCGTTAATTTACAAGAATTTTAACCCAAAGAATATAATCTATAGGGAAATAATTTGATTATTGTACAAACCACCTTAAATTGAATTAAAAGGTAGCCACAGGGAAGCATTACTCTTTACCTTTGACAACTGTACTACCTCTTGTTGGTAGCAAGGAGAATCTGAGTTTGGTCTTTCTTTTTTATTTAACATTCATATATTTTTTATACCTCCCCAAAGTCAATCTAACTTAGTGCATACCCTCCTAGGATTACTGCAGTTTGCATTTCTAGGTCCTGAAGCTCTAAACAGTTTAGAACGTCATTGTGTACTGTACAGAAAGTAAAAGGAATGATGGAATTTCTGCAGGCAGAGTTCTGAGAATCAGTGAGCTATTCACCTATAATCTTGATGTGCATCGCTTTTCTGTCGACAGATGGATGAATTATATGTGGCCTGCTGCCTCCATAGTGCTTTACACTGAAGGCTGATTTTTTTGCATTAGATTTTGTATGTAAGGAAATCTGAAACAGCTAGGCATGCTTTAATAGAATGACTTTCAACCCATGGTGCCAAAGTCTATGAACAGATCTACATTGTGAGGCATTTCTGTAATTATGATCTGAATGTTCTGCTCTTACAGCAGGCAACTTTGCATATATAATAACTTTTAGTATTTTTTCTTTTACTGTAAGATAACCCATTTATCTGAAGATATAGGAACTTAGCAATTTGTTGTTCAGGAAAAAAAAAAAAAAAAACATTTAGCCTTTTAGAAAGTCTTGCCTAAATGCAAAAAAATTAATAAAAATAGTTTTATTATCCCAAAAGTGCCTACCAGAAACCTGTTATGGAGAACCTGACTTCAGGGCTAAGCATTGTCAGCTGCCACTTTGGCCCTCTCATTGGCCCAGTGAATGGAGGTGGCCAGGATTTATTCCTGAAGTCAGCCCACTATTAACAGAGAACTTAGTTTCAGAGTGGTACACAGAGGAGAGTTTTTCAGGCACCTACTGTGTCTGCCCCTATACCCGAATTGTATTTTATTGGTTTAGAACAGTTGACAGATTTAATTTAAAGAACATGTATAGTGTATTTTCAGTAGCCATTTATTTTAACTTAATTTTGCAGCGTTTACCTTGAATTGAGTTTTAAATGTTACTTTCATATTTTACTCAATTAACCTTTTTGTTTTTTTTGTTAAAATACATTTTGGTATTTTTAAGATAACAACAGGGAGAATAAATCAATTACTGCACTCAAGCTATCCCACTGCTAACAACTTTTTGAAATACTATTATCAGACACATTGGGCCTAATTCTCTAGGAATAAGGAGAATAAATAATCATTCTACATTTAACTACATTTAACTACTCCCAATTAAGCCAATTAAGACCTCAACTAGGTGAACATGCAAACGGAAAAGTGAGTACAAATACACGAATATGCATTAGTAAATTTCAATTCGGCATAGTCGTGATTCCATAACTGTATACAAAAAATGCAGCGCTATGTGTATGACAATGTGAAAAACCAAGTGCTCCAAAATTAACTGAATCACAGAAAAAATAATAAATAAAAATCCAAATATATTAATGAATAAAAAGTCCAATTATATATAGAACTCCAAATAGATGTGATGAAACATATATTCAAATCAATTCCAAAAGGTGCAAGTGAATCTTCCAAAGTAAATATGTGACTTGTAACATAACCACCACCACGTGAAGGGGAGGCTTACCGGATGTAGTGGACCCAATACACATACGTGTATGGGGTCAAACAGGCTGAATACGTATACGTCCGTGCATATGGAACCAGATAAACACTGCGCACCCTTATATCCAAGGTCCAAGCTCAGGAGGGGATACCAGAAATTCAAGCCAATAGGGAATTTGACTCACATAAAGTTCATGTGGAAAAAGAAGGGAGATGGCACATAGCGTAATAACGCAAAGGATTTTAATGAATATAGGCAAGTACACTTACATTCAATCCATAGATTTGATGCTTTGCAAAGACACTCAGTAGCAGCAGTAGAGTCTCCCGACGCTTTTCGCAAAATGTTGCATCGTCTGAATAAATCAGTTACTGCACTCAAGCTATCCCACTGCTAACAACTTTTTGAAATACTATTATCAGACACATTGGGCCTAATTCTCTAGGAATAAGGAGAATAAATAATCATTCTACATTTAACTACATTTAACTACTCCCAATTAAGCCAATTAAGACCTCAACTAGGTGAACATGCAAACGGAAAAGTGAGTACAAATACACGAATATGCATTAGTAAATTTCAATTCGGCATAGTCGTGATTCCATAACTGGCAATTGCCAATGAGTTTCCTATATGGAACTGCACTGCAGTATTTAGCTATGATCATGTGTGTACATGTATGCCAATAAACCCATTCTTATATGGGCTGTGCTCTACCTTGTGTGTGCCTATTTATTTATATTACAATTATTGTACATAGTTTTTCTTCTTTTACTAATGAATGCTGTTCTGAATGATTACTACAGAGTAATGTTTGCTATTCTGTGAGGCTACATGTATTTATCATTTATAGTTACATATCTGTTATGTAAATTTTTAGTTTTTTCATGTTACTTTTTTGTTTTTAGGAGACTATAGAGTTCTAATTATCTATGTTCATTATTTAATAACACTAAACTATTATGCAAGTCTATTTGTACTCAGCACATTGGCTTAGTGGTCTGCACTCTTAAACAAAAAGCACTTAGGTAATGAGTTCAAATCCCAACCATGCTAACACCCTGCGTGTTCACTAGTGTTTTATTATTTCCACACAATAATATGAGCATGCAAATTATGGAAACAACCATGCTGATGTGGCACTGGCAATTAGGCATTCGCCTATTTTCAGCATACTCTGCTGTTTAAAATTTAAGCAGGTGATACCATGCTTGGGATTTGAACCCATGGTCTGAGTTTTCTAGGTAGGAGTGCTCCCCACAAAGTCTTTGAGATGAGCACAATTATACTTAGAATACACAGTAGTACAATGATTAACAAATGAACATAGATCAAGAGAGTCTATATTCTCCCAAAGTACAAATGCAAGATCAATGTTAAAAATGTGTAGATGTGACTTGTTTTGCTTCTTTTGCTGATATTTTATCATTGATGTAAGAGTTATATAAATAAATAGAACTTAACATTTTCATAAAATACGAATTAGACATGAAAAAGTTTGACATATATAGAATAGAGGTATATGATCATTCTGTAATGAATATGCTTTCACCTACGCACATATCCATTTGCCATTGAAACTTTAGGGAGGTGGGAGGCAGCATAGGTGGGATTAGAACCTATGACCAAATTGTTGTTAAATCAAAGCACTAACCACTAAGTTGATAAGAATTAGACCTAGAATATATAGCAGTACCATGATGAAAGCATAGACATATATGACTAGAAGTCAACATTCTAATAAAAGTATATTTAGACATGAAGAATTGTTTATCATATAATAGAGACCTAAGAGCCTGGTTTGGATTGGGGGGACCCACACAATGATTTTTTTTTTCCAATCAAATTTGTGTTGTTACACCCACTTGTGGCAGGCAACACAACTCCACTCCGCAAATCTGAGTTCCTTGGATACAATAAAGAGCTACCCCAAACTTTCTAAATGTTACTGAAGTGCATTTGTATTTTTAAAATGTTGCTGCAAAGCAAACAAGGATTAGAAGTTAGCAACTAGTTCATTTTAGGTGGCTAAAGGTGGCCATACACTATACAATCTGATTGTACAAGCTCTGTACTATATAACGGGAATAAACACCAGCTATCCGATCACTCTGCATCCAATCAAGCAGGCCCTTGCACTACATAATTGATGACAGATCTAAAGGAGATTGTACAAGCAGGTTGTATAGTGTACAGTGCCTTGAAAAAGTATTCAAACCCCTTGAAATTTTACACATTTTGTCATGTTACAATTAAAAATGTAAATGTATTTTATTGGGATTTTATGTAATAGACCAACACAAAGTGGAACATAATTGTGAAGTGGAAGGGAAATTATAAATGGTTTTCAACATTTTTAACAAATAAATATGTGAGAAGTGTGGCATGCATTTGTATTCAGCCCCCCTGAGTCAATACTTTGTAGAATCACCTTTCCCTGCAATTACAACTGCAAGTCTTTTTGGGGATGTCTCTACCAGCTTTGCACATCTAGGGAGTGACATGTTTGCCCATTCTGTTTTGCAAAATAGCTTAAGCTCTGTCAGATTGGATGGAGAGTGTCTGTGAACAGCAATTTTCAAGTCTTGCCACAGATTCTGAATTGGATTTAGGTCTGGACTTTGACTGGGCCATTCTAACACATGAATATGCTCTAAACTATTCTATTGTAGCTCTGACTGCATGTTTAGGGTTGTTGTCCTGCTGAATGGTGAACCTCCGCCTCAGTCTCAAGTCTTTAGCGGACTCTAACACGTTTTCTTTTAAGATTGCCCTTTATTTGGCTCCATCGATCTCCCCATCAACTCTGACCAGCTTCCCTGTCCCTGCTGAAGAAAAGCATCCCCACAACATGATGCTGCTACCACCATGTTTTATGATGTGTGTTCAGAATGATGTGCAGTGTTAGTTTTCCACCACACATTGCGTTTTGCTTTTAGGCCAAAAAGTTCAATTTTGGTCTCATCTGACCAGAGCACCTTCTTCCACATGTTTGCTGTGTCCTCCACAGGGCTTCTCGCAAACTTTAAACAAGACTTCTTATGAAAATAACAGTGTAATAAGGAACAAACCGCCCTCTTTCCCCAATACACTCCACTGCGCCTTGAAGTGTCGTCCGAAAAATTCCGGACAAAGTAACCCTACCAGCTGCTACTTTAAATAAAATAGACTGAAAATTAATTTTGAATAACCAAAATAGTAGCGCTCAGTGTATAACAACACACCTCTATATATAAATTATATACACTCTATAACCAAATGCATACATATAAATTCATAAATATACACCCTGTGAAAAAATGTGCATATAATAAACTCAGCAAGTGTCCATAACGTTCAGAACAGTGTTTTTAAATATTTGCTACAAAGTGCTTATGAAAAAATAATAAGTCCATGAATAAAATTGCATTCAAATGGTGGCTTCAAATCAAAATTGTGTAGACTGTATTTTCCTGTGTTTGCTTGAAAATCTTCACCACACCAACATGCTCAGTGATTTCACTCCTTAAGGACTTGCACTCACCAATATGATATGCCTCGCACTCTCATGCTTGGCTAATCAGCTTAATTACCCCCCAGGGTATCAAAAACGGATCCAGATGAAATTTGGTCAGTCAAGTCTCCCACATGAAAAAAACAAGAAGTATCTCCGATAGTGAAGTATGTCACAACTTTAATAAAAATAGCACAGCACAAGTGACCCTCAATGGTTAAACTCACATTAGGCAGATCAAAATCAAGCACTTTAATAAAACTTCTCCAAACGCCAGGCAAGTATACAGCAGGCAGCCGCGATGTATTGCGGTCTCGGCGGACCAAACAACTATGTGTGTCTCACCCTCCTTCATGTAAGCTTGCCTCTCCACTGCAATCGAACCACCGCAAACTCCCGTCCAAACACCAAACTATATTCGACGAGTGGTCGAAAGATCCGAACGCTGCACACCAGGTGACTGTCGTGTAGCTCCTCCCAGACTAGTTTCGTCTTACAAGACTTCTTCCAACGGGATCAGTCACACGAACTTACACCTCCCTCTTTATACTCCGACCGTGATTGGTCACGGCGTGTCTCCTACTGCGCATATGCGCGCTTGCCGTCCCCATGACCTCAATACATCGGGCATGACCCCTGTCATCACATACATGGAGGGCAAATGTGAATAGTACAACAAGATGTGATCTACATCTAATCTCTGTTCACTGCAGATACTGTTCATATTGAGCACCATAACTGCCATACATTGAGAGAATATCGCTTGGTTACAAATATAAAATATATACACATATATAATTATATACATATGCATTTATCATTAAAACATATATTATTTCCAGAATTGCGATGAAATCACCGTCAACTCTGAATATACTTTGAATAAAAGGGAAATGTATTAAAGTAAAACATGCGGAAAACAAGTAAACAGAATTTTCAATTACTTTATATCAGAGCATAAGGTCAAGGGACTAATATACCACCTACAGTTATCAAACCGATGGAGATGTGAATCAATAAAATACTTAAAAAATAAAATTAACTAAAAATACATGTATATGGTGGACATCTAAATTAAATATCCACCACAACCCCACATGTATACTAAATGAGTAATCCCTTACATATACTGAAAAAGTGTGTCCATCTATCTCAATATGTATATATATTTGCATACGTGGACGCTTAGTATGCATCCACACAAAAATACCCTCATGGATATAACACTATTCAAGTGTATGTGTTTAAAAAAAAAAAAATAATTACTAATAAAACAGTTTAAATCGAGTTCAATGTTTAACCCTCTCAGGTGGAGACTCCTTAGTAGGAAGATCCACTTGGTTTCTCTCTGTGAGAGTTTTCTGACTCGATTCGAACCTCTCCAAGCAGGATGTGTGCAATCAATTCCACAAAACTGTAGAAGAGTGGGATCCTGACTATGCTTCTCCTTAAAATGTAGGGAGACACTATGATACCTAAAACCTTTCTTGATGTTAGCCAAGTGTTCCAATACTCGTACTCGCAAGAGTCGTTTAGTTCTCCCCACATAATACAACCCACATGGGCACCATAATAAATAAACCACAAAGGATGAGTTGCATGTGATGAACTGTTCAATCTCAAAAACATCCCCATCCTTATTCATAAAGCTCGTGGTTCCTCTGTTATCCGTTTTCACTTTCCTGCAACAGATGCATTTACGACAAGAATAAAAACCTTTAAAGTTTTTATTTAAATCTAGGCGATTGGGTGGATCTAGAATTTTTTGTACCACCCTATCACCAAAATTAGGTGCCCTCCTATAAATAAACTTAGGGTTTTCTGATAGAATTTCGCATAGGTGTCTATCTCTGCACACTATGTGCCAGTATTTACGAAAAATTCCCTCTATCTCTTTATATTGATAATGAAAGTCAGAAATAAAAAATAACTGAAAAATCTTATTAGTGGTTCCATCCTCCTTCTTTTTCAAGCATTACATCCTTGGAATCTGGGCTACCTCACTAATAGTATTCTTAATGATCTCATCCTTATAACCTTTCTCCAAGAACTTGTTACCCAAAATATTGGCCTGTGTATAATAATCAGTTGTTGATGTGCAATTTCGCCGAATCCTTAGCATTTGTCCTTTCGGAATGTTTCTGATCCAAGATGGATGATGTCCACTTCCGATGGACAAATAACTATTCCGATCAGTCGGCTTAAAATAAGCCTTTGTACTGATAATGGTGTCGGATTTCATAATGGTAAGATCCAAAAAATTAACCTCCTCCTCACTGATAACATAGTCCAAAACTATATTATTAGTGTTATTATTCAGATGTGTTATGAATTCCTCAACTGATTGTCTGGATCCTTCCCAGACAAACAGGAGATCATCAATAAATCTTCGATAGAGTTTTAATTCTGGTCTAAGCACATTGAAGACATGTCTGTCCTCCCACTCCGCCACCAGAAGGTTGGCGTCGCTATGGGGGCTAAATTTGCCCCTAGCCTCGCCAACCTATTTATGGCGGAGTAGGAGGACAGACATGTCTTCAATGTGCTTAGACCAGAATTAAAACTCTATTGAAGATTTATTGATGATCTCCTGTTTGTCTGGGAGATTTAATTACACACAGGGGGGCTCTATTTATGAATTATGTGACTTCTGAAGGCAATTGGTTCCACTAGATTTTAATTAGGGGTATCAGAATAAAGGCGGCTGAATACAAATGCATGCCACACTTTTCAGATATCTATTTGTAAAAACTTGTGAAAGCCATTTTCCTTCCACTTCACAATTATGTGCCACTTTGTGTTGGTCTATCAAACAAAATCCCAATAAAATACATTTACGTTTTTGGTTGTAACATGACAAAATGTGGAAAATTTAAAGGGGTATGAATACTTTTTCAAGGGACTGTATTCTGAGCTGTACAGAACCCAGGACATGCGTCACCTGTTTTCAATACTACAGCTCTATCCATATAGGCTGTTATCTGATCTCTCATTTCCTGCACTCTCCAAATTAACAGATCTATGCAAGATTAATTTAAGACAAAAAAAAATTGTATTAGAAAACCGTATACCTGGGGGTGGTTGTGATCTGCTGGCAGGAGGGGACGCAGCTACAGGCGTGTCTAATATCAGCACGAGATCAAGTGTTCTAAGAAAATATAGCAAAAGCGCAGGTAAGGCCTTCTTTCAATTAAAGAAAACGTGTATTGTTTTGAAACAGAGGTACATGACTATTGTATAACAGATGTACTATACTTCCCATACTGCCTGACCAACCCCTACTCCAACCCCCATACCATTTTCAATTAATAGAGACCACACCAAGTTGGAGTAAATATAACCGTAGCAGCCTCTTTATTAACTAATAAATTTAAATGAACATAACCATAAAAAAATCTGATCTTCGCGTTGGTCTTTGCATGCACTCCACATACCATCTGTTTAGTAAATGCACTACGGTACCTTTTATATATGATAATAGGCCTCTAGCTGACATACTGGCTTGGAAAAAACTAACTGACCGCAGTGCACCCTTTAATCAAATTCCAGCTAAACCACCGTTAGCTGGAATACCACCATCGGGACCCATACCACTGACAGGTTCCGAACTCTCCTTATCCAAGGTTTCTTCATTCACTCACAAAGACCAACACCCGCCAACTGCCACGACATCCTGAGGACATACCAATCTGTGGAAACAGATAAATTGAAAAAAGAGAACAAAGAGGGAGGGAGGGTGGGTGGGAAGCTTGTTCCTCCACGCTGCTCTGATGCTTAGGGGGAGGGGCCAGCTCCTTTTGCTCCTCTGACCCCTCCTCCCCAGGCACCCCCAAATCGGGTAAGACATTTCCACCTTACTGTACCCTGTTAACCCTATCATGCCCAGCCCTCTGCTATTTTTCCTTTTGTCCTTTTCGCTCCGGGCTTTCCCTTATTGGTATATTGTTACATACAGGAGCTGGAATTGAAAAGAGAACTTATCCTTTAAGTGAGACATATGCAGACACACTCAGCTGTCAGTGAAACTGTTAAAATGTGACCAGAGATGACTCATCTGTGGCATTTTCTATGAATGGTGAACTTTTGACTGGGTGACAGGTGAACATCACTAGAATGAGTCAACTAAAAATAAGACAAGTATGTATGGGGTGGTGAAAATTGCTAGCTAAGTTACATGTGCGTAGAGTTCATTATGACTCTTTGATTTGATTTTAGCCAACAGTTTGTGGAACACTTGCTAAAATGCATACACACATTCCACACTGTATTTACATGAACATGTACAATTGCAGAAAGTCTACTGTGCATAGAATCAGGAAGTGACATGTGTTCTGAGGATCACTAAACACAAAATTCCAAACACTACATCCCCTAAACCCTGGGAACACTAAGACATCTCCCACACTTACCTTGCAAATCAGCAACATCTCCCTAATGATAAAAAAAAAAAGTGATCTTACCATGTTAGCTTGCTGACAACTCTGAGCAGCACTAACACTTGCAAGTGCATCCGAATATCCTTCCACGCACGTGATGATGCATTTCTAGGTCAGGAGTCAGCCCGAGCAACCAGTTGTGTGCCATAGCGAAAAGATATGCGTGATCGCAATAAGTTCACGTGTGCTAACATCTTCTCACATGTATAATATAAAAGACAATCAGCGCACACGCAATACTGAAACTAAAAACTAAAAAATGCAAGCTGAACACAAAAGGTTCTCAATGAAGAGTGTAAAAAGTAAAAAGTTCAGCGCAATAAATATATGAGTGTAGTGATGTCATAATCTTCAAATGAAAATTTGATTGTTCAAAGTGACATGACCTCCACCATAAAGAAGTAAACACCCTTACCAGATGAGGTGGACCAATTGTGTCAACAAATGGTCAGATGAGCTTGTTCCCACCCCAGGAGAGATGATGTATGGTAATGGAGTCCAGCCAGGTAATGGACAGGCAACAAACCATGGTCAAGAAACAAACCATGCGTGGAAGATAAGGCAAAAACCGCAATCTAAGTGTAGACTGGTTTATTCCAAAAGGGGAGGGGGGAAGGATACAATCCAGGAGAGGCACAACGGCCTACTAAAAGCAGTTAAAAAATTTAAAAGGTACACACAGCAGTGTGTTAGCGGTGCTGGTACCGCAAGTGTGCAGATAGGACGTGGGTGACGCCACGTAAGGTAGCTCCTCCCCCGTATGTACGTTACGTCCAGTATGGACTTCGTCAGCAGTGGGTGGAGCTGCCGCATCTTATAAATAGCCCGGTAACCATGGAGAGCGTCTGGTGTGCGGAACGTGCCGCAGCTGTTAATCCGGAACCAGGAGATGGTCACTGGTGCACATTAAGACTCATTCTCCTATGGGGTCACAATGGGCTGCATTAAAATATAAACTGCACTATATGACAATAAACATATGAAACACTGAATTACATACAATGTAAATGCAGATAATATGATATAATATAAGGAATCTAAAAATGCAGTAAATAATATATAACAATTATATATATAAAAAAGAGACGAACACCCGCGACTATCTGCATAGCAACTGAAGGGGAAAATTTACCCACATAAAAGGTAAAAGGATCAAGGTTTATTTATCAGAAATGAAACAGTTGAGGTCAAAGACAACATTCAACCCCTGCATTTCATGAATCCAAAAGGATTCGCCTTGACTAAGTTGACGTATAAAATTCCCGCCTCTCCAGTGCGGACTAACTCTTTCAAGACCCCAAAACTTGAGACATCTGGGGTCCCTATTGTGAAACATTCTGAAGTGCTTTGAGACATTATGGAGTCCTCAAGCCCATTTTGATATTGTTTACGTGCTCGCCCATGCAGACACTCAGGGGTCTTGAGGTCCTTCCTATGAACTGAAGCCCGCAATCACATTCAAGCACGTAAACAACACCAATAGTATTGCAAGTGATAAGTGATTTGATGGGGTACGTCCTACCAGTGGTGGGAGCTACAAAGTCTTTTCTCCTCTTGACATTATGTTTACACCATTTACAAGGTTGGCATCTGCCACATGAATAGAAACCGATCAGAAAGGAGAAAATCCTGTTTTCTTTCACCACATGGGGGTCAACCACACTCAGAGCAATAACATCTCTCAGAGTGGGTGCCCTCCTGTAAATAAACCTCGGGCGTGATGGCAAAGCCGCACCTAGAACACAATCTTTTTTCAAAATGTCCCAGTGTTTCAGGATGATTTTCTCGAATTTTTGGTGCTGAATGTTGTAATCTAGGATGATTCTGTATTCAGATCCATCCTTTTTCACAATTTTTTTAGGATTGGAATCAGCTACCAAAATCGCTCGATCCATATTCCCAACTTTATGGATTTCGCTGGTAATCTCATCCTTTTTGTATTCCTTCTGCATGAAACGTTCGGCTAATGTGCCTGACTGTACAAAATAATCAGAGTCCAATGTACAATTCCGTCTCAGGCGTATGAATTGGCCTCTAGGTATGTTGCACAGCCATGAATGATGGTGACAGCTGCCTAAGGGTATATACCCATTCCTATCTGTCGGTTTAAATACATTTCTAGTTTTAAAGGACTGGCCTTGTCTCAAAATTTCTAGGTCGAGGAATGTCATGCAGGAAGCATCAGCATTCCAGGACAATCAGTTGTAAACTAGTCATGTTACCCTCCCAAATAATAATAAGATCATCTATATACCAAAAATAACACTTAAGTTGAGCTGGCCTATCATTAAAAATGGTCTCCTCTTCCCACAATGCCTTGAACAAATTGGCTACGCTTGGTGCAAAACGCGCCCCCATTGCGACGGCAAGTATTTGTAAGAAAAATTTATGGTCGTACCAGAAATAGTTCCTGGCCAAACAAAATTCCAAGGCATCCAACAAAAACTTTTTAAGTAGGACAGGGAGCTCAGAACTCAGAAGCATCCAAAGCCCATTTGACTGATTTGATGGCATCCTGATGTCCAATAATGGTATATAATGAGCCCACGTCTGCCGTGACAAGTAAGCTATTGTCATTGGCAGGCTTGGACTCAATTATTTGTATGGCATGCTTAGTGTCTTTAAGGTAAGCAGTGGTATTAGAAACTAAAGGCTTAAGAATGTAATCGATATACTGGCCCAATCGTGCAGTAACCGATTTGATCCCATTAACAATGGGTCTGCCGGGCGGTGTCAAAGCATTTTTGTGTACTTTTGGCAGAAAATATATGATAGGCCTTCTGCAAGCACTGGGGTCCAAATAAAGGGACTCTTTCTTGTTTAATACCCCACAGTTTTTACCCTGCTGGACAAGGACCTTAAGTTCACTTTTATAAGTGAAAACCGGGTCACTACTAAGTATCTGGTAGGTAGATCGATCTGATAATAATCTGTTCATTTCCACATTATAGAAGGCCTTACTCATGACTACTAGTCCACCACCTTTATCGGCTGGTCTTACTACGACATCCTTATTTTTCTCCAAAGAGGCAATGCCTACTTTGAGATAGTGGGGATCCCTCACTTTTTTTACTTTCATGGAATCTAGATCACTTGCAACCATGTATTTGAACACTTCTATGTGCCTATGATCATTTTTGGGTGGGTTAAAAACTGATTTATTAGCTAAATTAGAATGAGTCCCCTGGGGGACTACATAAACAGAATCTGGAGCAGGTGTGCCTGGTTTGGAAAGAAAATATCGTTTGATGTTCAAAGTCCTGACAAATTTTTGTAGGCTGATATAAGTTTGAAACTTCTTAAAGTTTCGTACTGGTGCAAACTTAAGATCTTTGTCAAGGACTTTTAATTCATCATCTGAAAGATCACAGCCACTGATGTTATATACACCAGTCCCTATTAGAGTCTTTGCCTTTTGTATTCTTCTTCCGGCTCTTCTTCCTCTCTTGCCCTTCTTTTTTGAACTTGTTTGTTCCCTGTGGGCGTCTTCCCCCAAGGGTCCTGCCAGTGTTGTTGGCGCTGCCCTAAAAAAACATCACCTTGGATATTATCATCTTGAAACAAAGGTGTAAAACGGTTCTGGACAGGGATAGGAGCATGGTCTGGATATGACTCATTGCCCCTTGGGTACTCATTCACCCGCCCCTGTTGAGTCTGACTGTATTGGTAAAAATTATTGCGATTGAGGGGACCATTGGGAACATGTGTTGAATATGCTTATTTTGCAAAATAATTAAAAATGGTGTTTATGGGGTGGGCAACTGGTGATTAGAGAAAATGAAAACTTAATTTTGGGTGGAAGGAACTGCGCATTCATCTAAGGCTTGCCAGTTCCTAAATGTCTTGCAAGACAATTTCATGGGTCAGATGTAGGGATGAGCTTTATGTTCGGCCCGAACATGAGTTTGACTCGAACATCGGGTGTTCGCCCGTTCGTCGAAAAACAAACATTATGGGGCGTTTGCGGCAAATTCGAGCGCCACGTAACCCCCCATAATGCACTGCAAGATTGCAGTGCATTGCTGTGTGATGATTGGCCAAAGCATGCTTTGGCCAATCCCAGCGCCTTTAGCAAAGAGAGCCATAATTGGCCAAAGGCAGGGTGCCTTTGGCCATTTATGGCTCAGGGGGACTAAGTCCATGCCCCACACTATATAAGGCTGCCTGCACCTTGGGCCTGTGCAGTGTGTTGTTAGCGTGGATGGAGAGAGAGTGTGATTTAGATTGAGCAGGCAGGCAGGTTATTCAGTTAGCTGCAGTGTATTTAATATATATATATACAGACAGTCTCGTATATATATATATATATATATATATATATATACTCTGCATCCAGTGTAGCTAGATCCGACTGCAGGCCATTCCTTGTGTACTTTTTCTAATATACTTCAGGCAGGCAGGTTATTCAGTTAGCTGCAGTGTATTTAATATATTTATATAGAGTCAGTCTCATATATATATATTGTACAGGACGCCAAGGTTGGGTCCTGGACGGGTGCTATATAGCACCAGTATTTGGGTTGTGGTCCCTTTAAGGGAGTTGTGATAGTGTTCAGGGGGTCACCCAGAATGGGTGAGGAATTCTCGGCAAGAATTAATCCAGCGAAGATTGGCTCGCAGTCCTCTCTGTCTTGATAGAGAGTAATTTGGGGCCTGGAATTTCGGAGGCTCTAAAGTGATATTCGGGTGGGAAAGAACCTCCACCCCTGACCACTGGGAGTCAGCACACAAGGGGTTAAAGGCCTCCAGGGAACAGCTCATTAGACAGGAAGTGGTGCTAGAGGTGTGGTGAGGAGGAGTATGGGATTGCACCTGTGGTGATGAGCTGTGTATCTCTTGCAAGCTTCTAAAGATTCAGCAAGGACTCTTGAAGTTCTGGGGCGAAGACCCATCCACAAAAACTGTATGTGCCTTTTCTTTAATTTGTTTTGTGCTGAAGACAAGCGGACTTTATTTTATGCTGAAGATAAGCAGACTTTGTTTTATATTTTTCCTGTGTGCTGAATGAAGCTTTATTTTTGGTTTATTTACAAATAAAAGCCTTTTTGTTTCAAATTCAAATGGTTTATGGACTTGGTCCCGAGGAGCTATAATCCCCATAAGTTTACAACTGGTGTCTGGGATGCTGGCAAAGTGCATTTGCAGCCACAAAAATCATTTAAAACTAAAAACAGACACTTAAAGAGACAGTGTGCTTATGGCATGGCAAGCCACTGTGACCCAGCAGCAAGCTTCAGCAGAGGCAAACTGTCGCCATGTGGAACCGATGGCTCAGCAGCAGTAGGCCCTGGCACAGGCTGTAGCTGCACAGCAGGAAAGCACACGGCTGCTAGCTGCCCAGTTTACAGCCCAGCAGGAGTCCACTCAAGCACAGGTGGCTGCCTTGCAGGAGGCAGTATGGCGGCTGGCTCAGGGACGAGAGAAAGTGGTCATCGCCGCTGGCAACCAAGTGTCCGTGAGAGCCAGCCATTTCTTACAAAAACTAACACCCAGCGATGACGTAGTGGCCTTTCTCACTACCTTTGAAAGGATAGCACAGAGAAAGGGGTGGCCCCGTGACCAATGGGCTGGCATTATCTCCCCTTTCCTCACTGGTGACCCGCAAAAGGCCTATTTTGACCTCCCAACTGAGCACATCAGCGACTATGAGCGGCTGAAGGCAGAGATCCTGGCCCACCTGGGAGTGACCACAGCCATCTGGGCTCAGAGGGTGCACCGCTGGCAGTACAAACCTGACCGACCACCCAGGTCCCAAGTGCACGAACTGGTACAGCTGGTCAAAAAATGGCTGCAGCCGGAAAAGTTGTCGGGCCCACAAATGGTGGAACGGGTGGTGATGGACTGGTACCTGCGGTCCCTGCCAGATGACCTACAGCGCTGGGTAAGCCATGGAGACCCTGCAACCGCTGACCAGCTGGTTGAGTTGGTCAAAAGGTACACCATGGTAGAGGATCTGCTTGGGCCTGCCAAACATCGGGAACACACACCAAGGGCCACCAGACCGGCCACAGCACCTAGGAGAGAAGCCCTGCCAGACATTGGAAACCGCAAACCTGCATCATCTTCCGCAGAACCACGAAGGTTGGTTCCTGTCCCTGATGTGGGACCTACAGTGTTGGCGATGTTGGTCCTGGGGGCATACCCGGGCACAATGCCAACTTCAGGAGGAGCCTATGGATTGCGGGACTGGTTGGAGAAGCTCCTTCTATGTGCAAAGAGCATGTGCCACTCATCTTGATCTTGCTACAGGACGGTTTGAGTGTGAAGTGTGGGTGAACCACCTTCCTGCCAGGGCTCTACTGGACTCCGGTAGCATGGTAACACTTGTACATGCCAGGGTGGGCGGGAGACTCGGCCCAGTAAATAAGACTCTACGGGTAGTGTGTATCCATGGGGACACCAGGGAGTACCCCCTGGTCCAAGTGACTGTTTCCTATGGCCGTACCTCAGTTACACAAGAGGTTGGGGTGGTAAGAAGTTTAATACATGACATCATAGTGGGGTGGGACTGTCCACTATTTCTCGAACTATGGAACTAGGTACAGATGGGGCTGCCAGGAGAACTGGGGACACTAGGCCTGGAAGGGACAGAGTCTGAGGGGTCCGGGCCTGAACCCTCCACAACACACCCCTCTAATATGGAGATCCCTATCACTGATAATGAAATTGCAGAGAATGGTAATTTGGATGATAATGTTCCTGTTCCAGGTCTCAAAACCGAGTTGACCTCTGAGGGGGGGGGGGGAAGTCTTCCCATTACAAGTTATGCTGGGGGAGGATGACGAGGAGCTCTCCCCGGTTGAGGGTAAAGGGGAAACGTCCTCGAGGCCAGTGTATCCAGATCTGGATGTATCCAGGGGTGCATTTGCCACCGCCCAATTACAGGATCCTACCTTGGTCAATGCTCGAGAGCAGGTTTCTGTTATTGATGGGGTCTCACAAATACCAGGTGCAGATCAGAGGTTTCCTCATTTTGCGTTGAAGGGGGACTTGGTTTATCAAATAGCTGAAAGCCGAGGGGAAATTGTAGAGCAGTTGCTGGTTCCCCAACCGTATAGGCGGATGCTCATTGATCTAGCCCACAACAACACACTGGGAGGGCGGAAAAAACAGAGGCCAGGATAACCGACCGGTTTTACTGGCATGGGGTGAAGGCTGAGGTTAAAAGATATTGTGCATCTTGTCCCATTTGCCAGTTAACTGCCCCAGTGCCCCACTATAGAAACCCTCTGGTACCCTTGCCAATTATTGAGGTCCCATTTGAGCGGATCGCTATGGATCTTGTGGGACCTCTGGTAAAGTCGGCAAGGGGGCACCAATACATATTAGTCATTCTAGACTACGCAACTAGGTATCCAGAAGCAGTCCCTTTCAGGAAAACTTCCTCTAAGGCCATTTCCCAGGAATTATTTCAAATGTTTTCACGAACTGGGTTCCCCAAAGAGATACTGACGGACCAGGGCATCCCTTTTATGTCAAAGGTGATGGTGGACTTGTGCAAACTATTTCAGATTAAGCAGTTGCGGACTTTCGTCTATCACCCGCAGACCGATGGCCTAGTTGAGAGGTTTATTTAAACTCTAAAGTCCATGTTAAAAAGAGTAGTCCAGAAAGACGTAAAGGATTGGGATATGTTACTCCCTGCCCTGTTGTTCGCCATCCGGGAGGTTCCACAAGCGTCCACAAGCTTCTCACCGTTTGAGCTAGTCTATGGACGAAGCCCCCGGGGGTTGCTCGATCTAGTAAAGGAAACGTGGGAAAGTGAGTCTTTACTGCATAAAACCGTGGTAGAGCATATCTCTCAAATGCGAGAGAGGGTGGTTAAGGTTATGCCGCTGGTGAGGGAGCATATGCAGTAGGCTCAAGATGCCCAAAGAAGAGTGTATAACCGGTCGGCTAAAATAGACAGTTTCAAGTGGGAGACCGGTTGGCTGTTCTAATACCCACAGTGGAGAGCAAGTTCTTGGCAAAGTGGCAAGGTCTGTTTGAGGTAGTAGAAAAAGTGGGTGAGGTGAACTACAGGGTACACCAGCCAGGGAAAAGAAAACCATACCAGATCTATCACGTAAATTTGTTGAAACCCTGGAGAGACAGAGAACAGGTATACAGTCACGGGACCATGCAGGGATCGACCTGGTGAAGGTTGCTGCTACCCTAACTAGGCCCCAAATCCAGCAAGCAAAAGAGTTTCTGCAAAGAAATAGGGACATGTTTTCAGGGTTGCCCGGTCTCACCAACGTCATCGAGCATGACATTGTAACCGAGCCCAATGTAAAAATCTGGTTAAAGCCTTACCGTATCCCAGAAGCTCATAGGGTGGCAGTATCTGAAGAGGTTAAAAGAATGCTCAAGCTTGGAGTCATTGAAGAGTCACAGAGCGATTGGTTGAGTCCAATTGTGTTAGTACCCAAACCCAACGGCACTCTCCGCTTCTGCAACGACTTTAGAAAACTCAATGAAGTCTCCAAGTTTGATGCATACCCCATGCCACGGGTAGATGAGCTAATTGAAAGGTTGGGTCTTGCCAGGTATATCACCACGCTGGACCTCACAAAAGGGTACTAGCAGATTCCCCTGACCAAGGAAGCCAGGGAGAAAACAGCCTTCTCCACCCCGGAAGGCCACTTCCAATTCAAAAGAATGCCATTTGGTCTACACTCTGCCCCCGTCACGTTCCACAGGGCCATGGACAAAACTCTGCGTCCACATCAACAGTATGCTTCTGTCTACCTAGATGACATAGTAATTTTCATCACGGATTGGGAGTCCTATCTTCCTCGGGTTCAGGCAGTTGTAGACTCCTTTAGAAGAGCAGGGTTCACAATCAATCCCGAGAAGTGGGCAATTGGGGTGGAGGAAGCCAAGTACCTAGGGTACATTGTGGGTAGAGGGCTGGTAAAGCCCCAAATGAGTAAGGTAGGAGCCATACAGGACTGGCCCCGTCCCCTAACCAAGAAGCAGGTCAGAGTGTTTTGGGGCATAGTTGGCTACTATAGGAGGTTTGTCCCCAACTTCGCCACCATTGCTGCACCGTTGACTGACTTGAACAAAGGCAGAAAGTCAGTGATGATAAATTGGAATGCCGAGGCCGAAAAAGCTTTTCAAAAGCTTAAGACGGCATTATGCCAGGATCCGGAGCTTGTAGCTCTGGATTTTGCGAAGGATTTTGTAGTGCAGACAGATGCTTCAAGTGAAGGGTTGGGAGCGGTCCTGTCTCAAGTGATCGATGGGGAGGAGCAACCCGTTGTTTTTCTTAGTAGGAAGCTGTCGGCAGCTGAGAGAAACTACACGGTGGTGGAGTGGGAGTGTCTTGCCATCAAGTGAAGTGATCTTTGAACTTTGTACAATACTTCCTCCTAGGTAGGAGGTTTCACTTGGTGTCAGACCATACCCCCCTTACCTCGATGAGACAGAACAAGCACACCAATACCAGGGTAACAAGGTGGTTCCTTTCTCTCCAAGAGTTCAATTTCGTGGTAGAGCACAGACCCGGGAGACAAAATCAGAATGCTGATGCCCTCTCCCGAGTCCATTGTATGATGTCGAGTGGTGCCTCCAAAACCTCTGCGTTAAGGCAGAGGGGGGGGTATGTACAGGACACCAAGGTTGGGTCCTGGACGGGTGCTATGTAGCACCAGTATTTGGGTTGTGGTCCCTTTAAGGGAGTTATGATAGTGTTCAGGGAGTCACGCAGAATGGGTGAGGAATTCTCGGCAAGAGAATTAATCCAGAGAAGATTGGCTCACAGTCCTCTCTGTCTTGATAGAGTCATTTGGGGCCCGGAATGTAAGGGTGCAATTAGAGCGGCTAAGATAGAACATGAACACGAAAGACGCATAGTGGAGGAGAGCAAAAATTCTTTAAGTATGTAAACAGTAAAAAAGGGACGCTTGAGAGGGGATATGATTTCAATTAACAAATACCGTACTGGTGACCCCACAATAGGCATAAAACTTTTCCCACGGAAGGGAGTTTAATACGATATGTGGCCACTCATTAAAATTAGAAAAAAAGAGGTTTAACCTTAAACTGCGTAGAGGGTTCTTTACTGTAAGAGTGGTAAGGATGTGGAATTCCCTTCCACAGGTGGTGGTTTCAGCAGGGACCATCGGTAGTTTCAAGAAACTATTAGATAAACACCTGAACGACCACAACATACAGGGATATACAATGTAATACTGACATAAAATCACACACATAGGTTGGACTTGATGGACTGGTGTCTTTTTTCAATCTCACCTACTATGTAACTATGTACAATAGTTTACCTAGACCATAGCAAAAATAATTGGAACCTGCAAATCAGCATTGAAGCTTGCTCTTTTAGTTTTGGATTTACACCTTTTTCTCCATGTAATGACTTGCATGTGTGCAGAATAAAATTATTTTGTAGCAAAGTAGATTTACCGTAATTGAGATTGGAAGGTATGTTAACAATACATTCCACTTTTAAAATAATATTTTATTAATCCTCCAAAAGAAAAAAACGACAATGCAGAACCGATTCTACATTTTATTTGTAAAATGGGAATACTATTTTGTACATTCAGTTACTTTGCCCGAAAAATTTACTGGCATTTATTGTTGCAAAATTTTTCACAGCACTTTACAATATGGCTAGAAGGGCCCTGCTCTAAGGAGCTGACAATCTAAAAGAGAAACAATTAAATTGGACACATCTTAAATTTCATGATGTACAGCAGGGACAAAAATAAGGTGAGCACTAACCATGTCAAACATTTTAGGGTATCACCACCCCACCCCCATAAAACATTTAATTGCTAGATTAAACAAACAAAATAGACAAGATATAACATTTGACAAAATTAAAGGCAGAGCAATAACTACACCCCTCTAAATTCACACACGCTTACATTTCTGGTTAAGCATGAAGCTTAATTTTTATAAAAACAAGTTAGGAAACTAGATCAACATTAGGAGTTGTCCAACACATGAGATTTGTAAGTAACATTTAAAATAGAAGGGTCAGCTGATGCTCACAAACAAGAAACGCATGGTCCCACCGGACACAGACACACAAAAATACACTTTTGAGGACCAAAATGCAAAACAATTACAAGCAAACAGACAAAACATTCATCAAACCACAGCTGGTGTGGGTCATTATGCACACTATAGCACCCTGTCCGCAAATAATATGGCCCCTTCTCAGACAAAGCAAACCGCACTAGTTCAGGCCTTTATATAACATAGGTTGAATTGATAGCACACTTACACCCACCCAGTAAAGGACACGCCCACCAGCATGGGCGTCCGCTGAAATTTTTTCAGGGGGGGGGGGCGCTTCGGCAGCGGCGATAGCCGCATTTAACCCTTTCTTCGACCACTAGCGGGGGTTAAAAGCGCGCCCCCCACGTTAAAATGTAAAAACCAGCCACTGTGCCCCCTGCATCTTTCAATATCTCTTTGTCACTACTGTATACCCCCTCTCCACAACTGCACCTCTGGACCCCCTTACGTTACACAGCACCCCACACCTCTGGACCCCTTACATTACACAACACCCTGCACCTCTGGACCCCTTTACATTACACAACCCCCTGCACCTCTGGACTCCTTTACATTACACAGCACCCTGCACCTCTGGACGCCTTTACATTACACAACCCCCTGCACATCTGGATGCCTTTACATTACACAACCCCCTGCACATCTGGACGCCTTTACATTACACAACCCCCTGCACCTCTGGACGCCTTTACATTACACAACGCCCTGCACCTCTGGACTCCTTTACATTACACAGCACCCTGCACCTCTGGACTCCTTTACATTACACGGCACCCTGCACCTCTGGACCCCTTTACATTACACAGCATCCTGAAGCCTTTGGACTCCTTTACATTACACAACCTCCTGCACCTCTGGACTCCTTTACATTACACAGCACCCTGCACCTCCTGGACCCCTTTACATTACACAGCATCCTGAAGCCTTTGGACTTCTTTACATTACACAACCCCCTGCACCTCTGGACGCCTTTACATTACACAACCCCCTGCACCTCTGGACACCTTTACATTACACAATGCCCTGCACCTCTGGACTCCTTTACATTACACAGCACCCTGCACCTCTGGACTCCTTTACATTACACAACGCCCTGCACCTCTGGACTCCTTTACATTACACAGCACCCTGCATCTCTGGACTCCTTTACATTACACGGCACCCTGCACCTCCTGGACCCCTTTACATTACACAGCATCCTGAAGCCTTTGGACTTCTTTACATTACACAACCCCTGCACCTCTGGACGCCTTTACATTACACAACCCCCTGCACCCCTGAACGCCTTTACATTACACAACGCCCTGCACCTCTGGACGCCTTTACATTACACAGCATCCTGAAGCCTTTGGGTTCACACTGGTGTCCTGAAGTTTGTCGCAGTGCTGGGGTATTGACAGATTTTCTGCATTTTATCCCCATTTTAGCTGCAATCCCACAGACTTCTATTAGCTTGTGTAATTTTACTGTGTTTTCTGAAAACATACCAAAGATGCAGTATAGAAAACATTTGGTGCGCTTTCAGAAAATGTTGCAAAAATGAGAAATCTAATAGAAGTCTGTGGGACTGTAGTGAAAATGGATGTAAATGCAGGAAAACTGTGTATACACCAGCACTGCAACTGAACCACAGTGCATCAGTGTGATCCCACTTGAGTCCTGGTTCACATATATACGATGCAAGGATCAGCGCAATTCCAGTGTGGATTCCTGCATTGCATGTTGCTTGTCGGCCGTTTACACTGCCCTTTGCAAACTGTTACGGGTGTCAATGTAAAATTAATGACACCCCCAGATTGTAGTGAGAACTGTGAAATAGTGCAGGAATCGGATTGCATAGCTGTGAGCACCCATCCACTCCGATACCAGTGCGGACCAAAAAAAAAAAGGATCTTGCACCAATCGCTTTTGGTGCAAATGCGATTTCAGCCATACAGTTTGTTTGGTTGAATTTGCATCGCACAGACAACGCATGTGATTTGCACAGCAATGCCATGTAAATCACATGCAATGTCTATGATCACACACTAGTGAAAACCCTGGCTAAAGGAACATGATGGGGGCAAACTATCAACATAGAGTTAAAGTGGTTGTAAACCCACTTTTTCAACTTGCACCTACAGGTAAGCCTAGATTGAAGCCCTGTACACACGATCGGATTTCCGATGGATTTTAGTCCAATGGATTTGTCCATTAGAAATCCGATGAAACTGTTTTTCATCAGTCTTGGCCACACAACATCAGTCCAAAAACCGACAGTCCCAAACGCGGTGACGTAAAACACTCCGATGAGCCGAGAAAAATGAAGTTCAATGTTTCTGAGCATGCGTCGACTTGATTCTGAGCATGCATGGGATTTTTATCCGATCCCCACAGACGATCGGTATTTTCTATCGGTTTTTGATCCATCGGAAAAATTTAAAACATGTTCTATTTTTTAAAACCGATGGAAAAAAGACCGATGGGTCCCATACACGATCGGTTTGTCTGATGAAAACAATCCATCGGACGGTTTTCATCGGTTAAACCGATTGTGTGTACGGGGCTTGAGGCTTACCTGTAGGTGCAAGAAATATCTCCTAAACCTACACGGTTTAGGAGATATTTACTAAAAATGACAGGCGCCGCTGTCTACGGCGCATGCGCACCGTAGACAACGGCGCATTCATGGGGTTAATCCCATTCACAAAATCGGCTACTTCCCAGCAATAGCTGGGCATAGCCGATTGTGACGGCTCTCGCGCGCATGCGCAGAGTGACGTCTCCGCCGCTCCGGCCAATCACAGCGCCGGAGCGGCGCTGTGATTGGCTGGTGCGGCGATACCCGGAAGTAACCTTCCGGCTATCACCGCAGCGATGGATGTGGCTGAAGAGGGAGACGAGGACGGCTTCGGGGGCCCCGACCTAAGGTAAGTGATGCATAATGAGCTATTATGCTAGTCATATTAGCTCATTATGCCTTTCTCTTCCAGGTTGGTTTAAAAAAAATATATATTTTACCGGGTTTACAACCACTTTAATGAAAGACTCTGCTAGAGGACAACAGAGGAAAAAGGGGGAGTGAAAGATTTGGGAGAGAGAGAGGGCAGAGTCTGGACACAGTAACAGTGCTGATAACTCACTTGATGTTCCCAGGATGCTCACAGTCTCACACTAGTTCAGTCGGCAGCTCTTTAGCTGTCTGCTACTTGTTTAAATGTTCCCGCCCCCACATTTCTTTCAGATGCACGGTGCATGGACAGGACACAGAAACAGAGGGGAGGGGGGAGGCAGAGCCCATGCAGACTCTTCCATTCCTGTGGGGGGGGGGGGGGAGTTGTACTCGCTGAGCTCTTAGAATGTAACAGAGAGTGAGATGCACAGTGGTGTGTGACAATGGGTCAGTCCGCCTGAGCTTCTCCCTGCATGTCACATCACCGCTGCACTACCAAGCTCTCACTGTTTCATACAGGGGAGGATGGGGGAGCCGTCTGACACCCCCCCCCCAAATGTGTGGCACCCGGTGCGGTGGAGAGCAGCCCCAGCCAGCAGGCAGCAGACTTAGAAAAAAAGTCCACGGCTGCCGCAGCGGCCATCACAGGGGGCAAGTCAAGTGTCACTGTCTAATCTTAGGATTCTAGGGGGGGCAAACGACCCCCCTTGACCTATGGAGCGGACGCCCATGCCCACCAGTGTAATTAATTCTGTCTCTTCATGTATGCCTCAAGTAATCACACCTGTTGATCAGAAACACACACTCTTGGTAAATTAAAGAATGCATCAGCTATATAAGCATATGTATCTGTGCAGTGTATAATAGAAAAGATCAAATGTCCAAGTCTCTGGCTATGATCAGTGATACCAAAAACAAAGTTGTAAGTTGTTGGGCATGTGGAGGGTACAAAGCAGGAAATGTCAACTTTGTGAGGGCTGCTTCACACAAATTGTTGACAAGCACATTCATCATCAGCATCCAACATTTAAATATGAGTGCAGGATCACACCATACTTATAAATCAATATCTGACCAAATTTTTTTTTTATATATTTGATGTAAAATCCACACTCGCTTTATTTATAATGTCTTTTCTTTTCTTTCCATTATGTGAAACCCATCAGAAATATAATACCTTGTGAAAAAGAAGCCATAACACCACAACAGAGGAAAAACATACAAACCTCTAACCATATAGTGGCATGTTAGGGGTTTGAACCAACGACCTCAGTGCTGCAAGGCAGAAGTGCTAACCAGTTAGCCACTGTGCTGCCACATGCATGGAGCTTCCATTTCTGTGGTGTTAAACAGCCCTAAGTCCCTGGGGTGCAAAAAGTTAATCAATGGTTATGGCTGATTACTGTCAGCGTGCTGCTATAGGACCATCTCTAATTGTGGGGCTTTTTGCTTGGTAAGAGGCTGCAATTGGTGCTGGTGTGGAATTCACAAGGCTGCTTCTTGTCCTTCCCCGTGGAACACATATGGCAAGATTTGCAATAGTGGTGGAATCCTCCTACACCTAAATACTACATTTCTTTAGGCATTTATTTATAGGCGATGGAATTACATCAGGCAGGAGTTCTGTTTCTTGATTTATTATGTGATATTTGGTGTTTATTGGGGTCTGAGTGTAGAATAGTGGTGTTACCCTTTGAATTTGAGTAATGACATTTTGATTTGGTTTAATGATGTTGGTTCACATATTAAATTTTTGTGTTGAAAATTATGATCATTTGGAAATACTAAACAACACAAACACAAATTGTTACTTATTTTAAATTTGCATCAGCAATGGTATTGTGTGTGGTTTGTGAAGAGTTTTGGTTTAGATGTATGTGAGATGGAGAGCAACAAGTGCATTATCTACCATTTACTTATCAGATGCCAAACAGCTAAGTCTCTGAGAATGCTCAGTGTAACCAGAGATATGGCTCGAATGGCAAAGTGGCTGAGCATACACAATGCACATGGCGGTATATACACAAATATATATGTAGAGAGAGAGGGAATAATATCTGTTTCAAAAACAGGAAAACATTACACATTACTATCATTGTTTTAAAAAAAAGGAATTAGAAGCAACATAAAAACCCAGCAAGGGCAATTTATTTTAGGAATTAAAGAGTTTGTCTCAAATTAAAATGTATGTTTTTTTGAGCAAAAGTTTGTCCTGAACATCGCCTGTTCGCCCGTTTGGCAAACACCCAACTTTGCAATGCACTGCGCACTGCACAGTGCATTCTAAGCCCTGATTAAAAAAAAAGTGAATTGCTTGTTTTAAGGAGTGGGCCAAGAAGCCAGCCGCTGCATCCTTAGCAACGGAGTCATCAGCTGTCAATGGGCTTCCCCGCTGACAGCTGAATTTAAAAAAAATTGCTGGTAATCGAAAAATGTGAAAACCAATACCTATTCATTTCATTTTTTTTGTAAGCCCCATGTTAAACATTAGGCCTAAAAACAATCTAAGCTCCACCACTGTTAGGGGTCTCCATTCGAAAGGGCGGGCATAGCTGGAGCTGGGGTTGTTTTCAATAAATTGTTGAGCAAAAAGGTTAGTTTGGTCCACAATGCCTTGAAACAATTCATCAGGGAAAAATAAATAAAAAAAATCAAGTTTGGAAAAACCTGCAGTGTTGACCTGCACACCAGGCTGTGCTGTAAAAGGGGGGGTCGTGGCTGACTCTGAGGTAGAAGGCAGCCACAATGGGTTTGCCAAGCCATCTGGAAGCAGGGCTCGGGTCCTACTTCTTTGGCGTGCACTTGCACTGGGCCTTTCCTCCTGGGGTCTAGCAGCCCTTTTACTGGGCCTCTCCTCCTGGGGTCTACCGCCGTTGGTACTGCTGGTAGCTACCTGGTGTACAGACCGTCTTCTTTTTGGATGGACTGTGTACTCCTCTAATTCGGATCCAGATGTGCTGCCTTCGGGGGGGCTCATATTCCGAACCAGAATCGGAATCAGAACTGAGCGGTGAGAGCTCCCCGTTGCTCTCATCGGTCAGAATGAGTATTTGGTATGATTCTTCTGGGGTGTACATCTTTCTGGACATAGTGGCTCTATGTACTCTGGTGGCGGATACTTTGGTGAGGGGGCGGGTACTTTGGTGAGGTGGCGGGTACTTTGGTGAGGTGGCGGGTACTCTGGTGGACAGGTACTCTGATGGACAGGTACTCATGATGGACTGGTGGCGGGTACTCTGGTGAGGTGGCGGGTACTCTGGTGGACAGGTACTCTGATGAACAGGTACTCCTGATGGACTGGTGGCGGGTACTCTGGTGGACAGGTACTCCTAATGGACTAGTGGTGGGTACTCTGGTTAGGTGGTGGGTACTCTGGTGAGGTGGACGGTACTCCTGATGGACAGGTACTCCTGATGGACTGGTGGCGGTACTCTGGTGAGGTAAGTGTTACCGGAATTTCCGCCGCCCGCCGCCACATTCTTTCCATCGGGGATCGGCTATGTCCAGAGGGACACACCGGATCTCCGATCGCTGCGCTGCGCGCCCCCTGGGACGCGCGCGGGCGCCGTGCACGCCGCTGCTGCAGCTCTGCATATAGGAGCCGGTAAGCCGCACGGGAAGCTGCGCTGCCCGCCGCCGCCGCCACTCCTTTACCCCCATCGGGGAACGGCTGTGTCCTAAGGGACACAACGGTACCCCAATCGCCGCTCTGCAGGCCCCTGGGGGCCCGCAGTAGCGGCAGAAAGCCGAGGACGTCATATGACGTCCACCCAGGATGGGAGATCCCATCTGTGGACGTCATTTGACTATAGCTGGTGTGAAGGACTAGCATCAAGTGTAGAGCTTGAAGGACACCGCCACTCGCTGGTTCTTCTTTTTAAGGGTTGTTTGCCCATTTTTATTAAAAGAAGTTCAAAACAAAATCAAAAGGTTTTCCCTCGCAGGGGTTTCAGTACTCCTTTTCAACAACAAAATGACATTCAGCCTCCTGGCTTATACATACAGCAGTGCTGCTCAGGCCTTCCACTTCAGGCTCTTGTCTGTCTCCTATAGACTATTCCATCTGCAACACCATCCATTTGGATAGCAGCCCCTTGCTGCTCTGACCCTCAGACCTGGGTCTCTGGCTTCCACTGTGCACACAAGCACTCTCTGACTTCTCCAGTGCACACTTGCACTCTATGGCTTCCCCAGTGCACATCTGCACTCGTCGGGAGGGTGGGGCCCAGAATGCTGGTCCTGACTCTACTATATGGCCCACACACACCCGAACAATCAGTGTGCAGTTGAGTCTCAAAACCCGGATCCAGGACTGGGGATTTCATCCCACCCGGATCTCTAAGAAATCCCCAAGCTCCGGGTCCCAAAGTGGACTTTAGTAAATCATGAGGAAACTGAAAAGCCAGTTTCCTCCCAAACAAGCAAATACCCTGGAGCCCCTCAACCTGCCTGGTTGAGAATCCTGCATCCATACACTGGTGGGATACCACACTACCACATACCCTCCCCCTTTGTTTCGATCCGGAGGGAGGAACACCAGCACCCATCATTATGGTTGGGACACCTCTGTGCTGGCTGTCAGCCACGTAGGCCCAACCTTTTTTCTGGGTGCGCTTCCAGGTATGTCCCACCCTGGATCTTAACAAGGTCCTATATTTCCCTATACTCAGCCTTCTCCCTCTTTTGGGGTTCCATAAGCACTGCCTCTCCTGAAATTTTAACAGGGCACCCCTGGTCTTCCTACCAACCCTTCTGCCTCCACGCTTCAGGTTCCCAGATTTCCCAATACCTTTGGACACCACACTGTCATGTACCTTTAACAAATTATTTGGTTCATCATTGACAGACATATTTAAACCAACATTACACCTCTCAACGTTGCACAGATCACCAATGCCTTTTTTTTTTGCATTTGCTAGGGCAGAGTCTGCAGAGGGCACACATACTGGAGGGCCGCAATCACCCACGGGAACCTCACATGACGTCACCTCCCCTGGGTTCACCCACTCTGCAGGCAGCTGTCCTACCACTTGACCTGTTCTGATGCCATCTGTATTTTTATCCACCTGAACAGACAAGCTCTTGTCTGATCCACATACAATTTTTACCGCACTTCTTATTTGTTTCCCTGTCTCGGGGACCTTATTAGGTTTGTCACCTAAACCAAACATTGGACTTGGGACCCCAGTCTTTTTAACCACCTTTGGTTGAGCCGCGGTCAGGATTTCTGCTGCTTTCTGGTCCACACTTGGCCCTTCCATCTTATGTGATTCTTCCACTGGTACCGCATACACTCCCTTCACCGACAACTGACCAGTACTACCTTGGACCATAGCAGCAGAAATGCCTTCTACCTGGCTGTTAGGTGGTGAAACCTCAGACACTTTCTTTTCGCCAAAGCCTCTCCCATATACCTCTTGTACAGGAACTAACCCATCAACATACCTAGAGGCAATTTTTAAGACTAGTAATACAGTCATAAATAAACCATTTCTGTCTTGTCTTCCTTTGTGCTGTACCACCTGCCACTCAGGGGTCCACCTAATGGTACTCCGCAGTACCAGACTGTTTGACTGTGGTGGAGACACCCCAGTATAGACTGGCTGTACATCCCAAAGTTTAAGCATCTCTTTTAACACTTTTGTTAGAAACCATACCCTTGGCTCCAGACCCAAGTCCTGCCTGGGGACTTTCCTGACACTGGGGATGCAGACAGCTTCACTTGCTGAGACGTGAGAGGTTGCAAGGTTTAACGGACCTTTCTCCCAGCTGGAGACAACCACAGCCTGGTGCTCTACCAGAGCGCTGCCAGATGCTTGACTCATACCCAACTTCTCAGGTTCAGCACCAATGAACTGCTTCACATTACCAGTGACAACGTCACTTTGACACGCCATGTCAGCATCATTTTTGTAGGTTACGGACAAAGTGTTAAAAGAGATGCTTAAACTTTGGGATGTACAGCCAGTCTATACTGGGGTGTCTCCACCACAGTCAAACAGTCTGGTACTGCGGAGTGCCATTAGGTGGACCCCTGAGTGGCAGGTGGTACAGCACAAAGGAAGACAAGACAGAAATGGTTTATTTATGACTTTATTACTAGTCTTAAAAATTGCCTCTAGGTATGTTGATGGGTTAGTTCCTGTACAAGAGGTATATGGGAGAGGCTTTGGCGAAAAGAAAGTGTCTGAGGTTTCACCACCTAACAGCCAGGTAGAAGGCATTTCTGCTGCTATGGTCCAAGGTAGTACTGGTCAGTTGTCGGTGAAGGGAGTGTATGCGGTACCAGTGGAAGAATCACATAAGATGGAAGGGCCAAGTGTGGACCAGAAAGCAGCAGAAATCCTGACCGCGGCTCAACCAAAGGTGGTTAAAAAGACTGGGGTCCCAAGTCCAATGTTTGGTTTAGGTGACAAACCTAATAAGGTCCCCGAGACAGGGAAACAGATAAGAAGTGCGGTAAAAATTGTATGTGGATCAGACAAGAGCTTGTCTGTTCAGGTGGATAAAAATACAGATGGCATCAGAACAGGTCAAGTGATAGGACAGCTGCCTGCAGAGTGGGTGAACCCAGGGGAGGTGACGTCATGTGAGGTTCCCGTGGGTGATTGCGGCCCTCCAGTATGTGTGCCCTCTGCAGACTCTGCCCTAGCAAATGCAAAAAAAAAGGCATTGGTGATCTGTGCAACGTTGAGAGGTGTAATGTTGGTTTAAATATGTCTGTCAATGATGAACCAAATAATTTGTTAAAGGTACATGACAGTGTGGTGTCCAAAGGTATTGGGAAATCTGGGAACCTGAAGCGTGGAGGCAGAAGGGTTGGTAGGAAGACCAGGGGTGCCCTGTTAAAATTTCAGGAGAGGCAGTGCTTATGGAACCCCAAAAGAGGGAGAAGGCTGAGTATAGGGAAATATAGGACCTTGTTAAGATCCAGGGTGAGACATACCTGGAAGCGCACCCGGAAAAAAGGTTGGGCCTACGTGGCTGACAGCCAGCACAGAGGTGTCCCAACCATAATGATGGGTGCTGGTGCTCCTCCCTCTGGATCGAAACAAAGGGGGAGGGTATGTGGTAGTGTGGTACCCCACCAGTGTATGGATGCAGGATTCTCAACCAGGCATCATTTCATTAAAGATAGTCTTACCCACCACAGTAGTTGGGGTCTCCATCTTCATTTGAGTACGTTGTCTTAAGAACCAGTCCTCAGCCGCACATTTACTGGCCAACTCCCCCTGGTGGCCATGGGATGAAATCTCAGCAGGCATCTCCCACTGTTTAGCACCCCCTGCAGACACCACAGAAAACTCCTCCTTGTTGCCAGGGGTGACTGCAAACATATTTGCAAAGGGATCTTGGCCCACAGATAAAGAGTTCTGTTTAGCAACATTACCTCTAGGTGCACCCCAGAATATAGGGCAAGACAATATTTCGTGCCCCAGCTGGCCACATTCCAGGCATGGTACTGGATGACTTTTCCCCAGTGCATTTCTCTCCTGATGATTCCCTCCAGGCACAACTTCCACTCTCGTTGCCATGGGAGATCGCAGTCTCCCAGCAGAGCTTTGCTGGCTCACTCCAAAATGCTGTATTGGCTCCTCCGGAAGCCACTTGTCACGACCCATGGGAGGCACACCCCATGGTCCACAGACAGCCCGACTGGCCTCCTCTGTGTTGCTATGGGCAACCACTCTCTGTCCTGGCCTTTGATCAGCCTCTCTTCTGGCATATAACACAGGCTTCTCAGACCTTTGTTTTGCTAGGTAGCTTTGCACTGGAGCCAGGGACAAAAGGCACTTGGAGACTGCATGCCCCCACTCACTGCACCGCAAACAGCGCACTTGGTTCCATGTCTTGTCAGGGTTTCCCACCCTGCATCTGCTGGACCCTGTCTCAAGCTGTGTCACTTTCACACTTTTCGCAACAGCTGCTGGTTTAACTGCAGCAGCGTTGCCAGGGGCAACAGCACCCCTCTCCCAGGCATGGACATCCGGCAGCTCTCTTTTTGTATGGAAGGTTGGCTTGCCTTCCACTTTAGCTTGGTCCAATACTGCCAGGTGTCGCTTGCACCAATCCACTGCAGATTAAAACGCTGGTGGACTCTCCACACTAGCCGTCATCTGTGCATTCATTGCACCAGGGTTGCTAGGGACAACAGCAGCCCTCTTTTCCCTTGGAAAACTTTGTTTAGGCATGTATGGGGTTCGATCAGGCGGTAACAACCCCTCCAGCCACAGAGCTCTATCTATCATCTCAGCCATCCTTGCTTCTTTTAGGCGTTTTGATCGCCCCATCCTTGCTGTCTTGCACACAGCAACTTGTAACAGTTCTTGGTGGAGAAAAGGAAAAAAAAAATCTGTTTGTTTCTCCTTTCACAGGTACACAACCTGCATGCAACAGTCCATCAAATAAACTTCTGCGCAATGCAGTTTGCCTGGCTGCCACACACAGCTAGCAGCAGTTCACTGCAGAGAAAAAAAAATTGACTTTTTGTTCACAGGTACACCACCTGCAACAAATTGGAGCACTGTCTCTTTAAGGCTAGTTACCTTTCGCTTGCAGGTTCTCCTCACCTGCACACACACAGATTATGCAGTCTCATGCACCAAAAACACAGTTCATATAACAGATGAACTTACTTGATTGTAGGGATCTCAGATTGTGCCAAAATTCTCCACCACTTGTGAAGGACTAGCATCAAGTGTAGAGCTTGAAGGACACCGCCACTCGCTAGTTCTTCTTTTTAAGGGTTGTTTGCCCATTTTTATTAAAAGAAGTTCAAAACAAAATCAAAAGGTTTTCCCTCGCAGGGGTTTCAGTACTCCTTTTCAACAACAAAATGACATTCAGCCTCCTGGCTTATACATACAGCAGTGCTGCTCAGGCCTTCCACTTCAGGCTCTTGTCTGTCTCCTATAGACTATTCCATCTGCAACACCATCCATTTGGATAGCAGCCCCTTGCTGCTCTGACCCTCAGACCTGGGTCTCTGGCTTCCACTGTGCACACAAGCACTCTCTGACTTCTCCAGTGCACACTTGCACTCTATGGCTTCCCCAGTGCACACCTGCACTCGTCGGGAGGGTGGGGCCCAGAATGCTGGTCCTGACTCTACTATATGGCCCACACACACCCGAACAATCAGTGTGCAGTTGAGTCTCAAAACCCGGATCCAGGACTGGGGATTTCATCCCACCCGGATCTCTAAGAAATCCCCAAGCTCCGGGTCCCAAAGTGGACTTTAGTAAATCATGAGGAAACTGAAAAGCCAGTTTCCTCCCAAACAATTAAATACCCTGGAGCCCCTCAACCTGCCTGGTTGAGAATCCTGCATCCATACACTGGTGGGGTACCACACTACCACACTGGGTAAGGAAGTGGTTAATGTAGTTCCATCGTCAATTACGACACCGTCGCCGCCAGACCCGAAAAAAGAAAAAAGCTCAGTCCGCGACAAAGTCTAACTGCCAAATAGGTAAGGGGTGGAGCCACCTGACGGAGTCACATGGTGGCACCACCCCAGTGTGACGTCATTGATCGGTGCATACTGGGTCAGTGACATCACATGGGGCGGTGCCATAAGATGATGTCACCAGGTGCTCCTGCACCTTACCTATTTAAGAACTGTCAAACTGCAAAGTCTGCAGTAGGCGGTTAGCCTTCGTTGACAGCAAAACTTTTTTAAATTTTTTTCGGGTCTGGCGGGTGGCGGCGTGATTGCTGATGGATCTACATCGGGGGACATTGTTTTTGTTTTTTTAATAAGGAAATTGGCAAAAACTGTGACAACTGTGACCCATTCACCAAAAAAAGCCTCAAATGAAATAAAACCACATGCAGTTTTTTGACAATTCCTTTATTAAAAATAAAAATGTAGATCCATCATCAATTAAACAACCCCGCCACCGCTGGACCCAAAAAAAGAAAAAAAATGCTCCGCCTGTGATGAAGGCTAACCGCTATCTGCCTTGCCTTCAAAAGAGCTGTCAAAGCAGAGAGGAGACAGATGGCTGGCAGCCTCCGAAGAGACGATAGCATTTTATTTTTTTTACGTCGGCAGGCGGCACGATTGACGGTGGATTACATTGAGGGACATTTTTTCTCAATTTTTTAATAAAGCAATCATCAAAAACTTTTTACTGTGTTTCTTACTTTTTGACACATTTTTGGTGAAAGGGTAGGGGTACTATATACCCCATTGTCATTCACATATGGGAGGCATCATCTGGGGCTCCCTTGTTTAAGAGGGCTTCCAGATTCCGATAAGCCCCCTGCCCGCAGACCCCCACAACCACCAGCCAGGGTTGTGGGTAGAAGGCTTTTGTCCCCATCAACATGATGTCAAGGTCCTTTGGGGTGGCCCAAAGCACACCCTCATGTTGAGGGCATGTGGCCTGAAATGGTTCAGGAGGGGGGGGACATTCGCTCGCCCCCTTCCTTTCCTGAACTGTCAGGCTGCATGCTCTGGATTTTGGGTGGACCTCATGACACTTTTTTTTGGCATGGGGGTCCCCATAAAATCCATACCAGACCCATAGGGCCTGGCATGGATTGGGGGGATCCCTACGCCATTTTTGTAAACATATTTGCCGGCAATTTAAATGTCTTTTTTTTCTTCTTTATAAATGTCAGTTTTGCTGCAGCAGGTTCTATACACGGTACAGATGCAACATTTTACAGACGGACTAAGGAGACCCGCCAGGCACTCTATTTAAGGGAATTTTTATTTTTTATTGTTTTACTTTAAGCATCATTAAAAATCACTGCTCCTTTAAAAACAACCCTTTTTAAAAGTTTTTTTTTTGCATTGGTTCATGTCCCCCACGGCAGTACCCAGGCCTCCATACCCTTTTTATGGCCAATAACATGCATATAAGCCTTTAAAATGGGGACTTGTTTAAATTCGGGTCCCATAGACTTCAATAAGGTTTGGGTTCGAACTTTTGCAATGTTCGAGAGTTCTGGAGCATACTGAACCGGGGGGTGATCGGCCCATTCCTACTAGGTACATCCCAAGAGTGAACTTTAAGCACAAGCTGATAGCTGCAGTAGCTGTATAGCTGCCAATCACTTTTACAGAGAGAGCGGCACAGTGTCTCCTCCCTGGTGGTGCTCCCCAACACCCCCTGGTGTGGTTCCAGGGCTCTCCTGCTTATACCAGGAGCCCAGGACCACAACCACTAACTTCAGGATGGAGAGCAGGGAAGATTGGGGCACATCCATGCCTCAATCTCCCCTGTACTGAAAGAAACCAGAAGTGATGATGATTTGGTCACTTCCGGTTTCAGATACTTCATTTCCTGGCCAGTATAAGCCAGGAAAGCATCTAACCAAGAAGATCTGTGTTTGGTAAGATGCTGTGAAGGGCAGGGGAAACTCTGGGGTCTATTAGACCCCTACTGTCTCCATAAGGAATATCTGTCACCTGCCCAATGCTTTCATATGGAGGTTTATTAAACCCTTGTGATAGCAATAAAAGTAAAAATAAATACATGAAAGGAAAAAGGTAAAAGAAATTATATTGTAATGTATTTTAAAATATTGCCATACCCCCATTCCCAAGCACAAGCAAAAACACACACCCAGGGTGTGCACGTGTTTGTAAACACACATGTGAGATATCTCCGCAAACGTAAAGGCTTTAAGCATCACCTATGGAGGATTTGGGGTACCAAAGTTTTATATGATATCACACTATTTTAAGACTTGATATTTTGGAATCTATTAACTCAACACAACCTCATATTTTTTTTATTTTATTGTATAAGTATAGTGCAGTACTAAACCTCAGTGAATAAAGACAAATAAAAAATTGAATAACAAGAAAATGTGCCAATGGAAACTAGTGATGAGAAGAAAAAAGGAAAACAATAAATTAATAAGTCCATCAATGAAGTCCAACATGAATAGATAAAGGTGTTTTCCTTAATATTCAGTGATAAAAGACACGTATGTGCAGGATCTGTGATGCTGAGCAAGAAAAGCAGATGAAGTATTGTGCTCTGAAACCAAACAGTGCAATAAGCTGATTACCAGGTGGTATTGACCACTGAATTACAGGTGGTCAAATAGCACATAGGGGATTAAGGTCTCCCTCCAACGGTTCTGTGTCCATGTAACTCCAACAATGCTCAAAAGTAAAACACAAATAGTGCACTCATAGTGTAGTAGTGTAATTAAAATCTTTAATAGAGAAGAAAATATTGCACTCACAAAATGGTAAAATTAAAACGACTCAGCCTCCGATTTGTTTGTTGGATTCGTGCCAGGAGTGGAGCCTGTAGAAATGCCATTTGATATGTTTGGATGTTCACTAAGCTGTTTTCATTTTATCATTTACCTACAATATTTTCTTTCCGAGTGCAGTGTTTTTTCTTTTTTTTTTCCGTATATTTCATATTTTAGAAAAAAAAATGGGTATTATATTGTGTGTGCACTAAAATTCATTAAATTTTTACCTGAAAATTTGCGTTTGATAAACAGTGTGCGAATATCATGAGGCATAAACAATTGCAACTATCATATTTTTATTCTACAGGGCCCCTGCTTTCACAAAATAAATAATGTTCCTGGGGGTTTAAGTCATTTTATGGCACATGGTCCATGGACCATACCCAAACTGCGTTTATTGGGACAATTACTCCCACCTTTGACCCAGGCCTTATTAAAAGTTTGGGATAGGACGGTAAGAAGATGGGGTGTTTCTTCAATACCAGGTCCACTCACCCCAATAATGGGTAACCCAGAATTTCTACCGGGTATGTTACCAGATAGGTTTCTAAGATGGAAAAGGCAGACCCCCTCTCTGATTATACAAGCCCTATCATCAGAAGGACTCCTGCCACTCAATACGATAATGAACAATGAATGCAAATATGCTGGTCAGTGGTTCCATTATCTCCAGCTCCAACACAATCACAGACATCTTTCCAAAATGACTCTACTACATAGGGATAGTGATGAGCCGAACACCCCCGGGTTCGGTTCGCACCAGAACCCGCGAACGGACCGAAAGTTCGCACGAACTTTAGAACCCTATTAAATACAATGGATGCGAACGTTCGAAATCTAAAGTGCTATTTATAACGACTAATATGCATGTTATTGTCCTAAAAAGGGTTTGGGAACCCGGGTTCTGCACCAGGGGACATGTATCAATACAAAAAAAAGTTTTAAAAATGGCCGTTTTGCGGGAGCAGTCATTTTAATGATGCATAAAGTGAAAAAAAAAAGTCAAATATTCCTTTAAATATCGTACCTGGGGGGTGTCTAAAGTATGCCTGTGAAGTGCCACGTGTTTCCCGTGTTTAGAACTGTCCCTGCACAAAATTACATTTCTAAAGGAAAAAAAGCCATTTAAAACTGCTTGCGGCTTTAATGTAATGTCTGGTCCCGGTAATATGGATGAAAATCTTTAAGAAAAATTGCATAGCTACCCCATCAGAGCCCCCCCCCTACCCCAGCCCATTACCAGCCCCTTTGGGTCTTGTATGGATATTAAGGGGAACCCCGCACACAAAATAAAAAAGGCCCTATATACTCTGAACAGCCGTATACAGGCGGTGCATACAAGACAGGGACTGTAGGTTTGTTCTTATGTAGAATCTGTTTGTAATTTTGAACAGGTACATTGTTTAAGTGTAGCTCCAGACAAAAAATCTATTTTTAAGCTTTTTGGAAAACATAGGGAAGGGTTATCACCCCTGTAACATTTGTTTTGCTGTCTGTGCAGTGTGCACCTGTTCAGAACAGTTCACCTCACTTTCCGTCCTAATGACAAATGTGTTTTGAAAATTTGGGGTTTTTATTGAAACAAGAATTGGTGATAAAGCATCAGTGGAGAGGAGACACTTTTTTTCCCATATTAACTCTTACAGGAGAGAATTTCCCTTCCTAGGGGTAGATTTCCTCTCACTTCCTGTTGTATCCTTCCGTTTGCAAGGAGGAGTCGTTTGTAAGTTGGATGTTTGAAAGTAGGGGCCTGCCGTATATACTCAGCTGAAATTTGCCCCTTACATGTTGGTGTTGCCACAACACTGTGAGCCCTCACAGTTACTCTTGGTGGGCGCATGAATGGGCCCTGCTGTGAATTATTAGATCAAGAATTGTAATTGCATGCCCCTGTTGAACAGGGGCTGAAAAATTGGGCCTTTGGTGGTGGTGGTGGTGTTGACACAACACTGTAAGGCCTCACAGTTAGTCTTGGTGGGCGCAGGAATGGGCCCTGCTGTGAATTATTAGATCAAGAATTGTAATTACATGCCCCTGTTAAACAGGGGCAGAAAAATTGGGCCTTAGGCACTGGTGCCACAACACTGCAACCCCTCACAGATACTGTACTTGGAGCACAGCAATGAGCCCTGTTGCAAAGTATTGCATCAAAAATTGTAATTACACGCCCCTGTTAAACAGGGGCTGAAAAATTGGGCCTTAGCCACTGGTGCTGGTGCCACGACACTGCAACCTCTCCCAGATACTCTAGTTGGAGTGAAGGAATGAGCCCTGCTGCAAAGCATTGCATAAATTTTTTTAATTACATGCCCCTGTTAAACAGGGGCATAAAAGTTGGGCCTTAGGCACTGGTGCCACAACACTGCAACCCCTCACAGATACTGTACTTGGAGCACAGCAATGAGCCCTGTTGCAAAGTATTGCATCAAAAATTGTAATTACACGCCCCTGTTAAACAGGGGCTGAAAAATTGGGCCTTAGCCACTGGTGCTGGTGCCATGACACTGCAACCTCTCCCAGATACTCTAGTTGGAGTGCAGGAATGAGCCCTGCTGCAAAGCATTGCATAAAAATTGTAATAACACGCCCCTGTTAAACAGGGGCTGAAAAATTGGGCCTTAGCCACTGGTGGCGGCACCCAGAAACAAAAATGTTCTTCCAAGCTATCATCATCAATCGGATCATTGAGGAGGAGGAGGATAGTCGGTCAACATAACAGGACAGTCTCTCAGCATCAGCATCAGTCTTGAAGGGATGTGACATTTGAAAATAAATTTGTCTGTTATATCAGCTTCAGGTGTTTGGTAGCTGGTGGTGATCCAAGACTGGTTCATCTTTATGAAGGTCAGTCGATCAACAGAGTCGGTGGACAGGCGCACCCTGTGATCCGTGACAAATCCTCCAGCAGCACTGAATGTGCGTTCTGAAAGAACGCGTGATGCAGGACAGGCCAGTAGCTCAATTGCATACTGTGCAAGCTCTGGCCAGTGATCCATCCTTAAGACCCAGTAAGCCAGAGGATTTTCAGTGGGGAAGGTGTCCAAGTCTGACCTTGCCCCTAGGTATTCCTGCACCATGTATATCAGACGCTGGCGATGGTTGCTGGAACCGATCATACCTTGGGGCTGCGGACTAAAGAATTGTCTGAACGCATCGGTCAGACGGCCACCTTCCCCACCACTCCTTCTTTGACTGACCGAAGCCTCAGCAACTCGTTGTCCAGGACCAGGAGTTTGTAACCTCCCAGTCTCTGGGAACGCGTTGCACAGACCTTTCTGCAAGGCCTCCCGGAGTTGTCTCATCCTCTGCTCCCTCTGCGACGGTAAGATAAGGTCCGCAACCTTACCCTTGTACCGTGGATCAAGGAGAGTGGCCAGCCAGTAATGGTCCCTCTCCTTGATCCGAAAAATACGAGGATCCTTCCGCAGACTTTGCAGGATCAGGGAGGCCATGCAGCGTAGGTTAGCTGAGGCATTCGGTCCGGAGTCCTCTGGGTCACTAAGGACGACATGATCCGCAGCCACCTCCTCCCAGCCACGTACAAGTCCACTGGTTTCTTGGGACTGTAAATATCCCTAAAAGACTGCTGCTGATGGGGGGCGTGGCTACCCACTGAGCAAGATGGACGTGTAATTACACAGCTCCTGCACCGACCGGAATACTGAGCAGCATCCCCGCTATTCTGATAGCCTACAGTGCCCACAAATCTTACCAGATTGCCTCGCTAATAACCCAGAATGTCCGGACCGACCCGCAAATGGAAAGATTATCGTCAGCCTAAAAAACTGACAGATTTCTTCACACTGCCGAACATCCAAGATGGCGCCCGCGAGATTATTCAGGGAACATCTGCGGCCTATACAGATCTTCCGGACGCTGATGGACTGGAAATATCTCCACATCCTCACTCCCCTGATGCCTCTCCATCATCCCTCACTTCCTCCGCCGGCAACAGCCCTGCTAAATCGCGGATGCGACTGGATGCAGATTCGGCAGCAAACGAGGTGAGCCCTATATCTGATCATATCCCAGCCTCTCCATCCCCCATCGCGGCCTTCCCCACCACAGACCAGCCTGTACTAGACATTATCATGAAGGAGATGCTCATCTCCCTTCACAGATCCCTTCATAATGACATCTCCACCATGTTCACCAGATTCTCATCACAAATGCACTGTATGGGACAGAAAATGCACCTAGTAGAAAAACAAATGGGGCAGATGACTGAAACCGTAAATGACCTTGTAGATGCCCATGACCATACTCAAGAAGAACAGCAATGGATGAGGGCCAAGATGGCGGACCTCGAGGACAGGTCCCGCCGCAATAATGTAAAACTCAGAGGGGTCCCTGAATCAGTACTGCCGCATGACCTTAACGCATACGCCAGGAAATTGATTACCACGATCTTGCCAGATCTCACCCCCATGGAAACTATCATCGATCAAATCCACCGCCTTCCCAAACCCCCGCACCTCCAAGCGGAAGTGCCACGAGATGTCCTTATGAGGATACACTTTTTTCACGCCAAAGATCAGCTCCTCCTAAAGTCGAGACACCTCGGTCAACTTCCAGCCCCATACACCAATATCCAACTGTACGCTGACCTTTCACAGCATACCCGCCAGATGAGGAGACAACTTAACACCATTACAAAACCGCTTAACAACCACAAGATTCCCTATCAATGGGGTTTCCCTACTAAGATCATAATCAACAAAAATGGGGTTAAACACCACATCTCCACAATAGAAGAAGGCCTCAAACTACTCAACATGTGGGGAATTATCCCTGAACCTCCTCTACCAGCACAACCCAGCCGCAGGAGGAACACCCAATCCTCTGATGAACGCCGCTTTGGCGGTATGCATTGACCCCATTAAGAATGGCGGGGTCACACATGACCCATATTTTCAAGCCTCCGGCCGGATGCCTTGCTCGGTGCTAATTGCTCCACGAACTCACACCCCACAACAACACAGCAGTCCCGTTTTTGATTGACTGCTGTCAGTTTTGCTGTATTCCAGTTTACCCCTCTCTGCGAGCTTCCGTTTATATCTTTTGTTTTTCTTTTCCCGGTTTTCTTAACCTATATCCTTTCTCCCCGAGAGCACACAACAGTCCGGACAAGTGCACCTAACCCTCTGGAACCTCCTGAGTAGCTGAACGTGTCCACAAAACTGTGAGTAATACTTACCTTCTTTAGACATCTACACTTAAATCCAAGATGCCAAAATTCCTATCACTCAACGCCAAAGGATTGAATCATCCGGCGAAAAGAGCTTCTCTGTGGCGCACTGCACAAAAGTCTAAATGTGACGTTTTATGTGTTCAAGAAACACACTTTAAAAAATCTGCAGAACCGCATTGTACCAACAAAAATTTTAGCCACATCTACCAAGCCCCAGGTCCCACCAAGAAGAATGGAGTTATGATAGCAATCAAAAACTCAATAAACTTCATACTCCATGACAGCTTAAATGACAGGGATGGGAGATACCTGGCTCTGGACTGTACAATGGACAATACCAGATACACTATTGTCAATGTGTACGCGCCCAATACCAGACAAATCAGATTCCTATCGAAACTGTTGTCCACAATCACCAAATTTCGCCAAGGTAATCTCATCATATGCGGAGATTTCAACATTGTTCCAGACAACTCCTTGGACACCTCTTCCCACAATAGGAGCCGTGTCTCGTCTATGGGACATTTCCTCAGGAACACTGATCTGTACGACGTGTGGAGATGCCATCACACCTCGGAACGAGACTACTCATTCTTCTCCCACAGGCACAATTCCTATACCAGGATTGACTACTTTCTTGTTGACAAATGGACTCTGCCCAAAATCTCTGAATCATCTATTGACACGATCACATGGTCGGACCATGCACCTGTATCGATCGTCATTGATACTTTACCATCTTCCCCACGTACGAAAATCTGGAGAACCGACGCCTCGATCCTACAATCACCTGAACACTCAGCCTACATTAGTAAACATTTGGAAGAATTCTTTGATCTAAACCTAGGCTCCACATCAAACAACACTATACTTTGGAATGCCCATAAGGCATTTGTTAGGGGGATTCTTATCCAAATTGGAGCTAGAGAGAAGAGGAGGAGATCACAGTGTCTTGACACCCTCACTTCCCAAATTACAAATACTGAAGCCCAGAACCAGAAACACCCTGACACTAAACTTAAGGAACAGTTAGTACTTCTCAGACAGGAACTTAGAAACGTATTATTAGAATCCTATAATAGAGCTCAAAAACTATTTAAAGCTAATTACTATTCCACAGGTAATAAAGCTGGGAAAGCCATGGCGCTTACAATTAAAGGCCACCACACTAAAACTAAAATCTCCCATCTTTATCATCCCTCTACTAAACAAAAACTGATAGACCCCCAAGCCATAGCAGATGCGTTTAGCCACTACTACAAGACACTGTATAACCTGAAAGATGATACTACTATTACCCAACCGTCCATAGAAGCTATAGAAACTTTCTTGCACGAAATTAATCTTCCCACTGTATCCCCTGACCAATTAATAACGCTGAATGCCCCATTCACGCCACTAGAAATTCTAGATGTAATTGCAACCCTCCCATCCAACAAATCCCCTGGTCCTGACGGCCTCACCGGGGAATATTATAAACAATTCAGCACTGTTCTAGCACCATTCTTGTCGCAAATGTGTAATGAAGCTGCCTCCTCCTCTTCTCTCCCACAGGAAATGTTAAATGCCTTAATAATTACCCTACCGAAGCCAGGGAAGGAACCTACCTCACCACAAAATTTCCGTCCTATTTCGCTCCTCAATATTGACACGAAAATTTATGCTAAGCTCATAGCAATGAGGTTAGTAAACATTATGCCATCACTGATCCACCCGGATCAATCTGGATTCACGAAAGGCAGGCAAACATTTGATGCAACCCTGTAGAATCATTAATATAATCCACAACGTGGACTCTGCCAGAACGCCTTCTCTGCTTCTGTCACTGGATGCAGAGAAGGCGTTCGATAGAGTTAACTGGGCATATCTCCAAGCCACACTCCGAAAGTTTGGCCTTCAAGGGCACATTTTCTCTGCAATAATGGCCCTATACACAAAACCTTCAGCTCAGGTGTACACATCTGAAATGCTGTCTAAACCATTTCCGATCTCGAATGGAACCCGCCAAGTTTGCCCCCTATCACCTCTTATTTTTAATCTAGTGATGGAACCCCTCGCCGAACATATTAGAGCAAACACTTCCATCTCTGGCTTTAAAATTGGTTCATTAGAACATAAGATAAATTTATTTGCCGACGACGTTATACTCATGGTCACCAACCCTATATCCTCCCTGGCCTCGGTACAATCTGTATTGCAAAAATTCAGTGATATTTCTTATTATAAGGTGAACGAAACAAAGTCCCACATTCTAGACCTTGGATTAGATGCTATCACCAGCAACCTCCTGCGAAATTTCTACCCGTACCCATGGGCAGTCACAGGTATAACGTATCTGGGAATAACACTTACTAAATCTACCAAGACTCTTTTCAATAGTAACTACATTGAAGCTAAACAAATGCTGATTACAGAAACTACTAAACTATCAAGATTTGAATTTTCCTGGTCAGGTAGACTAGCTGCTTTTAAAATGCTCATTCTTCCTAGGTTGCTTTACATATTCCGCACTCTTCCTATTCCACTAACTTCCTCATACCTTAAATCTCTCCAATCCGTTATACAAAAATTCATATGGCAAGGTAAAAAACCCAGATGTAGTCACCCTAAAGCCATCAAACACAAACTGGCAGGAGGAATGGGATACGTAGATATCAAGGATTACTACCTGGCTTCCATTTTGTCTCAAATGACAGAGTGGGTCGCAGATCGCCCAACCACATTATGGGGTAACATTGAAAATATTATGACCCCTGGTCATAACCTCAAAGACTGGCTATTCAGTTCCACAATAACTCAACCTCACCTTCACTTGTACTCACCGACTCTCCGAGCATCGGTTAAGGCTTGGAAAACACTACACTCCACCAAATGGCATCATATACCTACCAAACGACTACAAATACCTGTCCAAACCCTAAAACTATTATCGCCCGACCTGACTATACCCAAATGGATACTTGCTCAAACAACAGACACCGCAGACCTTAGGACTAAGATTATACATAAAACCTTTGCCCAAATCCAATCTACATTACATGAACCAAATCTAGATTTCTTCAATTGCTATAGGATTCAACAATGTCTCACAGCACACCCAAACTTAGAAGGAGAATTGCCACTCAAACTGTGGAACTACTTCTTCTACACTACTACACCTACCAAAGGCACTTCCCTAATTTATTCTACACTGCAGGGGAAAAATACCTTCCATAAATCCAAACCATACACGGACTGGGAAAGAGATTTGAACATACAGATTTCTGATCGACAATGGCAAACAGCCTTGAAGTCAATATATAAATCCACTAGCTGCACCTCTCTATGGGAATTAACTCATAAAATCCATCTAAGATGGTACCTGACACCACAGAGAATGGCCAAATTTCGATTCCACTCATCACCCAACTGCTGGAGGAATTGTAACCAGTTAGGTACTCTTTTCCACGTGTTCTGGTCATGCCCAGGATTAACAACACTGTGGACCGAAGTAGAACGCATCATACAAGATATATGCCATACCCCTTTTACACTTACTCCACAATTAGCTGTACTGAATATAAATACCGAATTACTACCGCCACATTTCCGATTAATCATTACTCACATACTCCTAGCAACCAGACTACTCATAACCAGAAACTGGAAAACTAATGTCTCCCCGACTTCGAATGAAGTCATAGCATTGGTCCACTCTCACTACGCTTATGAATCAATCTTTTCAAAGGGGAAGTCATCATATTCTAAATTCTATAATCTATGGCTCCCCTGGACTCAATGGTACGCTAAAAAGCTTACCTGATACACTCCTGATTGATAGACCTACCATATTGCTCTCTACTCCCCTCCCCTCCCCTCATTCCTTTACCCCCCTCCCACCCCCCCCCCTTTTTTTTTTCTCTTTTCTCTTTTTCTCTTCTTTCTTTGTTTTGTTGTTTACTTCACCCTACTTTATTCTAGTTCTTACGTCGTTCAAACTGTTGTATACGATACTCTCTGAATGCACATACATTCATATGTACACTCAAGATAGTATGAATACTTTAGACATATACTATCTTAGGCACAAACTCATACTTGACAGTTCTACATTCTCCATTGTTGTTTTACTTCCATATCCCACCACAGGTTGTTAATAATGCTTTCGCTGTATGAGCTACTTCCTAAACCTTCACAGACACTGCTGGAGGGTGGAGTTTCGTTATTTACCCCTAGATGCAGAATGTTCCCATTAGGGGTGTCTAGGGGTTTGGGACCTCACAGACCACCTTACCTTCACCATCTATTATAGTCATGCAATTTAACCATTTTTGACAACTTGACATGATGTATATATTTATCAATATGTATCCAATATCAAGTGTGATGTATGACGCTATCTGTTCATTTTATTATCAATACCTTCAATAAAAACTATTGAAACAAAAGACTGCTGCTGATGATGCTGAGTGCCAGGCTCCACCTCCATGCTGACACAATCCTCCTGCTCCTCCTCCTCCTCCTCTTCTTCCTGTGCGATGGGTGGGACAGAAGGAACACTGTCTGGGTAAAGGGGGCCTTGAGAGGCAAGGAAGTCCTCCTCTTCCTGCCTCTGTTCTGCCTCAAGTGCCCTGTCCATTATTCCACGCAGCGTATGTTCCAACAGGTGGACAAGAGGTACAGTGTCACTGATGCATGCACTGTCACTGCTCACCATCCTCGTGGCCTCCTCAAATGGTGCCAGGACAGTGCATGCATCCCTGATCATGCCCCACTGGCGTGGTGAAAAAAAACCCAGCTCCCCTGACCCTGTCCTGGTGCCCTAGTCGCACAGGTACTCATTGATGGCCCTCTGCTGCATGTGCAGCCGCTGCAGCATGGCCAACGTTGAGTTCCACCTGGTGGGCATGTCACATATAAGGCGGTTCTTGGGCAGGTTTAACTCCTTTTGCAGCTCAGCCAGGCGAGCACTGGCATTATAAGATCTGCGGAAATGCACACAGACTTTCCTGGCCTGCCTCAGGACATCCTGTAAGCCCGGGTACCTGCCCAAGAACCGCTGCACCACCAGGTTAAGAACGTGAGCCACACAGGGCACATGGGTCAGTTGTCCCTGTCAGAGAGCGGAGAGGAGGTTGGTGCCATTGTCGCAAACTACCATTCCTGTCTTAAGCTGGCATGGCGTCAACCACCTCTCGGCCTGCCCCTGCAGAGCAGACAGAACCTCTGCCCCAGTGTGGCTCCTGTCCCCCAAACACACCAGCGCAAGCACGGCATGGCATCTTTTTGCCTGCGTACTTGCGTAGCCCCTTGAACGCCTACGGAGCACCTCTGGTTCCGAGGACAAAGCACAGGAAGAGGCCACGGAGGAAGAAGAAGAGGAGGAGGTGGAGGACAGAGGTGTGTCACAACCAGTAGTAGCATTTTGGAGGCGTGGCGGTGGAACAACCTCCAACACTACTGCACCTTGTCCTGCATCCTTCCCAGCTGCCAAAAGAGTGACCCAATCGGCCGTGAAAGAAAGGTAACGTCCCTGTCCATGCCTGCTGGACCATGAGTCAGCGGTAATATGCACCTTACCGCTGACCGCCCTGTCCAGTGAGGCCAAGACATTGCCTTCCACATGCCGGTAGAGAGCCGGAATCGCCTTCCGTGAGAAAAAGTGGCGTTTGGGAACCTGCCACTGAGGAACCGCACATTGCACAAACTCACAGAAGGGGGCCGAGTCTACCAACTGAAAAGGCAGCAGTTGAAGCGCTAGCAATTTAGCCAAGCTAGCATTCAACCGCTGGGCATGTGGATGGCTGGGAGTGAACTTCTTTCGACGGTCCAGCAGCTGGGGCAGGGAAATTTGCCTGCTAGTTTCGGACGTCGGTGTACTGCTAGCAGAGTGCCCGCAAGTACTTGGCTGTGACACACCTAATTCTACACCTTCATTCCTCTCAGAGCAGGTTTCAGAGAGGACTGAAGGTATAGTGGGGTTGGAGATCCCAGCTGATGCGGTGCAAGAAGAGGTCAGCTTTGTTCTTTGGTGTGGGTCTTTAAGGTAGGCTTGCCAACGAGCTGCATGGCAGGTCAACATATGTCTGGTCAAGCATGTGGTGCCCAAGCGGGTGATGTTTTGGCCACGCGATATACGCTTGAGACATATGTTGCAAACAGCAGCTGTGCGATCTGATGCACTCGAATCAAAAAAGGCCCACACCAAAGAACTTTTTGAATAACGGGCAGAGGCAGCGCCCTGCACAGGCGGAGCTCTGCGGTGTGATTCCGTCGGTGTGCTGCCCTTACGCTGGCCCCCCTGCCTCATTGGAGATGTGCCTCCTCCTCATCCTCCTCCTCCTCCTCCTCCTCTCTCCTATTAGGCACCCACGTGGAGTCAGTGACCTCATCATCCCCTCCCTCCTCATCACTGGAGCCAATCTGGCAGTATGCTGCAGCTGCTGGAACATGACTGCCAGATTGGTGTCCTTCTTGAGCATCCCCTCTCTCTGCTTTCACGCTACTGCCTTCCTCTAGCTGGGTATCATCATCAGACCCTTCAAAACGCTGGGCATCCTCCTGGAGCATGTACCCAACACTGTGCTCAAACATAGACAATGACCCGACGCACTCAAGGGAAACAAGGGCATGCTTCCATCCCTGTATAAACGTATAAAGTAGGGGGGGGGGGGGAAGGTGGGACTTTAAATGAAGCATGTCGTTGTGAAATAAAAAGGGAAAGAGAACATTAATTAAAATGTATATTTAATTATATGCCATATACCCCTAGGGGCTGTCCATATTATGAAAAAGCAAAAACATTCATTTGTATACCATAATAAATTATAGGCAATCATACATGATTTACAGGATAATCATGGTATTAAATGTTAAGCTAATATTCAAAGGACATAGTTGAAACAATCAATATTCACATAAATACAGAAGTTACAAGATCAGGACACAAAAGCAAATAAATATAATAAAAATTCATGATTAGAAAGACAAAGGCTGAGCTGAACATCATAGACTAACAACCAAATAATACAGAAAAAAAATGGACTGGACATCATGAGTTGAGAACCCGACGCGTTTCTTGGCTTCTACCAATCATCAGGGGTATGATGTATAATTATATAAACTCTAAAAATTGGGAAAATAAATAAATAGGTAATTAGTTGGTAAATGGGGATTGAAAATTACAATGGGAGATTGACAGTGGGGGCCATATGATGGAATTACTCACAGAGCAGCCCATGAGTTAAGTCCAGATCCGGCGGCAGATTTTAAAAGTGATTCAGACAAGCCATCTCACCCGGGGTTGAGGCAGGGTATAAACCGTTTCCACATGGACCAAAGGGCTAAGGGTAGGCACGGCAAGCCAGGATAAGGGATGCAGCAAAAATTGGGTGTAGAATCAATTCTAAAATAAAAAGAGAATGGAAACGTCAAAGTGAGGGACTGCAAATGGAGTGAAAGGTGTTTGTATGGATGAGGGAGATACCATATATCCAAAAGATATACGAGGTAAGTGAAGTGATGAGGTATGGGTGTGTGTGTGTGAGGATGGAATGTGGATTGTAGGGCAATTAGTGGATAGGTGGAATGTGAAGGTTACCTGCTGATGGCACAGTATTGAATATAGTGATCTTTGAATCATCAAGGGGAGTGAGGGAATGAGCTGCCAGTCTGACCCCGCTAAATACCCGTGGTCCTGGGCGGATCCCTGCCAACGTCATGTAGGGACGTCTAGAGGAGGCGGTAAGGACCCCCATCTAGGGCAAATAGTGCCCCAGTGGGTGGTCCATCCACCTCCACCAAGGCGTGCGGTGGAATAAGCAAGCAAAGTACCCGCCTGCGGCGTCTGAAGGCGCCATTTGCGGGACCCGCTGGCGTCATGACGCCGACGCACTGAGGTTCAACCCCGCCCCCGTCACAGGACGAGTGGGGGGAAGAGACTGAGTGCGTCGCAACCCCGGAAGTGAGAAAAGCAGTGTTCCGGTCTCACATCTGCAAACCGGACTGGCTGTCTTGAAGTATGGGGATAGGGAAAAGGGATTGGGAAGGGGGGATTTATTGGTTATTTAAATGGGATCTAATTAGTTACTAATAAATGAACAATGATGATAAAATGACTTTTATAAAAGAGTTTAATATAACTTGTATGGCTGTTGAGTGACTGTAAGAAAAAATGGTTATATCTACAAATTATCGGCTCAGGATCCATATGTTTTTCATGATCCTGAGCCGATAATTTGTAGATATAACCATTTTTTCTTACAGTCACTCAACAGCCATACAAGTTATATTAAACTCTTTTATAAAAGTAATTTTATCATCATTGTTCATTTATTAGTAACTAATTAGATCCCATTTAAATAACCAATAAATCCCCCCTTCCCAATCCCTTTTCCCTATCCCCATACTTCAAGACAGCCAGTCCGGTTTGCAGATGTGAGACCGGAACACTGCTTTTCTCACTTCCGGGGTTGCGACGCACTCAGTCTCTTCCCCCCACTCGTCCTGTGACGGGGGCGGGGTTGAACCTCAGTGCGTCGGCGTCATGACGCCAGCGGGTCCCGCAAATGGCGCCTTCAGACGCCGCAGGCGGGTACTTTGCTTGCTTATTCCACCGCACGCCTTGGTGGAGGTGGATGGACCACCCACTGGGGCACTATTTGCCCTAGATGGGGGTCCTTACCGCCTCCTCTAGACGTCCCTACATGACGTTGGCAGGGATCCGCCCAGGACCACGGGTATTTAGCGGGGTCAGACTGGCAGCTCATTCCCTCACTCCCCTTGATGATTCAAAGATCACTATATTCAATACTGTGCCATCAGCAGGTAACCTTCACATTCCACCTATCCACTAATTGCCCTACAATCCACATTCCATCCTCACACACACACACCCATACCTCATCACTTCACTTACCTCGTATATCTTTTGGATATATGGTATCTCCCTCATCCATACAAACACCTTTCACTCCATTTGCAGTCCCTCACTTTGACGTTTCCATTCTCTTTTTATTTTAGAATTGATTCTACACCCAATTTTTGCTGCATCCCTTATCCTGGCTGCCGTGCCTACCCTTAGCCCTTTGGTCCATGTGGAAACGGTTTATACCCTGCCTCAACCCCGGGTGAGATGGCTTGTCTGAATCACTTTTAAAATCTGCCGCCGGATCTGGACTTAACTCATGGGCTGCTCTGTGAGTAATTCCATCATATGGCCCCCACTGTCAATCTCCCATTGTAATTTTCAATCCCCATTTACCAACTAATTACCTATTTATTTATTTTCCCAATTTTTAGAGTTTATATAATTATACATCATACCCCTGATGATTGGTAGAAGCCAAGAAACGCGTCGGGTTCTCAACTCATGATGTCCAGTCCATTTTTTTTTTTTTTTTCTGTATTATTTGGTTGTTAGTCTATGATGTTCAGCTCAGCCTTTGTCTTTCTAATCATGAATTTTTATTATATTTATTTGCTTTTGTGTCCTGATCTTGTAACTTCTGTATTTATGTGTATATTGATTGTTTCAACTATGTCCTTTGAATATTAGCTGAACATTTAATACCATGATTATCCTGTAAATCATGTATGATTGCCTATAATTTATTATGGTATACAAATGAATGTTTTTGCTTTTTCATAATATGGACAGCCCCTAGGGGTATATGGCATATAATTAAATATACATTTTAATTAATGTTCTCTTTCCCTTTTTATTTCACAACGACATGCTTCATTTAAAGTCCCACCTTTCCCCCCCCCCCCCTACTTTACTGTGCTCAAACAGTTCGGGGGACTCCTCAGGAGGACATGGTTGGTCTAGGGAAGGAGTGACTGATGATGACATTGATACCAGGGAAGAGGACGCTTTGGCAGCTGCTTTGCCAGTACCCTGAGCCTGGGTGAGAGAGGATGAGGAGGATGAGGAGGGCTTGGTCATCCACTCTACCAAGTCTTCGGCATGATGCGGCTCAACACGTCCAGCTGCCGAAAAGAAGGACAAGCGTGTCCCATGGCCACGTGCTGATGGCGATGCACCGCGTCCACGACCAGCACTGTTGTCTCTAGACACAGAGCCTGCTTGCCCTCTTTTATTGGCTCCTGACTGTCTGCCTCTCCTTGTTTGCCTTCCAGACATTCTAATGGCCTGCAGGGAAATGGGAAAACCAGCAATAAGGCCTAGCTTCAGGAGTATATTTTGCAGGAATCACACTACGCCTGCTGTAGGTGCTGCAAATGCCTGTTGGTGTAACACACCAGGAAAAAGCAGCAATACAGGCTAAGTTCAGGTGTAATATGATCAGGAGGCACACTCCGCCCGCTGTAAGTGCGGCAAAATCCTGTTGGTGTAACACACCAGGAAAAAGCAGCAATACAGGCTAACTTCAGGTGTAATATGATCAGGAGGCACACTCCGCCCGCTGTAAGTGCCGCAAAATCCTGTTGGTGTAACACACCAGGAAAAAGCAGCAATACAGGCTAAGTTCAGGTGTAATATGATCAGGAGGCACACTCCGCCCGCTGTAAGTGCTGCAAAATCCTGTTGGTGTAACACACCAGGAAAAAGCAGCAATACAGGCTAAGTTCAGGTGTAATATGGTCAGGAGGCACACTCCGCCCACTGTAAGTGCCGCAAATGTCTGTTGGTGTAACACACCAGGAAAAAGCAGCAATACAGGCTAACTTCAGGTGTAATATGGTCAGGAGGCACACTCCGCCTGCTGTAAGTGCTGCCAAATCCTGTTGGTGTAACACACCAGGAAAAAGCAGCAATACAGGCTAAGTTCAGGTGTAATATGGTCAGGAGGCACACTCCGCCCGCTGTAAGTGCCGCAAAATCCTGTTGGTGTAACACACCAGGAAAAAGCAGCAATACAGGCTAAGTTCAGGTGTAATATGATCAGGAGGCACACTCCGCCCGCTGTATGTGCCGCAAAATCCTGTTGGTGTAACACACCAGGAAAAAGCAGCAATACAGGCTAACTTCAGGTGTAATATGATCAGGAGGCACACTCCGCCCGCTGTAAGTGCCGCAAAATCCTGTTGGTGTAACACACCAGGAAAAAGCAGCAATACGGGCTAACTTCAGGTGTATAATGTGCAGGAGGCTTAGCAACAATGACACTGACACTGTCCCCTGCCTATCCTTCTCTCTCCCTGCACACAAGGTTTATCAAAGTATATGACACTGACACTCTCCCTGCCTATCCTTCTCTCTCCCTGCACACAAGGTTTAGCAAAGAATATGACACTGACACTGTCCCCTGCCTATCCTTCTCTCTCCCTGCACACAAGGTTTATCAAAGTATATGACACTGACACTCTCCCTGCCTATCCTTCTCTCTCCCTACACACAAGGTTTAGCAAAGAATATGACACTGACACTCTCCCTGCCTATCCTTCTCTGTCCCTACACACAAGGTTTAGCAAAGAATAGATTTGACACTGTCCCTGCCTATCCTTCACTTTCCCTGCTCCGGAACACACTACACGAGGCCGCCGCGCTGGCGGCCTTTTATAGTGTGGGGCGTGTACTAAACCCCCTCAGCTATAATTGGCCACAGGCATCCTGCCTGTGGCCAATCATTGCTCTCCTCGCTACCGGTGCTGTGATTGGCCAAGCATGCAGGGTCACAGTTCATGCTTGGCCAATCACAGCGCCGGGATTACACTGCGATGGCGCAGTGTATTGTGGGCCGTTCGCGTCACTTGAATTTGGCGTGAACGGCCCAAATCGTTCGTTGTTCACCGAACGCGCGAACAGCCGATGTTCGAGTCGAACCTATGTTCGACTCGAACACCGAGCTCATCCCTACATAGGGACCTAACACCGTTTGAGTCCCTGTGTGGTAGTGGGGATACAGGATGTTCTAGTACTATTTCTACGATATATGATATACTTTTATCTTCCGCTTCCCCATCTAACCTGTATTACGTTAGAGACTGGGAGAGAGAATTGGGTTACTCAATCTCTGTAGAAGATTGGAAGAAAGCTTTTTTGTTAACGTTTAAATCGAGTTCTGCGACTTTCATACAAGAAAAGATTTATAAAATAATAACTAGATGGTATAGATGCCTGGCAAGGTTACATAGAATATTGCAGATCTATCCCGGGGAATGCTGGTGATGTAGAGGAGATAGTGGTGCAATGATCCACATTTGGTGGACTTGTCCTCAGATTAAAGAATTTTGGGATTCTGTATTCCAAATTTGTTCTTGCGTTACGGGTGTCTCCTATCATAAATCTCCAGAAATAGCTTTATTATCCATGTATCCAGGGTCACTATGAGAGGTCACAAAAAGACTGGTACCACATTTAACCTCTGCAGTGCGAATAACTATACCTAGACATTGGAATACAACAGTTGCTCCCACTATACAAGAGTGGGTAGCTGAAATTAACCAAATAAAAAGAATGGAGGAAATAATCAGGGATACTATCATAAGTTTATGGAAGTGTGGCTACCCTGGATCGAGTTTTTGAATGCGGACATCTTGAGATGCTACTTGTGAAAATAGCGGGAAGCGTGAGATGGAATTAAGTGGGCTTGATGGGTATGGCACGGTGTGTGTGTGTTTGTGGGGGGGGGGGAGGGGTGGCGTCCCAGAGGAATATGTAGGTCTGGTTAGGTGTGTGTGTGTATGACTGTAGATGTGTTTTTTTTCTTTTTTTCTTCTTTTTTTTCTTTATTTTCGTCCCTTTTTTTTTCTTTTGTCTTCTTTGTCTCACTCTCTCTGTTTGTTGTGGTAGAAGTGTATCAGGAACACTGGATAATAGTAAGAAATTAATATGGAAGAATGGGTAAAAATTCCTAGTAGTTAGGATTTTGCTACTCTTAACGGTCTTCTCTCTCTTTGCTTATTTTTGTCTATATAGATATACAGCGGTCATGTATTAGAGAGTCAGAGCCGGTTCACACCAGGGCGACTCAGGATCCGACTTCAGGTCGCCCCGAGATGCCCCAAGTCGCCCCAAGTCGCGCTGTAATGTTAGTCTATGGAGCCGTCTTTATGCACACTACAGAAGTCGCTCCGAAAAAGGTTCCTGTACTACTTGAAAACGAATTCTAGGCGACTTGTACCCATTGATTTCAATGGAAGTCGCCTCCAAAGTTGGATCAGTGTCTTAACTGAAGCAACTTTACAGGAAGAGAAAATAGTTTTCTCAGGCAAACCCCTCCCTTCCACAGAGCTGATTATTGTTTGATTGGCCACTGGCAAAGTCGCCTGTCCTGGAGGAAACTTGAAGTTGCCTCGAAGTTGCCTTGAAGTTGCCTCGAAGTTGCCTTGAAGTTGCCTTGTAAAGTCGCGCTGGAAGTCGTGTTGCCCCAGTGTGAACCGGCTCTAAGACCCTGAGTCATGCGTGGGGAACAATCCTCATCTAGAATGGCTATGAATGTCTAGGTTACTTGTATATGCTATGAGTGGAACCTGTGTGTAAAAACACAAATATCTAATAAAATGTGATTAAACAAAAAAAAGATTTTCACTTGTGTGCAAAAAATGTAAAGAATTGCTCTAATGCTGAGCTAGTTACCCTAACACTTCATATTCCTGATATATGCCTGATATGCCATGTACTTGTATGAGTAAGTACCCTGTCCTCATTGTATTGCTTCCTTTATGTGAGATCCCTGGTGTTCCTGCTAGTCCTCCGCTTTCCTATTAAAAACTGACCACACTATGCAGGAGAGCACATCGTGGTCAGTTTTCTACCTGTGCTAGGAACTCAGTGTACTCTCATCCAATGATTAGACTTAGACAACCCCCCCCCCCCCCCCCGCATCACAGCTATTCACTGCCCAGCTCAGTGTCCTGCTGACCCCCCCCAGGTCTTATGCAGGTGAGATCAGAGGGAATGTGATCATTTATAAAAAAAAGGGGTATTTATAATGTTTTCTTTTTTTATATATATCTATACAAACATGTTTTGCCTAACATTTCTATTTTAAACTAAATGGGTTGTTTTACAGGGTGATCGTTTACAATCACTTTAATGACTGCAATCTGACCAGAACCTGAAACAACAAGGTAAACCCAAACCATAATGTTTCAGCTACCTTGCTTCACAGTTAGAATAAGATTATTCTCCTAAAAGGCTCTAATTGGTTCCATACCTCTAGTCAGTGTCAGTCTGGACATGAAGTGAGCAGTGTACAAGTGTGTACTGCTTATTCAAAAACAGAATGTAGATTAACATTCTTTCTGTATAGAGCAATGTGCTAGGGAGGTCAATCTACATACTGCAGACGGGAAGGTGTTCAAAGGCAAAACAGTATTTACTATTTGCAGCAACAGTAGATTAATTGTACCCTAGTATGCAAGCTATTTTCAGTTGTTGGGCCCCCACTAGTTTAATGGGCTTTCATGGGTGATTTAATGTGATTGTGCATAAGGGTCAGTGTGGGAATACATTTGCATTTATTTGCTTCAGCCATTGCTTTGTGAAGCACTTCTAAAGGATTTGGGAGAGTGCTTGAATTTATATCATATGCAAGGTAAAATCTGTAAATTACACATATAATGCATTCAGGCATGCGTCGTAATGAAAATTCCAGGTACAGAGAATGTGCATGTGTATTGTTTATGATAATTGTATTATATTAAAGCGGAGCTCCGCCGAAAAAAATAAATATTAAAAGCCAGCAGCTACAAATACTGCAGCTGCTGACTTTTAATATTAGGACACTTACCTGTCCTGGAGTCCAGCGACGTCCGCAGCAGAGGACGAGCAATCGCTCGTCACTCTGCTGCCCCCACCGCCCGATTTCCTACGGCGCATGTGCGAGTCGCGCTGCATCGTTCTGACTGGTCCTCCTGTGTTCTGGGAGCCGAGTGTCTCCCAGAACACTACGGCTATTCTGCGGGAAGTGACGTGCTTCCCGCAGATTTCCCGCAGAGAGGACTCCCGGAAGTGGGTGAAAATACCTGTCTTAGACAGGCATCTGCACCCTCCTCCCCCCTGAAAGGTGTCAATTGTGACACCGGAGGGGGGGAGGGTTCCGATGAGTGGAAGTTCCACTTTAGGGTGGAGCTCTGCTTTAAGTGAATCTTTAACTGAGAAGAATAGAAAACCTGCCATTGTCAATCACCTTAAAAAAATGTCTACAAACTTGCAAAGCTAAAATTTATAAAAAAGCACAGAAAAACTTTTTTTAAGCATCCCTATGGAGTCTGCTGGAGTCTGGGGCAAAAAAAAAAAGCTGGTGTTCCTCACGCCAATGGTGATCTTTATTATGTATTTACATTGATCCACTGACACTTTTTTGGTAGTTTGTTTGCACAAATGTTACTCTTGATGAAGCCACATGTTACCCCTGATTGACAGCAACAGGAGCCAATGGGAAGAGGTAAGTGTTAGGGGGGTTGAGGCTCAGGTAAGTGTCAGGTAAATGTTAGGGGGGTTGAGGGGGGCTACTGCACACAGAAGGCTTTTTATCTTAATGCATAAGGAAAAAAAAAAACACTTTAATCCTAGTACACATGTTAAAGTGGAGTTCCACCCAAAAATGGAACTTCCACTTTAAGGGAAGGTGACCCCCTCACATGCCACATTTGGCATGTCATTTTTTTTGCGGGGGGGGGGGGAGCGAAAACCATTTTTTTAGAGGGTTTTAGCTCCCGCTTCCTCCCTGGGCACCGCGGCGCCAGAAGGAAGGTCCCCTCTCCCCCCTCCTTCTTGGCAATCATCTGGGACACGTCACAGGTCCCAGATGATTGCTTGGCCAATCACAGTGTGCAGTGCGGCTCGCGCATGCGCAGTGCGTGCCTGGCTGTGAAGCAACAGTCGGGCGCCCACAGTAGTGATTCCGGTGCCGCGGAGAGGAGGGGGAGACAAGCGGGGCTTCGTTCCCACGCATCGCTGGACCCTGGGACAGGTGAGTGTCCGATTATTAAAGCAGCTGCAGTATTTGTAGCTGCTGCCTTTTAATATTTTTATTTTAGTAGGAACTCCGCTTTAAGTTTTAATTTTTTTTGTTTAACCCAGCAGGCTGAGCGAAAAAACCCTGAGAGGTCGCTGTACTAACTATGTAATGTTGGTGCAGCGATCTCCCGCGCTGTGCTGTTGTGTTCTGACAGGGAGACTGCCCCCTGCCAGGACACACCAGGCAATAGGATGCCAATCAGCTGCTGGTTTTCAATCATAATCATTCAGCAGAAATTGGCCGTGAGATCGGCTTCTGTCAGATCTGCAGCTGTACACACGGGCTCAAAGTTAGACAGTTTCTACTGTAATGGCTGAGTTTGGCTGATATTTGGCCAGTGTGTTAAGGATGAGCTCCGGCATGTTCGCATAGTACACGTGCAGAGCCCGCCAGGAAGTCGGCACCGCGCTGCGCTAATCACAGCCAGGGAGACATTTCCCGATCTCTGCAGCCGAGCATCGGGAAATGTCTCCCTGCCTGTCATTAGCGCAGCACGATGCCGACTTCCTGGCGGGCTCTGCACGTGTACTATGCGAACATGCCGGAGCTCAGCCTTACAGTGTGTATGGAGCTTAATATTAGCCTCTAAAAAATGATAAGAATTTGAAGTGTTGTATGGATCTCTGGGATTCACAATCATACATGCCTTTGATTTACGAAAGTGTTTGCTGTAAAACATTTTATGACAGTACAAGAATAAAAATGTAAAAAGATAAGCTTAAATAGAGCATATATTTTCAAATCCCCAGTCCTCCCTAACCCATTTTTACACAAACACATGGCTATCATCTGCCCAAACTATGATATTTAATTCTGTATCTAACTCTGTCAAAAAGATAAGAATCCATTCTCTGTCTCCTTGGTGATGTCCAAGGCATGTCTTCACTGCTGCTAACAGCTCCACTTTTCCTCTGAAAGTATATTGTTGATTTCTCTACAATTGTGAGCAAAGGTTTGGCTTCTTCTTTCTGTATGAAGATGGAGGAATGTGTGTCTCATAACCTTTTCGAGGAGATGAGAGTTGTAGATAATCAGAGGGAACTGATAACAGCAGTGTAGCCCAGGCAACAATATAGTGTCACTAAATATGACTATGTCATCTGAAAGCCTACGGATTTTGTATGCATCTGCATTGTGCATTGGACACATCTTGTCTCTCTGTTATATTTTTATCTGTTTCAGGGAGACAAGGATTAAAAGCTGGCTGCACCTGTCAAGGTCATTTAAATTTCCAAACACTCATCTGGCTTGTGCACAGCATATATTTAGTGTAATCTACATAAATAGCTCTTAGAAAAAAAGTGCTACAACATAGTATGAAGCCTCGTACACACGACCGAGTTTCTCGGCAAGAAACGACAAGAAAACTGCCGAGAGAGCTTTCTTGCCGAGAAAACCGTTCGTGTGTATGGTTTCTCGTTGAGAAAACTGACCAGAATCTCGACGAGAAAAATAGAGAACCTGCTCTCTATTTTCTCGTTGAGATTCTCGTCAGCATGTTTCTCGACGAGAAAAATGTGTGTATGTACACTTACCTGTCGCCGTGGAAACCCACGCATGCTTGAAATGACTTTGACGCATGTGCGGTAGCTTCCTAGGCATAGGTAGGGTGTAGCAAGATGGCGGCAATGGCATCGAATGTGACGAGCGCACGCTCGTCGTAGTCGTTGACGTCACCGCGTTCGTTCAATTCAAAAGAACGGCGGTTCTTTGAATGGATCGTGTGTACACTCGGTCGGGACAAGATTCTTGTCCAAGAATCTCGTCAGTTAAAACGACAAGTTTTTTTCTGACGAGATTCTCGGCCGTGTGTACGAGGCTTAGCACTGAAAATGTGATTACATAGAAACATTAGAATCCATTTAAAGGAAGCATTCATCCTTACTCTCTTACTAAGTATCACTAGTTTCTTTTTTAAAGAATATCACAATTGGAATTCTTGCGAAGAAAGGCGGTTCACAAATATCCCAATGCCAAGTTAGCTCTTGGCTCTTGAATTTGCATGTACATGCTCTCTAAAAAATGAAATAGTGGTATACGCAAGGGGCTTTCTTATTGGTAAGGATATTTTGTGGGGCTTTGTTCATGGAGTTTATTCATAGGTCACTTGTGGTTATTCCTTTTGGTAAGTTTTCTTCTTTTTGTTTCCTTTTTTTTCATTTGTTTATATATTTTTCTTTATGAGGTGTTAGACCCGGTTCACACCAGGGCGGCGCGACGCGGCACGACTTGTGGGGGCGACCTCGGCGGTGCGATCTCAAGACGACTTGAGACGCCCGCCGAGGCGATTTGCATAAGACTTCTGTATAGAAGTCAATGCAGGTCACCTTGGGTCGCCCCCAAAAGTAGTACAGGAACCTTTTTCTAAGTCGGAGTGACCTGAGTCGCTCTTACTTAGAACGGTTCCATTGAAAAGCGTGGGACGCGACTTGTCAGGCGACTGAGTCGCCTGACGAGTCGCCCTGGTGTGAACCGGCTCTAAATGTTTGCACACTTATATATATATTTTTTTTATTTATGCCAGAAGTATTTTTAATAAACAAATGTTGCTATTTCAATTGGACTTTGGCTGCCAGAGTGGAGATCGTTGGTGTGTGGGGATTAGGGATGAGCTCAGGCGTGTTCGCATTGAACACGTGCAGAGCCCGCCAAGGAATTCGGCACCGTCGGAACCGCACTGTGCTAATCACAGGCAGGGAGACATTGTCCCGATGCTCAGCTGCAGAGATCGGGAAATGTCTCCCTGCCTGTGATTAGCGCAGCGCGGTTCCGACGGTGCCGACTTCCTTGGCGGGCTCTGCAAGTGTTCAATGCGAACACGCCTGAGCTCATCCCTAGTGGGGATCTATTTCATCGATTGATCACACCTGTCAGCCACAGTTTATAAGGAACAAGCGTACTAGGGGAAATCAGCAATGGGTAAGCACAGGAGTGTGAAACATGTTTGTCATGTTGCTTCTTTTTATGAAGTTTCAATAAGCTCTGGTTCACATTGATGCTACTTTGAAGTAGCGTGATTTTAAAGTAGCAAGGTCAGCGCGATTTCAGGTGTTACTTGATAGACATCTGTGTGGCTTGATGCACAGATGTCTATTAAAGTTGCACTTGAAATTGGCAAAAGTAGTGCAGGAACTACTTTTGCAAAATGGTGCGGCCGATTGGAACAGTGCCATTGCCGCCAATAGGCTGCGACCTGTCATGGGATTTGATCTCTCAAATCGCATGACAAATTGCTCTAATGTGAACCTAGGCTAAAGAAGTGATTTTATCCCTGGAAGTGCAGTCAATTTCTCCTTTTCCCTTTCACGACCCCAGAAAGTAGAATGGGTTTTTCCTGCAGTCATAATCACCTTTTTTATAGATCCTTGGTAAATTCAGCATAGATAGAAAACATGAATTAATCGACATAGTAGGACCTGCTTTTCGAAAAATAAATTTCAGGCAACGGAAATTAGCATTGTTTGTACTAAAGATTAATGTGACCTTGTCATGAAAAAGTACAAAGACCATTGCTGATGACCTCCCTTTAAAAAAAATGCTTGTTGCTTGGCTGTTAGCATAAATACTCTTTGCATCAGAGCATGCATTCTGTAAATGAGTGTCATAAATTCTCAAGTCATCACATTTTTTGGTGTCAGAGGCTCAGGTTGCAATGAAGCCAAATAATTTGCATATCAGCCAGGCACCTAACATCTTCAGAAAGGATGGTGTGTATGCCAGATCTTTATGAAAAATTAATAAGCTGGAATCTATAGTTTATTTGTTAGGCTGCTTTCACACTGAGGCGCTTTGCAGGCACTATAGCGCTAAAAATAGCACCTGCAAAGCACCCTGTAAGAGCCTCTCCTTTCACACTGGAGTGGTGCGCTGGCAGGACGGTAAAAAAAGTCCTGCTAGCCGCATCTTTGCAGCGCTGTAGGAGCGGTGTATACACCGCTCCTAAAGCACCCCTGCCCATAAAAATTAAAGGGCAGCGCTGACAAACCGCAGGCAAAGCACCGGTTTTAACCCTTTTTCGGTCGCTAGCGGGGTTAACAGTGCCCCGCTAGCGGCCAAATAGCGCAGCAAAAAACGACGGTAAAGTGCCACTAAAAATAGCGGCGCTTTACCACCGACACCTCAGTGTGAAAGCGGCCTTACTTTTTTTTGTACACGTCAACATGATAAATGTAATTGCATCAATGTGTGTTATTATGTTTGAAAACGTGCTTCCATGTATAGTTTTCCAGTATATGTACAAGTGGGTAGGTAATAGTGCTCATTACATTACAAATGCAGGCTGTTTTCAATGCATGGTTGATGGTGTTGAACTGTAGTACTAATCCCCCATTTCAGTCTACACAGCAAATCAATTATAAAATAGGCGCCCAGTTCGGCTTACTAGTTTTACAGTGCCTTGAAAAAGTATTAATACCCCTAGAAATTTTCCACATTTTGTCATGTTACAACCAAAAACGTAAATGTATTTTATTGGGATTTTATGTGATAGATCAACACAAAGTGGCACATAATTGTTAAGTGGAAGGAGAATTATAAATGGTTTTCATTTTTTTTACAAATAAATATGTGAAAAGTGTGGCGTGCATTTGTATTCAGCCCCTATCAGCTTTACACATCTAGAGAGTGACATTTTTGCCCATTCTTCTTTGCAAAATAGCTCAAGATCTGTCAGATTGGATGGAGAGCGTCTGTGAACAGCAATTTTTAAGTCTTGCCGCAGATTCTCGATTGGATTTAGGTCTGGGCTTTGACTGGGCCATTCTAACACATGAATATGCTTTGATCTAAACCATTCCATTGTAGCTCTGGCTGTATGTTTAGGGTGGTTGTCCTGCTGGAAGGTGAACCTCTGCCCCAGTCTCAAGCCTTTTGCAGACCCTAATGCCGCGTACACACGATCATTATTCACGGCGGTTAAAAAACCGCCGTGAATAATGACAGGAAAAACGAGGGAACCGCTTGGTTCCCTACACGCAGTCGTTTTTCCCGTCATTTTTTCTCTTGACGAGAAAAACGACCGTCTGTGGGCTCCGCGGCAGTGTTTCCCTATGGGAAAACTGCCGTGGAAAAAAATGCTGTAAAAAAACGACGAGAAAATTTAGAACATGTTCTAATTTTTCTCGTCGTTTTTTATGCCGTTTTCTCGACGAGAAAAACGACATAAAGCCCACAGACGATCGTTTTTTCTCGGCGAAATGAAAAAATGCAGTTTTTCTCGTCGAGAAAAGCGGTCGTGTGTACGCGGCATTACAGGTTTTCTTTAACGTTGCCCTGTATTTGGCTCCATCCATCTTTCCATCAACTCTGACCAGCTTCCCTCTCCATGCTGAAGAAAAGCATCCCCACAGCATGAGGCTGCCACTGCCATGTTGTGGGGATTGTGTGTTTATGGTGATGTGAAGTATTAGTTTTCCGCCACACATAGCGTTTTTATTTTAGGCCAAAAAGTTAAATTTTGGTCTCATCTGACCAGAGCACTTTCTTCCACGTTTGCTGTGTCCCCCACATGGCTTCTCGCAAACTGCAAACTGAGCTTCTTATGGCTTTCTTTCAACAATGGCTTGTCACTCTTCAGCCCCGTACACACGGTCGTACTTTTGGCCAACAAACTTCATTTTGAGCAAGTTGGACCAACAATCTGACCGTGTGTACGCTCCATCGGACAAACTTTTTTTGCTTTTTTCTTGTTTTCATCGGACAAAAGTTGGGTCTGCAAACGGACAAACTTTTGCCCAACAAAAGTCAGATGGAGCAAAGTCCGACCGTGTGTACAGAAAACCATCGGACTTTTGTCCGATGGACAAAACAACTAATGTTAAAATCAACCAACAATAGCAGAAGTTGACCAAAGGGTGATGGTAAAGAGCAGAAAAGAGCAGAAAAACCACGTGATGTTGCAAAAAGTTTTGGGAAAGTTTGCAGAAAAGTCAGAGCGTGTGTATGCTAAGGTTGTTCCCGACCAACTCCATTCGGACAAAAAAAACACGGAAAAGTCCGATAGAAGTACGACTGTGTGTATGGGGCTTTCCATAAAGGCCAGATTTGTGGCGTGCATGACTGATCGTTGTCCAGGTTTAAATAACCATTTCAATCCCTCAAAATGTGTACTCATAGGAAAACATTACTAATTACCTTTAAAGAGCTTTATTTCTAAAGCCTCGTACACATGGTCGGACTTTTTGCCAACAAACTTCAAAATGAGCAAGTTTGACAAAAGATCCGACCGTGTGTATGCAACATCGGACAAACTTTTTTGGTTTACATCGGACAAATGTTCGGTCTGCAAACGGACAAACTTTTCGCCAACAAAAGTCTGATGGAGCAAGGTCTGACCGTGTGTACAGAAATTCATCGGACATTTGTCCGACCGTGTGTACGAGGCTTTACTAACTGCTGGCAAAAAAAAAGCTGGTGCAAGTTTTAACCACTTGGCTTCCTCTGTTTGAGTTAGAGAAGTACCAGCTATTGTGTAAGTGAAGTCTCTAGGCGCATACATATGAACATGTGCAGATCTATGGGTGCTCGCCTTGCTGTACATAGACATGCACATATGCACGGGCATGCGTGCACCCACTGCTAACACTGATGCCAATGGGTCTATTTAAACTGTAGAAGCTGTACTAGCAGGTGCTGTCTGACCTACAGATATTACCCATGTTCCTGCATCTGTTCCTGTTTTGACTTCTGTGATTGACCTGGCTTGCCTTGACCTCACTTTAACGCTACCTGCCCTGACCATGGCTTGTTTCTGGACTCTGCTCTACCTTCTGCTTATCTGCCTGCTCCAAGTGTTGCTGACCTCTGCTTGTATGTTAACAATTCTTGGCCTGTTCTCTATACCTGTACCTGATAGGGATGAGCTGAACACCCCCGTTCGGTTTGCACTAGAACTTGCGAACAGGCAGGACCCAGATCCCCAAACACTTTTTATGGCAATAACATGCATATAAGCCTTTAAAATTGGCACTTTTGATTTTTCATGTTCGTGTTGTGGGGGTCTGCGGGTGGGGGGCTTGTTGTATTCAGGAAGCACCCTTTAACAAGGGGACCCCCATATCCCACCCCCCCTATGTGACTGGGTATCAGGTACATTGTACCCCTACACATTCACCAAAAAAAGTGTCAAAAAAGTAAGAATGACAGGAGACAGTTTGGGACAATTCCATTATTAAAAAAAAAAATGTCCCCCAATGTCCATTCATCTTCGATCACAGCACCGATGACCCGAGAAGAAAAAATAATAATATGAAAAAGTCTCCCTCGATGGGAGGCGTCCCGTAACTGGAGCCTTTTTGCTTTGACAGCTGTTATATAGCTGAGGGCGGGGCCACAAAAGTGACGTAAACAGGTGACTCCGCCCATTATGACATCATGGGACGTCACGTAACATCAGAGGGGGTCACCCGTTTATGTCACTGGGTGGCCCCACCCTCAGCTATATAACAGCTGTCAAAGCAAAAAAGCTTCAGTCGCAGGGACGCCTCCCATCGAGGCAGATTTTTTTTCTTTTTCTCGGTTCATTGGCACTGTGATCGAAGATGGATGGACATCACGGGACATTATATATTATAAAAAAAAACTTGTCCCAAACTGTCTACTGTAATTTTTACTTTTTTTTACACTTTTTTTGGTGAATGTGTAGGGGTACAATGTACCAAAAAACCCATTCACAGGGGGTCCACTTGTTAAAGGGGGCTTCCAGATTACGATAAGCCCACCGTCCGCAGACCCCCACAACCACTGGGCAAGGGTTTTAGGGAAGAGGCTTTCGTCCCCATCAACATGGGGACAAGGTGTTTTGGGGGGACCCCAAAACACCCTCCCCATGTGGAGGGCATGCCAGGTTGCGTTCTCGGATAAGGGTCTGGTATGGATTTTGGGGGGACCCCCCCCGCCATTTTTTTTATTTTGGTGCAGGGTTCCCCTTAATATCCGTACTAGACCCAAAAGGCCTGGTAATGGACTGGGGGGGAACCCGTGCAAGCAGATTTAAATGATTTTTTTTCCTTTGCAAATGTAATTTTGCTGCTCTCATTCATAAAACTATGTAGACCATTATGTAAGCAGCCTAACATAGTGTGGGGCGTGGGCTCAGCCCCCTGAGCCATGATTGGCCAAAGGCACCGTGCCTTTAGCCAATCATGGCTCTTACAGCAGGTCAGGTGCATGCTTTGGCCAATCAGCAGCCGTCAATGCACTGGGATCTCGCAGGTTATTGACGGTCTCGCCATTTATTATGGGGCGTTCCGCAGGCGCTCGAATTTCCAAACGCCCCATAAAATGTTCTAAATTTGGCGAACCAGCAAACACTCGATGTACCTTGCCGTGTTCTCACGCCCACTGATGCAACATCAGTGGTCCCTGAGCCAGGGCTGTCAGGCTTTTAAAACAGTATCACGCTATGTTGAGCCTTTTTTTTTTTCATAAAAAAGCCTTTTTTTACATGACTAAACCACCCTGAGCGATGAGCTGTTTGAGATAACCGGACCAAACGGGAGACACCTGGTGTATTCAAGGCTTTTGAGTAACATCTCTTTGGTGAGTGTAAACCACTAGGGGAGTGAATTTCACATGGTGTGGACTCTGGTGGCTGGTATACGCTGATCAATGATTAAGTAGAGACCTTCACCTAGCAATTGAACTCAACACCTATCAACATACTATTGATTTCTCATATGTCTTTACATGTGAATGCTGGTTATATTTAGGTTATTTGATTGGAGCGCTGCATTGAGCATTGGAACTTGGTCTATATGAACTAGGGACTTTTTTTACTTATATGTATATTTATGTTTTATATAAGCAGCTGCTTTTATGTACATAGGGGGTTATTTATGAAAGGCAAATCCACTTTGCACTACAAGCACAAACTACCAGTGCAAAGTGCACTTGAAATTGCACTGAAAGTGCAGTCGCTGTAGATCCGAGGGGGACATGCAAGCAAAATAAAAACCAGCATTTTAGTTTGCGCATGATTGGATAATAAAATCCGCAGATCTATTCCTCAGATTTACAGCGACTGCACTTCCAAGTGCACTTTCAGTGCAATTTCAAGTGCACTTTGCACTTGTAGTACAAAGTGGATTTGACTTTCGTAAATAACCCCCATGGACTTATGTCATATACGTTATATATGTTTTCTACATATATATGTAGCAACCGGACCTTTTTTCCCACTGTTTCTCTATCCCTGCTGCTACGCCGGATTCACACTTTGTTAACCACTTAAGCCCCGGACCATTTCGGGCCATTAGGACCAAGCCTGATTTTGGGATTCGGCACTGCGCTGCTTTAACTGTAAATTGTGCGGACATGCAATGTTGTACCCAAATGAAATTTGCGTCCTTTTCTTCCCACAAATAGAGCTTTCTTTTAATGGTATTTGATTGCCTCTGCGATTTTTATTTTTTGCGATATAAATGGAAAAAGAACGAAAATTTTGAAAAAAAAAGATATTTTCTACTTTTTGTTATAAGAAAAATCGAATAAACTCAATTTTAGTCATACATTTAGGCCAAAATGTATTCAGCCACATGTCTTTAGTAAAAAAAATGTCAATAAGCGTATATTTATTGGTTTGCGCAAAAGTTATAGCGTTTACAAACTAGGGTACATTTTCTGAAATTTACACAGCTTTAAATTTATGACTGCCTATCTCATTTCTTGAGGTGCTAAAATGGCAGGGTAGTACAAAACCCCCCCAAATGACCCCATTTTGGAAAGTAGACACCCCAAGGAAATTGCTGAGAGGCATGTTGAGCCCATTGAATATTTTTTTTTTGTCCCAAGTGATTGAATAATGACAAAAAAAAAAAAAATACAAAAAGTTGTCACTAAATGATATATTGCTCACACATGCCATGGTTATATGTAGAATTGCACCCCAAAATACATTCTGCTGCTTCTCCTGAGTACGGGGATACCACATGTGTGGGACTTTTTAGGAGCCTAGCCACGTACGGGACCCCGGAAACCAAGCACCGCCTTCAGGATTTCTAAGGGCGCAAATTTTTGATTTCACTCCTCACTACCTATCACAGTTTCGAAGGCCATAAAATGCCAAAATAGCACAAACCCCCCCCCAAATGACCCCATTTTGGAAAGTAGACACCCCAAGCTATTTACTGAGAGGCATGTTCAGTCCATGGAATATTTTATATTTTGCCACAAGTTGCGGGAATATGACAAACTTTTTTTTTTTTTGCACAAAGTTGTCACTAAATGATATATTGCTCACACATGCCATGGGCATATGTGAAATTACACCCCAAAATACATTCTGCTGCTTCTCCTGAGTACGGGGATACCACATGTGTGGGACTTTTTGGGAGCCTAGCCGCGTACGGGACCCCAAAAACCAAGCACCGCCTTCAAGGTTTCTAAGGGCATAAATTTTTGATTTCACTCCTCACTACCTATCACAGTTTTGAAGGCCATAAAATGCCAAGATGGCACAAAACCCCCCCAAATGACCCCATTTTGGAAAGTAGACACCCCAAGCTATTTGCTGAGAGGCATGTTGACCCCATTGAATATTTTTTTTTTTGTCCCAAATGATTGAATAATGACAAAAAGAAAAAAAAAATGTACAAAAAGTTGTCACTAAATGATATATTGCTCACACATGCCATGGTTATATGTGGAATTGCACCCCAAAATACATTCTGCTGCTTTTCCTGAGTACGGGGATACCACATGTGTGGGACTTTTTGGGAGCCTAGCCGCGTACAGTGCCCCAAAAACCAAGCACTGCGAACGCTGCAGTTATGTGTGTTGTGTTTGGTAAGTGACAGTGATCGATCGATACTGCACTTGGGTGGGCTGGGCTGGGCTGGGCTGGGCGGAGGGGCTAAACGCAGGCGCTAGCAGGTATCTGGGCTGATCCCGCTAACACTGCGTTTTTGGGAACCCTAAACCGCTGGGGATGCTAGTATAGATCTGATCAGATCTGATCAGATACTATACCACTAAGGGGGGTGTATGCTTTGCGCGTGGGTGTTAGCGTTACTGTCACTAACCTAACACTGCCTGGGGCGACGCAGACCCTCTCTGGCGCTAAAACCTAATTGATCTCACCCGCCGGGCGATCAGGGGGGTTAAACCTTTATTGGGTTATATACGGCGGGTGCCCTGATGCTATAAAAAGCAAACTAATCAACCAGCGTCACCCGTAACCTTTATATGGTGATCACTGGTGAAAGGGTTAACTAGGGGCAATCAGGGGGTTAAAACCTTTATTAGGTTAAATATGGGGGTACCTGACACTATATAAAAACCTGACGGGTAACCTAAATAACTAAATAACTTACTGGCTAACCAGTGACACCAGTGACGCTTATACGGCGATCACTGGTGAAAGGGTTAACTCTAGGGGCAATCAGGGGGTTAAAATAATATATGGGGGTACCTGACACTAATAAAAACCTGCGGCGAACCTAAAAAAAAATAACTGCCTATCTAAAACACCAGCGACACGAATACAGCGATCGGAAAAACAATCGCTTAGTGACGCTGAAGTTAGGGGGTGAAAGGGTTACCTGGGGGGTGATCAAAGGGTTAAACCTTTATTAGGGGGGGGTTAGGGGGCTACCCTGGACCTAAAGGGGCCTAATCCTAACTGCCCTGCAACTTTTTACAATCACAGATGACACTAAATGCAGTGATCAGTAAAATAAATGATCACTGCAATCAGTGACACTGTGATTGGGGGCTTTGGGGTGACCTGGGGGGTGATCTGGGGGTGACTGGGGGGTGATTTGTGTGCCTATGTGTACCTACGTGTCAGTGGACTGTTGGTGCACTAACCTGCTTCTTCTCTGCTCGGCGCCGGGAACGAAAAGACCGCGGCGAGGGAGATGACATCACTTCCTCCAGCCTTGTTTACATCACATGGCGGAGGAAGCATTTTCATTGGCCGGGAGCGATCGCGAGGGGGGGGGGGCGGAATCGAGCGGCCGCCCCCTCATGCCTGATCGCTCCCGAACACTTAACGGCCGCTCACTGCAGTGAAGGGGGGTCCGGATGGACCCCCCAACTGCACAAAGGCGATCACGTAGATCTACGTGATTCTGCCTGTCCGTGCCATTCTGCCGACGTAAATCGGCGGTGGGCGGTCGTTAAGTGGTTAAGTATGGAAATCCACTGTTAATTACCTTTGGGTCTGCAGCAAAATATCTCCCACCCACGAGTTGATCCTTCAGCTCCGTTGTCTAGGCACACCAGTGTATTTCAGGAATAAGGCCAATGTCCACACACGAGTAAAACCTAATCAGCAAGGCTTTATTCTTTTTCTCACTTTGAGTTAACTTGAAGACAGCGAAAGTAGGAAAGTTGAAGATGTGGGGGAAGGTTCAGGCACACAACATGTAGATCCCAAATATATATATACTCGTCGCGACTGAAGCCTGAGTGGGTATTGCTCACCCGGATAGTCCCTATAAGAGCGGTCCAAGCAGCCAGGATGGAGCACGGATGTCAGAGATGGTGGATCCCTCTTTAGGTAGGCCTCTAGGCCTCTCCCCGAGACAGCAGTACCATCGCTATCTCCTTCGGGACTGATCTTCCCCTGGAACTCCTTTCCTAGTGTTGGGCCTCCTAAAACCGGGCAGCCTGGGATCCCTCTCTGAAGTGTAGGCCCTTGTCAGCGGAGCTGGGCCTACAATGCAGCAGCAGAGTCTTGGGCTGAAGGTGCCCAAGACCTAAACACACCTGCGCACCTCGTGCCATGTGGGCCATGAGGGACGCTCACTGGACCAGAGGTCCCCCTGACCGCCTTGGGGTCCCCCTGGAATTGCCTCACACCTAATGGTGTCTGCCCCTTTTGTACCCTCTCCCAGCATGCACAGCGGGTAGACCACGCCCACTGCACAGCTGCTGAGAGAGGACACCCAAGATCATTTGATACCCCCGTGATCCAGCCTGTACCGGCGGTGACAGTGCCACCTGCAGGCAAAGGAGAATAACACTGCCGGGCAGTATCACACCCAGAGCAGAGCAAACAATTTGAACTATATTTTGGTCTGAGCCCAACTACTGGCTAAGACTGCCCCTAGATTTGGGGGGACCCCCACGCATTTTTTTTATCAAAGACTTTCAATGACTTTTCTCTGTATTGCCAGGAACCAACAATTCATTATAGCCGCAAGTACTTTTAAATGACACTTTGTGCAGGGAAAGTTCTAAGCACGGGAAACAAGCGCTACTTTACAGGCATACTATACACACCCCCTATGTACAAAATTTTAAGAAATATTTCACTTTTATTGTTTCACTTTAAGCATTATTAAAATCACTGCTCCCGAGAAAACTGCCGTTTTTAAAATTTGCATTGATACATGTCCCCTGGGACAGGACCCAGGTCCCCTGGGGCAGGACCCGGGTCCCCAAACACTTTTTATGACAATAACTTGCATATAAGCCTTTAAAATTAGCACTTTAGATTTCTCCCATAGACTTTTACAGGGTGTTTCGCGGCTTTTCGAATTTGCCGCAAACACCCCAAATTGTTCGCTGTTCGGCAAAAGGGAGAACAGGCAATGTTCGAGTTGAACATGAGTTCGACTCGAACTCGAAGCTCATCCCTAATCACAATCTGTAATGCAGCATGTGCTCACACAGTGCAAAAAAGACCATATACCGTGCTTACTGAGGCACAGGGAAACTACACAAACCTATACCCACAGTTAATCCAGAGGAAGGCAAAAAAAATTGGACTTCGCACAATCTAGCACAATCCACAAGCAGCTGAATCCTTTAATAGGACACAGTAGTTAAAGCCAACACAATTTTACTTCACATAGTTGTAGTATGAGAATGTTTTTAGAGTCTTTTAAAGTGTAAGAAAACTATGACTTGTTCGCAGAGGATATTAGACTGGGCACTTAAGGCAATGCAGCAGGAGGAAGAAGAGGGCTTCCTGATGTCTCAGGGACCATACAGACTCCATACCTGTGAGGCCAAGGAGGAGCATGAGATGGAGGAGGAAGAAGAGAAGAAGTATGGTTGCAGTGGTGGAGTTGAAGTTGAGGAAGCAGACTTAAGGCAGGCTGAGAAGGACTATTACAGGTCGGCTACCCTCCTGGATTCATTATAATTTATAAAAGGAAAGTAACACAGGGGGATAAAATGATGAAGCACCTGGAGGACAAGCAGCAGAGGAAGCTGTTAACCTTCTTTATAGAAGCTGACAGTGTACCAATAATAATGAGACAAAGTAGCTTGGAATCTCCTGTCAGTGAAGGAGAAGCAGCGGCGGTGGTGACTGCCTAAGTGAGGGTTTCAAGAAATTATTCAGTACCCAGCACCCAGGGTTATCTGCTGCCAGTAGTTAGATGCAGCAGCTGAATCATGAAGGCAGATTACATGGGGTCAATGTTGGATGTTGACACTCTCAGAACAGATGATCCCCTTGACTACTGGGTAATGAGGATAGACCACTGGCCAGAGTGTTCCTAGTATGCAATTGAATTACTAGGCTTCCTTGCAGCCAGTGTGCTTTCTGAAAGTACATATAGCTCTGCAGGGGAATTTGTTACAGAAAAAAAAGAGTCATTCTGTCCCTAGACACAGTTGACTGGCTCAACTTTATGAAAGTGAACCAGTCCTGGATCAGCAAAAACTACTAACTACTAAAAACTATTGTTTCCCTGCACTCAACACTATATGCTGATAGAAAGTTTAAATCAATAGCATTTAAGATGAAAAAACACACAGGAATGGTGTCAGGGAAATCTGTCCAACAGCGCCAATCAGCGCCCAATGCGCACGCGCGGCGGAATGATGCTTCGGCGCATGCGCGTGTGCGGGACGGCGCTTCTACGTTCTCGGGTGCGCGCGCCGACGCAGCGACGCACGCGCATGCGCGGCGGCGCACCAATAGGAATCCAGGCGGGCCTATTTAAAGAAACCCAGTTGCACTGACAAGTTGCTGGTTTGTCAGCTTTCCTGTATACCCAAGACTCTGGAAAACTATCTTGAAAATCTCCTTGTGACCCGGACTGGCTTGATTCCTCTGATCTCTCTCCTGGACCTGACCCTCGGCTTGTTATACGGACTTCTGACTTCTCCTGTGTTTTGACCCTCGGCCTGTGATTCGGATCTGCTGCCTGTCTACAATCCTTGACCTCCTGCTTGTACCTTTGGACTTCCACGTTTCCTTTGAACTCCTGCCTGGTTCCCGGTATTCTCTGGACTTGTTACCTTTTTGCTGTGCTAGACCCCCAGCCGGGACTGTTACCTTTGCAATTGCAACCCGGACTCAACCTGCACCAGCTTCAATTGTCTCCTGCTGTTTGAACTTTACCAATCCGGCTAGTTCCTGCTTGAAGCCTGTTCTTCAGTCTACTCAGCACTACCGGACCGTCTACAAGTACCCACCACCTGCCGGTAGCCGGTGCCGCTTCTCGCCATCCACTCCCTGTCTCAACTCCAGGGGGGTGGAGTGCGTCAAGTCGCAAAGGTGAACCACTCTCGGCATCTCGGCCTCGGTAAGTACATACCCTTACAGTACAAACCAGCCAGATGTCTGAGGCCGACAGGGTGCGTTCACCGTTCGAGACCCTATGTCAGCAAGTCACCGCACTAACTGATGCGGTTCAGAAATTACAAGAAGGTTATGTCCAAATGGATGGCCGCTTTCAGCTACTTACTGGAGCTACAGGACCAGCATCACCAGCTGCCACCGCTGCCAATGTTGCCTCCACGTCTCAAAATCAGGCAAACCCCACCATAGTAATGGCTACCCCTGAACCCAGGGTCCCCCTGCCTGAACGATTTTCTGGCGTCCGTAAGAAATATCGGGCTTTCAAAAACGCATGTTCTCTTTACCTCGCCCTTCAACCCAGGACTTTCTCTTCGGAAGTGGTAAAGGTGGGGTTCGTCATCTCCCTTCTAACCGACAAACCTCAGGCCTGGGCCCACGGCCTGATGGAGCAAAGCAGCCCCATACTAGATTCCGTGGACACCTTCTTCGAGAGTATGGCGCAGCTGTATGACGATCCTCAGCGATCAGCCACAGCTGAGTCTGTTCTCCACAGTTTAACCTAGGGGAGAAGGCCGGTGGAGGACTACACGGCAGAATTCCGGAAATGGTCAGCTGACACTGGCTGGAATGAGACGGCCCTTAAATACCAATATCGCCAAGGACTGTCTGAGGCTCTTAAAGACGAGCTGGCCAGGATTGGTGTTCCAACTACTCTGGAAGATTTGATCCAGTCTGTCACTCAGCTTGACAGACGCCTGTGGGAGCGGCGTTCTGAGCGTTTCCAGACTAATCGTCCAAACTGGACTTTGCCCCGATCAGCTTCTGCCTATCCACCCATCCAAGTTCCTACAGCATCTTCTCCTCCCGAGCCTGAACACATGCAGCTTGGTCTGGTTCGTCCTCCCCTTTCTCCTGAGGAAAAGCAGCGCAGGCGTCAGGCCAATCTGTGTCTTTACTGCGGGAGTACTGGCCATTTCCTTCGGAGCTGCCCAGTAAGACCTAGTAAGTGTACCCTCAAAGACACTTTGAACTACCAAGTTTCTGGCTTACCACAGACTTATGTTGTTCTTTCTATGTCTCTACAGCTACCAACAGGAGCAACCCGCCTACCGGCGATTATTGATTCAGGAGCCTGCAGCTGCTTTCTGGACTCTTCACTTGCTTCCCAACTTCACTTTCCTCTGCAAACCAAGGACCGTTATCTTCAGGTTCGTCTGGCGGATGGATCCCTGCCTCGTTCAGGGGTAATTACGCAAGAAACAAAACCCGTCCTTGCTATCACGGATTCAGGCCACCAAGAATACCTCAGATTTGACCTCATCCCATCTCCCATGTTCCCCATCATCCTGGGCCTCCCTTGGCTGCAAGCACATGAGCCTCATATAAACTGGGCCAAAAGGGAAGTTAACTTCACTTCTTCGTATTGTTCCCAACACTGTCTTTCCGCACTTCCAACTGTCTGTGCTACTTTAACCCCTCAACCGGATAACCTACCACATGTTCCATCAGCATACTTGGAATTCCAGGACGTCTTCGACAAACAGCAGGCCGACCGCCTACCACCACATCGTCCCTATGATTGCCCCATTGACCTTCTGCCTGGCTCCAAAATTCCATTCGGCCGCATCTTTCCCTTGTCCGAATCTGAGTTGAAGGCCCTCAAGTCTTAAGAAATTCATTCGCCCCTCTTCTTCCCCAGCCGGTGCCGGAATCTTTTTCGTTGAAAAAAAAGACGGGACACTGAGGCCCTGCATCGACTATAGGGAATTAAATAAAATTACTATTAAAAATAGATACCCGCTTCCTCTCATCCCGGAGTTGTTCCAACGATTCCGATCAGCTCGGATCTTCTCTAAACTGGACCTTCGAGGGGCCTACAACCTCATCCGGATCAGGGCTGGAGACGAATGGAAGACGGCTTTTAGATCTAGGTTCGGTCATTTTGAATACTTGGTCATGCCATTCAGGCTTTGCAACGCCCCAGCTACTTTCCAGCACCTGGTCAATGACATTTTCCGTGAACACCTGGACGACTTCCTAGTAGTCTACTTAGACGATATTCTTTTTTCGTCCTCCCTTGAACTGCGCCGAATCCATGTCATCAAGGTCCTCACTATTCTCCGAGAACATAGACTTTACCTCAAGGCCGAGAAATGTGACTTTGAGAAAACCACTGTGCAATTTCTGGGATTTATTATTTCTACCAATGGGGTCGCAATGGACCCGTAGAAAGTCAAAGCTATCCAGGAATGGCCAGCCCCAACAGACAAGAAAGGGGTACAACGGTTTATAGGTTTCGCCAACTTCTACAGGAGGTTCATTGTGGGGTTCTCCTCTATTGTGGCACCTATAACCCAACTGACACGCCAGGGCTACCGCTTTCACTGGTCACAGGAAGCTCAGGATGCCTTCGATAAACTAAAAAATGCATTCACATCGGCACCTGTATTGAAGCATCCAGATCCGCTACTGCCGTTTACTCTGGAAGTAGATGCTTCAGAGTCAGCCACTGGGGCCATCCTCTCTCAAAGGCAGGGCCCCAAATCCCTTCTTCATCCAGTAGCCTTTGCCTCTCGTAAACTAACTTCTCCGGAACGTAATTATGACGTCGGAGACCGGGAACTATTGGCTATCAAATTCGCCCTGGAAGAATGGCGATACCTTCTGGAGGGAGCCCTTCACCCTGTCATGATATTCACGGATCATAAAAATCTAGAATATCTGAGAACAGCAAAACGTCTTCGACCCAGACAAGCCTGATGGGCCCTCTTCTTCACCAGGTTTAACTTTCATATCTCTTATAGGCCCGGTTCCAAGAACGTGAAGGCGGATGCACTCTCTAGGATGTTTCCCGAGACCCCTCAAGCAGAGGAACCAAGTACCATCCTATCAGCACAAAACTTTCTGCTCATCCCACAGGCTGATCTACTAACCTCCATAAAAGCTGCCTCTAAGCATTGTCCTGACCAAGTAACCCCTTCCCTGGAGAAGCGTAATGACTTGCTCTGGTCCCAAGGTAAAGTCTTCGTCCCTCTGGAAACAAGGCAACTGATTCTGAAAACTTTCCACGACCACAAACTAGCTGGCCACTTTGGAGCAAAAAAAACCATGGAACTAATCTCTCGCTCCTTCTGGTGGCCTGGTTGGAGACAAGATTGCAAGTCCTATGTTGCCTCCTGTACCCATTGCCAACGGAATAAGGGACCCAAAACCAAGAGTTGGGGGCTACTCAAACCTTTGCCTATCCCTGAACGTCCGTGGGCAGATGTGTCCATGGACTTCATTGTAGATCTACCGCCCTCTGGAGGTTTTACCACGATTCTGGTCGTAATTGACCGCCTCTCCAAAATGGCACACTTCGTGCCCATGATCGGTACCCCCTCTGCTGCAGATACAGCCAAAGCCTTTTTTCAGGAGATAATCAGGCTCCATGGGGTGCCTAAGAGCATCACCTCTGACAGAGGCGTTCAATTCACGTCGAAACTCTGGAAGGAACTTTGCAAATCTTTAGAGCAATGGACAGACAGAGAGAACCAATCAAACCCTAGAACAATATCTCCGTTGTTTTTGCTCAGCCTCACAAGACGATTGGTCCTCCCTATTATCCTACGCTGAATTTGCATATAACAACTCGGTGCATTCAGCCACCAGTCAAACTCCTTTTTGGGCCAACTTTGGCTTCCATCCTTCCTTCCTCCCTGATGACATTCCGGAGAGCTCTGTTCCTGCTGTTCAAGATCGGATAGCCTTTGTTCTAGGGATGTCCCGATACCGATACTAGTATCGGTATCGGCACCGATACCGAGCATTTGCCTGAGTACTTGTACTCGGGCAAATGCTCCCGATGCTTCACCCGATACTTGTGATCAGCAGTGATCAGTGCGGTGGGGGAAGTTACCAGCACCGATCACCGCTGTATATATTTAAAAGTAGTTTCTCCGAGTCCACTTCTCTCTCTCTCCCCCCCTCGCGCGGGTATCAGCTGCTTTAAAATCAGCGGTGATCGGTGCTTGTAGCTCCCCCACACACGATCACCGCTGATTGTCCCCGTATCCTCCTCCAGCCCCCTCCGTTTTGCTGCTGTCCCAATCCGTGTGTCCCTCCGTGCTGCCGTCCCAATCCGTGTGTCCCTCCGTGCTGCCGTCCCAATCCGTGTGTCCCTCCGTGCTGCCGTCCCAATCCGTGTCCTCCTCTGTGCCGCCGTCCCAATCCGTGTCCCCCTCCGTGCTGCCGTCCCAATCCGTGTCCCCCTCCGTGCTGCCATCCCCCTCTGTTCTCCTCCTCCACCCCCTCGATCTGTCAGGATGGAGAGCGGAGGTAGGAGCCGGTAAATCTGGCTCCTTACTGTTCGGAATGTACAGAGTCAGTGATCACTGACTCTGTCCATTCACATAACTGAAACATCGTAAACTGTGTTTACAATGTTTTAGTTTATGAATGAAGAGAAGCCGCGGTCTTCTCTCCATTCATTTTCAGCGCAGCAGAGGCTGCTGAGAAAGGGACTGGGGAATCTGTCCCTAGTCCCTTTCTCTGTCTCAAAGGGGAGATGTCAGAGGTCTGTTAAGACCCCTGATATCTCACCAAAGCCCCCCAACAGGGCTGATAAAAAAATAAAAAATTTAATAAAAAAATAAATAATAAAGAAATGAATTGTAAAAAATAAATAAAATAAAATAGAAGAAAAAACACACTGACACTGTCCACCCCCCACCCCTTAAAAAAAGAAAACATTATAAAAAATCAATCAATAAATAAATAAAAAAAATTGTAAAAAAAAAAATTTTTTTTTTGAAAAGAGATAAAAAAAAAGTATCGGTATTCGGTATCGGCGAGTACTTGGAAAAAAGTATCGGTACTTGTACTCGGTCTTAAAAAAGTGGTATCGGGACAACCCTACTTTGTTCAATCTAATTTTCTGACACTCCAGGAAATGATGCAAAACGCCCAGGAGTCTTAAGAGACACTATGACAAGGGTAGGAAGGAAAATCCAATCTTCAAAGTTGGGGAGGAAGTATAAAGGGAAACACAAAGCAGCGCCTACTGAGCGTAGCAGTCAATGTAAATTTATTGGAATTAAAACCAGATGCAAGTAAACACTCACAAACGAATAAATGGGGAAAGCTTATCTGGATGAGAGTATAAATCGTCCGCTCTTCCCAGGAAGGAGGTGCTGTATTTCCGGATGCTGGGGGGAGATGCTATCTCTAGGTGTCCTCGACATTGAGCGGAACCACACGTTCACAACAGCGGTGACGGGGAACAGCTTCCCTGGAACATAGCAGTAACGATCACTTCCGGGTCATGGGGTCAGCGCGGGGCGGCGATTCTACGTTCTCGGGTGCGCGCGCCGAAGCAGCGGCGCGCGCGCATGCGCGGCGGCGCACCAATAGGAATCCAGGCGGGCCTATTTAAAGAAACCCAGTTGCACTGACAAGTTGCTGGTTTGTCAGCTTTCCTGTATACCCAAGACTCTGGAAAACTATCTTGAAAATCTCCTTGTGACCCGGACTGGCTTGATTCCTCTGATCTCTCTCCTGGACCTGACCCTCGGCTTGTTATACGGACTTCTGACTTCTCCTGTGTTTTGACCCTCGGCCTGTGACTCGGATCTGCTGCCTGTCTACAATCCTTGACCTCCTGCTTGTACCTTTGGACTTCCACGTTTCCTTTGAACTCCTGCCTGGTTCCCGGTATTCTCTGGACTTGTTACCTTTTTGCTGTGCTAGACCCCCAGCCGGGACTGTTACCTTTGCAATTGCAACCCGGACTCAACCTGCACCAGCTTCAATTGTCTCCTGCTGTTTGAACTTTACCAATCCGGCTAGTTCCTGCTTGAAGCCTGTTCTTCAGTCTACTCAGCACTACCGGACCGTCTACAAGTACCCACCACCTGCCGGTAGCCGGTGCCGCTTCTTGCCATCCACTCCCTGTCTCAACCCCAGGGGGGTGGAGTGCGTCAAGTCGCAAAGGTGAACCACTCTCGGCATCTCGGCCTCGGTAAGTACATACCCTTACAAATGGATTAACTACATTATCCCAATGTTAATACATAATTAAAAGTAATCACATAAAATGGTTAAGACTAAACAATCTCTGAAAAAAAGTACTAGTACTGACATTAGTTGAGAGAACAGATACAGCCAGCAGGAAACACAGTGGAAAAAGAGAGGCGTAGGAGAGCTCTTATAGTACAGTAAGTAAAAACTATTTATTAAATTAAAAGTACAATAAATACAAAATAGGATTTGCACTCACAAGAGCAGCAGTACATAGATCTGCTTTAATAGAATCATTGTAACCAGTCAAGTAAACTACTATTTTCAGAAGGGGATTGAGGCATTGCCTCTGGCTGTGACAGGAGCCGCTTGTCTGTAGCTGTGTATATGATTGATTCCAGCCTACACTCTGTCTTGACAAGAACGTTACAAGGAAACATAACCCATCTCCAACCTAGCAATGGTCAGAACATGTTTTGAGGAGGACTTCCTGTTGCTCAGCTTTAGAAATATCATTTTTTTCTTATTGCACTAGGAGAGCCATACTGAACAATTAGCAAATCCCTGCTGCAGATACCACAGAAATAAATTGTGTTGGATTCTAGTCCAAGAATGTTTTAATAATTCTTAGCAGACTTTATCCTGTTCTCTGCCCTCATTTTTGTGTTGGGTTTTGTTGAACCAGGGTTTTGTAAAGTGGTAGAATTATAGTCTTGTCTCGTTAGCAGATACCCTTTTTAAAGTGGTTGTAAACCCTTACAGACCACTTTAGGCTACAGGTAAGCCTATAATTAGGCTTACCTGTAGCTACCCAGGATATCTCCTAAACCTGTATGGTTTCTGAGATATCCCCTGTCACCTGCATGTGCCGATGTCATCAGCACATGCGCACTGGGGCAAACTGAAGCAATGGCACGTATGGGTGTGACGTCATTGCGGCTCCGGCCAATCACAGCGCCGGAGCCACGATCAAAAATACAACAATGGCTGGGTAAGGCCGATATACATGTCTATTTTGCACAAGGTACATACAGTCCTGTGGAATCCATGCCTGGTTCATTTTAATGAACGTGAGCTTGTCCACATTTTCTCTGGACAGACTGCTTGGCTGATTTGCAAGGGGGTGAGGTGAAAGACTGATGGACATCGGCTGCAGGTGCCAACTCTGATCTTTCAGCAGTAGACTGGGTGGGAGACAATGTGAAGGAACTGGAGGCACTGTCAGCAACCCAATCTACTATCGACTGTACTTGTCCTGACCTCAACATTCGTAGAGCCGCATTAGGCCCGACCAAATACCGCTGCAGGCTCTGTCGCCTACTCGCACCTGAGGAAGGTGTTTCACTTGTGCATGTAGCTTGCACAGATCGACCACGTCCTCTCCCTGCAACAGGAGCTCCACCAGAAGCACCACGACCAGGGGGCCACGTCCCTTATTTGACATTCTCATATTTCTAAAATTTAGGATCTTGCCCTAAATGGGTGTTTTTTGAATAGCAGAATAGAAGAACAGTATCTAAAGTGTGTATCTCACACGTACAGATATGCTGGAAACGCAGCAATTTTTTTTTATTTGCCCTAAATAAAAAATGTTTGAATAGCAGAATAGAAGAACAGTATCAAAAGTGTGTATCTCACACGTACAGATATGCAGGAAATGCAGCAAAAAAAATAATTTGCCCTAAATATTTTTTTTTTTGAATAGCAGAATAGAAGAACAGTATCTAAAGTGTGTATCTCACACGTACAGATATGCAGGAAACGCACACAAAAAATTATAATTTGCCCTAAATAAAAAAAAAATTGAATAGCATAATAGAAGAACAGTATCTAAAGTGTGTATCTCACACGTACAGATGTGCAGGAAACACACCAAAAAATGTTTATTTGCCCTAAATAAAACATTTTTTGAATAGCAGAATAGAAGAACAGTATCTAAAGTGTGTATCTCACTTGTACAGATATGCAGGAAACACTGCAAAATATAATTTTTTGCCCTAAATGGGTGTTTTTTGAATAGCAGAATAGAGCAACAGTATCTAAAGGGTGTATGTCACAGTAACATTTGCAGTGCTGGTGCACTAAGCTTGCATTAAAAAATGCCCGCCGACGCCAACCTAACTAGCAGACGGATAAAAGTTATCTTTTCTCTGGCACTGGGCTCAGGGCAGGGTAAAAAGATTGTGCACTGCACCCACACAACAAAATCAAGGTAGATCGCTGAGTAATTTGATTTCTGAATCAGGACTCCTATCTAATTCTCTCCCTCAAAGCAGCAGCAGCAACCTTTCCCTACACTATCTAAAGCAGAGTGACGTGCTGTGCTATGTAGATCGCTGAGTAATTTGATTTCTGAATCAGGACTCTTATGATAATTCTCTCCCTCAAAGCAGCAGCAGCAACCTTTCCCTACACTATCTAAACAGAGTGACGTGCTGTGCTATGTGCCTCTAGCTTATATAGAGGCTGGGTCACATGCTGCACTGGCCAATCACAGCCATGTCATTAGTAGGCATGGCTATGATGGCTTCTAAGGGCACACGAGTTAAACGAATGTTGATTGGCTGCCCTGCAGTGTGCCATGACATTGCCGAACACCGAACCCGAACCCGAACATACAGTAAATTGTTCGGGTTCGGGTCCGGGTACCAAAAACCCAAAAGTCCGGTACAGTTCGGGTTCGCTCAACCCTACCCAAAACCTAATTTTGCCATAGTCATTACCTGTTTCAAAAGGGCTTAAAAACTCTGCTATAAGCTTTTAACAATTGGAGTTTTCTGGTATGTGGCTCTGAAAAAGCACACTCTAAATTTTATTTCATGATAAAGCCTGCCTTTTTTCAGTTTATAAAAAAAAATAACTTAGTGGCCAAGTACAAATGCTTGCATAATGTCCAGAGAGTCTATATACAGTGATATTTATGGCTGCTGTCTTTGAAATTTCATACCCTGTTATTTCTTGAAAAAAATTGACTTATTTCTCCATCTTACATTGCTACCCTAGGCCCCAGCCAAATTGCTTACATACTCTCTAGCCACTGTGCAATATGTTAGGCTGTTGTCCCTAAAATGTTTTTTTTTTTTGTTTGCCTTAACAACTGCAACACCTCCAGAATATGGGTTTGACTGGGTTGACATGTTGTTTATTTTGTAAACCTTATATAGGGTGATATTGAAAATAAAATCACAAGATATGCCTCATAACTTCAAATTTCATGAAGTTGTTAATGTTAACATTATTTTTTTTCCAAAGTATACACTTGTGATAGATTTGAGCTATATTGTGGTCTGTCACTGTTACACTATAAAATAAAATAAATCATTGTCTTTGTAAAAAACAATAATATATATGAATAAAGACTTTTTGAGTGTATCTTAATCATATTGGGTTTCTGCTGCTATTTGTAAGCCAATGAATAATGTAAAAGTAAACTAAAACATTACACATGTAATTTATGTGATGCCACAATACAGTGTGGCTGAAACTATTTCAGAGAATAGAAATTTTCTCTAAAACCATGTACGCTAATTGATAATTTTTTTATTTTTTTATAAAAGGGCTACCCATGCCCTTTATTTGACAATCCCTTGCCTATTAGCCCATTATGATGTCTAAGATTCAGCTCTCATTCCTTTTAATGTGGTTCAGATTTGAAATCCAAACTTTTTTTTTAAGTTGCAAAAATTTCCCAGAATCTGAACCTGGGGCATTCAGTAATTAAATCCTGCTGGGTGTCTCACTCTAAAGCCTCGTACACACGATCGGATTTTCCGATGGGAATTGTGTGATGACAGGCTGTTGGCGGAAAATTCAACCGTTTGTATGCTCCATCGGACAATTATTGTCGGATTTTCCGCGGACAAATGTTGGATGGCAGGCTTTAAAATGATTAAGTTCCCATAGGAGTTTAATAATATAATTAATGTTATGAGATTAGAAAATATATATGTTTATTATACAGAAAATTAACCACTTCTCTACTGTGCACGAAAACCCCCTTCCTGCCCAAGCCATTTTTCAGCTTTCAGCACTGTCACACTTTGAATGACAATTGCGCGGTCGTGCGACGTGGCTCCCAAACGAAATTTGCGTCCTTTTTTTCCCACAAATAGAGCTTTCTTTTGGTGGTATTTGATCACCTCTGCGGTTTTTATTTTTTGCGCTATAAACAAAAGAAGAGTGTCCAGTTTGGAAAAAAACACTATTTTTTACTTTTTGCTATAATAAATACCCATTTTTTTTTAAAATAAAATTTTCCTCAATTTAGGCCGATATGTATTCTTCTACATATTTTTGGTAAAAAAAAAAATCGCAATAAGCGCGTATTGATTGGTTTGCGCAAAAGTTATAGCGTCTACAAAATAGGGGATAGATTTATAGCATTTTTTTTAAAAAAATTTTTATTAGTAATGGCGGCGATCTGCGATTTTTTATTGTGACTGCGATATTGCGGCGGACACATCGGACACTTTTGACACATTTTTGGGACCATTCACATTTATACAGCGATCCCTGCTATAAAAATGCATTGATTACTGTATAAATGTGATTGGCAGGGAAGGGGTTAATCACTAGGGGCGGGAAGGGGTTAAATATGTTCCCTCAAAGTGTTCTTACTGTGGGGGGAGGGGACTGACTAGGGGAGGTGACCGATGGTTGTCCCTATGTACAAGGGACACACCATCGGTCCCCTCTCCCTCACATGGGACCTTGTGAACGCGGCGGGCGCGCGCGCCTCCTAGCTCGTTTTAAAGGGAGGACGTCATATGACGTCCTCCGAGAACGAGAGTGTCCTCCGCCCGCCGTCTATTGACAGTAGGCGGGGGACAAGTGGTTAATATTTAGATTTAATATGATATTTCTTGATTCAATTGTTTTTAAAGCTGATTCGTATTTTTAAATGATTAAATGGATTGGGTATTGTTTGATTGTTTATATATGGTTGTTTATAAAGGAGAGTCACCAATATGTACAGCGTCATTTATGCTCACAATGATATTCAATTTTTTGGGGTATGTTTAGGCTTAAGCACAGGAAGATTGTTGGTAACCAATTAAATTGCATGGTGGGGTAAATAAGGTTACAATAAAATGGCGGCGGGTAAGCTTCCGGATGACGTGTTGATCACACAATGCATTGAGGCTGCGCGCTAGGCTGCAACAACGTCACTTTTGATACTCGTGATTCCGACCTCCGGTGTTTTGGAACGCACGCCGTACGACGCTTTCTACTCGGCTGGCTGTACATAAATGTAACTGTGCATTTACTATATACTTGCTGGGATACCTGTTACAATGAACTTGTTGCGCTATGATATACATTCTGCTTCTCCTGAGCTTCTTTGGTATATTAGTCTAAGGAGATACCTCTTAAGCTGAGGATCACCCTCTTCAGATACATTTGGATACCCAAGGAATTTGAATATTATAAGGCTCATTTTATAAGGCTCATTTTATTTAGTCATCTGGTGAGTTTGTAGAGTTTGTATTTCTCTCAGTGCACATGTTGTTCTTTTTTTACAGTGTTTGGATTTTTCCTGAGAACTTTCTTTTTTCATGATTCACTGTTATTGGTTTATTGTGAAACATTACCATGCACTAAATGATCATACAGAGCTGTTATTGATATAAGGTTTTTAAGTTAGCATCAAACTTTTTTATTTTCTAAAATTGGGTTAGGTAACATACTGACAGCTGCTGATGGCTACATATGTAAAATGGCTACATCTTACAATCTGATTGGTCAATAGAGGGGAAGACAAAAGGTGGAAGAAAAAGGAGTACAAAATCACTATTGAAGGCAAAATCCTCCGGTGGCAAAACAAAATTCTCACTAAGGTGTTCTCCCCAATTGGAAAATGAAACTGTACTAAGAAAACTTCTATCTTTGTTTTTATATTTTTAAGAATATATTTTTTCATTTGTGTTTGGCAAATTTGACCCTGTAGCTCCTTGGGCATCCAAGAGCATAGGCCCTGCATAGACAGCACATTCTCATGAGTGGATAAAGTCTTCCACCCCAAGAAAGAGATATTTCTTATATATATATATATATATATATACAGTGGGTCAAAAAAGTATTTAGTCAGCCAACTATTGTGCAAGTTCTCCCACTTAAAAAGATGAGAGAGGCCTGTAATTGTCATCATAGGTATACCTCAACTATGAGAGACAAAATGTGGAAACAAATCCAGGCAATCACATTGTCTGATTTGGAAAAAAATTATTTGCAAATTATGGTGGAAAAAAGTATTTGGTCAATATCAAAAGTTAATCTCAATACTTTGTTGTATATCCTTTGTTGGCAATGACAGAGGTCAAACGTTTTCTGTAAGTCTTCACAAGGTTGTCACACACTGTTGCTGGTATGTTGGCCCATTCCTACATGCAGATCTCCTCTAGATCAGTGATGTTTTGGGGCTGTCACTGGGCAACACAGACTTTCAACTCCCTCCAAAGGATTTCTATGGGGTTGAGATCTGGAGACTGGCTAGGCCACTCCAGGACCTTGAAATTCTTTTTATGAAGCCACTCCTTCGTTGCCCGGGTGGTGTGTTTTGGATCATTGTCATGCTGAAAGACCCAGCCATGTTTCATCTTCAATGCCCTTGCTGATGGAAGGAGGTTTGCACTCAAAATCTCATTATACATGGCCCCATTCATTCTTTCATGTACACGGATCAGTCGTCCTGTTCCCTTTGCAGAGAAACAGCCCCAAAGCATGATGTTGCCAACCCCATGCTTCACAGTAGGTATGGTGTTCTTTGGTTGCAACTCAGCATTCTCTCTCCTCCAAACACGACGAGTTGTGTTTCTACCGAACAGTTCTAATTTGGTTTCATCTGACCATAAGACATTCTCCCAGTCCTCTTCTGGATCATCCAAATGCTCTCTAGCAAACCTCAGACGGGCCCGGACATGTACTGGCTTAAGCAGGGGGACACGTCTGGCACTGCAGGATCTGAGTCCCTGGTGGCGTAGTGTGTTACTGATGGTAGCCTTTGTTACGTTGGTCCCAGCTCTCTGCCGGTCATTCACTAGATCCCCCCATGTGGTTCTGGGATTTTTGCTCACCGTCCTTGTGATAATTTTGACCCCACGGGATGAGATCTTGCGTGGAGCCCCAGATCGAGGGAGATTATCAGTGGTCTTGTATGTCTTCCATTTTCTAATTATTGCTCCCACAGTTGATTTCTTCACACCAAGCTGCTTGCCTATTGCAGATTCCGTCTTCCCAGCCTGGTGCAGGTCTACAATTTTGTTTCTGGTGTCCTTCGACAGCTCTTTGGTCTTCACTATAGTGGAGTTTGGAGTGTGACTGTTTGAGGTTGTGGACAGGTGTCTTTTATACTGATAACAAGTTCTAACAGGTGCCATTAATACAGGTAATGAGTGGAGGACAGAGGAGCCTTTTAAAGAAGAAGATACAGGCCTGTGAGAGCTAGAAATCTTGCTTTTTTTATAGGTGACCAAATACTTATTTTCCACCATAATTTGTAAATAAATTCTTTCCAAATCAGACAATGTGATTGTCTGGATTTGTTTCCACATTTTGTCTCTCATAGTTGAGGTATACCTATGATGACAATTACAGGCCTCTCTCATCTTTTTAAGTGGGAGAACTTGCACAATTGGTGGCTGACTAAATACTTTTTTGCCCCACTATATATATATATATATATATATATATATATATATATATATATATATTGTAACGAGCCCCTTTGCTCGCTCGGCTCCACTCTCCCGACACTCCTCTGCTCTATTGGATCATCCGGTGCTCCAGAATTCAAATTACCGCTATGTGCCATTCGAATCCATTTGTGATCGGTCAGAACAAACACCAGGCAGGCTGTATGTAAATTCCAACAGGAGAAACTTTATTAGAACCAAAAATCAAGTCTTATATACAGTAACAGAGGGGGTAACCAAAAACATAATTAACATGAGCTAATTAACTAAATCCTTTAGCCAGCCAAGGTGACTCATAGATATGACCGTTCAGGGTAGACATCCCGGCTCCTACCTGTCTCACCTGCTATACAATATACATTATCCTAAGTGTAAACATCACACATTTAGCAGGGTCAAAATAGTACAGAGGACAGACAGATGGCTGGAGGTGATTGCATTCGCATATCCTTAGAGGGAATGTGTGAAAATCCCAACAGTATGAATTAGTCACTCTAATATGGCATATACAGGGTCCCCAGAGTCTGTGTGTCTTGGGGGAACATGGACCTGAATCCGAAGTAACACCCAGACAAGGGTCCCCAGGCATACAGCTCACAAAGAGCACCGTTCCCCCAAATGCCAGGGCCCATGGTCGCAGGGCAAGAGGCTTGCATTCAGTCCCCTCCAAAAGCCCCTGTCCCAGCCAGGTCAGTCACACATCTCCCCTTTCGGCAGGAAACTAACATAGGAGGAGACCCCAAACGGGTTGACTCCGAAGTTAGTCCATAGTTCTATTCCCCCAATGCCGGTATCCACACAGTACCCCAAACAAATTGCTCCAAACAGAGAATCACTTACCCAGCCAACCTCTGCCTCTCTCAGAGAACACACCCGCCGCTGGGGAGAGGCCTGGACTGGCCCTTCTCCCTGGAGTCCTTTCTGCTGCTGGAGAGAAGACAGGGTGACTGGGCTCAGTCCGTCATGCTGTTGGGGATCTGGGTCGACTGCCCGGCCTCCCTGGGGTATACAAGTGGAGACTGAAGTCCCATCCACTTGTGGTAGGTGAAAATCTCCCAGTGCTTGCAAAGCAAGGCTCACATCCTCCTGTCTCAGTGTCACACCATTTTCTGGGGTTGTGTCAGTGAGGACTGAAGTCCCATCCAATACCACAGGAACTCCCACTTCTGTTAGTTGGGAGCTGAGGCCCGTGGCGCTCGGCTCTGTTGCCAGCTCTTCTGCTGGGTTGCTGTGAGTGGGGACCGCAGTCCCATCCACCGATATTCGCTCAAGTGGCAGTTGTGTGCAGCGGCCAGTAGCATTCTGCCCTGCTGCCAGTGATTCAGCTGGGGGTAAAAGCTTTACCACCTCAGCTTGTTGCTGGGGAGAGGGGCCAACTGCCCCAGCTCCCTGAAACTCCACAGTGGTTTCCGGTGCTGGGCAGAGGTGGGTACCACTCTGCCCTGTTGCCAGCACTTCTGCTGGGGACTCCACACCATCTGCTCTGGTTAACTGTTGGGGGGGGGAGATGGCCTGCTTCTCCTCCCTGCATCTCTCGCAACCTCCTTCCGAATTCCTCTTCCATGGCGGCTGGTTCTTTAGGCGTTGTCTCCGATTGCCGTATTACCGCCATTCTCCACTCATGTTGCCGCTCTAGTTCTCTCTTTTGACGGGCATCCTGCAGCTGGATGTCTTTAATGGCTTCCTGTATGGTGGTCTCTGATGGGTTAGCCCCATATAATGCCAACCGCTGCCGCACTCGTTGCTGAAACAAATCTTCAACTGACCGGGGTCCTGCATCACCCTTCTTCTGGTCCATCTCGGCTCTCAAGTAGGTCTTTCAGCGTGACTTTCCTGCAGGCTGCATAGCTGGTCCTTCACTGTGGTGGTTTGGAGTGTCCCAGTAACTGGAGAGCAAATCCCACAGCTGCCAACCAATGTAACGAGCCCCTTTGCTCGCTCGGCTCCACTCTCCCGACACTCCTCTGCTCTATTGGATCATCCGGTGCTCCAGAAATCAAATTACCGCTATGTGCCATTCAAATCCATTTGTGATCGGTCAGAACAAACACCAGGCAGGCTGTATGTAAGTTCCAACAGGAGAGACTTTATTAGAACCAAAAATCAAGTCTTATATACAGTAACAGAGGGGGTAACCAAAAACATAATTAACATGAGCTAATTAACTAAATCCTTTAGCCAGCCAAGGTGACTCATAGATATGACCGTTCAGGGTAGACATCCCGGCTCCTACCTGTCTCACCTGCTATACAATATACATTATCCTAAGTGTAAACATCACACATTTAGCAGGGTCAAAATAGCACAGAGGACAGACAGATGGCTGGAGGTGATTGCATTCGCATATCCTTAGAGGGAATGTGTGGAAATCCCAACAGTATGAATTAGTCACTCTAATATGGCATATACAGGGTCCCCAGAGTCTGTGTGTCTTGGGGGGACATGGACCTGAATCTGAAGTAACACCCCGACAAGGGTCCCTAGGCATACAGCTCACAAAGAGCACCGTTCCCCCAAATGCCAGGGCCCATGTTCGCAGGGCAAGAGGCTTGCATTCAGTCCCCTCCAAAAGCCCCTGTCCCGGCCAGGTCCGTCACATATATATATATATATATATATATATATATATATATATACAGTATATAACCTTGATTTTCTCTGGATGCTCTATAATTCATTTTAAGCCTGAGTGTAGTGACATTGTGAGGCCTGTTCAAGAACTTTGACTGGATGGCAATTGCCTCACATATTTTCTATTAGAAGCCCTAACCAGTACAATCTGATTAAGGCTGCTAGACTTGTACAACAATTAATTGTTATCAATAGGGATGAGCTCGGTGTTCGAGTCGAACATAGGTTCGACTCGAACATCGGCTGTTCGCGCGTTCGTCGAACAACGAGTGATTTGGGCCGTTCGCGCCAAATTTGAGTGACGCGAACGGCCCACAATACACTGCGCCATCGCAGTGTAATCCCGGCGCTGTGATTGGCCAAGCATGCACTGTGACCCTGCATGCTTGGCCAATCACAGTGCCGGCAGCGAGGAGAGCAATGATTGGCCACAGGCAGGATGCCTGTGGCCAATTATAGCTGAGGGGGTTTAGTACACGCCACACACTATAAAAGGCCGCCAGCGCGGCAGCCTCGTGTAGTGTGTTCCGGAGCAGGGAAAGTGAAGGATAGGCAGGGACAGTGTCAAATCCATTCTTTGCTAAACCTTGTGTGTAGGGACAGAGAAGGATAGGCAGGGAGAGTGTCAGTGTCATAATCTTTGCTAAACCTTGTGTGTAGGGAGAGAGAAGGATAGGCAGGGAGAGTGTCAGTGTCATATACTTTGATAAACCTTGTGTGCAGGGAGAGAGAAGGATAGGCAGGGGACAGTGTCAGTGTCATATTCTTTGCTAAACCTTGTGTGCAGGGAGAGAGAAGGATAGGCAGGGAGAGTGTCAGTGTCATATACTTTGATAAACCTTGTGTGCAGGGAGAGAGAATTATAGGCAGGGGACAGTGTCAGTGTCATTGTTGCTAAGCCTCCTGCACATTATACACCTGAAGTTAGCCCGTTGTGCTGCTTTTTCCTGGTGTGTTACACCAACAGGATTTTGCGGCACTTACAGCAGGCGGAGTGTGCCTCCTGACCATATTACACCTTAACTTAGCCTGTATTGCTGTTTTTTCCTGGTGTGTTACACAACAGGATTTTGCGGCACTTACAGCGGGCGGAGTGTGCCTCCTGACCATATTACACCTGAACATAGCCTGTATTGCTGCTTTTTCCTGGTGTGTTACACCAACAGGATTTTGCAGCACTTACAGCGGGCGGAGTGTGCCTCCTGACCATATTACACCTTAACTTAGCCTGTATTGCTGCTTTTTCCTGGTGTGTTACACCAACAAGATTTTGTGGCACTTACAGCGGGCGGAGTGTGCCTCCTGACCATATTACACCTTAACTTAGCCTGTATTGCTGCTTTTTCCTGGTGTGTTACACCAACAGGATTTTGCGGCACTTACAGTGGGCGGAGTGTGCCTCCTGACCATATTACACCTGAACTTAGCCTGTATTGCTGCTTTTTCCTGGTGTGTTACACCAACAGGATTTTGCGGCACTTACAGCGGGCGGAGTGTGCCTCCTGACCATATTACACCTGAACTTAGCCTGTATTGCTGCTTTTTCCTGGTGTGTTACACCAACAGGATTTTGCGGCACTTACAGCGGGCGGAGTGTGCCTCCTGACCATATTACACCTGAACTTAGCCTGTATTGCTGCTTTTTCCTGGTGTGTTACACCAACAGGATTTTGCGGCACTTACAGCGGGCGGAGTGTGCCTCCTGACCATATTACACCTGAACTTAGCCTGTATTGCTGCTTTTTCCTGGTGTGTTACACCAACAGGATTTTGCGGCACTTACAGTGGGCGGAGTGTGCCTCCTGACCATATTACACCTGAACTTAGCCTGTATTGCTGCTTTTTCCTGGTGTGTTACACCAACAGGATTTTGCGGCACTTACAGCGGGCGGAGCGTGCCTCCTGACCATATTACACCTGAACATAGCCTGTATTGCTGCTTTTCCCATTTCCCTGCAGGCCATTAGAATGTCTGGAAGGAAAACAAGGAGAGGCAGACAGTCAGGAGCCAATAAAAGAGGGCAAGCAGGCTCTGTGTCTAGAGACAACAGTGCTGGTCGTGGACGCGGTGCATCGCCATCAGCACGTGGCCATGGGACACGCTTGTCCTTCTTTTCGGCAGCTGGACGTGTTGAGCCGCATCATGCCGAAGACTTGGTAGAGTGGATGACCAAGCCCTCCTCATCCTCCTCATCCTCTCTCACCCAGGCTCAGGGTACTGGCAAAGCAGCTGCCAAAGCGTCCTCTTCCCTGGTATCAATGTCATCATCAGTCACTCCTTCCCTAGACCAAACATGTCCTCCTGAGGAGTCCCCCGAACTGTTTGAGCACAGTGTTGGGTACATGCTCCAGGAGGATGCCCAGCGTTTCGAAGGGTCTGATGATGATACCCAGTTAGAGGAAGGCAGTAGTGTGAGAGCAGAGAGAGGGGATGCTCAAGAAGGACACCAATCTGGCAGTCATGTTCCAGCAGCTGCAGCATACTGCCAGATTGGCTCCAGTGATGAGGAGGGAGGGGATGATGAGGTCACTGACTCCATGTGGGTGCCTAATAGGAGAGAGGAGGAGGAGGAGGATGAGGAGGAGGCACATCTCCAATGAGGCAGGATGCCCTTGGGGGGCCAGCGTAAGGGCAGCACACCGACGGAATCACACCGCAGAGCTCCGCCTGTGCAGGGCGCTGCCTCTGCCCGTTATTCAAAAAGTTCTTTGGTGTGGGCCTTTTTTGATTCGAGTGCATCAGATCGCACAGCTGCTGTTTGCAACATATGTCTCAAGCGTATATCGCGTGGCCAAAACATCACCCGCTTGGGCACCACATGCTTGACCAGACATATGTTGACCTGCCATGCAGCTCGTTGGCAAGCCTACCTTAAAGACCCACACCAAAGAACAAAGCTGACCTCTTCTTGCACCGCATCAGCTGGGATCTCCAACCCCACTATACCTTCAGTCCTCTCTGAAACCTGCTCTGAGAGGAATGAAGGTGTAGAATTAGGTGTGTCACAGCCAAGTACTTGCGGGCACTCTGCTAGCAGTACACCGACGTCCGAAACTAGCAGGCAAATTTCCCTGCCCCAGCTGCTGGACCGTCGAAAGAAGTTCACTCCCAGCCATCCACATGCCCAGCGGTTGAATGCTAGCTTGGCTAAATTGCTAGCGCTTCAACTGCTGCCTTTTCAGTTGGTAGACTCGGCCCCCTTCTGTGAGTTTGTGCAATGTGCGGTTCCTCAGTGGCAGGTTCCCAAACGCCACTTTTTCTCACTGAAGGCGATTCCGGCTCTCTACCGGCATGTGGAAGGCAATGTCTTGGCCTCACTGGACAGGGCGGTCAGCGGTAAGGTGCATATTACCGCTGACTCATGGTCCAGCAGGCATGGACAGGGACGTTACCTTTCTTTCACGGCCGATTGGGTCACTCTTTTGGCAGCTGGGAAGGATGCAGGACAAGGTGCAGTAGTGTTGGAGGTTGTTCCACCGCCACGCCTCCAAAATGCTACTACTGGTTGTGACACACCTCTGTCCTCCACCTCCTCCTCTTCTTCTTCCTCCGTGGCCTCTTCCTGTGCTTTGTCCTCGGAACCAGAGGTGCTCCGTAGGCGTTCAAGGGGCTACGCAAGTACGCAGGCAAAAAGATGCCATGCCGTGCTTGCGCTGGTGTGTTTGGGGGACAGGAGCCACACTGGGGCAGAGGTTCTGTCTGCTCTGCAGGGGCAGGCCGAGAGGTGGTTGACGCCATGCCAGCTTAAGACAGGAATGGTAGTTTGCGACAATGGCACCAACCTCCTCTCCGCTCTCTGACAGGGACAACTGACCCATGTGCCCTGTGTGGCTCACGTTCTTAACCTGGTGGTGCAGCGGTTCTTGGGCAGGTACCCGGGCTTACAGGATGTCCTGAGGCAGGCCAGGAAAGTCTGTGTGCATTTCCGCAGATCTTATAATGCCAGTGCTCGCCTGGCTGAGCTGCAAAAGGAGTTGAACCTGCCCAAGAACCGCCTTATATGTGACATGCCCACCAGGTGGAACTCAACGTTGGCCATGCTGCACCGGCTGCACAAGCAGCAGAAGGCCATCAATGAGTACCTGTGCAACTACGGCACCAGGACAGGGTCAGGGGAGCTCGGTTTTTTTCACCACGCCAGTGGGGCATGATCAGGGATGCATGCACTGTCCTGGCACCATTTGAGGAGGCCACGAGGATGGTGAGCAGTGACAGTGCATGCATCAGTGACACTGTACCTCTTGTCCACCTGTTGGAACATACGCTGCGTGGAATAATGGACAGGGCACTTGAGGCAGAACAGAGGCAGGAAGAGGAGGACTTCCTTGCCTCTCAAGGCCCCCTTTACCCAGACAGTGTTCCTTCTGTCCCACCCATCGCACAGGAAGAAGAGGAGGAGGAGGAGGAGGAGGAGGATTGTGTCAGCATGGAAGTGGAGCCTGGCACTCAGCATCATCAGCAGCAGTCTTTTAGGGATGATTTACAGTCCCAAGAAACCAGTGGACTTGTACATGGCTGGGAGGAGGTGGCTGCGGATCATGTCGTCCTTAGTGACCCAGAGGACTCCGGACCGAATGCCTCAGCTAACCTACGCTGCATGGCCTCCCTGATCCTGCAAAGTCTGCGGAAGGATCCTCGGATTCATCGGATCAAGGAGAGGGACCATTACTGGCTGGCCACTCTCCTTGATCCACGGTACAAGGGTAAGGTTGCGAACCTTATCTTACCGTCGCAGAGGGAGCAGAGGATGAGACAACTCCGGGAGTCCTTGCAGAAAGGTCTGTGCAACGCGTTCCCAGAGACTGGGAGGTTACAAACTCCGGGTCCTGGACAACGAGTTGCTGAGGCTTCGGTCAGTCAAAGAAGGAGCGGTGGGGAAGGTGGCCATCTGACCGATGCGTTCAGACAATTCTTCAGTCCGCAGCCCCAAGGTATGATCGGTTCCAGCAACCATCGCCAGCGTCTGATGTACATGGTGCAGGAATACCTAGGGGCAAGGTCAGACTTGGACACCTTCCCCACCGAAAATCCTCTGGCTTACTGGGTCTTGAGGATGGATCACTGGCCAGAGCTTGCACAGTATGCAATTGAGCTACTGGCCTGTCCTGCATCTAGCGTTCTTTCAGAACGCACATTCAGTGCTGCTGGAGGATTTGTCACGGATCACAGGGTGTGCCTGTCCACCGACTCTGTTGATCGACTGACCTTCATAAAGATGAACCAGTCTTGGATCACCACCAGCTACCAAACACCTGAAGCTGATATAACAGACTAATTTATTTTCAAATGTCACATCCCTTCAAGACTGATGCTGAGAGACTGTCCTGTTATGTTGACTGACTATCCTCCTCCTCCTCAATGATCCGATTGATGATGATAGCTTGGAAGAACATTTTTGTTTCTGGGTGCCGCCACCAGTGCCTAAGGCCCAATTTTTCAGCCCCTGTTTAACAGGGGCGTGTTATTACAATTTTTTATGCAATGCTTTGCAGCAGGGCTCATTCCTGCACTCCAACTAGAGTATCTGAGAGTGGTTGCAGTGTCGTGGCACCAGCACCAGTGGCTAAGGCCCAATTTTTCAGCCCCTGTTTAACAGGGGCGTGTAATTACAATTTTTGATGCAATACTTTGCAACAGGGCTCATTGCTGTGCTCCAAGTACAGTATCTGTGAGGGGTTGCAGTGTTGTGGCACCAGTGCCTAAGGCCCAATTTTTATGCCCCTGTTTAACAGGGGCATGTAATTACAATTTTTTTATGCAATGCTTTGCAGCAGGGCTCATTCCTGCACTCCAACTAGAGTAACTGGGAGAGGTTGCAGTGTCGTGGCACCAGCACCAGTGGCTAAGGCCCAATTTTTCGGCCCCTGTTTAACAGGGGCGTGTAATTACAATTTTTGATGCAATACTTTGCAACAGGGCTCATTGCTGTGCTCCAAGTACAGTATCTGTGAGGGGTTGCAGTGTTGTGGCACCAGTGCCTAAGGCCCAATTTTTCTGCCCCTGTTTAACAGGGGCATGTAATTACAATTCTTGATCTAATAATTCACAGCAGGGCCCATTCCTGCGCCCACCAAGACTAACTGTGAGGCCTTACAGTGTTGTTTCAACACCACCACCTCACCACCACCAAAGGCCCAATTTTTCAGCCCCTGTTCAACAGGGGCATGCAATTACAATTCTTGATCAAACAATTCACAGCAGGGCCCATTCATGCGCCCACCAAGAGTAACTGTGAGGGCTCACAGTGTTGTGGCAACACCAACATGTAAGGGTCAAATTTCAGCTGAGTATATACGGCAGGCCCCTACTTTCAAACATCCAACTTACAAACGACTCCTCCTTGCAAACGGAAGGATACAACAGGAAGTGAGAGGAAATCTACCCATAGGAAGGCAAATTCTCTCCTGTAAGAGTTAATATGGGAAAAAAAGTGTCTCCTCTCCACTGATGCTTTATCACCAATTCTTGTTTCAATAAAAACCCCAAATTTTCAAAAAACATTTGTCATTAGGACGGAAAGTGAGGTGAACTGTTCTGAACAGGTGCACACTGCACAGACAGCAAAACAAATGTTACAGGGGTGATAACCCTTCCCTATGTTTTCCAAAAAGCTTAAAAATAGTTTTTTTGCCTGGAGCTACACTTAAACAATGTACCTGTTCAAAATTACAAACAGATTCTACATAAGAACAAACCTACAGTCCCTGTCTTGTATGCACCGCCTGTATACGGCTGTTCAGAGTATATAGGGCCTTTTTTATTTTGTGTGCGGGGTTCCCCTTAATATCCATACAAGACCCAAAGGGGCTGGTAATGGGCTGGGGTAGGGGGGGGTGTGTGATGGGGTAGCTATGCCATTTTTCTTAAAGATTTTCATCCATATTACCGGGACCAGACATTACATTAAAGCCGCAAGCAGTTTTAAATGGCTTTTTTTCCTTTAGAAATGTAATTTTGTGCAGGGACAGTTCTAAACACGGGAAACACGTGGCACTTCACAGGCATACTTTAGACACCCCCCAGGTACGATATTTAAAGGAATATTTGAGTTTTTTTTTTTCACTTTATGCATCATTAAAATGACTGCTCCAGAAAAACGGCCGTTTTTAAAACTTCTTTTTGCATTGATACATGTCCCCTGGTGCAGAACCCGGGTTCCCAAACCCTTTTTAGGACAATAACATGCATAATAGTCGTTATAATTAGCACTTTAGATTTCGAACGTTCGGCTCATCACTAGTTATCAATACCTAGAGATGCTGTGCATAAAGAACATTACTTACCTGCATTTGTCTAGTAAAAAAACAATTACCTTCCCTTAGGAACTGATTACATTCTGGCTAAACCTTTTTCCAGTGATCACTCCTTGGTAAGTACTGTCCCTGTATAAATGTATATCATAAAGGGGACACAAAGATATTTTTTGTTACAAAAATGTTTTACAAATCTTCCTGGGTGGATGAATCAACAGAAGTGCTGAAATAAAAACATTTCCGGGAGAAAAAGCTGGTCTATACTTACTTCAGTGATGTCTATTTTGTTAAATGTTATTTAGTAATGCAGACATTGATGTCTTATTGTTTTTTTTTTTTTGTAAATGAAGAAAAAGCGATGATCATTTTTTAATTTTAATATTATTCTATTTTTTAAGTGTAGGTGTTTCTAACTTATATATATATATTTTTATTCTTCCTGTTTATATAAAATCTCTCACTTATCAATAAAAAAGTGATATTTAAAATTTGCTTTCAAATATACATGGCTAGTCTAAGAATTTGTAAGGTAGGGCCTTCCTTTTTGTGGATTAACCACTTCACATTAAAATCTTCATTTTACCCCCTTCCTGACCAGAGCACTTTTTTACAATTTGGCACTGCGTCACTTTAACTGAAAATTACGCGGTCATGCAATGCTGTACCCAAACACAATTTGCGTCTTTTTTTCCCACAAATAGAGCTTTCTTTTGGTGGTATTTGATCACCTCTGTGGTTTTTATTTTTTGCACTAAAGTCCAATAGTATAGACAGTATGAAAAAAATGATTATACAGGTATAATTTAAAACTTCACATTCACACAGGGGTGAATGTTATTGCACAGTATATAAAACGCATACCAATGTCTGATTGATTGAGGTTTAAATATCTGGTGAGTTGCTATTGCTCATTATGGTGAAAATTATGTTTGCACACTGAATATTTACAAATGGGAGGTTTTGCTTCAATTGGGGCCTTTTTTGGATTTGAATTTGGATTTCAGGACTTTGTATGTTGGTCTATTTGTAAGCTGTTGTTGTTTTTCACTGCCATTATACTGAATTATATTAGTGTGGACTTAGTCTTCTACAATAGGGAAAAATTATAAATAATAGAAGACCCCATCAGAGGTAAAAATATTACATAAAACATAAAATAACATTATTGCATAAAAAAATCTTTCCAGAGCCAGCACAGTGTTTCTTCATAGTTCACGGCTTGTTGTCCTGTTCCCTACTGAACATGAAATATTGCTTTGATTTAGCTTACCAGCTGTTGCTTTTATATATACTTTACTTTTCTGATTACTAAAAGAGCTGTTTGTTAGATGAATATTACATGCATATAGAGTGCCATGAAACTGTTTTAATACAATGTTCTTATAGCTTAAATACAGGACCAAAGCAATGTGTAATGGTACCTAAACAAAAAAAAAAAACAGGAAAGAGTGGCCCTGACTGTCTAGTTCCCATCACATAGTTAATTACTCTAGTGATATGGAATTCAAAATTATTTCTTAGCAATCATATGGAGGTTCTTAAACTATACCAAATATATTTACCAAATGCTATTGAGATTTGCTTACAGTATTGTGTATTGAAACAGTTCCGCGTCTTCTGTGCTTCTAGTTGCTTCAGTTGTATGGTCTGCTAGGACTGTAGTTATGCCATTGTTGCAATATTAAAACAGGTAATCAAAGAGTTGCATTTCCTTTAGGTTGTCTACAAACCTAAATTGTAGCCTGGCATGTGCACCATATCATTAGCATCCAAGAAACAACTCTAGTGCTATGGTTAGTTGATAAAATGTTTGCATATTTTGTTTTAAATATTATTTTTTACGGATTCTGGCATATACGTTGAACTGAAAACTTCACTGAGCAGTTTTTAATGCAATGTACTGAATATAGAGTTTTTCTGCAAAGTCTGGCATTGTCTCAATTTTTTATAATATATAACATTTATACATTATTACTCTTGTAAAATAAAATGATGCATTAAAAAAAAATACGTTCAGTGCTTAGTTGCCAGTATTGGTAATAATATAACATAAACATAATAATCGGAAAAGGATGGGTGAAATACTGTGGCAGGTCGGCTCTATTGTGCAAAATGACATACCTGTACATCATTACGTGCAATAAACAATGGACGAGTGTACGCGCTCATTGGACAGAGGGGGAGCCAATCAGCGGGTCCGGGGACCCGATGTCCGCCAGCCAACCCTGATCGCTCCCCAGAGAGGCAGATCGGCGATCTGCCAATGTAAACAAAGCAGATGGCCGTTCTGACAGGGAAGGAGATGGAGCTCTTGTGTTCCTGCTAAGCAGGAAAACTGACTTCTGTCTTCATCCAGTCAGACCATCCCCCACACAGTAAGCAAGCACCAACTAGGGACACACTTAACCCTTTGATCACCCCTGATGGTAACCCCTTCCCTGCCAGTGTCAATAGTACAGTAAAGCCCTGTACACACGATCGGATTTCCTATGGATTTTTATCAGATGGAATTTTCCATCGGAATTCCGATGAAGCTGACTTCCATCAGTCTTGCCTACACACCATCAGTCGAAAATCCGACCGTCCCAAATGCTGTGACGTAAAACACGAGTTCAATGCTTCTGAGCATGCGTCGACTTGATTCTGAGCATGCGTGGGTTTTTTGTCCGATGGAGTTCCACACAGACGATCGGAATTTGCTATTGTTTCTTTTCCCATCGGATAAATTTAAAACATGTTCTATTTTTTCTCACCGATGGAAAACAGACCGATGGGGCCCATACACGATCGGTTTTTCCGATGAGAAAAGTCCATCGGACTGTTTTCATCGGTAAAACCGATCGTGTGTACAGGGCATAACAGTGCATATTTTTAGCTCTGATGACTGTAATAATGTCACTGGTTCCCAAAAAAGTGTCCGATTTGTCCACCACAATGTCAGTTGATCATCGCCATTACTAGTAAAAAAAAAAAAAAATGCCATAAAAATATTCCATAATTTTGTAGACGCAATAACTTTTGCACAAACCAATCAATATACACTTATTGGGATTTTTATCAAAAGTATGTAGCGGAATACATATTGGCCTAAATTGATGAAGAAATTTGATTTTTTTTTATTGGATATGTTTTATAGCAGAAAGTAAAAAATATATTTATTTATTTGCAAAATTGTTGCTATTTTTTTGTTTATAGTGAAAAAAATAAAAACCGCAGAGATGATCAAATACCACCAAAAGAAAGTTCTATTTGTGAGAAAAAAGGACATATACTTTACTTGGCTACAGAGCGCAATTGTCAGTTAAAATAAAGTACATATGCATTCAAGGGGAACAGCTTGATTGTGCTGGGAGCGTGCTCACTGCACACTCTCAGCACAATAACTAAGCTGTCACCGGCAGCTCCCAATGCATACTTACGGTAGGGAGCTTCCAATCATGTGACCACTGGCAAAGTCAATGAAATGATCGGAAAGCCATTGGCTCCTGCTACTGTCAATCAAATCCAGTGATATGGGAGCCGAGTGCGGGGTCAGGTCCTGCTGTCTGTGTCAATGGAACATGGAAAAGCGGCTCTCCAAGGAGGCACTTGACGAAGAAGAGGAGGCAGGAGCTCCGCAGGGGGACCCCAGAAAAGGTGGATCGGAGTCGCTCTGTGCAAAACACTTGCACAGAGCAGGTAAGTATAACATGTTTGTTATTTATAAAAAAAAAAAAAAAAAAACCTTTACAATCACTTTAACCACTTAAGCCCCGGACCAATATGCAGCTAAAGGACCAGGCCCTTTTTTGCGATTCGGCACTGCATCGCTTTAACTGACAATTGCGCGGTCGCGTGACGTGGCTCCCAAACAAAATTGGCATCCTTTTTTTCCCACAAATAGAGCTTTCTTTTGGTGGTATTTGATCACCTCTGTGGTTTCGATTTTTTGCACTATAAACAAAGATAGAGTGACAATTTTGAAGAAAATGCAATATTTTTTACTTTTTGCTATAATAAATGTCCCCCAAAAATATATAAACTTTTTTTTTCTTCAGTTTAGGCCGATACGTATTCTTCTACATATTTTTGGTAAAAAAAATCGCAATTGGCATTTATTGATTGGTTTGCGCAAAAGTTATAGCGTTTACAAAATAGGGGGTAGTTTTGTGGCATTTTTATAAAAAAATTTTTTACTAGTAATAAGCAGCGATCAGTGATTTTTTTCGTGACTGCGACATTATGGCGGACACATCGGACACTTTTTACACATTTTTGGGACCATTGTCATTTTCACAGCGATTAGTGCTATAAAAATGCACTGGTTACTGTGAAAATGACACTGGCAGTGAAGGGGTTAACTACTAGGTGGCGCTGTAGGGGTTAAGTGTACCCTAAGAAGTGATTCTTACTGAAGGGGGGAGTGGCTACACGTTACACGTCACTGATCATCTGTTCCGATGACAGGGAACAGACGATCACTGACATGCCACGGAGAAGAACGGGGAAAGGTTTGTTTACACTCACCTCTCCCCGTCCTTCAGCTCTGTGACCCGATCGTGGGACACCGGCGGCGATCGGGTCCGCGGGTCCAGTGGGCACGGTCACGGAGATCAGGACCAGGTCGTGAACGCGCCGGCGAGCGTGCGACCCACGGCTGGGCTCTTAAAGGGCAACGTACCTGTACGTTGATGTGCCCAGCCATGCCATTCTGCCGACGTATATCGGCGTGAGGCGGTCCTTAAGTGGTTAAACAATATTTTAAAGCAATTTTATTATTTGGGACCATTTGTATTACAGTAAACAATTAACAAGTATCTATTTAACCTACCAAGATTTATATAAGATTTCATACAAAGCTAACGTGCCCCTCAGGAACAAGGGACTTTTAAGGCAACTAAATAGAGAGATCAAAATATATATAGAAAGAAATAACAAAATGTATTGAGGTAGTGTTAAAAGCTAGTAGGTGCATACATCACCAAATAGGATATAAAATTAAAAATAAAAACAATACAGTTGATATAGTTGAAAATTGTTGGTCTCCTTTGTGTTTGCCGACGTGTTTCAGGATTTCAGTGTTTATCCCTTCATCAGGGTATTTTTTAGGATGTTGGCAGCAACCTGGTCTTTTTAGGTGAAACCCCCTCTTAATTTATAGAAGATTTCAGCTGTTTTTCTGATTTTTTTGCTGTGCAATTTACTTTACTTTGAACCTAACTTCAATTTAATTATAATGACCTGAGAGTGACTGCGGACCCCCTACATCCTGCCAGTATTTTGCTCCCTCATCTTCGGTCAGCTGTCACACTTCCTATAGCCTATGTGCATTCTCCATCTGCTGGCAGACATCTGCAAATCAAGACTTAGATTCTGTTCAGTGCACTGAAAGAGAGTCCGAGCAAAAGGGCCTTTTTCTCCTTGTCAGTAGGAAGTTATTTTTCAAATGGGTTTGTTTGCTACTTCGGTTGATTGTATTAGTTACAATTACTGCCACCTACCCTAACATTCAGGCACACATAACATTTTCGAAATTTTAATCTGCATTACAGAGACTGCAAAAATGCTTCACTTTACAAAATCTGCTTTTTAACTTTTAACACTTACTGTTGATTTCTATAAGGAGCTCCAGCTGCAACCTTTAAGGCTACTTATGACCTTCTTGAAAATCAGAAATAGGGATCTATTGGAAGCTAACAGTTCAATGTGACCACAGTTCCATAACAGATCAATGTGACCACTTTTGGCCCCCATAATAAAAAAGGTGGTTAAAAGGTAAACTTTATATGCAGATCATTTTAAATGCATACTTGTACAGCAAGGGCCCCAGTCTGCAGAAAGGCAACATTTGGCATAGGTCCAATGGAGACTGTCATGGCAAAAGGTTCACCTATTCATTGGCACATACATAGTTTCAAGTCAAACAGACAGAACAAGAAAATCGACATGCATACACCGCTTTACGTACCCTCACTTTACGTACACTCTTGAGTACAGACACATTGGCGTCTATGAGAAATCTTGGTCAGCTTGACATGGCACTGCTCCCAAACCATAAGTGACAGGGACACCAAACTTGAGGAGCACTGAGAGGGGGGGCTGGCCAGCCTGCCTAGGTAAACAATTATGCCTGTAAATGACTATTGCAATGCAGTACATGCATTGAGAAGTGAACAAAGGTATTGCTTCACTTTAAGTACATTTTCATTTTACATACATGCTCTGGTCCCATTGTGTACTTAAAAGTGGGGTGTGCCTGTAATTAGCATTAGCTGTACTGGGTTATTTTTCCCGTTGACATCTACTCTAGGGCATTCTTCCCCACACTGACACAGATGAAAAAGCATTCTCCTGTTGACACCAATAATGAGTAATTGTTGCTCTTATAGAAACCAACAATAGGGAATACTTGCTGGTTGTTAGTAGTCTCCAACTGCTTTAATTGAGTTTCTGTAAGTTGGCTTAGGTGTGTTGTTATCTCTATATGCTATGCTCCAAAAAGCATATAGTATGCCATATGAGTTTTAAGTGTTTTTCTTAAATGGTCCATTGTCCTGAGGCTTATATCTGTAATATTCTCACTTCTATTACAGTAATAAGGCAAATTTGGTTGGTAGAAGGACTGTGTCATACATGTGCAGTTCATACAGTGAATAGGCCCCTTTTGGCCATACCCACTGTTTAGTGCAGTGTGGTCACATGCAGCAGAGTTTTTCTCTTTGGTGTGTTCAAAACTGTCCCCTTTTCTTTCATGATATTTAAGAGAACCTGGTGCTTTACCTTGGATGGGCAAAAGTATTGGTTCACTTTAAAGTAAACTCTAACAATACATTTCTCTTATTTTCTTCCTGTTGGTCAGTATATGCATTTGAAAGCATTTTTATTAAATCTGTTTGACAGGTGCAAAAAAATTGGCTCCTTATCCACCCAGAAATCTTGTGAGCTAATAACATCTTGTGCTTTCTTCCTCTGGACTGTTATCAGTTAGAATTGATCCCTGATATTGATTACAAAACTCCTCCACTGGAGAACAGGGGGAGGTGTTATGTAGCCCTAACACACTCCATATCCTAGAGTAATAATGCTGTTCAGTATGTTTGTCGCCCTAGGTCAGGAACTGGATTTTTAGGTTAATTTAAATGGGGAAAAAAGTGTAAAAAAAGAAAACTATCACAGCCATCACATCAAACAACAGGTAAGTTGAAATACTGGCTTTACAATACACAAGAGAGAATATAAAATAGCTGCCTACACAGATGACCTCCTTTTTTTTATCACCCAACCCCACATATCTATCTCCAACCTCACAAAAATATTCAAAACATTTGGCTTCATCTCCAATTTCAAGGTAAACCAATCTAAATCAGAGGCACTCAACATCAATTTACCTCCCGACAAATATAGTCTACTTAAAAGCAATCATAGTTTTAAATGGGAACATAACACCCTCAAATACTTGGGAATCAAATTAACACCTAACATCGAATCACCATTTTCTGCCAACTTTACCCCCTACTAAACTCTATCTCTAAAGATCTACAAAAATGGACTCCTAAGCTCTTTTCCTGGTTCGGGAGAGCATCAATTCTAAAAATGACAATTCTCCCTAGATTACTATATTTTTTGAATGCACTTCCGATCACAATACCTAACTCCTTTTCCAGGCTACAAAAAATGCAGAGAAGATTCCTTTGAGCAGACAAGAAACCAAGAATAAATTTACGCTTCCTTTCATTACCCAAAAGCAAAGGAGTTATAGGTCTCCCTGACTTCAAAAAATATTACTTTGCCTCCCATATCACCAGATTAATTGATTGGCACTGCCATGGCCAAAACAAATATTGGGTACACTTAGAACACGGTCACAATAAGCAACACATTTTATACTACCCTTGGACCACTTACTCTAAATCCACTAGGAAAATAGTTCACCCTCTGGTTGCAGCTACTCTAAACATATGGCATAGGATAGCCACTTCACATAAACTTGCCACGATTCCAGGTCCTCTAACCCAGATTGCTAATAATCCAGATTTCTCTCCTGATCTGAATCAAAAAGCACTTCCGTCCCCTGACTGCACTACCAAACTTTTAGTCACCCATTGTATCGCCGGGAACAGAATCAAACCACTAAAGTCAGAATTTGGAGATTCCTTTCCAGGTTCCTGGTTCCACATGCAGTGGACTTCTTAACCAATAGTAAACACAAAACCTCACACTGCCGTCGACTGACAGCACTAGAATATATTTGTTTCAACAGAACCCAAGTCTTGAGAACGACCTCCTTAGCCTACACATGGTTAAACCAACCATCAAAGGATGAACATAACAAACACAAAGAAAAGTGGGAAACTGACATTGGTTTCAAATTCAGCGACGCCCAATGGGAAAAATCATGCATACTAACACAAAAGTGTTCACTAAGCTCAAAATACCAGGAAATCTCCTACAAAATCCTAACACAGTGGTATCTGACTCCACAAAAAGCTAAAAAATGGTTGCCCACAATGTCTGACTTATGCTGGCGATGTGGTGGGGAAACAGGTTCTTTCATGCACATTTGGTGGGAATGTCCCCCAATCCTTGACTACTGGGAGCAGATCTCAAAATGGATCAAGCATATTACAGACACTAAGATAAACCTGAATGCGGTTGCATGTCTACTACATCTTAACCACTTTACGCTCAATAAATACAAGAAGTCAGTAACCAGACATCTCCTAACTGCAGCAAAAACACTGATTCCATTACATTGGAAAACAACCCGCACCCCGACGGTCAAGGATTGGTTGGACAGAATCCAATACATATATAAGATGGAAGAGATTTTAGCAATGAAAAAAGAAAATAGCGAGCAATTTAATAAAACATGTCAATCTTGGGTTATATTCATTTACTCAAATGATTATCAAACACTTTCCTCTTAAAAGACTCAATGACTTATCTCTCGATGTATAGATTTTATATCCTTATTAAATTATGTATATACTCAATGTTATCCTTCCATTGTATATGTAGCGGGTATGTACTTTTCAGAGTGTTTAGTTACCTGCGGCTCAGCAGGTGGCGCTGTCACTTCGGGCCGGGGTTGAACCATCACTGCAGTGCCGTACCCTTTGTGACCTCTCGCAGCAGTTGTATGGCGGGGTGGGGAACCCGCTATGCTTGCTGGGAGAGGGTATAAAGGGGCGGACATCTTTGCCACAAGGTCCGAGTCCCAGGCACCTTCAGCGTGAGGGCTGCTGTCCGTGGTTGGTGACCAGGCGGCCTAGGCCTGGACACTTGGAGTTCGTGTTCCATCCCAGACACCTTCAGTCTGGGGTGAGGTACTCAACCGGAGGCCTGGGACCCAGTACCTTCCACTGGGTCCTGCAAGGGAGGGATTGTCCTAGGGTGCCCCGGGTGTTGGGCACCCGAATCCAGAGGTGTAAGGGACCGGAGGAGGGATTCAACCGATGATCTGGTGCAGCATATTGCCAATGCCGGGTGAACCACTGGAGACCGCCCGGATGGATATCTTTCCCGAACAGGGGCCAATTCATAGAGGAAGGTGGTTCATGTTCTATGACCGGTGGCAGCGGTTCAACTAGTCAACTCAGGTCAGTGGCAGAGACCTGCTATTAGGCCTGTGGCAGGGGCCTCAACAGTTCATCCGGTCGGTGGCAGCGACCAATCTCACGGTCGGTGGCAGAGACCGTGCGCCAAGCCTATTCGCTAGCAAAGGAATAGGAGAGTTAAATTGTGCCTAGGCCTACTCGTATCCACACCCCTGTCTGTCTGTTACTAAAGTTCAACTGATTATGTTCACCCTGGCAATGGAGAAATAAAAGAGTGTTGGACTTTTATTGGTGTGGGGCTCTTTTACTGGCAGACACATCTCCACGGAACAAGCAGAGGCTTCGTATGCAGAGAACAGACCCGAAGGTAATTCAAGTGACTTTGCTCAACCCTCATACACATACGAGGTGAGTGCCTGGCGTAGTGTTCCTGCACTCTCCTCTCCCAGGTACCCTTAGACACCAGCCAAGTAAGCGATGAAGCAGAGAGGGAGAGTGAGGCCGCTACATATACAAATCCTAGAAGTATGTTTGTATTCTCATTTATATTCTCTTGGTACAAAACCCCTTGACTAACCCCCCTTATCCTCAATACCTATCCTCTCTCTTTTCAATCCCCCCCCCCTTACCCCCTATACTCTATCACTTTTCTTCAACTCTCAATTTATATATGTAAATGTATAAATTACCAATACACTTGTATAATTGCAACTTGAATTTGAACTCTATTCTACTGTTAACTGACGTTGTTTTTCAAACTTGTTATAATGCCAATACATTGTCAACTGTATGTTATAATTTTCTCTTAATAAAATCATTGATTGTGAAAAAAAAAAGAAATACTATCAATGTTTGTTTTTGGGTTTAAATACACTTTAAGTAAACACTTTTTTTTTCCTCCAATGAACAATTGATTATTGAATGAATGACTTAAATGATGTATGAATAACTTAATTAGGAGAATGAAAAATGTTTTCCAGTAAGTGTGATAACTAATTTTGGATTATGATTTTACCTTATAAATGCCATATACTTTAGCGAGTTAATACAAATACACAGAGTAGGAACATTAAAAAATCTGTAAAAGTGTATGTAGGAGATAATGATTTAAATAAATATTACTTTTCTATTCCTGCCTTTAGCTGTATGTCTTTAAACAAGCCCAACTAATAACATTATAAGGGAAATGCACATTTGTAAAAACACCAGTGGACTTCTCCTTGGCAGCACTAGTGTAATGAGGACAACAGATGGGCTTATGAATATGCTGATGAAGCCAGCTGTTTCTAGAAGGAGGGAATAGCCTTTAAGAAATTCTTATTGGCACGCAAAATATTAGTGATATATGTTTTCTCAAGGCAAAATGACCTCCCATTAGTGTTTTATATGAAAATCCATGTAATGTTTATCATATAAAGTACATATCATGTCACAAATAGCTTGGCAGTCATGCAAAAAAAAAAAATAGGGACTGTATTAGAACCTAAAGAAACAAAAATCATATAGTATGCCATATGAGTTTTAGGTGTTTTTCTTAAATGGTCCTTAGTCCTGAGGCTTATATCTGTAATATTCTCACTTCTATTACAGTAATAAGGCAAATTTTGTTGGTAGAAGGACTGTGTCATACGTGTGCAGTTCACACAGTAAATAGGCCCCTTTTGGCCATACCCACTGTTTAGTGCAGTGTGGTCACATGCAGCAGAGTTTTTCTCTTTGGTGTGTTCAAAGCTGTCCCCTTTTCTTACATGATATTTAACCACTCAACGACCGCCCCATGTACATATCCGTTAGCAAAATGGCACGGACAGGCACAATCACGTACCTGTACGTGACTGCCTTCGTATGGGTGGGGGGTCCGATCGGACCCCCCTCCGGTACATGGAGCGGTGGTTTTCCGTTCGGGAGCGATCCGTGATGAGGGGGCCGCCATTGGTTTCTGGCCACCCCCTCGTCGATCGCTCCCGGCGAATGAAATGCTTCCCCTGCCTGTGTAATGTAAACACAGGCAGAGGAAGTGATGTCATCTCTCCATGCGGCGCTCTATTTGTCCAGAGCGCCGTGGAGAGAAGACACCAGGTTAGTGCACTAATAATACACTGACACCAGGACACATAGGTATATAAATCACCCCCCCAGTCACCCCCAGATCACCCCCAGATCACCCCCCAGATCACCCCCCAGCCCCTAGTAAGAGTGTCACTGATTGCAGTGATCATTTATTTACTGATCACTGCAAACAGTGACATTTGTGATAGTAAAAGTGTCAGGGCAGTTAGTGTTAGGTCCCTTTTAGGTCCAGGGTAGCCCCCCAACCCCCCCCTAATAAAGGTTTAACCCCTTGATCGCCCCCCAGGTAACCCTTTCACCCCCTATCACCACTGTCACTAAGCAATCGTTTTTCTGATCGCTGTATTATGCCGCGTACACACGACCGTTTTTATTGTCATTGAATAAAAGAGCATTTTTCTCGACGTGATTCTTCTCAAGCCTGCCTTGCCTACACACTATCGTTGAAAAAAATGCTCGAGTAAAGCGCGGTGACGTACAACACGTACGAAAGCACTATAAAGGGGAAGTTCTATTCGGATGGCGCCACCCTTCATGTTAGTAAAGTTTGTTGAGAGACGATTCGCGCTTTTCAGCCTCGTGCTTTTCAGTCCGTTACAGCGTGACGAATGTGCTATCTCCATTACGAGCGCTAGTTTTACCAGAACGAGCGCTCCCGTATCATACTTGATTCTGAGCATGCGCATTTTTTTTCACGTCGTTAAAGCCTACACACGGCCGTTTTTCCTGACGAGAAAAACGACGAGGTGAAAAACGACGAGAAAAATTAGAGCATGTTCCAATTTTTTCATGGCCATTTTTCAAGTCGTGAAAAATGCTCTGAAGCCCACACACAATCATTTTTAATGACCATTTTAAAAAATTGCATTTTTCTCGTCATTAAAAACGGTCGTGTGTACGCGGCATTGGTGTCGGTGGTGCCGCTATGTAGTCAGTTATTTTTTTTTGGTTTTTATAGCGTCAGGTACCCCCATATATTACCTAATAAAGGTTTAACCCCTTGATCGCCCCCCAGGTAACCCTTTCACCCCCTTTTGCCAGTGTCACTAAGCGATCGTTTTTCTGATCGCTGTATTAGTTATGCTGGTGCTAGGTAGTCAGTTATTTTTTTAGGTTCGCCGCCAGGTTTTTATAGCGTCAGGTACCCCCATATATTATCTAATAAAGGTTTAAACCCCCTGATTGCCCCTAGAGTTAACCCTTTTACCAGTGATCACCGTATAAGTGTCACTGGTGACACTGGTTAGCCAGTTAGTTATTTTGTTATTTAGGTTCCCGGTCAGGTTTTTATATATCGTCAGGTACCCCCATATATTACCTAATAAAGGTTTTAACCCCCTGATTGCCCCTAGTTAACCCTTTCACCAGTGATCACTGTATAAGTGTTACGGGTGACGCTGGTTAGTTTGCTTTTTATAGTGTCAGGGCACCCGCCGTATATAACCCAATAAAGGTTTAACCCCCTGATCGCCGGGCGGGTGATATCAATTAGGTTTTAGCATCAGAAAGGGTCTGCGTCGCCCCAGGCAGCGTCAGGTTAGTGCCAGTAGCGCTAACACCCACGCGTGAAGCATACACCTCTCTTAGTGGTATAGTATCTGAACAGATCGATATCTGATCTGATCAGATCTATACTAGCGTCCCCAGCAGTTTAGGGTTCCCAAAAATGCAGTGTTAGCAGGATCAGCCCAGATACCTGCTAGCACCTGCGTTTTGCCCCTCCGTCCAGCCCAGGCCACCCAAGTGCAGTATCGATCGATCACTGTCACTTACAAAACACAACACACATAGCTGCAGCGTTCGCAGAGACAGGCCTGATCCCTGCGACTCCAGTGCTGTAGGAGGTGATTTCACCACCACAGTTAAAAAAAAAAGAGCATATATGCCGAAGCATGGGGGCAGCAGGGGCGGAGGAGCGATTTTGCTCCTAATGCCGCGTACATACGGTCGAAATTCTGACGAAGGCTTGCCCGTGGAAAAGTCAGACCGTGTGTACGCGGCATAACTTTTGCGGGAGGATGCCCCCATGCTTCGGCATATATAAATGGTGCATGTATGCCCATCATTAGAAGTGGGTGAATGAAGGGAGGTATTTTAATGGTGGGCATATCCACCGATCAATCTCTTTTTTTCGTTCAGCCAACAGGCTGCATGAAAAAAAGATTACAATACATGTCCAACAAGGACCAGCAACGTACTGGTATGTTGCTGGATTTGAATGGTTATACCAAAATGATGTCTGCGGGTTTAGGTATCAGCTTGGTATCATTCTTTTCAGCCAGCGGCCGGCTTTCATGTAAAAGCAATCCTAGCAGCTAATTAGCCTCTGGACTGCTTTTACAAGCAGTGAGAGGGAATGTCCCCCCCCCGGATATACATCCCTGAGATAACAATAAAAATTATAAAAATAAATAAATATGGAAGGAACAGTTTAAAAATAAAATAAAAAAGCAAAATTAATAATAAAAAAAAAGCACCCCTGTCCCGCCCTGCTCTTGCGCAAAGGCGAACGCAAGCGTCGGTCTGGCGTCATATGTAAACAGCAATTGCACCATGCATGTGAGGTATCACCGCGAAGGTCAGATCGAGGGCAGTAATTGTAGCAGTAGACCTCTGTAAATCCAATGTGGTAACCTGTAAAGGCTTTTAAAGGCTTTTAAAAATGTATGTAGTTTGTCGCCACTGCGCGTTTGTGCGAAATTTTAAAGCATGTTGTGTTTGGTATCCATGTACTCGGCCTAAGATCATCTTTTTTATTTCATCAAACATTTGGGCAATATAGTGTGTTTTAGTGCATTAAAATTAAAAAAAGTGTATTTTTTCCCCAAGAAATGTGTTTGAAATATCGCTGCGCAAATACTGTGTAAAAAAAATAAAATGCAACACCCACCATTTTAATCTGTAGGGCCTTTGCTTTAAAAAATATATATAATGTTTGGGGGTTCAACGTAATTTTCTTGCAAAAGAAAAATATGTTTTCATGTAAACAAAAAGTGTCAGAAAGGGCTTCAAGTGGTTAGAGTGGATGATGTGTGACATAAGCTTTCTAATGTTGTGCATAAAATGCCAGGACAGTTCAAAACCTCCCCAAATGTCCCCATTTTGGAAAGTAGACACCCCAAGCATGTTGCTGAGAGGCATGTCGAGTCCATGGAAAATTTTATATGTTGACACAAGTTGCGGGAAAAAGACAATTTTTTTTTTTTTGCACAAAGTTGTCACTAAATTATATATTGCTCAAACATGCAAGGGGGCATATGTGGAATTACACCCCAAAATACATTCTGTTGCTTCTCCTGAGTATAGGGATACCACATGTGTGGGACTTTTTGGGAGCCTAGCCGCGTACAGGACCCCAAAAACCAAGCACCGCCTTCAGGCTTTCTAATGCCGCGTACACACGACCGCTTTTCTCGACGAGAAAAACGGCATTTTTTCATTTCGCCGAGAAAAACGATCGTCTGTGGGCTTTATGTCGTTTTTCTCGTCGAGAAAAATGGCATAAAAAACGACGAGAAAAATTAGACCATGTTCTAAATTTTCTCGTCGTTTTTTCCAGCATTTTTTTCCGCGGCAGTTTTCCCATAGGGAAACACTGCCGCGGAGCCCACAGACGGTCGTTTTTCTCGTCAAGAGAAAAAATGACGGGAAAAACGACCGTGTGTAGGGAACCAAGCGGTTCCCTCGTTTTTCCTGTCATTATTCACAGCGGTTTTTTAACCGCCGTGAATAATGATCGTGTGTACGCGGCATAAGGGTGTAAATTTTTGATTTTTTGATTCGGAGGCCATGGAATGCCCAGATAGCAAACCCCCCCCCCCAAATGACCCCATTTTGGAAAGTAGACACCCCAAGCTATTTGCTGAGAGGTATGGTGAGTATTTTGCAGATCTCGCTTTTTGTCACAAAGTTTTGAAAATTGAAAAAAATATATCTATATATATATATATATATTTTCTTTCTTCATTTTCAAAAACAAATGAGAGCTGTAAAATACTCACCATGCCTCTCAGCAAATAGCTTGGGGTGTCTACTTTCCAAAATTGGGTCATTTGGGGGGGGGGGGTTGTGCTATATTGGCATTAGGGATGAGCTTCGAGTTCGAGTCGAACTCATGTTCGACTCGAACATTGCCTGTTCGCCCGTTCGCCGAACAGCGAACAAATTGGGGTGTTCGCGGCAAATTCGAAAAATCTATGGGAGAAATCTAAAGTGCTAATTATAAAGGCTTATATGCAAGTTATTGTCCTAAAAAGTGTTTGGGGACCTGGGTCCTGCCCCAGGGGACATGTATCAATGCAAAAAGAAGTTTTAAAAACGGCCGTTTTTTCGGGAGCAGTGATTTTAATAATGCTTAAAATGAAAAAATAAAAGTGAAATATTCCTTTAAATTTCATACCTGGGGGGTGTGTATGATATGCATGTAAAGTGGCGCATGTTTCCCGTGCTTAGAACTGTCCCTGCAAAAAATGTCATTTTTGAAAGAAAAAAATGCATTTAAAACTGACTCGCGGCTATTAATGAATTGTCGGCTCCCGGCAATACATACAAAAGTCATTGATAAAAAAAAAAAAAAAAGCGTGGGGGTTCCCCAGAATTCAATTACCAGGCCCTTCAGGTCTGGAATGGATATTATGGGGAACCCCGCCGCAAATTAAAAAAAAAATTGACGTGGAGTTCCCCCAAATATCCATTCCAGGCCCTTCAGATCTGGCATGGATTTTAAGGGGAACTCCACCCCAAATTTAAAAAAAAATGGCGTGGAGTCCCCCTAAAAATCCATACCAGACCCCTTATCCGAGCACGCAACCTGGCCGGCCGCAGGGGAAAAGGGGGGGACGAGAGAGCGCCCCCCCCTCCCTCCTGAACCGTACCAAGCCACATGCCCTCAACATGGGGAGGATGTCCCCATGTTGATGGGGACAAGGGCCTCATCCCCACAACCCTTGCCCGGTGGTTGTGGGGGTCTGCGGGCGGGGGACTTATCGGAATCTGGAAGACCCCTTTAACAAAGGGGACCCCCAGATCCCGGCCCCCCCCCTATGTGAATTGGTAAGGGGTACATTGTACCCCTACCATTTCACGAAGAAAGCGTAAAAAAATGTTTAATAAAACACACAAACACCTTGAAAAAGTCCTTTATTTAAAAAAAAACAAAAAAACATTCCAGCGGTGAAATCCAGTGTCCCGCGGCGATCCCGATGTCCAGCGCTGTCCTTCATTGGTTGTGCCTGAGCGGACCTGATGGGGAACTCCCTCTCAGTATTTTAAATGTATAGACCCGCCCCTTCTAAAGTTCCCCATCAGGTCCGCTCAGCGGACCAGATGCGGAACATGAGAAGGGGCGGGTCTATACATGGATTACCAAAGTGAGAGCAGTTCCCCATCAAGTCCGCCCCCTCGGTATGTCGGACCCGCCTACGTCATTGGCTTGAGCGGGGAACTTCCTTCACTGTGTAATTTAAATTTACATAGTGAAGGAAGTTCCCCGCTCAAGCCAATGACGTAGGCGGGTCCGACATACCGAGGGGGCGGACCTGATGGGGAACTGCTCTCACTTTGGTAATACATGTATAGACCCGCCCCTTCTCATGTTCCGCATCTGGTCCGCTGAGCGGACCTGATGGGGAACTTTAGAAGGGGCGGGTCTATACATTTAAAATACTGAGAGGGAGTTCCCCATCAGGTCCGCTCAGGCACAACCAATGAAGGACAGCGCTGGACATCGGGATCGCCGCGGGACACTGGATTTCATCGCTGGAATGTTTTTTTATTTTTTTTAATAAAGGACTTTTTCAAGGTGTGTGTGTGTTTTTTTTAAACATTTTTTTAAGCTTTCTTCGTGAAATGGTAGGGGTACAATGTACCCCTTACCAATTCACAAAAAGGGGGGCCGGGATCTGGGGGTCCCCTTTGTTAAAGGGGTCTTCCAGATTCCGATAAGCCCCCCGCCCGCAGACCCCCACAACCACCGGGCAAGGGTTGTGGGGATGAGGCCCTTGTCCCCATCAACATGGGGACATCCTCCCCATGTTGAGGGCATGTGGCTTGGTACGGTTCAGGAGGGAGGGGGGGCCGCTCTCTCGTCCCTCCCTTTTCCCCTGCGGCCGGCCAGGTTGCGTGCTCGGATAAGGGGTCTGGTATGGATTTTTAGGGGGACTCCACGCCATTTTTTTTTTAATTTGGGGTGGAGTTCCCCTTAAAATCCATGCCAGATCTGAAGGGCCTGGAATGGATATTTGGGGGAACCCCATGTCAATTTTTTTTTAAATTTGCGGCAGGGTTCCCCTTAATATCCACACCAAACCTGAAGGGCCTGGTAATTGAATTCTGGGGAACCCCCACGCTTTTTTTTTTATCAATGACTTTTGAATGTATTCCTGGGAGCCGACAATTCATTAATAGCCGCGAGTCAGTTTTAAATGCATTTTTTTCTTTCAAAAATGACATTTTTTTGCAGGGACAGTTCTAAGCACGGGAAACATGCGCCACTTCACATGCATATCATACACACCCCCCAGGTACGAAATTTAAAGGAATATTTCACTTTTATTTTTTCATTTTAAGCATTATTAAAATCACTGCTCCCGAAAAAACGGCCGTTTTTAAAACTTCTTTTTGCATTGATACATGTCCCCTGGGGCAGGACCCCGGTCCCCAAACACTTTTTAGGACAATAACTTGCATATTAGCCTTTATAATTAACACTTTCGATTTCGAACGTTCGAGTCCATTGTATTTAATAGGGTTCTAAAGTTTACACGAACATTTTGTCTGTTCGCAGGTTCTGGTGCGAACCGAACAGGGGGGTGTTCGGCTCATCCCTGATTGGCATTTTATGGCCTTCGAAACTGATAGGTAGTGAGGAGTGAAATCAAAAATTTGCGCCCTTAGAAATCCTGAAGGCGGTGCTTGGTTTTCGGGGTCCCGTACGCGGCTAGGCTCCTAAAAAGTCCCACACATGTGGTATCCCCATACTCAGGAGAAGTAGCAAAATGTATTTTGGGGTGCAATTCCACATATAACCATGGCATGTGTGAGCAATCTATCATTTAGTGACAACTTTTTGTAATTTTTTATTTTTTTTGTCATTATTCAATCACTTGGGACAAAAAAAAAATATTCAATGGGCTCAACATGCCTCTCAGCAATTTCCTTGGGGTGTCTACTTTCCAAAATGTGGTCATTTGGGAGGGTTTTGTACTGCCCTGACATTTTAGCACCTCAAGAAATGAGATGGGCAGTCATAAATTAAAAGCTGTGTAAATTCCAGAAAATGTACCCTAGTTTGTAGACGCTATAACTTTTGCGCAAACCAATAAATATACGCTTATTGACATTTTTTTTACTAAAGACATGTGGCTGAATACATTTTGGCCTAAATGTATGACTAAAATTGAGTTTATTCAATTTTTCTTATAACAAAAATTAGAAAATATAATTTTTTTCTCAATTTTCGGTCTTTTTCCGTTTATATTGCAAAAAAAATAAAATTGCAGAGGCAATCAAATACCATCAAAAGAAAGCTCTATTTGTGGAAAAAAGGACGCAAATTTAGTTTGGGTACAACATTGCATGTCCGCACAATTTCCAGTTAAAGCAGCGCAGTGGCAAATTGTAAAATCACCTCTGGTCTTAATGCTGCGTATTAGTCTGGGGCTTAAGTGGTTAAGAGAACCTGGTGCTTTACCTTGGATGGGCAAATGTATTGGTTCACTTTAAAGTAAACTCTTAAGCCGTGTACACACGATCGGTTTTACTGATGAAAACAGTCCGATGGACTTTTTTCATTGGACAAACCAATCGTGTATGGGCCCCATCGGTCTGTTTTCTATCGGTGAGAAAAAATAGAACATGTTTTAAATTTATCCGATGGGCAAAAAACCGATAGCAAATTCCGATCTTCTGTGTGGAACTCCATTGGACAAAATACCCACGCATGCTCAGAATCAAGTCTACGCATGCTCAGAAACATTGAACTTCATTTTTCTCGGCTTGTCGGAGTGTTTTACGTCACAACGTTTTGTACGGTTGGATTTTTGACTGATGGTGTGTAGGCAAGACTGACGGAAGTCAGCTTCATCGGATTTCCAATGGAAAAATCCATTGGATTAAAATCCATAGGAAATCCGATCGTGTGTACAGGGCTTAACAATACATTTCTCTTATTTGCTTCCTTTTGGTCAGTATATGCATTTGAAAGCATTTTTGTTAAATCTGTTTGACAGGTGCAAAAAAATGGCTCCTTATCCACCCAGTAGGGATGAGCTTGGTGTTCGAGTCGAACATACGTTCGACTCGAACATCGGCTGTTCGATCGTTCGAAGATCGAACGTTTTGGGCCGTTCGCGCCAAATTCGAGTGATGCGATCGGCCCACAATACACTGTGCCATCGCAGTGCAATCCCGGCGCTGTGATTGGCCAAGCATGCACTGTGACCCCGCATTCTTGGCCAATCACAGCGCATGCAGCGAGGAGAGCCATAATTGGCCACAGGCAGGATGCCTGTGGCCAATTATAGCTCAGGGGGGTTTAGTACACGCCCCACACTATAAAAGGCCACCAGCACGGCGACCTTGTGTAGTGTGTTCCGGTTCAGGGAGAGAGAAGGATAGGCAGGGACAGTGTTAGTGATATTTGTTCATTTACCTTGTGTGTAGGGAGAGAGAAGGATAGGCAGGGACAGTGTCAGTGATATTCTGCTAAACCTTGTGTGCAGGGAGAGAGAAGGATAGGCAGGGGACAGTGTCAGTGATATTTTTGCTAAGCCTCCTGCACAGTATACACCTGAAGCTAGCCCTTATTGCTGTGTTTTCCTGTTGTGTAACACAGGCAGGCATCTGCAGCACTTACAGCAGGCGTAGTGTGTTTCTTGCAAAATATACACCTGAAGCTAACCCTTATTGCTGGTTTTCCCATCTCCCTGCAGGCCTTTAGAATGTCTGGAAGGCAAACAAGGAGAGTCAGACAGTCAGGAGCCAATAAAAGAGGGCAAGCAGGCTCTGTGTCTAGAGACAACAGTGCTGGTCGTGGACGCGGTGCATCGTCATCAGCACGTGGCCGTGGGACGCGCTTGTCCTTTTTTTCGGCAGCTGGCCATGTTGAGCCGCAACATGCCCAAGACTTGGTAGAGTGGATAACCAAGCCCTCCTCATCCTCCTCATCCTCTCTCACACGGGCTCAGGGTACTGGCAAAGCAGCTGCCAAAGCGTCCTCAATGTCATCATCAGTCACTCCTTCCCTAGACCCACGGTGTCCTCCTGAGGAGTCCCCCAAACTGTTTGAGCACAGTGTTGGGTACATGCTCCAGGAGGATGCCCAGTGTTTTGAAGGGTCTGAAGATGATACCCAGCTAGAGGAAGGCAGTAGCATGAGAGCAGAGAGAGGGGATGCTCAAGGACACCAATCTGGCAGTCATGTTCCAGCAGCTGCAGCATACTGCCAGATTGGTTCCAGTGATGAGGAGGGAGGGGATGATGAGGTCACTGACTCCACATGGGTGCCTGATAGGAGAGAGGAGGAGGAGAAGGATGAGGAGGAGGCACATCTCCAACAAGGCAGGATGCCCTCCGGGGGCCAGCGTAAGGGCAGCACACCGGCTGAATCACACCGCAGAGCTCCGCCTGTGCAGGGCGCTGCCTCTGCCCGTTATTCCAAAAGTTCGTTGGTGTGGGCCTTTTTTGAGTCGAGTGCATCAGATTGCACAGCTGCTGTTTGCAACATATGTCTCAAGCGTATCTCGCGTGGCCAAAACATCAGACGCTTGGGCACCACATGCTTGACCAGACATATGTTGACCTGCCATGCAGCTCGTTGGCAAGCCTACCTTAAAGACCCACACCAAAGAACAAAGCGGACCTCTCCTTGCTCCGCATTAGCTGGGATCTCCAACCCAACTATACCTTCAGTCCTCTCTGAAACCTGCACTGAGAGGAATGAAGGTGTAGAATTAGGTGTGTCACAGCCAAGTACTTGCGGGCACTCTGCTAGCAGTACACTGACGTCCGATTCCAGCAGGCAAATTTCCCTGCCCCAGCTGCTGGACCGTCGAAAGAAGTTCACTCCCAGCCATCCACATGCCCAGCGGTTGAATGCTAGCTTGGCTAAATTGCTAGCACTTCAACTGCTGCCTTTTCAGTTGGTAGACTCGGCCCCCTTCCGTGAGTATGTGCGGTTCCTCAGTGGCAGGTTCCCAAACGCCACTTTTTCTCACGGAAGGCGATTCCGACTCTCTACCGCCATGTGGAAGGCAATGTCCATGCCTCGCTGGACAGGGCGGTCAGCGGTAAGGTGCATATTACCACTGACTCATGGTCCAGCAGGCATGGACAGGGATGTTACCTTTCTTTCACAGCCCATTGGGTCACTCTTTTGGCAGCTGGGAAGGATGCAGGACAAGGTGCAGTAGTGTTGGAGGTTGTTCTGCCGCCACACCTCCAAAATGCTACTACTGGTTGTGACAAACCTCTCTCCTCCACCCCCTCCTCTTCTTCTTCCTCCATGGCCTCTTCCTGTGCTTTGTCCTCGGAACCAGCGGTGCTCCGTAGGCGTTCAAGGGGCTACGCAAGTACGCAGGCAAAAAGATGCCATGCCGTGCTTGCGATGGTGTGTTTGGGGGACAGGAGCCACACTGGGGCAGAGGTTCTGTCAGCTCTGCAGGGGCAGGCCGAGAGGTGGTTGACACCACGCCAGCTTAAGCCAGGAATGGTGGTTTGCGACAATGGCACCAACCTCCTCTCCGCCCTCCGACAGGGACAACTGACCCATGTGCCCTGTGTGGCTCACGTCCTTAACCTGGTGGTGCAGCGGTTCTTGGGCAGGTACCTGGGCTTACAGAATGTCCTGAGGCAGGCCAGGAAACTCTGTGTGCATTTCCACAGATCATATAATGCCAGTGCTCGGCTGGCTGAGCTGCAAAAGGAGTTGAACCTGCCCAAGAACCGCCTTATATGTGAAATGCCCACCAGGTGGAACTCAACGTTAGCCATGCTGCAACGGCTGCACACGCAGCAGAGGGCCATCAATGAGTACCTGTGCGACTACGGCACCAGGACAGGGTCAGGGGAGCTCGGGTTTTTTTCACCACGCCAGTGGGGCATGATCAGGGATGCATGCACTGTCCTGGCACCATTTGAGGAGGCCACGAGGATGGTGAGCAGTGACAGTGCATGCATCAGTGACTCTGTACCTCTTGTCCACCTGTTGGAGCATACGCTGCGTGGAATAATGGACAGGGCACTTGAGGCAGAACAGAGGCAGGAAGAGGAGGACTTCCTTGCCTCTCAAGGCCCCCTTTACCCAGACAGTGTTCCTTCTGTCCCACCCATCACACATGACAAGGATGAGGAGGAGGAGGAGGATTGTGTCAGCATGGAGGTGGAGCATGGCACTCAGCATCAACAGCAGCAGTCTTTTAGGGATGATTTACAGTCCCAACAAACCTGTGGACTTGTACGTGGCTGGGAGGAGGTGGCTGTGGATCATGTCGTCCTTACTGACCCAGAGGACTCCGGACCAAATGCCTCAGCTAACCTACGCTGCATGGCCTCCCTGATCCTGCAAAGTCTGCGGAAGGATCCTCGTATTCTTCGGATCAAGGAGAGGGACCATTACTGGCTGGCCACTCTCCTTGATCCACGGTACAAGGGTAAGGTTGCGGACCTTATCTTGCCGTCGCAGAGGGAGCAGAGGATGAGACATCTCCGGGAGGCCTTGCAGAAAGGTCTGTGCAACGCGTTCCCAGAGACTGGGAGGTTACAAACTCCTGGTCCTGGACAATGAGTTGCTGAGGCTTCGATCAGTAGCAGAAGGAGCGGTGGAGAAGGTGGCCATCTGACCGATGCGTTCAGACAATTTTTTAGTCCGCAGCCCCAAGGTATGATCGGTTCCAGCAACCATCGCCAGCGTCTGATATACATGGTGCAGGAATACCTAGGGGCAAGGTCAGACTTGGACACCTTTCCCACTGAAAATCCTCTGGCTTACTGGGTGTTGAGGATGGATCACTGGCCAGAGCTTGCACAGTATGCAATTGAGCTACTGGCCTGTCCTCCATCCAGCGTTCTTTCGGAACGCACATTCAGTGCTGCTGGAGGCTTTGTCATGGATCACAGGGTGCGCCTGTCCACCGACTCGGTTGATCGACTGACCTTCATAAAGATGAACCAGTCTTGGATCACCACCAGCTACCAAGCACCTGAAGCTGATATAACAGAATAATTTATTTTCAAAATGTCACATCCCTTCAAGACTGATGCTGATGCTGAGTGACTGTCCTGTTATGTTGACTGACTATCCTCTTCCTCCTCAATGATCCGATTCATGATAGCTTGGAAGAACATTTTTGTTTCTGAGTGCCGCCACCAGTGGCTAAGGCCCAATTATTCAGCCCCTGTTTAACAGGAGCATGTAATTACAATTTTTGATGCAATGCTTTGCAGCAGGGCTCATTCCTGCACTCCAACTAGAGTATCTGGGAGAGGTTGCAGTGTTGTGGCACCAGCACCAGTGCCTAAGGCTCAATTTTTCAGCCCCTGTTTAACAGGGGTGTGTAATTACAATTTTTGATGCAATACTTTGCAACAGGGCTCATTACTGTGCTCCAAGTACAGTATCTGCAAGGGGTTGCAGTGTTGTGGCACCAGTGGCTAAGGCCCAATTTTTCAGCCCCTGTTCTACAGGGTAATGTAATTACAATTATTGATCTAATAATTCACAGCAGGGCCCATTCCTGCGCCCACCAAGAGTAACTGTGAGGGCTTACAGTGTTGTGGCACCAGCACCATCACCAAAGGCCCAATTTTTCCTACCGCTGTTCAACAATGGCATGTAAATACAATTCCTGATATAATAGTTCACAGCAGGGCGTTCCAGCGCCCACCAAGAGTAACTGTGAGGGCTCAGTGTTGTGGCAACACGAACATGTAAGGGGCAAATTTCAGCAGAGTATATACCGCAGGCCCCAACTTTCAAACATCCAACTTACAAACGACTCCTACTTGCAAACGGAAGGAGACAACAGGAAGTGAGAGGAAATCTACCCCTAGGGAGGGAAATTCTCTCCTGTAAGAGTTAATATTGGAAAAAGGTGTCTCCTCTCTACTGATGCTTTATCACCAATCCTTGTTTCAATAAAAACCCCACTTTTCAAAAACAGTTGTAATTGGGACGGAAAGTGAGGTGAAATGTTCTGAACAGGGGCACAGACAGCAAAACAAACGTTACAGGGGTGATAACCCTTCCCTATGTTTTCCAAAAAGCTTAAAAATATATTTTTTGGCTGGAGCTACACTTAAACAATGTACCTGTTCAAAATTAAAAAACAGATTCTACTTAAGAACAAACCTACAGTCCCTGTCTTGTTTGCACCGCCTGTATACTGCTGTTCAGAGTATATAGGGCCTTTTTTATTTTGTGTGCGTGGTTCCCCTTAATATCCATACAAGACCCAAAGGTACTGGTAATGGGCTGGGGTAGGGGGGGGGGGGTGATGGGGTAGCTATGCCATTTTTCTCAAAGATTTTCACCCATATTACCGGGACCAGACCTTACATTAAAGCCGCAAGCAGTTTTAAATGGCTTTTTTTCCTTTAGAAATGTCATTTTGTGCAGGGACAGTTCTAAACACGGGAAACAAATGCCACTTCACAGGCATAATTTAGAAACCCCCTAGGTACGATATTTAAATGAATATTTGACTTTTTTTTTTTCACTTTATGCATCATTAAAATTACTGCTCCCAAAAAACGGCCGTTTTTAAAACTTCGTTTTGCATTGATACATGTTCCCTGGGGCAGAACCCGGGTCCCCAAACCCTTTTTAGGACAATAACATGCATATTAGTCATTATAATTAGCACTTTAGATTTCAAACGTTCGGGTCCATTGTATTTAATAGGGTTCTAACGTTCGCGTGAACTTTCGGTCCGTTCGAAGGTTCTGGTGCGAACCGAACTGGGGGGGTGTTCGGCTCATCCCTACCACCCAGAAATCTTGTGAGCTGATAACATTTTGTAGTTTCTTCCTCTGGACTGTAAGTTTTAACGTATGTTTGACATACGCTAAAACTTATTAACAATATCTCCCTGCAAAAGAAGAAAGTAAAATACCACCCTAAATTATACACACCCCAAATGCTTACATCCTTCAACAGATGCCTGGTTTTGACATGTTCTGAAGTGTTGACACTTCCGGGATCCATTTTGATCTCCTTTGTCCATTACTGTGCTTAACTGTTCCTCCTGGCAACTTCCATCATTGCAGGACATGGAATAGTGGGGGACCAAGTACAGTGGAGGACCAAAGAGATTGACATTGCTGGAAGAATCAGTTCTCAGCAGACTTTAATGGTATGGGAGTGGGGAGTGAGAAAGGTATACTGGCCTCAGCACCTGTGTGAATGGGGTTAGAAGCTCCAGGTCACAGGCAGCTAGCTCAGACTAATAAAGAAATTAAAATTTGCTCTCTAATATTGTTCCCCTACAATGTTGTATACTTTGGGGAGTCTACAATGATGTATCAGTAGAAAACCAAAGTATAATAATGCCTTAAACAAAACCAGTCAGTTTGGGTTTATGCATGAAATCTGAATGTTTAGTTCTGTAAATTAAAATTTTGCAGGCTCGTCTATGAAAGATTTATTGTACATTTACCACCATATAATTTATTTTCTTTTACTTGATATCTTTGTTGTTCTCGCCCCACTCATCATCATGTTCCCCACTAGTTTGAGACTTCTTTCCCAAGTTTCATCAACTTTTAATTAATGGCAACTATGGCAGCATAGCAGTAGTTATGTATACAAAATGTTCCTAGGAATATAATTTTCTGCTTATATGTGATGGCTCCTTGCTTCAGAACTGTCTTCGCGGAGATTGAGGTAAAATGTCAAGAATCTCAGCAATACCCTCAGGCTTGAAAGGTACTACTTATCTTGAGGTCTCAAGAATTATTCTTTGAAACACTTGGATTGATTTTGTCATTAAAGAACCTGCAATTTGTTTGTGAAAATCCAATCAATGTAAGGTTACAGAGTTTTCAAAATAAAAGCTGGGGACACCTTACTGACCACAGACACTGTTAACCTCACCCACAAAACCACTTTCTCATTTGGGTACTGTGAGTACAGAAATTATGTGGCATGTGTAGTAAGTCATGGCAATTGTCAGGTGTGGTGAGTTTGTGGGAGGGGCTTAAAAGGCTATGGTAAAATTAACCCTGAGCTTACTCATCTCTGGGTCAACAATGCATAACCTACAGAGTGCAGGGGTAAGCATTTTGTAATGCACAGATTGCAGGGATCAGGTGTTGATAAAACACAGAGTACAGGGGTAAAGAGTAAGTAATGCACAGAGTGCAGGGGGACAGGAGTAGGTAACACATACAGTGCAAGAGTCAGAACTGCATAATGCAGCAGAGTTCAGAGGTCAGTAGTAGCACAGCAGAATTCAGGGGTCAGTAGTATTGCAGCAGAGTTCAGGGGTCAGTAGTAATGCAGCCCAGTCCAGGGGTCAATACTAAGTAATGTAGCAGAGTTCAGGGGTCAGTAGTAAGAAAAGCAGCAAAGTTCCATACAGTGAGTCCGTATTTATCAGTGTGTCACATGATGCGGCTCCACCCCCTTTCCTCCTCAAGCCCTGGTGCTCAATGTCTGCAATTGATGGTGTTGACTGGGGATTAAAAAGCTAGGACCAGCAGGGCCCCCACAGTGAGCACAGATCTCTGCATCAAGCTGCTATCTACAACAATCCAGCAGCCATCATCCTGGCAAGGTGAGATCAAAACTCTGAGCTCAGAAGTTTCTTCTACACCATGTAACAAATCGCTTCCCCCTCTACTTTATTATTAGAGCCACAAGCTAGGAGTATGGGTGGGTGTGTAGTGTGTGCATTGTTTGTTTGTTTGACCCAGGGGTGGAAACGGGGCAATTACCCCCTCCGAGAAATTAGTGATGGACAGTGTGATGACAGGCCAGTCAGGGGACGAGTGTGCAGGTGGGTTAATCAGCGGGAGTCGGCACTCGGCAGGTGAGCGTGCGTGCGACCGCAGGCAGCACAGTCATTGAGTGAGTGGGCAGGCCGGTAGGCATGAGAGCGGAGCTGCTAGCCAGTCAGCGGGGGTCAGCAGGTGAGTGAGTGCCTGAGCGGGCAGGTAGGTGGATGAGTAAGGGGGAGTCGGTAGCTGAGTGTGCGGGTGAGCAGGGCAATCATCGAGTGAGTGGGCGGGCCGGTCGGCGCAAGAGCGGAGGTGCAGGCCAGTCAGCGAGCCAGCAGGCGGGAAGCAAAGAGATGACATCATCTCTCACTGCCCGCCCTGCATCACTGCAGTTCCACCCTCACTGTGCAGCCATGGGCAGCAGAGAGATTACATCATCTCTCTGCTGCCTGCCTTCACTCTGGCAAGTGACAATCTGCACCTTAGCAGGCCAATGACAATCCGCAACATGTGGCAGGTGACGTGGTAAGTGATAATCAGCAACGTGTGGCAAGTGACAATCAGCAACGTGTGGCAAGTGACAATCAGCAACGTGTGGCAGGGACGTGGCAAGTGACAATCAGCAACGTGTGGCAGGTGACGTGGCAAGTGACAATCAGCAACGTGTGGCAGGTGATGTGGCAAGTGACAATCCCCATGTGGCAAGTGAAAATCAGCAACGTGTGGCAGGGACGTGGCAAGTGACAATCTGCACCTTAGCAGGCCAATGACAATCCGCAACATGTGGCAGGTGACGTGGTAAGTGATAATCAGCAACGTGTGGCAGGGACGTGGCAAGTGACAATCAGCAACGTGTGGCAAATAACAATCAGCAACGTGTGGCAGGGACGTGGCAAGTGACAATCAGCAACGTGTGGCAGGGACGTGGCAAGTGACAATCAGCAACGTGTGGCAGGTGACGTGGCAAGTGACAATCAGCAACGTGTTGTAGGTGACGTGGCAAGTGACAATCAGCAACGTGTGGCAAGTGAAAATCAGCAACGTGTGGCAGGGACGTGGCAAGTGACAATCAGCAACGTGTGGCAGGTGACGTGGCAAATGACAATCCGCAACATGTTGTAGGTGACATGGCAAGTGACAATCGGCAACGTGTGGCAGGTGACAATCCGCAATGTGTGGAAGGGACGTGGCAAGTGACAATCAGCAACGTGTGGCAGGTGACGTGGCAAGTGACAATCCGCAACGTGTTGTAGGTGACATGGCAAGTGACAATCGGCAATGTGTTGTAGGTGACATGGCAAGTGACAATCGGCAACATGTGGCAGGTGACTCGAAAGTGAAAATTTGGAACGTGTGGCAGGTGACGTGGCAAGAGACAATCAGCATCTGGTGGCAGGGACGTGGCAAGTGACACACTCAGGGCTCCCACTGATTCTGCATTATGGTGAGTTGAACTATTTCATTTTATAATACAATGTAATAATAGAAATAATGCGCTTCAATCATCCTGACACCATAACAACCATGGTGCCAGGATGATTGAAGCGCCAACACCAGCCACTGCCACAATAAATTTCCCCCCCAAAAAAAACATATTTTCTGCCAGTGCCCCTCCCGTGACTAGACTCTGGATCTGCCCCGGTTTGACTTGCATTCACTAGTGCTGGGGTGAGTATTTCATTAGGACAGACTTCCCAAATGGTAACCATGTTGCACTGTACAGTGGCAAAAAAAATATTTAAACCCCCACAGATTTTGTAAGTTTGTCCACTTACAAAGAAATGAAGGGTCTATATTTGTTATTATTGGTGAATTTAAATGATAGAGACAGAATATCGACCAAAAATTGAGAAAAAACACATGATTCAAATGTTATAAATTAATAAACATTTGTATCATGTGCTTTCTCTGGATTTTCTCTGGATCATTTAACCATTCGGCAGAATGGCACGGGCAGGCAAAGAAACATACAGGTACGTTGCTTTGAATCTGCCGCCTAGGGAGCGCATGCGCCGCAAGCTCCATGACTGTGCCCGCGGGACCCGCGGACTCGATGTCCGGCGATCATGTCACGGAGCTGCAGAACGGGAGGATGACGTTGTAAACAAGGCATCTCCCTATTCTGCCTAATGACAGGTCACTGATCGTCTGCTCCCTGTCATCGGGAGAAGCGATCAGTGTTGTGTCACAGTAAGCCCAGCCCCCACATAGTTAGAATATATACACTTCGAATTAAAGACCTTATTCTGATTTGATTTGGTAATGAAGGGAATGGATTGGCGGGGAAGCCTGGGGTGATAACACTTGCCAGATGTTGGCCACATTTATTGGCTATAGAATAATGATAATTGCGAGCTCGATCACGAGCTATCAGGGAGTGGGAGTCTAGCAATTGGAGGAGGTTGCGACGGGCATTTGATACAGTGACAAAAGTGGATGGCTCCAGCGTTTGTTTGTGGAGGGATTCTAGGTCTGAAATGGTGGTCAAGAGTCGTTGAATTTCATCAGATCTGATCTTTTTTAACCGGGAACCGTTCTGTATAAGTATGCCTCGGACCACACATTTCAGGGCTTCCCATTGAATTAGAGGGGTAGTAGTGTCAGAGGACTGATCAGACGCGAAGTGTTGAATTGCCTTAGTAACTTCAGCTATGCACACGGAGTCCCGGAGTAGATTGTCATTGAGACGCCAGGACGCCCCCTACGAGATTGGGGAGGATGGGCAAAGGACAAGTAAACAGGAGAGTGGTCAGACCATAGGGCATGACCCAGGGAGGATTGCAATGGGGTGTCTAGGAGGGATTGTGAAATTAAAAAATAATCCAATCTGCTATATGAGTTGTGGGCTACGGAGAAATATCTAATTTTTTTCTGTGGGGTGGTGTATACGCCAGACATCTACTAATTGGTGGGAGTGTAATACAGATTTGATGTTAGAGAGTGAGGATGTGGTTATGGATGACTTACCCGAGGATATGTCGGCAGATGGAGACAGAGCGATATTGAAATCACCTCCAGCGATGACACAGGAACCCCCGAAAGAAGATAGTCTGGTGAGAGTGGTGGAAAGGAAGCGAGCCTGGTCTGTATTGGGTGTGTAGATGTTAACCACTGTAAAAAGAAAGTTGTTTAGCTTCAATTTGAGAAATATAAAGCGACCATTATCGATGTAGGAATCAAGACACTCCCTTGGACTTAATAAGGGGGTTAGTGCTGTGGAACCAAGTAGAATAATGTCGGTTGGGAATTGTGTAGAACCAATGCGGAAGTGCATTTCCTGTAATAATAGAATATTACCTCGCTGCTTGTGGAAGTGATATAGGATCTGGCTACGCTTCTCTGGGGTGTTAAAGCCTCTACAGTTATAGGATGCTAGGTTAAGAGGTGGTGTGACTATCATGGTGGTGGGTGGGGATCAGGGGTGGTAGGAAGAGAATGACAAGAGTCTTCCGGGTATCAGGCTCAACCAGCAGGGGGGAAGATGGGGGTGAAGGGGTGGGAGTGTAGAAAGGAGAAGTAGAGGGGTAGTTGGGAGAAAGAGTAGTGTGAGGATAAAGAGAGAGTAAGGGGGTCTCCAGTCTTATTGTCAATAGAATTGCAATGCAGCATGTCAGGTTGTAACCGAACACTAGGGACTGAGGCCATAATTTCAGTGGGTAGACATAACTACATGAACAGGCCACTAGGTGGCACCAAATGGTCAAAAGTATAGAACAATAACATACATAGTAAAGCATACCTTCCAACTTTTAAAAGTCCCACCGCGGGACATTCAGTCCAATGATAATCTCCCCTCTCCCCCTTCAAACGAAAATTTTTCGTCCCTTCAAACGAAAGTTGTTGAGCGGGGGGGGGGGAACCCACAGAATCCGTGCCTGTTGGGAGGTATGGTAAGGTGCTATGAAGAACGAGTATGCCTAGGGGGGTAAGTGGATGGCATGGAGGGGTCCCGGACTCCACAGCGCAGGGCAAAAAGAAAAACAATACAACCTGTCATGAGGAGAAAAAGAAAGATATTATGAACATAAACATACAACTTGTGAATAGGGCAGGGGATGATGGGACAAAGATTTAGTATATTCTTGCTGTGTGAGTGAGTAGGCAGCATTCAAGTACATATTTCCCCGTGAATCAAAAAAAAAAAAAAATCATAAAAAATTAGAGTCCCAAAAAACAGAAAGCAAAATAGTAGGAGTTCAGGGGAGGTATTTGTAGGGTGGCGTGTTTCAGAACACTGGGGGGTTTGCAGGAAACAAATCTGCTGAACTGGGACAGAATTTTCATCTTGATAAAATGGTTCAATCGTTCTGGTCTTCAACTGTAGAACCTACTGTCTTCTGTAAACAAGTCCCAACGTGGGTGCATAGCAAAAAGCCTTCCATGAGGAGTAAGTCTCCAACTATAACAATGTACTGGAAGGTGTACAGCGTGGTACAGCGTGGAAAAAAAAGAAACAGGAAAACCCTGAACAGGGTGCACTCATAGTAACAGGAGTTGTCGCAGGAAGTGATCCTGCAATAACAAGAAAGGACGAAAGACCAGCCAGTCTATAGTGATTCAGTCATTGGGGTCTTTGTGTGAGGAGGATCCAGGGCGCAGTTTGCGACTTTGCTTGTGCCACTGCGGTAGGTATGGTAGGCCTGGGGTGGTGGGTGTGAAAGGCCAATCTGGGATAGAGACATGCGGCAGGTCCAGAGTGCTAAGAAATGTCGGGAGGCCCCCGAGTGTGCGGAAGATGGCTGTCTTGCCGTCATGGTGAACCCGTAGCTGGAAAGGCAAGCGCCATTGATATTTCAGTTGGCGGGATTGTAACAGATGCGTAAGGGGTTTCAGAGCTATCCGCATGGTTAAAGTTTGACGTGAGAGGTCCGGTAGAAGCATCACAGGTGTAGTGTTAAAGAGAATAGAGTCTTGAGTGCTGGCAGCACGCATGTTGGCTTCTTTAATGTTGTAGAAGTGCACTCTGCATAGGGTGTCACATACAAATGATGGGTCAGGTTTCCTGGGGTCAGCGGTCCTATGGACATGGTCAAGTTCAAGGGGGTTGTCTTTTGGCAGTTGCAAAAGCTGGTTGAAAATGGCTGTCACAGCCGTATTTAAATCCTTGGATTCCACGGATTCAGGTATCCCGCTATTCTCATTGTCGTCTTGCTGGCATGATAATTGCTGCAGCATGACTGTGTGGGTATTTAATATTTTTTCATGGGTCTGTACGGTGGCATGGAGGCCCTCAGTGGTGTTTTATATGTCTTCAAAACTAGCCCCAATGTCTTTTTTAAGCTCAGTTATTTCCTGCTTGTATGGTTTTTCAATGCGTTTAACACACTGTTCAAAGTCAGGCTTTGTGGGGAGGGAGCGCACGTAGCTGTGCAGGGATTTCATTTGGGATGTCATGTCCCAGCCCTCCTCCGATCCCAGGGAGGTAGTGGAGTGGCTCCTGGGGCGTCTGGAGGGGCGATCCCAGGTTTCGGAGGGCGGATGACATGCCTGAGATCCAGCCAGGGAATCTAAGGCTGATTCAGAGCGGGCCAGGGACGGATAGGCCGGCACCATCTTGGATTCCGGCCGGCGTTGGGCCGCGGCTGAGGATTGGGTGAAAAAGTGCCCCAAATCACCCCCTGGATGGGATCCCCCTGTCCCCTTAGCCTCCTTGTACTTATCTTTCCCCATTTAGGTCGGTGAGGCTGCATTCTGCGATGCAGTGAAGTCCTGTGAAGCCACGGGATCCGGGAGCTGAGACACTACACGTCCTCCAGCTCCATGCGGCAAGCCACGCCCCCCTGTTGCATTTTAACTGCTTTACTGCAGAAATGTCACACGGCACAATTCTTAGGTTACAGACACTTTGATGTACAATCAATAGTTCAGACTCACTAATAACAGTTCACGGTGCAGAACGCTCTCCTCTTTCTCATAACTCGCTATGCAGTGGTAACAAAAGTGCAGGACACTTAAAGGTCTCACAAAACAGCAAAGCAATCTTCTCCAGCTGTTACAGTCTTTTCTCAGAGGTTGTTACTCATTCATGGTGTCCTCACTTTCACACAAAGGAGATGGGCCACTCTGAACCAAGCCATAGGACCTGCTAGGGTAGAGTAAGGGGTGGGTCATGGTCTCTTTGCCTTTCCCCAATGTGTCCTCACTCACCACCATGGCAATTCAGCCTTGCGGAGGGCACTTTAGTTTAGCTTCAGCACAGCACTACATTTCTGCTGATTCGGGGTGTCCTGCTCCCGTATCCCAAGTGCACTGGGTCCCACCCACAGCTGGCATATAAAGAGGTACTATCCCCACCCACTACATCACTAAAGAATGGATAACATTTACAATATCTCTAATACCTGCAACAAGTAGGAGGATTGGGAAAGGTCCATTGCATAAGGATACATTTTCTGGCTTGGAACAGAGCTCTTAAAATCATCTCCCTTATATGGTTTTCATAAGAAAAATCTTCAGTACATCCCAGAATAAATGCAAGAGGGTTGCCAGAGATATTGATTTGAAATGCTGCATTGAGTGTGCTAACCACTGCTCCCCAACAGTGCACCAGTTTCGGGCACCTCAACAGCAAACTGTACCGTGTTTCCCCAAAAATAAGCCCGGGGTCCTATATTAATTTTTGCAACCAAAAACTTTATTTTCGGGGTCTTCTCTCCCCTATCTGACAGGAATCCCCAGTGTGAACATATTAAAAGTTTTTGTAAAATCCTAGAATAATTCTCTATTTGTAAGGGAACTGCTGATTCACGTCTGGCGCATACGCGTGCGCATGCGCACGTTCCCGGACAACAACCGACTTCCAGAACCCCAATGCACATGCGCATGTGCAACGAATGGCATGCACGCGCAGGAGCGTGTCCCTAACGCCAGTTGGCACCAGACGGCCTATTTAAAGGGTGCTCTGACTCTCTACAAGTGCTGACTGGTCTTCAGCTGTGTCCTGATCCTCATAACCCTGCTATTACCTGCTTGATACCTGTTACTGATCCCGGCTTCCTCTGACTCTGCTTCTGGACTCTGATTTGCTTGATTACTGGTACCTGACTCCAGCCTGCACCTGACCTTCCTCCTGCTTATGCCTTGTACTCTGCAGCCCGCCTGTTACCGAACCCAGCTATCTCCACGACTCCGCTTTCATTGTATTCCCGGCTCTGACACAGCCTCTGGAAACCTGTGCTGGCTCTCTATCTTCTCAGCTCTCCTATGTCCAGTGCTCTCCTGTCTCCTGACCATAGGAAGTACTGACAAGCCACCAAACCTGAACCTGCAAGTTGGATTGGAGTTCCTCTTTAACTTCCGCTGATCTTCTGAGTTCCACCCCAGCTCTTCACCTGCTGTCCTGCTGGTACCACCGAGCCTACTACTTCCACTGCAGGTTCTACAAGCAACATTCCCAGGCACTCGTGTTCCTCCTGACCCTAGCCACCATCTGTTCCACCTTCAGTGGGGCTTGGGTAGGAGATACAAGGGAGGCCAACCTCATCATATCAGACTTCTACCAGGTACGTGACACTATTACAGGATTATATATAATGTAAAAGGTGTGTGTAGCTGTAATATAATTGTGCAAATACCTTCTTATAGTGCCACTTGGCGCTTCCATCCCGAAAAGGAGAGCAGTGGAGATCAGCTGAGCGCCTGAGAGGGAGGGCGGCCGAGATCCCACACTGACACCCAGGAGAAGAGGAGGGATGCAGAGATCAGCTAAGTGCCTGCAGAGTGAGGGGGGCCCGAAATCCCACACTGACACCTGGGAGAAGAGGAGAGAAGCAGAGATCAGCTGAGCTCCTGCAGAGGGAGGGGAGTCCGAGATCCCATACTGACACCCAGGAGAAGAGGAAAGAAGCAGAGATCAGCTGAGTGCCTGCAGAGGGAAGGGGGCCCGAGATCAGCTGAGCTCTGCAGAAGCCCACACCTTTAACATTATATACTACTGAGGGAGAGTGGATTCTAGCATTTACAAGCATTTTAAACTAGGGCTTATTTTCAGGGTAGGGCTTATATTGCAGGGGAAAATAGCAGTAGGCCTTTTTTGGGGTTGGTCTTATTTTTGGGGAAACATGGTATGTACAAGGTCCCCATGAACTCTCATGCACCTAGCACATATTTCCCAAAGACTCATACCTCTTCCTTTAAAGGTCCATTGCATTTTTCCCATTTGGTTCTCGCCTTGCATGAGGAAAAACATACTGTATACTGTTGCTTTTAGGAGACAAACAACAGTCCTTAGTTACCATGATGCGTCTTATTTAACAATTCAGATCCTTTTCAGGTTTCCAAATAAATTGGAACAAATTTATTCTCCTCCCATTAGATAATAATAAAGATCCTCTTTTGGCTGAACCTCATCCAATTCAAATAGTACATACTTTTAAATATCTCAGGGGGATAGTATCTAAGAATGTGACAAATTACATACCTCTTAACCTCAAGCCATTAGTAGACCGACTTAAAGATAAATGCTTAAGTTGTTGTAGATTGCCGCTTACAGTTGTTGGAAGAGTAAACTTAATTAAAATGATTTGGGCCCCTCAATTGATATACATTATTCATAATTCTCTGGTATGGATTACATCTAGTTGGTTTAGAAAAATTGATACCCTGATTCGGGAGTTGATTTGAAGGAAGAAACATCCGCGTATCAAATTGACGATGTTGGATAGAGAGGTAGGAGGGTTGGCTGTACCGAATGCTAAATATTATTTCCTAGCCTCTCAACTACAGCAACTGCTAGGATGGGATAAAATTCAAGAGTTTGACCCAATACAAGGGATATTGCTTACTTAATATAATAAATACCGACTCCAATCTCTCTTGGAGGCCAGACACCCGAATCAACCTTCTAATTTCTACACAGAAAAGTTATTATTAGACAAAGTATGGCAAACAATGAAAAAGGTATCCAAGGTTTTACTGATTACACTGGTTTTACTGATTACAAGGGTTTTGAATTGTGGTATAATAAAGGGGTACGGTATATGGTACAATTGTTTGAAAATTATTTGATCAACTGTGTAGGAAATTTGTCCTCCCAAGTCAGAGTTTTTTTTACTACCTCCAGTTGAGACATGCCACCCAGTCTCAAACTCATGAACATACATTGCAATATAGCAGGTCCACTATTTTGTCTATAATTCAGAGTGGTGATACAAAAAAAAAAGCCTTATTTCCCAATTTTATTCCACTCTTCACGCTAAGTTTCAAGCATTGGTGGTTCTGGCTAAAGAACAGTGGTCCAAAGTTTTTGGCCCTGTAGCAGATCTCCAGTGAGAGATGGTGTTGTCTGCACTCTCACTGGTTAGCTTATCGCCACCCACAAACTTACACAGTTATTTTTTGGAAAAAACTGTTCGCCTGGCTTCGTAGAGAGAATCTGCTTTGTCCTAAATGTAACAGTGGCTCTGCCACGCTAATCCACATGATGTGGAGATATCCAAAGCCTCATATACACTGGAAAGGGGTTCTGACTACTATAAGGTCTGTTTTTCAGGTTACTTTAGCAGAAGATCCAGGGATATGTTTATTGAGCATGTTGAACAAGGCTACTTTACCAGAAAATACATGTGTCCCTAAAACTTGAGTGTTACAGTATTTCAAGCCCGCAGATTCATTGACCAAAAATGGTTATTCCCCTATTCCCCACCTTGGAAGAACTGAAAACACAAATAAATCATACTATTTCTAAAGAAAAGCAAATTTACCAACACAGAAATTGCCCAAACAAATTTGAAAAAATTTGGAATGGGTGGCTTGCCACCCCGAGTTTAGGTCCGATTTAATTCATTCTGAATATATTATTGTCTTAAAAGAGGGGGGAGACTGGCTTGTGTATCCTATACTGGAGGGTATTCATGATGATCAGCTAGTTATTATTTTGTTTATAGCTGTATGAAATATATGTGTGATTTAGAAGGCAAGGTACCGATTTGTGTTTTTTTGTTGTTTTTTTATATTTTTTTGTTTTTTTGCTGTGTTTTGTTTTAGTGTTTAGTATATTTATATTGAATTTTCTCTTTGTTCTTGTATAAGAGTGATTTTAGATGATACTTGGATAAGTACATTTCTGGAAGGTTTATAACTATATTGACATTTAACTGTAACTTAGAGACTGGATTGTACGATTGTTGGTATTGTCAAAGAAATGTCTAAAAACTAATACAAATTATTGCAGATAAAAAACATATACTTTCCTAAAATTTTGTAAAATACCTTGAAAATGTTAAAGGATCATATCAGTAGGGCATTAGGAGTGGATTTAGCAGCTGGGGCATCATTATCATTTTAATTAGATTGCCCTACCCAAAACCGACAATTAAAATCTATGGCATGCCCTGATTTTGTCCTAAACCTTTTGGATTAAGAGTTTTATATTAAGTTGGGTATATATGGAGATATCTCTTGTAATATGTATGTCAAGATATTTATCGACATAGGTTAATACATTGTTACATTCCTTCTATGTTAGTCTTCTTAGATGTTCCCCACTGATGCTTCGGGGTATGAATGACATGTGAAAATAAATAATTATTGTAATACTTAAACAGTGAGAAAACTTTATTTCACTGTCATTAGTTTAGTTTTTTGAGATATAAAAAAAAAAAAAGTAATTCTTATACTGGCTCAAACATTTGATTGAAATATTCAATCAGATTTCCTTATCTTTGCCATTAACATTCTGATACCCATTGCTTTGTACCTATCACAGATTTATTAACACACATCTAAAAGAAAACAAAACAAATTGCCAATTAGCAACAATATTTGGAACACAGTCTGATACCAGCAGGCCCGGACTGGCCATAGGGCATACCGGGCATATGCGACGGGCCGCATGTCACGTCTCCCCCAGTGCACTCTCAGCTGCGAGTCGGAGCCGCACTCGAGTGACAGTTACACCCATCGGCACATGAGGGGGGCGGGACCCGCAACGATCCCCTTCTCTCTGGCAAGGTTGCCGCGGCACTGATGATCTGATCAGTCTCGGCTTGGCTGTCTCACACAGCCGAACAGAGTAAAGCCGCCTCCCCCTCCTCCTTTATGTCCACACAGGAGGAGAGGACCTGACATGCAGTCCTGCGCTGATCTGAGGTACATTATGGGTCGGAAGGGGGGGTCTGTATTGTAGAGGAATGTCAGGAAAGGCATGCCAGCAGTCAAAATGGCAATAGTGCGCACATGTGCGTTAGCACGCGCTGGTGTGCGAATGCGCGGTAGCGGCACACGGGCGTTAGCGCGCGTGACGGCTCTTGGCGCCAAACGGGGCTATTTAAAGGGACTGATGCCTGGGCTCCTTGCTGTCCGGTCTACAGCATTACCTGAGACCTCTGATCCCTGTTTACCTGTATCCTGCTCCAGCTGACCCATCCTGGCTTTCTTTGACTATCCCTGCTTATCTGCCTGCATCTGACCTCCTCCTGCTACCTTGCTGTCAGCCTGTTGCCGAACCTGCCTGTACCTGAGACCACATTCCTGTCTACCCCATCTGCTACCTTGCTGTCAGCCTGTTGCCGAACCTGCCTGTACCTGAGACCACATTCCTGTCTACCCCATCTGCTACCTTGCTGTCAGCCTGTTGCCGAACCTGCCTGTACTTGAGACCACGTTCCTGTCAACCCCGTCTGCTACCTTTCTGTCAGCCTGTTGCCAAACCTGCCTGTACCTGAGACCACGTTCCTGCCTGCCCCGTCTTCTATCCTGCTGCCAGCCAGTGCCTAAACCTGCTTGTACCTGATCCTCAGCCAGTGCCTAAACCTGCTTGTACCTGATCCTGCTCCAGTGTTCCTTTGCCTTGGACCGGTGTACCCACTCTTCCAGTCCATCTGACCGCACCTGCCTGAGCTCCCGTTTCCAGTCTGACAGCTGTTCCCGGGTCCGTTCCAGTTCCTGCTCCAGTTCCGGTCCAGCTCATCTACCAGTAACCTTGCCAGGCTCTCGTGCGACTCTGCATTCCTGCGCCTCCTGTCTTCACTACCAGGGGCCTCAAGTGAGAGGTATAAGAGGCCTTCCTCTGCATATCAGACTCTTCCACCAGGTACGTGACAGTACCGGACAGCCACGTCAGTGTCTGTGCAGGGAGCCTCTTCCATGGAGGGATTCCGCTTACACCTCGAAGACCTCACCCAGACTGTTAAAATCGCACAAGATACATATACCCGACTGGAAGAACGTGTCCAGGCTCTTTCCTCACCTAATACGGCCCCACAAGGAACTACTTCAGCAATGGCAATGTTACCTCCAGAACCCAGGGTTCCTGCACCTGAAAGATTCACTAGTGATCGCCGACTACGAGAGCAGAGATCAGAGAGACCTATGAAGTCGTCCTGCCCGGCCTGGAAATTATCCCGAGCCTCCAACTTCAGCAGCCTGACATCGTCTACCCCTGCTGCACCCACATCCGATGTCCCTGAACCTAAGCAGCGCGGCGTGCCCCGTCCCTCACTTCCCCTGAGGAACGTCAATGCCGACGACACGAGAATCTCTGCCTGTATTGTGGGAAACCAGGACATTATGTGAGATCGTGTCCAGCCAAGATCTGCAAGGGCCAAACTATCTCATCTGCCAGCAAGACCATCCTGCCAGCTCACCTGGCTCTGCCCATAGTATTACAGCTTCCGGGAAGAAGTATTTCTATTTCCGCTGTAATTGACTCTGGTGCCTGTAGCTGCTTTATGGACTTGTCTTTCATTGCAAAACATCAAATTCCTTTGCGGCCTAGGGCCCAGGGACTTTCAGTACATCTGGCCCGACGGGTCTGCCATTAAATCTGGACTGGTGACTCAGCAGACTATACCCTTGCCTGTTGTTATTGGCGATAGTCACAAGGAATTGCTATGCCTGGATGCCATTGCATCCCCTCTGTTCCCCATAATCCTTGGCATGCCGTGGCTCCAAGCACATAACCCTCTTATCAACTGGGTCGAAGGGGAAGTCAAGTTTCACTCTTCCTACTGCATCCAACACTGCTTGCCGAAATTCTCTCCTGATCTACCATCCCTGTTATGCTTGGATTCTGATGCTGAAACCCGCTCATCTATACCAGTTGCATACCATGACTTTTTAGATGTGTTTAGCAAAAAGCTGAAACTCTCCCTCCACATCGACCATATGACTGCCCGTTTGATCTCATCCCGGGTGTTGAGGTCCCTTTTGGAAGGGATTTTTCCCTCTGTCAGAATTGGAGCTTGTCGCCCTAAAAGACTATATAGACGATAATCTAAAGAAAGGCTTCATTCGCCCCTCCACTTCTCGGAGCGGGTATAACTTTTGTGGAGAAGAAAGATCATTCCCTTCGTCCATGTATAGATTATCTTGAACTCAATAAAGTTATGGTCAAGAACCAATATCCTCTGCCCTTGGTTCCCGAATTGTTCCAGAGGTTGGAAGCAGCAACCATATTTACAAAACTGGACCTCCGAGGGGCTTATAATCTGGTACGGATCCGGGAGGGAGACGAGTGGAAGACGGCTTTTCGCTCCCGATTCGGGCATTTCGAATATCTGGTGATGCCGTTTGGCCTATGCAATGCTCCAGCAACATTCCAGCACTTTATTAACGATATTTTCCGTGATTACCTAGACCTGTTTGTTGTAGTGTATCTGGATGACATCTTAATTTTCTCTGCTTCCTTTGATGACCACCGCAGGCATGTTAAGAACGTATTGAGCAGACTACGACAGCACCGGCTATACGCTAAGCCAGAGAAGTGCGAGTTCGAGCGACAAAGCATTACATTTTTGGGACTAATCATCTCCACCGAAGGTGCCAAGATGGACCCACAAAAGGTCACGGCCATCCTAGATTGGCCAGCCCCAGTGGACGCTTTGTCGGGTTCTCAAACTTTTACCGAAAATTCATCAGGGGATTTTCAGCCATCATATCACCCATCACGCAACTGACCAAACAAGGTATCCGTTTTCAGTGGTCCCCTGAGGCTCAAAATGCTTTTGAATCTCTTAAGAAACTATTCACTTCCGCACCAGTTCTGAAGCACCCTGACCCAGCATTACCCTATGTATTGGAAGTAGACGCGTCAGAAACGGCAGTCGGAGCAGTACTATCCCAAAGGCAGGGACCCAAGGCTTTGTTACACCCAGTTGCCTTTTTCTCCCGCAAATTGTCAAACTCTGAAAGGAATTATGACGTCGGAGATCGAGAACTTCTGGCCATTAAGAATGCATTGGAGGAATGGAGGTACCTCTTAGAAGGAGCAGCACATCCGATCCTGATCTATACGGATCATAAGAACCTGGAATATCTGAGGACTGCCAAGAGACTCAAACCACGCCAGGCTAGATGGGCACTCTTCTTTTCCAGGTTCTCTTTCCATCTCACGTACAGGCCAGGATCTAAAAACACCAAAAATGATGCACTCTCTCGGATGTTCTGTGATACCAGAACATCCGAGCTCCGCCTGACACTATCCTGTCTTCTGAGGACTTTTTGCTACTTCAGGGAGACCTGCTCTCTCAAATTAAACAGGCTTCTGTGAATGTCCCTTCATCTATTGGAATAATGTTGCAGGCCAGGGATGATCTGCTTTGGCACAAGGACAAAATATTCATACCAGAAAATCTACGTGTCTGTCTTGGGATTATGTCATGACCACAGGTTAGCCGGACACTTCGGGACCCGTAAAACTGCTGAACTTGTGCAACGCACATTCTGGTGACCACAAGTGGAAAAAGACTGCAAGGGCTATGTAGAGTCCTGTACCACTTGCATACGAAATAAGAACAGTAAAACCAAAGCTTGGGACTTGCTGAAGCCGCTATCAGTCCCGGAGAGACCCTGGAAGAATATCTCAATCGATTTAATCGTGGAGCTTCCTCCATCAGACGTTTTTTCCACCATCTTTGTGGTGGTAGACCAATTATCCAAAATGGCCCACTTCCTGCCCATGAAAGGCACACCATCTGCCCCGGAAACAGCCCAAATTTTTGAGAAAGAAATTGTGAGACTCCACAGAGTTCCAACAAACATCGTGTCAGACCGGGGGTACAGTTCACCTCAAGGTTTTGGAGGTCTCTATGTGAAACCTTGGGGATCGAGTTATCGTTTTCTTCCGCATACCACCCCCAAACGAATGGGCAAACGGAAAGAACCAATCAGACTCTTGAGCAGTATTTACAGTGTTTTTCCTCATTCTCACAAGATGACTGGGCCGCATTACTTCCGTTAGTGGAATTCGCTTATAACAACTGCATCCACTCTGCCACAAAACAGTCTCCATTTTTTGCCAATTACAGATTTAACCCATCATTTCTGACCAGTACCTGCTGTTCTGGAAACCATAAATTTCTTTGATACCAACAACAAATTACTACAGACAACTATGACTAAAGCTCAAGAATACGACAAACAGGTCTTTGATAAGAAGAGGCTGGGAGAGTTAATACTGGAACCTGGTGATCGGGTTTGGCTATCCACAACAAACCTAAAACTAACGTGCCCCTCTAAGAAGTTAGGCCCTAAATTTATGGGACCCTTCCCGGTAAGGAGAAGGATCAACGACGTGGCCTACGAGCTAGAACTGCCGGATTCCTTTAAGATACATCCTGTCTTTCACGTGGCTTTATTAAAACTAGGGATGAGCCGAACACCCCCCCCCGGTTCGGTTTGCACCAGAACCTGCAAACGGACCGAAAGTTCGCGCGAACCCTATTAAATACAATGGACGCGAACGTTTGAAATCTAAAGTGCTAATTATAACGGCTAATATGCATGTTATTGTCCTAAGAGGGTTTGGGGACCCGGGTTCTGCCCCAGGGGACATGTATCAATGCAAAAAGAAGTTTTAAAAACGGCCGTTTTTTTCGGGAACAGTCATTTTAATGATGCATAAAGTGAAAAAAAAAGTGAAATATTCCTTTAAGTATCGTACCTGGGGGGTGTCTAAAGTATGCCTGTGAAGTGGCATGTGTTTCCCGTGTTTAGAACTGTCCCTGCACAAAATGAAATTTCTAAAGGAAAAAAAGCCATTTAAAACTGCTTGCGACTTTAATGTCATGTCTTGTCCTGGCAATATGGATGAAAATCTTTGAGAAAAATGGCATGGCTACCACATCAACTCCCCCCCCCCACCCCAGCCCATTACCAGCCCCTTTGGGTCTTGTATGGATATTAAGGGGAACCCCGCACCCAAAATAAAAAAAGGCCCTATATACTCTGAACAGCAGTATACAGGCGGTGCAAACAAGACAGGGACTGTAGGTTTGTTAAGTAGAATCTGTTTGTAATTTTGAACAGGTACATTGTTTAGGTGTAGCTCCAGCCAAAAAATATATTTTTAAGCTTTTTGGAAAACATAGGGAAGGGTTATCACCCCTGTAACATTTGTTTTGCTGTCTGTGCACCTGTTCAGAACATTTCACCTCACTTTCCGTCCCAATGACAAATGTTTTTGGAAAAGTGGGGTTTTTATTGAAACAAGGATTGGTGATAAAGCATCAGTAGAGAGGAGACACCTTTTTCCCATATTAACTCTTACAGGAGAGAATTTCCCTTCCTAGGGGTAGATTTCCTCTCACTTCCTTTTGTCTCCTTCCGTTTGCAAGTAGGATTCGTTTGTAAGTTGGATGTTTGAAAGTAGGGGCCTGCCGTATATACTATTAGATGTTGGTGTTGCCACAACACTGTGAGCCCTCACAGTTACTCTTGGTGGGCACTGGAACGCCCTGCTGTGAACTATTATATCAGGAATTGTAATTACATGCCATTGTTGAACAGTGGTAGGAAAAATTGGGCCTTTGGTGGTGGTGCTGGTGCTACAACACTGTAAGCCCTCACAGTTACTCTTGGTGGGCGCATGAATGGGCCCTACTGTTAATTATTAGATCAAGAATTGTAATTGCATACCCCTGTTGAAGAGGGGCATAAAAATTGGGCCATTGGTGGTGATGGTGGTGGTGGTGTTGCCACAACACTGTAAGCCCTCACAGTTACTCTTGGGCGCAGGAATGGGCCCTGCTGTGAATTATTAGATCAAGAATTGTAATTACATGCCCCTGTTGAACAGGGGCAGAAAAATTGGGCCTTAAGCACTGGTGCCACAACACTGCAACCCCTCACAGATACTGTACTTGGAGCACAGCAATGAGCCCTGTTGCAAAGTATTGCATCAAAAATTGTAATTACACGCCCCTGTTAAACAGGGGCTGACAAATTGGGCCTTAGGCACTGGTGCTGGTGCCACGACACTGCAACCTCTCCCAGATACTCTAGTTGGAGTGCAGGAATGAGCTCTGCTGCAAAGCATTGCATAAAAAATTGTAATTACATGCCCCTGTTAAACAGGGGCTGAAAAATTGGGCCTTAGCCACTGATGGCGGCACCCAGAAACAAAAATGTTCTTCCAAGCTATCATCAGGAATCGGATCATTGAGGAGGAGGAGGATAGTCAGTCAACATAACAGGCCAGTCACTTAGCATCAGCATAGGCAGTCTTGAAGGGATGTGACATTTCAAAATAAATTATTCTGTTATATCAGCTTCAGGTGCTTGGTAGCTGGTGGTGATCCAAGACTGGTTCATCTTTATGAAGGTCAGTCGATCAACCGAGTCGGACAGGCGCACCCTGTGATCCGTGACAAAGCCTCCAGCAGCACTGAATGTGCGTTCCGAAAGAACGCTGGATGCAGGACAGGCCAGTAGCTCAATTGCATACTGTGCAAGCTCTGGCCAGTGATCCATCCTCAAGACCCAGTAAGCCAGAGGATTTTCGGTGGGAAAGGTGTCCAACTCTGACCTTGCTCCTAGGTATTCCTGCACCATGTATATCAGATGCTGGCGATGGTTGCTGGAACCGATCATACCTTGGGGCTGCGGACTAAAAAATTGTCTGAACGCATCGGTCAGACGGCCACCTTCCCCACCGCTCCTTCTTTGACTGACCGAAGCCTCAGCAACTCGTTGTCCAGGACCAGGAGTTTGTAACCTCCCAGTCTCTGGGAACACATTGCACAGACCTTTCTGCAAGGCCTCCCGGAGATGTCTCATCCTCTGCTCCCTCTGCGACGGTAAGATAAGGTCCGCAACCTTACCCTTGTACCGTGGATCAAGGAGAGTGGCCAGCCAGTAATGGTCCCTCTCCTTGATCTGAAGAATACGAGGATCCTTCCGCAGACTTTGCAGGATCAGGGAGGCCATGCAGCGTAGGTTAGCTGAAGCATTCGGTCCAGAGTCTTCTGGGTCACTAAGGACGACATGATCCGCAGCCACCTCCTCCCAGCCACGTACAAGTCCACGGGTTTTTTGGGACTGTAAATCATCCCTAAAAGACTGCTGCTGATGAGGCTGAGTGCCAGGCTCCACCTCCATGCTGACACAATCCTCCTTCTCCTTCTCCTCGTCATCTTCCTGTGTGATGGGTGGGACAGAAGGAACACTGTCTGGGTAAAGGGGGCCTTGAGAGGCAAGGAAGTCCTCCTCTTCCTGCCTCTGTTCTGCCTCAAGTGCCCTGTCCATTATTCCACGCAGCGTATGCTCCAACAGGTTGACAAGAGGTACAGTGTCACTGATGCATGCACTGTCACTGCTCACCATCCTCGTGGCCTCCTCAAATGGTACCAGGACAGTGCATGCATCCCTGATCATGCCCCACTGGCGTGGTGAAAAAAACCCGAGCTCCCCTGACCCTGTCCTGGTGCCGTAGTCGCACAGGTACTCATTGATGGCCCTATGCTGCGTGTGCAGCCGCTGCAGCATGGCCAACGTTGAGTTCCACCTGGTGGGCATGTCACATATAAGGCGGTTCTTGGACAGGTTCAACTCCTTTTGCAGCTCAGCAAGCCGAGCACTGGCATTATATGATCTGCTACAATCGGACGTCGGTGTACTGCTAGCAGAGTGCCCGCAAGTACTTGGCTGTGACACACCTAATTCTACACCTTCATTCCTCTCAGTGCAGGTTTCAGAGAGGACTGAAGGTATAGTGGGGTTGGAGATCCCAGCTGATGAGGAGCAAGGAGAGGTCCGCTTTGTTCTTTTGTGTGGGTCTTTAAGGTACGCTTGCCAACGAGCTGCATGGCAGGTCAACATATGTCTGGTCAAGCATGTGGTGCCCAAGCGGCTGATGTTTTGGCCATGCGAGATATGCTTGAGACATATATTACAAATAGCAGCGGTGCGATCTGATGCACTCGACTCAAAAAAGGCCCACACCAAAGAACTTTTGGAATAACGAGCAGAGGCAGTGCCCTGCACAGGCGGAGCTCTGCGGTGTGATTCAGTCGGTGTGCTGCCCTTACGCTGGCCCCCGGAGGGCATCTTGTCTCGTTGGAGATGTGCCTCCTCCTCATCCTCCTCCTCCTCCTCCTCCTCTCTCCTATCAGGCACCCACATGGAGTCAGTGACCTCATCATCCCCTCCCTCCTCATCACTGGAGCCAATCTGCCAGTATGCTGCAGCTGCTGGAACATGACTACCAGATTGCTGTCCTTCTTGAGCATCCCCTCTCTCTGCGCTCACGCTACTGCCTTCCTCTAGCTGGATATCATCATCAGACCCTTCAAAACGCTGGGCATCCTCCTGGAGCATGTACCCAACACTGTGCTCAAACAGTTCGGGGACTCCTCAGGAGGACATGGTGGGTCTAGGGAAGGAGTGACTGATGACATTGATACAAGGGAAGAGGACGCTTTGGTAGCCGCTTTGCCAGTACCCAGAGCTTGGGTGAGAGAGGATGAGGAGGATGAGGAGGGCTTGGTCATCCACTCTACCAAGTCTTCGGCATGATGCGGCTCAACACGTCCAGCTGCCGAAAATAAGGACAAGCGTGTCCCATGGCCACGTGCTGATGACGATGCACCGCATCCACGACCAGCACTGTTGTCTCTAGTCACAGAGCCTGCTTGCCCTCTTTTATTGGCTCGTGACTGTCTGCCTCTTCTTGTTGGCCTTCCAGACATAGTAATGGACTGCAGGGAGATGGGAAACCCAGGAATTAAAGTAGTGTATATTGTGCTGGAGGCACACAACACCCACTAACTCCTGCAGATGCCTTTATTAGAGAAAACCAGCAATAAAGGGTAGATACAGTAGTATACTGTGCTGTGCTGGAGGGACACAACACCCACTAACTCCTGCAGATGCCTTTATTAGAGAACACCAGCAATAAAGGGTAGATACAGGTGTATACTGTGCTGTGCTGGAGGGACACAACACCCACTATGTCACAGATCAGCTGCGGAGCTGATCTGTGTCTTACCTATACTGCTGTAGGTTGGCTGGCACCTGTTGTTCCACAAGCTTGTGTTCAGCTCTGCTGCACTCAGCAGCTATGGGTGTCGCCGGCTTCACCTGTGGCTTAATATATCCTTCCTTCCTGCTACTTCCTGTCCAGCCTCCCATGTGCCTCACTATTTAAATTTCTGGTTGCTTGAGCAACACTTATTTCAGAGCTCCCTGCCTGTAACCTACTTAACCAGACTTCTTGTGTACCGAATCGGCTAGTCCTCCTGTTTACGTTGTCTGCTGCCCGCCCCGACCTTGGCTCGATATCCGGCTCTCCTTTTGCTTTATCCATCCATCCATCCCTCTGAGTCTTCTGGTACTCTCCTCGTGAGCAGGGTGAACCTAGGGGTCGTGACCTGGGGTCAGCACGCAGCTAAGCCCAAACCCTCGTGAGGCCCTTAGATTCCACGCCCTGGGGGATCCCGTGTCACCTGCTCGCATGTGGGCTCACTTCAGTACCATTGTGACACACTAACTCCTGCAGATGCCTTTATTAGAGAACACCAGCAATAAAGGGTAGATACAGGTGTATACTGTGCTGGGGCACACAGCACCCACAAACTCCTGCAGATGCCTGTATTATAGAACAGCAAAAAAGTGTAGATACAGGTGTATACTGTGCTGGGGCACAGAACACCCACTAACTCCTGCAGATGCCTGTATTATAGAACAGCAAAAAAGTGTAGATACAGGTGTATACTGTGCTGGGGCACACAACACCCACTAACTCCTTCAGATGCCTGTATTATAGAACAGCACAAAAGTGTAGATACAGGTGTATACTGTGCTGGGGCACACAACACCCACTAACTCCTGCAGATGCCTGTTATATAGAACAGCAAAAAAGTGTAGATACAGGTGTATACTGTGCTGGGGCACACAACACCCACTAACTCCTGCAGATGCCTGAGAAAAGAACACACTGTCCCTGCCTATCTAGCTTAGAGAACAGTAATAAAGGGTAGATACAGGTGTATACTGTGCTGGAGCACACAACACCCACTAACTCTTGCAGATGTCTGAGAAAAGAACACACTGTCCCTGCCTATCTAGCTTGGAGAACAGTAATAAAGGGTAGATACAGGTGTATTCTGTGCTGGGGCACACAACACCCACTAACTCCTGCAGATGCCTGAGAAAAGAACACACTATCCCTGCCTATCTAGCTTAGAGAACAGTAATAAAGGGTAGATACAGGTGTATACTGCGCTGGAGGCACACAACACCCACTAACTCCTGCAGATGCCTGAGAAAAGAAGACACTGTAGAACACACTGTCCCTGCCTATGTAGCTCTTTCTCTGCATGCCGGAACACACTACACAAGGCCGCCGCGCTGGCGGCCTTTTATAGTGTGGGGCGTGTACTAAACCCCCCTGAGCTATGATTGGCCACAGGCATCCTGTGGCCAATTATGGCTCTCCTCGCTGCCGGCGCTGTGATTGGCCAAGCATGTGGGGTCACAGTGCATGCTTGGCCAATCACAGTGCCGGCAATGCAGTGCGATGGCGCAGTGCATTGTGAGCCGTTCGCGTCACACAAATTTGGCGCGAACGGCCCACAAAGTTCTGGTTTCGCCGAACAGGCGATGTTCGACTCGAACACCGAGCTCATCCCTAATTAAAACCTGTGACCCCTGATCCATTCCCTGACCGGGATACGGGCCCACCCGAACCAATATTAATCGACGGGACTGAAGAATTCGAAGTCGAGGCAATTCTGGACTGTAGAAAAAGAAGAAATCAGATCCAGTATCTCGTTAAGTGGAAAGGGTATGGCCTGGACGAGAATTCATGGGAACCTGAGGATAATGTCCACGCTGAAAGACTTGTTCAGGCATTCAAGAGATCCCACCCTTTGAAGTTTTCCAGATTGGGCATCCGAAGGCTGCCCATTGGGAGGGGGCAATGTCAGGAAAGGCATGCCAGCAGTCAAAATGGCGATAGTGGCGCGTTGGCCCGCGCTGGTGTGCTCATGCGCGGTAGCGGCGCACAGGCGGGAGCGCGCGGTGATGGCTCTTGGCACCAAATGGGGCTATTTAAAGGGACTGATGCCTGGGCTCCTTGCTGTCCGGTCTACAGTGTTACCTGAGACCTCTGATCCCTGTTTACCTGTATCCTGCTCCAGCTGACCCTACCTGGCTTGCTTTGACCATCCCTGCTTATCTGCCTGCATCTGACCTCGGCCTGTGTTGACTACGTCCCTGCCTGCTCCTCCTGCTACCTTGCTGTCAGCCTGTTGCCAAACCTGCATGTACCAGAGACCACGTTCCTGTCTACCCCATCTTCTACCTTTTTTTCAGCCTGTTGCCGAACCTGCCTGTACCTGAGACCACGTTCCTGTCAACCCCATCTGCTACCTTGCTGTAAGCCTGTTGCCAAACCTGCCTGTACCTGAGACCACGTTCCTGTCTGCCCGTCTACTATCCTGCTGCCAGCCAGTGCCTAAACCTGCTTGTACCTGATCCTCAGCCAGTGCCTAAACCTGCTTGTACCTGATCCTGCTCCAGTGTTCACCTGCCTTGGACCGGTGTACCCATTCTTCCAGTCCATCTGACAGCACCTGCCTGAGCTCCCGTTTCCAGTCTGACAGCTGTTTCCGCGTCCCTTCCAGTTCCTGCTCCAGTTCCGGTCCAGCTCGTCTACCAGCAACCTTGCCAGTCTCTCGTGCGACTCTGCACTCCTGCACCTCCTGTCTTCACTACCAGGGGCCTCGAGTGAGAGGTGTAAGAGGCCTCCCTCTGCATATCAGACTCTTCTACCAGGTACGTGACAGGGGGGTTCTGTATTGTAGGGGGTCTGTAATGTAGGGGGTTCTGTATTGTAGGGGGGGTCTGAAATGTAGGGGGGTTCTGTATTGTAGGGGGATTCTTTATTGTAGGGGGGTTCTGTATTGTAGGGGGGTCTTTAATGTACGGGGTTCTGTACTGTAGGGGGGGTCTGAAATGAAGGGGGTTCTGTATTGTAGGGGGGTCTGAAATGTAGGGGAGGTTCTGTATTGAAGGGGGGTCTGTAATGTAGGGGGGTTCTGTATTGTAGGGGGGTCTGAAATGTAGGGGGATCTGTAATGTAGGGGGGGTCTGTATTGTAGGGGGTCTGTAATGTAGGGGGGTCTGAAATGTAGGGGGGTTCTGTATTCTGGGGGGGTCTGAAATGTAGAGGGGGGGTCTGAAATGTAGGGGGTTCTGTATTGTAGGGGGGTCTGTAATGTAGGGGGGTTCTGTATTGTAGGGGGGTCTGAAATGTAGGGGGTTCTGTATTTTAGGGGGGTCTGCAATGTCGGGGGGGCTGTATTGTAGGGGGTCTGTAATGTAGGGGGGTTCTGTATTGTAGGGGGGTTCTGTATTGTAGGGGGGTCTGTATTGTAGAGGGGGGTCTGTAATGTAGGGGGGTCTGTATTGTAGGGGGGTCTGTAATGTAGGGGGGTCTGTACTGTAGGGGGGTATGTACTGTAGGGAGGGGGTATGTATTGTAGAGGGGGTCTGTAATGTAGGGGGTTTGTATTGTAGAGGGGGCTGTAATGTAAGGGGGGTCTGTATTGTAGAGGGGGTCTGCACTGTAGGGAAAGGGGTCTGCACTATAGGGAGGGGGTCTGCACTGTAGGGAAGGGGTCTGTACTGTAGGGAGGTCTGTGTAACATGCAGGGGGTCAAGAACTGTTAGGGGGTGTCTGTGTAGCAAACTGTGGGGGCTGTGTAATGTAAAAGGGTCCAGAGGTGCAGGGTGCTGTGTAATGTAAAACGGTCCAGAGGTGCGGTGCTATGTAATGTAAAGGGGTCCAGGGTGCTGTGTAATGTAAAGGGGTCCAGAGGTGCAAGGTGCTGGAACCCCACATCCCATCATTAATCGCCGCCGCGGAGCACCGCCGCCGCCCCCCCCCCCCCCCGGGCTGCTTAGTCTAAAATGCCTGGGCCTATTTTTTGTCCCAGTCCGGGCCTGGATACCAGGTTACCCTATTGCCTTTCTGTTATGTAAAAATGCAAATTTTGCAAGGCTACATCTGATTTTAAAACATAGGGATTCTGCCCTGGTTTTTGGTTTAGCCATGAATAAACTCTTCTCCTCATAAAGACTCTTCTCCCTCTGATATCTCCTCCGCTGCAGTTTCATCTTCTGTTCCAAAATCTTTTCTCAGTAACACTATTAAATCCCACAATATGAGCAGCCAATCCCCCAGGCCTGAGCTCTGGAGTAGGAGTGTGCTGTCCATGGAGCCTATTTAAAAATGGAAAGAAATGTATGTGCCATTTATACAGTGACTTTGATAAATTCTAAAAAGTCCCAAGAGGATGCTTTTCTTCGTAGTGGGTTCCCTGCTGTACCTACGGCCCTGTTCACACTTGAGCGTTTTGTAGCTTGTAGCTCGAAGATCAAAAACGCTAAACAAGCGCAAACCTATTGTTTTCTAGACATGTGCGCGGTCAATAAATTTGTTTCATTTTGTTCCGTTTCGTTTCGTATTAGACGAAAATTTGAAATTCAATTTGGATTAGTTTCGTACGAAATATGAATTTTTGTTAGATTCGTTAATTTTTCGTAACAATTACGAACATTCGTTATGATGAATTTAAAAAGCAAAAAATACCTTTCTCAATTATGCTCATTATGAGGGGCTCCCACCATCCCTGTGCTGTGCTGACTTCCTCCTGGGGCTGTACCTCTGCTGTGCTCATTATGAGGAGCTCCCACCATCGCTGTGCTGTGCTCATTATGAGGGGCTCCCACCATCGCTGTGCTGTGCTGACTTCTTCCTGGGGCTGTACCCCTGCTGTGCTCATTATGAAGGGCTCCCACCATCCCTGTGCTGTGCTGACTTCCTCCTGGGGCTGTACCCCTGCTGTGCTCATTATGAGGGACTTCCATCATCCCTGTGCTGGGCTGACTTCCTGGGTTTTTAACTTCATCATAACGAATAATCGTAATTATTATGACAATAATAAAACGATATTAACAAACATTCTTATTTTGTCCAATTCTGAATCTCCCATCGACTACCAGTACCAGTCTGAGCAGTCTCCCACTCGAAACGAAATTTGTCAACGAAATTTCGTATTTTGTATAAAATTCGTAAGAATAGAAATTCATATTTCGGATGCTTCTGAATGTACGAATTTTCGGAAATTCGTACGAATTCTCGATTCGTACGAAATTAATCGCACATGTCTATTGTTTTCAATAGCCCTTGTTCACATCTGAGTGTCCTGTCACTTGTAGCAAAATTTCTCAGCTATGAGGAAAGATTAGATGAACTTAATTTTTTTCCCTCTTGAGAAGGGGAGATTAAGCACTTAAGCCCCGGACCAATATGCAGCTTAAAGACCTGGCCACTTTTCGGCACTGCGTCGCTTTAACTGAAAATTGCGTGGTCGTGCGACGTGGCTCCCAAACAAAATAGGTGTCTTTTTTTTCCCCACAAATAGAGCTTTCTTTTGGTAGTATTTGATCACCTCTGCGGTTTTTATTTTTTGCGCTATAAACAAAAATAGAGCGACAATTTTGAGAAAAATGCAATATTTTTACTTTTTGCTATAATAAATATCCCCAAAAAATCTATAATTTTTTTTTTCCTCAATTTAGGCCGATACGTACTCTTCTACATATTTTTGGTAAAAAAAATAGCAATAAGCGTTTATTGATTGGTCTGCACAAAAGTTATAGCGTTTACAAAATAGGGGGTCGTTTTATGACATTTTTTTTTTTTTACTAGTAATGGCGCCAATTTGTGATTTTTTTCGTGACTGCGACATTATGGCGGACACATCGGACACTTTTGACACTATTTTGGGACCATTGTCATTTTTACAGCGACCAGTGCTATAAAAATGCACTGGTTACTTGAAAAATGACACTGGCAGTGAAGGGGTTAACCAGGAGGGGGCTATTACAGGGAACAGACGATCAGTGACAGGCTCACTAGGAAGCACGGGGAGAGGTTTGTTTACACTTACCTCTCCCCGTTCTTCCTCTCTGTGACCCGATCGCGGGACACCAGCGGCGATCGGGTCCGCTGTTCCCGCGGGGACGGTCACGAAGAAGAGGACCGGGTCGCGAGCGACCCACGGCTGGGCTCTTAAAGGGGACGTACCTGTACACCCATGTGCCGTGCCATTCTGCCGACGTACATCGGCGTGTGGCGGTCCTCAAGCGGTTAAGGGGGGATATGATTAACATGTATAAATTCATAAGTGGTCCATATAGTGAATTTGGTGTTGAGTTATTCACTTTAAGGTCATCACAGAGGACAAGGGGGCACACTTTACATCTAGAGGAAAAAAGATTTCATCTCCAAATACGGATAGGTTTCTTCACAGCAGGGATGAGCCGAACACCCCCCTGTTCGGTTCGCACCAGAACCTGCGAACAGACAAAATGTTCGTGTGAACTTTAGAACCCTATTAAATACAATGGACTCGAATGTTCGAAATCTAAAGTGCTAATTATAAAGGCTTCTATGCAAGTTATTGTCCTAAAAACATGAGTTCGACTCGAACTCGAAGCTCATCCCTACTTCACAGTAAGAGCTGTGAAAATGTGGAATAGACTCCATGCAGAGGTGGTTCTGGCCAGCTCAGTAGATTGCTTTAAAAAAGGCCTGGATTCTTTCCTAAATGTACTGTACATAATATAATTGGGTACTGACATTTATAGGTAAAGTTCATGCGGGGAAAATCCGATTGCTTCTCATGGGAACAGGAAGGATTTTTTTCACCTGCTATAGCAAATTGTATTATGCTTTGCTGGGGTTTTTCGCCTTCCTCTGGATCAGCCGTGGGTATAGAATTGTGTATATGGGATTGTATTTATTTATTTATGTTGTTTTTATTTTTTAGTTGAACTAGATGGACTTGTGTCTTTTTTCAACCTGACTAACTATGAAAGTGAACATGGCTGGATTTGAGCGTAAATATTAATCAAAATCAGATAACCCATGTTTATATAATGTAAGTGAAAAAATGTTCATGGAAGAGGATACGTTAAAGTATGGTACTCCTTTCAAAATCGTCGTTTAACCCTCCAGGGGTCAGTACGTCCTGAGATAAAATCCAGAACATTTCTCTCTGGCAGAGCTTACGATAACGCTCAGCTGGGGGGAGGTCTCTAGGCATCGTCTCAATAACCCAAACCTTTAAACCTACAGTAGATTTGTTGTGATATTTGAGGAAATGCCTAGACACACTATGGATATCCAATTCCTCAGTAACGAAACAGTGATGTTCGCCGAAACGCTTACGTAATGGCCTTATTGTCCTACCTACATAAAAAGGGCGGCAAGGGCATGTCAAGCAGTAGACCACGTGGTCAGTGGAGCATGTGTAAAATACCTTGAGAGGATATGTTTTCCCTTTTACACAAAAATCCTTCTGACCATGTTTGACAAACCGACAGGTGGGAATTGAATGAACTCCAGGGATTGCCCATGTAGTGGCCAGTGAACTGAACAGGCAAATCCAAAAAATTCAAAGCAGAAATAGAGTCAGGAAAAGCTGAAGGTAAGGGTTAGTCCCAGGCAAATATATTCAGGGATAAGCTAAAGATCTCAGCAGGAAGCAGGTTAAGGCTAAAACTGAGGATAGTCATGACCAGTAATAAATCCAAAAAGCATGTAAGAAGCCAGAAACTAAACACATCTTAGGTCTAGCACTGAAAGAAAGTTCTGCACTTTACTGATTAAAGCCACATCATAGTGCTGAGTAGACATGTGCAATTTGTTTAGTTCCGAATTTCCTTTTTAACTAATTTTGACAAATTGGTTAATTCCGAAATTTCTGAATTTCCGAAATTTTAAGTTTCAGGATTTTCGGTTTTCAGAAATTTCGAATTACGAATTTTCGGATTTCAGAATAATCGAATTCCGAATTTTCGAATTCCGAATTTTCAAATGCCGAAATTTCGAATTTCCGAAATTTTGAAAATTCGGAATTTCGTAAATTTGAAAATTCGAAATTTCAGAAATTCGAATTTCGGAATAACAAAATTTTGGAAATTCCAAAATTCCAAAATTCTAAATTCGGAAATTAGAAAATTCAAAGTTAGGAAATTTGGAAATTAGAAATTTCGGAAATTTGGAAATTAGAAATTTCGGAAACTTGGATATTCAAAAATTTGAAGAGCGCAAATTCGAAAATTTAAAATTCGAAGTTCCGAAATTCGAAATTTCAAAAATTTTGGAAATTTGGAAATTCAAAATTTCGGAAATTCTAAAATCAGAAATTCGAAAATTCACAAATCGGAAATTCGAAAATTCGAAGTTAGGAAATTCGAAAATTCAACATTAGGAAATTCGAAAATTCAACGTTAGGAAATTTGAAAGAAAATTCCAATACCTGTAATTTAATAGTTATTATTAGTTGGTTATTATTTCACATTTTACTGATTTTCTTTAATTTTTTTCAGATTTTTAAAAAAATTGCAATTCAAAAATCGGAAATGAGAAATTTCCACATTTTTGAATTTCCCAATTCTCAAATTTCCGAATTCCCAATTTTATAATTTCCAGAATTTCCGAAAGAAGCAAAAAAAACAAATGAAACGAAAACAAACAAATTTTTCGGCAGTGCACATTTCTAGTGCTGAGCATCATCCTTTTCTACACATTTTTCTTTTTCTTTAGCATCTCAAATTTTTTGGGTCTGTTTAGTTTCAATTTTTTATAATTTTTTTAAAGATATTTTTATTAAGTTTAAGATAAACCAACATACTAAAAACAAAAACGTTGGTTATTCATGGTAGTCCATAAATGTGTAATACACTTGAACATTCAATAAACAGATATCAATTCACATGTCTCCTGTGGTTAATAAGTGGGGTTGAGCTCCGAGTTCGAGTCAAACTCATGTTCGACTCGAACATTGCCTGTTCGCCCGTTCGCCGAACAGCAAACAATTTGGGGTGTTCGCAGCAAATTCGAAAGCCGCGGAACACCCTGTAAAAGTCTATGGGAGAAATCTAAAGGCTTATATGCAAGTTATTGTCATAAAAAGTGTTTGGGGACCTGGGTCCTGCCCCAGGGGACATGTATCAATGCAAAAAAAAGTTTTAAAAACGGACGTTTTTTCGGGAGCAGTGATTTTAATAATGCTTAAAGTGAAACAATAAAAGTAAAATATTCCTTTAAATTTCTTACTGGGGGGGGGGTGTATAGTTTGCCTACAGGCAGCGCCTGTTTCCCTTGCTTAGAACTGTCCCTGCACAAAGTGTAATTTCTGAAGGAAACAAAAGTCATTTAAAAGCACTCGCGGCTATTAATGAATTGTCGGCTTTTTGTGACCTTTTTTCCTTCAGAATTGACATTTTGTGCAGGGACAGTTCTAAGCAAGGGAAACAAGCGCTGCTTTATACATACTGTGACAGCAGGAAGGTAAAGTCACCTGGTTGCATCCAGGGGGGTAGACATATTTCGCCCAGATTCAGGCTTTACGCCGACTTATACAACTAGGTGGAGAGTTGTATAAGGCTAGTGGGCTCATGGATGACTCATACCTCTAGGGAGAGGGCTGGGCGTCGTGCAGACAGGGAGTTGATGAGACCAGCTGAAGCTTGTCAGCTCATTTAGGCCTCTATAAGAACTCCCAGCCTCATTAGATGTTAGCTCATGCCTGGAACCAGACCTGTGTGGACTGTCTAGGGAGAGTGAACCCCTGTGCGGTGAGACAAAGCCTGTGTGGCTATTTGCTTGGACATTTAAAACCAGGGACTTAGGGACTAGGACAGCACTAGGCTGATCCCAGTTGTTAGTTAGGAAACCTGTATGTTTAGTCAGAGGTCAACTTGACCAGGATTTATTTTGGTTATGTTTCTTTTGCTTTGCTGTGTTTTGTCACTGTAAATAGAAAATAAACCGCACCTTTTTTGATTTTGAAAACCACAACCTCCGTTTGCTGGGCCTGTTTTGTGTGGGGAGCCCATCCCGGGGGTCACACACACCCGCTGCCGAGCTAACCCCCTCACAGTTGGTGGAGAACCAGTGGCAGTTTTTTTTTAAGCCAGCATGGAGGAGATACTGAAGCAGCTGGCTCTAGCAAATGCCAATCAACAGCAGACAAATGCAGGTTTGCAAAGGAGCCTTGCAGCCCAGCAGCAGACAAACGCAACTTTGCAACAGAGTCTGGAGGCTCAGCAACGAGCCCAGCAGCAATCTGAGGCCCGCTTCATAGACCTGTTGCAGAAGCAAGAGCAGAGACTACAACAACAGATGGAAGCAGTAATGCAGCAACGTCCGCAGACCAGTGAGGAAAGCCGTCCCACTAATACCGCGTCCTTTGGGGTGAGTCGTTTATTGACAAAAATGACTGGAGAGGATGATCCAGAGGTATTTTTGACCACATTTGAAAGGACCGCTGAAAGAGAAAAGTGGCCTGAGGAGCAGTGGGCTGGACTGGTGGCTCCTCTGTTAACTGGTGAATCGCAGAAAGCTTACTATGACCTAGAGCCTAACCAAGCAAAAGACTATGTGATGCTAAAAGCTGAAATATTGGCAAGGCTGGGTGTCACCCTGGCTGTCCGGGCTCAGCGTGTGCATAACTGGACTTTCCAGCTTGGAAAACCCCCCAGGTCTCAAATGTATGATCTCATTCACCTGAGCAGAAAGTGGCTACAGCCAGAGACTTTGTCCGAACCAAAGATTGTGGAACGTGTTGTAATGGATCGGTTTTTGAGAGCTCTTCCTACTGCCATCCAAAAGTGGGTAAGCCATGGAGACCCAGAGACGGCCGATGGTCTTGTGGATCGTGTGGAGAAATACTTGGCTACAGAGAACCTGACGGCCTCTTCCAGAGACACTCGGACTTTCCACCCTAAGACCAGACCATCCCCAGGGGCGGATAAGAGGATTCCAAGGGGTGAGGGTGGAGAGAGTGAGAGGGTGGGAGCTCTACCCCAAGTTTGGCGAGAACAGCCTGGGAAATCAGCGGCTCAAGAGGCGGCAAGAAGGATCGTTTGCTACCGCTGCCGGCAAGCGGGACATATTGCAGCCAATTGCCCGGTTGTGGAGGAACCCATGCAGTGTGACTTTCTGACGGGCAGACGTCAGTCGCTGTGTGCGACAGTCGCATGCACTGCCATTCGAGGAACTGAGAAAGATTTATGCAAAATGTGTGTTAATGGTAGAAATGTTGTGGTATTGCTGGATTCAGGTAGCCTTGTGACCCTGATAAAGGCTGAGTTAGTTAAAACAGAGGTCTCTGGGAATAGCAAGGTAGCTGTTATTTGTGTGCATGGGGACACCCGAGAGTATCCAGTGACTACAGTGTGTTTCGAGACCCCCAAAGGTACCCTCTCTCATCCAGTGGGCTTAGTATCTCAGTTACCGCATGACGCCATTGTGGGAAGGGATTTTCCGAAGTTCTGGGAACTGTGGGATGATCCTGAGCCCCTCACTGGTGCCCCTATGTACCAGGAATGTGATAGCCAGAACTCCCCTGAGAGTGGTGAGGACTCTCCGGAATTTCCCTTATCAGTATTGGCAGGGGAGACTCAAGAAACTGGAGAGGAGCCCACCTCCTCAGACGAAAACCTACCGTCTGTGGAGTTTTCTGATCTTGAGGTTCACAGGGAAAACTTTGCCACAGAACAGTTGAAAGACCCCGCCCTAATAAAGGCACGGGAAAACGTAGTGAAAATAGATGGCGAGTTAGTGAACCCAGATAATACCTGCACTTACCCATACTTCAGCGTAGAGAAGGACCTACTGTATCGGGTGGCAAAAAGGGCAGAAGAAACCGTTGAGCAGCTTGTGGTGCCCAAACCTTACAGGAAGTTGGTGTTGGAGTTGGCCCATGGGCACATTCTTGGAGGTCATCTGGGGACAGAGAAAACCCGAGAGAGGGTATTACAGAGATTCTATTGGCCGGGGGTGATGAAGGACGTAGAAAATTATTGTTCCTCCTGCCCTGTGTGTCAGAGGTTGGCCCCGATGCCACATTTCCGTAGCCCGCTGGTCCCTCTACCCATCATTGAGGTCCCGTTTGAGAGGATCGCCATGGATTTGGTAGGTCCTATAATCAAGTCCGCTAGGGGGCACCAGTACATATTAGTTATAATGGACTATGCCACCCGTTATCCAGAAGCGATCCCTCTCCGAAATACCTCGGCCAAAACCATAGCCAAAGAGCTATCTCTTGTTTTTAGCCGGGTGGGTATTTGTAAAGAACTGCTTACGGACCAAGGTACACCCTTTATGTCCCGGGTTATGAAAGAGCTGTGTAAATTGTTCAAAGTGACGCAATTGCGTACGTCTGTGTATCACCCCCAAACCGATGGGCTGGTTGAAAGATTCAACAAAACCCTAAAACAAATGTTGAAGAAAGTGGTGGATAGAGATGGAAAGGATTGGGACTGTTTACTTCCTTATTTGATGTTTGCTATTAGGGAGGTGCCCCAATCCTCTACGGGATTCTCCCCCTTTGAGTTACTGTATGGGAGACACCCAAGAGGGCTGTTGGATATTGCCAAGGAAACTTGGGAAAGTGAGAGTTCTCCCCACAGGAGTGTGATTGAGCATGTCGCCCTGATGCAAGATCGAATTGCACAGGTAATGCCCATCGTGAAGGAACATTTGGCCCAAGCGCAGTTGGCACAGCAGAGAGTGTACAACCGTGGAGCCAAGACCCGTACCTTTTCCCCGGGGGATAGGATATTGGTACTTGTCCCTACGGTTGAAAGTAAATTCCTTGCCAAATGGCAAGGCCCCTACGAGATAATGGAAAAAGTGAGCGAAGTGAATTACAAGGTCAGACAACCAGGAAGGCGAAAGCCCGAACAGATCTATCACGTTAATCTGTTGAAAGCCTGGAGGGATAGAGAGTCCCTAGTCGCAGACACTTGGTCACCAGCTCAAACTGGTTGCGTGATTCCTGAGGTTGGAATAGCAGCCACCTTGTCACAACCCCAACAACAGGAGGTTAAGGAGTTTGTGCTTCGCAACAAGGAGGTATTCTCTGAGCTGCCGGGACAAACATCTGGGGTAGAGCATGACATCATTACCCCGCCCGGTGAAAGGGTGAAGTTAAAACCCTATCGGATCCCAGAGGCTCGACGGGAGGCAATACGGGAGGAAGTACAGAAAATGCTGAACTTAGGGGTGATAGAGGAGTCCCAAAGTGATTGGTCTAGTCCCATCGTGTTGGTGCCTAAACCGGATGGGAGCTGGCGATTTTGTAACGATTTTCGTCAGTTGAACAAAGTTACAAAATTTGACACCTACCCCATGCCACGTATAGATGAGTTGATCGACCGGCTGGGAACAGCCCGATACATGACGACTCTTGACCTCACAAAAGGGTATTGGCAAATCCCCCTGGCCAAGTCGGCCAAAGAGAAAACCGCATTTGTAACCCCAGACGGGGCGTTCCAATATAAAAGAATGCCGTTCGGGTTACAGAATGCGCCGGCCACATTCCAGCGGAAAATGGACCAGATGCTGAGGCCCCATCGGAAGTATGCTGCGGCTTACCTGGATGACGTAATTGTCCATAGCACAGATTGGGCCTCACATCTGCCAAAAGTGCAAGCAGTCCTGGACTCTGTTCGGGAAGCGGGGTTTACGGCTAACCCCAAGAAGTGTACCATTGGGCAGGAGGAGGCCAAATATCTTGGGTACACCATTGGGAGGGGAGTAATAAAACCCCAACTCAACAAAGTCGAGGCCATCCAGAGTTGGCCACGTCCCAACAGCAAGAAGCAGGTACGAGCCTTTCTGGGAATCGCTGGGTATTATCGGCGATTCATTCCCCACTTTGCTTCTAAGGCTGTGCCCCTAACCAACCTGACGAAGGGGAAAGGGTCGGTCATGATTAAATGGACCCCCGAGGCTGAGGCAGCATTCCAATTCTTGAAACAAGCCTTATGTAGCCAGCCAGTGTTGTACTCACCCGACTTCTCTAAAGACTTTGTCGTACAAAGTGATGCGTCAGATGTGGGGTTAGGAGCAGTATTGTCCCAGGTCTGGAACGGGGAAGAGCACCCAGTCATTTACCTCAGCAGGAAGTTGAAGTCCCATGAGGTAAATTACGCCACCGTTGAAAAGGAGTGTTTAGCGGTGAAGTGGGCTCTAGATTCCCTTCGGTACTACCTGCTAGGTAGGCACTTTGACATGGTTACGGATCACGCTCCGTTAAAGTGGATGGCTCAAAACAAGGAAACAAATAGAAGAGTGAATAGGTGGTTCCTGGCCCTCCAGGAATTCAACTTCACAGTAAAGCATCGCCCTGGCGTTCAAATGGGGAATGTGGATGCTTTGTCTCGAGTACATGAATGCCTGATTGCTGGTGTTCCAACCCCGAGGTTAAAACAAGAGGGGGGGGTATGTGACAGCAGGAAGGTAAAGTCACCTGGTTGCATCCAGGGGGGTAGATATATTTCGCCCAGATTCAGGCTTTACGCCGACTTATACAACTAGGTGGAGAGTTGTATAAGGCTAGTGGGCTCATGGATGACTCATACCTCTAGGGAGAGGGCTGGGCGTCGTGCAGACAGGGAGTTGATGAGACCAGCTGAAGCTTGTCAGCTCATTTAGGCCTCTATAAGAACTCCCAGCTTCATTAGATGTTAGCTCATGCCTGGAACCAGACCTGTGTGGACTGTCTAGGGAGAGTGAACCCCTGTGCGGTGAGACAAAGCCTGTGTGGCTATTTGCTTGGACATTTAAAACCAGGGACTTAGGGACTAGGACAGCACTAGGCTGATCCCAGTTGTTAGTTAGGAAACCTGTATGTTTAGTCAGAGGTCAACTTGACCAGGATTTATTTTGGTTATGTTTCTTTTGCTTTGCTGTGTTTTGTCACTGTAAATAGAAAATAAACCGCACCTTTTTTGATTTTGAAAACCACAACCTCCGTTTGCTGGGCCTGTTTTGTGTGGGGAGCCCATCCCGGGGGTCACACACACCCGCTGCCGAGCTAACCCCCTCACAATACAATATACACCCCCCCCCCCAGGTACGAAATGTAAAGGAATATTTCAATTTTACTGCTTCACTTTAAGCATTATTAAAATTACTGCTCCCGAAAAAAACGGCCGTTTTTAAAACTTTTTTTTTGCATCGATACATGTCCCCTGGGGCAGGACCCGGGTCCCCAATCCCTTTTTAGGACAATAACTTGCATATTAGCCTTTATAATTAGCACTTTTGATTTTAAACGTTCGAGTCCATTGTATTTAATAGGGTTCTAAAGTTCACGCGAACTTTAGGTCTGTTCGCAGGTTCTGATGTGAACCGAACAGGGGGGTGTTCGGCTCATCCCTATTAATAAGTGCAAGTTACGAGAAATGACCGCCAGTTTTAGAAAGCAACCACACAGGTAAACATGGTGTAGTGCATGGCATGACCTAGAGTAATATATAAGATGTGGATTGTCACTTGCCACGTCACCTGCCACCAAATGCGGATTGTCACTTGCCACGTCACCTGCCACCAAATGCGGATTGTCACTTGCCACGTCACGGATTGTCACTTGCCACGTCGCCTGCCACCAGATGTGGATTGTCACTTGCCACGTCACCTGCCACCAAATGCAGATTGTCACTTGCCACGTCACCTGCCACACGTTGCGGATTGTCACTTGCCACGTCACGGATTGTCACTTGCCACGTCGCCTGCCACCAGATGTGGATTGTCACTTGCCACGTCACCTGCCACCAAATGCGGATTGTCACTTGCCACGTCACCTGCCACCAAATGCGGATTGTCACTTGCCACGTAACGGATTGTCACTTGCCACGTCGCCCACCACACATTGCGGATTGTCACTTTCCACACGTTGCAGATTGTCACTTGCCACACGTTGCAGATTGTCACTTGCCACGTCACCTGCCACACGTTGCTGATTGTCACTTGCCACGTCACCTGCCCCACGTTGCGGATTGTCACTCACCACGTCACAGATTGTCACTTGCCACGTCGCCCACCACACGTTGCGGATTGTCACCTGGCACACGTTGCGGATTGTCACTTGCCACATGTTGCAGATTGTCACTTGCCACGTCACCTGCCACCAGATGCGGATTGTCACTTGCCACGTCACCTGACACCAGATGCGGATTGTCACTTGCCACGTCACCTGACACCAGATGCGGATTGTCACTTGCCACACGTTGCCGATTGTCACTTGCCACATCACCTGCCACCAGATGCGGATTGTCACTTGCCACGTCACCTGCCACCAGATGCAGATTGTCACTTGCCACACGTTGCAGATTGTCACCTGCTGTATCACTTTCCTGCTAAGGTGCTCTGTCCCAAAGTCAGGCAGCAGAGAGATGATGTAATCTCTATGCTGCCCACGGCTGCCTGCACAGTGAGGGCAGAACTGCAAGGATGCAGGGCGGGCGCTGTGAGATGATGTCATCTCTCTGCTCCCGTGCCTGCCTGCTCCCTGATTGGCCAGCAGCGCTCACACACCGAGCCGCCCAGCTACCCCCCTCTCTCACCCGCCCACTCACCAACCGAGCGCCCGATATCTTGCCCGCTGGGCCACACACCCGCGGACTCGCGGAATTGCCCGCTTGTGGAATCGCGGAGCCGCCCACCCGCAGAATCGCGGAGCAGCCCACACACCCGCAGACTCGCGGAGCCGCCCACCCACGGAATCGTGGAGCTGAGCCGCCCGCACACCCGCGGACTCACGAAACGGCCCGCCCGCAGAATCGCAGAGCCGCCCGTCCGCCTGCGGAATCGAGGAGTCACCCGCGGAGCTGCCCGCTCTCACCTGCATTCTCGGAGGGGGCAATTGCCCCCCCCTGGATCCGCCCCTGTGTCAACCATGAGCTTATATAATGGTGAGGAGTCATTAATGAGTTTTAACCAAATGGATTTTAGAGGTGTCTACGATCCCTTCCAGGACAACAAAATTAACTTCTTTGCATAAAAGTATTGGATGCCGAGAAGCCTCTTAGCATGGGAGGATATAGGCAGGTCACTAAAGATGCCCAGAAGGCAGTTCTTGGGGTGTGTAATATTTTGCAGACTTACTGCTGATCAGATAAAGGAACCTATCTCCACCCAGAAGTCCTGGACCACGGGGCAGGACCAGAAACAGTGTAGGAAGTCTGAAGTTTGACCACGTCCTCTAAAACAGTCAGCTGTGGGAGACAACCCCATTCTATGCAACCTGGCAGGGGTAAGGTGGGATAGGTGAAATATTTTAATGTTCATTATACGGTCCCTAGAAGATATCACTGAAGACTTGTCTGTGTCACTGAATTCTGACCAGTCATCTTCTGTAAAGGGGATGTCCATAGAAGTCCATTTCGTCTGAGCCATTCGGAATCTGGGGTTACAGTCATTCGTTAGGGCAGCATAATATGTAGAGATAAGTTTGGCAGGGTCTGTGTATCGTAGTAGTTTCTCTAATGGAGGTACAGTGATAGGGTTGTCCAGAGAGACAAACTGTGCATGAACAGCATGACGGAGTTGGTAATAAAAAAACAGGTATGTATGGCAGGTCAAAGTCAATGCGCAGTTGCTAAAAAGATTTAAAGCCTTTTGTGCCATATAGGTGACTTAAGTATTTAATTTCTTTGGAGTACCAACGTTGGGGATCAGGTAGGGAATACAGTTCTCGTAGGTTAGGATTGAACCACAGAGGGTTATTTGGGGAGGCCATGATTCTATAGAAATTTTTGAGACAATCGATTGAAACAGGGAGAGTGAGGTATCTAGCATAGACGTGCCCAGACGAGCCGAAACACAACCTCTATATACAGTATTATGGAGGGTCTCTAGAGAGGAGGCAATAGCTCACTCAGTGGTGATACAGGCGTTTGCCGCAACCGGGTGCAGCCAGTCATGAATGTGGACCAGTTGGGAAGCCAAATAGTACAAATAGAAATTAGGAAACGCCAAGCCAGCCAGATGAGTCAGCAACCTTAACATTTAAAGTGTCACCCTAGGCGATCTGCCCTACCACAGGTACGCTGTACAGGCATCTATCTGCTTAAAGATAGATTTGGGGATTTTACAAGGGGAGTTGGTTAGAAAAAAAAAAGCTTAGGTAAATAAATCCTTTTAAGGGTATTAGCCCTTCCTATGAGGTCCAAAGGTAAGTCCATTGATTGCTTAGTTTGTGCTTGGAGCTGTGTTAGGAGGGGACACAGGTTGTTGGTAATATAATAAGACGCTGCACTATAACCCCCAGGTATCTAAAAGAGGACACAACCTGCAGTCTGGAGTCTGGGTGAACCTGTGGAATCGCATTGGGGTCCAAAGGAAAGAGGTTAGATTTGTCCCAGTATACCTGGAATCCAGAGTAGTCACCAAAGGTGCCAATCTCAGATAGCAGCGCTTTCAACGAGTCACGGGTGTCAGCCAGGTAGACCAAGGTGTCATCCGCGTATAGCAAAACTCATTCCTCTATGGTGTCAATAGGGAGGCCCACGATTAATGGGGAGAAACAAATGCGCACAGCAAGAGGCTCCATAGCCAGAGCGAATAGGAGGGGTGATAATGGACACCCCTGCCTAGTGCCCCTAGTGATGGGAAAAGTATCAGTAATATGAAAATTAACTCGTATGCGGGCCAGTGGGGAGGGGTAGAGGAGTCTTATCCATGCTATAATGCAGGGGCCTAATCCGTACCACTGTAAGACCGAAAATTATATTTCCACGTTGTCAAAGGCCTTGAATGTATCCAGAGACACAATGGCACGGGTAGGGAAACAGTCATGAGGATATTGTAGATTGTGGAATAGTCTGCGGATATTCATTCTGGTAGACCTACCAGGGATAAAGCCTCCTTGATCACTCCCGAACAGTTGTGCAACCACAGTATTCAGACGGTTGGCCAAGATTTTGCCTAGGGTTTTAACATCCATATTAATAAGAGAAATTGGTCGGTATGAATTACATTTAAGAGAATCCTTACGTGGCTTTAATAACAGGATAATCAATGCTTCCTGCATAGTGGGGGGGAAATTTCCGATGTCCAGGGCCCTGTGCTGAAACTGTGTAAACCAATTAGCCGGGAATCCATCTAGGACCTGTGTCTTGTGTGCGAAATGGCCATGGCAATTTCCTCAACAGAGAGAGGCGCCTTCACGCCCCTCAGCCCATAGGGAGGGAAGAGAAATCTGAGCTAGGTATTCAGTTAGTTGGGAGTCAGTCTAGTCCCCTTTGGAGGATTATAAGTCCCTGTAGAAGTTTAGAAAGGTCTCCATAATTATCCCTAGGAGTGTCACTGATCTGGCCCTGAGTAATCAAGATGCGTGGAATAGAGATAGAGGAGTGTTCAGGTCTAGTTAAGTAAGCTAAAAGGGTGTCCAGCCTTGATACCATGTTCAAATGATTTCTGGGTAATGTGTATCAAGCGTTTTTGTGTAAGGTCTAATAAACGGAGCTCATACTCCCTGTGACACTGTAGCCAGGTAATCCGTGTATCGGGACTAGGGTTGATGGTAAAGGCAGATTCTGCTGATACCATAACTGTCTCCAGTTTCTCATTACATTGTTGAGTAGTTTTACGTAAAATACTAGTAATGGACATAAGTACCCCTTAACGTAGTCTTAAAGGCCTCCCATTCTATTAGCGGGCCCACTGTGCCCAAGTTCTCATCCCAATAACCAACAATACCCTTCTTGCACTCCCCTTGTACCATTTTATCCTCCAGCCAATGTGAATTCAAGTGCCACACATCGGGCCGGAACCTGGAAGAAGAAGGAGATCCACAGACGGGGGTATGGTCTGATAGGCAAGTATAACACAGCAAAGACAACTGGGAGAACATCCTTCGTACCATATGCCAGATCTATACGAGACATGGTGTGAAAAGAATCCGAATGGCAGGAATATTTGCATACATCCTGATGTTTCCAGCACCATATCTCAGTGAGCCCATAGACCAGAGCCTATTCATTAAAGGAGGTAAAAGATCTACCACCCCCAAGCGGTCCATGGCCGGGTTCATTACAGCGTTAAAGTCTCTCACATAGAGCAGGGGGCCTGGAGGTCTGGATAAAAGCATAAGTGACAATTTGGTTAGCACATCTGTGGAAAAAGGAGGGGGGATATAAACATTCACCAAAGTGAGCGTCACAGAGGCAATTGGTATTATAAGCACAATAAACCTCCCATCGGAATCTAATTTGATCTGTAAAATCTCTGCAGAGAGAGATTTGGCCAACCTATGCCAATGCCAAAAACAAAACGGAAAAAAAACAGCAAGGGTGAGACTCTTTTTTATAAGATTTTTGATTGAGGACATGGAAAATGCAAAGAACTTTCAGGCTTTGGGGATGCCTTAGAGCTATATGTGATGTTATAGAACACAATTTTCAGGGACAGCCTCAGTGAAAGTATTGTTTGGCAACACATATATAACTGTGGATTTGATATTTTATCTTTTTGCTCAGGTTTGCTAACAGTGATGGGGGTCAGCATCAGCACAGCCTGCTCACTATTTTCTCGGGGGGGGGGGGGTTGACTGGTTGCCCCCCCCCCACCCACCCGGATCTGGCCCAATCAACTATTATTTAAATCATCCAAAAAAAGGCTTTTCATAATGTAGTTTTAGCAGTAACGTGTTTTTATCAAGCAGTACTGGTCCTCCGTGGTAAAAATTGAGACCTGAACAGATCTAAATACACAGTGGGAAGCTACGGGAGAAGAAACCATCAGTAAAAATGGCTAGTGGCACCACCATTTAATGGCATAACTTGTAGGCCACCTTTTTTAGTAGCACCTTGCTGCATTATTTTAGAAATTGTCCAAAAGCAAGACAGTTTTGCATCAGTGAGTACCGGCCTAAACGTAAAGATACAAGGCACAGGTAGGCGTTTTTCTAAAACGTAATAAGAGTGTCAGCCTTCAAATACTGATGAACAGTCAGCCTGGCATAATTAAAAAAAGTCCCAATAGCAGAGACATGTATCACAGGCAAAAATTGCTCAGCGACAGCACCGTTTTGCATGAACAAGAACAGACCTGACCAGTCTGTGCCTAACTTTTTTGTGCATTTTTGCAGTTTTCAGAAATACACACAGTCCTTTTAACATGGTTTCATATGGTACAAGTTCACATCTATGCGTTTTGCGGCCGGTGCATTTTTGGAAAGGGTCTGGGACTTTTTTACACGTTTTGTGTTTAATAGACTTCAATGGAACTGCACCAGAAACGCAAGTGTTTTGTTTGTTATACGATTTTTGATGTGTTTTGGGATTTTTATTTTAACAATGTATATAGCTGGTTGCTAAGCAGGGGACCGGGAAGCTGGCCGCCATGTCCTTAACAACCAATGAGTAATCAGCTGTCAGCGGGGTTCCCCGCTGACAGCTGAATGTAAAAAAAAGCAAAAAAATCTGGCAGGTCAAGTAAGAGAGGGGACGAGCATACTAGGCCGCATGCCCTCAACATGGGGGGATTGTTGCACCTTGCCCCATGTTGAGGGGGACAAGGGCCTCTTCCTGACAACCCTGGTTGGTGGTTGTCAGAGTCTGGGGGCAGGGGTCTTTTCGAAATTTGAAAACCCCCTTTAACAAGATCCCACCCCCCCCATGTGAATGGGTATCGGTTACATCGTACCCCTACCCATTTACCTCAAAAAGCAGTGAAATTTAAAAATTAAAACAAGTCTTTTATAAAAAAAAAATCTGTGCTGTCTTCTCACGCCACCATCTCTCCCGCTGCCGATGATGTCACCCAGAGACCCCGCCGTCTCCGAGCCTTCTTCTCCCGCCGCCGTCTCTCCTGCTGCCCTTTTCCCCCTGAGCCGTCTTCTCCTGCCGCAGTCTCTCCCAGTGCCGTCTTCTCCCGCCACTGCCTGTCCTACCGCTGTCTTCTCCCCGAGCCGTCTCATCTCACTGCTGTCTCTTTCCGGTGCTGACTTCTCCCCAAGCTTCTGCCTCACCACCGGTTACCCGATAAAAGAAAAAAAAGCCGCCCTTCTTCTGTGGCTGTCTTCCTCTGTTGTGTTGTTGCTCCCTGTGTGCCATCTCTTATATAGCCATGGGGCGTGGTCATCCAACGACATCACCATGAGAGCCCACCCCTAGTGATGTCACAAGGGGCAGGTCTCTGGGTGACATCATAGGATGGCCATGCCCCATGGCTATTTGAGATGCCACACAGCAGGCGACAACACATTGGAGAAAGACAACCACAGAAGAAGAGCGGCTTTTTTTTGTGGGTAACCGGCGGCGAGGAAGAAGCTCGGGGAGGAGACAGTAGCGAGAAAAGACAACTCGGGGAGAAGACAGTGGCAGGAGAGACAGCGGCAACTTGTCAAAACCGGCTCTTGTGTTTTTTTTTAATTTTACAGATTTTTGAGGTGAATGGGTAGTGGTCCTCTTTTTAAAGGGGGGTTCAAGATTCAGGAGGGGGGCATCGCTTGTCCCCTCCATTTCCTGACCTGCCAGATGGTATGCTCGGATAAGGGTCTGGTATGGATTTTGGGGGGGAACCCCACATCATCCATACTAGACCCGAAGGGCCTGGTATAGAGCTGGGGGGGACCCCACGCTTTTTTTTCATGATTTTTTTTTCCGCCAATTTTTTTTTACATTTAGCTGTCAGCGGAGAACTCTGCTTATAGCTGATGACTCAATGGTTGTTAAGGATGTGACGGACAGCTTCCCAGCCCCCCCCCCCCTTAGCAACCAGCTATATACAGTGTGTTAACAGTGTGTTTAAAAAGAAAAGAAAAACTTAAAATGCATGAAAACTGCATGTAAAAAACGCATTAAATAACGAGGGTTTAAAAACAAAAAATGCACTGCAAAAATGTGCATGGGAAACGCATCAAGTGCAGTCGCATAGATGTGAACATAGACTGTGTGTTATAGTAACTACTTTTATAGGGATAGAGACACTGATTTTATCTGGTTAGTTATAATGAGCTCAGACCCTCACATTCAGGAATCAATCCGGAAAGAAGAATGCGTTGATCACCAAGAGGGTATTGTTTTTGTTTGTTCCTCAATAAAACTGGAGTTACAGTTTAAGGATGTATACATCAGGACAGTGTTGCATTATTTTGGGTCTTTTAAATTGTATCTGCCTAGAGATTAGCTTTAATGGCCATATAGAAATTTGAATAACCCATGGAAATAATCATATTATATCTTTCATATTTTATCTTTATCTTTCTTTTCAGTCAATGCAAACCTGACAAAGCAATGCATGGTGACCTAGAACAACCACAAACATTACACTTCACGCTGCATTAAATATTCCTGTTTAAATGAGCCAAGTGTTGGCTAGTAAAATGTATTAGTAGTATAATTTTTACATGAAGTTCTAGTTTAAAGCACTTAGCCAACTATCAGGGGATTAGACTTTTTACATTTAGATGTATTGATGATCAGCAACTTAAAATAAGAGAAGTATAAAAACTAGAGGTCTGAGCAGAAAATTGTTTCTGATTTTCTGATTTCTGAGTATGTCAAATGTGAGTTGCTAAATGTGTGACAGGGATACACAAAAAATGTATGCAACTAATGTGCTGCACAATTATTAGCGACTGATCTCATATCCATGCAGCTTATAGAGATATTCACATTTCTTACCTTCCACAGTTAGCCAAGAAAATGCCCATTTAAGAGACATGTGACAGATTTGACCATTCTTTGATCATATTTCTAATCAGAGCCATCATGTTTCATCAGTCAGGCATGATAGTGATTTTCATCTCATATATATTGACAGATAAATTTCAACATAGAAAACGTAACCACGTTTATATAGGCACATATGAACAGTAAATTGCCACTGCTAAACAGACAAAGATATCTACAGTATATTATGATCCTCTGCCTTATTTTACATGATTTACTTTTAATGATTTTTCTACATAAAAATAATGGTTTAACTTACATATCTCTATATTTTGTTGGCTTGATGTCAAAGTAAAATAACAAGGCGATAAATCTTAACAAGAAAAAAGAAACTTTGTTAAATTATGTTACTTTTGATCTTGAGTTTGTGACAGCTTTAAAGGATTTATCAGTGTCCTCTGTCTTTGTCCTTTTTCACTTGTCAAAAACAGTTTTCCTTTTTCTGTAGCAGCCATGACAACGTGATAATTGTTATATTGCAGCAATTAATTTTTGTAGCTATAAAAGCAATTAGCTTAAACAAAATGAATTACAGTAAATATGAACTGATCCAAATAGTCAAATGATTTCTTATACAGTCAAAAAAAACTAGCTAAAAACTACAAGCTTTACATTAGACACAGACAAGGCACAGTGGACATTTGTTTCCATTACTCACTACTGCAAAAATTATAGGTTTTCCAAGTAAATGCTACTCTAGCTAATAACCATCCCTACTACTATTGTATGCTTAGAAAGCTCTTTCCTCAATTACTCCCATAACACAGAGTTGTTCCGTGATCGGGATAGAAATGGTATATTTTATAACAGTGAGTGACAGATACATTCAGTCTAGTTAACCAGACACCACGTTCAATTTCTAGATTTATGGGGCTCAGGCCTGTTTTCTAATATGCTAGTATATAAAAAAAATGTTATCCCTTTCCCCCAATTATAGAAATCTCCTAGTCTTAGAAAAAAAGCTCAAATAACAAATTTTACATTTACAGCTGTCATTCCAAACAGCAGTAAGTGTGTACGTTATTAAAGAGTAATACTAAGTCAGGAGATGCCATATTGTAGTATTCACACTATTTGCAACCATGTGTTTGTTTAGAGACTAAACATCTGAAGTGCTGTGCATTTTTAATATTGCAAGTAAATAAAACCACCAAGGATATTATAGCCTTTGTGGCGAAAAAGGGACAGTGTCTCTGGAGTGGAACCCCCAAATGCTTATACACAGTGACGGCCCACCCTTAGGGGGTGCAGGGGCACTCCCCCCCAAAGCTACTCATCTAAAAAAAAAATACTGGCCCTTTAAGTGTGTGAACATCTGATGTAAAGGGGGGCTCTGGTGGTGACATCTGATGTAAAGTGGGACTCTGATGGGGACACCTGCTGTAAAGGGGGGCTCTGATGGTGTCAGCTGATGTAAAGGGGGCTCTAATGGTGACATCTGATGTAAAGGGGGGCTCTGATGATGACATCTGCTGTAAAGAGGGTCTCTGATAGTGACATCTACTGTAAAGGGGGATACTGATGGGACATCTGCTGTAAAGGGGGACTCTGATGGGGACATCTGCTGTAAAGGGGGACTCTGACGGTGACATCTGCTGTAAAGGGGGACTCTGATGGTGATATCTTCTGTAAAGGGGGCTCTGATGGGGACATCTTCTGTAAAGGGGGACTCTGATGGTGACATCTGATGTAAAGGGGGTCTGATGGGGACATCTGCTGTAAAGGGGGGCTCTAATGGGGACATATGATGTGAAAGTGGACTCTGATGGCGACATGTGCTGTAAAAGGGGCTCTGATGGTGACGTGCTGTAAAGGTGGACTCTGATGGTGATGTGCTGTAATGGGGGCTCTGATGGTGACATCTGCTGTAAAGGGGGACTCTGATGGTGACATCTGATGTAAAGGGGACTCTGATGGTGACATCTGCTGTAAAGGGGGACTCTGATGGGGACACCTACTGTAAAGGTGGACTCTGATGATGACATCTGCTGTAAAGGGGGACTCTGATGAGGACATCTGCTGTAAAGGGGGCTCTGATAGGGACATCTGATGTAAAGGGGGACTCTGATGGTGACATCTTCTCTAAAGGGGGGCTCTGATGGTGACATTCTGTAAAGGGGGGCTCTGATGGGAACATCTGATGTAAAGGGGGGCTCTGATGGTGACATCTGATGTAAAGTGGGACTCTGATGGGGACACCTGCTGTAAAGGGGGGCTCTGAAGGTGTCATCTGATGTAAAGGGGGCTCTAATGGTGACATCTGATGTAAAGGGGGGCTCTGATGATGACATCTGCTGTAAAGAAGGGCTCTGATAGTGACATCTACTGTAAAGGGGGACACTGATGGGACATCTGCTGTAAAGAGGGGCTCTGATGGTGACATCTTCTGTAAAGGAGGACTCTAGTGACATCTGATGTAAAGGGGGACTCTGATGGTGACATCTTCTGTAAAGGGGGCTCTGATGGGGACATCTGCTGTAAAGGGGGACTCTGATGGTGACATCTGATGTAAAGGGGGTCTAAAGGGGACATCTGCTGTAAAGGGGGGCTCTGATGGGGACATCTGATATAAAGGTGGACTCTGATGGTGACATGTGCTGTAAAGGGGGCTCTGATGGGGACATCTGATGTAAAGGGGATTCTGATGGTGACATCTGATTTAAAGAGGGACTCTAATGGGGACACCTGCTGTAAAGGGGGACTCTGATGGTGACATATTTTGTAAAGGGGGCTCTGATGGGGACATCTGATGTAAAGGGGAAGTCTGCTGGTGACATCTTCTAAAAAAGGGGGGCTCTGATGGGGACATCTGATGTAAAGGGGGAGTCTGATGGTGACATCTTCTGTAAAGGGGGGCTCTGTTGGGGACATCTGATGTAAAGGGGGGGCTCTGATGGTGACATCTGATGTAAAGGGGGGCTCTGAAGGGGACATCTGATGTAAAGGGGGGCTCTTTATGGGAGACTTGATGTAAAGGGGGGCACCTGCTGTAATGGGGGACTCTGATTGGCACACTTGATGTAAAGGGGGACTCTAATGAGGACACCTGATGTATAGGGACACCTGTTGCAAAGGGGACTCGGATTGGGTCATCTGATGTAAAAGGGGGCTCTGATGAGGACACCTTATGTTAACCACTTTAGCCCCGGAAGCCTTAACTGACAATTGCGAGATCGTGGGACGCTGTACCCAAACAAAATTGACGTCCTTTTTTTCCCACAAATAGAGCTTTCTTTTGGTGGTATTTGATCACCTCTGCAGTTTTTATTTTTTGCGGTATAAACAAAAGAAGAGCGAGAATTTTGAAAAATACACAATATCTTTTTATTTTTGCTATAATAAATATCCCAATTTAAAAAAAAAAAAACATTTTCCTCAGTTTAGGCCGATATGTATTCTTTTACATATTTTTGGTAAAAAAAATTGCAATAAGCGTATATTGATTGGTTTGCACAAATGTTATAGCATCTACAAAATAGGGGATAGATTTATAGCATTTTTTTTTTATTAGTAATGGTGGCGATCTGCGATTTTTACTGGGACTGCAACATTTTGGCTGACACATCGGACACTTTTGACACTATTTTGGGACCATTGTCATTTATACAGCGATCAGTGCTATAAAAATGCACTGATTACTGTGTAAATGACACTGGCAGGGAAGGGGTTCAACACTAGGGGACGATCAAGGGGTTAAGTGTGTCCTAGGGAGTGATTCTAACTGTGGGCGGATGGGCTACCACTGACACGACAGCAATCACTGCTCCCGATGACAGGGCGCAGTAGATCCCTGTCATGTCACTAGGCAGAAAAGGGAAATGCCTTGTTTACATAGGCATCTCCCCGTTCTGCCTCTCCTCACTGCAATCACAGGCCGCTGGTGAACATCAAGTTCGCGGGACCCGCGGACACACTCCCAAGGCCCAAATAAAATGTATATATTTTTTTCACACAAATAGAGCTTTCTTTTGGTGGCATTTGATAAAAAAAAAAAAAAAAAACAATTTTGAAAATAAAAACAATATTTTTTTTAACTTTCTGCTATAAAACATATCCCATAACAAAATAAAAACTATAAAATCTAATCTCTTAATACATTTTGGCCAAAATGTACTCTGCTACATGTCTTTGTTAAAAACAAATCCCAAAAAGTGTATACTGATTGGTTTGCGTAAAAGTTATAGCCTCTACAAACTATGGGATATATACTGGAATTTTTATTTTTTATTTTAGTTTATACCAATACAGGCGGCAATCTGACACTAACTGATGCTGGAGGGAACTAACTAATTGCCACTGACATCACCAGTGCTATTATTAAGTGATTAGTGTTAATAATATTGAATAGCCTTAATCCTAATCAACGCAAGTAAATAAAACAATCAAAAAATTATTCATATGCTAACAACACGTGAATATAAATAAATAATATAGTTGCTGCTTGACACTCAAAAGTGTTCTCACTCACTTCAATCTGAATACACCCCTGAATAAACCCTTAGCATAACTAGCAACAAATTAACAAGTGCTACAAGTGAATGTGTATACTGTAAAGGTAAGAAAAAAATGTAGCAATCCAACAATCAATCTTTAAGAGCAAAAAATGTTATGTTACAAACCAAAAAATAATAAAAAGTGGAATTCAATCAAAAATAAACAAAGAAAGATAATTAAGTGATAGTGGTACAGTTCATTGTGCTAATAATCAAAACAGTATACTAAGATCTTCCACCTCTGTGAAGTGTAATGAAGCAGTGCTCAGAAAAAAATCCTTGGATGGCCGCTCACTTTATACTTTCACCGATGGATCCAAGTAAGCAGTTCCATAATAGGCGTGAACTCAGATGAATACTTCCGCTCCGTACCTTATCTCCAACACCTCCCTTCAGTACTGCATATTCTCATTCAGCGAATATCTAAAAAAATACAAAGGAAATCTAGTGTTCTCTGTTAGAGTTTAATATCACAATAAAAATGTAGGTAGCACACTAACATACAAGGCACTTGTAAAACGTGCTGGCGTTTCAAACATGTAGCATAATCCCTATGTTCTTCAGCGTGGATAGCATTGACCAAGGTATGATAGCTGAGAGTATGGCTCCTAATCCCAGACGTGTATCCTCCTAGGTGTGAACTTCTTCAGTGGAGTCTATTCAGTGTTAATAATATGCACTTGCACTGTACTAATGACACTGGGAAGGAAGGGGTTAACATCTAAGGTGATTTAACACATGGGGGATAGGGATGATCAGGGGGAATTTAAAAAAATTACTGATAAAAAGTAAGGTAGTAACAGGCATTAGGCACAAATTGCAGAGTGTCCGTGAAGGGAGTACATCCGTGGAGCTGCTTGCTAGTGACTTCTGGTGGTCACCGACAATTCCTGGATCTGGAACACAAAGGGAGCCGAGGGATGATCTATTGGTTCTTCACAATCCGGAGGGAAGTGACGTTTTGGGCTTTTTCTCAAAAAGGATATTGGGGAACTGGAGAAAGTGCAGAGAAGGGCAACCAAACTGATAAGAGGCATGGAGGAGCTCAGCTATGAGGAAAGATTAGAGGAACTGAATTTATTCACTCTTGAGAAGAGGAGAATAAGGGGGGATATAATCAACATGTACAAATATATAAGGGGTCCATATAGAGAACTTGGTGTTGAGTTATTCACTTTAAAAACATCACAGAGGACAAGGGGGCACTCTACGTTTAGAGGAAAAGAGATTTCATCTCCAAATATGGAAAAGTTTCTTCACATTAAGAGCTGTGAAAATGTGGAACAGACTCCCTCCAGAGGTGGTTCTGGCCAGCTCAGTAGATTGCTTTAAGAAAGGCCTGGATTATTTTCTAAATGTACATAATATAACTGGGTACTAACATTTATAGGTAAAGTTGATCCAGGGTAAATCCGATTGCCTCTCGGGGGATCAGGAAGGAATTGTTTCCCCTGCTGTAGCAAATTGGATCATGCTCTGCTGTTTTTTTTCCCTTCCTCTGGATCAACTGTGGGTAGCATGTTCCTGTGCAATTCCCGGGTGAACCGAAACATAAAGATTATCCGCCCAAAAATGAATTTCCTATTGCAGAGGATGCGTAACTAAAATGTTACTTGTACTGTATCTTAGTGCAGACGTCTGCAGGAAACCAGTGAGCCAATCACACAAGCAGGAAATATTTCTGGGGATGTTCTGTACACTGTGTACAGCATGTCTCCAGTCTGCAATATTGCATATAATTTTTCAACAGTTTTAGAAAACGACAGCAGCTACAGATTGAAATGATAAGGTAACTTGTAATAACATTAAAGTACAAAAATGGATTTTGTGGTAATTTTGTCTTGCAATATATAGAGCTCATCTGTGCTGCTTAGCTCTCTCCATAGCAAAGGAAATGTAATGCAGCAGCTCTCACACATTTCCTGCGCAAATCAAAATAAAGTAAATTAAGTCAAAATCCAGCAAACAAACTGTAATTATATCACATGCACTGTGCTTCTCAGTACAGAAAAGTGAACTAACCTTATAATCACTGTCCCTCCTGATTCATTTTTTTATTCTTACTGTTTGAAAACAAAGTGAGTAAAAGATAATTTGAGAAAATATCATTCATTGGTATTATGCCCAGTCACTTTAAAAGGTGCCATGTATGGTAAACTCTACATATGTAGGTTATCTGCAGAAAAATACTTTTTTATCTGCTCAGATGAAGTTTGGGAAGCATTGATCACGTGACCTGTTTATGGTTTCTATGGTGCCTGTGTATGGCTTTAGAAACCCGTTATCATTGTTACCTACACAATAAAGATGATCAGTATGTGCTTGAACTGCATATAGTTACATATATAGTTACATAGTGGGTGAGGTTGAAAAAAGACAAGTGCATCCAGTCTAACCTATGTGTGTGATTATATGTCAGTATTACATTGTATATCCTGTATGTTGTGGTCGTTCAGGTGCTTATCCAATAGTTTTTTGAAACTATTTTTTGAAACCACTGCCTGTGGAAGTTAATTCCACATCCTTGTTTTCAGCAGGGAGCATCCTATCTCTGCCATATTTGCTATCACTATGGACGAAGAACTATCCCTTCAGACACTAATAATGGGATGCCTTGGGGAACCAAATCTGCAGGTGTATGAGCAGTCTAAGAAATATAACTTGTCATATAGTTTTTTCTGTATGTCATCTGTTAGGGAGAGCTTTCTAGGTTGACCATGCATTATGATAGTGCCTGTGCACATTCTAAAAGATTATTATTAATAGATGCCTCTGAAATTAGGCATGCCATCAAAGAACTAAAGACGGGTAAAAGCCATGGACCTGATGGGTTTAGTGCCATATACTACAAGACATTTACTGACATTCTTACCACCCCTCTAAGAGATGCCCTGAACTCCTTATCAAAGCCGAGAAACATACGCGCAGATTTCTTATCGGCCCACATCACAGTTCTGCCCAAGCCGGGCAAAGACCCATTACATTGCGCAAGCTACAGACCAATTTCCTTGTTAAACCTGGACGTCAAACTGATGGCAAAAATTGTCGCCGATAGGTTGAGACCCCTGCTTCATGATTTGATAGGACCCAGCCAGGCTGGCTTCATGCCAGGCAGAGAGGCCAGGGATAATATAACTAAATCCCTCAATCTCATCCATGCGGCTCACGAACGAAAGATCAAGGGCTTTCTCCTATGGACTTATGCGGAGAAGGCCTTCGATCGAGTAGCGTGGGATTACATGCTAGAAACCTGTAAACATATAGGCTTGGGCCCCCATATGATGGCGTGGATATCCTCGCTTTACAAGAATCCCTCGGCTAAACTCAAAATAAACGGTTCCCTTTCAAATAGTGTGAGTATCAAAAATGGAACAAGGCAGGGTTGTCCTTTGTCGCCCTTGCTCTTTATAATTTCTTTGGAACCGTTTATTAGGCAAATTTTGGCCAATTCATCCATCAGGGGATTTCAAATAGCAGAACAGGAGTTCAAAGTTGCTGCTTACGCAGATGATCTCCTATTTTTCCTTACAGATCCACACATCTCTATAGCATCCCTCCTTAGGGAATTCTCAATATATGGCCACATCTCCAATCTCAAAATAAATTATTCCAAATCCGAAGCGATGAATAGCACATTACCAGATCCTGATCTGAAAGCTGCACAAAATAACAATTCCTTCACCTGGGAAACATCTACCATCAAGTACCTTGGGGTGTGGCTAACACCCAGGCTCTCGTCAATCTTTAGACGCAATTTTACCCCTCTCCTTAAAAGCTTTGAAAATGACCTACGAATGTGGCATTCTGGACATTTCTCCTGGTTTGGTAGGGCAGCTATCTGCAAGATGACGGTCCTACCAAAAGTTCTATACTCAATCCGCACTCTCCCTGTTAAACTACCCCAAAGTTTCTTTAAAACCCTCCATTCAATACAGACGAGATTTATTTGGGCCCATAAATCACCCCGCATTAAATCATCTCTACTAACCAAACCCAAAAGGATGGGAGGCTTAGGTATTCCTGACTTCAAAAAATATTATTTGCTACTCTGGTTTTAAGGACTGGGTTACGATCGAATCAAGTCTAAGTCCTATACCCTTGCAGTTCTCTCCATGGATACCAAAAGCCAATTACCCGCGGTTATAACCTCCCATCCCCTGATTGGAAATACACTAGAAATTTTCCACCAACTGACCAAGCATCCCAAATTCTCTTCACCTCTCAGCCCCCTAACTCCACTCATGAACAATCCAAATTTTCCACCAGGAATAGGGAACCACCTTTTGAGAGCCACAGACACCAAGACGCCTCTCCTTACTCTACACTATTTTGACAACAAGACAATGAAAGACCTGAATCAATTTAAGAGAGACGACGACACGCCTCTCCTACCCATGTGGTCATACCTCCAAATACGAAGCTTCGTTAATAGCGACACACATAGGAGACATTTTACCAGAGAACTCACTGAGTTGGAGTCAGTGTGCCTTAAGGGGGAACTGGTTCCTAGATCAACTTCCACCGCCTATGCGTGGTTAGAGGAGTTGGGGGTGTCTGGACAGGACAGATGCAAAGAGAGATGGTCGGATAGTCTTGGTTTGACAATTTCTGAGGCTCAGTGGACAAGAGCTTGCATATTATCCCACATATGTTCACTCAGCTTAAAAATGCAGGAAACTGCATACAAGATTCTGATCCAATGGTACGCCACTCCAGAGAAGATAAATAAATGGTATCCCCAGTCATCCGATATGTGCTGGAGATGCCACAAAGAAAAGGGAACCCTATTACATTGTAGTGGGGTATCACTTTAAATAAGCACAAAGACTACCATACCCAGTGTGCAGCGGGGCACCCACAGTGCATTGCCTGGTGCAAGGTCTGCTGGGGAATGGCTATTTAAGGAGGGAGGAGCAACACGCGGGTCTCTTCGGACGCCGCCCTCCTAGCAAGTGGAGCCTATGCTGGGCCTGGACTAGGCTGGAGAGCCTGGGCCTAGAAGATCCGGAGAGCTTCCAGTCATCATTGGAGAACCCAGAGTCGTCTTATCTATCTATCTCCCGCGTATGGTCGAGAGGATCGGAGACTACGGGTATCGTGAGACTTTGTTCCCGGGACATCAGTTGCTGAAGTCGGTTGTACGGACTGGTCTGGTCGGGTGAGAGAGCACTTGCTCATTATACTTTGACTAACTTATAGGTCCAGTATCCTTTGGCCAGGGCCCACCATTACCGGAGTGTTATACTGCACCCCAGAGGAACAGTGTGTTGTGCAGCCGGAGTTAAGTTGTTTTATTGCTTGCTGAGTAATCAACAGTTTAATACCATTGGATTACAAATAATCTACAAAGTGCACCACCATTGCTAGCGAAGAACCTTCTCAACAAACTAACTGTGTGTGAACTAGTCAGGCCTGACTGTCCAGCAGGGAGACATTTACCTGGCCGCCATATTGGCCAAGAGGGGAAGGCTCGCAAGTGTAGTTCATGTAGAGACTTTGAGTGAGCATAAGACGGTTAGAATATAATACTTGATATTTGCTTGACTATTGGTATTGCAGGGCCCTGCATAGATAAATGTACCATTGTCTAACTTTATATTCATATTCAGTAAAGTAATTGTGGTTAAGCAGACAATGTGTGGCATACTGTTTATCCCAGCTGAAGCAGCCAGCTCAGGTAATTTAACACTAATTATTGTGTATGCTTTATTATGGAGTGGTGATTCCTATAGCCTAGTGGGTATCACACTTCCATTTGTGCTAGCTGTGCCAAGGGAGGTTAGAGCCAGTTCCTGGGGGTTGACAGCAGTGTGTTACAGGCCCAAAACTATACCTGCAGCCCTCTTAACTGGGGTTATTGCTACACGTGGGGGCTCGAGTCTGGGATTCTGTACGCTGCAATCAAGCCTGCCAGAAGTCCAGGCATGGATCCGTTAACAGTGACCCAGTGGTGCACATCAGCCGGCGCTCTCCCAGACATGGCTGTAGTCGTTGAACTCCCGGTGAAGACTGGTCAGGGAGCGATGTAGACAGGCTCATGGAGTTACTGTCCCCGAGCCAGAAGGCATGGTTAGTTGACCTCAGGCCAGATGAAGAGGCCTCCCATACCTATGCATTGGTAGAATGGAGGGATGAGATACCTGAGAGTTTCAGAGGCCAGAGTGTGCAGTCCATAGACCATAAGACATACCGCTTAGCACATGCAAAGCCTATAAAGAAAGAACCCCCCGAGCCGGCCCTGAAGGAGAAGCAGCTAAGAGAGAAAACGATCTCCGGGGTGCCTCTGACCACAATAGGCCCCGAACTCCTAAACACTTTAGGGGACCTTGTCACGAAGTGCCAGAAGAGTAACACGGTGTGTGTGGAGACTGGTTACCGGAAGCTGAGAATTTTTTCGGATAAACAGCCTGTGCCACTCGGGGAAGAGGACTTTGATATGTGGATGGAACAAGCAATGCAGGCTGTGGACAGATGTGAAGTGACGGAAGCCCAAAAGAAACAGCTCATAAACAAAAGCTTAAAAGGGGCCGCTGCAGAAGCTGTTAAGAATCTCATATTCAGCAATACCTCTGCCTATGACTACCTAACTACTGTATGCTGCAGGAGGAGTTTGGTCAGTTGGAGAAAGTTACTGACTTAATCTACCAGTTTGAGCATACCCTTCAACAGCCAGGAGAACGTTTCTCTGAATATGTCCGAAGGTTGAATAAGATGCTCTGCCAGATAGTCCTGAAGAAAGGGATGGTACCACAGGCCATATATGCAGCCAGGATGCGGCAGGTCATGAGGGGAGCACTGCGCTCTGATCTAGTTTGGCTCCATCTAAAGACTACAGGAGGAGTTATGTCCTTAAGCTATCCAGACCTTGTGCATGTAGTGAGAGATGGAGAGGCTTTACTCAAGGACCAACAGGCAACTGAGAAACCCGCTCCCCCTCCCTCAGTGGGGGTTGGACCTGTTATGGCCACAGAACGGGACTCTGAGGTGCCTGTTCTAAAGTCACAGATGGCCCAAGTGTTGGAAATGCTGACTTCTTTAATGGCTAAAAGTTCAGGAGCTACACAAAAAGAAGACTTAAAGAATGAAGTGTTTCAGAATACCCCAACACCGGTTTTCCAGCAGGACAAAGAAGAGGTTTGCTTTAACTGTGGAGGAGTTGGACATTACGGACGGGTGTGTCTCAGCCCGAAGAGATCCCAAAGCACATATCGCAAGCCAGCGGAAAACTCCAGAGGGCCCCCGGTGAAGGAGTCAACCGGGTGCCCGTCAGTTCCAGCAAGCTCCAAAGAAATCAGAGAACAGAAGAAGCTAAGAAGGGGGGACAATTCCCCACCCCACCAACTTAATACTTCTCACTTTAAGTCCAAACCTAAACCATGGAAGGAAATTAATGCATACCAGGCCCAACAAGGTTTAAGGTCCAGGAAGAGATTAAGGAAGAAGAAATCACAGAAGGCCAAACCCATGGAACCAAGGAAGGAGACCTCCACGAGAAAATTTCCTGTTAAACTGGTGGGACCCTCTCCAGTGGTCCCCATTTAAGTGGAAGGGATCTACATGAAGGCCATTCTCGACACGGGAGCTCAAGTGACCCTTCTGTACCGGGACTTCTACCAAAAACTTCTGAAACATTTGCCCTTGCAGAAACTAGAAGACTTGGAAATATGGGGACTTGGAACCCAAAACTTCCCGTATGATGGATACCTCCCAATTAGACTGGCCTTTGACCCCTCAGTAGCTGGAGACGCAGAGATCTTCGACACACTGGCGGTAGTTTGTCCTCGCCCGCCAGAAGCCAACAAAAGTTCCCTTATAATAGGGACCAATACTGACCTGGTCAGGAGATTACTGGCCCCTAGAGCCCAGGAGCAAGATGCCTCAACAGCCAGAATTCACCCTATGTTGCGACGGGCCTATCAACAGCTAGTGTTGGAACAGAAAGCCCCAGAAGAAGGAGTGGGGAAAGTCTGGAAGTTAGACAAGAAGGAAAGGGTCTTACAGCCCAGGGAGGTAACTTGTCTGAAGGCCACCGTAAAACTCACCTGGGAACAACCTGGTCCCTTCGTAGTCTTGAAACCAGATCCTTTGGATACCCATCAAGCGCTGGAAGTGATTCCTGAGGTGGTCCCATTGAGAGCTCTGAAGAAAGCAAATGGCAGGGTGTCGGTGAGCATCAGGAACACCACTGACACACCTGTGAAGATCCCAGCCCATATGCTGTTGGGCCAAGTGAACCCTGCCACCCCGGTTGCCTTGTCAGACTTAAAGGGGGACCAGGGAGAGAGAACTATTGTGGAGAGACTCTGTTTGGAAGATACGGCTTTACCACCAGCTTGGAAGGAGAGGGCCAAAGCCCAGTTGACTAGGTGGCGGAAGATCTTCTCCAAGGATGAGTTCGATGTGGGGTGTGCAAAAAGTGCTACCCACAGCATCCGCCTGCAGGAGGACAGACCGTTCAGGGAAAGAGTTTGGCGGGTCCCCTTGGCTGATTTGGAAGATCTGCGAGAGCAACTATCAGAGCTCAAGAGAACCGGAGTCATCTGAGAGTCTAGGAGCCCATACGCCTCTCCGATAGTGTGGTCAGAAAAAAATGGGTCATTGAGGCTATGTATTGACTATCGGACCCTCAATAGGAGAACGATACCCGACCAATACAGTGCTGCTTTACCTGGATGACATCATTGTGTTCGGGAAGACTCTAGAAGAGCATGAGGCAAGGCTGGAAAAGGTCTTGAAAAGACTCAGTGATGAGGGACTCAAGCTTTCTTTGGAGAGGTGCCAGTTTTACCAATCTTCAGTCCACTACCTGGGGCACATTGTGTCTGCCGAAGGAGTGTCCACAGATCCTGGGAAGTTGGAGGCAGTTACCTCCTGGCCACGGCCCATCACAGTGACTGAACTCAGGTAGTTTATGGGATTTTGCTCCTACTACCGAAGATTTGTGGAGGGATATGCAAAAATCGCCAAGCCATTGAATGAACTCCTAAAGACTGAGGGAGAAGAAGATGAGTCAGGGCCCAGGAAGCCAGGGGAGTCCATAGAAGATCAGTGGACTGTAAGCTGTGAGGAGGCTTTCACCAGATTGAAGGAGAGCCTGACCACTGCCCCGTCTTGGCTTATGCGGACACCAGAAAGCCGTATGAACTGCATGTGGATGCCAGTCATGATGGTCTGGGAGGAGTGCTGTATCAAGAGCATGATGACCAACTGAGGCCCATTGCTTATGTGAGCAGGAGTTTGACCCCAGCCGAAAAGAATTACCCCACCCACAAGCTGGAATTCCTGGCCTTGAAGTGGGCTGTGGTGGATAAGGTAAAGGACTACCTGTACGGAGCTGAGTTTGTGGTAAAGACAGACAATAACCCACTCACCTACCTCCTAACTACGGCCAAACTGGATGCCACTGGCCACCGTTGGCTAGCAGCTCTCTCAGGATTCACTTTCAGTCTAAAGTACAGGCCTGGGACTGGAAACAGAGACGCTGATGCCTTATCCAGAAGGTCCCATGCTCCCCCTAATCTGACGGAAGACTGGACTCGACTGGCCCCAGAGGGAGTGCGAGCCTTGTGTCAGGGAGCAGAGTTCCAGACAAGTGGAGGGCCCAGAGCCGAAGAAATAGGAGTCTCAGCTGTTGGAGTACCCAAGTTCTACTGCAATGTGACCCAGATTGAAGAAGAGAATCTACCCAAACTTTCAAAGAAAGATTTGAGAAAAGATCAAATGGAAGACCCACTGGGAAGATTGGCTCTGGAAGCATTGGAAAGCCAGAACCCCGACTTGCTTCTGAAGGACCCCTCAAAGGAGGCTCGTCTGTTAAGAAGAGAATGGGACCGGCTGAAAATGCATCAAGGGGTGGTCTACCGAAGGGGCCCCTCTGATGATTTGAAGGATAAGTGGCAACTGTTTCTGCCAGAGAAACACCGGAAGACTGTTCTGACTGCTTTGCATGACGATCATGGCCACCTGGGGTCAGAAAGAACCTTTCAACTCGTAAGGAACAGATTCTACTGGCCCTGCATGCGGGTTGAAATGGAGGAATATTGTCACTCATGTGCAAGATGCATACAAAGAAAGACTCTGCCTCATCAAGCTGCCGCAATGGGCCACCTACAAAGTCAAGGGCCCTTGGATCTGGTATGCATTTATTTTCTTTGTTTGGAACCTGATTTGAGTGGACATGGGAATGTTCTGGTGATAACAGTTCATTTCACTAGATACGCTCAGGCATTCCCAACCAAAGACCAGAAGGCTTCCACAGTGGCTAAGGTTCTTGTGGAAAAGTTCTTTGTACACTACGGACTACCTCAACGCCTCCACTCAGACCAGGGAAGGGATTTAGAAAGCAGACTGATTCGGAAACTGCTAGATTCACTGGGTATAAAGAAGACCCGAACCACCCCATACCACCCACAAGGGGACACCCAACCTGAACGGTTCAATCAGACATTATTGAATATGCTGGGGACTTTGAGTAGTGAGAAGAAGCAGCACTGGGGCAAGAATGTAGCTGCCATTGTGCATGCATACAATAGTACGACTAGTGATGCTACTGGATATTCTCCATACAGACTGATGTTTGGCAGGGAAGCAAGACTACTGGTAGATTTAGCTTTTGGCCCTTCCATAGATCATACCTCAGCAGCTTCCCACAGGGGGTATGTGGACCGGTTGCGACAGAGCTTAAGACTAGCGTATGAGAAGGCCCCGATGACTTCCAATCAAAGAGGAGCCAGGAGTAAGCAGAGTTATGACCTCAAGGTTCGAATTCACGACTTACAGCCAGGAGACCGGGTGCTGTTGCGGAACTTAGGAATTCCAGGGAAGCATAAGCTGGCTGACCGGTGGAGATCACAGCCCAATGTAATCTGTAAACAATTGCCAGGTTTGCCAGTGTATCAACTCAAACCAGAAGGGAGTGTGGGGCCGTTGAAGACATGGCACAGGAACCACTTGCTGCCCCTCTCCAAAGCAGTTCAGTTGCCTCCCACCTTGGATCCTTCTGAACCCCTTTCAGCCTCCAACACCCCCAGACCTGTCACCAGATCTCAAACAACTCTTTCAGGAGAAATGGATGCCCAAGATCTGAGTGAAGATGAGGAATTGGAACTCGATTGGCTATGGTCCCCCCAAGCACCTGAACCCATGACCATGGGCCCTTCATCATCTGAAGTTATTACTGGGGACAATTTGAATGCTGAGGCTGCTGAGTTCATACCACTTGATACTCTTACTGAAGACTGGGAGGATGCTCTGGACTCTTTTCCAGTAGAGGACCCCAGGGATTCCTTATATATCTCTGCCCCTGAATTGGATGCCCCTGGACCAGCGGAGCCCAATACACCTGACTTAATAGAGGAAGAATTGGAAGGACCCATTGCAGTTGAGACCCCGGCTCCAAGGGGACAAAGACCCAGAAGGGCCATCCATCCCCCAAGAAGATTAACCTACACTCAAATGGGGGAGTGTTCGGAAGAGACTGTAGTTACAGCAAGAAGGACAGTAGATAAGCCTGGTCCCTCTACTGTGAATTTAGTAGAGGGCAACCCTAGCTCGCTCCCTGGCACAGTTAGACAGGCCACTTCCACTAATAGAAAAAAAGAGGGCGGGATTTTGCGCTAATGTGTAATAATACTAAAACCCACACACTAAGTGACAAAGTGACAGAATTATAGTGCATATCACAATAACACAATATCTCTGACAATCGTGAAAGTAAAGCTATTAATCTGTATCCGATAAATCAATAAGTAATGGTAATATAAAACACCAGTGAAATAATAACATGCAAATAATTGAACGTGAACAAATAAACACAAAAAACGTGTAGGTTCAATATTGCAATGGTGCAGAATAGGGATGAGCTTCGTGTTCGAGTCGAACATACGTTCGACTCGAACATCGGCTGTTCGATCGTTCGACGAAGATCGAACGATTTGGGCCGTTCGCGCCAAATTCGAGTGACGCGAACGGCCCACAATGCACTACGCCATCGCAGTGTCATCCAGGCGCTGTGATTGGCCAAGCATGCACTGTGACCCCGCATGCTTGGCCAATCACAGCGCCGGCAGCGAGGAGAGCAATGATTGGCCACAGGCAGGATGCCTGTGGCCAATTATTGCTGAGGGTGTTTAGTACACGCCCCACACTATAAAAGGCCGCCAGCACGGCGGCCTAGTGTAGTGTGTTCCGGAGCAGGGAAAGACAAGCATAGGCAGGGACAGTGACATTTATTTCTTTCTTGCTTAACCTGGATTCCTTTAGTTTAGGGAAAGAGAAGGATAGGTAGGGAGAGTGTCAGTGTGTTTTACTGTGCGAGTCCTTGTTTCTAGGGACAAAGAAGGAAAGTGAGGGGAATTCTCCTTGTGCTATAGTGTGCTTTAAAAAAACATTTTTTCTAGGGACAGAAAACTCTAGGTAGGGAGAGTGTCAGTTTCTTTCACTGTGCGAGTCCTTGTTTCTAGGGACAAAGAAGGAAAGTGAGGGGAATTCTCCTTGTGCTATAGTGTGCTTTAAAAAAACATTTTTTCTAGGGACAGAAAACTCTAGGTAGGGAGAGTGTCAGTTTCTTTCACTGTGCGAGTCCTTGTTTCTAGGGACAAAGAAGGAAAGTGAGGGGAATTCTCCTTGTGCTATAGTGTGCTTTAAAAAAACATTTTTTCTAGGGACAGAAAACTCTAGGTAGGGAGAGTGTCAGTTTCTTTCACTGTGCGAGTCCTTGTTTCTAGGGACAAAGAAGGAAAGTGAGGGGAATTCTCCTTGTGCTATAGTGTGCTTTAAAAAAACATTTTTTCTAGGGACAGAAAACTCTAGGTAGGGAGAGTGTCAGTTTCTTTCACTGTGCGAGTCCTTGTTTCTAGGGACAAAGAAGGAAAGTGAGGGGAATTCTCCTTGTGCTATAGTGTGCTTTAAAAAAACATTTTTTCTAGGGACAGAAAACTCTAGGTAGGGAGAGTGTCAGTTTCTTTCACTGTGCGAGTCCTTGTTTCTAGGGACAAAGAAGGAAAGTGAGGGGAATTCTCCTTGTGCTATAGTGTGCTTTAAAAAAACATTTTTTCTAGGGACAGAAAACTCTAGGTAGGGAGAGTGTCAGTTTCTTTCACTGTGCGAGTCCTTGTTTCTAGGGACAAAGAAGGAAAGTGAGGGGAATTCTCCTTGTGCTATAGTGTGCTTTAAAAAAACATTTTTTCTAGGGACAGAAAACTCTAGGTAGGGAGAGTGTCAGTTTCTTTCACTGTGCGAGTCCTTGTTTCTAGGGACAAAGAAGGAAAGTGAGGGGAATTCTCCTTGTGCTATAGTGTGCTTTAAAAAAACATTTTTTCTAGGGACAGAAAACTCTAGGTAGGGAGAGTGTCAGTTTCTTTCACTGTGCGAGTCCTTGTTTCTAGGGACAAAGAAGGAAAGTGAGGGGAATTCTCCTTGTGCTATAGTGTGCTTTAAAAAAACATTTTTTCTAGGGACAGAAAACTCTAGGTAGGGAGAGTGTCAGTTTCTTTCACTGTGCGAGTCCTTGTTTCTAGGGACAAAGAAGGAAAGTGAGGGGAATTCTCCTTGTGCTATAGTGTGCTTTAAAAAAACATTTTTTCTAGGGACAGAAAACTCTAGGTAGGGAGAGTGTCAGTTTCTTTCACTGTGCGAGTCCTTGTTTCTAGGGACAAAGAAGGAAAGTGAGGGGAATTCTCCTTGTGCTATAGTGTGCTTTAAAAAAACATTTTTTCTAGGGACAGAAAACTCTAGGTAGGGAGAGTGTCAGTTTCTTTCACTGTGCGAGTCCTTGTTTCTAGGGACAAAGAAGGAAAGTGAGGGGAATTCTCCTTGTGCTATAGTGTGCTTTAAAAAAAAAAATTTCTAGGGACAGAAAACTCTAGGTAGGGAGAGTGTCAGTTTCTTTCACTGTGCGAGTCCTTGTTTCTAGGGACAAAGAAGGAAAGTGAGGGGAATTCTCCTTGTGCTATAGTGTGCTTTAAAAAAACATTTTTTCTAGGGACAGAAAACTCTAGGTAGGGAGAGTGTCAGTTTCTTTCACTGTGTGAGTCCTTGTTTCTAGGGACAAAGAAGGAAAGTGAGGGGAATTCTCCTTGTGCTATAGTGTGCTTTAAAAAAAACATTTTTTCTAGGGACAGAAAACTCTAGGTAGGGAGAGTGTCAGTTTCTTTCACTGTGCGAGTCCTTGTTTCTAGGGACAAAGAAGGAAAGTGAGGGGAATTCTCCTTGTGCTATAGTGTGCTTTAAAAAAACATTTTTCTAGGGACAGAAAACTCTAGGTAGGGAGAGTGTCAGTTTCTTTCACTGTGCGAGTCCTTGTTTCTAGGGACAAAGAAGGAAAGTGAGGGGAATTCTCCTTGTGCTATAGTGTGCTTTAAAAAAAAAAATTTCTAGGGACAGAAAACTCTAGGTAGGGAGAGTGTCAGTTTCTTTCACTGTGCGAGTCCTTGTTTCTAGGGACAAAGAAGGAAAGTGAGGGGAATTCTCCTTGTGCTATAGTGTGCTTTAAAAAAACATTTTTTCTAGGGACAGAAAACTCTAGGTAGGGAGAGTGTCAGTTTCTTTCACTGTGTGAGTCCTTGTTTCTAGGGACAAAGAAGGAAAGTGAGGGGAATTCTCCTTGTGCTATAGTGTGCTTTAAAAAAACATTTTTTCTAGGGACAGAAAACTCTAGGTAGGGAGAGTGTCAGTTTCTTTCACTGTGCGAGTCCTTGTTTCTAGGGACAAAGAAGGAAAGTGAGGGGAATTCTCCTTGTGCTATAGTGTGCTTTAAAAAAACATTTTTTCTAGGGACAGAAAACTCTAGGTAGGGAGAGTGTCAGTTTCTTTCACTGTGCGAGTCCTTGTTTCTATGGACAAAGAAGGAAAGTGAGGGGAATTCTCCTTGTGCTATAGTGTGCTTTAAAAAAACATTTTTTCTAGGGACAGAAAACTCTAGGTAGGGAGAGTGTCAGTTTCTTTCACTGTGCGAGTCCTTGTTTCTAGGGACAAAGAAGGAAAGTGAGGGGAATTCTCCTTGTGCTATAGTGTGCTTTAAAAAAACATTTTTTCTAGGGACAGAAAACTCTAGGTAGGGAGAGTGTCAGTTTCTTTCACTGTGCGAGTCCTTGTTTCTAGGGACAAAGAAGGAAAGTGAGGGGAATTCTCCTTGTGCTATAGTGTGCTTTAAAAAAACATTTTTTCTAGGGACAGAAAACTCTAGGTAGGGAGAGTGTCAGTTTCTTTCACTGTGCGAGTCCTTGTTTCTAGGGACAAAGAAGGAAAGTGAGGGGAATTCTCCTTGTGCTATAGTGTGCTTTAAAAAAACATTTTTTCTAGGGACAGAAAACTCTAGGTAGGGAGAGTGTCAGTTTCTTTCACTGTGCGAGTCCTTGTTTCTAGGGACAAAGAAGGAAAGTGAGGGGAATTCTCCTTGTGCTATAGTGTGCTTTAAAAAAACATTTTTTCTAGGGACAGAAAACTCTAGGTAGGGAGAGTGTCAGTTTCTTTCACTGTGCGAGTCCTTGTTTCTAGGGACAAAGAAGGAAAGTGAGGGGAATTCTCCTTGTGCTATAGTGTGCTTTAAAAAAACATTTTTTCTAGGGACAGAAAACTCTAGGTAGGGAGAGTGTCAGTTTCTTTCACTGTGCGAGTCCTTGTTTCTAGGGACAAAGAAGGAAAGTGAGGGGAATTCTCCTTGTGCTATAGTGTGCTTTAAAAAAACATTTTTTCTAGGGACAGAAAACTCTAGGTAGGGAGAGTGTCAGTTTCTTTCACTGTGCGAGTCCTTGTTTCTAGGGACAAAGAAGGAAAGTGAGGGGAATTCTCCTTGTGCTATAGTGTGCTTTAAAAAAACATTTTTTCTAGGGACAGAAAACTCTAGGTAGGGAGAGTGTCAGTTTCTTTCACTGTGCGAGTCCTTGTTTCTAGGGACAAAGAAGGAAAGTGAGGGGAATTCTCCTTGTGCTATAGTGTGCTTTAAAAAAACATTTTTTCTAGGGACAGAAAACTCTAGGTAGGGAGAGTGTCAGTTTCTTTCACTGTGCGAGTCCTTGTTTCTAGGGACAAAGAAGGAAAGTGAGGGGAATTCTCCTTGTGCTATAGTGTGCTTTAAAAAAACATTTTTTCTAGGGACAGAAAACTCTAGGTAGGGAGAGTGTCAGTTTCTTTCACTGTGCGAGTCCTTGTTTCTAGGGACAAAGAAGGAAAGTGAGGGGAATTCTCCTTGTGCTATAGTGTGCTAAAGCATTCCTCATCAACCATCTTTGAAATCCTTGTTTTTTGGACAGTCAGGGAAATTGTCGTTGTGCTATTCTGTGCAAAAGCAATCATCCTCAACCATATTTAGAAATCCTTAAGTAAAGGGACAGAGAAGGACACCTGAAGGTAGCCCTTATTGCTTTTTTCCCATCTCCCTGCAGGCCATCTATTAGAATGTCTGGAAGGCAAACAAGGAGAGGCAGACAGTCAGGAGGCAATAAAAGAGGGCAAGCAGGCTCTGTGTCTGGGGGCAACAGTGCTGGTCGTGGACGCGGTGCATTGTCATCAGCACATGGCCATGGGACACGCTTGTCCTTCTTTTCGGCAGCTGGACATGTTGAGCCACATCATGCCGAAGACTTGGTAGAGTGGATGACCAAGCCCTCCTCCTCCTCCTCATCCTCTCTCACCCAGGCTCAGGGTACTGGCAAAGCAGCTGCCAAAGCGTCCTCTTCCCTGGTATCAATGTCAGACTCATCATCAGTCACTCCTTCCCTAGACCCACCATGTCCTCCACCTGAGGAGTCCCCCGAACTGTTTGAGCACAGTGTTGGGTACATGCTCCAGGAGGATGCCCAGCGTTTCGAAGGGTCTGATGATGAAACCCAGCTACAGGAAGGCAGTAGCGTGAGAGCAGACAGAGGGGATGCTCAAGAAGGACACCAATCTGGCAGTCATGTTCCAGCAGCTGCAGCATACTGCCAGATTGGCTCCAGTGATGAGGAGGGAGGGGATGATGAGGTCACTGACTCCACGTGGGTGCCTAATAGGAGAGAGGAGGAGGAAGAGGATGAGGAGGAGGCACATCTCCAACGAGGCAGGATGCCCTTTGGTGGCCAGCGTAAGGGCAGTACACCGACGGAATCACACCGCAGAGCTCCGCCTGTGCAGGGCGCTGCCTCTGCCCGTCATTCAAAAAGTTCCTTGGTGTGGGCCTTTTTTGAGGCTAGTGCATCAGATCGCACAGCTGCTGTTTGCAACATATGTCTCAAGCGTATATCGCGTGGCCAAAACATCAGCCGCTTGGGTACCACATGCCTGACCAGACATATGTTGACCTGCCATGCAGCTCGTTGGCAAGCCTACCTCAAAGACCCACACCAAAGAACAAAGCGGACCTCTCCTTGCACCGCATCAGCTGGGATCTCCAACCCCACTATAACTTCAGTCCTCTCTGAAACATGCACTGAGAGGAATGAAGGTGTAGAATTAGGTGTGTCACAGCCAAGTACTTGCGGCCACTCTGCTAGCAGTACACCGACGTCCGATTCTAGCAGGCAAATTTCCCTGCCCCAGCTGCTGGACCGTCGAAAGAAGTTCACTCCCAGCCATCCACATGCCCAGCGGTTGAATGCTAGCTTGGCTAAATTGCTAGCGCTTCAACTGCTGCCTTTTCAGTTGGTAGACTCGGCCCCCTTCCGTGAGTTTGTGCAATGTGCGGTTCCTCAGTGGCAGGTTCCCAAACGCCACTTTTTCTCACGGAAGGCTATTCCGGCTCTCTACCGGCATGTGGAAGGCAATGTCTTGGCCTCACTGGACAGGGCGGTCAGCGGTAAGGTGCATATTACCGCTGACTCATGGTCCAGCAGGCATGGACAGGGACGTTACCTTTCTTTCACGGCCCATTGGGTCACTCTTTTGGCAGCTGGGAAGGATGCAGGACAAGGTGCAGTAGTGTTGGAGGTTGTTCCACCGCCACGCCTCCAAAATGCTACTACTGGTTGTGACACACCTCTCTCCTCCACCCCCTCCTCTTCTTCTTCCTCCATGGCCTCTTCCTGTGGTTTGTCCTATGAACCAGCGGTGCTCCGTAGCCGTTCACGGGGCTATGCAAGTACGCAGGCAAAAAGATGCCATGCCGTGCTTGCGCTGGTGTGTTTGGGGGACAGAAGCCACACTGGGGCAGAGGTCCTGTCTGCTCTGCAGGGCCAGGCCGAGAGGTGGTTGACGCCACGCCAGCTTAAGCCAGGAATGGTGGTTTGCGACAATGGCACCAACCTCCTCTCCGCCCTCCGACAGGGACAACTGACCCATGTGCCCTGTGTGGCTCACGTCCTTAACCTGGTGGTGTAGCGGTTCTTGGGCAGGTACCCGGGCTTACAGGATGTCCTGAGGCAGGCCAGGAAAGTCTGTGTGCATTTCCGCAGATCTTATAATGCCAGTGCTCGCCTGGCTGAGCTGCAAAAGGAGTTGAACCTGCCCAAGAACCGCCTTATATGTGACATGCCCACCAGGTGGAACTCAACGTTGGCCATGCTGCAGCGGCTGCACACGCAGCAGAGGGCCATCAATGAGTACCTGTGCGACTACGGCACCAGGACAGGGTCAGGGGAGCTTGGTTTTTTTTCTCCACGCCAGTGGGGCATGATCAGGGATGCATGCACTGTCCTGGCACCATTTGAGGAGGCCACGAGGATGGTGAGCAGTGACAGTGCATGCATCAGTGACACTGTACCTCTTGTCCACCTGTTGGAGCACACGCTGCGTGGAATAATGAACAGGGCACTTGACGCAGAACAGAGGCAGGAAGAGGAGGACTTCCTTGCCTCTCAAGGCCCCCTTTACCCAGACAGTGTTCCTTCTGTCCCACCCATCGCACAGGAAGAGGAGGAGGAGGAGGAGGAGGAGGAGGATTGTGTCAGCATGGAGGTGGAGGCTGGCACTCAGCATCATCAGCAGCAGTCTTTTAGGGATGATTTACAGTCCCAAGAAACCAGTGGACTTGTACGTGGCTGGGAGGAGGTGGCTGCGGATCATGTCGTCCTTAGTGACCCAGAGGACTCCGGAGCGAATGCCTCAGCAAACCTACGCTGCATGGCCTCCCTGATCCTGCAAAGTCTGCGGAAGGATCCTCGTATTCTTCGGATCAAGGAGAGGGACCATTACTGGCTGGCCACTTTCCTTGATCCACGGTACAAGGGTAAGGTTGCGGACCTTATGTTACCTTCGCAGAGGGAGCAGAGGATGAGACAACTCCGGGAGGCCTTGCAGAAAGGTCTGTGCAACGCGTTCCCAGAGACTGGGAGGTTACAAACTCCTGGTCCTGGACAACGAGTTGCTGAGGCTTCGGCCAGTCAAAGAAGGAGCGGTGGGGAAGGTGGCCGTCTGACCGATGCGTTCAGACAATTCTTTAGTCCGCAGCCCCAAAGTATGATCGGTTCCAGCAACCATCGCCAGCGTCTGATAAACATGGTGCAGGAATATCTAGGGGCAAGGTCAGACTTGGACACCTTCCCCACCGAAAATCCTCTGGCTTACTGGGTCTTGAGGATGGATCACTGGCCAGAGCTTGCACAGTATGCAATTGAGCTACTGGCCTGTCCTGCATCCAGCGTTCTTTCGGAACGCACATTCAGTGCTGCTGGAGGATTTGTCACGGATCACAGGGTGCGCCTGTCCACCGACTCGGTTGATCGACTGACTTTCATCAAGATGAACCAGTCTTGGATCACCACCAGCTACCACACACCTGATGCTGATATAACAGACTAATTGATTTTAACATGTCACATCCCTTCAAGACTGATGCTGATGCTGAGTGCCTGTGCTGTTATGTTGACTGGCTATCCTCCTCCTCCGAGTCCTCAATGATACGATTGATGATGATAGCTTGGAAGATCATTTTTGTTTATGGGTGCCGCCACCAGTGGCTAAGGCCCAATTTTTCAGCCCCTGTTTTACAGGGGCGTGTAATTACAATTTTTTTAGCAATAATTTGCCATAGGGCTCATTGCTGTGCTCCAAGTACAGTATCTGTGAGGGGTTGGAGTGTTGTGGCACCAGTGCCTAAGGCCCAATTTTTCAGCCCCTGTTTAAAAGGGGCGTGTCATTACAATTTTTGAAGCAATACTTTGCAACAGGGCTCATTGCTGTGCTCCAAGTACAGTATCTGTGAGGGGTTGTAGTGTTGTGCCACCAGTGCCTAAGGCCCAATTTTTCAGCCCCTGTTTAACAGGGGCGTGTCATTACAATTTTTGAAGCAATACTTTGCAACAGGGCTCATTGCTGTGCTCCAAGTACAGTATCTGTGAGGGGTTGTAGTGTTGTGCCACCAGTGCCTAAGGCCCAATTTTTCAGCCCCTGTTTAACAGGGGCATGTCATTACAATTTTTGAAGCAATACTTTGCAACAGGGCTCATTGCTGTGCTCCAAGTACAGTATCTGTGAGGGGTTGTAGTGTTGTGCCACCAGTGCCTAAGGCCCAATTTTTCAGCCCCTGTTCAACAGGGGCATGCAATTACAATTCTTGATCTAATAATTCACAGCAGGGCCCATTGCTGCACCCACCAAGAGTAACTGTCAGGGCTTACAGTGTTGTGGCACCAGCACCACCATCAAAGGCCCAATTTTTACTACCACTGTTCAACAATTATATGTAATTAAAATTCCTGATATAATAGTTGACAGCAGGGCGTTCCAGCACCAACCAAGAGTAACTGTGAGTGCTTACAGTGTTGTGCCAACACCAACAACTAAGGGGCCTATTTCTGCAGAGTATATACGGCAGGTCCCTACTTTCAAGCATCCAACTTACAAACGACTCCTACTTGCAAACGCAAGAAGACAACAGGAAGTGAGAGGAAATCTACCACTAGGAAGGAAAATTCTCTCCTGTAAGAATAAATATGGGAGAAAGGTGTCTCCTCTGTACTGATGCTTTATCAGCAATCCTTGTTTCAAGAAAAACACCACATTTCAAAAACAGTTGTCATTGGGACGGAAAGTGAGGTGAAATGTTCTGAACAGGGGCACAGACAGCAAAACAAATGTTACAGGGGTGATAACCCTTACCTATGTTTTCCAAAAAGTTTAAAAATAGATTTTTGGGCTGGAGCTACACTTCAACAATGTACCTGTTCAAAATTACAAACACATTCTACATAAGAACAAACCTACAGTCCCTGTCTTGTATGCACCGCCTGTATACGGCTGTTCAGAGTATATAGGGCCTTTTTTATTTTATGTGCGGGGTTCCCCTTAATATCCATACAAGACCCAAAGGGGCTGGTAATGGGCTGGGGTAGGGGGGGGGGTCATGGGGTAGCTATGCCATTTTTCTTAAAGATTTTCATCCATATTACCGGGACCAGACATTACATTAAAGCCGCAAGCAGTTTTAAATGGCTTTTTTTTCCTTTAGAAGTGTCATTTTGTGCAGGGACAGTTCTAAACACGGGAAACACGTGGCACTTCACAGGCATACTTTAGACACCCCCCAGGTACGATATTTAAAGGAATATTTGACTTTTTTTTTTTCACTTTATGCATCATTAAAATGACTGCTCCCGAAAAACGACCGTTTTTAAAACTTCTTTTTGCATTGATACATGTCCCCTGGTGCAGAACCCGGGTTCCCAAACCCTTTTTAGGACAATAACATGCATAATAGTTGTTATAATTAGCACTTTAGAATTCAAACGTTCGCATCCATTGTATTTAATAGGGTTCTAATGTTCGTACGAACTTTCGGTCCGTTCGCGGGTTCTGGTGCGAACCAAACCCGGGGGTGTTCGGCTCATCACTAGTGCAGAAATAAATAAGATCATAAAGTCCATGGGTTAATAATAGAGGTAACTGAATTAGTGTAGTCCTTAATTGGAGTCAGGGTCTTCTAGATTGAATATCAAATTGGAGTATTGAACCACTGGTAAATCCTCCACCTGTCTCCCAAAATGCTCACCTCATTGAGGAATTAAACTGGCTTAACATGGGGTCTTCCAACCCAGGGTTCGGCAGGAGAACAGACAAGAAACCTCCAATGGTGTAGTATTATGGTAAAAATATATAGGGTTTATTAAGAGTATGAGGGTGGACTCTTACATCACAACTGAAAGATAAAAGCAATACAGAGAATCAAAGCGTGCAAAGCACCATCTTACTGTTATTCTGCTGTTTCTGATCCTGGATGTGATGCCGCAATCCTTTCCCTACGGCGTTACGTCAAATACCTCGTGACCCCCCCCCCTCCTCTTCCATATGCAGGTAGTGCGAGTGGTGGTGGCCAGATTTTTTGTTTATCCAAGTGGAGATGATTCAAAGAGAAAGATAAGACCCCATGTTAAGCCAGTTTAATTCCTCAATGAGGTGAGCATATTGGGAGACAGGTGGAGGATTTACCAGTGGTTCAATACTCCAATTGGATATTCAATCTAGAAGACCCTGACTCTAATTAAGGACTACACTAATTCGTTTACCTCTATTATTAACCCATGGACTTTATGATCTCATTTATTATTGCACCATTGCAATATTGAATTAATTCTGTCACTTTGTCACTTAGTGTGTGGGTTTTAGTATTAATACACATTAGCGCAAAATCCCCCCCTCTTTTTTTCTGATATGCTGAACACAGATTGATTTTGCAGCCATTGTCTTTACCTCAGTTCCATTCACTTTACTCTTTATTAGCGCGAAAGACACATATTTGCTCACTTCCACTAATGTGACCTGTGTACATGTCATGATCAGTGTCATTGCCTGGGTCACCTGCTGGTGGTGCTATTGCTTTCAGCACCAAAGGGTGCAGTTCTGGTGGCCACCAGCGGGTGTCTCCCATTTGTCTGGAGCCGAAATCATCTCCTGCAATCAGGCGTCACCTGAGACTGATTGCAGGAGGTGTGTATAAATACCCAGCAGACACTAAAGCATTTGCTCTGGTATTGTCTTGGAACCCAGACCTGTATGCCTGAACCTGAACCTGAACCTGAACCTGAACCTGAACCTGAACCTGAACCTGAACCTGAACCTGAACCTGAACCTGAACCTGAACCTGAACCTGAACCTGAACCTGAACCTGAACCTGAACCTGAACCTGAACCTTGTGACCTGTTATCTGTTATCTGTTACCTTGTATCCTGTGTTCCTGAACCCTGCATCCATCCCTGGACCCCTGCCTCTGTACCTTGTATCCTGTGTTCCTGAACCCTGCATCCATCCCTGGACCCCTGCCTCTGTACCTTGTATCCTGTGTTCCTGAACCCTGCATCCATTCCTGGACCCCTGCCTCTGTACCTTGTATCCTGTGTTCCTGAACCCTGCATCCATCCCTGGACCCCTGTCTTGCAGACTCATCCCTTCCTCCTGTTGTCCCTTCCGGCTCCCTGTTCAATTGGACTGATCTCTCGTGTATGACCCTGGCTTGATTACATTTACGCTTTAAACTGTATTCACGTTGGTGTAGGGAGTTGTTTTGTGTGTCACTGTGGTTGTTTGCTGGTTGCCTTTATTGTTTTAGGAATTATCCTTTCAATAAACTCATATATATATTTACTTACCTTGTGCCTAGTTCCTTTAGTGCAGCCCACTGATCTGCGTACCCTGTGCTGGATGCCGTGTTAGGCATCCGTGACAGAATACCAGAGCCATTCAAGCAGATCGGCTGCACTTGGGAATTGGGTCTGGGCACTGCTATTGCTTTAAAAATGCAGCTTGACGATATTCTGTATTTTTCGCTACTAGCAACAGAGGACAGGGAGTTTTGTTCTCAAACATTAAGTGAACACACTAGAGAGCAGTTGTTGGAATGCATCCGCATAGCCCATGTTTTTGTGGATCTGGGCAGTTTTGTGTTTGAGGATGTGCAAGATCTGATCTGTATCTGTACAGAGTTGGCCCTGTCTGATGCCTCCAGTGGAGACGATGACTATACACCCCCTTTTAGTGCAGCTCAGGTAGAGTCCTTGGTGTGGCTGTTGGAAGATGACTCAGTCTTTTTCCTTGAGCAGTACTCAACTTGTCCTACACAGGTGCTTGCAGCATGTATTGAGTCAGTGCAGTCTCTGGTCAGACAAGCAGTATGCAAACCTAACTTTGTGCAATCATTACTACAGGCCTGGTCAAGTTTATTGTACTCAGCCCCTGTTGGTTCCCTGCCACCCATTCCTGTGTCTAGACACCAGCCTGCTGGGATGTCTGCGTCTCCTTTACTCCCAACTACCACAGTGGCCAACCAATACACCCTCCTACCAATGAAGTACCAGTACCCTGTTTCCCCCTGCTGCACTTACCCTGCCTTTAACCCTCCTGCTTCGTCTCGGCTGCCTCCATCAGTTCCCCTAAGACCCCCTTCAAAATCCGCACCCTCTGCTTCACCATCCTTCCGCTCTTCGCCTCTACCAGCTGCATCCACCACCTACAGCCCTGTATACATATACAAATCTTCGGTGGCTAAACCAAAGAAAAAACGGAAGTTCTTTCCAACTCACACGATCCTGCCAGTAACCCAGCCTGTTTCCACACCAGCCGACCTGTTGCAGCCTGTCTCCGCACCAGCCGACCTGTTGCAGCCTGTTTCCGCACCAGCCGACCTGTTGCAGCCTGTCTCCGCACCAGCCGACCTGTTGCAGCCTGTCTCCGCACCAGCCGACCTGTTGCAGCCTGTCTCCGCACCAGCCGACCCGTTGCAGTCTGTCTCCGCACCAGCCGACCCGTTGCAGCCTGTCTCCGCACCAGCCGACCTGTTGCAGCCTGTCTCCGCACCAGCCGACCTGTTGCAGCCTGTCTCCGCACCAGCCGACCTGTTGCAGCCTGTCTCCGCACCAGCCGACCTGTTGCAGCCTGTCTCCGCACCAGCCGACCTGTTGCAGCCTGTCTCCGCACCAGCCGACCTGTTGCAGCCTGTCTCCGCACCAGCCGACCTGTTGCAGCCTGTCTCCGCACCAGCCGACCTGTTGCAGCCTGTCTCCGCACCAGCCGACCTGTTGCAGCCTGTCTCCGCACCAGCCGACCTGTTGCAGCCTGTCTCCGCACCAGCCGACCTGTTGCAACCTGTCTCCGCACCAGCCGACCTGTTGCAACCTGTCTCCGCACCAGCCGACCTGTTGCAGCCTGTCTCCGCACCAGCCGACCTGTTGCAGCCTGTCTCCGCACCAAGCGACCTGTTGCAGCCTGTTTCCAAACCAAGCGACCTGTTGCAGCCTGTTTCCAAACCAAGCGACCTGTTGCAGCCTGTTTCCAAACCAAGCGACCTGTTGCAGCCTGTTTCCAAACCAAGCGACCTGTTGCAGCCTGTTTCCAAACCAAGCGACCTGTTGCAGCCTGTTTCCAAACCAAGCGACCTGTTGCAGCCTGTTTCCAAACCAAGCGACCTGTTGCAGCCTGTTTCCACACCAGCCGATCCGCTCCAGCCTGCTTCCACACCAGCCGATTCGCTCCAGCCTGCTTCCACACCAGCCGATTCGCTCCAGCCTGCTTCCACACCAGCCGATTCGCTCCAGCCTGTTTCCACACCAGCCAACCTGTTCCAGCCTGTTTCCACACCAGCCAACCTGTTCCAGCCTGTTTCCACACCAGCCAACCTGTTCCAGCCTGTTTCCACACCAGCCAACCTGTTCCAGCCTGTTTCCACACCAGCCAACCTGTTCCAGCCTGTTTCCACACCAGCCAACCTGTTCCAGCCTGGATTTTCGGTGCCCGTCACCCAGCCTGACGTTTTGGTGCCCGTCTTTCAGCCCGCTGAACCAGTGCCTGCCATCTGGCTTGCTGAACCTCTGCCCGGTGGCCAGTTTGAAGTGCCTCTGCCCGGTGGCCAGCTTGAAGACCCAGCGCCATTTGCCCAGCCCGCTGAACCAGTGCCTGCCATCTGGCTTGCTGAACCTCTGCCCGGTGGCCAGTTTGAAGTGCCTCTGCACGGTGGCCAGCTTGAAGACCCAGCGCCATTTGCCCAGCCCGCTGACATGGTGCCTGCTAAACCAGTTCTCGATGCCCGGCTTGCCGCTGATTTTGCCCTGCTTGATTCCCAGCCTGACTGTGATGCCCTTGTGTTGTTCGCCTCCGTTAGGTTCATGCACATTGCCCTGCCTGTTTTCATTTCCAGATCCCAACTTCCAGACCCTGGTGGTGGGGTGCGTGTTCCATTGCCGGACTCAGGTGCCACGCCTCCCAGTAAGTTTAAGGACTCTGGTCGGAGGAGCACAAGTAGTCCGCAGACACAGGGGAGACTTTTTGGGACCTTTCCGTACCTACCAGCACTGCCAGATCAAGGGCAGAATGGAGCGTCCGGAGGCCACTCCTTGGGAGGGGGAACTGTCATGATCAGTGTCATTGCCTGGGTCACCTGCTGGTGGTGCTATTGCTTTCAGCACCAAAGGGTGCAGTTCTGGTGGCCACCAGCGGGTGTCTCCCATTTGTCTGGAGCCGAAATCATCTCCTGCAATCAGGCGTCACCTGAGACTGATTGCAGGAGGTGTGTATAAATACCCAGCAGACACTAAAGCATTTGCTCTGGTATTGTCTTGGAACCCAGACCTGTATGCCTGAACCTGAACCTGAACCTTGTGACCTGTTATCTGTTACCTTGTATCCTGTGTTCCTGAACCCTGCATCCATCCCTGGACCCCTGCCTCTGTACCTTGTATCCTGTGTTCCTGAACCCTGCATCCATCCCTGGACCCCTGCCTCTGTACCTTGTATCCTGTGTTCCTGAACCCTGCATCCATCCCTGGACCCCTGTCTTGCAGACTCATCCCTTCCTCCTGTTGTCCCTTCCGGCTCCCTGTTCAATCGGACTGATCTCTCGTGTATGACCCTGGCTTGATTACATTTACGCTTTAATCTCTAAACTGTATTCAAGTTGGTGTAGGGAGTTGTTTTGTGTGTCACTGTGGTTGTTTGCTGGTTGCCTTTATTGTTTTAGGAATTATCCTTTCAATAAACTCATATATATATTTACTTACCTTGTGCCTAGTTCCTTTAGTGCAGCCCACTGATCTGCGTACCCCTTGCTGGATGCCGTGTTAGGCATCCGTGACAGTACAGGACAACCTCTCTCCCAAAGCTTGGTGGGAGGTTCCTCTGCCAGGCTCCTTTGTAGCCGTGAACTGTATTTCATGTACATATGCTAACAATGATCTTTACTGCTTATCTTTGAGGACCAAAGATTTTAAGTGGGGGGTGTGTGTAGCGGGGTATCACTTTAAATAAGCACAAAGACTACTATACCCAGTGTGCAGCAGGGCACCCACAGTGCATTGCCCGGCGCAAGGTCTGCTGGGGAAGGACTATTTAAAGGAGGGAGAAGCAACACACGGGTCTCTTCGGACGCCGCCCTCTTAGCAAGTGGAGCCTACGCTGGGCCTGTTGTTTGGACTAGGCTGGAGAGCTTCCAGTCATCATTGAAGAACCCAGAGTCGTCTTATCTATCTATCTCCCGCGTATGGTCGAGAGGATCGGAGACTATGGGTATCGTGAGACTGTGCTCCGGGACATCAGTTGCTGAAGTCGGTTGTATGGACTGGTCCGGTCGGGTGAGAGAGCACTTGCTCATTATACTTTGACTACCTGATAGGTCCAGTATCCTTTGGCCAGGGCCCACCGTTACCGGAGTGTTATACTGCACCCCAGAGGAACAGTGTGTTGTGCAGCCGGAGTTAAGTTGTTTTATTGCTTGCTGAGTAACCAACAGTTTAATACCATTGGATTACAAATAATCTACAAAGTGCACCACCATTGCTAGCGAAGAACCTTCTCAACAAACTAACTGTGTGTGAACTTGTCAGGCCTGACTGTCCAGCAGGGAGACATTTACCTGGCCGCCATATTGGCCATGAGGGGAAGGCTCGCAAGTGTAGTTCATTAAGAGACTTTGAGTGAGCATAAGACTGTTAGAATATAATACTTGATATTTTCTTGACTATTGCTATTGCAGGGCCCTGCATAGATAAATGTACCATTGTCTAACTTTATATTCCTATTCAGTAAAGTATTTGTGGTTAAGCAGACAAGTGCTTGGCTTACTGTTTATCCCAGCTGAAGTAGCCAGCTCAGGTAATTTAACACTAATTATTGTGTATGCTTTATTGCGGAGTGGTGATTCCTATAGCCTAGTGTGTATCACACTTCCCTTTGTGCTAGCTGTGCCAAGGGAGGTTATAGCCAGTTCCTGGGGATTAACAGCAGTGTGTTACAGGCCCAAAACTATACCTGCAGCCCTCTTAACTGGGGGTGTTGCTACAACATATTTGGTGGCAATGTGAATTGATAACACCTTATCAGTCAAGGGTGAAGGAGATTATACAGCAAATCATGGAGACCAAGCTTTCCCTCAATGCGGCGTGTTGCCTGTTACACATTTCCCATTTCTCCCTCAGGAAATATAAAAAATCCCTCTCTAGGCATTTGTTGAATGCGGCTAGGTCCCTAATTCCATTACACTGGAAATCCACAAAGGTCCCTACTGTATCAGACTGGCTGCATAGAGTTTCCGAAATTTGTGAAATGGAGGATACTGCTGCTCAGTCCACTGAGATTGTGGAACGTTACCACGAAACTTGGTCTCCCTGGTTTGCTTTTAGATACTCCCGAGATTATGAGGTTCTACTCGGAAAGTCCCCCTTAGCTGATTAGTAACAAAGGCCTCGGGGCCTCCCCAAATCTGATAGTTCTATCTTCTTTGTTCTCCAAACACCTTGTTCTCTCTAGCAGTACAACTTGGTCGAGTACCCACTCGACTCTTGACGTGAGAGTCGGGTATATCTACAATATTTGATTGATAGGGCTTGTGATGCTCCTCTATAGCCACCCACAGCCCCTCTGTGAGGGGATATCAAGGACTACTTGGGCTCTGAGAAAAGGGGTGCGCCCCGGAAACGCGTCAGCCATTCAGCTAGATTTGGGTACCGTCCAACCCTCTGTTAATTTAATCCTGGTTGCAGTTGCCACGGGACTCAGTTTGATTGCCAGAAATGCCTATATGAAAAGCTTGTTTGTGAGTAGGACCATTGTTTTTATACGTTTTAATACTGTTTTTTATCTGGAAATGCACTAGGTCGGTGCACCCTCCTTTCTTTTTTCTTTTCTTTTAGCCCCTCTATGAGGACATGATCTTCCCTCTTATTTTTCTGAACTTTCTTTTTCTCTTTGTCTTTTCCCTTTATATGTACTATTTGGAAATGTTAAATGGTTTTAGGGGATGCTATCCTCCATTTATTTGAGGCCAAGGACAATGTCTTTGGCCCACAACCAACAGGTGCATCTACCTACCATTATAATTATATTCTTTTATTTAGCACGTTTTTTATTATTTTTATATATATATATACATGTAAGATTCCTGATGCAATTTCCATACTTGTATGCACAATTTATTTTCTGTAATAAACTTTGATGATAAAAAAAAAAGATTATTATTAAGACTTTCATGACATCCATTTTATCCGTTATAAAATATCAACAAATTGGCAGATATTGGTACAATTTTTTTTGCACAAGCTTTATTTAAAGATTTAGTCTACCTCCCTTGCATGTTTTTTTAACCCTTCTTACCATTCTTGGAGGGTTATCTTCAATTCACATACTCACATGCACAGTGAACCCAAAGTTTTATAGCTGTGATCCATCACTCTGATACCACATTTCTAGTCCCACACCATGCCATTTTCTCTTCTATACCATTGGGAGCCAGCTGTCTCTTCTGGGTTCTTAGAATTGGCCCCCTGAGATGCACAGCCTTACAATTGGCTGCTGTGTGTCTCTTTTCCTGTAGCCTACTGCCGTTTGTAAGAGGCATGTGCAGGAATGCACCATTCTCATCTAGATGTAAAATAGCTGACATCCTAGAGTTTAGCTTTAAATTTTAGGATATTCCTTGTTGGACATCACTGTTCCAACAGGTGTTAGGAATAGAAAAAAAATGTAAGTTAGCCTAGTTGAGACCCATTATCAGCTAGTTTGACATTTTTAAGAGGACTCCTGTATTTGGGAAACAAGGTATGAAACATATCAGGTGTAGGATTTTACCTTTCTGAGGGTTTGTGAGAATAAGACTTCCTTCAGTTGCTCTTGTACAACCAATTTTTACAAAAGGGACCTTATGGATAAGTTTCCTTACAATAAGGGATTCATATAGTTCAGTGGAGATAAAATTGTGTATCTCCATTAATCTAGTGGTATCTGCCCATATTGATCTCGTAGTTGTTCCAGAGGGATAAACTTTGCGAATTAATTGATCACAACATTTCTTCCCTTCTGGAGTTCATAATGGAAATGAAGACAGGTGTTCTCCTGGGGGAACTGGGGAAACCTCTTAAAGGAGCCAGTGAGCATGTCAGGAAGGGAAATAAACATCTGCCATTTTATGTGTCCTGATTTTTTTTTGTGACGGGTAAGGAAGTAGGTCCCATCTAATAGGTTTTTGACATTTTCCGGTATCCAAGTTGCACATCACCATGGATCACCATGGATTTTTCACCCCATCATGGTGATAACTGAAAACTTTACCTGATTCTGTTTTTTATTGGGCGTTTATTTTTTTTATTTTTTTAATATTAAATTTTTTTAAATTATTCATTATACATAGGACAGTCGTTCCATTTGATCTGATACATCAAGTAATTAACACAACACAATTTTATACAAATTCAAATATATAGCATCAGTCTAAATTCATAAACTTATATATACTGTCATACAGAACGACCCTTATCCTACACATATCAAAACATAGACTTTAAATAGAGCTGTCTATACTCTGAACTCGACCCCTTACTATCCTAAATATACAAACAATCCACTTTACTTTAATCACCTTCATAAAACAAAAAAAGAAAAGAAAGAACAAAGGAAAAAAATAAATAAAAAAAAATAACCACTGGTAGGAAAAGTGGAGGATCAGCAAATCAGCAGTATTAAGTCAATCACGATACAAATAGGGTCTTTCTTTCTTCCGAAAATTTAAATATATTCCAAGAAGCCCAGGTTTGGGAGTAAATTTCATATCGATTTTGTCCCAAAAATACCAACTCTTCCATCTTATTTACCTCTTCAATTCTTGTAAGCCATGAAGATATTGTAGGAGGTCTCACATCTCTCCATTTCCGTGCAATACACGATCTAGCAGCATTAAAGAGGTGGCGTAAAATTGATTTATTATATACTTTTCCCGGTACACTAGAAACATGTAACAAAAAAAGGGCTGGGTCTTCAGGGAGGGTATAATCTGTAAATTTCTGCGAGATTCGATATACCTCCTTCCAGAAGTGTTGGGCGTTTATTTAACCTTAACTGTTGGCTCAGTGTAAAGTGCCATTATCCAGCTCAACATGTTAGGGTCTAGACCTAAGGCTTTAAGGGTTTCTTCAATGAACATTCAATCAGCCTTATCAAATCCCTTTTTGGCATCTGTGGATAGAAGTAAAAAAGAGCTAAGATGTATTTGAGTACCCAACCAGTAAGGAATCTGCAGAGCACTGAGAGAACTATCTTTAGTTTCTTTGCCCCTAGCACAAAGCCAGACTTGTCTGGATGGATTATGTCTGGAAGGTATGCTTTGAGTTGGCATGTTTGGGAGATTGTACGATAATTTGAGCACTGAGTGTGGTCTTTCCTTTCTTTTTGAATTACTGTGATGTGTTCTAAAAAAAATATGGGGGGGCTTCCTTTATGGGGGAATTGAAATGACAAATAAATGTCAAAAACTCTGGTTTAAAAAAAAAATATTTTGAAGTGTTTGTTCTTAACTCATAAAAGTACCTTCTATTGCTCTCAGCCTCCTCCAAATCTTCCTTATCTGCTGCTGTTATCTAACTTAACATGTTAGAGATTGTCTGTCTGTGTTTGTTCTTCATGCTCCCACTAAATGTAGGAACGTAGCCATTCTCTTTTACTTGCACCGGAGATGGACTAGGTAATATGGACTATAAACTATGGGATTTGTAAAATGCAAAAAGATGTGCAAAATATTACAAAGAATGTGCACTTGCATCTATTGCAAGGAAGTCTAAGATTATTAACTGTAAATCATGGTAGAAGCCCCTAAACTGAGCAGCAATAGGGGTTATATTAGAGGTGGAACCAATGTTAACAGTGTTCAGTTTGTTTACATATTTAGAGTCAATTTGTAATCCCTGTGGTGAGCATTCTACCCCATGTGTTGCCCTGCTCATAGAACTTTTGATGTTCAGGAAGCTAAAAGCCATCCATGTTATACAGTACCCTTTACTCTTCAATATTTGGCTTTTATGTTTATTTTCCAGAATACTGATTTCCTGAATAGGTTGTAATATTTCAGCGTGTCTCACTTTTTTAAGGCAAAAACCCTGAGAGATAAGCTCCTTGTGTATCACAGCTTTATGTCCCCCCTATACTGAGCATATACTTGAACACCTCATTGTTAATCTCAAATATACAGCAGCTTCTACAGGGGAGCTAACTGTGACATCATCTTATTTGGCAGCAATGACCAAAATTATGGACAAAGTTTGGTTGTTTTATCATCATAAGTGGTTTGTAAGAGATCATTAAGTGTTTTATGGTATTCAATTTCTAGGATTTTCTATATAGCAAGTCTATCCTGAAGTATATCCTAATGACCTTCAAGTAGTAGCTATAGGCTTGAGTTTATGCCTGCATTGAACTCCAGAAATCCACCAGGTGCAGGCCTCTGGGATGAATTGGAACGCAGATGGTGAGCCAGGTCTTTTTTTTTGGTGCCCAAAATGTGAGCCAGGTCTTCTCACCCAACATCAGTACCTGACCTAACAAATGGGCACAAATTCCCACAGAAACCCTCCAAAATCTAATGAAAAGCCTCAGAAGAGTGGAGGGTGTTGTAGCCACAAAGGAGGGTAAATATATATTAATATCCATTCGGGGCAACTCCACATTGTTTTCAATGGTTTTGGAATGTCCAACAAAGTCCTATAGAGGTGATGATCAGGGTAGGCTGAGGCTCTAAAAACGCTAGGATCACTATTCTGGGAATTTAAAGAAAGGGATCGCTTACTAGAAGCATGATTAGTACACCTGTCAGGTATAGACTGAGGAGCTGCATGTTCCAGCAGGCCACATGTGGCTCCTTTACAGTGAATTTGCAGCCTACAGCCAATTAAATGTGTCCTCGCGTAATCAGGATCTGTATTCATACATTGGCTCCTGTGTACTTCCATGAAAAGCACACACACATTGTATATCAGATACAGATTATACATTCTGGCTGAGCAGAGGTTAATGTTACGCAGAGGTTTCTGGAAATCAGCGCACACAGTTCTCACACTGAGCGCTGCGCACACCTGCCAGTTCAACGTGCCTCTAATGAACCAATTAAATATGGTGACAAACGCAGGCAGTTGCGTGTGGTAATGAGCAGCGCTACACGGTCATTAGCCAGCAGGACACGCTCAGTCCCACGCTGATGAATGTTTGATTATACACCGGAGCGCACGCCGCCTCACCCCTTCATATGAAAGTCTGAAAAAGACAGATTATCTTGTGACGTGCCAGAGCTCCTCCTCCTGGACAAACCCTGACACTGTCATCTCACCCATTCCATTTCCTATATTTGTTATTTCATGCTCCGCAAAATTGAAAAAAGAGAAAACACGTAAGTTAGGGATTGAGGTCAGACAGGTGTTGTTAGGGCCGATATAATGAAAAAAATTATGCGCTAAAACTAATATGTTTAAAATGTGCACAGGACAGTCAACCCCTGGTCAGTAACGTGACGGGTGACCCCTGGTCGGTAACGTGACAGGCGACCCCTGGTCGGTAACGTGACGTGCGACCCCTGGTTGATAACGTGATGGGCGACTACTGGTCGGTAATGTGATGGCGACCCCTGGTTGGTAAAGTGACGGGCGACCCCTGGTCGGTAATATGACGGGGGACCCCTGATCGGTAACGCGTCAGGGGACCCCTGGTCGGTAACGCGACGGGCGACCCCTGGTCCGTAACACGACGGGTGACCCCTGGTCGGTAACGCGACGGGTGACCCATGGTCGGTAATGCGACAGGCGACCCCTGGTCAGTAACGTGACGGGCGACCCCTGGTTATTAACATAACATGACAGGCGACCCCAGGTCGGTAGCATGACGGGCGACCCTGGTCGGGGAACACCCGAATTTGAAGGGTCTTCGGTGGGTGTTTGTCCTGCTGAATACCCTGCAATGCACTGCATGTTGCACAGTGGATTTTGTGCCCTGATTGGGCAAAGTTTGCCTAATCAGAGTGCAGTATAAGCTGGTTGTTAAGGAGCGGGGCCGGGAAGCCGGCTGCAACATCATTGACAACTAATGAGTCATGTGAATGGGGTACATAGTATCCCTACCCATTCACTAAAAAAGTGTCAAAAAGTAATAAAAACCCACACACAGTTTTTGACAATTCCTTTATTAACCACTTCAGCCCTGGACCATTTTGGCTGGTTAAAGACCCCTTTTTGCGATTCGGCACTGCATAGCTTTAACTGACAATTGCCCGGTCGTACGATGTGGCTCCCAAACAAAATTGACGTCCTTTTTTTCCCACAAATAGAGCTTTCTTTTGGTGGTATTTGATCACCTCTGCGTTTTTTATTTTTTGCGCTATAAACAAAAATAGAGCGACAATTTTGAAAACAATTACATATTTTTTACTTTTTGCTATAATAAATATCCCCAAAAAATATATAAAAAAACATTTTTTTTCCTCAGTTTAGGCCGATACGTATTCTTCTACATATTTTTGGTAAAAAAAATCGCAATAAGCGTTTATTGATTGGTTTACGCAAAAGTTATAATATCTACAAAATAGGGAGTAGTTTTATAGCATTTTTATTAATATTTATTTTTTTACTAGTAATGGCGGCGATCAGTGATTTTTTATTGTGACTGCGACATTATGGCGAACACAGCGGACACTTTTGACACATTTTTGGGACCATTGTAATTTTTACAGCGATTAGTGCTATAAAATGCACTGATTACTGTGAAAATGACACTTGCAGTGAAGGGTTTAACCTCTAGGTGGCGCTGTAGGGGTTAAGTGTGACCTAATGAGTGATTCTGACTGAAGGGGGGCGTGGCTTGGCGTGTGACGTCACTGATCGTCGTTCCATATGACATGGAACAGACGATCAGTGACACTGCCACTAGGAAGGATGGGGAAAGGTTTGTTTACACTTACCTCTCCCCGTTCTTCAGCTCTGTGACCTGATCGTGGGACACTGGCGACGATCGGGTTCGCGGGTCCCACGGGCATGGAGCTTCGGACTGGGTCGCTAGCGCGCTGCCGGGGGCGCGCACGCGACCCGCGGACAGGTTCTTAAAGGGGACGTACCTGTACGCCATTGTGCCTGTCCGTGCCATTCTGTCGACGTACATCGTCGTGCGGTGGTCCTTAAGTGGTTAAAAAATAAAAAAACAGTCTCCCCCGATGTAAATCCATCATTAAAAACGCTCTCGCCGCCATGAAGGCTGGCCGACTACTGCAGGCTAAGCCGTTTGACAGTTCTTATATAGGTAAGGGGCGGGGCCACCTAGCTACGTCACGTCACCTGGTGATACCGCCCCCTTCTGACGTCACGGACTGGTGCATGCTGGTTGACGATGGATTTACATCAGGGGACATAGTTTTTTATTTTTTAATAAAGGAATTGTCAAAAACTGTGTGTTTGTTTTTATTACTTTTTGACACTTTTTTGGTGAATGGGTAGGGGTACCCCATACTCATTCACATAGTGGGGATGAGATCTGGGGGTCTCCTTGATAAAAGGGGCTTTCAGATTCCGATAAGCCGATAAGCAGAGCCCCTCTCGTCCCAAAGTACCCACCCCCCCCCTATGTTGAGGGCAGGTAGCCTGGTATGGTTCAGGCAGGTGGGGAACTTGATTGCCCCCCCTTTCCTGACCTGCCACGTTGCATAACCTGGTATGGATTTTGTGGGGCGGTATTACAACCATGAGTTATTTTTAAATGTGATTTGCCCCTTTTTTATCTTTAGAAATTTCATTTTTGCTGTACCATGTTCTATATATGCTACAGATGCACCTCTTTACAGCTAGACTAAAGGAACCCCATGCACTATATCACTATATTTAACCACTTAAGCCCCGGACCATTTGGTAGCTAAAGGACCAGAGGTGAATTCAGAATTTTGCACTGCGCTGCTTTAACTGTAAATTGTGCGGACATGCAATGTTGTACCCAAACGAAATTTGTGTCCTTTTCTTCCCACAAATAGAGCTTTCTTTTAATGGTATTTGATTGCCTCTGCGATTTTTATTTTTTGCGATATAAATGGAAAAAGACCGAAAATTTTGAAAAAAAATGATATTTTCTACTTTTTGTTATAAGAAAAATCGAATAAACTCAATTGTAGTCATACATTTAGGCCAAAATGTATTCAGCCACATGTTTTTAGTAAAAAAAATGTCAATAAGCGTATATTTATTGGTTTGCGCAAAAGTTATAGAGTTTACAAACTAGGGTACATTTTCTGAAATTTACACAGCTTTAAATTTATGACTGCCTATCTCATTTCTTGAGGTGCTAAAATGACAGGGCAGTACAAACCCCCCCCCCCCCCAAATGACCCCATTTTGGAAAGTAGACACCCCAAGGAAATTGCTGAGAGGCATGTTGAGCCCATTGAATTTTTTATTTTTTTGTCCCAAGTGATTGAATAATGACTAAAAAAAAAAAAAAAAAATTACAAAAAGTTGTCACTAAATGATATATTGCTCACACATGCCATGGTTATATGTGGAATTTCACCCCAAAATACATTTTGCTGCTTCTCCTGAGTACGGGGATACCACATGTGTGGGACTTTTTGAGAGCCTAGCCGCGTACGGGACCCCGGAAACCAAGCACCGCCTTCAGGATTTCTAAGGGCGCAAATTTTTGATTTCACTCCTCACTACCTATCACAGTTTCGAAGGCCATAAAATGCCAAAATAGCACAAAACCCCCCCCAAATGACCCCATTTTAGAAAGTAGACACCCCAAGGAAATTGCTGAGAGGCCTGTTGAGCCCATTGAATATATTTTTTTTTGTCCCAAGTGATTGAATAATGACAAAAAAAAACAAAATGACAAAAAGTTGTCACTAAATGATATATTGCTCACACATGCCATGGTTATATGTGGAATTACACCCCAAAATACATTTTTCTGCTTCTCCTGAGTACGGGGATACCACATGTGTGGGACTTTTTAGGAGCCTAGCCGCGTACGGGACCCCGAAAACCAAGCACCGCCTTCAGGATTTCTAGGCACAAATTTTTGATTTCACTCCTCACTACCTATCACAGTTTTGAAGGCCATAAAATGCCAAAATCGCACAAAACCCTCCCAAATGACCCCATTTTAGAAAGTAGACACCCCAAGGAAATTGCTGAGAGGCCTGTTAAACCCATTGAATATATTTTTTTTTTGTCCCAAGTGATTGAATAATGACAAAAAAAAACAAAATGACAAAAAGTTGTCACTAAATGATATATTGCTCACACATGCCATGGTTATATGTGGAATTACACCCCAAAATACATTTTTCTGCTTCTCCTGAGTACGGGGATACCACATGTGTGGGACTTTTTAGGAGCCTAGCCGCGTACAGGACCCCGGAAACCAAGCACCGCCTTCAGGATTTCTAAGGGCGCAAATTTTTGATTTCACTCCTCACTACCTATCACAGTTTCGAAGGCCATAAAATGCCAAAATAGCACAAACCCCCCCAAATGACCCCATTTTAGAAAGTAGACACCCCAAGGAAATTGCTGAGAGGCCTGTTGAGCCCATTGAATATATATTTTTTTTGTCCCAAGTGATTGAATAATGACAAAAAAAAACAAAATGACAAAAAGTTGTCACTAAATGATATATTGCTCACACATGCCATGGTTATATGTGGAATTACACCCCAAAATACATTTTTCTGCTTCTCCTGAGTACGGGGATACCACATGTGTGGGACTTTTTAGGAGCCTAGCCGCGTACGGGACCCCGAAAACCAAGCACCGCCTTCAGGATTTCTAGGCACAAATTTTTGATTTCACTCCTCACTACCTATCACAGTTTTGAAGGCCATAAAATGCCAAAATCGCACAAAACCCTCCCAAATGACCCCATTTTAGAAAGTAGACACCCCAAGGAAATTGCTGAGAGGCCTGTTAAACCCATTGAATATATTTTTTTTTTGTCCCAAGTGATTGAATAATGACAAAAAAAAACAAAATGACAAAAAGTTGTCACTAAATGATATATTGCTCACACATGCCATGGTTATATGTGGAATTACACCCCAAAATACATTTTTCTGCTTCTCCTGAGTACGGGGATACCACATGTGTGGGACTTTTTAGGAGCCTAGCCGCGTACAGGACCCCGGAAACCAAGCACCGCCTTCAGGATTTCTAAGGGCGCAAATTTTTGATTTCACTCCTCACTACCTATCACAGTTTCGAAGGCCATAAAATGCCAAAATAGCACAAACCCCCCCCAAATGACCCCATTTTAGAAAGTAGACACCCCAAGGAAATTGCTGAGAGGCCTGTTGAGCCCATTGAATATATATTTTTTTTGTCCCAAGTGATTGAATAATGACAAAAAAAAACAAAATGACAAAAAGTTGTCACTAAATGATATATTGCTCACACATGCCATGGTTATATGTGGAATTACACCCCAAAATACATTTTTCTGCTTCTCCTGAGTACGGGGATACCACATGTGTGGGACTTTTTAGGAGCCTAGCCGCGTACGGGACCCCGAAAACCAAGCACCGCCTTCAGGATTTCTAGGCACAAATTTTTGATTTCACTCCTCACTACCTATCACAGTTTTGAAGGCCATAAAATGCCAAAATCGCACAAAACCCCCCCAAATGACCCCATTTTGGAATATAGACACCCCAAGCTATTTGCTGAGAGGAATGGCGAGTATTTTACAGCTCTCATTTGTTTTTGAAAATGAAGAAAGAAAAAATATATATATATTTATTTATTTTTTCAATTTTCAAAACTTTGTGACAAAAAGCGAGATCTGCAAAATACTCACAATACCTCTCAGCAAATAGCTTGGGGTGTCTACTTTCCAAAATTGGGTCATTTGGGGGGGGGGTTTTGTGCTATCTGGGCATTCCATGGCCTCCGAAACTGTGATAGGCAGTGAGAAGTGAAATCAAAAATTTACACCCTTAGAAAGCCTGAAGGCGGTGCTTGGTTTTTGGGGTCCCGTACGTGGCTAGGCTCCCAAAAAGTCTCACACATGTGGTATCCCCATACTCAGGAGAAGCAACAGAATGTATTTTGGGGTGTAATTCCACATATGCCCATGGCATGTTTGAGCAATATATCATTTAGTGACAACTTTGTGCAAAAAATAAATAAAAAATTGTCGTTTTTCCGCAACTTGTGTCAACATATAAAATATTCCATGGACTCGACATGCCTCTCAGTATATAGCTTGGGGTGTCTACTTTCCAAAATGGGGTCATTTGGGGGGGTTTTGAACTGTTCTGGCATTTTATACACAACATTAGGAAGCTTACATCCACTCTTCTAACCACTTGAAGACAAAGCCCTTTTTGACACTTTTTGTTTACATGAAAACATTTTTTTTTTGCAAGAAAATTATGTTGAACCCCCAAACATTATATATATTTTTAAAGCAACGGCCCTACAGATTAAAATGGTGGGTGTTGCATTTTTTTTTTCTACACAGTATTTGCGCAGCGATTTTTCAAACGCATTTTTTGGGTTAAAAAATACACTTTTTTTAATTTTAATGCACTAAAACACACTATATTGCCCAAATGTTTGATGAAATAAAAAAGATGATCTTAGGCCGAGAACATAGATACCAAACACGACATGCTTTAAAATTTCGCACAAACGCGCATTGGCGACAAACTACATACATTTTTAAAAGCCTTTAAAAGCCTTTACAGGTTACCCCAGTAGATTTACAGAGGAGGTCTACTGCTAAAATGATTGCCCTCGATCTGACCTTCACGGTGATACCTCACATGCATGATGCAATTGCTGTTTACATATGACGCCAGACCGACGCTTGCGTTCGCCATTGGGCAAGAGCAGGGCAGGACAGGGGTGCTTTTTTTTTTTCTTTTTTTTTTTTATTATTAATTTTGCTTTTTTATTTTATTTTTAAATTGTTCCTTCCAAGTATTTTTTTTTTAATCATTTTTATTGTTATCTCAGGGAATGTAAATATCCCCTATGATAGCAATAGGTAGTGACAGGTACTCTTTTTTTTGAAAAAACTGGGGTCTTCTAGACCCTAGATTTTTCCTCTGCCCTCAAAGCATCTGACCACACCAAGATCGGTGTGATAAAATGCTTTCCCAATTTCCCAATGGCGCTTTTTATATCCGGGGGGGGCATTCCCTCCCACTGCTTGTAAAAGCAGTCCAGAGGCTAATTAGCCGCTAGGATTGCTTTTACATGAAAGCCGGCCGCAGGCTGAAAAGAATGATACCAAGATGATACCTAAACCCGCAGGCATCATTCTGGTATAAACATTCAAAGTCCAGCAACATACCAGTACGTTGCTGGTCCTTGTTGGACATGTATTGTAATCTTTTTATTTCATGCAGCCAGTTGGCTGAACGAAAAAAGAGATTGATCGGTGGGTAGAATACCGCCCTTCATCCACCCACTTCCAATGATGGGCATACACGCACCATTTATATATGCCGAAGCATGGGGGCATCCTCCCGCAAAAAAGTTATGCCGCACACACATGGTCGGACTTTTCCACGGGCAAGCCTCCGTCGGAATTTCGACCGTATGTACGCGGCATTAGGAGCAAAATCGCTCCTCCGCCCCTGCTGCCCCAATGCTTCGGCATATTTGCTTTTTTTTTTAACTGTGGTGGTGAAATCACCTCCTACAGCACTGGAGTCGCAGGGATCAGGCCTGTCTCTGCGAACGCTGCAGTTATGTGTGTTTTTGTTTTGTAAGTGACAGTGATCGATCGATACTGCACTTGGGTGGCCTGGGCTGGACGGAGGGGCAAAACGCAGGTGCCAGCAGGTATCTGGGCTGATCCCGCTAACACTGCATTTTTGGGAACCCTAAACTGCTGGGGACGCTAGTATAGATCTGATCAGATCAGATATTGATCTGTTCAGATACTATACCACTAAGGGGGGTGTATGCTTCATGCGTGGGTGTTAGCGTTACTGGCACTAACCTGACGCTGCCTGGGGTGTGACTCAGACCCTCTCTGATGCTAAAACCTAATTAATATCACCCACCGGGCGATCAGGGGGTTAAACCTTTATTGGGTTATATACACGGCGGGTGCCCTGACACTATAAAAAGAAAACTAACTAACCAGCGTCACCCGTAACACTTATATGGTGATCACTGGTGAAAGGGTTAACTAGGGGCAATCAGGGGGTTAAAACCTTTATTAGATAATATATGGGGTACCTGATGCTATAAAAACCTGAGGCGAACCTAAAAAAAATTACCAGCTACCGATCTGCATCACCGACACTAAGACAGCGTTTAGAAAAACGATCGCTTAGCGACAGTGGTGATGGGGGTGAAAGGGTTACCTGGGGGGCGATCAAGGGGGTTAAACCTTTATTAGATAATATATTGGGGTACCTGACGCTATAAAAACATGCGGCGAACCTAAAAATTTACTGGCTACGATCTGCATCACCGACACTAAGACAGCGTTTAGAAAAACAATTGCTTAGCGACAGTGGTGATAGGGGGTGAAAGGGTTACCTGGGGGCGATCAAGGGGGTTAAACCTTTATTAGATAATATATTGGGGTACCTGACGCTATAAAAACCTGCGGCGAACCAAAAAAAAATTACCGGCTACCGATCTGCATCACAGACACTAAGACAGCGTTTAGAAAAACGATCGCTTAGTGACAGTGGTGATAGGGGGTGAAAGGGTTACCTGGGGGGCGATCAAGGGGGTTAAACCTTTATTAGATAATATATTGGGGTACCTGACGCTATAAAAACATGCGGCGAACCTAAAAAAAATTACTGGCTACGATCTGCATCACCGACACTAAGACAGCGTTTAGAAAAACAATTGCTTAGCGACAGTGGTGATAGGGGGTGAAAGGGTTACCTGGGGGGCGATCAAGGGGGTTAAACCTTTATTAGATAATATATTGGGGTACCTGACGCTATAAAAACCTGCGGCGAACCTAAAAAAAATTACCGGCTACCGATCTGCATCACAGACACTAAGACAGCGTTTAGAAAAACGATCGCTTAGTGACAGTGGTGATAGGGGGTGAAAGGGTTACCTGGGGGGCGATCAAGGGGGTTAAACCTTTATTAGATAATATATTGGGGTACCTGACGCTATAAAAACATGCAGCGAACCTAAAAAAAATTACTGGCTACGATCTGCATCACCGACACTAAGACAGCGTTTAGAAAAACAATTGCTTAGCGACAGTGGTGATAGGGGGTGAAAGGGTTACCTGGGGGGCGATCAAGGGGGTTAAACCTTTATTAGATAATATATTGGGGTACCTGACGCTATAAAAACCTGCGGCGAACCTAAAAAAAATTACCGGCTACCGATCTGCATCACAGACACTAAGACAGCGTTTAGAAAAACGATCGCTTAGCGACAGTGGTGATAGGGGGTGAAAGGGTTACCTGGGGGGCGATCAAGGGGGTTAAACCTTTATTAGATAATATATTGGGGTACCTGACGCTATAAAAACCTGCGGCAAACCTAAAAAAAATTACTGGCTGCCGATCGGCATCACTGACGCTAAGACAGCGATCAGAAAAATGATCGCTAAGCGACAGTGGTGATAGGCGGTGAAAGGGTTATCTGGGGGGTGATCAGGGGGTTAAACCTTTATTAGGGGGGGTTAGGGGGCTACACTGGACCTAAGACTAAACTTTGGTGACACTTTTACAGTCACAAATGTCACTGATTGCAGTGATCACTAAATAAATGGTCACTGCAATCAGTGACACTGTGACTGGGGGCTGGGGGGGTGATCTGGGGGGTGATCTGGGGTGTCTGGGGGGGCAATTTATGTCCCTATGTGTCCTGGTGTCAGTGTAGTGTTGTGTGCACTGACCTGATGTCTTCTCTTGTACGGCGCTCGGTATATGTGAGCGCCGCACCAGAGATGACATCACTTCCTCCTGCTCCCTCTGTCTGACACAGACAGAGGGGGCATTTCCATTCGCCGGGAGCGATCGCGAGGGGGTGGCCAGAAACGAATGGCTGCCCCCTCATCCCGGAACGCTCCCGGACACTTAGCCACCGCTCACTGTATAGGAGGGGGGTCCGATTGGACCCCCCAACTATACAAAGGCAATCACGTACACTCTACGTGATTGTGCCTGTCGGTGCCATTCTGCCGACGTATATATACAGTGAGCGGTCGTTAAGTGGTTAAAGGATTTTTTTTGTTTTTATTGTTGCATCATTAAAATCACTGCTCCTGAAAAAACGATTGTTTTAAAAAAAATTGCATTGATACATGTCCTTCAGGGCAGTACCCGGACCCCCATACCCCTTTTATGCCCAATTACTTGCAAATAAGCATTAAAAATGGCCACGTTTGATTTTTCCAGTTCTGGTCCCATAGACTTCAATGGGGTTCGCCGTTCAGGTTAGAACTTTTCCCCTGTTCAGGAGTTCTGCTGCAAACTGAACAGAGGGGTGTTCGGCCCATCTCTATTTAGAGCATTGTCTATGAAAGGGAGTTTTTAAGTGATAAGGGAATAAATTGTTGAAAAATTATTTGTAGAAATTTCTGCCCAATAATTAGACCTAATTAGAAAGTGGTCATGAGGATCAAAGAGTTGGTCCTCAAATAAGAAGCGAAAGATTGTTGCTATTCCTCTGGTTATTGATGTTCAGGAACTATTGGCTAAACAGGTACCTGGGTGGTTTGGAGGTTGAAGTGCAGGTAAATTGGACTTCTTAAAGCAATAAAACCTAACAAGCCAAAAAACAGCAGTATACAGGTAGCTGAATTATTGCTCTTGACAATGGATCCTCCTATAGGAGAGGCTGTACAGAGTAAGGCTGATAGAAAGGGAGGAGATGACTAAGCTTTTGCAACAAAGACAGGATCAGTCTCCCTGTTTCTTTGAGTACAGGAGAGCACCTTTGACTTTGACATATGCTATCACATACCTGGTGGAGACTGGGTAGCTGAAGAAGAACCAAGGCCATAGGAGTAGCAACAATCTTCCTCATCTTATTTGAGGATTAACTCTTCGATCCTCATGACCACTTTCTAAATTCTCCCACCCAACACTCCTGAATGTGGAGACAGAGAGTGAAGGGTACAGAATGGCATGGGTGACAAGGCATGCGGGCAGGGCTGGATTGGTGCTGAAGCCAGGTGAGTAGAGCTGGAAAACGCTGATTACTGGGCAGTCCAATGGACTTTTTCCATCGAAAAAACGATCGTGTGTGGGCCCCATCAGACTTTTTTCCATCGGTGTAAAAAAAAAAAATAGAACATGTTTTACATTTTTCCGAGAAAAAAAAAACGATGGGAAATTCCGATCGTCTGTGTGGAACTCCAACGGAGAAAAAACCCACGCATGCTCAGAATCAAGTCGACGCATGCTCAGAAGCATTGAACTTAATTTTTCTCGGCTCGTCTGAGTGTTTTACGTCACAGTGCTTTGGACGGTCGGAATTTTGTCTGATGGTGTGTATGCAAGACTGATGGAAATCAGCTTCATCGGAATTCCAACGGAAGATTCCATCAGATTTAATTCCATCGGAAATCCGATCGTGTGTACAGGGCATAAGAGCTGTAAAAATGTGGAATAGACTACCTTAGTAGCTAGTTCTGGAGAGATCAGTTGATTGTTTATTTATAAGCTGGATTAATTTCTAAAATGCACAAAATATAACTGGCTAATAGCATTTATAAATAATTACAAAAAGATTGTCGATCCAGGGAATATCCAATAGCCTTAGGCTTCATGTAGACTACAGGTCCTAAACTTGAGTTTAGGAGCTTTTGCCAAACTTCCTAAACTCAACTCCATAAAAGCCCATATGTCAATGTACACATAGGCTTTTAGCAAAGTTTAGGAGCTGCCATTATTAAATGAGCATCAACCTCCCTTTCCTGAATGCGGAAATATCGAGTTCAGGATAGGAACCTTTTGACCCTAAGCCATGGGAAAACGCAAAACGTAGCAAAATTACGGCATAATTTTGCCGTATTTTCCTGCTGACATGGTAAATGTAGGCAGGGTGTACATGAAGGATTAGGAGATCAGGAAGGATTTTATTTTTCCACTGCTGGAGCAAACTGGTTAATGCTTAGGCTAGGTTTACACTACTGCAATGGGATTTTGATCTGAATTTCAGTGCTATTATGTAGTGCAACTTGGATACTACTTGGATGTGGTTTGCATCTTTTATGGGACCAAAATCACACCAAAGTGGTACAGGAACCTTTTCCAAAATCATGCTGTGCATGGACACCATTGAAAACAATATGATTTCCATTGTCATGCGATTCCATGCAACTCAAGTCGCATCTGAAATTGCTCTATTGTGAACAGAAAAAATATATATATAGTCGCGCTAACTTATGACTGAACATAAGCCCACCACTGAATAATTGAAAAAAATCCAAATACCAACAGTGATAAATCATATAAATACTCAATGAAGAACCATGAAAAATCTGTAAATTATAAATAATAATAAGGTGAGTGAACCATGATTAAACAGTTAATAAGATGATAGTCCACAACTGCTATATGAAACTCTCAAGGTTCACGTCTAAAAGTCCATAATAAACAAAATACCCGTGAGTAAGTGTCCAAAAAAGCCAACGACAGAAATCTTCTTATAATCCGTGACTTTCACCACCACCAGTAAGAATTCCTGCTTACCAAAAAGGGATGGTCCCCTATGACAGAGGACCTAAAACAGCCTCAAATGATACTCAGTGGAACCTCCGGATTTTAGTAGATGATGAACTTCAATGGTTTAGTAGCCCGACAGCTCATACAGCCTCATGCGAATGTTCAACATCAACATGAAAAGAAGGAAGGACACCGAATAGTGTAAAATCCTTGGTGTACATTTATTAAAGGAATAATGGAATCATACTCACAAAAGCAGTTAAAAAGACAGCCTTAAAGTGCGTCAGCGCCGACCGGTCAGAGGCGCTGGCACACAAATACGTCCGTGGAAGCCGAGCAGTGGAGGGTGACGTCAGCACAAAGCTCGTATCCTGCCCTACGCGTTTCGTGAAAATTCACGTCGTCTCGGGGCCCCGGACGTATTTGTGTGCCAGCGCCTCTGACCGGTCGGCGCTGACGCACTTTAAGGCTGTCTTTTTAACTGCTTTTGTGAGTATGATTCCATTATTCATGTTGATGTTGAACATTCGCATGAGGCTGTATGAGCTGTCGGGCTACTAAACCATTGAAGTTCATCATCTGCTGAAATCCGGAGGTTCCACTGAGTATCATTTGAGGCTGTTTTAGGTCCTCTGTCATAGGGGACCATCCCTTTTTGGTAAGCAGGAATTCTTACTGGTGGTGGTGAAAGTCACGGATTATAAGAAGATTTCTGTCGTTGGCTTTTTTGGACACTTACTCACGGGTGTTTTGTTTATTATGGACTTTTAGACGTGAACCTTGAGAGTTTCATATAGCAGTTGTGGACTATCATCTTATTAACTGTTTAATCATGGTTCACTCACCTTATTATTATTTATAATTTACAGATTTTTCATGGTTCTTCATTGAGTATTTATATGATTTATCACTGTTGGTATTTGGATTTTTTTCAATTATTCAGTGGTGGGCTTATGTTCAGTCATAAGTTAGCGCGACTATATATATTTTTTTTCTTATTTACATGCACTGATAATTGTTTTCAGAATAGTTGCTGCTTTCCTTTATTTCCCTTTTTTCTAATTAAATTTAATTATTTACCAGGTTTTACACTATAGCGCAGTTTCTTTATATTTTTTTCCAATTCTATTGTGAACAGAGCCTTATAAGGATTTGTTTTGCCTTCCTCTGGATCAGCTGTAGTATAGGGTTTTGTAAAAAAAGGTTTTCAATTTATTTGTGTGTTTGTTTTATTCTATTGGTTGAACTAGATGGACTTTTCTTTTTTCAGCCTAATTATGTAACTCTAATGCCGCGTACACACGACCGTTTTTAATGACGAGAAAAATGTTTTTTTTTAAAATGGTCATTAAAAATGATTGTGTGTGGGCTTTCCAGCAGTTTTCCCGACGAGAAAAACGCAGAGAATCACGACGAGAAAAATTGGAACATGCTCTAATTTTTCTCGTCATGAAAAACGGCCGTGTGTAGGCTTCAACGGCGTGAAAAAAAATGTGCATTCTCAGAATCAAGTATGAGACGGGAGCGCTCCTTCTGGTAAAACTAGCGTTTGTAATGGAGATAGCACATTCGTCACGCTGTAACGGACTGAAAAGCACGAGGTTGAAAAGCGCGAATCGTCGCTCAACAAACTTTACTAACATGAAGGGTGGCGCCATCCGAATGGAACTTCCCCTTTATAGTGCCGTCGTACGTGTTGTACGTCACCGCGCTTTACTCAAACATTTTTTTCCACGATAGTGTGTAGGGAAGGCAGGCTTGAGAGGAAACACGAAAAATCACGTCGAGAAAAATGCCGTTTTTTTCAATGACATTAAAAACGGTCGTGTGTACGCGGCATAAGTATGTGTTGCAGTACCGCACATTTACAATTGTAGCATTGTGGTGAGCTTTGTTGCTGGAAATGCTACAGGTAATATTTTTCATGATAGTATCAGTTGCCTGGATGAATTTAAATAGGATCATGTTTTGGGTGCAGCTGTGTATATATCTCTTAAAATTATTTGATAGGGAGTCACTATTTACATTGCTGCATTATTAAATGATCACAGATAAGACCCTTGCTTGCTATTGTAATCTTTATCACCACTGCAAAGCTGTATGTTATGGCAAAGGTCTATATTATTTGTCATAAATCAACATGCTAGGAAATGTGATTTTTTTTTTTCTAATGGTTGTTTTGTTCATGTTAAGGGCAGGGTGTACAAGAAGAAAAGTGCCAAAGCAGAACAGATTAAGTCCATATTTCGTTCAATTCACATTTTTTTTTTTTTACCATAAATGCAATGCTTCTTTTATTGTCAAATAAAAAATAAAATAATCAGCACAAGAGAGAAGTGTCCCTTTGGTTGAAATGTCAGTCCTCTGTTTAATTCCCAGATTCAAACACCGTATATCCTTCATTACCCAAGGAGACAGCAGAGATCCCTGGTGCCCAGAAGCTGCCTACCAAACATCCACTTACAATTTGCAAAAGAATCTAAGCATTAAAGCGGTTGTATACCCCACTTTCACATTTTTGCCTAAAGATAAACCTATAATAAGGCTTACATAGTTACATAGTAGGTGAGGTTGAAAAAAGACACATGTCCATCAAGGCCAACCTATGTGTGTGAATATAGGTCAGTATTACCTTGTATATCCCTGTATGTTGCGGTCGTTCAGGTGCTTAGCTAATAGTTTTTTGAAACCACCACCTGTGGAAGGGAATTCCACATCCTTGCCGCTCTTACAGTAAAGAACCCTCTACGCAGTTTAAGGTTAAACCTCTTTTCTTCTAATTTTAGTGAATGGTCACATGTCTTATTAAACTCCCTTTGCGAAAAAGTTTTATCCCTATTGTGAGGTCACCAGCAGGGCCACCATCAGGGAGGTACAGGCAGTACCCGGATGGCAACCCCCTTTTTATTTATTTTTTATTATTTTATTTTTTTGTAAGGGGCCCAGAGGTCCCCAGGGCCTTGGATGGCAACCCCTCCTTTTTTTTTTTTTTTACTTATTGATTCATAGATTTTTTTAATTTTTGGGGCCCAGAGGTCCCCAGAGGCCAAAGCCCCCCGACCTCATCAATTTGCTGTGACAGCACCCCCTACTTCTCAATTCGCGGCAGCCCCCCTCCCCCCGCTTCTCAATTTTCGGCGGCAGCACCCCCCCGGTTCTCCTCTGCTCCAGGGGGCCCATGCCTGAAGCTGTGTAAGGGGCCCCAAAATCCTGATGGCGGCCCTGGTCACCAGTATGGTATTTCTAAATTGAAATCATATTCCCTCTCAAGCATCTCTTCTCCAGAGAGAATAAGTTCAGTGCTCGCAACCTTTCTTCATAACTAATATCCTCCAGACCCTTTATTAGCTTTGTTGCCCTTCTCTGGATTCTCTCTAATTCCAGTACGTCCTTCCTGAGGACCAGTGCCCAGAACTGGACAGCATACTCCAGGTGAGGCCAGACCAGTGTCATGTAGAGTGGGAGAATTATCACTTTATCCCTGGAGTTATCCCCTTTTTCACCACTTAAGCCCCGGACCATTTGGCTGGCCAAAGACCAGAGCACTTTTTGCGATTCGGCACTGCGTCGCTTTAACTGACAATTGCACGGCCGTGCGACGTGGCTCCCAAACAAAATTGACGTGCTTTTTTCCCCACAAATAGAGATTTATTTTGGTGGTATTTGATCACCTCTGCGTTTTTTATTTATATTTATTTATATAAACAAAAATAGAGCGCCAATTTTGAAAAAAATTCAATATTTTTAACTTTTTGCTATAATAAATATCCCCAAAAATATATAAAAAACATTATTTTTTTCCTCAGTTTAGGCCAATACGTAGTCTTCTACATATTTTTGGTAAAAAAAATCACAATAAGCGTTTATTGATTGGTTTGCGCAAAAGTTATAGTGTCTACAAAATAGGGGATTGATTTATGGCATTTTTATTAAAAAATTTTTTTACTAGTAATGGCGGTGATCAGCAATTTTTCTTGTGAGTGCGACATTATGGCGCACACATCGGACGCTTTTGACGCCATTTTGGGACCATTGTCATTGATACAGCGAACAGTGCTATAAAAATGCACTGATTACTGTAAAAATGACACTGGCAGTGAAGGGGTTAACCAGTAGGGGCCGCTGAAGGGGTTTAGTGTGTCCTAGAGATGTGTTCTAACTGTGGGGGGGGTGTGGGCTACGTGTGACATGACACTGATCACCGCTCCCGATTACAGGGAGCTGTGATCAGTGTCCTGTCACTATGTCATGAATCAGATGTGATCATAACTGTGTGTACTGCACAAGTGAACCAGACAGATATAGGTTAAGAAAGTAATAATTTATTAAGAAACGTGAATAATATGTAAACACAACCACCTCCAATAACACACAGTGCATAACAAACCAATATTAGACAAGACCCTAAAATAACAATAATCAGATGAATAAATATAGCCAAAAGGGAATACCGGAATCGTAGTCTAGATAAGCCAGGGTCATAACAGGAGATCAGCAAATATGGGACAAGGAGCAACGGACAGGGAGAGGGTGGAAGGGATCAGACAGCAGGGCAGGGATACAGGACTGTCAGGAACAGGTACAAATAGGTTTGGGATCAGAGTCAGGATCAGGATCAGAGTCAGGTTCAAGTAACAGGTTAAGGATCAAGGTTCCGATCAGGGCACAAGACGAAGCCAAGCCAAGGCAAGGTATGTGTGAAATTGCCAGGTTTTTATACCATTACCTACTATCAAGTTCAGGTGACGCCTAACTGCAGGAGGAGGTATCTGCTCCATACTGCCAGGATCCACCCGCTGGTGGACGCCAGTACTGCGGCCCAAAGTTCACATAGCACCAGCAGGTGAAAGGCTCTCCTGACAGTTCCAAACTGCCAGGAAACACCTGCTGGTGGACATCAGTACTGCACGCCAAATATCAGATAGTATTACCAGCGGGTGGAACCTTTCCTGACACACTAGGAAGAATGGGCAAATGCTTGTTTGCATCAGCATTTCCCCATTTTTCCTCTCTGTGAGACGACATCGAGTCCACGGGACCTGCGGTCGGACTCACGGAGCTTGCGGCGAACACGGGCGCGCGCCACAGGCGGAGCTCGTGGCGGGCGTGGGCATGCGGCACAGGCCATCTGCCCAGTACGTCCATCTGCCCAGCCGTGCCATTGTGTCGACATATATCGTCGTACCCTGGTCGACAAGTTAATGCATGCCAATATTCTGTTTGCTTTGTTAGCAGCAGCTTGGCATTGCATGCTTTTGCTGAGCCTATCATCTACTAGGACCCCAAGGTCCTTTTTCCATCCTAGATTCCCCCAGAGGTTCACCCCCTAGTGAGTAGATTGCATTCATATTTTTGCCACCCAAATGTATTATTTTAATTTTTTTTACATTAGACCTCATTTGCCATGTAGTTGCCCACCCCATTCATTTGTTCAGCTCTTCTTGCAAGGTTTCCACATCCTGCTGAGAAGTTATTGCCCTGCTTAGCTTAGTGTTGTCCGCAAATAGAGAGAGTGAGCTGTTTACCCCATCCTCCAGGTTGTTTACGAACAAATTAAACAGGATTGGTCCCAGCACAGAGTTGAGTTGAGTTGAGAGGTATCTTAATATAGTGCGGTCTTACCCCGAAGGGTCCCGACGCTCATATCAGAATTCCTGGGAAAAGAGGACCCAGGAACCAGAAGCAGCACAGAGCGGCAGAAAGGGTGAAAGAGAGAGGCTACGCAGGGAAGGCTTGCGTGAAAAGCCAAGTCTTCAGTAACCTGCGAAAAACCGGAATAGTAGGGGCCTCCTGGAGCTCGACAGGGAGGCTATTCTACAAAACGGCACCCTAGGGGACCCCACTTCCCACCCCTGACCATTCCGAGTATTCCCCATTTATCACAACCCTCTGAACTCACCCTTGTAGCCAGTTTTCAATACATTTACTCACCCTATGGTCCATGCCAACTGACCTTAATTTGTACAGTAAATGTTTATGGGGAACTGTGTCAAATGCTTTTGCAAAATCCAGATACACCACGTCTACGGGCCTTCCTTTATCTAGATGGCAGCTCACCTCCTCATAGAAGGCTAAGATTGGTTTGGCAAGAATGATTCTTCATGAATCCATGCTTGATTACTGCTAATGATACCGTTCTCACTACTAAAATCTTGTGTATATAGTCCCTTATCATCCCCTCCAAGAGCTTGCATACTATTGATGTTAGGCTAACTGGACTGTAATTCCCAGGGATGCATTTTGTCCCTTTTTTAAATATTGGTGCTACATTGGCTTCTCTCCAATCAGCTGGTACCATTCCAGTCAGTAGACTGTCAGTAAAAATTAGGAACAATGGTCTGGCAATTACTTGACTGAGTTACCTAAGTACCCTCGGGTGCAAGCCATCTGGTCCCGGTGATTTCCCAAGTCTATTTCTAATTCTATCCTCTGTTAGCCATAAGGGTGCTTCCTGTGATGTATCATGAGGACAAACACTGCAGTTTTGGTTACTGAAGCCCCCCGATTCCCCCGATACCCTCATGAAGACTGAGGAGAAGAATAAATTCAATACCTTCACCATCTCCCCATCCTTTGTAACCAGATGTCCTTCCTCATTCTTTATGGGACCAATATGGTCTGTCCTCCCTTTGTTTACTGTTTATATACCTAAATAATTTTTGGGTATTTTTTTTGCTCTTCTCCGCTATGTGTCTTTCGTGTTCTTTCTTAGCCGCCCTAATTGCACCCTTACATATCTTGTTGCATTTTTTGTAAAGTCTGAATGATGATGATCCCTCAGCCTTGTATTTTTTGAAGGCTTCTCCTGCTTTTATATGCATTTTTACATTAGTGTTAAGCCACCCAGGACTTTTGTTCGCTCTTTTAAATTTATTTCCCAATGGGATGCACTGGCTAATATCCTTATTTAATATGCTCGTAAAGCAAAAGCATCTCTCCTCCGTGCTCTTTGTTTCTAAGATTTTATCCCAATTTATATCTTCTAGCAAAGTTCGTAGTTTAGGGAAGTTGGCTCTTTTGAAATTCAGCGTCTTGAGGGAGCATGCGCAGACTCTGACAGGAACGGACATGCACTGTTAGAGCTCCACTCTGTGTGAGGAGAAAAGCTACAGAATAACCTGAGCCTGCGAGTCCCAGGCACACAGGAACACACCGGACAACTCTTGGAACACAGAGTTACCGTTTTGGGCAAAAATTATGGTGCTGGGAGGCACTCGCACCAAAAACCCCTCCATTAAGGAACATACAGCTTAAATGGTGCCTGTGCCTTCCTCCTCAAAAGCCTCAGCGCCCTCACAGAAGCACCAGCCTATACAGACAGACTCCCCTGGTGAGTCGGACTCAGATACAAATGACATACAGTGTATTTCACAAGATACCCCTGCCTCTCCAGCATTATTAAGGCAGTTTGAAAAAATGGTTAACAAAGCTCTGAGGCAAACTTCAGAACATATCACAAAGAGCCTCACAAAAGAGATAAGGGAGCTGGGTAGCCGCACAGAAGCGCTGGAAACCAGAGTGGATGAGATAGGAAATTCAGCACAGGACTACATGGCTGAACTGGAAAATCTCAAGGAGGAAAATTTTACTTTACAATCTAAACTGGAAGATTTTGAGAATAGGGCCAGACGTTCCAACATTCGCATCAGAGGTATACCAGAGTCAGTGAGAGACTTACAAACTACCATTACTGCCTTATATCAGGAACTTCTGCCTATACTGCCAGCAGAACGTTTAGAAATGGATAGAATCCATCGCACTCTTGCACCCAAAAAGGCAGAGGGTCCAAATTTAATTTTTATCGCACATAGGAGAACCTGTTATCAGCAGCAAGGGATAGAAATGACTTATCGTTTCAGGGACATAAATATCAACTATTTGCTGACCTTTCTCAACTTACCCTTACCAAACGCCGTGCAATGAAACCCCAACTTCAGATATTACAAAATCACCACATAAACAACCAATGGGGTTTCCCCTTTTCTATCCGTTTTGCATATCAAGGCACCAAATTCATAAGTAGATCAGAGGCAGAACTACAACAAACCCTACAAAATCTACATTTAGTGGAACCTGCCCTTAATCCCAGCTCACCACGCAGAAGATCAGCGTCATCTTCTTCACAAAAATCCTCCAAACATTCTGGAAAAAAATGGAAATCATCCCCACTCTCACAAAAGAAGTCGCCTGAATTCTCCTCCACAACACAGAGAAGATGCCATGGACTGAATAGTATAAGAAGATACCTAGAAATGTTACTACATTGAACTAAGTCCTACCCACCTAATTTTCACCTTTTCACCTAACCCTTACTTTTGAATCCCAGAAGAAGTCTCATCTGATTCCCTAAATTCAAAGCACAATATTTAAACAACTAATCCAAGTTCAAGTACCAGTATGTTAGAGAGTAGGGATGAGCTTCGTGTTCGAGTCGAACATACGTTCGACTCGAACATCGGCTGTTCGATCGTTCGACGAAGATCGAACGATTTGGGCCGTTCGCGCCAAATTCGAGTGACGCGAACGGCCCACAATGCACTACGCCATCGCAGTGTCATCCAGGCGCTGTGATTGGCCAAGCATGCACTGTGACCCCGCATGCTTGGCCAATCACAGCGCCGGCAGCGAGGAGAGCAATGATTGGCCACAGGCAGGATGCCTGTGGCCAATTATTGCTGAGGGTGTTTAGTACACGCCCCACACTATAAAAGGCCGCCAGCACGGCGGCCTAGTGTAGTGTGTTCCGGAGCAGGGATAGAGCAGCATAGGCAGGGACAGTGACTTTTATTTCTTTCTTGCTTAACCTGGATTCCTTTAGTTTAGGGAAAGAGAAGGATAGGTAGGGAGAGTGTCAGTGTGTTTTGTGCTTGTGCTATAGTGTGCTTAAAAAAAACATTTTTTCTAGGGACAGAAAACTGTAGGTAGGGAGAGTGTCAGTTTCTTTCACTGTGTAAGTCCTTGTTTCTAGGGACATGGAAGGACAGTGAGTGAATTCTCCTTGTGCTATATTGTGCTTAAAAAAAACATTTTTTCTAGGGACAGAAAACTGTAGGTAGGGAGAGTGTCAGTTTCTTTCACTGTGCAAGTCCTTGTTTCCAGGGACCTGGAAGGACAGTGAGTGAATTCTCCTTGTGCTATATTGTGCTTAAAAAAAACATTTTTTCTAGGGACAGAAAACTGTAGGTAGGGAGAGTGTCAGTTTATTTCACTGTGCAAGTCCTTGTTTCCAGGGACCTGGAAGGACAGTGAGTGAATTCTCCTTGTGCTATAGTGTGCTTAAAAAAAAAAAAATTTCTAGGGACAGAAAACTGTAGGTAGGGAGAGTGTCAGTTTCTTTCACTGTGCAAGTCCTTGTTTCCAGGGACCTGGAAGGACAGTGAGTGAATTCTCCTTGTGCTATATTGTGCTTAAAAAAAACATTTTTTCTAGGGACAGAAAACTGTAGGTAGGGAGAGTGTCAGTTTCTTTCACTGTGCAAGTCCTTGTTTCTAGGGACCTGGAAGGACAGTGAGTGAATTCTCCTTGTGCTATATTGTGCATAAAAAAAACATTTTTTCTAGGGACAGAAAACTGTAGGTAGGGAGAGTGTCAGTTTCTTTCACTGTGCAAGTCCTTGTTTCTAGGGACCTGGAAGGACAGTGAGTGAATTCTCCTTGTGCTATATTGTGCTTAAAAAAAACATTTTTTCTAGGGACAGAAAACTGTAGGTAGGGAGAGTGTCAGTTTCTTTCACTGTGCAAGTCCTTGTTTCTAGGGACCTGGAAGGACAGTGAGTGAATTCTCCTTGTGCTATAGTGTGCTTAAAAAAAACATTTTTTCTAGGGACAGAAAACTGTAGGTAGGGAGAGTGTCAGTTTCTTTCACTGTGCAAGTCCTTGTTTCCAGGGACCTGGAAGGACAGTGAGTGAATTCTCCTTGTGCTATATTGTGCTTAAAAAAAACATTTTTTCTAGGGACAGAAAACTGTAGGTAGGGAGAGTGTCAGTTTCTTTCACTGTGCAAGTCCTTGTTTCTAGGGACCTGGAAGGACAGTGAGTGAATTCTCCTTGTGCTATATTGTGCTTAAAAAAAACATTTTTTCTAGGGACAGAAAACTGTAGGTAGGGAGAGTGTCAGTTTCTTTCACTGTGCAAGTCCTTGTTTCTAGGGACCTGGAAGGACAGTGAGTGAATTCTCCTTGTGCTATATTGTGCTTAAAAAAAACATTTTTTCTAGGGACAGAAAATTGTTGGTAGGGAGAGTGTCAGTTTCTTTCACTGTGCAAGTCCTTGTTTCTAGGGACCTGGAAGGACAGTGAGTGAATTCTCCTTGTGCTATATTGTGCTTAAAAAAAACATTTTTTCTAGGGACAGAAAACTGTAGGTAGGGAGAGTGTCAGTTTCTTTCACTGTGCAAGTCCTTGTTTCTAGGGACCTGGAAGGACAGTGAGTGAATTCTCCTTGTGCTATATTGTGCTTAAAAAAAACATTTTTTCTAGGGACAGAAAACTGTAGGTAGGGAGAGTGTCAGTTTCTTTCACTGTGCAAGTCCTTGTTTCTAGGGACCTGGAAGGACAGTGAGTGAATTCTCCTTGTGCTATATTGTGCTTAAAAAAAACATTTTTTCTAGGGACAGAAAACTGTAGGTAGGGAGAGTGTCAGTTTCTTTCACTGTGCAAGTCCTTGTTTCTAGGGACCTGGAAGGACAGTGAGTGAATTCTCCTTGTGCTATATTGTGCTTAAAAAAAACATTTTTTCTAGGGACAGAAAACTGTAGGTAGGGAGAGTGTCAGTTTCTTTCACTGTGCAAGTCCTTGTTTCTAGGGACCTGGAAGGACAGTGGGTGAATTCTCCTTGTGCTATATTGTGCTTAAAAAAAACATTTTTTCTAGGGACAGAAAACTGTAGGTAGGGAGAGTGTCAGTTTCTTTCACTGTGCAAGTCCTTGTTTCTAGGGACCTGGAAGGACAGTGAGTGAATTCTCCTTGTGCTATATTGTGCTTAAAAAAAACATTTTTTCTAGGGACAGAAAACTGTAGGTAGGGAGAGTGTCAGTTTCTTTCACTGTGCAAGTCCTTGTTTCAAGGGACAGAGAAGGACACCTGAAGGTAGCCCTTATTGCTTTTTTCCCATCTCCCTGCAGGCCATCTATTAGAATGTCTGGAAGGCAAACAAGGAGAGGCAGACAGTCAGGAGGCAATAAAAGAGGGCAAGCAGGCTCTGTGTCTGGGGGCAACAGTGCTGGTCGTGGACGCGGTGCATTGTCATCAGCACATGGCCATGGGACACGCTTGTCCTTCTTTTCCGCAGCTGGACATGTTGAGCCACATCATGCCGAAGACTTGGTAGAGTGGATGACCAAGCCCTCCTCCTCCTCCTCCTCATCCTCTCTCACCCAGGCTCAGGGTACTGGCAAAGCAGCTGCCAAAGCGTCCTCTTCCCTGGTATCAATGTCAGACTCATCATCAGTCACTCCTTCCCTAGACCCACCATGTCCTCCTCCTGAGGAGTCCCCCGAACTGTTTGAGCACAGTGTTGGGTACATGCTCCAGGAGGATGCCCAGCGTTTCGAAGGGTCTGATGATGAAACCCAGCTACAGGAAGGCAGTAGGGTGAGAGCAGACAGAGGGGATGCTCAAGAAGGACACCAATCTGGCAGTCATGTTCCAGCAGCTGCAGCATACTGCCAGATTGGCTCCAGTGATGAGGAGGGAGGGGATGATGAGGTCACTGACTCCACGTGGGTGCCTAATAGGAGAGAGGAGGAGGAGGATGAGGAGGAGGCACATCTCCAACGAGACAGGATGCCCTTTGGTGGCCAGCGTAAGGGCAGTACACCGACGGAATCACACCGCAGAGCTCCGCCTGTGCAGGGCGCTGCCTCTGCCCGTCATTCAAAAAGTTCCTTGGTGTGGGCCTTTTTTGAGGCTAGTGCATCAGATCGCACAGCTGCTGTTTGCAACATATGTCTCAAGCGTATATCGCGTGGCCAAAACATCAGCCGCTTGGGTACCACATGCCTGACCAGACATATGTTGACCTGCCATGCAGCTCGTTGGCAAGCCTACCTCAAAGACCCACACCAAAGAACAAAGCGGACCTCTCCTTGCACCGCATCAGCTGGGATTTCCAACCCCACTATAACTTCAGTCCTCTCTGAAACATGCACTGAGAGGAATGAAGGTGTAGAATTAGGTGTGTCACAGCCAAGTACTTGCGGCCACTCTGCTAGCAGTACACCGACGTCCGATTCTAGCAGGCAAATTTCCCTGCCCCAGCTGCTGGACCATCGAAAGAAGTTCACTCCCAGCCATCCACATGCCCAGCGGTTGAATGCTAGCTTGGCTAAATTGCTAGCGCTTCAACTGCTGCCTTTTCAGTTGGTAGACTCGGCCCCCTTCCGTGAGTTTGTGCAATGTGCGGTTCCTCAGTGGCAGGTTCCCAAACGCCACTTTTTCTCACGGAAGGCTATTCCGGCTCTCTACCGGCATGTGGAAGGCAATGTCTTGGCCTCGCTGGACAGGGCGGTCAGCGGTAAGGTGCATATTACCGCTGACTCATGGTCCAGCAGGCATGGACAGGGACGTTACCTTTCTTTCACGGCCCATTGGGTCACTCTTTTGGCAGCTGGGAAGGATGCAGGACAAGGTGCAGTAGTGTTGGAGGTTGTCCCACCGCCACGCCTCCAAAATGCTACTACTGGTTGTGACACACCTCTCTCCTCCACTCCCTCCTCTTCTTCTTCCTCCATGGCCTCTTCCTGTGGTTTGTCCTATGAACCAGCGGTGCTCCGTAGCCGTTCACGGGGCTACGCAAGTACGCAGGCAAAAAGATGCCATGCCGTGCTTGCGCTGGTGTGTTTGGGGGACAGAAGCCACACTGGGGCAGAGGTCCTGTCTGCTCTGCAGGGCCAGGCCGAGAGGTGGTTGACGCCACGCCAGCTTAAGCCAGGAATGGTGGTTTGCGACAATGGCACCAACCTCCTCTCCGCCCTCCGACAGGGACAACTGACCCATGTGCCCTGTGTGGCTCACGTCCTTAACCTGGTGGTGCAGCGGTTCTTGGGCAGGTACCCGGGCTTACAGGATGTCCTGAGGCAGGCCAGGAAAGTCTGTGTGCATTTCCGCAGATCTTATAATGCCAGTGCTCGCCTGGCTGAGCTGCAAAAGGAGTTGAACCTGCCCAAGAACCGCCTTATATGTGACATGCCCACCAGGTGGAACTCAACGTTGGCCATGCTGCAGCGGCTGCACACGCAGCAGAGGGCCATCAATGAGTACCTGTGCGACTACGGCACCAGGACAGGGTCAGGGGAGCTTGGTTTTTTTTCTCCACGCCAGTGGGGCATGATCAGGGATGCATGCACTGTCCTGGCACCATTTGAGGAGGCCACGAGGATGGTGAGCAGTGACAGTGCATGCATCAGTGACACTGTACCTCTTGTCCACCTGTTGGAGCACACGCTGCGTGGAATAATGGACAGGGCACTTGAGGCAGAACAGAGGCAGGAAGAGGAGGACTTCCTTGCCTCTCAAGGCCCCCTTTACCCAGACAGTGTTCCTTCTGTCCCACCCATCGCACAGGAAGAGGAAGAGGAGGAGGAGGAGGAGGAGGATTGTGTCAGCATGGAGGTGGAGGCTGGCACTCAGCATCATCAGCAGCAGTCTTTTAGGGATGATTTACAGTCCCAAGAAACCAGTGGACTTGTACGTGGCTGGGAGGAGGTGACTGCGGGTCATGTCGTCCTTAGTGACCCAGAGGACTCCGGAGCGAATGCCTCAGCAAACCTACGCTGCATGGCCTCCCTGATCCTGCAAAGTCTGCGGAAGGATCCTCGTATTCTTCGGATCAAGGAGAGGGACCATTACTGGCTGGCCACTCTCCTTGATCCACGGTACAAGGGTAAGGTTGCGGACCTTATGTTACCGTCGCAGAGGGAGCAGAGGATGAGACAACTCCGGGAGGCCTTGCAGAAAGGTCTGTGCAACGCGTTCCCAGAGACTGGGAGGTTACAAACTCCTGGTCCAGGACAACGAGTTGCTGAGGCTTCGGCCAGTCAAAGAAGGAGCGGTGGGGAAGGTGGCCGTCTGACCGATGCGTTCAGACAATTCTTTAGTCCGCAGCCCCAAAGTATGATTGGTTCCAGCAACCATCGCCAGCGTCTGATAAACATGGTGCAGGAATATCTAGGGGCAAGGTCAGACTTGGACACCTTCCCCACCGAAAATCCTCTGGCTTACTGGGTCTTGAGGATGGATCACTGGCCAGAGCTTGCACAGTATGCAATTGAGCTACTGGCCTGTCCTGCATCCAGCGTTCTTTCGGAACGCACATTCAGTGCTGCTGGAGGATTTGTCACGGATCACAGGGTGCGCCTGTCCACCGACTCGGTTGATCGACTGACTTTCATCAAGATGAACCAGTCTTGGATCACCACCAGCTACCACACACCTGATGCTGATATAACAGACTAATTGATTTTAACATGTCACGTCCCTTCAAGACTGATGCTGATGCTGAGTGCCTGTGCTGTTATGTTGACTGGCTATCCTCCTCCTCCGAGTCCTCAATGATACGATTGATGATGATAGCTTGGAAGATCATTTTTGTTTATGGGTGCCGCCACCAGTGGCTAAGGCCCAATTTTTCAGCCCCTGTTTTACAGGGGCGTGTACTTACAATTTTTTTAGCAATAATTTGCCATAGGGCTCATTGCTGTGCTCCAAGTACAGTATCTGTGAGGGGTTGTAGTGTTGTGCCACCAGTGCCTAAGGCCCAATTTTTCAGCCCCTGTTTAACAGGGGCGTGTCATTACAATTTTTGAAGCAATACTTTGCAACAGGGCTCATTGCTGTGCTCCAAGTACAGTATCTGTGAGGGGTTGTAGTGTTGTGCCACCAGTGCCTAAGGCCCAATTTTTCAGCCCCTGTTCAACAGGGGCATGCAATTACAATTCTTGATGTAATAATTCACAGCAGGGCCCATTCCTGCACCCACCAAGAGTAAGTCTGAGGGCTTACAGTGTTGTGGCAACGCCACCACCACCACCACCACGAAAGGCCCAATTTTTCAGCCACTGTTCAAAAAGGGGCATGTAATTACAATTCTTGATCTAATAATTCACAGCAGGGCCCATTCCTGCACCCACCAAGAGTAACTCTGAGGGCTTACAGTGTTGTGGCAACACCACCACCACCACCACCACCACGAAAAGCCCAATTTTTCAGCCCCTGTTCAACAGGGGCATGCAATTACAATTCTTGATCTAATAATTCACAGCAGGGCCCATTGCTGCACCCACCAAGAGTAACTGTCAGGGCTTACAGTGTTGTGGCACCAGCACCACCATCAAAGCCCCAATTTTTACTACCACTGTTCAACAATTATATGTAATTAAAATTCCTGATATAATAGTTGACAGCAGGGCGTTCCAGCAGCAACCAAGAGTAACTGTGAGTGCTTACAGTGTTGTGCCAACACCAACAACTAAGGGGCCTATTTCTGCAGAGTATATACGGCAGGTCCCTACTTTCAAACATCCAACTTACAAACGACTCCTACTTGCAAACGAAAGAAGACAACAGGAAGTGAGAGGAAATCTACCCCTAGGAAGGAAAATTCTCTCCTGTAAGAATAAATATGGGAGAAAGGTGTCTCCTCTGTACTGATGCTTTATCAGCAATCCTTGTTTCAAGAAAAACACCACATTTCAAAAACAGTTGTCATTGGGACGGAAAGTGAGGTGAAATGTTCTGAACAGGGGCACAGACAGCAAAACAAATGTTACAGGGGTGATAACCCTTACCTATGTTTCCCAAAAAGTTTAAAAATAGATTTTTGGGCTGGAGCTACAGTTCAACAATGTACCTGTTCAAAATTACAAACACATTCTACATAAGAACAAACCTACAGTCCCTGTCTTGTATGCACCGCCTGTATACGGCTGTTCAGAGTATATAGGGCCTTTTTTATTTTATGTGCGGAGTTCCCCTTAATATCCATACAAGACCCAAAGGGGCTGGTAATGGGCTGGGGTGGGGGGGGGTCATGGGGTAGCTATGCCATTTTTCTTAAAGATTTTCATCCATATTACCGGGACCAGACATTACATTAAAGCCGCAAGAAGTTTTAAATGGCTTTTTTTTCCTTTAGAAGTGTCATTTTGTGCAGGGACAGTTCTAAACACGGGAAACACGTGGCACTTCACAGGCATACTTTAGACACCCCCCAGGTACGATATTTAAAGGAATATTTGACTTTTTTTTTTCACTTTATGCATCATTAAAATGACTGCTCCCGAAAAACGACCGTTTTTAAAACTTCTTTTTGCATTGATACATGTCCCCTGGTGCAGAACCCGGGTTCCCAAACCCTTTTTAGGACAATAACATGCATAATAGTTGTTATAATTAGCACTTTAGAATTCGAACGTTCGCATCCATTGTATTTAATAGGGTTCTAATGTTCGTACGAACTTTCGGTCCGTTCGCGGGTTCTGGTGCGAACCGAACCCGGGGGTGTTCGGCTCATCACTATTAGAGAGCATACTTGTACATTTAGGTGTATGCATATAATTATATGTTGTGGTATGATTGTGAATATATATGTAAGCACACGTATGAGTGTGAATGTTTGTATTTATGTTAGTATGTCCAATTTTTTGTTTACATATTGTGAGGGGGTTAACTCGGTAGCGGGTGTGTGTGACCCCCTGGTTGGGCTCCCCACACAAAAACAGGGCCAGCAGACGGAGGTTGTGGTTTTCAAAATCAAAAGGTGCGGTTTATTTCTCTATGTACAGTGACAAAAACACAGCAAAGCCAAAAAGAAACATAAACAAAATAAATCCTGGTCAGTTTGACCTCTGACTAAACATGCAGGTTTCCTAAACTAACAACTGGGATCAGCCTGGTGCTGTCCTAGTCCCTAAGTCCCTGGTTTAGTAAAAGTCCAAACAAATAGCCACACAGGCTTTGCCTCACCGCACAGGGGTTCACTCTCCCTAGACAGTCCACACAGGTCTGGTTCCAGGCATGAGCTAACACCTAATGAATCTGGGAGTTCTTATAGAGGCCTAAATGAGCTGACAAGCTTCAGCTGGTCTCATCAACTCCCTGCCTCACGACGCCCAGCACTCTCCCTAGAGGTATGAGTCATTCATGAGCCCACTAGCCTCAGCTGGGCTTCATCAACTCCCTAGTTGTATAAGTCGGCATAAAGCCTGAATCTGGGAGAAATATATCTACCCCCCTGGATGCAACCAGGTGACTTTACCTTCCTGCTGTCACATACCCCCCCTCTTGTTTTAACCTTGGGGTTGGAACACCAGCAATCAGGCATTCATGTACTCGAGACAAAGCATCCACATTCCCCATTTGAACGCCAGGGCGATGCTTTACTGTGAAGTTGAATTCCTGTAGGGCCAGGAACCACCTATTCACTCTTCTATTTGTCTCCTGGTTTTGAGCCATCCACTTTAACGGAGCGTGATCCGTAACCATGTCAAAGTGCCTACCTAGCAGATAGTACCGAAGGGAATCTAGAGCCCACTTCACCGCTAAACACTCCTTTTCAACCGTGGCGTAATTTACTTCATGGGACTTCAACTTCCTGCTGAGGTAAATGACTGGGTGCTCTTCCCCGTTCCAGACCTGGGACAATACTGCTCCTAACCCCACATCTGACGCATCACTTTGTACGACAAAGTCTTTAGAGAAGTCGGGTGAGTACAACACTGGCTGGCTACATAAGGCTTGTTTCAAGAATTGGAATGCTGCCTCCGCCTCGGGGGTCCATTTAATCATGACCGACCCTTTCCCTTTCGTCAGGTTGGTTAGGGGCACAGCCTTAGAAGCAAAGTGGGGAATGAAGCGCCGATAATAACCCGCGATTCCCAGAAAGGCTCGTACCTGCTTCTTGCTGTTGGGACGTGGCCAACTCTGGATGGCCTCGACTTTGTTGAGTTGGGGTTTTATTACTCCCCTGCCAATGGTGTACCCAAGATATTTGGCCTCCTCCTGCCCAATGGTACACTTCTTGGGGTTAGCCGTAAACCCCGCTTCCCGGATAGAGTCTAGGACTGCTTGCACTTTTGGCAGATGTGAGGCCCAATCTGTGCTATGGACAATTACGTCATCCAGGTAAGCCGCAGCATACTTCCGATGGGGCCTCAGTATCTGGTCCATTTTCCGCTGGAATGTGGCCGGCGCATTCTGTAACCCGAACGGCATTCTCTTATATTGGAACGCCCCGTCTGGGGTTACAAATGCGGTTTTCTCTTTGGCCGACTTGGCCAGGGGAATTTGCCAATACCCTTTTGTGAGGTCAAGAGTCGTCATGTATCGGGCTGTTCCCAGCCGGTCGATCAACTCATCTATACGTGGCATGGGGTAGGTGTCAAATTTTGTAACTTTGTTCAACTGACGAAAATCGTTACAAAATCGCCAGCTCCCATCCGGTTTAGGCACCAACACAATGGGACTAGACCAATCACTTTGGGACTCCTCTATCACCCCTAAGTTCAGCATTTTCTGTACTTCCTCCCGTATTGCCTCCCGTCGGGCCTCTGGGATCCGATAGGGTTTTAACTTCACCCTTTCACCGGGCGGGGTAATAATATCATGCTCTACCCCAGATGTTTGTCCCGGCAGCTCAGAGAACACCTCCTTGTTGCGAAGCACAAACTCCTTAACCTCCTGTTGTTGGGGTTGTGACAAGGTGGCTGCTATTCCAACCTCCGGAATCACGCAACCAGTTTGAGCTGGTGACCAAGTTTCTGCGACTAGGGACTCTCTATCCCTCCAGGCTTTCAACAGATTAACGTGATATATCTGTTCGGGCTTTCGCCTTCCTGGTTGTCTGACCTTGTAATTCACTTCGCTCACTTTTTCCATTATCTCGTAGGGGCCTTGCCATTTGGCAAGGAATTTACTTTCAACCGTAGGGACAAGTACCAATATCCTATCCCCCGGGGAAAAGGTACGGGTCTTTGCTCCACGGTTGTACACTCTCTGCTGTGCCAACTGCGCTTGGGCCAAATGTTCCTTCACGATGGGCATTACCTGTGCAATTCGATCTTGCATCAGGGCGACATGCTCAATCACACTCCTGTGGGGAGAACTCTCACTTTCCCAAGTTTCCTTGGCAATATCCAACAGCCCTCTTGGGTGTCTCCCATACAGTAACTCAAAGGGGGAGAATCCCGTAGAGGATTGGGGCACCTCCCTAATAGCAAACATCAAATAAGGAAGTAGACAGTCCCAATCCTTTCCATCTCTATCCACCACTTTCTTCAACATTTGTTTTAGGGTTTTGTTGAATCTTTCAACCAGCCCATCGGTTTGGGGGTGATACACAGATGTACGCAATTGCGTCACTTTGAGCAATTTACACAGCTCTTTCATAACCCGGGACATAAAGGGTGTACCTTGGTCCGTAAGCAGTTCTTTACAAATACCCACCCGGCTAAAAACAAGAGATAGCTCTTTGGCTATGGTATTGGCCGAGGTATTTCTGAGAGGGATCGCTTCTGGATAACGGGTGGCATAGTCCATTATAACCAATATGTACTGGTGCCCCCTAGCGGACTTGATTATAGGACCTACCAAATCCATTGCGATTCTCTCAAACGGGACCTCAATGATGGGTAGAGGGACCAGCGGGCTACGGAAATGTGGCATCGGGGCCGACCTCTGACACACAGGGCAGGAGGAACAATAATTTTCTATGTCCTTCATCACCCCAGGCCAATAGAATCTCTGTAATACCCTCTCTCTGGTTTTCTCTGTCCCCAGATGACCTCCAAGAATGTGCCCATGGGCCAACTCCAACACCAACTTCCTGTAAGGTTTGGGCACCACAAGCTGCTCAACGGTTTCTTTTGCCCTTTTTGCCACCCGATACAGTAGGTCCTTCTCTACGCTGAAGTATGGGTAAGTGCAGGTATTATCTGGGTTCACTAACTCGCCATCTATTTCCACTACGTTTTCCCGTGCCTTTATTAGGGCGGGGTCTTTTAACTGTTCTGTGGCAAAATTTTCCCTGTGAACCTCCAGATCAGAAAACTCCACAGACGGTAGGTTTTCGTCTGAGGAGGTGGGCTCCTCTCCAGTTTCTTGAGTCTCCCCTGCCAATACTGACAAGGGAAATTCTGGAGAGTCCTCACCACTCTCAGAGGAGTTCTGGCTATCACATTCCTGGTACATAGGGGCACCAGTGGGGGGCTCAGGATCATCCCACAGTTCCCAGAACTTCGGAAAATCCCTTCCCACAATGGCATCATGCGGTAATTGAGATACTAACCCCACTGGATGAGAGAGGGTACCTTTGGGGGTCTCGAAACACACTGTAGTCACTGGATACTCTCGGGTGTCCCCATGCACACAAATAACAGCTACCTTGCTATTCCCAGAGACCTCTGTTTTAACTAATTCAGCCTTTATCAGGGTCACAAGGCTACCTGAATCCAGTAATACCACAACATTTCTACCATTAATACACATTTTGCATAAATGTTTCTCAGTTCCCCGAATGGCAGTGCATGCGACTGTCGCACACAGCGACTGACGTCTGTCCATCAGAAAGTCACATTGCATGGGTTCCTCCACAACCGGGCAATTTGCTGCAATATGTCCCGCTTGCCGGCAGCGGTAGCAAACAATCCATTTGGCTGCCTCTTGAGCCCCTGACTTCCCAGGCTGTTCTCGCCAAACTTTGGGTAGAGCTCCCACCCTCTCACTCTCTCCACCCTCACCCCTTGGAATCCTCTTATCCGCCCCTGGGGATGGTCTGGTCTTAGGGTGGAAAGTCCGAGAGTCTCTGGAAGAGGCCGTCAGGTTCTCTGTAGCCAAGTATTTCTCTACACGATCCACAAGACCACCGGCCGTCTCTGGGTCTCCATGGCTTACCCACTTTTGGATGGCAGTAGGAAGAGCTCTCAAAAACCGATCCATTACAACACGTTCCACAATCTCTGGTGCGGACAAAGTCTCTGGCTGTAGCCACTTCCTGCTCAGGTGAATGAGATCATACATTTGAGACCTGGGGGGTTTTCCAAGCTGGAAAGTCCAGTTATGCACACGCTGAGCCCGGACAGCCAGGGTGACACCCAGCCTTGCCAATATTTCAGCTTTTAGCATCACATAGTCTTTTGCTTGGTCAGGCTCTAGGTCATAGTAAGCCTTCTGTGATTCACCAGTTAACAGAGGAGCCACCAGTCCAGCCCATTGCTCCTCAGGCCACTTTTCTCTTTCAGCAGTCCTTTCAAATGTGGTCAAAAATACCTCTGGATCATCCTCTCCAGTCATTTTTGTCAATAAACGACTCACCCCAAAGGACGCGGTATTAGTGGGACGGCTTTCCTCACTGGTCTGCGGACGTTGCTGCATTACTGCTTCCATTTGTTGTAGTCTCTGCTCTTGCTTCTGTAACAGGTCTATGAAGCGGGCCTCAGATTGCTGCTGGGCTTGTTGATGAGCTTGCTGCTGGGCTGCAAGGCTCCTTTGCAAACCTGCATTTGTCTGCTGTTGATTGGCATTTGCTAGAGCCAGCTGTTTCAGTATCTCCTCCATGCTGGCTTAAAAAAAACTGCCACTGGTTCTCCACCAACTGTGAGGGGGTTAACTCGGTAGCGGGTGTGTGTGACCCCCTGGTTGGGCTCCCCACACAAAAACAGGGCCAGCAGACGGAGGTTGTGGTTTTCAAAATCAAAAGGTGCGGTTTATTTCTCTATGTACAGTGACAAAAACACAGCAAAGCCAAAAAGAAACATAAACAAAATAAATCCTGGTCAGTTTGACCTCTGACTAAACATGCAGGTTTCCTAAACTAACAACTGGGATCAGCCTGGTGCTGTCCTAGTCCCTAAGTCCCTGGTTTAGTAAAAGTCCAAACAAATAGCCACACAGGCTTTGCCTCACCGCACAGGGGTTCACTCTCCCTAGACAGTCCACACAGGTCTGGTTCCAGGCATGAGCTAACACCTAATGAATCTGGGAGTTCTTATAGAGGCCTAAATGAGCTGACAAGCTTCAGCTGGTCTCATCAACTCCCTGCCTCACGACGCCCAGCACTCTCCCTAGAGGTATGAGTCATTCATGAGCCCACTAGCCTCAGCTGGGCTTCATCAACTCCCTAGTTGTATAAGTCGGCATAAAGCCTGAATCTGGGAGAAATATATCTACCCCCCTGGATGCAACCAGGTGACTTTACCTTCCTGCTGTCACAATATAATTAGCTCCCCTTCCCCTCCCCCACCCCCCCTTTTTTTTGCTAAGACCAAAATAACCAAGACACAGTTGAAGGTCTTATTTTTATTCTATTTTTATTTATAAAATTCATCACCCAAGATTGATAGCAGGTCTTCTCATAATACAAAGTTTATTAATATGATTTAATAAGAGATTTACGTTCTGTTCTGGTCTAATTTAACCTAATTTTTATCTGATAGTTACCAATATTGATTTTATTTTTATTTTTTTCCATAAAAGATTTTTATTGAAAGAAAAGTAAAGTTACATGTACATCACATTTAACATATTATCTGTGTAATTCAAGATGACATATTATCCCATTGAAGTAAAACCATTTTGGTGACATAACAGAAATCATAGGGAATGGAACACTTGGAACCTGTATGTATAAACAGATAAGACTTATAAGTCTATGAACATTTCACAAATAACCAACACATAGACATAGCAATATCAGGTATCTGACTGAGAGCAAGTAACCCTGCAATTGATTGCAAAGACCCCCCGTAGACCAATATCAGCAGGTCTATCCGTGGTCATGGAAGATCTCTCAAGCTTGGTATTACTATGGTCTTATAGATGTTAGGAGCCCATGGCAAGGCTCCAAGCTACCATTTGGTCTATTATATCGCTATAGGGATAAAATAAAACAACAACAAAAACAACAACAAAAACAAAAAAAGGGGGAGGTAGAGAGAGAGAGAGAAGTAATTAAAGAAGAGATTTAGAATGGAGTTGGAGTGGGAAGGGAGCAAGGTAAGGGGGGTAAGTAAAGGATACCGGGAAAGAATAGAGAATAGTGGGGACCGCTTGTCGCCTCGGGCCCCCTGACCAGTTTAGAGCGCATGTAGGATTGCAATGAGCAATCTAAATGACTTAAGGATGTGTTGAGAAGAAGGATTTGTAGTAATCCGTAGTCCTAAAATGCATCCAACAGGCCCAAGTCAATGTGAACTTTTAAATACAGTCTTGGGATGTATGCATCAATTCCATCTCCTCTATCTTGGCAACTCTGATCAGCCATTCTCTAATGGTTGGGATATCCTTTGATCGCCAATGTGTAGGAATGCAGAGTCTGGCTGCATTAACCATATGCATGGCCAATGATTTCTGGTAAGTTAGTTTGGATAGGGTGGTATGATGTAAGAGGTATTGAGCAGGAGTATAGTCTAGAGTGAAAGTGGTAACCCGTGTAATTATGGAGTGAACCTCCCTCCAAAAATGTTGGAGCAAGGCACACTCCCACCAAATGTGGATCATGGATCCTACCTCTCCTTTGCATCTCCAACATGTATTTGGAATTGGAGGTGAGAATTTATGTAAACGAGATGGAGTTCTATACCATTTCGTAATGATTTTGTATCCGTTTTCTTGGATTGCTACATTCATTGAACCTTTGTGAGCGAGTGTATAAATGGATTCCCAGTCATCATCCGTAAGTGTTAGTTGTAAATCTTTTTCCCAAGAGATACGCGCAGTCTGCGTCGAGGATGGGCCAGGGTCGTCCTGCATCAAGGCATAAATGTATGAAATGAGATGTCGATGTGGCGTTGTACGTGAGCATAGTGCTTTGAATTGTGTAAGTTGTCTATGCCATGTGACATTCGTATCTTTAGAGGTAAGAAAGTAAGTTGGCTGTCTGAAAAAACAGAAAGGAAAAGTGTTAGTACGTGATTCAGAGATCAACTCTTCATAGGATCGCCTACGGCCTTTGTGAATGAAGTGACAAGCTAGAACTTCCTCGTGTGGCCATTAGCTATGAAGGAATGTGGTAGAGTCTCCCGGAGGGAACTTAGGGTTACCTCTCAAAGAGGTCAGTGGACCTGGTTGTGAGGATAGGTTAAAGAGAGTGACTGCTTTCCTAAAGGCCAATGGCAAGGGAGTGATGAGTGGATGTATCCTAAGGGCCAGGGGCCAGGACCATGGTGATAGCCAAAGTAGTGTGTTAATCGGGGTTCGTGTGAGAGGTTTTCCAGTCTACCACTCTAGTCAGGTGGCAGGCCAGATAGTATATACTGTTGCTTTGGAGCATGTTAGTCTTGAGTATTTAATTTGTGGGGCTGTATTCTTCCATATGAAGTTCGTACAGGATTTTTTATATGCCGCAAAAAAAAAGAAAGGGGTAGGTGAATTGGGATTGTCTGCATTAGGTACAGTAGGCGGGGGAGAACAACCTTCTTAATGAGTGCCGAGCGACCAAACCATGAAACGTTGAGATTGGCCCAGTCCTTCAGATCTGCTTGAATTTTAGAGAGGACATGTAGGAAGTTGTGACTATAAAGATCTGTTATTTTCCTAGTGATTTGAATGCCTAGATAGGTAATGGCTTCTTTCTGCCATTGAAAAAGGAAGGATTCTTGGCAGTGAGTGACTTCCTGAGGGGTTGATTATACATTCAGGGCATGTGATTTGGAATAATTACCGTATTTATCGGCGTATAACACGCACAGGCGTATAACACGCACCCTAACTTTAAGAGGGAAGTTTCAGGAAAAAAGCTTTCCACAGCCCCTGTGTATAACACGCAGGCACAGTTTACCCTCTATTTTCAGGGTAAAAAAGTGAGTGTTATATGCCAATAAATACAGTAATTTTAAGATACGATAACTCACCAAAGTGTTTTATGTCTGCTAAAAGGTTTGGTAATGACAACCGAGGGGTTTGTAAGGAAAGTAAGATATCATCGGCAAAAGCCGCTACTTTAAACTCTCTATGGTCAATGGAAATTCCCTTGATATCTGTGTTGGACCTCAGTCTGTTCAGGAGGGACTCTAGAGTCAAGACAAAGATCAAGGGAGACAGAGGGCATCCCTGATGGGTACCATTGCTTATTGAGAAGGCGTCTGACAGGAGGAAAGTAAGCCCTCACCCTTGCGGAGGGATTAGTGTAGAGGGCATTAATGTGTGCAAGCACGCGAATGGTGTTGTCCCTAGCCTCCCTACCCGGAATGAAGCTCACCTGGTCAGACCATATGAGGCCAGGGATTAAAGGTAACAACCTATTTGCTAGCATCTTTGCATAGAGTTGTATGTCCACATTAAGCAAAGAGATCGGTTTATAGTTGGAAACTTGTGTGGTATCTTTGCCTTCTTTCAGGATAACTGCTATATGGGCTTCTACCAATCTGCCTAAGGAGGTGTGAGGGCTCGATAGCGAATTAAATGTTTCTAGCATCTTGGGAGTAAGTTCATCCTGAAAGTATTTATAGTATATCAAAGGGTCCTGGGCTTTTACCTACTTTCATCTGTTTAACCACTTAACAACCACCTGCCGACAAATAACGTCGACAAGGTGGTTGCTTAACTCTGGGAGGACGTTATATAACGTCCTCCCAAAATCGCGCTCCCGCGCGCCCCCTGGGGCGCGCACACGGGAAACTCCGTGACCTCCGGGTCCAGAGGACCCGGCGGATCACGAATCGCGGTAAATCGCCACTGATAGCGGCCGTTTACCACGTGATCGCTCTGTCAAATGACGGAGCAATCACTTGTAAACAGACCGGCGTCATTTGATGACGCCGGTTCCTCCCTCCCCTCTCTGTACCGATCGGTACAGTGTGAGAGGGGAGGGGGAGGGAGCGGATGGCAGCAGCAGCACTGTGGGCTGGATCTGTGACAATTGCAGTCACAGATCCATCCATCCATCCCTGCTCAGCCATCCCTGTGCTATACCCTGCCAATACTCTGCAATACACCCTGCCAATACTCTGCAAAATACCCTGCCAATACTCTGCAATACCCTGGTGCAATACTCTGCAATACCCTGGTGCAATACTCTGCAATACCCTGGTGCAATACTCTGCAATACCCTGCGAAATACTCTGCAATACCCTGCGAAATACTCTGCAATACCCTGCGAAATACTCTGCAATACCCTGGTGCAATACTCTGCAATACCCTGGTGCAATACTCTGCAATACCCTGGTGCAATACTCTGCAATACCCTGCACAATACTCTGCAATACCCTGCAAAATACTCTGCAATACCCTGGTGCAATACTCTGCAATACCCTGGTGCAATACTCTGCAATACTCTGCAATACCCTGCACAATACTCTGCAATACCCTGCACAATACTCTGCAATACCCTGCACAATACTCTGCAATACCCGCCACAATACTCTGCAATACAATCCACAATACTCTGCAATACCCTCCACAATACCCTGTGCAATACCCTCCACAATACCCTGTGCAATACCCGTGCAATACCCTGCCATACACCGCAATACCCTGCCATACACCGCAATACCCTGCCATACACCGCAATACCCTGCCATAGTCCGCAATACTCCGCAATGCCCGGCAATACTCCGCAATGCCCGGCAATACTCCGCAATGCCCAGCAATACTCCGCAATGCCCGGCAATACTCCGCAATGCCCGGCAATACTCCGCAATGCCCGGCAATACTCTGCAATAACCACTTCCCGCCCTCCGGCCGTCATATGACGTCCTTGACTTTGTGCGGGGATATCTGAATGATGGGAGCAGCTACAGGCATCATTCAGATATTAGCTTTTTCAGCCGGCAATTCCCTACACCATAAGAACAATCATAGCGGCTGTTCCGCCGCTTGATCATTCTTACGGGAGGCGAGAGGGGATGTGTCCCCCCCCCCGCCGCCCTCCGGTGCTTCTACCGACTCACCGCTACGATCAAAGCCAGGATTGTTGTTTTGTTTTTTTGTATTTTTTTCAGGCTTCCCAGCCTAGAGGTGAGATGTGGGGTCTTATTGACACCCCCCCCCATATCTCACTGTAAAGAGGACCTGTCATGCCATATTCCTATTACAAGGGATGTTTACGTTCCTTGTAATAGGTATAAAAGTGATCAAAAAAATGTTTAGGGCGGAAAAACATGTCAAACTAAAATAAATAAAGTAAAATGAAGAATAAAATATTTTTTTTTTTTTAAAGCGCCCCTGTCCCCGTGAGCTCGCATACAGAAGCGAACGCATACGTAAGTCCCGCCCACATATGAAAACGGTTTTCAAACCACACATGTGAGGTATCTCTGCGAACGTTAGAGCGAGAGCAATCATTTTGGCCCTAGACCTCCTCTGTAACTCAAAACATGTAACCAGTAAAAATATTTAAAGCGTCGCCTATGGGGATTTTTTAAGTAGCGAAGTTTGGCGCCATTCCACGAGTGTGTGCAATTTTTAAGGGCGACATGTTAGGTATCTATTTACTCGGCGTAACTTCATCTTTCACATTATGCAAAAACATTGGGCTAACTTTACTGTTTTGTTTTTTTTTTTAAGCACAAAACATTTTTTTTACGTAAAAAACGCGTTAAAAAAATTGCTGCGCAAATATCGTGCGAGATAAAAAGTTGCAACAACCACCATTATATTCTCTAAGGTCTTTGCTAAAAAAACATATATAATGTTTTGGGGTTCTATGTAATTTTCTAGCAAATAAATGATGATTTTTACATGTAGGAGAGAAATGTCAGAATTGGCCTTGGTGCTCCAGAACGCCTGAAGGTGCTCCCTGCATGTTGGGCCTCTGTATGTGGCCACGCTGTGTAAAAGTCTCACACATGTGGTATCGCCATACTCGGGAGTAATAGCAGAATGTGTTTTGGGGTGTAATTTGTGGAATGCATATGCTGTGTGTGAGAAATAACCTGCTAATATGACAATTTTGTGAAAAAAAAAAAGAGAAAAAAAAATCTTGATTTTGCAAAGAATTGTGGGAAAAAATGACAACTTCAAAAAACTCACAATGCCTCTTTCTGAATACCTTCTAATGTCTTCTTTCCAAAAAGGGGTCATTTGGGGGGTATTTGTACTTTTCTGGCATGTTAGGGTCTCAAGAATTGAGATAGGCCGTCAGTACTTCAGGTGTGATCAATTTTCAGATATTGGCACCATAGCTTGTGGACTCTATAACTTTCACAAAGACCAAATAATATCCACCAATTTGTACTTATTTTTACCAAAGATATGTAGCAGTATAAATTTTGGCCAAAATTTATGAAGAAAAAATAGTAATTTGCAAAATTTTATAACAGAAACGAAAAAAAAATCATTTTTTTACAAAATTTTCAGTCTTTTTTCTCTTATAGCGCAAAAAATAAAAAACCCAACAGTGATTAAATACCACCAAAAGAAAGCTCTATTTGTGTGAAAAAAAGGACAAAAATTTCATATGGGTACAGTGTTGTATGACTGAGTAATTGTCATTCAAAATGTGAGAGCACCGAAAGCTGAAAATTGGTCTGGTTATTAAGGGGGTTTAAGTGCCCAGTGGTCAAGTGGTTAATTGCCAAGTGGAGTTCTTCCATGGAAAATGGGCTCTCCATGGCTTCAGCCTGCTGGGAAGTGATAGGTTTAGGGCAGTATTGAGCTAGGAAGTCTGTTATTTGGGAGGATCGTCTGGCCAATGGCCATATTGGTGAATTCTCCCTTTTCTTGCGCTAAGTTATAGAGCTTAAAGTAGAATTTTTCAAAGTGTTTGGCTATATCTTCATTCTTAGAGAGGAGTGTACCTTGATTATGTCGAATATGATGAATCACAGACAAGGTCTTAGCTGCCTGTATCGTGCGTGCCAACAGTCTCCCGCTTTTGTTACTGTGTCCGTAGAATACTTTCTGTTTGAGGACATACCGCCTTCTGGTGCGTTTCCCCAACTCATCTACCAATGTAGAACGCGCATGCAAAAGCTCCTGCAACGTAGCTTGCATGGATGACTGTTTATGGGCTATTTGCAGGCGGTTAATTGTTTCAATTAAAGATTTGATATACTCCTGTTGTCTTTTTTTGGCTATCGTAGCTAACAAAATTAATTTCCCCCTTAGAACACATTTATGCGCTTCCCAATGTGTGATTTGTGTGACCTCTGGAGTAGAATTTTCTTGAAAGTATAGTTGGATTCGAGTACGTACTTGTCTAAAATTTTCAGGATCTTTTAATAGGGATGGATTTAGTTTCCAGGTTTTCGTTGTTTTATGAAATTCTGGTTACCATTATGGGGTGGTGGTCTAATAAAAACATTGGCTCTATGGTGGCTTGCGAAAGAAAAGATAGGTCTGTCTGTGAAAGAAAAAGGTAATCTATTCTGGAGTATTTTTGGTGTGGGGAAGAGAAAAAAGTGTAATCTTTATCAGTGGGAAACATGGTACACCATGTATCATGGAGTGTTAAGTTTTGTAGTTGGAGTTTGATCTGGCTAAGGGCCCGGTATGTAAGGGTAGATGCGCCCGTGGAGGAATCTAGGGTTGGGTTTAGTGGAACATTAAAGTCTCCTCCCAAGATTACAATACCCTCTAGAAACGTAGCAAGCAGATCACATACTTTCCTGAAGAATGACACTTGGTGCTCGTTAGGACAGTACACATTGACCAACATGATTGGTTTGGAAGCAAACATAACTTTAATAAAGATGTATCTGCCCTCAGATTTTTTGAGAAAAAAAAAATGCAGAATGATTAGAAGTCAAACTACCGGTATTACAAATAAAACCCGCTTGGTATTGGATTATATTAATCCTGGGATAAAAAAAATCTATAAAAATCAATATTCGTGGGGGCGTGGCTTGGACGGGAACCGAGATGGCAGCGTGAAGGCAGAGCTCCTGCACAACGGTGACGGAAAAAGCTATTTCCAGGATCCATACTCGATAAAAATCATGGGTAAATCCACTAGGAGCTCCTCCACACCCCACAAGTCTTTACAGCCTTGGCCAACGCCAAAAGGAGAGGAACCCTTATAGCCTTTCACAGATCTACCCCGTTTTTGATTCAGTCAGAAATTAAAGATCCTGTGGGACGATATCTAATCCTCACTGGTCATATCATGGACAATGCGGTAACGATAGTGTCATACTACACCCCTAATAAACAACCAACCCCATTTCTATCACACTTGTTACAAGTGGTAAATGCCCATAAAATGGGTACAGTCATCATATGTGGTGACTCTATTCAGGTCCTCCTCCCATTTCTCGATAAGTCGCCCTATACCCCTTCTCGCAACTCAAGCAACCAATCATTTTCTAAACTACTCTCTCGGTATAATCTATATAAGAGAATGTAATTCATCCAAAAGATGCTTTACCTACTACTCACACCCACACAATATATCTACCCATATAGACCACATTTTTCTAACTGCAGCAATGATACCTGAAGTACTTGCATCTAGCATAATCCCCATCCCCTGGTCAGACCACAACGCAGTTTTCACCACCTTATCCTCTACAATCGCTAAAGCTCACGACTCAATGTGGTACCTCCCTGACATCACACTTAAGAACCCCTCCTATAGCAAAATAATGGAACAGGGTATAAATGACTATCTAGAATTTAATACTAATCCAGACATTTCTCTGCTTACCTTATGGGAAGCGCAGAAGTCTGTGATGTGTGGAATAACCAAAGACAAATGCCACTGATCAAAAGAGAACGTAATACCCTAGCACGAAAATTAGAAACCAACTTTAATAATTAATGCCTTTGCTTCTTTCCATAACAATCCCACCTCTACGTCAAAAGCACAATTGGAAAAAAACAGATTGGAATATGATTTATTCCTAACAGAATCGGCAGATAAGACATTACGCAGATCAAAACACACGTTTTACATGAAATCCAACAAACCTAAAACCCTCCTGACACACGCACTGAAATCCATTGACAGACAATTCAACCCAATTCGACTTAAACTATCAAACAACACTCACACGAGTAACTCTCTTAAAATTGTTCAAAAATTCCGTAAATATTTAACATCATTATATTCAGAATCAAAAGACTTATCAGACCGACGCTGATAACTTCTTCTCTAAAATAAATCTTACCAAACTAACACACACACAAAAAATCTTGCTTTAAGAACATATAACAGCAGAAGTTTTAAAAACCATAAAATAACTGAAAATAAACAAAAGGCCTGGCCCAGACTGATTTTCTGTGTATTGATGCTTGGTTGTGGTATGACAGTTGGTGGTACATGTGTCTAAGGTTTGAACCTGATGTGGTCATGAAAGAGCCCTCAGAAGGAACTCTCCTGTCGTGCCTACCATCACACGCTTCCCTAACAGGATTTCTTGTGGTGCCAGGTCCATGGACCTTCTGTGACTTGTAGTCCCTCTACTCTTCCACCCAGCTGAATACAACTACTTCATTCTACATGTGAGTGAATATTGCTATTAATAAATGTTACATTGATACCTATTTAGAGTATTACCGATCTAAGTCCCCACCCATTACCTACGTATTATTCAGAAAAGAGCATCCAAACTTATATGGGGTTCTTCAAAACCGCGCATACCTCTCAAAACACTATACTTACCTAAAAACTTAGGAGGTCTAGGAGTACCAAATTTTGCCAATTACTATAGCAGCTCACATAGCTAGTTTAGCTAAATATCATGCCACTGAGGAAATACCTTTATGGGTATCGATAGAGGCTTACGATTGTGACCCCTTATCAATCTCCAATATTTTATGCCTCCATTCCAAAAACCGCCTTGGCCTAAGTAATCCTCCGGGGTAGATTTAAATTTAAACACAAATTGCAATCTCCTCACAACCCTCTCCTCTACTTCCTCAAAAATCCAACCTTCTACCCGGCATGGATATATCCTTTATCTTTTAAAGCATGGTCTTCCTTAGATATACTGAAATTTCACAATTTTTTTAACTCACCATCCTTTATCCCCTTCCCGTCTCTGCAAAGCATATTGTATCCCACAATCGGAAATGTTCCGATACTTACAAAATAAAAATTTCTTCACACGCTAGAGGACTAATTTCCTCCCTTTATTCTCAATTACTAATAAATCCTGAAACAGATAAACCTACTTATGTGCGGAAATGGGAGGAGGACTTGGAATGTGCCCTAAATGAGGCAGAATGGTTAAAAATTTGGTCCACAATTGGTACTAACTCAATGGTACATAGTACCAGCCAAAATTTCTAAATTTACCCCTGACTACCCTGATCATTTGGTGGTCCTGCCCGACAATACAGACATTTTGGAAAGGGATATTTACCAATGCCTCCAAAATGTTTAACATAACCCTTCAACCTGAACCCACTACGACATTACTTAACTGCAAACCAGATTGTCTGACCCATGCCAAATTCAAACTTTTTATATTTTTGCTCACAGCAGCAAAACAAACTGTGGCAAGAGCTTGGAAAACCCCCTCTTTGGCGTTGGCCGAGGCAAAACAAAGAATGAACAATGTTATGGTACATGCCAAAATGGCAGATATTGAACGAAACCAAATCCATAAATTTTGTAAATGATGGCAGCCTTGGATAGAACATTTCTTACCGCCATCATTCAATGACACAGTTTTAATGCCATGGTAGATGATTTGAAGTTGTACTGATCATACTGGCCTGACTGTGACTTCTGGATCAACCCGGTGGACCCCCCCCTCACTACTTTATCCTTACTCTTTACGCTTCACTTTTCTTCTTCTACTCTGTCTCTCCTTATACCTTATGATTTTGAAGTTCCATAGGTTACAAAGATAGTTTGCTCAGGAAACCTTTATTCAGCTTTTTCTACTTATAAGATTCACATACTGTTTGGATGTCTACATCACCTTTGGTTTACTACAGTACATAATTGTTAACTAATTGCTTTAACTTTTCACAATTCCTTATATCCTGATCAACAATATATTTGTAATCACTTTTGAATATTACATAATAATTCTGAATTGTATAATGCACAGTATTTAATTTATTGTTCCTAATAAAATATTTTTGACAAGAAAATTCAGCGTCTTTGTGTTCCCCTTGTGTGATTTATACTGAAGCCAATTGTCCTGTGATCGCTGTTTCCTAAATTGACCCACATCTCTGGTCTGTATTGTTGGTAATCAGTAGATCTAGTAACGCCATGTTTCTAGATGGTACATCTACCATCTGACCCATGAAATCCCCCATTATGATAACACTTCCGATACTTGCTGCTAATCCAAATTGTGATAGAGGGTCCATCTCTCCCTCCTCCCTCAGGTTAAGGGGCCTATTTTCCCCTTAGCTTCATCCCTTTGGAGCTCTACTCATAAGAATTCCACCTCCTCCCTAGCTCCCTTATTGATATCATCTCTCACATTCACTTGTACAATATTCTTGATATATAGGCATACCCCTCCCCCTTTTTTACCCTTTCTATTCCTGCGATAAAGGGAATACCCTTGAATGGTTGCCAGCCAATCATAAGAGCTGTTGAACCAGGTCTCTGAAATTCCCTCAAAATTTAAATCCTCCTCATTCAACAGTATCTCTAGTTCACTCAACTTGTCCACCAGGCTCCTGGCATTGGTGAACATGCCACATAGTTTAGATCGGTCGCATACTGTCCTCTTATTGAGTGTTCCGAGATTGCAAATATGACTTGTTACTATGCTTACCTCAGGTTTATGTGCTTTAGTCAACCTACCACTAATGCCCCCAATACTACCCTCTGGAATATGTTCATTGCTGACTATCTCTACCTCTGGACCCTCCCCCCCGTTGCCTAGTTTAAAAACCCCTCTAGCTTTTTGGCCATCTTCACTCCCAGCAGATCTGCACCCTCCTCATTTAGGTGCAGTCCATCCCTTCTATAGAACTGGTGACCGACTGAGAAGTCGGCCCAGTTCTCCAGGAACCCAAACCCCTCCTTTCTACACCAGCTCCTCAGCCACTTGTTTACTTCCCTAATCTCCCTCTGCCTTTCTGGTGTGGCTCAAGGTACCTGTAGTATTCCTGAGAATACTACCTTGGAGGTCCTTTTCCTCAATTTCCTCAGTCCCTAAAATAGTTCTTTAGGACACTCCATTTGCCTCTAACTTTGTCATTGGTGCCAACGTGCACTATGACAGCTGGGTCTTCTCCAGCCCCTCCCAGTAATCTGTCCACCAGATCCGTGATGTGCCGAACCCGAGCGCACGGTAGACAACATACAGTTCGGCGCTTCAGGTCTTTGTGACAGATTTCCCTTCCTGTCCTTCTAAGAATTGAGTCCCCTACCACCAGAATCTGTCTATCCTTTCTCTCCCCCCCCCCACTCTCACTGGAGGGGTTCTGCCCCTGGCAGATAAGAGAGTCCCTCAGCTCCAGCAGTGCTGGTCCCTGACCGGTTTCACCAATGTCACTCAATGGTATGTACTTATTGGGATGCACCAGCCCAGGATCGACCTCCCTGGTGCTTCCCCCTCTATCCTTCCTGACTGTCACCCATCCATTCGTTTCTAGTGCCTGCACCTCTTTGTCTCCACCCGCCTCTGTGTTGGCCCCTGTTGGCACCTGCCAGGTACGTTCCTGGCTCTGGTTTACTATGGAGGGTCTTCTCAGTGCTGACAGTTGCTTCCCTAGATTTAGAACCTGGTCTTCCAGGCAAACAATGTGCTTACATTTTGCACAGCAGTATTCGCCCTCGATCAGATGATCAAGGAAAGCATACATGCCGCAAGATGTACGAATCTCCACACCTGCCAGGCATCATACCTTCTAATTTAATGAGGATTGGGGATTTTACCCTGTCCAAGTTAACTAACAACTAGCTTCCTGACACTAATACTCAACAATACCATACACAGGTACTCAACAAGACAATACACAGGTACTCGCCACCCACGTGCACTCGCAGGCCACGTGCACTTGCAGACCACGTGCACTCGCAGCACTAGTGTACTTACTGCTCATGTGCACTCACAATACACAAGTATACACAGTACACAAGTATACACAATACACAGGTACTAACAATCCACACGCACTACTCAGACAACTCTCAGGTACTCACACTACACAGGTACTTTGACCACCACTAACTTTTAACTCACCACTTAGTCCAGTTCCACTTGGTCTAAGTTCCAGCAAGCAAAAAGGTGGTAAGCTCAAAGATGAGCAGGCTCAAAACGAGTTCTACAGAAAGTTATATAGGCCTCAAGAACCTTTGACCAATTAACCACTCCCCTTAATTAGTAAGCTGAAGGAAGGAAAGAAAAAAAAACAGCAAGTCTGGCAAGTCTTACTTGTAGGTAAAATATAAGATCTTCCTGTACGGTTTAGGAGATATTCACCTTGCATGCAGCCGGTGAAGTCAGCGGCGAATGAGCTATGAAGGTCCGACTGCTGCCAGAAAATCAGAGCTCCTTGCTGGAAAGAGAACTCCCGCGTGAATGCGCGGGAGTGACCTGGAAAAAACGCAACATGTCAGCTCCCCCAGTGGTGACTGGGAGGCGATGCCGGCGCTTCGTTCTAAGGCAAGTATTTCATAATGAGCTAGTATGTGGTGCATGCTAGCTCATTATGCCTTTGCCTTACAGGTTTTTTTTTTATTTATTTTTTGTGGGCATACAATTGCTTTAAATTGGTACAGATATTTACCTCAAGGTTCAAGCACCAACAATTGACTACTTTATTTTTTTAAATCAGATAAATATTTTATTGTGCCAAAAATAGAACACAGGTTACAGACCACATTTAAAAAAAAAAAAACATAATTTGTTACATCAGTGAAGCATGTACATCGTTGGAAAATAGAACAGTGGCACCAAAAGTATTATCATGACACATTTAACCAGAAAAGAAAAGGTAGGCAGTGCCGGGCGGGCAAGTGCAACCTCAACCCCCCCCAACACGACGAAACATAAGGCCAACGGGCCACACCTTAAACACTATGTCCCACAGTCTGCCTATATCTTTGAATCAGTTCCCACCGTAAAACCAAAAAACAGGTGCCTAAATTGCAGTACCTATGTGATGCGTACTCCAATTAGAGTTAGCTCTCCTCTATGCAGAAAAGTGCCATTTAAACTTGCAGCAATCGAGTCAAAATCAGTCGCGGGGGTGCTAAACCAGGGGTCTCCAACCAGGGCTGCCATATGGAATAAAATTTCCGGGCAGCATTTCTATGCTGATATGTAAGATGCTCCCGTATAAGGATGGGGTTAACCTGTTCAATCCATTGTTTTCTGGTCAGGGACATGTGGAGAAATCCAAAACCTAGCCACCAACTTTTGTGCTAAATACAATAGTCTGATCACTGCAATATTAGTTGGATGGGGGTAAAGTTCATCAACTGCACCTAGTATGCATATTAGGGTGTCCAATGGGACCCTAACTTGAAAAACCGAGGAAATAACCTCAGTAATATCACCCCAATACCGGTGTAACTTGGGACAGCGCCACATCAGGTGAATGAGCGATCCCTCCCCCCCGCATTGTTTTGGGCATAGAGAAGAGTCTCTTCTTCCCCAGCGAAACAATTGTATAGGCGTGCGGTAGGCCCTATGCAACATAAATAAGTGAGAGAGTCTGTGTGATCGTGAAACCGATGTGAGAGGACCTGCTTGTAAGCATGTGTCCCAGGTTTCGCCATCGAAGACTCCCAGGTCTTCTGTCCAACCCCTTCTACACGGTAAAGTTGCTGACTCTTTTACGGTCGGCAATAGACTAGAATAAATATGGGATATTAGGCCCTTCTTCTCCTGACCAAAAAAGACGTTGTTTATCAAGGAGTGACTGGAAAGTAGGAGGACGGAAATCTGACCCTGGGCCTGTAGAGCATGGCGGACCTGAAGGTATCTATAAAATTGATGTCTGGGGAGGTTGAATTCAGTCTGTAAGTCCTGAAATGATTTAGGCTGCATTCACACCTGAGCGTAGCGCTTCGAGCATTTTTACCGACGTTTTTACCGGCGTTTTGTCGCGCGAATACGATCGTTTTTGCACATTTGCATACAGCGTTTTCAGGCGTTTTTCAACTTCGGCGTTTTTCTTGATAGCCAATAGGAAAAATGATCATCACTGTCATCATTTGTTGCTATGTTTTTAGATTTTGTTCATCTGCTTCCTGGGTGAATACTGTACTACCGGTTCATCATTGTGCTTCCTGCTCCATCTTTGTACTATCTTCTGCACAAAGATGAGTGACAATGAGATGGCGTGTTTTCTGGCAGCAGCCACTGTTACCTCATACTTTCTACATGAAAGAGAGAGGAGAAAGAAGAGGACACGCAGATATTGGATCCACCCAGTAATTGCCGAACGAGAAGAGAGACCAATTTTGGGTCATGTATAGTGATCTATGTGAGCATGATGATAAATTCTTGGACTACACAAGGATGTCCATAAAAAAGGTTAGTCAAAGTAATTTGGATTCATGATGTTTGACATTGTTCCTGTCTTATAATGTCCACTAATAAACCCCATATTTCTTATTGTTGCTCACAGCTTTGATGAGTTACTGGGTTTACTCAGTAGCCGGTTGCAAAGAATGGACACCTATTTCCGGAACAGTATACCCCCAGTGGAACGACTAATCATCACACTGAGGTAAATTCTTCTTATTTCCTTTTGTGCCCAGTGCCACGTATCATCAGTGCCACGTATCAATACCACCTGTCAGTGTCACGTGTCATCATTGCCACCTGTTAGTGCCACCTGTCCCCAGTGCCACCTATCCCCAGTGCCACGTATCAATACCACCTGTCAGTGTCACGTGTCATCATTGCAACCTGTTAGTGCCACCTGTCCCCAGTGCCACGTGTCCCCAGTGCCACGTATCAGTACCACCTGTCAGTGTCACGTGTCATCATTGCAACCTGTTAGTGCCACCTGTCCCCAGTGCCACGTGTCCCCAGTGCCACGTATCAGTACCACCTGTCAGTGTCACGTGTCATCAGTGCAATGTATGTATTTTGGTGCGTTATTTGTGGTATACACATTTCATGTGCGAAAAATAACATATTACAATGATTATTATAATAAAAATCCTACTTTTGTAAAGAATTGAGGGAAAAATAAACATCCAATCACACAATTTTAATGCTAAACAAAAACTTTATTTGTTAATATAAAATATTAACGAACGATTACTTTCTCTTTTTTTTTAATTTGGAAAATATACAGCTCAACCATAAACAAAGAAATAGAGCTAACGTAGCTCAAAAAAAATCAGAGGTGTTGATAGGTTTGTGAGGAGTTGACTCCCTCGTTAGGTGCATTGACCACATCCATTGCATGGCCATATTGTGACCAGGTGGAGGTAGATGAATGATCATTAAGCTGCCTATTAGAAGGTGGTGGTGGTGTTGGCAGAGGATAGTAATTAGTTGGTGGCGGTGTAGGCAGAGGAGGGTAATTAGGAGGTGGTGCTGAAAACCGAGGAAGGGGTAAAGAATGTGGTGCTGGCAGATGGGGCGGGGGGGGGGGGGGGATTTGCATAAGGACCATACGGTGGCGGAGGTTCTGAGGACCTATATGTGGTGGTTGGTGGGATAAAGGTCGCAATGTAGCGGATGGTACCTGACAACATGTCTGCCTGGAGCTCTGATGGTACCTTCTCCATCAGACCTTCCAGACATCTAGCAGACACCTGAACATGGGACCTATTGCTGGTCATCCTGTCCGACATACCGGCCATAATGTCCAGCATTCGGTTAAAATCGGGTTCCGGAGCCCTCCTTCGTGTTCCTCTAGCTGGTACACGTACAGCAATAGGTGGTGTGGACTCATCGTCTCCCAGAGGTGTTGCTGATGTAGAGCGTGCTGGAGTAGACGATTGGCTCTCCAGATCTTGTCCTTCTTGATCACCACCTGATGCTTGGCTTGCTTGTGTGTCCAAAGCATTATTTTGGGAACTGTCCTCCCAGCTGTTTTCAGTACTGAAAATAGAAATTAATTATTAGAACTTTCTCTTTGCATTTTGTTTAATGACATTCGTACAGATGATAGCTTACCGCCCCAAAGCCAGCAATGGCCGAAGGAACTCCAGTTCTTTTGCATACATGTACTCTCTCGGAGCACATGCCGCAGATCCACTCCTACATTCTCTGGTCAGTCGTAGATGTCGAGTGTAGGCATCCCGTATACTTTTCCACTTTAATTTTAGCATTTTAACTGTCAAAACACAAATTAAAATATATATATTTATTTCTTTGTAGGTACCTAGCAACTGGACAATCTATATCAAGTCTGCACTATAGCTTTCGGGTTGGGAAATCAACAGCCAGTTATATAGTCCGTGACACCTGCTCTGCAATTTCGGAGATTTTGAAGGATATGGTGTTTAAAAATCCTACATCAGAAGAGTGGTCCCAGATATCGGAGGTTTTCCTGCAACGCTGCAATTTCCCTAATTGTGTCGGAGCGATCGATGGGAAACATATCAGGATCATTAAGCCCATGGGAAGCGGAAGCCAATATTTCAACTATAAGAAATATTTTTCCTTTGTTTTGATGGCGGTTGCGGATGCCAATTATTGCTTCCGGTACATTGACATTGGTTCGTATGGCAGCAGCGCTGACTCTGCTATTTTTACCAATTCCTCATTTAGACACCTCCTACGTACTGATTGTCTGGACCTTCTGGCAAGCAGGCCACTCCCGGGCACAAATGGCCCTCCCCTACCCAGTGTGTTTGTTGGAGATGATGCCTTTTGCTCTGAGTGAGCATCTACTACGGCCTTACTCAGGGCACAATCTAAATGAACAGAGGAGTGTGTTCAATTACCGTCTAACACGAGCACGTCGTGTGGTCAGAGTGTGCCATCATGTATTTGTGACATGCTGACTATACTATACTCATACTCCTATGCATAGGCCCCTGAGGCGTTTTTCAGGCGCCTGTATAGCGCCTGACAAAAGCGACTCCTTTCACTCGACTTTTACACTGGAACGGTGCGCTAGCAGGACGGTAAGAAAAAGTCCTGCTAGCAGCATCTTTGGAGCGGTGAAGGAGAGGTGTATTCAATTAAAATCAATGGGGCAGCTGCCGGTTTTAACCCTTTTTCGGCCGCTAGCGAGGGTTAAAACTGTCCCGCTAGCGGCCAAAAAAGGGTTAGAAAGGCACGCAAATCGCCGCTGCAGAGGCTCTTTGCAGGCGGGTTTGGAGCGCTGCCCCATTGTTTTCAATGGGAAGGGGCGCTTTAGGAGCGGTAAATACGCCGCTCCTACAGCGCTCCAAAGATGCGGCTTGCAGGACTTTTTCACAGGTTGGGTATCTATTTACTCGCCGTATCTTCATCTTTCACATTATGCAACAAAATTGGGCTAACTTTACTGTTTTTTTTTTTTTAAAGCATGAAATACAGTCTCATCTACTTCACCCTCCATATTGCTGGTCTGTATGTCTGCTAAAATGGTGATCTGTGCACTTCCTGTTATGTTTTATTTCATTTCCTTCATGTACAATCTATTTCACTTGAGGAGATGCAGCGACAAAACGCCCGTAGAAACGCTCGTTGTCGCGCTAGTCGCTTGAATCGAGTGTTTCCATTAGTTTCTATGGGGATACGAACGCCCAAATCTGCCCGATTCGCGTGACAAAAAAGGGTCCGGAACTTGTTTGAGCTTCAGGCGTTCGGCTTCAGGCAACATGGAGTGGAGATGTGAACCATCTCCATAGAGAATAATGTATTTTTTCCCCTCTAACGTTTTGTAGCTTCAGGCTTAGGGCTACAAAACGCTCAGGTGTGAATGCAGCCTTAAGAGCGTTTAGGCTGCATTCACACCTGAGCGTTTTGTAGCCCTAAGCCTGAAGCTACAAAACGCTAGAGGGGAAAAAATACATTATTTTCTATGGAGATGGTTCACATCTCCACTCCATGTTGCCTGAAGCCGAACGCCTGAAGCTCAAACAAGTTCCGGACCCTTTTTTGTCACGCGAATCGGGCAGATTTGGGCGTTCGTATCCCCATAGAAACTAATGGAAACGCTCGATTCAAGCGACTAGCGCGACAACGAGCGTTTCTACGGGCGTTTTGTCGCTGCATCTCCTCAAGTGAAATAGATTGTACATGAAGGAAATGAAATAAAACATAACAGGAAGTGCACAGATCACCATTTTAGCAGACATACAGACCAGCAATATGGAGGGTGAAGTAGATGAGACTGTATGTCTGCTGAATCAGGAGACCTTTATTAGAATGGTCAAGGAGCACCCCTGTCTCTATGATACAAGAGATCCTACTTATAAACTCAGAGCGAGCAAGAGGAGGGCATGGAACCAGATTGCCATGAAAGTGTTCTCAGACTGGGCAGACCTAACTGGCCATGTTAAGGATGGTAAAGGTAAGATAAACCCCTGCAAACATTAGTACATTATTATGCTTAACCACTTCACACCCGGGGCCAATTATGACATTTCTCTCCTACATGTAAAATCCATAATTTCTTGGCTAGAAAATGACATAGAACCCCCAAACATTATATATGTTTTTTTAGAAAAGACCCTAGAGAATACAATGGCGGTTGTTGCAACTTTTTATCTCACACGGTATTTTCGCAGCAATTATTCGAACAAGTTTTTTTTTCAGAAAAAAAAACAGTTTCATGCTTTAAAAAAAACAAACAGTAAAGTTAGCCCAATTTTGTTGCATAATGTGAAAGATGAAGATACGGTGAGTAAATAGATACCCAACATGTGAAAAAGTCCTGCAAGCCGCATCTTTGGAGCGCTGTAGGAGCGGCGTATTTACCGCTCCTAAAGCGCCCCTTCCCATTGAAAACAATGGGGCAGTGCTCCAAACCCGCCTGCAAAGAGCCTCTGCAGCGGCGATTTGCGTGCCTCTCTAACCCTTTTTTGGCCGCTAGCGGGGCAGTTTTAACCCCCGCTAGCGGCCGAAAAAGGGTTAAAACCGGCGGCTGCCCCATTGATTTTAATTGAATACACCGCTCCTTCACCGCTCCAAAGATGCTGCTAGCAGGACTTTTTCTTACCGTCCTGCTAGCGCACTGTTCCAGTGTGAAAGCCGAGTGAAAGGAGTCGCTTTTGTCAGGCGCTATACAGGCGCCTGAAAAACGCCTCAGGGGCCTATGCATAGGAGTATGAGTATAGTATAGTCAGCATGTCACAAATACATGATGGCACACTCTGACCCCTAGTGTGTATTGTATGGATACTGCACACAAAGATAAATATATATTTTAAAAAAAACATGGGACTTCTTCACAATAAATCAAGCAATTTTATTAAGTATTCACAAAGCATAGTATACGGTTTTATTATAATAACAAAAAAATAAAGACTTACATTTATTTAATTGCCTCAAGCTGCCATGGGACCTGTCCTGCTGGAGACATGAAGTAGGACGCAAATTGATCCCTGACATGTGTCCCTTGTCTGCTTCCACGAACACCGGTCCAATGCGCTCTTTCCATACTCTCAAGTACTGGCTCCTCAAAATCATATCCATCCCGCTGCCTTACAAAATTATGCAATGCACATGAAGCCTTTACAGCAGAGACTGCATTTTGCATATTGAGAACAATCGGAGTGTGCAGTACCCGCCATTTATTTGACAATATGCCAAATGCACATTCTACCACACGACGTGCTCATGTTAGACGGTAATTGAACACACTCCTCTGTTCATTTAGATTGTGCCCTGAGTAAGGCCGTAGTAGATGCTCACTCAGAGCAAAGGCATCATCTCCAACAAACACACTGGGTAGGGGAGGGCCATTTGTGCCCGGGAGTGGCCTGCTTGCCGGAAGGTCCAGACAATCGGTACGTAGGAGGTGTGCAAATGAGGAATTGGTAAAAATAGCAGAGTCAGCGCTGCTGCCATACGAACCAATGTCAATGTACCGGAAGCAATAATTGGCATCCGCAACCGCCATCAAAACAAAGGAAAAATATTTCTTATAGTTGAAATATTGGCTTCCGCTTCCCATGGGCTTAATGATCCTGATATGTTTCCAATCGATCGCTCCAACACAATTAGGGAAATTGCAGCGTTGCAGGAAAACCTCCGATATCTGGGACCACTCTTCTGATGTAGGATTTTTAAACACCATATCCTTCAAAATCTCCGAAATTGCAGAGCAGGTGTCACGGACTATATAACTGGCTGATATATGATTTCCCAACCCGAAAGCTATAGTGCAGACTTGATATAGATTGTCCAGTTGCTAGGTACCTACAAATAAATAAATATATATATTTTAATTTGTGTTTTGACAGTTAAAATGCTAAAATTAAAGTGGAAAAGTATACGGGATGCCTACACTCAAAATCTCTGTCTGACCAGAGAATGTAGGAGTGGATGTGCGGCATGTGCTCCGAGAGAGTACATGTATGCAAAAGAACTGGAGTTCCTTCGGCCATTGCTGGCTTTGGGGCGGTAAGCTATCATCTGTACGAATGTCATTAAACAAAATGTAAAGAGAAAGTTCTAATAATTAATTTCTATTTTCAGTACTGAAAACAGCTGGGAGGACAGTTCCCAAAATAATGCTTTGGACACACAAGCAAGCCAAGCATCAGGTGGTGATCAAGAAGGACAAGATCTGGAGAGCCAATCGTCTACTCCAGCACGCTCTACATCAGCAACACCTCTGGGAGACGACGAGTCCACACCACCTATTGCTGTACGTGTACCAGCTAGAGGAACACGAAGGAGGACTCCGGAACCCGATTTTAACTGAATGCTGGACATTATGGCCGGTATGTCGGACAGGATGACCAGCAATAGGTCCCATGTTCAGGTGTCTGCTAGATGTCTGGAAGGTCTGATGGAGAAGGTACCATCAGAGCTCCAGGCAGACATGTTGTCAGGTACCATCCGCTACATTGCGACCTTTATCCCGCCAACCCCCACATATAGGTCCTCAGAACCTCCGCCACCGTATGGTCCTTATGCAAATCCCCCCCGCCCCATCTGCCAGCACCACATTCTTTACCCCTTCCTCGGTTTTCAGCACCACCTCCTAATTACCCTCCTCTGCCTACACCGCCACCAACTAATTACTATCCTCTGCTAACACCACCACCACCTTCTAATAGGCAGCTTAATGATCATCCATCTACCTCCACCTGGTCACAATATGGCCATGCAATGGATGTGGTCAATGCACCTGAGGGAGTCAACTCCTCCCAAACCTATCAACACCTCTGAATTTTTTTTGGGTTTTATGAGCTACGTTAGCTCTATTTCTTTGTTTATGGTTGAGCTGTATATTTTCCAAATTTAAAAAAAAAGAAAGAGAAAGTAATCGTTCGTTAATATTTTATATTAACAAATAAAGTTTTTGTTTAGCATTAAAATTGTGTGATTGGATGTTTATTTTTCCCTCAATTCTTTACAAAAGTAGGATATTTATTATAATAATCATTGTAATATGTTATTTTTCGCACATGAAATGTGTATACCACAAATAACGCACCAAAATACATACATTGCACTGATGACACGTGACACTGACAGGTGGTACTGATACGTGGCACTGGGGACACTTGGCACTGGGGACAGGTGGCACTAACAGGTTGCAATGATGACACGTGACACTGACAGGTGGTATTGATACGTGGCACTGGGGACACGTGGCACTGGGGACAGGTGGCACTAACAGGTTGCAATGATGACACGTGACACTGACAGGTGGTATTGATACGTGGCACTGGGGACACGTGGCACTGGGTACAGGTGGCACTAACAGGTTGCAATGATGACACGTGACACTGACAGGTGGTACTGATACGTGGCACTGGGGACACGTGGCACTGGGGACAGGTGGCACTAACAGGTTGCAATGATGACACGTGACACTGACAGGTGGTATTGATACGTGGCACTGGGGACAGGTGGCACTGGGGACAGGTGGCACTAACAGTTGGCAATGATGACACGTGACACTGACAGGTGGTATTGATACGTGGCACTGATGATACGTGGCACTGGGGACAAAAGGAAATAAGAAGAATTTACCTCAGTGTGATGATTAGTCGTTCCACTGGGGGTATACTGTTCCGGAAATAGGTGTCCATTCTTTGCAACCGGCTACTGAGTAAACCCAGTAACTCATCAAAGCTGTGAGCAACAATAAGAAATATGGGGTTTATTAGTGGACATTATAAGACAGGAACAATGTCAAACATCATGAATCCAAATTACTTTGACTAACCTTTTTATGGACATCCTTGTGTAGTCCAAGAATTTATCATCATGCTCACGTAGATCACTATACATGACCCAAAATTGGCCTCTCTCTTCTCGTTCGGCAATAACTGGGTGGATCCAATATCTGCGTGCCCTCTTCTTTCTCCTCTCTCTTTCATGTAGAAAGTATGAGGTAACAGTGGCTGCTGCCAGAAAACACGCCATCTCATTGTCACTCATCTTTGTGCAGAAGATAGTACAAAGATGGAGCAGGAAGCACAATGATGAACCGGTAGTACAGTATTCACCCAGGAAGCAGATGAACAAAATCTAAAAACATAGCAACAAATGATGACAGTGATGATCATTTTTCCTATTGGCTATCAAGAAAAACGCTGAAGTTGAAAAACGCCTGAAAACGCCGTATGCAAATGTGCAAAAACGACCGTATTCGCGCGACAAAACGCCGGTAAAAACGTCGGTAAAAACGCTCGAAGCGCTACGCTCAGGTGTGAATGCAGCCTTAGAGAGTACAGTTGGGCAATATTGCAGATACCAGCCATTCTCCAGGACTGGAAGCCTTCCAATTTGAATACTTCCGCTTAATTAGGATTATCCCAAAGTGGTGTGTCTGCAATAAATCCTGAAATATGCAAGCTAGACCTTACCGTGGACCAGAGTTTTTTCAGGAGGACTACAGTAGGCGCAGCCTGCGACAGGTGAGGAAATCCCGCCTCCAAGCTCGCCAACACTGAAGTATTCTGTGTCCCTGTCCTCAACAGGCTTTCACTAGAATCAGATTCACTCAAGTGCCCCAATCCCCCCAGGTGCTGCAGCTGGGAAGCCAGAAAATATAGTTTGGGGTTAGGAACTGCCGCTCCTCCCTGATTCCTACCATATTGTAAAGTAGAAAGACTAATCCTAGCCACTCTTTTTTTCCAGATCAAGGACCTAAATAGGGTATCTATACGAGTAAACCATCTACGGGGTATCCACTGAGGGGAATTATGCATGATATATAATAGCTTGGGGCACCACACCATTTTAATTAGGTTTATCCTGCCTATGACTGACAATGGGAGTTTGCACCAAGTATTAAACGTCATTTGGAGTCTTTTGAAAAGAGGCAGGAGGTTCTCCTCCAGGTATGTCAATGGACAAGCTGACACCTGAACACCTAGATATTTAAACGAGGAGACTATCTTGAAGGACCTCGCAGCAACCGGCAGTGAATTTATTGGGCCATCTACAGGTAAGAGGACAGATTTACTCAAATTGATGGAGAATCCTGACAAGGAGCCAAAGTGTTGAATCAACTCCATTGCCGTGGTAAGGGATGTGTCAACATCCCCTAAATACAGCAGCGTGTCATCCGCGTAAAGGGAAACCTTCTCCACACTCAAACCTCTATTAAAGCCAATGGTGATGATCATATCAGAGCTGCGAGTGGTTCAAGGGCTAGCGCAAACAACAGGGGCGATAATGGACACCCCTGTCTCGTGCCTCTAAAAAGAGGAAAAGAGTCTGAGAGGTCCCCATTCACGCGGATCCTAGCCGTGGGGGCCGCATACAACAACCGCACCCATTTGATGAAAGTGTCACCTAGGCCAAAGCGTCTCAAAACTTCCCATAAATAGGGCCATTCGACGTTGTCAAAAGCTTTGGCAGCGTCCAAGGAGAGAAACGCTCTCTGACCCATGTTGTCAGCAGGTACCTGGAGATTAAGAAATAGGCGTCTAATATTAAGGGCCATTGATCGGGAGGGAATGAACCCTGATTGGTCTTTGTGGATTAGTTTGTGTATAACTGTAGCAAATCTGGTAGCTAACACCTTCACCAGTAATTTCACATCAGTCATAAATAATGAAATGGGCCTATAAGAATCTGGGGAATGGGCCTCCTTACCAGGTTTCAACAACAGGACAATTATCGCTTCGTCCATGGACTGAGGCAGGCTTCCCTTTTCCAATGCATCCACAAATACTTCCCGCAAATGCGGTATCAGTATATCTGAGTAGCGCTGATATACCTCCGCCGGCAAGCCATCCGAGCCCGGAGACTTACCAGGAGAAGAGAGCGCCAATGCCTCCAGCACCTCGTCAGCCGTGAGAGGGGCATTAAAGTGTGCCACATCCAGGGCCGAAAGACGCGGGATTTGGCAGTGATCTAAAAAAGAGTCAAGCTCCTCCACAGTAGGCTATACCCTAGAGGAATACACATCAGCATAGAAATCTCTGAAGGCAGATAAAATTTCGGCATGAGAGGAGACCAAGTCCCCTGAAGAATTAGTAATTGCCTCTATGCGGGCAGAACCCCTCTGTCAACGTACCATCATGGCCAACATATGGCCAGTGCCCTCCCCCTCCTCAAAATATTTCTGTTGGAGAAAAAACTTTTTATTTTCCGCCTTCGTCAGCACCATATGTTTAGCAATATTCTGAGCCTCATGCCATGCCCTCTCGGCTTGTTCAGAGGCGGAGTCAACAAAAGCAGACTCCGCCCTCTCAACCTCCCGGAAACTGACTGCTCCCAAGACCTGGTCCCAGTTTTTATAGTATTGATAGATCTAATAAACTGACCCCTCAAATAAGCCTTCAGTGTGTCCCAGAAAATACTGAGCTCAACAGAATGCTTATTAAACCGAACAAACGTTATCAGATTAGCATGAATGGGGTCAGGGTTAGGGAAGAGCGACAACCAGAACGGGTTGAGTTTCCAGCAAACCCGCTTGGAGATTCTGGATGTTAAAACTGCAATACATAAGGGGGAATGATCCGAGAGAGTTCTTGCCTCATAACGTGCGGAAGATACCAGGGAGAGCATCCCATCATTGCCTAGACCAAGGTCAATTCTGGAAAGGCCTCTATGCGTAGCCGAATGACATAAGCAACATTTCTCCTGTGGATGGCTAAGCCTCCAAACATCCCTCAACCCCATCTCTAGCAGTAGCCGAGCAAAGGGTGTTGGGCCCCCTCTCAGGTTAGCCGCCGATGCCCCAGGAGAATATTTGTCAAGGTCCGCATTCAGGTAATTGTTCAAGTCCCCCACAATAAGAGCAGGAATACCCGGGTGGTGTGACAAAAAAGTAGCCAGAGTTTTAGGGACTTCCACCGAAAAAGGGGGTGGTATATACACATTTGCAATAATGCACTGCAAGTTATCCAAAGAACATAATAAAAATATAAACCGACCATAGGGATCAGTGAGTGAGGTTGTATAAGCAAACAAAACATTCGTACCGATTAATATACTAACCCCTCTGGCATAGGACGAGAAGGCAGAGTGGAACTGGGTGCCAAACACCCTAGAGGAGAACGGTGACACCTGACCGGGTAACATATGGGTCTTCTGCAGGCATACCACGAGGTGCCTAAACGTTTAAGCATATGTACCACCGCCAGTCGTTTCACCCTGTCTCCCAGGCCTCTCACATTCCAACTAGTCACAACACACTGCGCAGCCATAGGGCACTATGATAGACATATTTAAAACACATAGTTTTAAGGTTAGAAGGGGAAGACACAACAATATTAAAGCATCAACCGAAAGGGCACATCGTACAAGTAGGCAAATATGGAGTAAGTGGGTATGTCCTGTAAAAGAGAAAGTTAGTCAGACTGTGGGTAGACGGTCCAACGGGACCCCATTTAAAACAAGAAAACAAAAAGAAAAAAAAGAAGAAAAACTCAAAGAATCGTGATGTCCACGAGGGACTCTCCTCCGGGTGCTAAGTTCAGCAGCCGGCATTGAAGAGCCAATAGGCAACAGGCCTTGCATAGTATCTAACAGCATGGGTGATGCTGACACATCTTGTGAAAACAGTTTTCCGCCTTGTCAGGAGTTTGAAATTCTAACTACTCAGTTCCTGCAAGCAAATAACATGTTCGTTCGTTCCAAAGTATATGGTGCTGTAGGCAGTGTTCAGGTAGCTCTCCGCCTTATCCCTAGATCCTCACGCAGGGAACGCTCTTATCTATCTAGCCATTGCATGTAGGTTTGTCAAAAAAATTGACTTCATCCCTGGCCACCACACGCAGGCGGGCAGGGTAGAGCATAGCATACTGTAACTCCAATGAGCGAAGCCTCTTTTTTACATCATTAAACTGGGCACGTTATTTTTGCACCTCTGCCGAAAAATCCGGGAACAGGGATACTTTAGAATTGTTCATTACCAGAGTGTCCCCCAATGAACGTGCCTTAGAAAGTATGACATCTCTATCTTTAAAATTGAGCAGTTTAAACAGAAAGGCTCTGGGGGGATTACCCGGGGGCAGAGGTCTAAGAGGGACTCTGTGCACACACTCCATGGCAAACATTGGTGAAAATGACTCTTTCCCAAATTTCTCCAGCAGCCATTTCTCTATGAAAGTAACTGGGTTCTTTCCTTCCATCCTCTCCGTCCGGTATACCAATAGCGCTAACATTATTGCGGCACAGTCTATTTTCAAGTTCGTTGAGTTTCGCGGCATGTTTAGCCACCATCAATTGTTGGGCATGCGACTCCCTTTGCATATGGGCCCAGTCATCCTCCAAAGTGCTAATGCGCCCCTCAACGTCAGATGTGCGATCCAGCAACTTTTGCATATATTGGCGCATAAATGACATTTCAGCTTTCACCCCTTAAGTTCCGATGCCAGAGCAGTGATAGAGACATTGCAAGATGTGATTGCAGCAAAAACATCTCTCAGTGTGGGCTCAGGCTCATCCGAGCCTGAAGCCGTGGCCGTCCTCAGTGTATGAGACTCGGGTGTAGTACTCACTGCGTCCCATGATAACACTGGCGCCGTCTGATCCTCCAGGGGCACAGTGTCGTCCACATCTGACTGTGAGCCACTGTGATCCTCTGCTCCATCACCAGGGACCTCCGGTAGATCACGAGCGCCGTTCGGGGAAAACAGCTTCTGTGCGGCTGCCCTGTATTTCTCTTTGGCAGACCTGGAGGCCGCGGCGGCATCTTGGATCGCGTGGTCCGAAGCTGAGCGGACTGCTGCACCGCATTTAGATATCTTCTCAGGCCGAGACAACTCCAACAATAGACGGCCAAGGAAACAGAGAGCACCGGAGAGTGTAAAGGGACCGGGAACGAGCAGTCAGGAACCGAAAACAGGATCATAAGACAGATAGCCGGCGGAGCTCACAAGATGTGCGACTGACTACATCCGATGCCAAGCCACGCCCCGACTACTTTATTAACTGTTCAGCAGGACAGCTGCTCAGCATGGGACCTGGAAGACAGCGAAGATAACTGAAGTAGCAGTGGCTACTACGTTGAGGGCAATTCACTAACACTGGAACAGCTAAAATCTGTATCTGTGCCTAGCAACCATTTTCAAAGCCCTACTAAACAAGATGAACATAGAAGCAGACTGTTCGTGCTTTAGTAAATACCCACCATGATTTTCTCCCTCCACAAAGATTGGCCAGGTATGAAATATATACACTATATCATCAAAAGTATCGGACACCCTCCTTTACATGCACATGAACATTAATGGCATCCCAGTCTTAGTCTGTAGGGTTTAATATTTAGTTGGCCCACCCTTTGCAGCTATAACAGCTTCAACTCTTCCGGGAAGGCCGTCCAAAGAGTTTAGGTGTGTGTGTCTTTGGGAATGTTTGACCATTCTTTCAGAAGCACATTTGTGAGGTCAGGCACTGATGTTGGACAAGAAGGCCTGGCTCGCAGTCTCCGCTCTAATTCATCCCAAAAGTTTTCTATTGGGTTGAGGTGAGGACTCTGTCGGTCAGTCAAATTCCTCCACCAAACATTCCCGTAGACAACCTCCTAAACCTTGTGGACAGCCTTTCCAGAAGAGTTGAAGCTGGTATAGCTGCAAAGGGTGGGCCAACTCAATATTGAACCCTACAGACTAAGACGCCATTAAAGTTTATGTGGGTGTAAAGACAGGCGTCCCTATACTTTTTATTAATATAGTGTATACTTACATTGGACCAATGTAACTATGCAAAAAAAACATAGCTGAAATTTAGCTTTAATGCAATCTGATACTACATAGGTTTACTGGACAGGTTTACCCTTGAGGAAATCTTTATATGTATCTACTAAACAGATAATTTTTACAGACATTTAAACAGTACTGCTTATCCATATTTCAACACGTTTGACAGTTAATAAGGAGTGTCTTGTGGCCCCAGTAATTAGGGACTGAATATTATTATATGTAAAAATCCATGTTGGAATCTTCATTGATTGCTGGCACAGCATTTCATGCACCACCTGTAATGTAACCCTGCTGAGATTTTGAAAGATACATTTTCTGTGTGTGCCAAGCAGGCTGTGGATGATGGATCCTTGCTGTGTAAATTCCAACATATTCCTGTATCTCTGTTGTTCATCATTGTAAGACCAGCACATTTCCCCTGACTATTTGAGTGCCTTTCAAGAAAGCAACACTCTGCCTTCAGTTAACGCTCAGCAACAGGGGATGGATGCGAGTGTTGATCTTTGTATGCCTTTCTTCTCAGGAGGGATGATCATGTTGAATATCTCACACCTTTTTCTGCTGAGACAGCAATTAGAAAGGTTGTTTCCATGTGTCTCACCATTATACGATAACCTTAAACGTATTATTATATTTATTATTTTATGTGCAATAACAAGCATCAAATACTTTTAACAGAGAACACACACACAATTCTCACAAGACAGAGCTTTAAAACCATAAGCAATTAAAGGAAACTGCATTTTCATTTAATTTACTTGGTTTAACTTTTTTTTTAATTTTAGGAAATAAGTCAAGTCATCCTGAAGAAAATAAATAGTAATTGAAAAAGGTGTAATGTCAAGCTGTGGTCATAGTTTTAAGCTCTGTCTCTTATAACACCATAGGTGAATAAGTTCACTTATCCTACCTTACGCCATAAGCTACAACATTCCATCATGTGCAAAGTTTAATACTCCCCTCTCTGTCAGCTGTTTGGACAATGAATGAGTGATGTCCTGTGCTACTCCTCGCTCCACACTGATTAACTACATATACAGCGACAGGGCGGCCACCCTGTGCCGAATCACGTACATGTATGTTCTCTGGCATTTCCGGGTAGGGGGCGCACCCGGTCCCCTATCTGTTATGTGATTCAGTAGAGCAAAAGGTGGTCAGCAGGTCCTGGCCAATGATTTTTTAACAGGACCTGCTTATCGGCTTAGCAAATCACAGTACAGAGCCCTGTGTTTTCTAACAACATAGGGCTCTGTACATGGAGCATATACGTGGCTGCTTTTCCCCCTGCAGTGCAGGGAGAAAAATCAGCTACATCTACTAGTAAAAGCAGCACATATTGCACACAATAAACTTGTAAGGCACACAGTTAACCCTTTCATTTCCGGTAGATGTTAATTCCTTCTCAGCCAGTTTCATTGGTATAGTGACAGTGTATAGTATTAGCACTAATCACTGTATTAGTGTCCCTGGTAATGTTAGTGCCAATTATTCAGTTCCCACCCAGTGTCAGTTAGTGTCAAATTGCCCGCTGCACTATCACAGTCCCACTGTGAGTTGCTGATCACCACTATTACTAGTATAAAAAAATAAATGCATTGAAATTCCATTATACTGTATGTATCATCATTTAAAGAAGTTATAACTTTCACTGAAACCAATCAATATACATTTATTGGGATTTTGTGTTTAACAAAGACATGTAGCAGAATAAATTTTGGCCCAAATTTATAGGAAATTTGATTTTTCTATTTTTTTTTATTGGATATGTTTTATAGCAGAAAGTAAAGAATGTTGTTTTCTTTTCAAAATTTCTGGTCTTTTTTCGTTTATATAATAAAAACCCATTGGTGATAAAATACCACCAAAAGAAGGCTCTATGAGTGTGAAAAAAATGAAAGAAATTTTATTCGCGTACAGTGTTGCATGACCATGCAATTGCCAGCTAAAGTGGTTGTAAAGCCACTTTTTTTTTCTATAGTTCCTTCTTGTAGATAACATGTATTTCCCCAGTTTATGTGATTTATAAAAATATGCTGCCTAATACCTTATTTCCAAGCGCTGCTTGGCACTCACGTGACAGCCAGCTGGTCTCCTCTCCCAATCTGATAGCTGCAAGGGGAGGTGCTGAGAATCGCCCAGCTGATGTTAGCTGGGGAGAGAAGGAGACCCGGCGGATAGTCACATAAGCGCCGAGCGGCGCTCTGAAATTAGGTATTAGGCAGCATATTTTTATAAACCACATATACTGGGGAACATCATGTTATCTAACAGAGGGAACTATAGAAGGAAAACACAGTTATTTTAGCAGCAGGAGGGGAGAGCTTGGGAGAAGATGGAGCTGACAGGCAGGGAGGGAAGGGGGGAGAGGACGGGGAAGATGACAGAGGAGAGCTGAGGATGACAGGGGCATGTAAACTGACCAAAGTGTCAAGGCCTAGCAGCCATGATAAACCATGGACAGTTTACAGTGAGGATGGCAGAACCAGGACAGAATCAGCCAGGTATTTCAGGTGATAAAAGGGACCAAATAACACAGCACAAGTACTGTTCTGTATAGCATGCTTTAAAGAAACAGGATCCATAATAAAAAAATTTAGGGTTACAAATGCTTTAAAGTAGCGCAGTGCCAAATATAAAAAAAATGCTCTGGTCATCAAGGGGTAAAAGAAGGGAGTAAAAGAGATCAAGAAGTTAAGCATTTTGCCACTGTGGACCAGATTACAGATTTTTTTAGGGATGATTTCCTATTGCCACCTCATAGCAACATTTGAGCAGATTTTGGAATTAAATTTGGGAGCCTGCATTGTAAAGACGAATTCCAGAGACTAAACATTATGGGACAGGGGTGGGGGTGGGTGGTTTTGAAATGCCACTGACTACCAGTTGATTATGGGATTTTTTCAGGTGGAAAGTTAAAATGCCACCAACTGCCAATGTTTTGGGATTGTTGTTTGGAGGAGGATAAAATGCTGCTGACCACTAATAATGGGGGGTTTAAAAAGGAGACTGATGAAGAAGCCAACTGGTTTTGAAACATGTCCCGTGTCTACAATGCATGTGTCCACAGTGACATTGGGGATTCCAGTCCTGGGTGGAACACCAATTGCATTTGCAGTGACAGCAGCTTCCTCCATCTTCAGCACGCTTCATCCCCAGCTGGTGGCTAAGGCTGTTGGTTCTCTGGCTGCCCCTTGGACTTTCCTGACTCCCATGTCACCTTTATGTCATGCCCTACACATGTGTACCTTTGTGAGTGCATTTAATTTTTTTTTATAAATTGTCATATATTTTATTTTCTTTTACAAAAGACTTTATTGGCATGAAATCCAACATATAACAACATTTTCCACAGATGGTTACATTGCGTGTTAGACAAACAAGGAAATAGGACAAAAATAATACATACCAGCATGTAGAGACATGTATCACACACTCAAGCAGGAAACAAACCTAATGTCCCATAAAATTGAATGGAGAAACGAAAGATCAAGATTTGCCCATCAAAATGTCCCTGGCGGGTAGGGGGACCATGGTCAGGATGTACCATTTATATTGCCCGGGCTTATGTCAGCGAAGCTGCATGGCCAGGGGTTTCCCCATAAGGTAAAATACTGTATTTAAAGTTAACAGAAAAAGAAGGTAACATGAAAGATATGTTTCAATGACAACCATCTTGGCCCAGTCTACAACTGACGGCCTGATAAAATTATGGAATAGATACATAAAACGTAGCAAAAGAGGAAGAAGGAAACGTTGAAAAGGGAAAAGAAAAGGAAAGCCCAGTATAGAAGAGAAGAATGGGGAGAGAGGATGGGATGGAGGGGGAGGGGGGGAGTCCACGGGATGTGCGCGCAGGTGAGCATCAAATCAGAAGAAGTGTGTCATCAAATCGGGAGGGTTGAGAGTATGCGATCCATGGGCGCCAGATTCTAAAGAAATTTGTCATGCATGTCCGAAGGATGGCAGTCAGTTTTTTGTTTACCATGACCTCATTCATACGGTTCTTTACCACTTCAAAACTAAGTGCTGGGGATTTCCAAGCATTTGCAATGGTCAGTTTAGTTGCAGTAAAGAGATGCTGAGCTAGTTGCCGCTTCGGACGTAATAATTCTACAATTGGTTTCCCGAGGAGGGCTTCGTAGGGGTCCCTTTTAAGGGGAATGTGGAATATGTTACGAAGGATAATATAAACTCTAACCCATAGTCTGCACGCCCTCGGACATGACCACCATATGCATCCTCGAAAGCAAAGTGGAGAATAGGTTGGAATGAATCATCGGGCTAATCTAGCTGGTGTGTAGTACCACCAATATAACACTTTGTAGGCATTCTCTAATATAAGGACATTTCTAAAGCACTTGGAGAGGGCCATGGTCACAGTCCGCCAATCCTTAGGGTCTAACTGTCTCCCCAGTTCCTTTTCCCATTGGAGATGATAGGCTCTCAATGGAGGTGTTTTTGTAGAAATTATAGATGAATATATCAATGATATCCTACCTGGGGAGTGGGGTCTAGCTCTACATAGGCTCTCAAAAGGAGTCAGGGTGTATGGAGTGGGGTGGGACCTTATGAGTTGTTGAAGAAAATGTCTCAATTGTAAGTATCTATAGTGTTCCCTCAATGGGATGTCGTGAGAAGAGCGTAAAACGTCGAAGGTTAATATCCTAGTGGGGGTAAAAGTAGAGTGAACATCTGTGAAGCCATGTGTGGTCCACCAGGTGAATTGTGCCGGATTTTCACATCCCGGAGGGAACAATGGGCAATGAAGTTGTTTTAATAATGGGAGATGAGGGGAGATCAGGCCCGCCGAGTATTTGACTGAGTCCCAAAATTGCAGGGAATGGGTCAAGCATGGTCCCTATGGTTTCGGGCGTTGGGCAGGAGGGAGCCATAGTAAAGAGGAGATGGGTAGTGGATTGGTGTCGACAAAATCCATTGTGGCCCATAGCGGCATCTGGTATGTATCATGGAGATGGGAAAGTGGGGCAATGCCTGCAGGTTGGGGACCTAGAGGCCGCCATTAACCCGCCGGGCGTATAAGACCTGCTTACTAATGCGGGGACGGGTGGACCCCCAAATAAATTGTACGATTTTACGCTGGTGAATGCGCAGAATATACAAGGGGACGGAGACAGGCAAGACCCGAAAATAATAAAGTAATTTAGGGAGGTAAGACATTCGGATAGCAGTTATCCTGCCAAACCAAGACAATGGTACGTGGGACCAGGTGGACAGCATGTTCGACAGACGTTTGAGCACGGATGGGTAATTGGCCCAAAACAGTCCCGCGTACGTAGGAGTGAGGCAGATCCCTAGGTAGGGTAGTGAGGGAAGCCACTGAAAAGGGAAGGATGATTTCAAGTCTGTTAATACTGAATGGGGGAGGTTAACTGACAGTGCTTTGGAGTTATGGGCATTAACACGAAGTCCCGAGAGGGAAGCAAAAGAGTCAAGAAAGGAAAATAAATTTGGTAGAGAGATTCTGGGGGTGGTTAAAGTCAGCAAAATATTGTCAGCGAATAACGATATCTTGTAGGAAAAACCCACAATCTCAATGTCGGGATGAGAACGAATCGCCTCCACCAAAGGCTCTAAAGCCAATATAAACAGCAGGGGCAAGAGTGGACACCCTTGACACGTGCCCCTTCCGACGTTGAATAGAGGCAACTCAAATCCATAATACTTAAGCTTAGCTTGTGAACAGCAATCTTTAAGTCTGACCACAGATTTTCTATTGGATTGAGGTCTGGGCTTTGACTAGGCCATTCCAACACATTTACATGTTTCCCCTTAAACCACTCAAGTGTTGCTTTAGCAGTGTGTTTGGGGTCATTGTCCTGCTGGAAGGTGAACCTCTGTCCTAGCCTCAAATCACACACGGAGTGGTACAGGTTTTGCTCAAGAATATCCCTGTATTTAGCACCATCCATCTTTCTCTCAACTCTGACCAGTTTCCCAGTCCCGACTGCTGAAAAACATCCCCACAGCATGATACTTCCACCACCATGTTTCACTGTGGGGATGGTGTTCTTTGGGTGATGTGATGTGTTGGGTTTGCGCCAGACATAGTGTTTTCTGAGGCGACGCTAGGGCTACGTTCTGACAACACTTCCGGTCCCACTGGTTTTCTGCCTGTCGTAGGTGGAACACACGCCGGACCTTCCTCCATCTGGGACTCACAGCGCTGCTCCATCCATGCTATCCAGCCTCAGTGCCGGGTCTGTGGTACTATTCAAGTAAGGGGGCATTTTGCTGTTTTTAAATAGATGTTTTACCCAATAAAACGGAGTTACACTATTGCTGGTTTTATATTCCCTCATTATTCCACATTATCTGATCTGGGCTTCCTGAGGCGGGGATTTCGTTCCGGTTACTGACATCTCTATCCATATGAGTAAGTGGAGTTTGCCAAAAGCGCTATTGACCTCTTTTTTAAATAAAAGGGTCAAATACCTCTGGTAAGCTGCCACCTTTATTTTGAGCACTACGATTTGGATTCATCATTTCACATCATATGTGTTTTGGGTCGCATCACTCCAATCAATATTGATTTATTTAGTGGACTATTGGGACCCTATGGTTTATCCTATGTTTGGTCAATTGGTCATGATTTATCACTGAAACATATTTATTTTTGTTCACGAGGTCAAGAGGGGACTCGATACCCACTGATTGGTGGGCTTGTTTTTGTCTCACATTTCAGTCTGTAGACAACAACACTATGTTATAAGTTATACAGGCAGGCTGGTGTTATTTTATTGTTATTTCATTTTGACTCACTGTATGTACATGATTTGTCACTTAATTAGTGGTATGTTATATATCACTTTATTTTTATAAGCGCCCCCACTATATTTACATACTGTGTATATATAATTTTTTATCACATGGTGTTTTCTTTGATGGCTAAAAAGTTCAATTTTAGACTCATCAGACCAGAGCACCTTCCTCCATACATTTTGGGAGTCTCCCACATGCCTTTTTGCAAACTCAAAATGTGCCACTGGCCACTCTGCCATAAAGCCCAACTCTATGGAGCATTAGGCTTATTGTCCTCTTATGTACAGATACTCCAGTTTCTGCTGTGGAACTCTGCAGCTCCTCCAGGGTTACCTTAGGTCTCTGTGCTGCCTCTCTGATTAATGCCCTCCTTGCCCGGTCCGTGAGTTTTGGTGTGCGGCCATCTCTTGGCAGGTTTGCTGTTGGGCCATGTTCTTTCCATTTGGTTATGATAGATTTGATGGTGCTTCAAAGGATCGTCGAAGATTTGGATATTTTTTTATAACCTAACCCTGACTTGTACTTCTCAACAACATTGTCCTTTACTGGTTTGGAGAGTTCCTTGGTCTTCATGGCAGTGTTTGGTTAGTGGTGCCTCTTGCTTAGGTTTTGCAGCCTCTGGGGCCTTTAAAAAAGGTGTGTATATGTAATAACAGATCATGTGACACTTAGATTGCAAACAGGTGGACATCATTTCATTAATTATGTGACTTCTGAAGGTAATTGGTTGCACCAGAGCTTTTTATGGGCTTCATAACAAAGGGGATGAATACATACGCTACGCACATGTACACTACCCCCGTAAGAGCTGCTGGTTATATTTTTGGGTCTTGCCGTTACCTGTCTGTTCACCATATCCGTCATAGGGTTCCCATTGGAGAGTTGTTCACAGATGTCTGCACCAAACACTTATGCCGCGTACACACGATCATTATTCACGGCGGTTAAAAAACCGCCGTGAATAATGACATTAAAAATGAGAGAACGGCTTGTTCCCCACACACGGTCGTTTTTCACATCATTTTTTCTCTTGACGAGAAAAACGACCATCTGTGGGCTCCGCGGCAGTGTTTCCCTATGGGAAAACTGCCGCGGAAAACATGTCGAAAAAAACGACGAGAAAAATTAGAACATGTTCTAATTTTTCTCGTCGTTTTTAATGCCGTTTTTCTCGTTGAAAAAAACGGCAAAAAGCCCACAGACGATCGTTTTTCTCGTCGAAAGGAAAAAATGTTGTTTTTCCCGACGAGAAAAACGGCCGTGTGTACGCGGCATTAGTCTCTTTTTCCAATGGTTTTATTAAAGACAGTCAGTTAGAGGGATGGAGGGTTAGGGGAGATTCAGGTACCTTGCTTTGCGGATCACGGGTACTTCTTTGATCCAGAGGACAAACAGCTCCACAACTGGATCTAGCAACCATCGGATAGGCCTCTCTCACTGACCTAGCAGCCGGTGGTGTGCTCGGTCAAAAGTCTCTGCCACAGACTTGATGAATGTAATAGAGTCGTTATGCAGTCCTCTGCCACAGGACAGCACAAGCACACACTTTGTAAAGTTCAAAAGACACAGCAACACAGTACCAGTTTCTTTCAGCCAGCCGGCAGCACTATGAGGTAGATTGGTCAGGATGCATCCCCCAATTGAGCCTCCAGGCTCTTCTTGAGATACCAGCCCTTTTGCTCAGTCCTCTCTGAGAAAAGTCCTCCCCTGGTTTCTCCAATTGCTCAGCTTCCTCTCGCAGGCAAGACAGCATGGGACCACCCCCTGACCAGCAGGCCCCAGAAGCTCCTGGGCCTACTCTCAGTAATAGAGCCTCGGGCCAGCAGGCCCCGAGGCAGAAAACTGCTACGACATGCCTGAGGCCAGGAGGGCCATCAGGCCAGGTTCGGAAGACCCCGAAAAATGGAGTCTGTCCCTTAAGTACCCTCTCCCAGAATGCACAGCGGCAGCAAACCACTCCCACTGGGCTGCTTCTGGGAAAGGAATACTCAACACACCCAGCCATCTGCATTTCCAACCTTGACCCTTGGTGACTGCGACACCTACAGTCAGGTGGAAAATGTGCAACCAGCTGGACTGGAACAGAAACCAGAAATTTAACACAATCATTCTGAGCCAAACTACAGCTCAGATAACTTAAATTTACATATAGCGCCTGCTCAATAGGAGCAGGGCGCTACACACATGGCAATTATCAGTTTTTTATTACTGAAAAATTGCTTTATGTATATATTTTTCTAATTTTACTTCACCAACTTAGACTATTGTGTTCTGATCCATCACATATAATTCAGATTAAAAAAAAACATTGAACTAAAGGCTGTAATGTAACAAAATAGGTAAAAAGCCAAGAGAGGTTAAAACTTTTGCAAGGCACTGTATATACTCATATACTGCACACAAGCATGGATTCAAGGAATATCAAATGATCGGTATATGAAATCTTTGGTACATACTTTCAATGTAGATCAAACACAAAGACAAAATCAGTATATCAAACTGTTTCAGTGACAGCATCTTCTTTATTTCAATGTGAAAATTAGTGCCTGGAGTTATGCTGGATAGAAAAGCTTCATTCATATATAATGTGTTGCAGCTTATATAGATTGGATTGACTCCACTGCTTTATTAATCGCATGGAATTTCATTACTGTTGCTCATAATCAGGGTTTGTGAACAGTAGATGCAAAAAATACTTTGATTTTGCACCTATGCAATATCTCTGCTAGTCCACTGAGAGGGTGATGGTTTACGGAAAATAGTTTGTTAGTTTATTGGAGCAGATGCAGTTCACCCTGGAAGCAAACATCAGACAAATCACGACTAACTTAAGCCTCGTACACACGGTCGGACTTTTTGCCAACAAACTTCAAAATGAGCAAGTTTGACAAAAAATCCGACCATGTGTACGCTCCATCGGACAAACGTTTTTGGTTTTCATCGGACAAATGTTCGGTCTGCAAACGGACAAACCTTTCGGGAACAAAAGTCCGATGGAGCAAAGTCTGACCGTGTGTACAGAAATCCATCGGACTTTCGTCCGATGGACAAATAAGCATGCCCAGAACCAATGTTAAAATCAATCAACAATAGCATAAGTTGACCAAAGGGTGGCGGTAAAGAGCAGAAAAGAGCAGAAAAACCACGTGATGTTGGAAAAAATTGGGAAAGTTTACAGTGGGGAAACACGCACTGGTGTTTACATTAGAAATTATCTGTACTGAGTAAAATCCATGCACACTTCTGTGTTTAGCACACTTGAACAAAATATACAGCTTTCAAATGGATTTAAAACACACTAATTACAATAGTATACACTGCACTGGTGTTTACATTAGAAATTATCTGTACTGAGTAAAAGCACCCAAACCCAGAAACACTGGAAAATGCAATGGAAATGCCTGTGTGCACATACCCATACTCATACAAATCATAATTAAGTCCTTTATCCAAGTTGAAAGCTTCTATAAGACCCAGTGCTGCAGATGAGACTCTAATAGTGTCATACTGCATATTGTCACAAATGGTTGAATTTTAGTAGGTTGGAACTCGCAAATCACGCTTTTGGCTTGCCCACATAGCAGGCTCAGTCTAAAGCTTAGTCTACTTTTGACAATCTCTACAGATTGATTGGAGGGACATTGATTAGACAGGTTAGAAAACCTGTTCTGATCAGTTTTGGTCACTCCAAAAACTCAGTACAAGCAGTATCTGCCTTTCTTCTCTCAGCTCCACCCTCTTCTCCTTTCCATTAAAATACATTCATATGCTTATCCACACTCAAGTTCTTACAGAACTCAGGCTATACAATATTTTTTGCCTGGTGTGGTAGTGGGGAGATTATACTCATATGGTAGGTACTTCTTCAATGAGTTGCGCCAGTCCAAACCTGTTTTTTAGGGCACGATAGCCCACTTTTATTAAATAAAACAAAAAGTTGACATGCACATCTGTTACCCACACTGGGGTTTTTCCACATCAATATGAACAAACAATAATACAGAGCCACCTGGCTCCCTAGTTGGAAGCCCCGTTGCTCTTCTTACTAGTCCCTCTGACTGTGTTGTCCAGTTCTCCTGGCTCATTTAGCTCTCTTAGCCTTCAGTCACAGCACCCTGCTGTACGGCCCAACCTTGGCTACTGGATAGGGGCTCTCTTGATGATAGGAGCAAACCTGACTCATGGAACAAAACCTACTGTTTACTGGCTATTGAATGGGGCCCTCTTATCCCTGAGTAATACCTTTTATCTCTTGGCTCCTGGCTGGGCCCTTCTGACCCTGAATGAGACCTTCAGTCTCCTACACTGGGAGCTCTGAGCTATCCTCAGGCTTGAGTATGTAACGACCCTGCACACTTGTGTACTCAGACAGAATGCAGGTACCTGGTAAAATACAGACACAGGATTGAAAGTCCAGATCCAGAACTACAGAATCCGGAGAAATACAAAAACATAGCTTTCTCTGCTAAGAAACGATAGCTAAGAACCTCACATTAATCCTTAATGTGAATTCTGTGTTTACATTCTCCTCCAATTTCACAGTGGTAGGGTCTTGGCTTGTCACATTGGGTTTAATTAGATTGTGCTCCTAAACCTGACCTGCTTCAAAAATCTATGCCCCTGGATATGCATGATTGTAGACATTAATTACATTATGTGCATTTCTGCTCCAGGTCTTCAAATGGCTGGTAAATGGCAGATAACTTCTTACTTTCAATAAAAATAATAATTTTCAGCTGTCTTCTGCATTGGATTTTGTCTGTTGGCTATGAACACTGGCCACTTATCTTTCTAAATGTGAAAACCATGGAAACAAAAAGTGTAGCGCTAATCAAAAAATGAACAAGAATGCATGACGCACTCAAATGGATATATAAAACAGTGCAATATAAAAAAGACACTCAAATATTAAGTAAGAACAGTGAAAAGTCCTCATATATCCAAAATGTCTATATGCGAAATACAAGTGAAGACTTGTGCAACTGAGTGTCCTAAAGTAATTCAAAAAATGAAGGCAATGGTGAAATTCAAAGGTGAATGAAGACTTTGAAGGAAAAGTGTTGACGGTGAGAAGATGAAGAGAACCACCACCAATAGGTAAGGAGCTTACCAGATAGTTTGAACCCAGAGGAACATATGTTCAGTGGCTCAAACGGGCTTAGTGTAGTGGAACCACAATGGAACCTGGACAATCTGTATGCTGCAAATTGCTGTGCTGGAAATGGCCAACCATCAACAGGGAGAGAGAAACCGCAGAAGAAAGATGACCTCTTAGCAGATAACCTCATATGCAGTAGTGGTCCGGGAATATCCCAATCAATGTGAGCAGGTAAGTATCATATAATAGAGAAAAGAAACAGCCACATAGCGTAACTCTGTATGTAAATCAAAATTTAATGTAGTGGAAACACTTACATTTAGGTTGATATAAAAGCGCTTTGCAAAGAATGTGGCAACAATGGAGTCTCCCAACGAGTTTTGTCTCCTAGGACATCATCTGGGGTGTCCCTCCACGGTTGCGCCCCTTGTATATATAGGAAAAGTGACCCCAATCAAGAGAGTTCACCCCCGGCCGCATTGTCAGTAGAAATGGCATTACTTCCTGGTTTTCCCAAGATGGCCGCCGGGCTTGTGTTCCAAGCCTCCATCTGGGTGCCTCTGATAATGCCAAGCCTCGTTTTGGTCTGTGATATCACATGACTTCCTGATTGAATGCCAGGACGCTTCTCACTGTGTGGATGATGTATCCAAGCCTCGTCCTGGCTGCAGAGACATGTGACATGATAATGAGTTTCAAGCCTCGCTCCTGGAAGGCCTGATGCATTACAGAGCATGGTTATGGGAGATACAGCCCCTGATCAACATTCAGGGACGCATCCTTTGTATGAACTGCAGTATGTTAATCCGGAAGACGGAGAATTTAAAGGGAAAGTACTTTAATTAGGTCAAATATGACATATATATCGCCACTCTTAAAATGGTCAACATAAATGTTAAAAAATTGTGTAATATAGAAAAAACACCCCTATATAATAGGAAAAAGGTTATGTGAAAACATTAACCAATCCTGTTAAAGGTGCTATTAGGCATGGAATAAAAACTGTATATAAAATATATGCAAAAAAAATTAAAATAATTGACACTGTCAGCAAAATACTATAATCGCATCTATAGGTGAAAACCCCATGGTTGCTGATATAATCACATGAGAATACCCGTGAAATGAACTATCCTGTGTGGGTCATAAACATTATGATAGACCTATCTGGCATAGACAGGGAATCAATTATAAAGCATATTACATGTATAAAAATCTCTTATGCATAAAATGTATGATATAAAATTACATATAAAAATACATATGAAAAGAGGGGATGAAGAATGAAATAAAAAATTTGAAAAATTGGAAAAAGTTAGAGTACCCCCATTTAAGAATGCCCGATGTTCATTAAGATTTATTGATAAACTAATTGATATCCCACTCAACGTTTAGACCTGATGGTGTATGAGACTGTAGTTCATATATCCAAAAAGTCTCTAATTGGGAGACCCCTCTAGTCATAGCTCTGCCCCTCCAGGGTGGGATGAACTGGTCAATAACCAGAAACTGGGTGCCCTTTGGGTTACGATCATGGTGTAATTTGTAGTGTCTGGGCACGGTATGCTTAGTGTGCCCACTCTTAATAAGGGCAATGTGTTCTCCCACCCTTACTGAAAAGGTACGAATAGTATGGCCCACATATTGTTTTCCACATGGGCATGTGATCAAATACACCACATGCTTGGTGGCGCATTTGCAAAACTTTTTTATGGGATATTTCTTATGGGTGATGGAAGATGTAAACGCCAAAGTTTTGCTCCTCCCTGAAATGTTGTACTGACACACTGTGCATAAAAACCCTCAAGATGATGAAAAAAGATGGGCGAACAGGAGGGTTAATAATGTTGGGTGCTGTCCTACTCTGCAGAGTGGGAGCTCCCCTAAAAATAACCTTAGCCCTATCAGGTATAACTGAATTCAAAACACGGTCATTTTGAGGAATGCCCCAATGCTTGACCATAATGGCTTTGATGTGTTTGTGTTGATTAGAAAAGGACGTTACCATGGCCCACTTGAAACTTTCATCAGCCTCTCTTTTGGGCTTAACTTCTAGAAGAGATTCTCTCCTAATTTCCAAAGTATTGTGTAATTCTTGGTCAATCTCAGTGGGGTTATAACTCTTGTCTAGAAATCTTTGTTTCAAAACATTGGCCTGTGTATTAAAGGTTTCAGTACTTGTACAATTTATACGTAACCTCAGAAATTGGCTACGGGGGACCGACCCCAACCATGAACGGTGATGACAACTATCTATGGGGATAAACCCATTACGGTCGGTAGGTTTAAAAAAAGTTTGGAACTCAAACTATCTGTTGACAATTCTGATTTCCAATTCTAGAAAATGAATCTTCTCCATGCTATCCTCATAGGTTAATGAAATACCCCTATCGTTAGCATTGAGATGGTCAAAAAATGTCTCAAGAGAGGACAAACTGCCGCTCCATAGGAGGAGGATGTCGTCTATGTACCTGGCCCACAAAACCAAGGAGGGGGTGTCTGTGGCATAGACGACATCCTCCTCCCACTTGGCCATAAAAAGATTGGCGAGGCTAGGGGCGAATTTAGGGGCAAATTTTATATATATGAGGACTTTTCACTGTTCTTATTTAATATTTGAGTGTCTTTTTTATATTGCATTGTTTTATATATTCATTTGAGTTCGTCATGCATTCTTGTTCATTTTTTGATTAGTGCTACACTTTTTGTTTCCACGCTTTTTACTATTTGTCTATTTGTTGTGTTAGTAGCTCATCCAAAGGGCAGCGCAGAATTATTTTGTATGCTACATGTGAAAACCACAATGATACAAAAACATAGAAAATGTACCTATGCCCAGACTATGGTCATTAAAATATTTACACATTCTTACAAGCTGTAAAGGGGTTTTAAAATAACCCCTTTCCTGACAGGCTCCATGGCAGCTAACGTGTCTGTAGGCCCCACCTCCATAACTACCCAATAGGACCCCTCTCCCATAAATCTCAGCTCTGGACTCCTAGCCGTGTTCTATAACTAGCCTACTCCAAGCATTGGGAGGGACTCCTGCTGCCATGGAGCCTATCAGGAAAGGAAAATTACGGTAAGTATTTGAGAGGAAATTTTCTGTTTTCCTGACAAGCTCCATGGCAGCATACGTGTGGGAAATAACTCGCCAAACACATCTGGGTGGGCACAATGCTGAGCAAAGAAAATACATTTATTTAAGACCGTCAATTGACAGTACTTGCCAACCAAAATGAACGGATGACAAGGCGGCTGGTTCAACACAAAAGTGAGACACAAAAGTATTGATAGATGACCAGGAAGCCGCTCTACATATAACTTCAGGCGCGACATGACGAGAGGCTGCCCAAGAAGTTGAGATGCTCCGAGTTGAGTGTGCAGTCACTGCCTCTCCAGGAGCCAGGCCCTTTGCTTTATAAGCCCTTTAAATGTTCTGTACTATCCAAGCAGCAATGGATCTAATTGAGGCCCGTTTTCCTTTGTTTTTTCCATGTAGAAGAATGAAAAGAAAGTCTGTTTGTCTAAAAGATTCTGTAACTTCCAAATATTGACTTAACGTGTGACCCACATCAAGAGGATGGATATCTTGACCCTCTGATGTCCCAAAAGTGGGCAGCACAATTTCTTGATTTTCATGAAATATAGATGTAACTTTAGGGTTTGAGCCCAGCATGGGAATTAATACTGCTCTGTCTGGAAAAAGGGTCAGGAAGGGCTCATTTGAACCTAAGTTTCTGATATCAGACACTCTTTTAGCTGAAGAGACTGCTACCAAGAAGACGGTCTTGAGAGTAAGGTCTTTAGCTGATAGAGGTTTGTCAGGATCTGTTCCGAGCGTGGAAAGGAATTACAGTACAAGAGGGAGATCCCACTTGGGAAACCTCGGTTTCCTTTGAGGTCTAAGCCCCCTTGAAGAACTGTCGAACCAGGGAGTGATTGGCCCATGAGACTCCCGTAAATGCCGAGATGGCCGATATTTGTACCCAAAGTGAACTTACTGCTAGAGACAAATCCAGACCTGTTTGTAAAAAGCTAAGGATATCCTGGACTTCTGGAGAACTACAAGGATTAGGTCTAGAAGACATATGATCCGTGGACTTAGACCAGATACATTCGTAAACTCTATTGGTGCTTTTCCTTTTAGCATTAAGAGTCGGGATGGCCTTATTGTGGACAACCTAAGGCTTCGAGCCTTCCTCTCTCAAAAACAACACCCTGAGGTGCAGATGAGCAGGACATGGGTGCAGAGTTGTGCCTTGAGACAGAAGATCCGGCCTGAGAGGTAAAGCAACAGAGTCTTGATAACTGAGGAGTGTTGAGAGGGGAAACCATGGCCTGTTTGGCCAGAATGGAATCACTGCTATTAATTCCACTTCCTCTGATCTGAGCCTGCGGAGAAACTGGAGTATCACAGGTACCGGAGGGAAGGCATAATCCTTGCTGAATCTCCGCGATGGGCATCTGTCCCATAGGCTTGGGGATCCCGGAACCGTAATTGCATGGGGACGCAAAGAGATCCACTTCTGGAGACACTCCCAGAGTTGGGAGCCAAGAGAACACCTCTTTGTGTAGAGACCACTCATTGTTGTTCATTTGAACTCAGGACAGAAAATCCGCCTGTACGTTCTGGACCCCCGGAATGTAAACGGCCAAAATGGTGGACAAATTCCTCTGAGCCCAGTTCATGATTGGTTCCACCTCCCGGAGTAGGGACCATCTGTGAGTTCCACCTTGCTTCCTTATGTAAGCAACCGCGGTTGTATTGTCCAACCTGAGCATCACTGAGGAGTTCACTATTAGATGGCGGAAAGATATGAGCGCCTGGAAGGCAGCCCGCAGTTCCAGTATATTGGATACAATTCCTTGAGAAGGTGAGCTCCACCTGCCCTGGGCCATTTCCAATGAGCGCCCCAGCCCCGATTGCTGGCATCTGAGGTTATTGTAACCCATGTGATGGGACGGATCGAGTGACAGTTGCGAAGATTTTTCCCTTAAAGCCACCAAAAGAGAGACTCTCTCATGGGTGGAGTGAGAAGGATGCGCTGACTCTTGCTGGGGGGATTCCATTGTCACACTCGCCCTTTTTGAAATGGGCGAGTGTGCCACTGAGCCCACTGCACCATGGGAATGGTGGCTACCATGGTGCCAATTATATTCAGACATTGAAGAGGAGACAGGTAAGATGAAGCGAGTGTTGAGCGGATCCAGTCCCAGATTACCACAATCTTTTCCTCGGGTAATGAGATGATGCCTTCCAACGTGTTGAAGAGGCCTCAGAGAAAAACAAGAGATTGTGTTGATCTTGATGGCTCTTCTCCAGATTCAGGAGCCACCCAAATTCTTGGAGAGTGGAAATCACTAGGTTCCTGTGCTCTAGGAGTTGACCTCTGTCTTGCGCTAGAAGCAGGAGGTCGTCTAGGTAGTGATGAAGACGAACTCCTTTGACCCAGAGCAGAGCAACAACGGCTAACAGAGCCTTGGAGAACACCCGAGGTGATGCCGTGAGACCAAAGGGAAGGCAGGTGAACTGTAAGTGTTGATTGCCTACTGCAAAGCGGAGGAACTTTTGGAACTCTGCTGCCACTGGAACGTGGAAGTAGGTGTCTTTCAGGTCTATTGACACCAACCAGTCCCCTGGATGGACTGACTGCTGGATCATTAATAGTGACTCCATCTTGAATTTTTATTTTCGAATAAACCAGTTGAGATGAGTCAAGTCTATGACTGGTCTCCAGGTACCGTTCTTTTTCTGTACCATGAATAGAGGAGAATACATGCCTTCACCTTGTTCGCCATTTGGAACAGTAATGGCTGCGCCTTGATCCAATAAAGAGCTTACGTAAGCTAACAGGACTTGTATCTTCTCTTCTGAACATGAAAGACTTTTAGGCATGAATCTGAGTCTGGGGGTGCTGTTGAAGACCCAGATGTGGCCTGAGGAGACCGTCTTGACGGTCCAGAATTCCCGAATTGAGGCCGCCCAAACATGCCGAAAGTGGAGAAGACGAGCACCCACCTGACATGTTTGAGCGGGCCCAATTTCAAAAGGACTTAGTGGAATCTCGAGGGACCACTTTTTGTGGGCTTTTTAAAATAGGACTGCCTGGATTTCCAGGACCTTGTAAAGTCATGACCAGGCCTGTAGCTGCATCCTTCCCTTGCACGATCGGTATTCTGTGTTCACGGAAAGGTGCGTTTCTGGTTCTGTAAACGCCTATCCTGAGGGAGGAACCCCAACTTACCACCCGTGGCCCGGGATATGGCATTATCAAGCTTGTTGCCAAAGAGAGATGTGCCCTCAAAGGGGATAAGGCACCAAGCTTGCTTAGAAGCTGGATCCGCCAGCCAGGGACGGAGCCACAAGGCACAACGGGCGGTGACCGCTGACAACATCACCCGGGCCACTAGGAGAATAACATCAATAGAGGCCTCCCCCAGAAAGGCAGATGCCAGCCTGATTTCCTGAATAGGGGAGCTCTTGGCCATCTTTTCAGAGATACCTCTAAGGGACTCGTCCACATTGTCTGACCATGCCTCCAAAGCTTTTGAGACTGCTGTCAAGGCCAGGACTGGTTTACAAACTGTTCCTGCTGTCAAATAAATCAGTTTCAGGTCAGAATCAATCCGAAGAATCTTTAAATGAGACTGTATCTTCCAAAGGAAGAGTCACATACCTAACGAGTCGCATTAATGCTGCATCGACCAAGAGAGCTGAATCAAGGTGTTTAATCTCTTCTTCCTTGAAAGGATATCGTTTTGAAATGTTTTACTGCATAGAGCTTTTTCTATCCATTTTGCCTCATTCTTCAGAAATTATGATGCCTACTTCAGTGAGAAAAGGAAAATATTGACGCTCCTTACTGAGCTGTTAAAAAAAATTGTTGTTTAGGAGGAGAAATTACAGGATCTTCCCAATTCTTTAGCAGCTTTCACTAGAGCAGGGACTAAGGCGTAATCAAAACCCATCCCAGGATCATCTCCTTCTGAACCATTATCCGAGGGAGGAGCTGAAGGGTGGCTGGGTTGGGAAGATTCCCATGTCTCATGCACTTGTCCCTTTCCTGACAGAGGAATCAGTGGATCTGGAGGGGAATCACAAGGCTTTCTAGTGTATTTTTCCTGTAGCGACTCTTTCACGACTTGCTTGACCAATGTTTCTAGGTGTTGGTCTGCACCTTCCCTCTCATTAGCTGCTATAGAGGAACAGCGGTCACAGAGAGATTTGCTGTCAGGAACCGGAGCCCTGCACCCCCAACATAATCTCTCCTGCCCGTTACTGTGAGATGAGGGGGGTGGGGAGAGTCTCTACTGCGATGTCCGGACTTAGAGCAAGATCCATGGTGTCTATAGCCGGAAGAGGAGTGCCGGTGGTGTGATTTGGAAGACCCGCTCCTTCTGCGGGAACTGCTCTGCCGTTGATCAGACCTAGAAGGGCTGAGTAGAGAAAATGATAGAAAGAGAAAATAAAAGCACAAAGTCACAATAATGCCCTGTGCTCCACTCCCCCCCCAGCAGGCAGAAAAGGGAAAAAAACACAGTGTCCCAAACTCTTACCTGCTGCGAGAGGGCTGGCCACCAGGAGGCAGTGAAGGATCCATAACCTATTCAGTTAATCACTCCAGGTGGAAAGCAAAGATCAGATACCACTGCCAGTAAGGGAAACAAAGTAAAGACCCTTCAGCACTGGTACTTACCTGGGGTAGGCTCTGCAGGTGCTCAGGGATGTCGCTGCTACGCCCACGATCATTCCCGAGGCTTTGCAGGCTTCCCCAGGCTTTTAAAGGTAGCGCCGTGTGACGTCACAGCAGCGCCAGGCCCAAGAGACTTGCACGCATGCGCGAACCAGGCCTCGCTTTCCTTCCGGGACCGCGGATGCGCAGAGCGCTGATGGAACCCGTAAGTGAGAGAGAGCAGTGTCTGGAACGCACGGGGAACCACCCGCATGCGTAGGACATCATCAGGGAGAAAAACAATGAAGATAAACAAACCAACATACACAAACACTGCTGCCATGAAAGCACTAGGGATGAGCTTTGAGTTTGAGTCAAACCCATGTTCGACTCAAACATCGCCTGTTTGGTTGTTCGTCGTATTGCGAACATTATGGGCCGTTCGCGCCAAATTCAAGTGGCGCGTCACGGCCCATAATTCACTGCGGCATCGCAGTGCATTGCTGGCTGATGATTGACCAAGCATGCACTATGACCCGCATGCTTTGGCCAATCACAGCGTGTAAAAAACGGAGAGCCACAATTGGCCAAAGCCAGGGTGGCTTTGGTCAATTATGTCTCAGGGGGTTTAGTACACGCCCCACCCTATATAAGGCCGCCTCCGTGGCGGCCTTGTGTAGTGTGTTGCGGTGTTGGTTAAAGAGAGAGCTTACAGAGAGAGAGAGACAGTGTAATTTATATTGAGTTAGATAGAGCAGGCAGGCGAGTCAGTTAGCTGCAGTTACAGTGTGTAGAGGATATATATGCATCCTAGGTGTTGTATATATATTTATACACTGTATTCAGTTTAGCTAGATCCGTTCCTGTTATTCTCGATACTGTGACAGGCAGGCAGGCAATTGTGCTAGCTGCAGTCAGTGTTTCACTTAGTGTACTGTGTGCTTTGCATAGCGTTCACCTAAAGCTTACCCGAATACTATTAGTGACTAATAGTGGTGTTCTCATAATAAAACCATAGGCAGAGAGCTGCAAGTATTTTCAGTTAGTGTTCTGTGGCCTCTGCACAGTTTTCACCTAAAACTAACTGAAGACAATTGCTGCTTTTCCCATACTAATACCACAGCAGGCAGTTGATTCTGATAGCTGCATTATCAGTACAGATATATATATATATATATATATATATATATATATATATACACATCCCACCTTTGTGCAGCTACATCTCACTGCAGGCCATTAGTATGTCTGGAAGGCAAACAAGGAGAGGCAGACAGTCACGAGCAAATAAAAGAGGACAAGCAGGCTCTGTGTCTAGAGGCAACAGTGCTGGTCGTGGACACGGTGCATTCTCTTCAGCACGTGGCCGTGGGACACGCTTGTCCTTCTTTTCGGCAGCTGGCCATGTTGAGCCGCAACATGCCCAAGACTTGGTAGAGTGGGTGACCAAGCCGTCCTCATCCTCCTCATCCTCTCTCAACCAGGCTCAGGGTACTTTGTCTGGCAAAGCAGCTGCCAAAGCAGCCTCTTCCCTCTGCTCAATGACATCAGTCACTCCTTCCCTAGCCCCACCATGTCCTCCTGAGGAGTCCCCCGAACTGTTTGACCACAGTGTTGGGTACATGCTCCAGGAGGATGCCCAGCGTTTTGAAGGCTTTGATGATGGAACCCAGCTAGAGGAAGGCAGTAACGTGAGCCCAGAGAGAGTGAGTGCCCAACAAGGACAGCTATCTGGCAGTCATGTTCCCCCAGCTGCAACATACTGACAGAATTGCTCCAGTGATGAGGAGGGAGGGGATGATGAGGTCACTGACTCCACGTGGGTGCCTGGTAGGAGAGAGGAGGAGGAGGAGGAAGAGGCACATCTCCAATGAAGCAGGATGCCCTCCAGGGGCCAGCTTAAGGGCAGCACATCGACTGCATCACACTGCAGAGCTCCGCAGTGCTGCTGTCTCCGTGCGTTATTCCAAAAGTTGTTTGGTGTGGGCCTTTTTTCAGACGTGTGCAGCAGATCGCACCGTTGCCATTTGCAACATATGTCTCAGGCGTATCTCGCGTGGCCAAAACATCAGCCGCTTGGGCACCACGTGCTTGACCAGACATATGTCGACCCGCCATGAAGTTCATTGGCAAGCCTACCTAAAAACCCCACAACAAAGAACAAAGCGGACCTCTCCTTGCTCCTCATCAGCTGGGATCTCCAACCCCACTATACCTTCAGTCCTCTCTGAAACCTGCACTGAGAGGAATGAAGGTGTAGAATCAGGTGTGTCACAGCCAAGTACTTGTGGGCAATCTGCTATTGGTACACCGACGTCAGATTGTACCAGGCAAATTTCCCTGCCCCAGCTGCTGCACCGCTGAAATAAGTTCACTCCCAGCCATCCACATGCCCAGTAGTTGAATGCTAGCTTGGCTAAATTGCTAGCACTTCAACTGCTGCCTTTTCAGTTGGTAGACTCTGACCCCTTCCGTGAGTTTGTGGAATGTGCGGTTCCTCAGTGGCAGGATCCCAAATGCCACTTTTTCTCACGGAAGGCGATTCCGGCTCTCTACCGGCATGTGGAAGGCAATGACTTGGCCTCGCTGGACAGGGCGGTCAGTGGTAAGGTGCATATTACCGCTGACTCATGGTCCAGCAGGCATGGACAGGGACGTTACTTATCTTTTACGGTGCATTGGGTGACTCTGCTGGCAGCTGGGAAGGATGCAGGACAGGGTGCAGTAGTGTGGAAGGTTGTTCCGCCACCACGCCTCCAAAATGTTACTACTGGTGATTCTGACACACCACTCTCCTCCACCCCCTCCTCTTCTTCTTCCTCTATGGCCTCTACCTGTGCTTTGTCCTTGGAACCAGCGGTGCTCGGTAGGCGTTCAATGGGCTACGCAAATACGCAGGCAAAAATATGCCATGCGGTGCTTGAGCTGGTGTGCTTGGGGGACAGAAGCCACACTTGGGCAGAGATTCTGTCAGCTCTGCAGGGGCAGGCTCTGAGGTAGTTGACGCCACACCAGCTTAAGCCAGGAAAGGTGGTTTGCGACAATGGCACCAACCTCCTCTCTGCCCTCCGACAGGGACAACTGACCCATGTGCCCTGTTTGGCTCACGTCCTTAACTTGGTGGTGCAGCGGTTCTTGGGCAGGTACCCGGGCTTACAGGAGGTCCTGAAGCAGGCCAGGAAACTCTGTGGGCATTTCTGCTGGGCATATAATGCCAGTGCTCAGCTGGCTGACCTGAAAAAGGAATCCAACCTGCCCAAGAACCGCCTAATCTGTGACATGCCCACCAGGTGGAACTCTACGTTGGCCATGCTGCAGCGGCTGCACACGCAGCAGAGGGCCATCAATGAGTATCTGTTGCAATATGGCACACCTTGTTTTGAACCTCATTTAAAGTCCCAAACTCCCCCCCCCCTGCATTATTGTACCAGGGATGGAGGCACAGAAATGTGCCTCATTTAAAGTCCCACCTATGCTGTTGCATAGATTCCCCCCTCTCGTTTGTATACATTAGGGATGGAGGTTCCTCACTTAGCTGACAGTGTCCCCCTGTCATCTATGTGGGCGTTCTCAGTTCCCCTTTGTGGCCTTGTACCGCTATTGGGGACCTGGTCTCATTCATGACAGGTTTTACCTGTCCATGAGATTAATGGCTACAGCGTTTTTTCTTCTGGGTCTGTGTGATCTTTGACACTATGGGCCGCCTCATTGTTGTCACCTACCCGGAAGTCGCGATGCGCTCTGGACGTCCCTCCTCTGCCCCTTCCCCCGCCCTATTGGGCGGGGGTTTCCTGGGGCTCTGGGCGGCGCTCACAGCGTATCGACGTCACGCCCACGTGACTCGCGTCTGACGCCATTTGGTGTCATGACGCGGATCGCGTCACTACCATCTCAGCCTCGCACAGCCTATGGGGGCAAGCTCCTGTCGTGGGCGGGTTTTTTCCCTCCCTCCGATCGGAGCCCCTCCTAGCATGTGATTGGCTCGCGGGACGTTGGTGCACGCCAACGTGCGATTGTACGTGGGAGGAGAGGGGTATAATTAGGCTGCCTACACACAGTCTCGTGTATCTCCATGGGATCACGCCACATTGCTTAGGGATTCTTTCCCTTACTGTTCTATACTCAGGTAATTTTGCTATCAGCTGCCCCCGCCCTGGATAACATCCAGGGTGTTTATTGGATATTCTTCCCTGTTTTTTACAATCTTTCTATTTTTAAATGCAGATTTACTGGCGTGCCCCTACAATTGACCACCATTTTGGCGCAGCACCCCTTTTTGGTCATCTCCTTCCTGGTCCATCTCGGACCTGCGTTTTCAGTTGCACTTGGCGTATTATCCTCAACTTCCGGGACTGACACCCTCTGGCTGACTCTGGTCCAAAACCACACTTACCCCTACCATCCACACTATTCACCTGTGGTATGTAACCCTTGGCTTTTATATACATGCTCTCCTCATATTATGCTCAGTGCCACTTAGATTTTAACATATCTCAATCTTTTTAGATTTGGGTGCATCCGCCCCTGATGAGTGTGCAAACACGAAACGCGTCGGGCAATTTTAGAATGCCAACGCACTTTTACGTCACCCCAACGATCCATCCACTGATTGACAAGCACATATGAATTTCAACTTTTTATCGCATGTTACTATATCTGCACTGTGCCATTTTAGGGATTTATGTGTGTGTATTTTTGTATCTATGGGAGCGGTTCATTCCTTTCATACTGTTATGTATTGTTGATCGATATCATTGTATATCCTTGATGTCCATGTTTCATATGTAATGCCATGTGTCATGAGTTTCCAAGTTGATATTAATATGTGCCCTCAATGTTCACTACAATTATGTTCTTATGTACAGCCCCATTGACTCAGACAGTACACCACATTTTTTCATGTCAATAAACATGTTTCCTTTACCTTACGCCTACCTTGTTTTGAACCTCATTTAAAGTCCCAAACTCCCCCCCCCCCCCCCCTGCATTATTGTACCAGGGATGGAGGCACAGAAATGTGCCTCATTTAAAGTCCCACCTATGCTGTTGCATAGATTCCCCCCTCTCGTTTGTATACATTAGGGATGGAGGTTCCTCACTTAGCTGACAGTGTCCCTCTGTCATCTATGTGGGCGTTCTCAGTTCCCCTTTGTGGCCTTGTACCGCTATTGGGGACCTGGTCTCATTCATGACAGGTTTTACCTGTCCATGAGATTTATGGCTACAGCGTTTTTTCTTCTGGGTCTGTGTGTTCTTCGACAATTTGGGCCGCCTCATTGTTGTCACCTACCCGGAAGTTGCGATGCGCTCTGGACGTCCCTCCTCTGCCCCTTCCCCCGCCCTTATGGGCGGGGGTTTCCTGGGGGTCTGGGCGGCGCTCACAGCGTATCGACGTCACGCCCACATGACTCGTGTCTGACGCCATTTGGTGTCATGACGCGGATCGCGTCACTACCATCTCAGCCTCGCACAGCCTATGGGGGCAAGCTCCTGTCGTGGGCGGGTTTTTTCCCTCCCTCCGATCGGAGCCCCTCCTAGCATGTGATTGGCTCGCGGGACGTTGGTGCACGCCAACGTGCGATTGTACGTGGGAGGAGAGGGGTATAATTAGGCTGCCTACACACAGTCTCGTGTATCTCCATGGGATCACGCCACATTGCTTAGGGATTCTTTCCCTTACTGTTCTATACTCAGGTAATTTTGCTATCAGCTGCCCCCGCCCTGGATAACATCCAGGGTGTTTATTGGATATTCTTCCCTGTTTTTTACAATCTTTCTATTTTTAAATGCAGATTTACTGGCGTGCCCCTACAATTGACCACCATTTTGGCGCAGCACCCCTTTTTGGTCATCTCCTTCCTGGTCCATCTCGGACCTGCGTTTTCAGTTGCACTTGGCGTATTATCCTCAACTTCCGGGACTGACACCCTCTGGCTGACTCTGGTCCAAAACCACACTTACCCCTACCATCCACACTATTCACCTGTGGTATGTAACCCTTGGATTTTATATACATGCTCTCCTCATATTATGCTCAGTGCCACTTAGATTTTAACATATCTCATCTTTTTAGATTTGGGTGCATCCGCCCCTGATGAGTGTGCAAACACAAAACGCGTCGGGCAATTTTAGGATGCCAACACACTTTTACGTCACCCCAACGATCCATCCACTGATTGACAAGCACATATGAATTTCAACTTTTTATCGCATGTTACTATATCTGCACTGTGCCATTTTAGGGATTTATGTGTGTGTATTTTTGTATCTATGGGAGCGGTTCATTCCTTTCATACTGTTATGTATTGTTGATCAATATCATTGTATATCCTTGATGTCCATGTTTCATATGTAATGCCATGTGTCATGAGTTTCCAAGTTGATATTAATATGTGCCCTCAATGTTCACTACAATTATGTTCTTATGTACAGCCCCATTGACTCAGACAGTACACCACATTTTTTCATGTCAATAAACATGTTTCCTTTACCTTACGCCTACCTTGTTTTGAACCTCATTTAAAGTCCCAAACTCCCCCCCCTGCATTATTGTACCAGGGATGGAGGCACAGAAATGTGCCTCATTTAAAGTCCCACCTATGCTGTTGCATAGATTGCCCCCTCTCGTCAATATGGCACAAAGACAGGGTCAGGGGAGCTTGTATTTTTTTCCCCACGCCAGTGGGCCATGATCAGGGATGCATGCACTGTCCTGGCACCATTTGAGGAGGCCACGAGGATGGTAAGCAGTGACAGTGCATGCATCAGTGACACTGTCCCTCTTGTCCACCTGTTGGAGCACACGCTGCGTTGAATAATGGACAGGGCACTTGAGGCAGAACAGAGGCAGGAAGAGGAGGACTTGCTTACCTCTCAAGGCCCCCTTTATCCAGACAGTGTTCCTTCCTATCACACAGGAAGAGGAGGAGGAGGAGGATTGGGTCAGCATGGAGGTGGAGCCTAGCACTCAGCATCAGCAGCAGTCTTCAAGGGATCAATTACAGTCCCAAGACACCCATGGACTTGTACGTGGCTGAGAAGAGGTGGCTGCGGATCATGTCGTCCTGAGTGACCCAGAGGACTCGGGACCAAATGCCTCAGCAAACCTACGCTGCATGGCCTCCCTGATCCTGCAAAGCCTGCGGAGGGATCCTCGTATTCGTGCGATCAAGGAGAGGGATCATTACTGGCTGGCAACCCCCCTTGATCCACGTTACAAGGGTAAGGTTGCGGACCTTCTCTTGCTGTTGCAGAGGGAGCAGAGGATGAAACATCTTTGGGAGGCCTTGCAGAATGGTCTGTGCAACGCATTCCTAGAGACTGGGAGGTTACAAATTCCTGGTCCTGGACAACGTGTTGCTGAGGCTTCTGTCAGTCAAAGAAGGAGCGGTGAAGAAGGTGGCCGTCTGACCGATGCGTTCAGACAATTTTTTAGTACGCAGCCCCAAGGTATGATCGGTTCCAGCAACCATCGCCAGTGTCTGGTTTACATGGTGCAGGAATACCTAGGGGCAAGATCAGACTTGGACACCTTTCCCACCGAAAATCCTCTGGGTTACTGGGTCTTGAGGATGGATCACTGGCCAGAGCTTGCACAGTATGCAATTGAGCTACTGGCCTGTCCTGCATCCAGCGATCTTTCGGAATGCACATTCAGTGCTGCTGGAGGCTTTGTAACCGATCACGTGGTGCGCCTGTCCACCGACTCGGTCGATCGACTGACCTTCATAAAAATGAATTAGTCTTGGATCACCACCAGCTACCAAGCACCTGATGCTGATGTAACCTAATATGTTTTTTTTTTAAATGTCAGAGCCCTTCAAGACTGCCTATGCTGATGCTGAGTGACTATCCTGTTATGCTGAGTGACTATCCTCTTCCTCCTCAATGATCGTGCTGATAGCTTGTAAGAACATTTTTGGTCTGGGCACCGCCACCAGTGGCTAAGGCCCAATTTTTCAGCCCCTGTTTAACGGGGGCATGTAATTACAATTTTTGATGCAATACTTTGCAGCAGGGCTCATTGCTGCGCTCCAAGTACAGTATCTGTGAGGGGTTGCAGTGTTGTGGCACCAGTGCCTAAGGCCCAATTTTTATGCCCCTGTTTAACAGGGGCATGTAATTACAATTCTTGATCTAATAATTCACAGCAGGGCCCATTCCTGCACCCACCAAGAGTAACTGTGAGGGCTTACAGTGTTGTGGCAACACCACCACCAAAGGCCCAATTTTTCTGCACCAAGAGTTAAGCCTCGAACACACGGCCAAGAATCCCGTCGTAAAAAAAAAACTTTGGTTTTCTCAACGAGATTCTTGTCAAGCTTGATGGGATTCTTGTCAAGCTTTCCTTGCATACACACTGCCAATTAAAAATCTTGTCATTGTAAAGCGTGGTGACGTACAACACGTACGACGGCAGTATAAAGGGGAAGTTTGATTCCAATGGCGCCACCCCTTGTGCTGCTTTTTACCACGTGTTAGTAAAAGTTTGGGGAGAGACAATTCACGCTTTTCAGTCTTTGTGCTTTCAGTTCTTTACAGCGTGACGAATGTGCTATCTCCATTAAGAACGCTAGTTTTACCAGAAGGAGCGCTCCCATCTCATATAAAGAAAAAGGGCGGGATTTTGCGCTAAAGAAAAAAAGTTATTACACAAAAAACACTTCTATGTCTCATAAATCTAATGGTAAAAAAATACCTAGTGATATAATGTGCATATATAATAAATACTATAGTGCAATCACCAGAATAAAGTGCAAGTGCATATATAAACACAATAGTGCAGAAAGTTCAATATTGCAATGGTTGCTGTTCAGGAAAGTTCAAATGGGTATTTAATCAATGGTTAATTCCAAGATTCTAGATGTTCCAAAATTGTAGATGTCATCAAATGTTTCAAATGATAAACAAATTGAAGTATTGAACCTGTGGTGAATCATACACCTGTCTCCCAATGTTCTCACCTCAACAACATGGATCACTGGCATATAGTTTCACTGTTATGGACTATGGTCTTATGTCTCCTCTATTTCTCCTATTTCTTCTCCACTCTTAAATGATATTTGGATTGTATCCTCTACCAATCACGCTCTCTATGAAAGAGACAAGCAGGTGGGAGGGAAAGGGAGGGGGAGAGAAGGCGACCAAGCTCCAATCGGTGCAGCCAGGAGAGGGACAGGAAATGAAGCCTCCAATAGTGTAGTATTTCAATAAGTAAAATAGGCTTTATTAGGTTAAAAAATGGACTCTTACATCAATTAAAAAATAAACAGCGTGTAGGAGATAATCGGCATATAGCCGCTATCTTACTGTTATCCTGCTGTCTTACGATCCGTCCGTATGATGCCGCTATCCTCCCTACGGCGTTACGTCACGCACCTCGTGACTTCTCCCGTCTCATACTTGATTCTGAGCATGCACGTTTTTTTAAGACTTGGAAAAGCATACACACGACCGGTTTTCGGAAAACAGGCCAACGAGAATCCCGACGAGAAAAACGAGAATCCTGACGAGAAAATAGAGAGCAGATTCTCTAGGAAGTGAGAGGAAATCTACCCCTAGTAAGGGAAATTCTCTCCTGTAAGAGTTAATATGGGAAAAAAGTGTCTCCTCTCCACTGATGCTTTATCACCAATCCTTGTTTCAATAAAAAAAACACATTTTCAAAAAACATTTGTCATTGGGATGGAAAGTGAGGTGAAATGTTCTGAACAGGTGCACAGACAGCAAAACAAATGTTACAGGGGTGATAACCCTTCCCTATGTTTTCCAAAAGCTTAAAAATAGATTTTTGGGCTGGAGCTACACTTATAAAACATACCTGTTCCAAATTACAAACAGATTCTACTTGAAGTGGTTGTAAACCCTCCTAATTTTTTTTTTTTTTTTTTAACTAGCTGTAAGAGAAAGGCATAATGAGCTATTATGACTAGCATAATAGCTCATTATGCATCACTTACCTTAGATCGGGGCCCCCGAAGACATCCTCGTCTCCCTCTTCAGCCGCATCCATCGCTGCGGCGATAGCCGGAAGGTTACTTTTTTTGTTCCATGAGTCAGGTTTGCTCCTATCATCAGGAGAACCCCTATCCAGTAGCCAAGGTTGGGCTGTACAGCAGGGTGCTGTGACTGAAGGCTAAGAAAGCTAAATGAGCCAGGAAAGCTGGACAACACAGTCAGAGGGACTAGTAAGAAGAGCAACTGGGCTGCCAACAAGGGAGCCATGTGGCACTGTATTATTGTTTGTTCATATTGATGTGGAAGAACCCCTGTGTGGGCAACTGATGTGCATGTCAACTTTCCATTTTATTTAATAAAAGTGGACTATCGTGCTCTAAAATACAGGTTTGGACTGGCGCAACTCATTGAAGAAGTAACTACCATATGAGTATAATCTCCCCACTACCACACCAGGCAAAAAATATTGTATAGCCTGAGTTCTGTAAGAACTTGAGTGTGGATAAGCATATGAATGTATTTTAATGGAAAGGAGAAGAGGGTGGAGCTGAGAGAAGAAAGGCAGATACTGCTTGTACTGAGTTTTTGGAGTGACCAAAAGTGATCAGAACAAGTTTTCTAACCTGTCTGATCAATGTCCCTCGAATCAATCTGTAGAGATTGTCAAGAGTAGACTAAGCTTTAGACCAAGCCTGCTATGTGGGCAAGCCAAAAGCGTAATCTGCGAGTTCTAACCTACTAAAATTCAACCATTTGTGACATTATGCAGTATGGCACTATTAGAGTCTCATCTGCAGTACTGGGTCTTATAGAAGCTTTCAACTTGGATAAAGGACTTAATTATGATTCGTATGAGTATGGTTATGTGCACACAGGCATTTCCATTGCATTTTTATAACACTTCCAGTGTTTCTGGGTTTGGGTGCTTTTACTCAGTACAGATAATTTCTAATGTAAACACTAGTGCAGTGTATACTATTGTAATTAGTGTGTTTTAAATCCATTTGAAAGCTGTATATTTTGCTTAAGTGTGCTAAACACAGAAGTGTGCATTGCTTTTACTCAGTACAGATAATTTCTAATGTAAACACCAGTGCATGTTTCCCTGAAAATAAGACCTACCCCGATAATAAGACCTACTGTGATTTTCGGGGAGGGCTGCAATATAAGCCCTACCCTGAAAATAAGCCCTATTTTAGGTTGGTTGTGCAATGCTATAGTCCACTCTCCTGCACTAGTATATGTTGTGGAGGGTGTGTGTTTCTGTGATTCTGTGAATTGTATCGGTTACCTTCGGTGCAGCGGCGTTTGTCGCTCAGCTGATCTCCTCTTCATTCAGCTGTCAGCAAGAATCTTGACCCCCTCCCTGCATTGCTCAAAGCGGGGAAGACAGCTCAGGGTGGGACATGGAAGCGCTGAGCAGTGCTCAGCTGATCTTCTCTTCTCCTTGGTGTCAGTGGGGGATCTCGGGCCCTCTCCCTCTGCACTAATTGTAGTCGTGGAAGACGGCTCAGAGGGGCCATTGAAGCGCCGAGCAGGGCTCAGCTGATCTCCGCTGCTCTCCTCTCTGCAGTGCTCAGAGCAGTGGAAGACAGCTCAGGCAGGCCATGGAAGAAGATATTTGCACGGTTGCACACCTTTTGCATTATGTGATCCTGTGATAGAGGGAATTCTGGCATTTTGCAACACTGGGAAGACAGCACATTGCATGGCAAGCCCTAGCCCAAAAATAAGCCCTAGTGTGTTTTTGGCTAACAAAATTAATATAAGACCCGGGCTTATTTTCGGGGAAACAGGATACTGTGTTTTAAATCCATTTGAAAGCTGTATACAGGCGTCCCCGCGTTACAAACATCCGACTTACAAATGACTCCTACTTACAAACGGAGGGAGACAACAGGAAGTGAGAGCAAATCTACCCCTAGGAAGGCAAATTCACTCCTGTAAGAGTAATCAAGCTTCATCACCAATTCTTGTTTCCACAACAACCCAAGATTTTCAAAAATCTAATTGTCATAGGGACAGAAAGCCAGGTGAAATCTTCTGAACAGGGACATAGACAGCAAAACAAATATTACAGGGGTGTAACCCTTCCCTATGCTATCCCAAAAACGTAAAAAAAAACTTAACCTAAAATACATTTTCAACATGAGAACAAACATATAGATCCTATCTTGTTTGTAACCCAGGGACTGCCTGTATTTGTATTGTGCTAAACACGGAAGTGTGCATGGCACCTGCATTTACAATATAAATGATTATTCTCTAAAGGGATCTAGGACCAATTATCCTCACTGAAATCATAATGGAAAACCAACAATAAGAGGCTTAAAAGCTGCATTCCAGCACGTTCTTTTTATTTGCCCAGATCCAAATAAATGTATGAAAATGAGACAGCATTAGCAAAATATACTTTACTGCAATGACACTGTGTTAACATACTTATATAATATTTGCTTCAGGGAGATCTTGGGGAATGTGAGTAGCCTGCAGTTTTGTGCAAAAGTTGGAATGTGTGAAAAACTGATTTTGGTGTTTTATAATGAGCAGTTATCTTGTCAGTTGGAAATATTCGCGTGTGGTTCTCCAGAAGATTCGTGAAGGAATTTGTTGTTCAGTTAAAACATTATCCATTCTGACCAGATTTGGTGGAGCCTTGTAAGCTGGATGGTTATTTTTATGGTCCTCTCCTTAGATAAATAAATGGGCAGGCAGAGCTTAGAGACTGTAATGGTCTGCAGAAGGTCTCTATATCTGTGAAGAGAAAATTCTTTATGCACTTGGAGTAGCTTACAGCTACACACAGAAGACTTTTCAAAATCAATGAGAGTCTCACACACAGGAGCAGTAGCTGTATGCTTGTTTACATACATGGGCTAGCACAAAGGGACTTAATAAAGAGACATAACAACAGTAAAAGGTGCAAATAATTTTATTAAAATTAAGAATTTTTTGGCATTTTAAATGGCCACGGTGTATCCAAGGGGTAACCTGATAATTACTATAATTAAATTAAATATGAAAGCCATCTTGGCTAATAATTAAAACCAGATTAACGGGGTCCATCCAGACATGCTGGACAACTACACCCCCACTGGAAAACACCATGACTTAACAATAGGGAGGGTGGGCGGGTGTCGTGGTCTGGTTCAAACGGTCTGAGGAGCCCCGCTCACGGCTCCTTATATAGACTCTTTCCGTGCGGGCTTTCTGCTTGCTGTAGCCGACCAATCCTCTTCCTTTCAAGCTAACCAATCCCATGGCTGTTGCTGCCCAGGGAAACTTCTTAGCATATCAGACCTGAAATATAAAGCACAATATCTGCGGCCCCCTTTGAGCTCCCCCATGGTGGTCCAGCATATTGCTGGGACCTTTCATGGGCTAGCACAAAGGGACTTAATAAAGAGACATAACAACAGTAAAAGGTGCAAATAATTTTATTAAAATTAATAATTTTTTGGCATTTTAAATGGCCACGGTGTATCCAAGGGGTAACCTGATAATTAAATTAAATATGAAAGCCATCTTGGCTAATAATTAAAACCAGATTAACGGGGTCCATCCAGACATGCTGGACAACTACACCCCACCGGCTGAGGCCAGTAGAGAAACTACTGGTCGAAGCCCCCCCCCACCACCGTGGCCGATTCAATTAAACTTTGTAAACCCATGCAGAAGATGTCCAAACCTATAGGGGATAGATGGATTGAATCCTCCCGGAACAACCCCGGAATGAAACCTTCCAACTCCGAGTGCCGATAAGAGACACCACCTGACGCTATAAGGAAACTATGGATTGTTCTATTTAGGCGCCTCCTATCCTGTCCACGTAGAAAAGATTACCGGTAGGAGACCATACTAATCTGGGGATCATTTCAGAAAACGCCAAAATGAAAGAAGGAAACATCAACTTAATAGAACCTAAGTCTCTTTTTATTTCACATAGGAGGTCCCACGTCCTAACTTTACCTAAGTCATTCGCCCCTGCGTGAACCACTAAAACTTGAGGAGAATGCCAAATGCTGGACAAATAAATCAAATGTTCCCTTAAGTCCCTCCATCTCAAACCCTGCACCCCTGACCATAAAACTAAATAAGACTTTACGTCCAGACCTAAAGTGGTGGAGTAGTTCCTGTTTCCGGCATGTTGAGCAGCCCAGAAAACGAAGGAATGACCCACTATCCAGATAACTTTTTTGGTAATATCTGAAAAAGAAAATTCATACAATTAGCAGATCCGGGCGTACATAAATTCTATATCTAATACTCTCCCAGCGACCAACTCTTTTCAACATTTCAGGAGAAAAACCTAATGAATCGGCTGTAGTGGCTGCCCCAATCCGAAAGGAATGTGATGAAAAGCAAAAACCTGCCAGATTTAAGCGTTTCAAAGAGGAGGCCAATACAGAGGAGAACTGATATCTAGTAAGGGAAGACAGGTCCCTGTGGACAAAGAATGAATCACTAGAGGAAGGTCTCACCTCCAAATACCTAGAAACATGCCGTACAGGACAGACCACATGACTCAAGGATCTAGCCAGAGAGAACCATTGGCCTCTACCTCTCGGCTGAGACTTAGACCTAACCAGAAAAATGTGCAGAAAACCATTGTCTATGATAACATGATGAAAACGCAGAAAGGCCAAAGACCTCTTGTTAGCTGCTGTGAATTCACCAAGCCTCATAGCACCAAAGAAGGCCAGAGAAAAGGCAGCCCGGAAAAGGAGGAGCTCAAATTCTGAGAAACAGACCTCCTCCAAAACACTTAACAAATCAATCAGCAAAGAGATCGAAATAGGACGCCGGTTATCCAATGAAGGACTGGACCTCCGAAGACCCTTTAGAACTTGACTGACCTGGAAGAATGAGGTTAATGCCGGTAAACCCGCAAACTTCAGAAAGAAAGATACTCCTGCTAAGATCCTACTTATGGAAGTAGGTCTCAAATTTGATTGAATCAAAGCGGATAAAAAAGACAAAGAGGTGTATGATGTCACAACTAACGAATCCAAACCTGAATCCTGACAAAGAGCACCATCTGTACCAAGAAAGGATATAATCTGCCCAAGTCTTCTCTGAAACCGAGTTTTTTAGATTCTGAAGTATCAGCTCCGGATTAAGCCCCAGAGGAAGTCTGGGCAAGGAGTTCCATGCAGGTCTGCCTCCGGCGCCAAGTCCCGAAATCTTTCGAACTGCAAACGAGACAAAGCGTCGGCGATGTTATTTGTTCTTCCTGCTATGTGTGCAGCTTTCAACCAAATATTATAACGCATACAATGCAATACTAAAAAACGTAATAGATTAATTACCAGTTCAGACTTGGAGGACAAGGAATTAACTGCAAAGAAAACACCTTTGTTATCGGTGTGAACCAAAACTCTGCGATTCGCAAAAGCCTCCTTCCAGATAACTACTGAAACTATCACAGGAAATAATTCCAAAAGTACAAGGTTATGGAGAACCTCCCGGTGCAACCAATCTTTATGCCACAACTCAGCGCACCAGTGGCCATCCAGAAATGCTCCAAAACCAAAAGATCCAGCTGCGTCCGTGAAGAAACTCAGCTGATCACTAGAGACAAACTCATGTTGCCAAATGGTCGTACCATTGAAATTCCACAAGAAGGCATCCCAAACCTTCAGATCTTCCCTGATGGTTTTAGAGATATAAACGTGGGAGTACGGGTTCTTAAGACCTTTGGTAGCTAAAGAAAACCTGCGGGAAAATACCCTGGCCATAGGGATTACCCTGGCTGCGAAAGCAAAGAGACCCAATAAAGACTGAGCCTCTTTAAGAAAAACTTTACGCCTGGACAGAAAGACCAAGATCATGTATCTCATCCTTTGTAACTTTTGCAGAGGAAGCCTAAACTCCATTGCCGAGGAATCGATAACAATCCCCAGAAACTCAATCGACGTAGTTGGGAGAACTGTCTTTTCTAAGGCCAGAGGGACTCCGAAATCATCATAAATGGAGAAGAATGTTTGCAGATAATTTAGACAGGAAGGAGAACCCGGAGGGCCAACAAATAAAAAATTGTCTAAATAATGCAAAATCCCCCCTTCAGGACACCTCTGATCCAATACCCAGTGCAAAAAGGTAGAAAATGATTCAAAATAAAAACACGACAAGGAGAAGCCCATCGGCATACATTTGTCAAAGAAAAATTGATCTTGAAATTGAAAACCTAATGAATTAAAACCTTGAGGATGAACCGGGAGCAATCAAAAAGCAGACTTGATGTCTGCCTTAGATAGTAAAGCACCCCGACCGTGATGTTGCAAAATAACCAAAGCATTATCAAAAGAAGAGTAGCAGACTGGAGCCTCCACTTCATCATTCAAAGAAAAATTTGCAGGATAAGAGAGGTGGTGAATTAAACGATAAGAACCCGCTTCTCTCTTGGGGACTATCCCCAAAGGAGAAAGCCTGAAGTTGGAAAATGGAGGGGACGAGAAAGGGCCAGCTACTCTGCCTTCTTCCAATTCTCTGGAAATTTTTTCTTGAACCACTGAATAATGCAGGGCAACTGATTTCAAATTGTTGACCATAGAACAGCCAGGACCCTTGAAGGTAGGGACCAAAAACCCATCCTTAAAGCCTTCAATGAGCAGAGTTGCCATCTTGCGATCGGGGTAGCGATCTAACCACGGGAGCATGTTTGGCAAGCTCACTGGTGTCCGAGCTTTTTGACCCAGCATCCCTGGCATTTGATTGAAAGGAGGTTGCAGCGGATTTGCGAAAACATCTGTTAGCTGCATGGCTACCATTGCAGTTAGAACATTTGTGCCTATAACGGCAATTAGCAAGGAACTTACACTGCCCTTCATTAAAGGCGAAACAAAAACCTTTGCAAGGGGGTGCATGCGCGGAGTGGACCTGGACGGAAGCAAGGGCTAAGAGCTCCGCAAGGACCGGAGACAAAAGCTGATTCCCCGGGGCCATCAGATCGCAATCCGAGCACCATATCACTCAACACCCCTGGCGGAACACCCAGCGCATGACGGGCCCTAGGAATCGCCGTGGAAAACCGGCCCAAAGGTCCCTGACAAACTATTTACTCCGCGTGCGGGAACAGAACAAGATGTCCCAAGATGGCGCCCAGGCAGAGCCGGCTCCGACGTGCTCGCAGGCCTCAGCCTCATCGCCGCAACACGCACTGGGAGATTGTGAGTACCCTACCCAGCTTACTAAAGCGGACTTGGAGGACAGCCTCTCTATAATGTATGATAAGTTGGCCAGGAAGTTTCAGTCGGAATTACATAAAGCCACCAGCACGCTGTCCACAGAGATCGCGGCCCTGGGTGACAGAACAGACATGCTGGAGGCGAAACATGACGAGCTGTGCGTGTCTCACACCGACCTGAGGACAGACCATGAGACCCTTGTAGAGACTGTCCAGACCCTGCAAGCCCACCTCGAGGACCTCGACAACAGAAACAGGATGAACAACCTGAGGGTGAGAGGTGTCCCAGAATCGGTCACAGACCTGCCGCAGGCAATGCAGAAGCTCTTCCACTCACTGCTCCCAGAGGCTCCAGGGGTGGCCTTCACCTGCGACAGGCTGCACAGGGCTCTGCGCCCTAAACCCCCGGATGATAAACCCTCAAGGGACATCATATTATGCCTAAAAGACTACCTTATTAAAGAAGACATACTCAGGGCCTCGCGCAACACTCCCAACATCCAACTAGATGGTGTAACGGTGCAGATCTACCCTGACATTTCTCCCACTACCTTAGATAAGCGCAGGAGAATGAAAGAAGTCACCTCCGTCCTTCAGTCTGCCAGAATCAGATATCGTTGGGGCTTCCCCTTTAAGCTGCAAGTCCCGCATAATGGTACCACGTATACAGTCACCACAATCTCCGAGGGAAAAGATCTGCTAGTAAAATTGGGCCTCCTGAGCGCAGCGGACCACCCCAAGATGCCATCTACCCCCGTTCGCCAGCCATCTGGGCGACCCCTCCACCCAGAAGAGACCGCCGCACTGCTCACTGATCTCCACGATTCCTGACTTTTCAGAGGGGCATATTTAGGGCCCGCAAGCAAATAAGCTGATGTTTTGTCTCACCCTTGAACTGACGCCCGTTCGCCTCCGTTTGTACAACCCCCCACTCCGGGCAGGTTGGATGGAGACCATGATGTCCCTGGACAGTGCACTTGGAGCACCAGCTATGATTGGCAGGACGGATCGGTCTCCTCCCCTTGCTTGGAGGTTTGGACCATCTGGTCCGAGTTCACTATTGCTGTTTTGGCAGAGGGGGGGGGGGCATCTTTTTCCTTTTGGCCCTTTCCTGCCTCCTTCTCAGGCCTTATGCTTTTTTGGTTGGGGTGTCTGTTTTACCCCCGACCCCCTCGATAAAGCTGCTACTTAAAGTAGAGCCAAGCCTGCTACTGTTGAAATTGCAGCGCTTACAAATGTTTCTTGATTACCTGTTTATATGTTTTTTCACTTTTTTTATCCTTTTTTATTTTACAAGTTTTGTACTGCATCTAACTCACTGTTATTTCTCCACTCATTGGTTGGCACTCCGGGCTCAGCCTGCTCCGGGCTCCTGGGGTTTCAGCCTCTGACATGGGTCTGGTTAAGCACAAATCTTTGCATAGGACACTGTGCGGGTACTGGAGTTTGACTCTCCCTATAAGTGGGGTTCTAGGGGGTTCTGGACTCACTGTGCAATTTTTAGCATACAAGCTGCAGTTTAATTCAGCCTAATGGGTACCACAGTAATTTCACATAACCTGAAAGGCTTTAACTCTCCGATAAAAAGGAGGAAGGCCTTTAAAACTTATAAGAGAATGGGTGCGGACATTCTGCTTCTCCAGGAGATGCATTTCTCTACCCAAAACCACCCGCACTATTTTGATAAGGCCTACAGCCAAGGATATTTCACCACATTTGAGTCCAGGACCCGCGGAGCTGCTATTTTTTTAAGAATACGGTAAAATTTGATCTGCAGCAAATATATAAGGACCCTGACAGCCGCTTTGTGATAGTTAAAGGCACTATTCAGGGGAAAACTATCACCATAGCATCTGTGTATGCCCCGAACGACGCCCAAGCCAGGTTTTTTAAGTGATTTTTTTCTCGCCCTAGATGAATTCCACTCCTCACATATGATTGTGGGGGGAGACTTTAATTTGGTGGCACATCCAGCTCTAGACAGAAGTAGGACTGGACATGCCTCTAACGCTTTCCCCAGATCCCTCAGACACCTTATCAAATCCAACCAGCTGATTGACACCTGGAGGGCTCATAATGTGGGAGCTAAGGAATATACCTTTTATTCCCACCCGCATGACAGCTACTCGAGGCTAGATTACATTCTTTCCACGACAGTCATGACGGCTAACTCTACCTCAGCTAGAATTCACTCCTGCCCGTGGTCAGATCACCAGATAGTGTCATGCTCCTTTGCACATATAGGCCTCCCGAGGGCAGTGGGGTCCTGGAGAATCAATGATTCTATTCTCACGGATCCCATAGCTTTGTCTCAGATAGGCGGCTACATCTCCGAATACTTTGCACATAATGAGGTCAGGGAGATTTCCCCGGCGTCGTTGTGGGGAGCGCATAAAGCGGTTCTGAGAGGTAGACTTATGCATTTGGCCTCTGACCGAAAAAAACAGAGACTTCAAGCAATTACCTCCCTTACTGAGGACTTGGATCGGCTGTATCGCAGACATGGTCTAACCCAGGAGCCTGACTTGTTGGAGCAGATTGTTCAAAAGAAGAGAGCATTGGATGCTATCCTCACTGAACAAACAGAAAAGTCCTTGAGATGGTCTAAGGCCAAAATTCTCTTGTACAGTAACTCCTCGTCGACCATGTTTGCGAGAAAGTTGAAACAATCCCTTCAACCCACGCACACCTACAGATTAAGGAATAGTAAAGGTAACCTCTCAACTCACCCCAAAGAAACACTACACCTGTTTAAGTCTTACTATCAATCTCTACTAGAGGCCCCCCAACCCTTTGATCCTCCACACCCCACAACGTGGCTGGACTCAATTCTATTGCCCCAACTGTCTGCGGACCAACTAGAGTCACTGAATGCCCCATGTACGGTGGAGGAAGTGACGGCTGTCATGTCCTCCCTGAAAACTGCGAAGACCCCAGGCCCCGACGGCTTCTCGGCCTTGTACTATAAGAAGTTTTCTGACTTACTGGCCCCTAGGCTAACAAAACTATACAATTCAGTACTATCTGGTGGAGCCTTCCCGAATGAAATGCTAATGGCAAATATGTCTCTGATCCCTAAACCAGGAAAAGACCATTCGCTTCCCCAAAATTTCAGGCCCATTTCGGTTATTAATAATGACCTGAAAATATTCAGTCACATACTAGCGGACAGACTGGCAGCCTCGATCAAGACCTTAATCTCCCCTGATCAGACCGGATTCATCCCGACCAGACAGATTACAGATAATATTCGCCTAGCCACCAACATTATTCAGGATGCCAACCTCCACTCCCGTATAGTCCTCATGCTTAGCTTAGACATCAATAAAGCTTTCGATAGCGTCCTCTGGCCATACTTAGACAAGATCCTACATAGGTTTGGGATCCTGGGTAGGTTTGTGAATGGCTTCCATGCCCTCTACAAACAACCCCAAACATGTATCAAACTCCCCGGTTGCTCCTCAGAGTTCTTCACCTTAGGTAGGGGAACTAGACAGGGCTACCCTTTGTCCCCTTTATTATTCGCACTAGCGATCGAACCCCTGTCAAGATATATAGCGGATAACCCGAACATAAAAGGATATGACAGTCACGACAGCACCTATAAAATAAGTCTTTACGCAGACGATGTCCTACTATTTTTGTCTGACCCTCTGACCTCCCTACCAAACCTTTTGGACACGTTAGATGCATTCCGGACTGAAACTGGCTTGGGAGTCAATCCCTCCAAATGCGTAGCTATGCCCATCAATTTCCCGCACTCTCTGGTAGAATCCCTTCAAAATAACTTCAAATTCTCCTGGTCAACCTCATCTTTGCAATACCTGGGGGTGAAACTAGCTCCCTCTCTTAAACAGATGTACGCCTTGAACTACCCACGGGTTTTCGGGGCCATTAAAGGGCTACTGTCCCAATGGGCCCCCTACCACATCTCGTTTCTTGGCCGCATACAGGCGGTCAAGATGTCTATTCTTCCCAAATTGTTGTTTTACTTTAGGGCCCTCCCTCTGTATGTGTCCTGTTCTACTATTAGGACCATGCAATCAGAACTGCTAAGATTCATTTGGAAAGACAAGAGACCCCGATTCAGTAGACTCTTGATGTATAGGGCTAGTAACAGAGGGGGACTGAGTTGCCCAGATTTATGGAAATACTTTCTGGCTGCCAGGCTACTCCAGATTGCACAATGGCATATCCCCACTCCTGGGACTCCCTGGCTGCGATTTGAACGCAACTCCATAAGGCCTTACTATCTCCCAGGGCTCTTGTGGACTGGTTCGATTCACCATAGGGACATTACAGCTCTCAATCGGGTAGTGGGGCAGTCTCTCTACCTCTGGACCCTATACAGGGACAAGTTCGGCCTAGCCTCTAAACCGGCCCCCCTGTCCTCGTTCCTGGGGGACCCCGACTTCCCGGAGGCCTTTGGAGCGGAACTAAACTTTATGCACTGGTCTTCTCAGGGCCTGGTGACTTTGCGCTCACTGACTCTAGGGACTGGATTGAGGTCCTTTGAGGACCTGAACCAGAACTGGGGTATTCCCCGTTCTGATTTCTACAAGTACTTGCAGATACGCCACTTTTACCAGAATGCCATCGCACATTGGAGGGCGGACCCCAAAACTACTTTTGAAGCGCTATGTCTTGAGGGGTCCAGGGATAGAGGGGTGATTTCCTTGATTTATAGTCATTTGAATAACTTCAACTCAGAATCTAAATTCCAGGCTGTGTTAGCATGGGAAGCTGATTTGGGAGAGGCAGTTTCTGAGGAAGACTGGAGCGACATGATAAATAATATGCATAAGTGCACGCGTTCAGTAGCAATCAAAGAGACAGTGGTAAAATTGCACACTAGATGGTATTACACTCCGGTTAGAATACACGCAATGTTCCCCCTGGTCTCGGATGCCTGCTTCAGGGGCTGTGGGGAGAAGGGTTCTCTCCTCCACACCTTCTGGAACTGTGGAGCATTGGATCCTTTGTGGTAACTGGTGTCTGCTAAGATACATCAGATCACTGGGAACAATGTTGTCCTAACGGCACGGTTATGCCTCCTATTTGCGAATATCCCAGGGACCATGCCCGCAGAACAAAGATTAATACATACTCTATTTAGTGCGGTTCATTGGGCAATTGCCCTGAATTGGCGTAAAGCATCTGTCCCTTGGCTGCAGGTTCTTTATCGCATGGAGTCGATAAAATTGATGGAACGCATTCACCACACACTTGTGGACTCCATGGCGATTTTCGAGAAGAAATGGGACTCCTGGCCCTCACCTGGATAGGCTAGTGCCCATATCCGGCAGATTGGGTCGCTCTAACAGCACCTCCGAACACCAGTTTTGACAAACCTTTGACAGTGACTAGACTTTGATCTACGTATACACAATATCTGTGATAGCAGTACGCTTTATTTCTTCTTATTTCTTTTGGTTTAGTTTTTGTTCGGTTGTATATTTTCCTTCAGTTTAACATGATGGGATTCGCACTAAACAAACATCAATGGAGATGCATGTCCCAGTAAGAGACTAGTATTCATACTATATCACCGATGAACCACGGACTATTTACATCACTGTTAAACATTATAGTTTCCTTATCTGAGATAAAAGTATGTAACTTCACAGCCATGATGATCACTGGTATATGTAATTTCTATTGCACTTATCCCTTGTAAATCCTTTGTATGATCCTTCAATAAAAACTTATGTAAACAAAAACCTTTGCAAAAAGAGGACTGCTGATTGGACGCTAACCGAGGGGTGAACTGGGGCTTTGGAGGTAACATTAAATTTAACCACAAGCCGACGTCTTTAGACCCCCAGTTTAGAGAGGGATGAACCGCCAATTTTTGGCGAAAATTTTCATCATAAGAGTATCAAGCCGAACCGCCAAAGTGGCGGAAGGCTTCAGCAATAATATCCACATGCTGGAACAAACCCGAGCACATGCCCGGAAAGCGTTCCCCCAAAACAGCTGCAAAAATACAAAAGGGCTGAAGCCAGTTTTGAAAAGTTTTGGGAATCGCTCTTCTCCTATCCTCCTCAGACCTTTCACCTGACGGCTTATCATTTTTTGCCAGAAATTCCTTTGAAGCTGGCAACAATGATAACAGGTCAATGAAATCACCCCTCCAAATTTTTTCTTTCACTGACTTTGACAAGTGAAAGCCTAAGGGTGATAATACACAAGATAGTGGTTCTTTAAATGAGGATTCACCCACCAAAGTAGCGGAAGGTCTTATAGGCAAGGCAGGGTTAATGAACCGTGAAGGGTTAAAGTTTTTGATATTAGGCACTAAGGTAACATCATCATTTATAGAGCGCTGTGCACTCAAACTATGCCATACAGAACCAGTGTCAGCATAATTCACTTCATCATATAATTCATTAGAATCAGTCATATAACTGCAGCCAGCACCAGAGACCTGTGCACTCTTCTTCTCTTTAACCTTAACATTAGGATGCAAAATTTCGTTTTCACTTGGGACTCTGCCCATTAATGTAGAAACCTCCTCTAACAAGGATTCAGCACCAGAGACCTGTGCTCCCTGACCCATAACAGCACCATATGAATGTGCCCCTTTTACTTTACTGAACATGTTAGATAATGAGGTAAATAGCGCTGACATGTCAGCCATAGACACAGAACACTTCTCACCATCCTCTGGATGCTCACTGCTTGCAGCCACTGGGGGCAGCGGAGTAGCGCCTTTTTTCAACTGCAGGCTTCGGTCGGCTCTCCCCTTGTCAGCTACCTGAGGAGAAGCAGAAAACTTCAGTTTTTTGGCTCTGCCTGGCTGCTTGCGCGGACCGCTCTCCAACAACACTGGTTCTGGGGAAGCGATAGCCGCCTCCACAGGCGGAGCTGAACCGTAACCCTCGTCCAAGCAATGAAGCAGCCATTCCTCACCGCCCTGTCCTTCTACCTTCTCTAACAAGCGGCGTAAGAGGGACTAGCAGTTCACAGGAGAGCTGCGCTTCATGCTGCTGCCGTCGTGGTCTGGTTCAAACGGTCTGAGGAGCCCCGCTCATGGCTCCTTATATAGACTCTTTCCGCGCGGGCTTTCTGCTTGCTGTAGCCGACCAATCCTCTTCCTTTCAAGCTAACCAATCCCATGGCTGTTGCTGCCCAGGGAAACTTCTTAGCATATCAGACCTGAACTATAAAGCACAATATCTGTGGCCCCCTTTGAGCTCCCCCATGGTGGTCCAGCATATTGCTGGGACCTTTCATCTGAGTTTTATTTGCGTACAGATATGGATGACCAGGTTCAAATACAGACAGGTTGCACCAGGGTTGCTCATCCATCCCTGTTTGAAAGTACTGTACATGCTTGGATGTGCAGAATAATCCTGTCAGACACTCTGGGCTCATAAACAAATTACACTTTATGGATATGTGAAAATTTGTGTAATTGTAAATGTAACACACTGCATAGTTACTGATTGAAGGTTATACAATGGCCACCAGATGGCAATGCCTAGCAGTTTAGTGGACACAGAAACTATTACAGCCATGCTAAAAATACTGGTACTTGCATGCTGCAGGCAGGACCTTTTCATTCAGGTAAGCTGGAAGAGAACTACAAATTCCATGTGAGTGAGAAACATGGATGGGAGCAGTGGCGGAATTATCAGGGTCGCTGCAGTCGCACTTGCAACTGGGCCCTGTAGTTCCGCCAATTCAGAGGGGGCCCGCCGCCCGCCTGTTCGCCACTGTGAGGTGCCCGCCCCTCCACGCTGGCTGCTGTTGTAAGGGCGCCGAGGGCGGCATGTGTCGGTTTGTTCCGCCGCGGGGAGGGGGCTTTCGCTCGCTGAGGGGGGAGAGAAGGCAGAGGCAGCGCTGAGACTGTGGATCGCCCCGCCCCCGCCTATCCAGAGACAGAGAGAATGTAGGGAGGCGGGGCGGACACTGCTGACACCAAGTAAGAGAAGATGGGGGAGGAGCTGCAGGAGGTCGCGGCCGTAAGGAGTAGATACAGTGACACGTGGAGCGGAGGGAGCCGAGAGAGACACGGAGCAATGCAGGGGAAACAGAGTGGAAACTGACAGCAAGTAAGTGTCTCTGATCCCGGCACCCAGCGCTGCCAATGTACCCAATCCCCACCACCACCGCTGATTCCATCCCACCACAGCCACTCATCTCTTCCCCCCAGCACTGACACTCATCCCCCCACCAGCACAGCCACTCATCCCTACCCCTCCCCACCACTGACACTCATCCCCCCAGCACTGACACTCATTCCATCCCCCCACCAGCACAGCCACTCATCCTTACCCCTCCCCACCACTGACACTCATCCCCCCCAGCACTGACACTCATTCCATCCCCCCAGCGCTGACACTCATCCCTTCCCCCCCAGCACTGACACTCATCCCTACCCCTCCCCACCACTGACACTCATCCCCCCCAGCACTGACACTCATTCCATCCCCCCACCAGCACAGCCACTCATCCCTACCCCTCCCCACCACTGACACTCATCCCCCCCAGCACTGACACTCATTCCATCCCCCCAGCACTGACACTCATCCCTTCCCCCCAGCACTGACACTCATCCCTACCCCTCCCCACCACTGACACTCATCCCCCCCAGCACTGACACTCATTCCATCCCCCCACCAGCACAGCCACTCATCCCTACCCCTCCCCAGCACTGGCACTCATCCCTTCCCCCCAGCACTGACACTCATCCCTTCCCCCCAGCACTGACACTCATCCCTTCCCCCCAGCACTGACACTCATCCCCCCCAGCACTGACACTCATTCCATCCCCCCACCAGCACAGCCACTCATCCCTACCCCTCCCCACCACTGACACTCATCCCCCCCAGCACTGACACTCATTCCATCCCCCCAGCACTGACACTCATCCCTTCCCCCCAGCACTGACACTCATCCCTTCCCCCCAGCACTGACACTCATCCCCCCCAGCACTGACACTCCTTCAATCCCCCCACCAGCACAGCCACTCATCCCTACCCCTCCCCAGCACTGACACTCATCCCATCCCCCCAGCACTGACACTCATCCCATCCCCCCAGCACTGACACTCATTCCATCCCCCCACCAGCACAGCCACTCATCCCTACCCCTCCCCAGCACTGGCACTCATCCCTTCCCCCCAGCACTGACACTCATCCCTTCCCCCCAGCACTGGCACTCATCCCTTCCCCCCAGCACTGACACTCATCCCTTCCCCCCAGCACTGACACTCATCCCTTCCCCCCAGCACTGACACTCATCCCCCCCAGCACTGACACTCATTCCATCCCTCCACCAGCACAGCCACTCATCCCTACTCCTCCCCAGCACTGACACTCATCCCATCCCCCCAGCACTGACACTCATCCCTTCCCCCTAGCATAAGGTGACCAGATTTTTAAAATAAAATCCGGGGACATATTTTTTTTTTACTAGTAATGGCGTCAATCAGCGTCTCTCTGCCTGTCGCCGCCGCCCGCCTCACAGCCTGTCAAGTCTTACTCTCTGGGCCCCGGCTACTACTGGGTGGGGAGCAGAGGAAGATCACTCCACCAGGGAAGTCAAGGAGATAAGCAGGCAGGCAGCTGGCTGGGACTTGCGCCAAGGCAGAAGAACATGCGAGAGGAGCTGAGTGGGCATGCGCCCGAAACTTAAGAAATATTCCCTCCCCTCCGACCAGCACATGATCATCAGAAAGGGGCACAGATAATGGAAAAAAATACACCCCCCTAAGCTAGTAGGAGCGGCAGACCGGGGGTGTGTAATTCAGATTTTTTTTTTTTTAATTCCGCACTGACTGTCTTTGAAATTGCCCCAGCCCCTGTTCAAATCCAATCCGGGGACAAAACTGGGGTCAGATTTGGTCCGGGGACAGTGTCCTCAATCCGGGGACTGTCCCCTGAAACTGGGGATGTCTGGTCACCCTACCCTAGCACTGACACTCATTCCTACCCCTCCCCAGCACAGCCACTCATCCCTACCCCTCCCCAGCACTGACACTCATCCCATCCCCCCAGCACTGACACTCATCCCTTCCCCCTAGCACTGACACTCATTCCTACCCCTCCGCAGCACTGACACTCATTCCTACCCCTCCCCAGCACTGACACTCATTCCTACCCCATCCCCAGCACTGACACTCATCCCTTCCCCCCCAGCACTGACACTCATCCCTTCCCCCCCAGCACTGACACTCATCCCTTCCCCCCCAGCACTGACACTCATTCCATCCCCTCCCCAGCACTGACACTCTTCCCACCCCCCCAGCAATCCCACTCATCCCATCCCCCCAGCAATCCCACTCATCCCATCCCCCCAACACTGTCACTCATCCCGTCCCCCCAACACTGTCACTCATCCCCTCCCCCCAGCAGGGGTGTATGTACAGGAGTTGCTTGGGTCACAATTGCATGCTCCAGGGTTCCCGTGCAGCCCCCTGTACACCTGGATAGGAGGGGTGGCATATAGAGGAACTAATCCCCTTCATATGAAGGGAAACGGTTCCTCTATATGCCCCCCCCCCCGCTATCCACCACCTGCTGCCCCAAGCTCCTGTGTACTCTTTGTCCCCCCCTCATCCCCCACAGTGCTGTCGGGTTACCCCCCTCGCCTCCCCGGCTGCTGCGGGGATGCTTTCTGGATGGAGAGTGGGGAAGGGACCAGTAAATGTGTAATTTACCGGCTCCTCCCTTGTCTTAATGAATAGAGTCAGTGATCCGCAGGGATCACTGACCCAGTTCATTTATAACTGAGGCATAGTAAACAGTGTTTACTATGCTTTATCTTGTGAATAAACAGGAAGCTCTGTATGGAGCTATTTCTGTCCATTCATTCTGTGCAGCTGGGGCTGCAGAGATGGAGATTGTGGGCTGTGTCCTCAATCTCATTTCTCTGTTTCAAAGATGAAACATCAGAAGTCTGTTTAGACCCCTGATATCTCACCCACAGTCCATATTCTCATCGCACACATTCCTGCAATGAGCTCTTAAGGTATTGGATGCTGTAGCGACCGCCAGCTGGAGTTCCGGAGCCATGTAGGACTGCTTTTTCAGGCATGTCTTATCACATGTCTGACAAAGGGGTCCTGCGTGGCTTCGAAAAGTTGCACTACATTGTTTTGTGATGTGAGCTTTCTTGAATAAAAACATTTGGACGAAATTGATGATCCTCAGTGTGCTGGCGAATATCCATATATGATATCTCACCCACCCCCACCCCCAACAGGCTCCTAAAAAAAAAAATCTGAAAAAAATAAATAAATAAAATGGTAGCAAATAAAATAACTAAAATAAAAAAATACTGACACCAGTGTCGGTACTACCAGGGTCCCAAAGGTCGCACTTGCGACCACGCTCTGGCTTTCTGCCACCATGGGTGCGCCCCGGCTGGTGGTCAGGGGGGCCCTCTATGGTCTCTCGCACCCGGGCTCTGAAGGTTCTAGTTACGCCTCTGGATGGGAGCCTATAAAAGAAAAGCCTTGGTATCTGGAGGGAGGAGAGGAGAAGACCAGAAAAAAGACAGGACGCTGAACAAGGAGACCACAGGCTGGAACGGAGAGCCAGGAAAAGGATTGCCAGATTGCTAATCGTACTGAGAGGCAGGATAGTTGATCCTGCAGGCAGATAGATCGGTGATTACCATTGGCACCATTACATCTGTGTAAGTATATTGAGAAAGCACCAAGGCCATCATTTTCTACCGCTACCATAAAGGACTGGGTGAGGGGGTTCTTAACCCATACTACACCGCTACATGCTCACTTATTGTTATTGCCAGTTACTCAAGTTCAAGATTTCACAACACATATTGCCACATAGAGACTCAGGCTACATTTAGTGATAGTTTTGCATGGGACATTTTTCCTCCTTGCCAAAACCCTCAGAGAGTGAGCCGTGGCTCTGATTACTGAGAGCCCATAAGCGATCTAGCTTAACATCCTTTGTTTTCTCCTTATATGCTTTTTTGAGGATAATTCTCTCTCAGTAGGAGGGCTACGTTTGAAGGACAATAGTGCCCATTTAAAGTGGCACTGTTATATGTTGTATTGCTTGCTTTGTGACTCTCTTTGTGTACAATAATACGTTAATGTTTGTGTTGATATTGCTGCCTACCTAAATCTTACATAAACCAAATATTTTCTTAATAAAAAGTGGTGTGTTTATCCAGTTTATGTGATATCCTAAGTGACATTTGGTTACAGTTTTACGGTGGTGTCAGCAGGGGTCGTGCCTCGCTCTGAAGCGGCTCCTGAGGGGTAAGTGCTACATAAATTAAGCCTTACAAGATGTGCTCTGCACGAAGATATTTTCTGTGCTAAAAATAGGATTTTTATAACAGCTTACCTGTAAAATCCTTTTCTTGGAGTACATCACGGGACACAGAGCGACATAGTCATTACTAATGGGTTATATAGTTACCGTCAGGTGCTGGCACTGGCAACTTCCAAAACCGGAAGTACCCTCCCCTATATAAGCCCCTCCCATCCGGGAGCACCTCAGTTTTGTAGCAAAGCAATAAGTGTCCCCAAAGAGGGGCGGGAGCTCTGTGTCCCGTGATGTACTCCAAGAAAAGGATTTTACAGGTAAGCTGTTATAAAAATCCTATTTTCTTTCTCGTACATCACGGGACACAGAGCGACATAGTCATTACTAATGGGATGTCCTAAAGCAATGCCAAATGAGGGGGGGGATACACCATATATAAGCTGAGCGCTATCAGACATGAGGATCTTTTGCGGCCTGCAACACACTGCGCCCAAAGGCGACATCCTCCTGACTTCTAACGTCCACCTGGTAGAACCTAGTAAACGTGTGTACTGAAGACCATGTTGCGGCCTTACAGACTTGAGCCAGGGAGGCCTGGTGATGCACTGCCCATGAAGTTCCAACTGCTCTCGTGGAGTGCGCCCTAACTTTGAACGGAGGCGGTCTACTTCTCAAGCTATAGGCTTGTATTATGACCTGTCGAATCCACTTGGCTAAAGTAGATTTTGACGCTGCCTGACCCTTTCTGGGGCCTTCCGGCAGAATAAACAAAGTATCCGTTCTGCGAATCTGAGCAGTGGCTTTTAGATAAGCTTTAACTGCTCTTACTACATCCAAAGAATGCAATAACTTTTCCTCTACCGAAGTAGGCTTGGGGAAAAAAGAAGGAAGAACCACATCTTGGTTCAAATGAAAACTCGATACCACCTTAGGAAGAAAGGCTGGATGAGGACGTAACACTACTCTGTCCTTATGGATAACCAGATATGGCTCCTTACAGGACATAGCTGCTAATTCCGATACTCTTTTAGCCGAACAAATGGCTACTAGAAAAATCAATTTCCTGGTGAGAAGCACTAAGGAAATATGCTGTAATGGTTCAAATGGTTGTTTCTGTAGAACCGACAGAACCAAGTTTAGATCCCATGGACATATGGGAATATTAACCGGAGGACTAATACGCATCACTCCTTGTATAAAGGCTTTGACTAGTGAATGCGAAGCCAAGGGCCTTTGAAAAAATATTGACAAGGCCGAAATCTGACCTTTGATAGTACTCAAGGCAAGCTTCCTATCTACAGCCCATTGTAGGAAGTCCAGAATTCTACCTATTACGTATTTACGTGGATGCCATTTCCTGGCCTCACACCAGGCGATCTACGCCTTCCAGATTCTATAGTAGATCTGCCTGGATACCGGTTTCCTGGCATTGATCATGGTAGACACCACAGCATTAGAGAGCCCTCTCCTTTTTAGAATGTGGGCTTCAATAGCCAGGCCGTCAAACCTAGGGCTGGTAAGGAAGGGTGGTATATCGGTCCCTGCGAAAGCAGGTCCGGACGATGTGGGAGGGTCCAAGGACTCCCCACAGACATTTTTACAATCTCCGCGTACCATGCTCTTCGGGGCCACGCTTGTCATGGATATGCATTAATGTCTGTCTGCCATCTTACCTTCCTCCTCATGTGTTCATCTAGAGACCAGACCTCCTTCACCTGGCTTCCTTTATAATCTCCTCCCAGCCTGACTCCACCCCAGGCCCTATCACTGAACACTATATTAACCTGTGCACTGCAAGCCTGCTTTGCTGATCAACGTGTTTGTTAGGCATTGTGTGTTTGGGTTCCTGCCTGCCGTGTGCTACGTCTGTCTCTCTGTTACGTTATTGGCTTGTCCCCGACCATCCCTGTCTGCTCGTGACCCTTGACCTTCGGCTCGTTCTTCGTTATCCTTGTCTGCTTGTGGCCCCTGACCTTCGGCTTGTTATTCGGTTCTCTCTATCGTGTGCTGCTGCTTCCCCTTATCCTACGGGGCGTGAGTTAGGAAACTCCAGGGGCCGCGACCTGGTCCCAGCCTGCAGCGTAACATCCTCACCACTAGAGGCCCTGGAGAAGACCAGCTGGGTCTTAGACTCCGCGCCCTGGGGAATCTTGGCTCTCGCTTCCGTTGGGATCCCGGTTGTGCTCCTCTGGTCCCGCTTTCCACAACCACCCAGTTTCCTATCCACAGAAGCCAGCCATAGGGTTCACTACCTCGCGGTGCACTCCTGTCCCCCTACGGTGTGCATCTGTCACCTGGCCACAGGTGACCCTGACAGTTTGATCAGCCATGGACCCGGCTGACATCCCGATCCCCGCGGATGATCCATTGCAGGGCATAGTCCACAGACTTGAAACCCAGGAATCGAATCAGACTCAGGTGATGCGATTCCTCCAGGATCTGGCTTCTCGATTCGAGCAGCTTCAGGCCTCCTTGGGAACCCCGAATCCGCAACCTCAAGTACAACCAGCGGTGGTACCTATCGCACCAGTCGCAGCCACACACTCACTAATACTGCCAGCTCCGTTCCGTTTCTCTGGGGACTCCAAGGCCTGCAGAGGGTTCCTTAGCCAATGCACGATTCATTTTGAGCTTCAGCCTCAAAACTTTCTGTCTGATAGGGCAAAGGTAGCCTATATCATTTCCCTCCTCTCCGGTGAAGCTTTAGCCTGGGCAGCCCCTCTGTGGGAACTGAATGATCCAGTGGTTTCTAGCCTGTCTGGCTTCTTGAAACTTTTTCGGAATATCTTTGAAGAACCGGCTCGTGTCTCTTCAGCGGCCAGCGCCCTTCTACGTCTCCGCCAAGAGTCTGCTTCAGTGGGACAGTACGCCCTTAATTTCCGCATACTGTCGGCTGAGTTGAGCTGGAACAATGAGGCCTTAGTCGCAACCTTTTTGCATGGCCTTTCTGATAGAGTGAAGGATGAATTAGCAGGAAGAACCATCCCCACTGATCTGGACGGAGTTATCTCCTTGTGTAACCAGATCGATATTCGCTTTCAGGAAAGGACCCTAGAAAAGCGGCGCCAGCACTCCTTGGTCCTTAGTCAGCCTGAGCTCCCCTCTCCTCGACCCGTGGAGCATCTCCTGCCAGCTGAGGAACCCATGCAGCTGGGCAGGACCAGGCTATCCCCAGAGGAACGTGCTAGGCGCAGAAATCTAGGCCTGTGTCTCTACTGTGGGGGCAAAGGTCATTTTCGTGACACTTGCTCTCTTTGTCCAGAAAAACGTTTGGGTCCACTTCATCTGGAAAGTGGAGTATTGGACCCAGAAATATCACCTTCCCCTTCTCGTCTTCTGCTTTCTGTGTTCCTTCATGTTGGTGCTTCTTCTCATTCGGTCTCAGCATATCTGGATTCCGGAGCCGCTGGTAATTTCATGGACTGGGAAATCGCATCTTCCATGAGACTTACTCTTTTGCCCCTCACCACGCCATTGGTGGTCTTGGCGATTGATGGTACTGTTCTCCCAGGGGGACCTATCCGCTTCCAGACCCTCCCTGTTAAGATGTCGGTGGGTACACTCCACCAGGAGTGGATATCCTTCCTTATCTTACCCAAGGCCTCAACGCCTATAATTTTGGGTCTCCCATGGTTACAGCTCCATTCTCCTCATGTGGACTGGACTACTGGACAGATCCTGGCTTGGGGTCCCTCCTGTTCCTCGTCCTGCCTACCCAAGGTTGCCCCCTGTGAATCTGAGCCGGTCATTCATTCCAGGTTGCATAACCATTTACATTTCTCTGTCCCTAACCACCCTTGGACGCACAGCCAGGCTAGCTTGTCTACAAGTCCTGCAGTCGCTACGTCTTGCGATGCGATTCAGGTAGTCGCTACACCTGACTCAGCTATTCACTCTGCCTCTGTACTAGTTATGCCAGTCCAGCCCATGCCCAGTGAGCCTCTTACTTTTTCTTGTTCGGGACATTCTGCTTGTCCTTCAGCTATTCAGCTTGACTCCGGCGACATGTCACCTTCTAACCAACCTGACTTCAGGGTTCCACTGACATCTGCCCAGTCTGATGGCCCTGTGCAAGATGACCAGTTCCCCTTTAAGGGTCTAGGGGACCCTCCTCAGATTCCTGTTGATCCTCTCATGCCCTTGCTTATTCCTAGAGAGCCTTTGGTCCTCAATAGATCTTCTTGTCATCTCCCTACCTCGTTTTCGGTCTCTGAGGATAATTTTAAGTACGAGGTTAGACAAGTTCTGGATTCTCGGCTCTGCAGAGGCATTCTTCAGTACCTTGTGCATTGGAGAGGTTTTGGTCCTGAGGAGGCGTCTTGGATCGCTGCATCTGATGTCGCTGCACCTCATCTGTTGAGAAGGTTTCATCAGAGATTTCCCTTTAAGCCTGGGTCCAGGCGGGGGAGGGCCCATAAGAGGGAGGGTACTGTCATGGATATGCATTAATGTCTGTCTGCCATCTTACCTTCCTCCTCATGTGTTCATCTAGAGACCAGACCTCCTTCACCTGGCTTCCTTTATAATCTCCTCCCAGCCTGACTCCACCCCAGGCCCTATCACTGAACACTATATTAACCTGTGCACTGCAAGCCTGCTTTGCTGATCAACGTGTTTGTTAGGCATTGTGTGTTTGGGTTCCTGCCTGCCGTGTGCTACGTCTGTCTCTCTGTTACGTTATTGGCTTGTCCCCGACCATCCCTGTCTGCTCGTGACCCTTGACCTTCGGCTCGTTCTTCGTTATCCTTGTCTGCTTGTGGCCCCTGACCTTCGGCTTGTTATTCGGTTCTCTCTATCGTGTGCTGCTGCTTCCCCTTATCCTACGGGGCGTGAGTTAGGAAACTCCAGGGGCCGCGACCTGGTCCCAGCCTGCAGCGTAACATCCTCACCACTAGAGGCCCTGGAGAAGACCAGCTGGGTCTTAGACTCCGCGCCCTGGGGAATCTTGGCTCTCGCTTCCGTTGGGATCCCGGTTGTGCTCCTCTGGTCCCGCTTTCCACAACCACCCAGTTTCCTATCCACAGAAGCCAGCCATAGGGTTCACTACCTCGCGGTGCACTCCTGTCCCCCTACGGTGTGCATCTGTCACCTGGCCACAGGTGACCCTGACAACGCTGGAGCCACCAGAATCACTGGTTTCTTTTCTAACCTGATTCTGCGGAGTAATCGAGGTAACAATTGTGGCTGTGGGAATGCATATATCAGCTTGAACTGATCCCAAGGGAACACTAGGGCATCCGAGCCGCACGCTAGGGGATCCCTTGTCCAAGAGACAAACCTGTCCACTTTCGTGTTGAACCTGGATGCTAGCAGATCTACATTCGGTGTTCCCCACCGCTGACATATTGTCCGGAAAACCTCGGGATGAAGGGACCATTCCCCTGGGCATAATTGTTGGCGACTTAGAAAGTCCGCCTTCCAATTCTCCACCCCTGGAATGAATACCGCAGATATGGCTGGGACATATCTTTCTGCCCATCTCAGGATGTAATTTACTTCCCTTTGGGCTGCACGACTCCTGGTGCCCCCCTGACGATTGATATATGCCACTGCTGTGGCATTGTCTGACTGAACTCTGACAGGGGACCCTTGGAGTTTGGATGTCCATGCTACTAGGGCATACCGGGCTGCTCGTATCTCTAAGAGATTGATGGGCAGGGCCTTTTCCGCATCCGACCATCTGCCCTGGAGAGACCATTGCTCCAGTACTGCTCCCCAGCCTAAAAGGCTGGCATCTGTAGTGACCACCTTCCAAGAAATCGGACTGAAGGATTTCCCTCTTTCCAGATTCCGGGGAACCAACCACCAACGGAGGCTTCTGCGAACGGAAGGGGACAAGGACATTGGTACGTCCAGAGCCTGAACTTTTTTGTTCCAGGCTGACAGTATGGCCCTTTGCAACTTCCTTGAATGGAATTGACCGTAGAGTACTGCTTCGAATGATGCCACCATTTTTCCCAGCAGCCTCATGCACAGGCGTATGGATGGCTGTCTTTTTGAACCCACTAAGTGGATCAAATCTCTCAAAGACGACCCCTTTTCTCGAGACAAGAAAATTTTTCTCTGGTCTGAATCCAGCCTTAGCCCCAAGTATTCCAGACTTTTGACTGGTTTTAGGGCTGACTTGTCTCGGTTGATAATCCAACCGTGATATTCCAGATACTTGATTGTCTCGTGAACAACCACTTCTAGTTTTTCCACTGAGTGGTCTATCAGCAACAAGTCGTCTAGATATGCCATTATCGTTACACCTCGTGTTCTTAGATTGGCCAATAATGGGGCCAGAATTTTTGTGAACACTCTTGGTGCTGTGGCCAGACTGAAGGGTAAGGCTCTGAACTGAAAATGGCGCCCTTCTACTGCAAAGCGTAGAAATTTTTGGTGGACTGGAAAGATGGGAATGTGCAAATAAGCATCTTTGATGTCGATCGTGGCTAACCAATCCTCCCCTTGTAGGGCAGTGGCCACCGATCGGATCGACTCCATCGGAAAGTCCTGATATACAGGAATTTGTATAGCCCTTTTAGAATTAATATGGGCCTCCCGTCCGCGTTTGCTTCGGGACTGTAAAGAGGTTTGAGTAAAACCCGAACCCTCATTCTTCCAGGGGAACCTCCATAATTACTCCTTGGAGCAATAGTTGTTCTAGTGCCAACAGGAGGGACTCTCTCTTCCGGGGATCCCTTGGCACGTTTGACCTCAAAAATGGGAAGGAGGAGAGTCTTTTAACTCCAAACTGTATCCCAAACCTACTGCGGAGAGCACCTATCTGTCTTGATCGTGTCCCGCCAGGTCTCTTTGCGAACAACTGGAGTCCTCCCCCCACCCGACTGAGTGGGGGCTTCAATGATTTTAACTTTGGGGGAGGTTTTGTACCTCCCCTGACCCAGGGTTTCTCATTACCCTGCTACTGTCCCTGTTTTTTACCCCCGGGATTTGACCGAGGAGGCCGTCGGAACTGTTACACAGCCGATGCCCCAGGGACTGGAGAAGCAGGCCTCTTAAAGAGGGACCTCTAACTCTGCTTTTAACCGGCAAGAGCGTATTTTTACCGCTGGAAATTTTCTGGATATATTTGTCCAGGTTTTCCCTGAATAAGCGTTCACCATGAAATGGGACGCTAACCAGCCATTTTTTACAGGGAGCTTCAGCAGACCAGTTTCTGAGCCATAGGAGCCTACGCATATGTACTATAGACAGCGTAAGGCGGGAGGCCTGATGGACTGAATCCTCTATGGCGTCAACCGCAAAGCCTAAGGCTCTAGGTAGATCAGCTAGGGCAAAGCCTGCTGATCTGTCAAGTCCCTCAAGACCTGTTTCAACTGATCCTTCACTGCTTAGCAGACCCCAATAGCTGCTACTGCTGGTTGTATCACCAAGCAGATTTTCATAAGGACTCCAATCTTTTATCTATTGGGTTCTTGAACATTTGGACATTATCCACTGGACATGTCAGTGATTTATACATACAAGAGATGGCTGCGTCCACTGTAGGGACCTTCCATTTTTTTTTTTTTTTTTTGATGAACTTATCCTCCATGGGATAGACCACCGGAAATCTCTTGGGGGAATAAATATTTTCTCAGGACGTTCCCAATCCTGGTAAATGAGCCCTTTCAGTAAAGGGTGAAGTGGAAAAGAACAAACAGTCTGGGGGCTTCTAGCGACCCCAACGAGGATACAGTAGTGGTTGATGGTTCCGCAAGGTGCATTTTTAAATGCTGATCGGACCATGTTAGTCAGAGACTGAACCCATAATCTTTCAGCTTGAGATGCTGAGAAAGGGTTCCCCCACTGTTGATTCCTCTATAACAGAATCAACCTTATCCTGATCCCCTTCAGGCAGGTCGATCCCTGTATGGGACTGTTGCTCTGCTAACAGGCACTCTGAAGGAGGAGACGGAGATCGGGCGTGCTTTCCCTGACAGGGAGGCAGCGATAAATTTTGACAATCTCTCTCTAATCCTCCCAGAGCTGAGGAAAAAACCTCCTCTGTTACATACACAGGAGCAGGTGACTGAGGACAGCCACAGTACCAAGTACCCCTGCGGGGTCTCTACGGTCACTTACCTCTGAACTTCAGGGGAGACTGGTGCAGCAGGAGTATGCCCAAGATCCTCAGAGCCCGATGAGACCCCCTTCGCTTCCTGGAAGATTCAGTTCCGGAGCTACTGGACGGCATATTCCTAAGCCTAAAGCTGAGGTATTCCAGCCGTAATACACCACTTTTACTGAGAATAGTCTAGCACAATTGCTGCTATATCACAGTTGGTGTCTACTAATGTGCCTTTCTAGGGGATGCCTGTATCAACCGCTTACTGTATGCCTTTAAATGTTGCCAGCTCTGTCTCTGTACTTCATAGCCAGCTTACTGCAATAATGTGGCTTTTTAAAAACCTGCTGGGACGCCCGCACATGCGCAGAAGCGCTGCGGCGCGCACAGAGCGTCATCCCCCAGGCCCCGCCCCTTTTTCCGGCCACCTCTATATATAGAGGCGCGTGCACGCGCACGCGCGCGGCCACGTGCGCCTCGGCGCTAATTTTCAAACATGGAAACCAGGGACAGGAGCCAGGGCCCCCTTTGCCGCAGGCCGGGGGATAGACGAACACTGCAACATGGCAGAGGAAACAGTTTCCTGTAGGAGAACTCACCAGCTGCCTGGACTTTGCTCTCTGAGAAGAAACTAGTCCATATGACAAGAAAAACATTCCACAGCGGCCTCTAGTGGACAAACACAGGTACCGCAGTTTAATATACTAAACATATATAAAAAAACATTCTTTTTTTTTTTTTTTTCTTGACCACCATTAAAAATTATTAAATTTTTTTAGTAGTTACAGGCATGCACAGATATTAGCGGGAATACCGTTAGGTAACAGACAGAAAGACAAATTAGGCTTGGGGGTCCCCCAATAGAACCAAGTTCCTGGGGGCCCCCACTTACCTGTTCCCCGCCGCAGGACTTTGTTTGGTCCACAAAAGCCCAAACTTCACCTATCACGGCAGGCATTGTAATCAAACCTTCAGGGACCGGGTTCCCAAGGATTCCACTCCCCTGGACCTGTATAGCACCCTGCACAGAAAACATCTTGGTCGTGGGTATGACCAGAGCTCTGGATCCCAGGGTCCAGCTCTCCTAAGAGAAGCATTACAGGCAGAACCTTGCTCTTCTCTGCAAGGCCCGGGTACCGACCGTTTAGCTATGAAGCTTTTTTGGTCGGATCCGGAATAGCTTACTGAGGCCCAAAAGAACCTGTACCATGTTTCTTCTTGGCCAACACCTTAGACACTGGCAAAAAACTGAGGTGCTCCCGGATGGGAGGGGCTTATATAGGGGAGGGTACTTCCGGTTTTGGAAGTTGCCAGTGCCAGCACCTGACGGTAACTATATAACCCATTAGTAATGACTATGTCGCTCTGTGTCCCGTGATGTACGAGAAAGAAAATAATATGCAGAGTGTCATCTTAGTGTTGGTGGAGAACCCAGAATCACTCAGAAAGAACTTTTCCATTTATACTCTTGTAAAGTACTATACTGAGTCCAATGAACTACTAATACACTCAAATAAGGTGGGGACTAAGAAGTATCAGTAAAGTATACAGCGCCATTGCTGTGAACTATTTTCCTGATTGGAGGCTTATGCTCTGTACACACGATAAGAATTTTCTATGGGCTAAAATCTGATGGAATTTTCTGTCAGAATTCCGTTAAAGGTGTCTTCCATTAGTCTTGCATACACACTGTCAGGCTAAATTCCGACCGTCCAAAGCGCGGTGACGTAAAACACTACGATGAGCCGAGAAAAATGAAGTTCAATGCTTCCGAGCATGCGTCGACTTGATTCTGAGCATGCGTGGGTTTTTTCTCCGACGGAGAGTTGGAATTTCCCATAGGATTTTTTTCCATCAGGAAAATGTAAAACATGTTCTATTTCTAAAATCCTACGGAAAAAAGTCTGATGGGCCCACACATGATAGGAATTTCTGATGAAAAAATTCCATCAGACTTTTTTCATCAGAAATTCCTATCGTGTGTACAAGGCATTACTGTGCTATCTCAGTGCTCCCATCTTTGAGTTGTACTTCTCTAAAACATTGCCTGTTTGCAAGGCCTGCTGGCTGGAGTGTTTCTAGTTTGAAGATTCCAGACTATTTATAACTCCCAGTGTTGCCTAGTGCTTCATGTAATTCAATTCAGTCATAAAGGCCACCAGGCTGTGTTTCAATTGCTATTTTTTTTTTAGTTTACTGGGCATTTAGTGTGTTTTTTTAGTCATGTGCCATTGGCAGCAATATATGCTAGGCACGAGCATAGACATAACCCGATGAATTACTCATATTCAACCTATTCATCTTCTGCACCTGTCTGTCTTGCTTGGTAAATCCCTGTAGATGACACTATCATCCTCTGAACAACCACAGAATCTGAGCTTGTGATTATGTACAGTTGTGTATTCTTTGCTTCCAATATCCCATTGTCTCTGAGCCTACTGAAGCTTTTCCCACACTTATTGAAGCATGAGGGGGAGGCCAGAGTATCATGGCAAGAGGCTGGAAGCCACCAAAGTATCAATGTAAGAATGTTTCTAATCTGCCTATAAGGGAATTTGATTTAAAAATACTGGTAATTTTCTTGGCTAGCATTAGCAGTTTACTGACTACTTTTACTTGTTGCCTGGAGTTATTAATAATACATTGGTACATCATACTGTAATTACCTTAATCCTACTGACAGGGTTTCATGATGCTTTACTTTTCACTTAACAATACAGTGTTGTGAGGCTAAGACTTTAATCAAAAACCCCGTTTGTCCTCTTCTCCTGAATATGCCTCATGCCACGTACACATGACCGTTTTTTATGTCATTGAAAAAACCTTTTTCTCGACGTGATTCTTCTCAAGCCTGCCTTGCCTACACACTATCGTGGAAAAAATGCTTGAGTAAAGCACGGTGACGTACAACACGTACAATGGCACTATAAAGGGGAAGTTCCATTCGGATGGCGCCACCCTTTCATGTTAATAAAGTTTGATGAGAGACGATTTGCGCTTTTCAGCCTCGTACTTTTCAGTCCGTTACAGCGTGACGAATGTGCTATCTCCATTACGAACGGTAGTTTTACCAGAACGAGCGCTCCCGTCTCATACTTGATTCTGAGCATGCGCATTTTTTTTCACGTCGTTAAAGCCTACACACGGCCGTTTTTCATGACGAGAAAAACGACGAGGTGGAAAACGACGAGAAAAATTAGAGCATGTTCCATTTTTTTCATGGCCATTTTTCACGTCGTGAAAAATGCTCTGAATCCCACACACGGTCATTTTTAATGACCATTTAAAAAAATTGCATTTTTCTCGTCATTAAAAACGGTCGTGTGTACGCGGCATTAGAGGAAAGAGAACATTTTTTTACCAAGCTCTGCTCCTTTAAAAAGGATAATACCCTTCTCGGTGTGTCAGATGTTTGGAAGTGATAAGGACAGTGATGAATACCTTCTGAGAAACCTGTAAGCAGGGGGTGCCAGTCTGGCAGGTTGATATGAAGGCTATGCCGTAGTTTGAAGAGCGCTCATAGTGCCAGAATAGCAGCTTGTCCCTTGATGATAGCTCAGCTAGGAAGATCCAGACATCACTAGCATATTAACAGCATTCTGCTGCACTATAAATTTGGTCTGTTCTGTTCTTGGCTCCTCTTCTGTTTTCTTTATTCTCTTGCTGGAGGAGGCTCAGCACAGAGATAATGCAAGGATGCCACTTAACCCGCTCCCTGCTGAAAAGCTCTCAACTTTCAGATATTGATCTAATAAAAATGCAGTCTGGAGTTTTATCTGGTATTATCAATATTTCATTTTATGGACCTTTCACCACTCTATTTTAATCACTAAATTAGATCACATACAATATGAATAAGGCTGCAAAAACAATCATGATAATAATGGTACACTATTTTTGTGAACAAAATGACTTTCTGTGATCAGTCACTGAAACAAAATCCCTGACTATGTAATAAGTAATTTAGGATAGGAATCAGTTAGTATAGGTTTTTGCAATCAACTCCAGTGAATTGTGTATATTATCATACATTTTCATGGTTATGCTTTAATGTTTCACAATATATAGTTTTGACAAAGCTGAAGTATCAGTTTTAATTATTTATGTTTTTATAGATTTTTTATAGACTTGAAATTTATACTGCATTTGTTTATTGTACATTATTTTTCTTGGTAATAAAATATGGCAGGTAATTAAAAGGAATTTCCACTGTAGGTGGAAATATCATGTTTGGTCTCTGTGGAAACAGAGAAAAATACACACCTCTCAAACCTTCCTTGCATACACCCCTGATTTCCCTCATGTAATTATTTTTAAGTTCTCTATACTATTCATTATTCTAGTGAACATAACACTAGTAGCACACTTCAGTTATGTTGTTTTGATATGTTTTGCATAAATTTTGAACATGATATGCTCATTGCTTATATTCTGCATTGCACAAGAGCTGCTTGATATTTGGTCATTAAATAGGACCCGGACTGTGGAAGCTGTGCCCAAACAAATAAAGATAGAGGGCAACTAGTCAATCATCAGTAAGGCATTTGGTTCCCCTGCAGTAGATCTTTTTATATTACTGACTTACAATGCCTTGTTCTGCAGGTTCTGAGGCTGGGATTTGCTTCCTCTTGTCAGAGCTGTCTACAGAATAAATAAAGCAGAAGCAGGGAGATGCATGCAGTGCAGATTCCTGTCCAGGAAGCAGTGCAGTGAGGACATCACCGAATCTCATTTCCAGTTTTGTAGGACTAATAATTACAGGGAGCGGTGCCTCTCATACAGCCGATATACAGCTATAAGGAATTCAAGAAAAAACATACATTTTTTAGGTCATGTACCTGATGACGAGGTTGGCCTCTCTTGTATCTCCAGCCCAAGAAGCTCATAAAGTGGAACAGACAGTGCCAAGGGACAGGGGGAACAAGAGTGCTAGTAGATGTTACTAGCAAAACTTTGGATTGGAGATGCATTACTTGGAAGATCCAGCAGAACTTCAGGTCTAGAGAATCAGTCGGAAACAGCAGCACCACAGGGGGGAACCAAAAGAGGTTAGAGGCGAACTCCAATTGAGCCACAGATTCAGGAGGGAGGTGTCCAAATGGGATCCCAGAAAGCAGCCGACAGGAACACACATAGATGTTTGGAGCTGATTCTAGATGCATCCAGAGCTGACATTAAAGGCATGGAGCCAAATCAGAGACAGTAGCAGAGACACAGAGGTAACTGGGGTCAGTAGTGAGATGACAGTGAGATACAAAGTCATAAGCCGAATCAGAGTCATAGATGAAGCGAGGGTCAGGAAGTCATAAGCAGCTGTATAGATCAGAATCTGACATCAGGTCAGGGGAAAGCCGGGTCAGTAACAAAGACACAAGCAGCAGGACACAAGTCAGAACATAGAGCACAAGCTGAAGACCAGTGAGCACTGACACAGAGTTAGAGCGTCTTTTAACTAGGACATCTGATGGCAATATTGACTCTGGACTTGCACCCGCATCTGCACTTATGGACATGCTCCTAGCCACGATTCTATGTACAGAGTAGGGATGAGCCGAACAACCACCCCCCGGTTCGGTTCGCTGCACAACATGCGAACAGGCAAAAAATTTGTTCAAACCCACAAACACCAGTAAAGTCTATAGGACACGAATGTGAAAGATCAAAAGTGCTAATTTTGAAGGCTTATATGCAAGTTATTGCCATAAAAAGTGTTTGGGGACCCGGGTCCGGCCCCAGGGGACATGTATCAATGCAAAAAAAGTTTTAAAAACAGCCGTTTTTTCGGGAGCAGTGATTTTAATAATGCTTAAAGTGAAACAATAAAAATTAAATATGAATTTAAATATCAAGCCTGGGGGGTGTCTTTAGTATGCCTGTAAAGTAGTTACATATAGTTACATAGTAGGTGAGGTTGAAAAAAGACACAAGTCCATCAAGTCCAACCTATGTGTGTGATTATATGTCAGTATTACCTTGTATATCCCTGTATGTTGTGGTCGTTCAGGTGCTTATCTAATAGTTTCTCGAAACCATCGATGCCCCCTGCCGAGACCACCGCCTGTGAAAGGGAATTCCACATCCTTGCCGCTCTTACAGTAAAGAACCCTCAACGTAGTTTAAGGTTAAACCTCTTTTCTTCTAACTTTAATGAGTGGCTACGTGTCTTGTTAAACTCCCTCCCGCGAAAAAGTTTTATCCCTATTGTGGGGTCACCAGTAGTGATGAGCCGAACACCCCCGGGTTCGGTTCGCACCAGAACCCGTGAACGGACCGAAAGTTCGTACGAACTTTAGAACCCTATTAAATACAATGGATGCGAACGTTCAAAATCTAAAGTGCTAATTATAACGACTAATATGCATGTTATTGTCCTAAAAAGGGTTTGGGAACCCGGGTTCTGCACCAGGGGACATGTATCAATCCAAAAAAAAGTTTTAAAAACGGCCGTTTTTCGGGAGCAGTCATTTTAATGATGCATAAAGTGAAGAAAAAAAAATTAAATATTCCTTTAAATATCGTACCTGGGGGGTGTCTAAAGTATGCCTGTGAAGTGCCACGTGTTTCCCGTGTTTAGAACTGTCCCTGCACAAAATTAAATTTCTAAAGGAAAAAAAGCCATTTAAAACTGCTTGCGGCTTTAATGTAATGTCTGGTCCCGGTAATATGGATGAAAATCTTTAAGAAAAATGGCATAGCTACCCCATCACAGCCCCCCCCCCCCTACCCCAGCCCATTACCAGCCCCTTTGGGTCTTGTATGGATATTAAGGGGAACCCCGCACACAAAATAAAAAAGGCCCTATATACTCTGAACAGCCGTATACAGGCGGTGCATACAAGACAGGGACTGTAGGTTTGTTCTTATGTAGAATCTGTTTGTAATTTTGAACAGGTACATTGTTTAAGTGTAGCTCCAGCCAAAAAATCTATTTTTAAGCTTTTTGGAAAACATAGGGAAGGGTTATCACCCCTGTAACATTTGTTTTGCTGTCTGTGCAGTGTGCACCTGTTCAGAACAGTTCACCTCACTTTCCGTCCTAATGACAAATGTTTTTTGAAAATTTGCGGTTTTTATTGAAACAAGAATTGGTGATAAAGCATCAGTGGAGAGGAGACACGTTTTTTCCCATATTAACTCTTACAGGAGAGAATTTGCCTTCCTAGGGGTAGATTTCCTCTCACTTCTTGTTGTATCCTTCCGTTTGCAAGGAGGAGTCGTTTGTAAGTTGGATGTTTGAAAGTAGGGGCCTGCCGTATATACTCAGCTGAAATTTGCCCCTTACATGTTGGTGTTGCCACAACAATGTGAGCCCTCACAGTTACTCTTGGTGGGCGCATGAATGGGCCCTGCTGTGAATTATTAGATCAAGAATTGCAATTGCATGCCCCTGTTGAACAGGGGCTGAAAAATTGGGCCTTTGGTGGTGGTGGTGGTGGTGGTGTTGACACAACACTGTAAGGCCTCACAGTTAGTCTTGGTGGGCGCAGGAATGGGCCCTGCTGTGAATTATTTTTATTTTTTATTTTTTTTGAGGAGCATGGGTTTAGCTTTCCATTCCCAGTTCCCCATTTTCAATTATTTTATTTATTCTTTTTGATACGAGGAAATACAACATCATAATATACAATTATACAATATCCAAAAGATACATCCAGCTCCACATCCATTATTTCAAACACCTAACCAGTAGAAGTATCTAAAGCATGACCTCATATTCAAAACAGTGGCAAAAAAAAAAAAAAAAGAGGGGAAAAGAGGGAAGAAGAGAAAGAGAAAAAAAAAAGGGGAAAAAGGAGAAAAGGGAAGTCCGTCCCCCATTCTGTCTCTCTATGACCGTCAAAAAAAATGGCCGACTTTCCTTTTTCTAAATTACATCAATTAATGGGCTTAATGTTCGTTAATTCTTTCCTCCATCATTTCATTTTCGGAGAGGGTTTTCCTCTCATCCGAAGCCAAGAAGGTGTTCCAAGCATGCCAGGTCTCGGAATACCTTCTATGCTGTTTGGTGTGCAGAAAGAACTAGGTCTTCTAGTTTACTAATCTCTTGTACCTTACGAATCCACATCTCCATCGTCGGTGGTGATGGTGATTTCCATTTTAAGGGGATACATGCCTTAGCGGCATCTAAAAGGTGGGGAATGCTTGATTCCTTATATCTCCTGTCAGGTATCTGGTTAACATGTAAGAGGCAGAACACCGGGTCTTCTGGTATTATTAACTCTGTGCAAAATTGAAGACTCTGTTTAATCCCCTGCCAAAAACCTCTTAGCTTGGAGCAGTTCCAGAAAATATGTAGCATAGTGCCTTTATCTTTCTGACATCTCCAGCATCGATCTGAGACATCGGGAAACATTTTCCCCAGTTTCTCTGGTGTTCTGTACCACCTAGTAAAAATCTTGTAGTTAGTTTCTTGTGTTTTAACACAAGTTGATGTTTCATGTGTAAGCATAAGCATCTTCTGTTGCTGCTACGAGCTAAACGTCCTGCCCAGTTCCTTTTCCCATTCCTGAACACATTTCAGGGAGTAAGATTCCGATTGTGAAATTAACAATCCGTAACTTACGGATAGTGTATGCGATATTACTCCCTTCCCGTTGCGAAGTTTCTCGAATGTAGTAAGGGGTCTATCGAGCTGACCCGGATTCGGAAGAGTACAGAGAAAGTGAGTGATCTGTAGGGCATTCCAAAATTTTAATCTAAAGATATTTTCTTGTTCCATCAATTCCCTTATTGTAAGCCATGTTCCTGTATGACTGTAGTTAGATGCTTGAGTATATCCCATGCTCACTAAATGTCGAAATGCCCTATCTTCACATCCTGGCTGGAAGAGAGGATTGCCTAGTATTGGATATAAAGGGGAAATCCTAGGCTCTATACCCAGAGTGGGAAACAGGGTCAAACAAATTCTAGCCGTATTACCAAGTACCGGGTTTGTAGTCACCTCTCTAGGAAGTGCTGCATAACACCATGGTGCTCTGTTCAATAACACTGTTGACTGGGCATTTTCAATTTGTACCCACAATTTGGTCTCTTTATGTCTATTCCAGTCAATAACTCTATTCAAATGAGCTGCTTGGTAATACTTCCGTATATCCGGTACAGCCAGCCCTCCCTGTCTCTTAGTGAGCATTAGTTGTTTCCGTTGTATCCTGGGCTGTTTGTGTGCCCAAATTCAAATATTAACTTCTGAGACTTTAAAAAAAAACTTAAAGGGATACCTACAGGTAATGCCTGTATTAAATATAGGAATTTAGGGAGTATACTCATCTTAATAATATTACAACGTCCTAGCCAGGTATGAAAGCTAGAACTCCATTTGTCCAATAGGGTCTTGACTCTTTGCAGTAGAGGAGGAAAATTTAACTCATAGATCTTAGCTATATTACTTGGAAGTAAGGTACCCAGATACGTCAGAGCTCTATCTGTCCATTTAAACTTAAAGTCTTGTTTCAGCTGTATTATTGATGTGTGTGGTAAGTTCACCCCCATTGCTTCCGATTTTTTAAAGTTAATACAAAGATTCGAAAGTGTACCGTATTTCTCAAATTCCCTCATCAAATTCGGGATCGTAATCAAAGGCTTGGTAAGGGTAAACAGCATATCGTCAGCGTAGGCCGAGATTTTATATTGCATATTCCCTATTTGAATCCCTGAAATATCCTGATTGAGTCGCAATGTGCAAAGAAACGGTTCCAATGACAGGGCGAAAAGAAGAGGTGACAGAGGGCACCCCTGTCGCGTCCCGTTTGTAATGGGGAAGGGCTCTGATAGTATTCCATTTGCCCGTACCTGGGCAGTTGGACAAGAATAAATGGAGGAGATCCACTGTAGTATCCTGTTACCAAACCCTCCATGGTGTAGAACTGCCCGCATAAATTCCCAATTCACCCTGTCAAAGGCCTTCTCAGCATCCATATTAAGAAGTACACATTGCGTCTGTATTTTATTCGCTATTTGTAGTAAATTGATGACTTTTGTGGTATTGTCTCGCGCTTCTCTTGTGGGGACAAATCCCACCTGGTCTAGATGTATCACCTTTGGAACATACTGCTGGATCCTATTTGCCAGAACCTTGGTGAAGAGTTTAAGATCTAGGTTTAATAACGAGATTGGCCGATAGCTTCCACAGGAGGCTGGGTCTTTCCCCTCTTTAAGTATCACTGTAATATAAGCTAGTAGAGTATCTTTTGTTAAAGTTGCTGAAGACCCTAGCTCATTAAATAACTTAACCATATACTCCGAAAGGTAGGGGAATACGATTTTATAGTATTGGGCCGTTAGACCATCCGGTCCTGGAGCTTTCCCCATTTTCATGGTACCTACAGCGTCCTCCAGTTCTTCCTTGGTTATAGGAACCTCCATTTTGTCTCTATCTATTTCCGAAAGTCTTATCATAGATGAAGCCGAGAGATATAGGTCTATTTGTTCTTGTGTGGGATGTCTACTCTCTAAATTATAAAGTGTATGATAAAATTCTTGAAATTCTCGTACTATCTCTTGTGGTGTTGTTGCCTTAGGTTTGTTAGATGAGGTAATGTGAGGTATATAATTAGTTGACTTCTGATCTCTCAAGGTTCTGGCCAATAGTTTCCCGCATTTATCCCCTGATTCATATGAGAACTTCCTACATATCTGAAGGTCTGCTTTAGCCTTATAATAGAGAAGATCTGTGATTTGTGTTCGTTTATCTATGAGGTTTCTCTCCAGGGATATTGAGCGTGTCTGTTTATGTTTAAACTCCAGTATGGCTAGCTCCTCTAGTAAGTGTTTTAGCTGTTCTGTGCATTTCTTTTTTATTCTTGCTCCATGTTTTATCAATACCACGCGAATTACCGCTTTGTGTGCTTCCCAGATAATTCCTGGGTCGCAGTCTGGAGTATCGTTTGTATTGAAATAGAAATTTAGCTCTTTGATCACATCTTCTAAGACATCTTTGTCCTGAAGAAGGCTTTCATTTAATCTCCATTGGTTATGTCTGATTCGAGAGGGATCTTGTAGTTCATAAGTCAAAAAACTAGGTGCGTGGTCTGACCACGTGATCGAGCCTATTTTGGCCATTTTAACTGAGTGAAGTTGGGCGTGTGGAACAAGAAAAAAATCTATCCGGGAGTACGTTTTATGGGGCGGTGAGTAAAACGTAAAATCTCTTTCTTTGGGGTGAAGAAGCCGCCACACATCAATCAATTGATTTTTATGCATAATTTGTGCGGCTCGATTTCTTATACTAAGGGGAATGGATGACGCTCCTAAAGAAGTATCTTCTTTAGGGACTAATGCTATATTCAAATCTCCCCCTAAGATCAAATTCCTTCTGTGAATCCCATCAAGCGTTTAATCGCTTTATCTAGAAACGCCTCTTGAAGATAGTTAGGTACATATAGTGTTGCTAGTGTGACCCCTATATTTCCTATTTTACCCTTCACAAACAGATAACGCCCTGTTGGATCTCTCATGGAGTCTATATAAGTCCATGGTATTCTTCCTGCTAGAAGAATAGAGACCCCTTTTGATTTGGCTAAATGATTAGTCGAGTGGTATGCTATTGGAAATAAGCGACTTTTTAAGATCGGGATTTTGTCATCTCTAAAATGTGTCTCCTGTATGAAAGTGACGTCTGTTTCTAGGCGTTGCATATCATTTAGGAGTATCCTCCTTTTTTCTGCCATATTTAGCCCTTTAACGTTCAGTGATAATATTTTCAAAGTCTCCATTTTATTTTACGAACAAGAGAGAGAGATAGTGGACAGGGAGAAGAAGAGAGAAAAAAAAAACAACCCTCTTTATCTAATACAATTAGCTATATGCTAAAACAAAACGCTCACCGGCTAATCGGTATTTGAACGTCTACCTATGTGGGTGCGTGTGTCTGGAGTAGTTGGATGGATCAATAAACTGAGCTCCAGGTCCCTCCGTACTCCCTTGTTTACTCCCTTATTACTTATATCCAACGGCAAAAGATAAAACAAAACAAAGAAAGCGACCAAGAATGGAGAAGGAAAAAAATAAATAAATCAATACCGGCAGGCAATGTATTTATGTAGAGTAGCGAAGGGTGATGGAGAAGAGGGGGTGAAGAGGGGAGACAGGGGAGGGGATAGAGATGTGCATCATTAGTTATCATGATTGGTTATCATTAGTTATCTTCTTGACTTTATATTTATAAATATTATATAGCATCATACACCCTGAGATTACATATATCTCCTTATATACATATAGAAACCCTCTTTTAGCCTCTTAACCTCTTCAGATAGCCATCAGAGTGCAACATAAAAAAGCCACAAAAAAATAAAATAAAAAATAAGGCGATATAATATATACAATATATGTTTATCTTTTATGTTGAGGCTCATCCACTTTCCACCATCTATAAAGTTAATGTAACCATGGGAGGCTTCCTCCCCTCTCCCCTCCTCCCGCCTACCCTCTGTATTCCTCTATTCTGACTGTTAGGACTAATAAGGCTAAACCCAGTTCTCCTCCTCTCTCCTCCTCCTAATAAACTACGGAGAGAGGAGGAGACAGGGGAGAGGAAAAGCAAAAAAAAACAAAACAGAGAAGAGCCCCAACCTAATGCCCTATCATATCATATATGTATCTATTCCTGTTCTTCAATTTCATACAGGACAATATAATGACAATATAATGAAATATAAGGAGGTCTTGTTCATGTATTCTCTCTCCTCTTTAAACATCTAGTCTGCACCCAATCACCTCTACTAGACATACTTATCTCATATACCTGCTAAGCTTAACTATCTTATATTTATCTTGTATAAAAGTCAATGCCTACCCCTACCCCCCGTATCTTCAGATTCACCCCCCTCCCCTTCTACTCAGTCCTGGGGAGGGTCCTTCACTATATGCCGCCCTAAAAAACCCCAGCCTCTAAATAACTATATCACTAATTCCGTTGAGACTGCATTACTAATATTTTCCATCTTCTATACTAGGCTAAGGTCAGCCCTCTTTCTGAAGTTGTCCTAAAAAAAAAAAAAGGCTAAAAAAAAGCAGTGCAGAAAAAATAAAAAATAAAAAATAAAAATTTAGAGGGAACTCCCTTATGTTATTTGTGTGTTGATATGTGAATTACATGTGTTAGTATACGTGTACTACAATTAGCTCATTGGATTATTAATTGTGTTTAACTTATAATGGTGTGATTCTAAATCTAAGCCCCGAAATGGGGAAAAAAAAATAAAAAAATCCTAAAAGATAACAAAAAAGTGAGGGGGGGGGTAAAAAGAACACAAATACCTCCCCCTCTCCTGAGAGAAAAAATAAAATAAAAAATCTATTTTATAATAGCGTGATGATATAATAGTGATTAAAAGAAAAAAAAGAAAAAGAAACACGTATGTATCTGTGTCTGTGTATATATGTGTTATGTGTCATAATTTATATACCCATTCATGCTCCAGAGAAAAGAGAAAAAAAATAAAAAATAAAAATGAATTATTAGATCAAGAATTGTAATTGCATGCCCCTGTTGAACAGGGGCTGAAAAATTGGGCCTTTGGTGGTGGTGGTGGTGGTGTTGACACAACACTGTAAGGCCTCACAGTTACTCTTGGTGGGCGCAGGAATGGGCCCTGCTGTGAATTATTAGATCAAGGGGCAGAAAAATTGGGCCTTAGGCACTGGTGCCACAACACTGCAACCCAGTGGCGGCTGGTGCTCAAATTTTTTTGCCGCCACTGTGCCCATTAAACGCAGCCACTGTGCCCAAACGCCACTAGTTTGTCCCCAAATGCAGCCAGTTTCCCCCCCATATGCAGCCAGTTTCTCCCCCATAATGCAGCCAGTTTCTCCCCCATAATGCAGCCAGTTTCTCCCCCATAATGCAGCCAGTTTCTCCCCCATATGCAGCCAGTTTCTCCCCCTATATGCAGCCAGTTTCTCCCCTATATGCAGCCAGTTTCTCCCCCAAATGCAGCCAGTTTCTCCCCTATATGCAGCCAGTTTCTCCCCCATATGCAGCCAGTTTCTCCCCTATATGCAGCCAGTTTCTCCCCCAATATACAGCCAGTTTCTCCTCCATAATGCAGCCAGTTTCTCCCCTATATGCAGCCAGTTTGTCCCCCAAATGCAGCCAGTTTCTCCCCTATATGCAGCCAGTTTCTCCCCCATAATGCAGCCAGTTTCTCCCCCATAATGCAGCCAGTTTCTCCCCCAATATACAGCCAGTTTCTCCCCTATATGCAGCCAGTTTGTCCCCCAAATGCAGCCAGTTTCTCCCCTATATGCAGCCAGTTTCTCCCCCATAATGCAGCCAGTTTCTCCCCTATAATGCAGCCAGTTTCTCCCCCATAATGCAGCCAGTTTCTCCCCCAATATACAGCCAGTTTCTCCCCCATAATGCAGCCAGTTTCTCCCCCATATGCAGCCAGTTTCTCCCCCAATATACAGCCAGTTTTTCCCCCATAATGCAGCCAGTTTCTCCCCCATAACACAGCCAGTTTCTCCCCCATAATGCAGCCAGTTTCTCCCCCATAATGCAGCCAGTTTCTCCCCCATAATGCAGCCAGTTTCTCCCCCATAATGCAGCCAGTTTCTCCCCCATAATACAGCCATTTTCTCCCCCATAATGCAGCCAGTTTCTCCCCCATAATACAGCCAGTTTCTCCCCCATAATGCAGCCAGTTTCTCCCCTATATGCAGCCAGTTTCTCCCCCACAATGCAGCCAGTTTCTCCCCCATAATGCAGCCAGTTTCTCCCCCAATATACAGCCAGTTTCTCCCCCATATGCAGCCAGTTTCTCCCCCAATATACAGCCAGTTTCTCCCCCATATAGCAGCCAGTTTCTCCCCCATAATGCAGCCAGTTTCTCCCCCATAATGCAGCCAGTTTCTCCCCTATAATGCAGCCAGTTTCTCCCCCATATGCAGACAGTTTGTCCCCCATAATGCAGCCAGTTTCTCCCCTATATGCAGCCAGTTTGTCCCCCAAATGCAGACAGTTTCTCCCCTATATGCAGCCAGTTTCTCCCCCATATGCAGCCAGTTTCTCCCCCATAATGCAGCCAGTTTCTCCCCTATATGCAGCCAGTTTCTCCCCCAATATACAGCCAGTTTCTCCCCCATAATGCAGCCAGTTTCTCCCCCATATGCAGCCAGTTTCTCCCCCAATATACAGCCAGTTTCTCCCCCATAATGCAGCCAGTTTGTCCTCATAATACAGCAAGTTTGTCCCCCCCAGCCCTGCACTTACCTTCCTCGAGTCAGCGCCGTCCTTCTTCCGTCCTCGATGTCTTCTTCCATCCTCGATGTCTTCTCCCGCCCTCGATGTCACTTCAGCCAATCAGGTTACTGGTAACCAGACCCGGTGAACCTGATTGGCCAGGGAACGCACCCCTGTGCATCCTCTCATTAGGTATTTAGAAGCCGATTACAGCCCTCAGGCTGTAGTCGGGAAGCCTATCAGAGCCTGTTGATGGCGCTTTAACGCACGCGGCGATACCTCACATGTGTGGTTTGAACGGCGTTTACATATGTGGGCGGGACTTGCATGTGTGCGAGCTACTGGAGACAGGGGCATTTTAGAAAAAAATATTTATTATTTTATTTTTTATTTTACTTAATTTTTTTTATTTTTACACTTTTTTTTTTAATTATTTTTTTGATCACTTTTATTCCTATTACAAGGAATGTAAACATCCCTTGTAATAGGAATGTGTGTGACAGGTCCTCTTTATGGAGAGATGCGGGGTCAATAAGACCCCACATCTCTCCTCCAGGCTAGAAAGGATGAGATCGGTGAAAAAAAATTCACTGATCTCATACTTACAGCCGCAATGGCGGCTTTGTTTACATTTGAGGACCCGGGCGTGACGTCATCACATCGCGCCCGGGCCTCCGACGGTCATAGAGATGACTGGTGACCATCTGGTCACCAGTCATCTCTATGCCTTCCATCCGGCAGATCGTTTCTCCGGGTCCCCGATCGCACGGGAAAGCCCGGAGAAGCACCGGGTGGCGGCGGGAGGGGGGCATCCCCTCCCGCCGCCTATAAGAACGATCAAGCGGCGAAACCGCCGCTATGATCATTCTTATGGTGCACAGAATCGCCGGCTGAAAAGATGGATATCTGAATGATGCCTCTAGCTGCAGGCATCATTCAAATATCCCCACTGAAAGTCCAGGACGTCATATGACGTCCTTGGGCGGGAAGTGGTTAAACAGGGGCTGAAAAATTGGGCCTTAGCCACTGGTGCTGGTGCCACGACACTGCAACCTCTCCCAGATACTCTAGTTGGAGTGCAGGAATGAGCCCTGCTGCAAAGCATTGCATAAAAAATTGTAATAACACGCCCCTGTTGAACAGGGGCTGAAAAATTGGGCCTTAGCCACTGGTGGCGGCACCCAGAAACAAAAATGTTCTTCCAAGCTATCATCATCAATCGGATCATTGAGGAGGAGGAGGATAGTCAGTCAACATAACAGGCCAGTCTCTCAGCATCAGCATCAGTCTTGAAGGGATGTGACATTTGAAAATAAATTAGTCTGTTATATCAGCTTCAGGTGTTTGGTAGCTGGTGGTGATCCAAGACTGGTTCATCTTTATGAAGGTCAGTCGATCAACAGAGTCGGTGGACAGGCGCACCCTGTGATCCGTGACAAATCCTCCAACAGCACTGAATGTGCGTTCTGAAAGAACGCTGGATGCAGGACAGGCCAGTAGCTCAATTGCATACTGTGCAAGCTCTGGCCAGTGATCCATCCTCAAGACCCAGTAAGCCAGAGGATTTTCGGTGGGGAAGGTGTCCAAGTCTGACCTTGCCCCTAGGTATTCCTGCACCATGTATATCAGACGCTGGCGATGGTTGCTGGAACCGATCATACCTTGGGGCTGCGGACTAAAGAATTGTCTGAACGCATCGGTCAGACGGCCACCTTCCCCACCGCTCCTTCTTTGACTGACCGAAGCCTCAGCAACTCGTTGTCCAGGACCAGGAATTTGTAACCTCCCAGTCTCTGGGAACGCGTTGCACAGACCTTTCTGCAAGGCCTCCCGGAGTTGTCTCATCCTCTGCTCCCTCTGCGACGGTAAGATAAGGTCCGCAACCTTACCCTTGTACCGTGGATCAAGGAGAGTGGCCAGCCAGTAATGGTCCCTCTCCTTGATCCGAAGAATACGAGGATCCTTCCGCAGACTTTGCAGGATCAGGGAGGCCATGCAGCGTAGGTTAGCTGAGGCATTCGGTCCAGAGTCCTCTGGGTCACTAAGGACGACATGATTCGCAGCCACCTCCTCCCAGCCACGTACAAGTCCACTGGTTTCTTGGGACTGTAAATCATCCCTAAAAGACTGCTACTGATGATGCTGAGTGCCAGGCTCCACCTCCATGCTGACACAATCCTCCTCCTCCTCCTCCTCCTCTTCTTCCTGTGCGATGGGTGGGACAGAAGGAACACTGTCTGGGTCAAGGGGGCCTTGAGAGGCAAGGAAGTCCTCCTCTTCCTGCCTCTGTTCTGCCTCAAGTGCCCTGTCCATTATTCCACGCAGCGTATGTTCCAACAGGTGGACAAAGGTACAGTGTCACTGATGCATGCACTGTCACTGCTCACCATCCTCGTGGCCTCCTCAAATGGTGCCAGGACAGTGCATGCATCCCTGATCATGCCCCACTGGCGTGGTGAAAAAAACCCGAGCTCCCCTGACCCTGTCCTGGTGCCGTAGTCGCACAGGTACTCATTGATGGCCCTCTGCTGCGTGTGCAGCCGCTGCAGCATGGCCAACGTTGAGTTCCACCTGGTTGGCATGTCACATATAAGGCGGTTAAGGCGGTTCTTGGGCAGGTTCAACTCCTTTTGCAGCTCAGCCAGGCAAGCACTGGCATTATAAGATCTGCGGAAATGTACACAGACTTTCCTGGCCTGCCTCAGGACATCCTGTAAGCCCGGGTACCTGCCCAAGAACCGCTGCACCACCAGGTTAAGGACGTGAGCCACACAGGGCACATGGGTCAGTTGTCCCTGTCGAAGAGCAGAGAGGAGGTTGGTGCCATTGTCGCAAACTACCATTCCTGGCTTAAGCTGGCGTGGCGGCAACCACCTCTCGGCCTGCCCCTGCAGAGCAGACAGAACCTCTGCCCCAGTGTGGCTCCTGTCCCCCAAACACACCAGCGCAAGCACGGCATGGCATCTTTTTGCCTGCGTACTTGTGTAGCCCCTTGAACGCCTACGGAGCACCGCTGGTTCCGAGGACAAAGCACAGGAAGAGGCCATGGAGGAAGAAGAAGAGGAGGGGGTGGAGGACAGAGGTGTGTCACAACCAGTAGTAGCATTTTGGAGGCGTGGCGGTGGAACAACCTCCAACACTACTGCACCTTGTCCTGCATCCTTCCCAGCTGCCAAAAGAGTGACCCAATGGGCCGTGAAAGAAAGGTAACGTCCCTGTCCATGCCTGCTGGACCATGAGTCAGCGATAATATGCTAGACCAAGACATTGCCTTCCACATGCCGGTAGAGAGCCGGAATCGCCTTCCGTGAGAAAAAGTGGCGTTTGGGAACCTGCCACTGAGGAACCGCACATTGCACAAACTCACGGAAGGGGGCCGAGTCTACAAACTGAAAAGGCAGCAGTTGAAGCGCTAGCAATTTAGCCAAGCTAGCATTCAACCGCTGGGCATGTGGATGACTGGGAGTGAACTTCTTTCGATGGTCCAGCAGCTGGGACAGGGAAATTTGCCTGCGAGTGCCCGCAAGTACTTGGCTGTGACACACCTAATTCTACACCTTCATTCCTCTCAGTGCAGGTTTCAGAGAGGACTGAAGGTATAGTGGGGTTGGAGATCCCAGCTGATGCGGTGCAAGAAGAGGTCCGCTTTGTTCTTTGGTGTGGGTCTTTAAGGTAGGCTTGCCAACGAGCTGCATGGCAGGTCAACATATGTCTGGTCAAGCATGTGGTGCCCAAGCGGGTGATGTTTTGGCCACGCAATATACGCTTGAGACATATGTTGCAAACAGCAGCTGTGCGATCTGATGCACTCGACTCAAAAAAGGCCCACACCAAAGAACTTTTTGAATAACGGGCATAGGCAGCGCCCTGCACAGGCGGAGCTCTGCGGTGTGATTCTGTCGGTGTGCTGCCCTTACGCTGGCCCCCCGAGGGCATCCTGCCTCATTGGAGATGTGCCTCCTCCTCATCCTCCTCCTCCTCTCTTCTATTAGGCACCCACGTGGAGTCAGTGACCTCATCATCCCCTCCCTCCTCATCACTGGAGCCAATCTGGCAGTATGCTGCAGCTGCTGGAACATGACTGCCAGATTGGTGTCCTTCTTGAGCATCCCCTCTCTCTGCTCTCACACTACTGCCTTCCTCTAGCTGGGTATCATCATCAGACCCTTCGAAACGCTGGGCATCCTCCTGGAGCATGTACCCAACACTGTGCTCAAACAGTTCGGGGGACTCCTCAGGAGGACATGGTTGGTCCAGGGAAGGAGTGACTGATGATGACATTGATACCAGGGAAGAGGACGCTTTGGCAGCTGCTTTGCCAGTACCCTGAGCCTGGGTGAGAGAGGATGAGGAGGATGAGGAGGGCTTGGTCATCCACTCTACCAAGTCTTCGGCATGATGCGGCTCAACACGTCCAGCTGCCGAAAAGAAGGACAAGCGTGTCCCATGGCCACGTGCTGATGGCGATGCACCGCGTCCACGACCAGCACTGTTGTCTCTAGACACAGAGCCTGCTTGCCCTCTTTTATTGGCTCCTGACTGTCTGCCTCTCCTTGTTTGCCTTCCAGACATTCTAATGGCCTGCAGGGAAATGGGAAAACCAGCAATAAGGCCTAGCTTCAGGAGTATATTTTGCAGGAATCACACTACGCTTGCTGTAGGTGCTGCAAATGCCTGTTGGTGTAACACACCAGGAAAAAGCAGCAATACAGGCTAACTTCAGGTGTAATATGATCAGGAGGCACACTCCGCCCGCTGTAAGTGCTGCAAATGCCTGTTGGTGTAACACACCAGGAAAAAGCAGCAATACAGGCTAACTTCAGGTGTAATATGATCAGGAGGCACACTCCACCCGCTGTAAGTGCCACAAATGCCTGTTGGTGTAACACACCAGGAAAAAGCAGCAATACAGGCTAACTTCAGGTGTAATATGATCAGGAGGCACACTCCGCCCGCTGTAAGTGCCGCAAATGCCTGTTGGTGTAACACACCAGGAAAAAGCAGCAATACAGGCTAACTTCAGGTGTAATATGATCAGGAGGCACACTCCGCCCGCTGTAAGTGCTGCAAATGCCTGTTGGTGTAACACACCAGGAAAAAGCAGCAATACAGGCCAACTTCAGGTGTAATATGATCAGGAGGCACACTCCGCCCGCTGTAAGTGCTGCAAATGCCTGTTGGTGTAACACACCAGGAAAAAGCAGCAATACAGGCTAACTTCAGGTGTAATATGATCAGGAGGCACACTCCGCCCGCTGTAAGTGCTGCAAATGCCTGTTGGTGTAACACACCAGGAAAAAGCAGCAATACAGGCTAACTTCAGGTGTAATATGATCAGGAGGCACACTCCGCCCACTGTAAGTGCCTCAAATGCCTGTTGGTGTAACACACCAGGAAAAAGCAGCAATACAGGCTAACTTCAGGTGTAATATGATCAGGAGGCACACTCCGCCCGCTGTAAGTGCCGCAAATGCCTGTTGGTGTAACACACCAGGAAAAAGCAGCAATACAGGGTAACTTCAGGTGTAATATGATCAGGAGGCACACTCCGCCCGCTGTAAGTGTCGCAAATGCCTGTTGGTGTAACACACCAGGAAAAAGCAGCAATACAGGCTAACTTCAGGTGTAATATGATCAGGAGGCACACTCCGCCCGCTGTAAGTGCTGCAAATGCCTGTTGGTGTAACACACCAGGAAAAAGCAGCAATACGGGCTAACTTCAGGTGTATAATGTGCAGGAGGCTTAGCAACAATGACACTGACACTGTCCCCTGCCTATCCTTCTCTCTCCCTGCACACAAGGTTTATCAAAGTATATGACACTGACACTCTCCCTGCCTATCCTTCTCTCTCCCTGCACACAAGGTTTAGCAAAGAATATGACACTGATACTGTCCCCTGCCTATCCTTCTCTCTCCCTGCACACAAGGTTTATCAAAGTATATGACACTGACACTCTCCCTGCCTATCCTTCTCTCTCCCTACACACAAGGTTTAGCAAAGAATATGACACTGACACTCTCCCTGCCTACCCTTCTCTGTCCCTACACACAAGGTTTAGCAAAGAATAGATTTGACACTGTCCCTGCCTATCCTTCACTTTCCCTGCTCCGGAACACACTACACGAGGCCGCCGTGCTGGCGGCCTTTTATACTGTGGGGCGTGTACTAAACCCCCTCAGCTATAATTGGCCACAGGCATCCTGCCTGTGGCCAATCATTGCTCTCCTCGCTGCCGGCGCTGTGATTGGCCAAGCATGCAGGGTCACAGTGCATGCTTGGCCAATCACAGCGCCGGGATTACACTGCGATGGCGCAGTGTATTGTGGGCCGTTCGCGTCACTCGAATTTGGCGCGAACGGCCCAAATCGTTCGTTGTTCGCCGAACACGCGAACAGCCGATGCTCGAGTCGAACTTATGTTCGACTCGAACACCGAGCTCATCCCTAGTCACCAGTATGGTATTTGTAAATTGAAATCATATCCCCTCTCAAGCGTCTCTTCTCCAGAGAGAATAAGATCAGTGCTTTCAACCTTTCATCATAAATAATATCCTCCAGACCCTTTATTAGCTTTGTTTCCCTTCTTTGTACTCACTCCATTTCCAGTACATTCTTCCTGAGGACTGGTGCCCACAACTGGACAGCATACTCTAGCTGCTGCCGGACCAGAGTCTTGTAGAGCAGGAGAATTATTGTTTTATCTGTGGAGTTAATCCCCTTTTTAATGCATGCCAATATTCTGTTTGCTTTGTTAGCAGCAGCTTGGCATTGCATGCCATTGCTGAGCCTATCATCTACTAGGACCCCCAGGTCCTTTTTCAATCTTAGATTCCCCCAGAGGTTCTCCCCCATTGTATAGATTGCATTCGTATTTTTGCCACCCAAATACATTATTTAAAATTTTTCTACATTGAACCTCATTTGCCATGTAGTTGCCCACCACATTAATTTGTTCAGATCTTTTTGAAAGGTTTCCACATCCTGCGGATAAGTTATTGCCCTGCTTAGCTTAGTATCGTCCACAAATTAAGAGATTCCCCAGTTTACCCCATCCTCCGGGTCGTTAATGAACAAATTAAACAGGATTGTTCCCAGCACAGAACCCTAGGGGACCCCACTACCCACCCCTGACCATTCCGAGTACTCCCCATTTATCACTACCCTCTGAACTCGCCCTTGTAGCCAGTTTTCAATCCATGTACTCACCCTTTGGTCCATGCCAACGGACCTTATTTTGTACAGTAAATGTTTATGGGGAACTGTGTCAATTGCTTTTGCAAAATCCAGATACACCATGTCTACGGGCCTTCCTTTATCTAGGTGCAACTCACCTTCTCATAGAAGGTTAATAGATTGGTTTGGCAAGAACGATTCTTTATGAATCCATGCTGATTACTACTAATGATACCGTTCTCATTATTAAAATCTTGTATATAGTCCCTTATCATCCCCTCCAAGAGCTTACATACCATTGAAGTTAGGCTAACTGGTCTGTAATTCCCAGGGATGTATTTTGGGCCCTTTTTAAATATTGGTGCTACATTGGCTTTTCTCCAATCAGCTGGTACCATTCCAGTCAGTAGACTGTCAGTAAAAATTAGGAATTAAGGGTTTGGCAATTACTTGACTGAGTTCCCTAAGTACCCTTGGGTGCAAGTCATCTGGTAGCGGTGATTTATTAATGTTAAGTTTCCCAAGTCTAATTTTAATTCTGTCCTCTGTGAACCATGGAGGTGCTTCCTGTGATGTGTCATGAGGATAAACTGCAGTTTTGGTTACTGAAGCCCCCCGATTCCCTAGTGAAGACTGATGCCGCATACACACGACCGTTTTTCACAACGTTAAAAATGCCATTTTTTAAATTGGGCATTAAAAACGATCGTGTGTAGGCTCCAGAGCATTTTTAACGACGTGAAAAATGGGCTAAAAAAAACGAGAACCTGCTCTATTTTTTCACGTTGTTTTTCACGTTGTTCTTTTTAACGTCCTGAAAAACGGTAGTGTGTATGCTTTTACGAGGGGAAAAAAACGCGCATGCTCAGAATCAAGTATGAGACGGGAACGCTCGTTCTGGTAAAACTAGCGTTTGTAATGGAGATAGCACATTCGTAACGCTGAAAATTATTGAATCGTTTAATGCAGCGCATTCATTTCTTCTTTATATAATGCTACAATAATGAACTTCTTTTGCTAATGATATTCCGACCGAGTTATGACAAACTTGTTTATTAGTAATTTTTAGTGATCTCATGAATTTTATTTTTTGTTGGTAAGCCAGATCTCCGTAATAATTTATAAATTTATTTAAAATATATTAATTAAAAGATCAGCCTTTTTTGGGGTAGATTTTGGAATCTTTTTTCTTTTTGTTTTTTTCTTTTGTGTGTCAAGTTACCACACCAACATTATAAATTTGTATTATTTCCCCTCAAGGAGGTTGGTGTCCCTTGTTAATTATAAAATCTATTTTTTAAATGTCCCTGCCTACTCACTAGCAATCTCTCTTTTTGAATTAAAAACACATGGTCAAGTATTTACTGTAAATAAAAAATCCATTTATTCTGGCACATAACAAATTAAAGGGGAGGGCAGCACTGGAGACCCTGCTTGAATTTGTGCATCCTTTGGACCCCACAGCAAACATCAAAGAATAGAACACCAAAATATGTTTTTTACAAATAAAAAAAAAAGATTAGGAGCACAATCTTGTCCTGGACCCTCAGAGATCAGGAACAGCAGCAGGTAAGTGAGATATATGTCCCCAGTCTGTGGTACTAGAACAGTCTGTGCCTTCTGTCAGACCATCCATAAGCAAGGCCATTATTTCTTTCTCTCTGTAGCCTTCTCTCCAGCCTCCTCTCCAGCCTTCTCTGCAGCCTTCGTTAAGCGCTTCCTCGGAGGCTGTGTCTCAGGAGGAGAGCTTGTGGCAGGAGGAGGAGTAGGAGGAGGAGGAGTAGGAGGAGGAGGAGGAGGAGGAGGGACGACCTCTGCTAGGCCAGTGAATTGGGTTAGTTCGCCCAGCAACCCCCTGTTGATGACCTTCAACATTAGGTTCTCACTAAAGAGCCGTTGTCTAATGTCCATTCTGGCTAGTTTGTGTGCCAGTACTGCGGAATAGCCCTCTTCAACGGAGGGGGGCTCTCTGAGGACCGCAGTAGCCTCTCGAATAAAGGCACGTGTTTCCTCCTCCACCTGCCTAACCCTCCTGGGCATTCTTGTTTGAATTTTGAGGGGAGGCATCTGGGTTCTGGTGCTGGGCCCTGCCTCCTCCTGTGAGCCACTGTGACCTGCCTCCTCCTGTGTGCCACTGGGCCCTGCCTCCTCCTGGTCCACAACTTCACCCTCTTCCTGGCTCAGCTCTGGCTGTGTATAAAAAAGGGACATAATTATATTTTTTGCTTCATCAATCACACATATTTTTCACCTCATCACATTTGCAAATTGAATGCAAAAAGAAATTCAAAAGACAATGATTCTGACCCCTGCATTTTTTATTCTTGTCCCCATCAATTTTGACCACTACTGTCTATTGATATTTAAAACACTTTTTTTTCAAGCATTAAATAGTTAGCAATAGTAACATCTATTTTACATCATTACTTTTATTACATATAAATCTTGATATCAATACTATACCTGGCTCCATGTGTCCAAATCTGGCTCCTCAAGGACTTCTGGTTGTTCCTTCAAAGAAGGCAGAGCTGGGTTGCAAGGAAGGCTGGAGGGTTGGCTGCAGGGAAGGCTGGAGTGTTGGCTGCAGGGAAGGCTGGAGAGACATCTGGGGGGAAGGGTTGAAAGAGAATCCCTGATTTCCAGATGGTCATCCAGAAAGCATAATTTGCTGTAGTACCACAGACTGGGTTTATAAACTTCCTCTGCTGCAGCTCCTGACCTCTGGGATTTCAGGACCATATTCCGCTGAGTCCTATATGTGCCCCTAATGGTAGAAATTTTGATGTTCACATCTTGGATGGTTGCTGTGGGGATCTGGGTCTTGACAAATTCTAGCAGGCTCTCCAGTGCTGCCTTCCTGGCTGCTTTATTTTTATTTTTTGCTGTTTTGGTTTGCCAGAGAACAGGAAGTTCCTTCCATCTGTCCAGGAACTCCCCCATAAATTCTGGACTTTTGAAAGCCTGCATGTTTGCTGAAAGTCAAAAACAACACAAAAATACTAGTGTCAGTCAAGACTCTTCAAATAATCTTTAGGACCATATATAGGCCACAATCTCATCAATTGATGAAACAAAAATCTGAAAAATGTTACGTACCTTCGTTATCACGTTCGTTGCTAACTCCTTCTTCCGCATAATGAACGTAGTTACGACACATGCGTATTAGCTTTATATACACTGCGCATGTGTGAAACTCTGCACGTTTTCCCCCGCCCCTGACGTTCGATATAGTACTTTCCCCGCCCCTTCTCGCTCGTCGTAGTGCTACACAACATGGCGGAGACTCAGGTGGCTGAGATTACATCAACAGAGGATGAAATTCCTGAGGAACCAAAGACCCGATCCCGGAGATATAAGGCATCAAACATGACATTCAAGGAAATGATGGAGATGGTCGCCATTTTGAGGAGGGAGCCCGACCAATACAAAAGAATAAAGAAAGTTATAGGAAAAAGTAAGTAATTTTCATGTCTTTGAACTTCATATTATTATTACTTGCATGTTGCTGCATGTGTTTTTCTTTAATGTAGTACAGTTAAAGATGGCAACTTTCATGTTCGTGGGCACAGTAATCGGTCGTAGTAAACCTCTTTCGTACGTTCACTTAATAATACAATGTTTTTGGCTGATACAGCGTTTATAAAAATGTTACCATGCCTATTTTGGTGAGATGTTTTTTTGGACATGATGGTTGAATAGATTTTTGGGGAACTATATTTTCAAAATATAAGGGTATGCATTGTAATATAAAGGAGAGAATGCTCAGCAGCTGGTTAAACATCTGGACTCAGTAGACATGTGCACACTGAAATATTTCGTTTTTGTCCGAAAAATAAATTTATTTAGTTACTCCCAAAATTCGTTTTTATTTATTTCGTTTTTCGTTAGAAATTGCATTCGTCCGAAAATCTGAATTAATTAAGGTCGAATCTGTCATTGAAGGCTCATGGTGTCTGTCGAATGTTCAAAGAAGATTCGACGGAGCAGTGAAACTGTACAACGCTGCAATCATACATTTGCGGTCGAATGTTCCGCCCACAAGCTATAGAAGAATTCTAATGTTGTATGACTAGTAATAATTATATTTATTCATTACTATTACTAGTCAACCAACATTAGAATTCTTCTATAGCCTATGGGCGGATGCATTTGACCGGAAATGTACGATTGCAGCGTCGTACAGTTTTGCTGCACCGTCGAATCTTCTAACTTTCGATGCTTTGTCGAATCTTCGTCATTCTAGCTATTTTACTGCTCCTCCTCTTTGGTTACAATCAGCCAATAACATTCATCATCAACTTTATTTTTATTTTACTTCCCCCACCCAATTCCAGCAGTGATCTTTTCTCTCTATGTCGAATCTTTTCTCTCTATAACAACAAATCTTTTCTCTCCTATGTCAAATCTTTTCTCTCCTATGTCGAATCTTTTCTCTCTATAATGTCGAATCTTTTCTCTCCTATGTCGCATCTTTTCTCTCCTATGTCGAATCTTTTCTCTCCTATGTCAAATCTTTTCTCTCCTATGTCGAATCTTTCTCTCCTATGTCGAATCTTTCTCTCCTATGTCAAATCTTTTCTCTCTATAATGTCGAATCTTTTCTCTCCTATGTAGAATAATCTTGGACTAATAGAGTTAAGGTTAGGCACATTCGACCACAGGTTCGATAGACACAGATTGTTATTGTCAGCGTCACGTCAAATCTCCTATCTATATCGAACTGTTGTAGCAACGAAAACGAAAATAAAGCATTTGTTTATGTCGGATCTTTCGGTTTTCGGATTCTGTGCTTTCGTTTTCGTTTGTTAAAACGATAACGAAAATAGCTGAAATTCAGACGAAAATGCATTCGGACGAAAACCAATGCACATGTCTAGGACTCAGTAGCACTAGTGTGGCCCAACAGAACAACCTTTTTAGGGTGTCACACACAGGTGAAACAGTGTATATACTTGGGGGTGTTTCCATGTGTGAAACTTGATAAAAATATCTAGATATGTTCATAGGCGTGCGCACAGGGTGTGCCAGGTGTGCCCAGGCACACCCTAATCACCCTTTGCAGCACAGATTTCCCCTACTGCCCTGGCTCCCTCATTCCCCCTGCAATGCTACCAGCTTCGCTCCTCTCCTGCCAGCTGTTGCTGCGAGGATGTTTTAGGATGAGTGGAGGAAGGGGCCGGTAAATATGTAATTGACCATCCCCTTCCCTTTCTGAATGAACATCGTGAGTGATCAGCAGTGTGTGTTTGAGCTTTGGGGTGCACACCCTAATGCAATAGACTGCGCACACCTATGGATATGTTCCTGTTTTGGGTATGGATACAATCATGTGTTCAGCTTTGAACTTTGGCAAAAAAGACAATTGTACCACACTTCAAAAGAATGTTTCATATTCCTCTTTCAGGGCTGATTTTTTAAGTTAATTATTATTTATGAACTCAACTATACCTTTTTTTGCAATCTCAATAGGGCTTCAAAAAGGTTCTAGACATGAGCCTAGAAATCCCACACCTCCAACAAGAGACCCACAACCACATGATGTAGAGGAACGAGAAGGGGAGATAGTGGAAACTGGCACCACAACAGGTCAGTGTCATACACCACAGATTCACGTAATAGATGTAGACCTGCATATTTTTACTACTGTACATGTTGTTTTTGAAATTTTTAGGTGCTGTTCTGCCTGAAGACCAAGAAACTTTTACAAGAAAAAATAAAGGGAGACTTGATACAGATCAGGCAAAATACCAAGCGGGTGGAGCAAAGGCTACAAAATATCATGGCTGTGCTTGGGCGGGTTTAATTTGTTGGCTCAAAATAACTTTGAACTTGCTTTGTTTTATAAGGTTATTTTTTGGTTTAATGTTTAAATAATAGTACATGTAGAAATTTTGAAGCACCATTTTTGTAAAGTTTTTTAAGCATGCCTGTTCATGCGTTTTACCCCCAAAAATATTTAGTAAGACTCCAAATTTAAAACATACTTTTGTAAAAAAATAATAATAATAATAATGTGCAAATAGTAAAAAGATTTTAAAACACAAATGTGTGGCTTATTATATCAATGTTGGCCAAAGTAAGCAAAATTATGTTTTGTGTTTACACTGAGACAATGATGGGTATTTAATAATGGAAAATACACATGGCACTACAAGTGCACTAGGAGAACCTAGGAGAAAGATAAAAGAAACACAACCAAAAAGACAAGAAAACATTTTTTCAGCAGAAATATTTTTTCCAAAAAAAGATTTAAGGTTCAACAGGCATATCAATGGCCCCCCTACCCACAAAATATTCAAGATATTGTTGCCACACATCACAGCCGCTTGTGGGGGCCAAGCCTGGACGGCCAGCTTCCAGGGCCACCAAATGATTTCCGTCCTGTATTGAGGCCTCAGGCCCACCAAAAGATAGATAATTTGGGGAATGTACCCTTAAGAAATTGTGGAGGACACAACATGTCATTACCACATGGTTCCATTTGTATTCGGCAAGATGGATGGAAGTCAGGAACAAGCGGAATTGGCTGACCATGATGCCAAAGGCATTTTCCACCACCCTTCTGGCTCTGGCCAGCCGATAATTAAACACCCTCCTCTCAGGGGTGAGGGTTCTTTGAGGAAATGGCCTCATAAGATGGGGACCCAGGCCAAACGCCTCATCCGCGACAAAGACGAATGGGAGTCCCTCCACATTCTGGTCTGCAGGTGGCAATGCCAGCTCATCAGATAGGAGCCGTTGGCCAAACTCAGTCTGAGCAAAGACTCCTCCATTGGACATCCGTCCATTTTTACCCACATCCACGTAAAGAAACTCGTAGTTGGCCGACACCACTGCCATCATGACTATACTGTGGAACCCCTTATAATTATAGTAATAGGATCCCGAATGGGGTGGTGGCACGACCCGTACATGCTTGCCATCGATGGCCCCTCCACAGTTTGGAAAGTTCCATCGCTGGGCAAACTGAGATGCCACATGCTGCCATTCCTGTGGCGTAGAAGGGAACTGTGGAGTTAACCAAAAAAAATAATTAATACTTTCATACAGAAACATTGCAAGCAGATTAGACAAAATCATTCATGGCCAACATCAGGATAAAGTTAGATTTTTGGATGATTTGAAACCAAAAAAAAAAATATATAACAAAGATTATCACTGTCACTTATCAAAATTATCACCCCCTCTGATGAGCCATTTACTAAATTTTATGGGGGGGGGGTTGAAGATGAGTTGGGGACCTCACAAATCAAGGCTGTAGCACTCTGTATGAATTTAAAGAAAATATAACATTCATAAGAAAGCTTTAGGGGGCGTTTAGGGTAAAACACTACAATGGAGCAGACACAAAAAAAAAGGGAAGTGACTAGGCTAGGTGGGTATGGGCCCAGGATAGCATGCCAGAGAGGTTAGTTAGGGGAAATATGCATGTAGACAAAAAAAGGAGCATAAAAAAATTACAGCATGCATGGGGAGAAAGGGGACATTCACAGCATATTACAATCATGGTAATTAGGGACTGATGAAAGAAATATTAAACATTATTAAGCATTAAATACATCGAATGTGATGTTAAAGGAGAAAACTTACCTTAATATAGTCCTCCTGCAAAACTTGAAGGATGGCAGAACAAGTCTCTGGTATAATGATCCCCAGAGCCTGAGGGGAGATGCCTGTTGAGAACTTGAGGTCCTGCAGGCTTCTCCCAGTCGCCAGGTATCGCAACGTGGCGATGAGCCTCTGCTCAGCAGTGATGGCTTCCCGCATAACGGTGTCCTGCCTGGTAATATAGGGGGACACCAAAGCCAACAGATGCTGAAAAACGGGGTCAGACATCCTGAGAAAATTCCTGTAGTCCTCAGGATTATTCTCCCTGATCTCCCGCAACAAAGGCATGTGACAGAATTGGTGCCGCTGGAGCAACCAATTCTTGGTCCATGAACTCCTCCTCACCCTGTTCATGGACTGGAGTCGGGATAAAGAAAGAACCCCAGCTCCAACTACAGCACGAACTCTACGACGAGTACGTAGCCGCAACATGGTCGGCTGGTCAGAACGAACTAAAAGAACACACGGAAAAACAGCAAGGCCTATGAAGAACGAGCTGAAAAACAGTAACAAGCGGACAAGAACGGACTGAATAAACAGATACGAACTGACTACAAGCACTGAAAGACAGATACAAACCCACAAGCACAAACTGAACTCCACAGAACGATCTTAAAAGCACGAAGACTGAAAAGCGCGAATCGTCTCTCACCAAACTTTTACTAACACGCGGTAACACGAAATTAGCAAAAGCGTCCCAAAGGGTGGCGCCATTCGAAAGGAACTTCCCCTTTATAGTGCCGTCGTACGTGTTGTACGTCACTGCTCTTTGCTCAAGCGTTTTTTTAATGAACGTGTGTATGCAAGACAGGCTTGAGAGGAAACAAGAAAAATCACGTCGAGAAAAACGTTGTTTTATAAAATGACATTAAAAACGTACGTGTGTACGCGGCATGAGGAGAAGAATACATTCAATACCTTCGCCAGCTCCCCATCCTTTGTAACCAGATGTCCTTCCTCATTCTTTATGGGGCCAATATGGTCTGTAGCGCATCTTTCCCATGTTTATAACAGTGCCAGAGCTAAATGAAATTTCTAAAGGAATTTTTTTTATTCAAAACTGCTCGCGGCTGTAATGTATTGTTGGATCCCAGCAATATAGATAAAAATACCACCAAAAAATGGCGTGGATGTCACCCCCAAAATTCATACCAGGCCCTTCAGGTCTGGTATGGATATTAAGGGGAACCCCGCACCCAATTTTTTTTTAAATGGCGTGGGGGTCCCCCAGGTCACCAGGCACTATATACTCTGAACAGCAGTATTTATACTATACGGCCTGCCCTATATACTCTGCAAAGAATTGAGCCTTAGGTGTTGGTGGTACCAGAACACTGTAAGCCCTCGCAGTTACTCTTGTTGGGTGCAGGAATGGGCCCTGCGTTGAAATAGTATATCAAAAATTGTAATTACATGCCCCTGTTAAACAGGGGCAGAAAAATTGGGCCTTTGGTGGTGGTGCCACAACATGGTAAGCCCTCACAGTTACGCTTGTTGGGCACAGGAATGGGCCCTGCGTTGAAATATTATATCAAAAATTGTAATTACATGCCCCTATTCAACAGGGGCAGGAAAATTGGGCCTTGGGCGGTGGTGGTGGTGCCACAACACTGTAACCCCTCACAGATACTCTTGTGGGGCGCAGGAAAGGGCCCTGCGTTGAAATATGTATTAGAAACAGTACACCACGGAATGCACTGTAGATATAGGATATAGGCTACACTGGATGCAGAGTATATATATATATTGTGACAGCAGGAAGGTAAAGTCACCTGGTTGCATCCAGGGGGGTAGATATATTTCGCCCAGATTCAGGCTTTACGCCGATTTATACAGCTAGGTGGAGAGTTGTATAAGCCCAGCTGAGACTAGTGGGCTCATGAATGACTCATACCTCTAGGGAGAGTGCTGGGCGTCGTGAGGCAGGGAGTTGATGAGACCAGCTGAAGCCTGTCAGTTCGTTTAAGGCCTCTATAAAAACTCCCAGATTCATTAGATGTTAGCTCATGCCTGGAAGCAGACCTGTGTGGACTGTCTAGGGAGAGTGAACCCCTGTGCGGTGAGAGAAAGCCTGTGTGGCTATATTTTGCTTGGACATTTAAAACCAGGGACTAGGACAGCACTAGGCTGATCCCAGTTGTTAGTTAGGAAACCTGTATGTTTAGTCAGAGGTCAAGTTGACCAGGATTTATTTTGTTTGTTTCTTTTGCTTTGCTGTGTTTTTGTCACTGTAAATAGAAAATAAACGGCACCTTTTTGATTTTGAAAACCACAACCTCCGTCTGCTGGGCCTGTTTTTGTGTGGGGAGCCCATCCCGGGGGTCACACACACCCGCTGCCGAGCTAACCCCCTCACAGTTGGTGGAGAACCAGTGGCAGTTTTTTTTTAAGCCAGCATGGAGGAGATACTGAAACAGCTGGCTCTAGCAAATGCCAATCAACAGCAGACAAATGCAGGTTTGCAAAAGAGCCTTGCAGCTCAACAACAGAACTTCGCAGCCCAGCAGCAAGCTCATCAACAGAGCCTTGCAGCCCAGCAGCAAGCTCACCAACAGAGTCTGGAAGCTCAGCAACAAGCCCAGCAACGATCTGAGGCCCGCTTCATAGACCTATTACAGAAGCAAGAGCAGAGACTACAACAAATGGAAGCAGTAATGCAGCAACGTCCGCAGACCAGTGAGGAAAGCCGTCCCACTAATACCGCGTCCTTTGGGGTGAGTCGTTTATTGACAAAAATGACTGGAGAGGATGATCCAGAGGTATTTTTGACCACGTTTGAAAGGACTGCTGAAAGAGAAAAGTGGCCTGAGGAGCAGTGGGCTGGACTGGTGGCTCCTCTGTTAACGGGTGAATCGCAGAAAGCTTACTATGACCTAGAGCCTGACCAAGCAAAAGACTATGTGATGCTAAAAGCTGAAATATTGGCAAGGCTGGGTGTCACCCTGGCTGTCCGGGCTCAGCGTGTGCATAACTGGACTTTCCAGCTTGGAAAACCCCCCAGGTCTCAAATGTATGATCTCATTCACCTGAGCAGAAAGTGGCTACAGCCAGAGACTTTGTCCGCACCAAAGATTGTGGAACGTGTTGTAATGGATCGGTTTTTGAGAGCTCTTCCTACTGCCATCCAAAAGTGGGTAAGCCATGGAGACCCAGAGACGGCCGATGGTCTTGTGGATCGTGTGGAGAAATACTTGGCTACAGAGAACCTGACGGCCTCTTCCAGAGACACTCGGACTTTCCACCCTAAGACCAGACCATCCCCAGGGGCGGATAAGATGATTCCAAGGGGTAAGGGTGGAGAGAGTGAGAGGGTGGGAGCTCTACCCCAAGTTTGGCGAGAACAGCCTGGGAAATCAGCGGCTCAAGAGGCGGCAAGAAGGATCATTTGCTACCGCTGCCGGCAAGCGGGACATATTGCAGCAAATTGCCCGGTTTTGGAGGAACCCATGCAGTGTGACTTTCTGACGGGCAGACGTCAGTCGCTGTGTGCGACAGTCGCATGCACTGCCATTCGGGGAATTGAGAAACATTTATGCAAAATGTGTATTAATGGTAGAAATGTTGTGGTATTGCTGGATTCAGGTAGCCTTGTGACCCTGATAAAGGCTGAATTAGTTAAAACAGAGGTCTCTGGGAATAGCAAGGTAGCTGTTATTTGTGTGCATGGGGACACCCGAGAGTATCCAGTGACTACAGTGTGTTTCGAGACCCCCAAAGGTACCCTTTCTCATCCAGTGGGCTTAGTGTCTCAGTTACCGCATGACGCCATTGTGGGAAGGGATTTTCCGAAGTTCTGGGAACTGTGGGATGATCCTGAGCCCCCCACTGGTGCCCCTATGTACCAGGAATATGATAGCCAGAACTCCTCTGAGAGTGGTGAGGACTCTCCCGAATTTCCCTTGTCAGTATTGGCAGGGGAGACTCAAGAAACTGGAGAGGAGCCCACCTCCTCAGACGAAAACCTACCGTCTGTGGAGTTTTCTGATCTTGAGGTTCACAGGGAAAACTTTGCCACAGAACAGTTGAAAGACCCCGCCCTAATAAAGGCACGGGAAAACGTAGTGAAAATAGATGGCGAGTTAGTGAACCCAGATAATACCTGCACTTACCCATACTTCAGCGTAGAGAAGGACCTACTGTATCGGGTGGCAAAAAGGGCAGAAGAAACCGTTGAGCAGCTTGTGGTGCCCAAACCTTACAGGAAGTTGGTGTTGGAGTTGGCCCATGGGCACATTCTTGGAGGTCATCTGGGGACAGAGAAAACCCGAGAGAGGGTATTACAGAGATTCTATTGGCCTGGGGTGATGAAGGACATAGAAAATTATTGTTCCTCCTGCCCTGTGTGTCAGAGGTCGGCCCCGATGCCACACTTCCGTAGCCCGCTGGTCCCTCTACCCATCATTGAGGTCCCGTTTGAGAGAATCGCAATGGATTTGGTAGGTCCTATAATCAAGTCCGCTAGGGGGCACCAGTACATATTGGTTATAATGGACTATGCCACCCGTTATCCAGAAGCGATCCCTCTCAGAAATACCTCGGCCAAAACCATAGCCAAAGAGCTATCTCTTGTTTTTAGCCGGGTGGGTATTTGTAAAGAACTGCTTACGGACCAAGGTACACCCTTTATGTCCCGGGTTATGAAGGAGCTGTGTAAATTGTTCAAAGTGACGCAATTACGTACATCTGTGTATCACCCCCAAACCGATGGGCTGGTTGAAAGATTCAACAAAACCCTAAAACAAATGTTGAAGAAAGTGGTGGATAGGGATGGAAAGGATTGGGACTGTCTACTTCCTTATTTGATGTTTGCTATTAGGGAGGTGCCCCAATCCTCTACGGGATTCTCCCCCTTTGAGTTACTGTATGGGAGACACCCAAGAGGGCTGTTGGATATTGCCAAGGAAACTTGGGAAAGTGAGAGTTCTCCCCACAGGAGTGTGATTGAGCATGTCGCCCTGATGCAAGATCGAATTGCACAGGTAATGCCCATCGTGAAGGAACATTTGGCCCAAGCGCAGTTGGCACAGCAGAGAGTGTACAACCGTGGAGCCAAGACCCGTACCTTTTCCCCGGGGGATAGGATATTGGTACTTGTCCCTACGGTTGAAAGTAAATTCCTTGCCAAATGGCAAGGCCCCTACGAGATAATGGAAAAAGTGAGCGAAGTGAATTACAAGGTCAGACAACCAGGAAGGCGAAAGCCCGAACAGATCTATCACGTTAATCTGTTGAAAGCCTGGAGGGATAGAGAGTCCCTAGTCGCAGACACTTGGTCACCAGCTCAAACTGGTTGCGTGATTCCTGAGGTTGGAATCGCAGCCACCTTGTCACAACCCCAACAACAGGAGGTTAAGGAGTTTGTGCTTCGCAACAAGGAGGTATTCTCTGAGCTGCCGGGACAAACATCTGGGGTAGAGCATGACATTATTACCCCGCCCGGTGAAAGGGTGAAGTTAAAACCCTATCGGATCCCAGAGGCCCGACGGGAGGCAATACGGGAGGAAGTACAGAAAATGCTGAACTTAGGGGTGATAGAGGAGTCCCAAAGTGATTGGTCTAGTCCCATTGTGTTGGTGCCTAAACCGGATGGGAGCTGGCGATTTTGTAACGATTTTCGTCAGTTGAACAAAGTTACAAAATTTGACACCTACCCCATGCCACGTATAGATGAGTTGATCGACCGGCTGGGAACAGCCCGATACATGACGACTCTTGACCTCACAAAAGGGTATTGGCAAATCCCCCTGGCCAAGTCAGCCAAAGAGAAAACCGCATTTGTAACCCCAGACGGGGCGTTCCAATATAAAAGAATGCCGTTCGGGTTACAGAATGCGCCGGCCACATTCCAGCGGAAAATGGACCAGATGCTGAGGCCCCATCGGAAGTATGCTGCGGCTTACCTGGATGACGTAATTGTCCATAGCACAGATTGGGCCTCACATCTGCCAAAAGTGCAAGCAGTCCTGGACTCTGTTCGGGAAGCAGGGTTTACGGCTAACCCCAAGAAGTGTACCATTGGGCAGGAGGAGGCCAAATATCTTGGGTACACCATTGGGAGGGGAGTAATAAAACCCCAACTCAACAAAGTCGAGGCCATCCAGAGTTGGCCACGTCCCAACAGCAAGAAGCAGGTACGAGCCTTTCTGGGAATCGCTGGGTATTATCGGCGATTCATTCCCCACTTTGCTTCTAAGGCTGTGCCCCTAACCAACCTGACGAAGGGGAAAGGGTCGGTCATGATTAAATGGACCCCCGAGGCTGAGGCAGCATTCCAATTCTTGAAACAAGCCTTATGTAGCCAGCCAGTGTTGTACTCACCCGACTTCTCTAAAGACTTTGTCGTACAAAGTGATGCGTCAGATGTGGGGTTAGGAGCAGTATTGTCCCAGGTCTGGAACGGGGAAGAGCACCCAGTCATTTACCTCAGCAGGAAGTTGAAGTCCCATGAGGTAAATTACGCCACCGTTGAAAAGGAGTGTTTAGCGGTGAAGTGGGCTCTAGATTCCCTTCGGTACTACCTGCTAGGTAGGCACTTTGACATGGTTACGGATCACGCTCCGTTAAAGTGGATGGCTCAAAACAAGGAAACAAATAGAAGAGTGAATAGGTGGTTCCTGGCCCTCCAGGAATTCAACTTCACAGTAAAGCATCGCCCTGGCGTTCAAATGGGGAATGTGGATGCTTTGTCTCGAGTACATGAATGCCTGATTGCTGGTGTTCCAACCCCGAGGTTAAAACAAGAGGGGGGGGTATGTGACAGCAGGAAGGTAAAGTCACCTGGTTGCATCCAGGGGGGTAGATATATTTCGCCCAGATTCAGGCTTTACGCCGATTTATACAGCTAGGTGGAGAGTTGTATAAGCCCAGCTGAGACTAGTGGGCTCATGAATGACTCATACCTCTAGGGAGAGTGCTGGGCGTCGTGAGGCAGGGAGTTGATGAGACCAGCTGAAGCCTGTCAGTTCGTTTAAGGCCTCTATAAAAACTCCCAGATTCATTAGATGTTAGCTCATGCCTGGAAGCAGACCTGTGTGGACTGTCTAGGGAGAGTGAACCCCTGTGCGGTGAGAGAAAGCCTGTGTGGCTATATTTTGCTTGGACATTTAAAACCAGGGACTAGGACAGCACTAGGCTGATCCCAGTTGTTAGTTAGGAAACCTGTATGTTTAGTCAGAGGTCAAGTTGACCAGGATTTATTTTGTTTGTTTCTTTTGCTTTGCTGTGTTTTTGTCACTGTAAATAGAAAATAAACGGCACCTTTTTGATTTTGAAAACCACAACCTCCGTCTGCTGGGCCTGTTTTTGTGTGGGGAGCCCATCCCGGGGGTCACACACACCCGCTGCCGAGCTAACCCCCTCACAATATATATATATATATATATATATATATATATATATTGTACAGGACGCCAAGGTTGGGTCCTGGACGGGTGCTATATAGCACCAATATTTGGGTTATGGTCCCTTTAATGAGTAGTAATGGTGCTCAGGAGGTCGCCCAGAATGGGTGAGGAGTTCCGGGCAAAATAAATAGCCCAGAGAGGACTGGCTTGCAGTCCTCTTTGTATTAATAGAAAGGTATTTGGGGCCCGGAATTTCGGAGGCTCTAAAGTGACATTCGGGTGGGATAGAGCCTCCACTCCTGACCACTGAGAGTCAGCACACAGGGGGTTAAGGGCTTCCAGGAAAACAGCTCATATAACAGGAAGTAGTGCTAGAGGTGTGAGAGAGGAGTATGACATAGTTGCCAACATTGGAAAAAAATTATCTGGGACACTTTTTTGCATGGAGGCGGAGCCTTGATATAATTAGGGGGCGGTGCATTCGTTTGTAGGCGTGTCACACCCTAATAGGAAAATGCGGTGTGCGAAAAATGGACGTGTTTACATGCGCGCATGGGCGCATGGGCGTGGCTTAAATGGGCGTGGCTCAGAAGGGGTGTGGTTGAAGTCCGAGAGAAAGAAAGAAAGGAAGAAAGAAAGAAAGAAGCCAGATCCTACACCACAATAGAAATGTGTATTCCAGAAAGTTTAACAAAATCGGCATATAAAGATACTCCAAAACACCTGTTGTTGGCGCTTCAATCATCCCGGCACCATGTTTGTTATGGTGTCAGGGTGATTGAAGCACATTATTTCTATTATTACATTGTAATATAAAATGAAATCATTCAACTCACCATAATGCCGAATCAGTGGAAGCGTGTCACCTGCCACCAGATGCCTCCCCAGCAGTCCGTCCTTGCATCAGGTGCCCCCAGAAGCAGAGCCCCTCTTTACAGAACTGTGTCCCTGGAAGCGGAACCCTCCTTTACATCTGGTGTCCCCGGCAGTGGAGCCCTCCTTTACATCTGGTGTCCCCGGCAGCAGAGCCCTCCTTTACATCTGGTGTCCCCAGCAGCAGAGCTCTCCTTTACATCTGGTGTCCCCGGCAGCAGAGCTCTCCTTTACATCTGGTGTCCCCGGCAGCAGAGCTCTCCTTTACATCTGGTGTCCCCGGCAGCAGAGCTCTACTTTACTTCTCTTCTGGTGTCCCCGGCAGCAGAGCCCTCCTTTACATCTGGTGTCCCCGGCAGCAGAGCTCTCCTTTACATCTCATCTGGTGTCCCCGGCAGCAGAGCCCTCCTTTACATCTGGTGTCCCCGGCAGCAGAGCTCTCCTTTACATCTGGTGTCCCCGGCAGCAGAGCTCTCCTTTACATCTGGTGTCCCCGGCAGCAGAGCTCTCCTTTACATCTGGTGTCCCCGACAGCAGAGCTCTACTTTACTTCTCTTCTGGTGTCCCCGGCAGCAGAGCCCTCCTTTACATCTGGTGTCCCCGGCAGCAGAGCCCTCCTTTACATCCAGTGTCCCCGGCAGCAGAGCCCTCCTTTACATCTGGTGTCCCCCAGCAGCGGAGCCCTCCTTTACATCTGGTGTCCTCCAGCAGCGGAGCCCTCCTTTACATCTGGTGTCCCCCAGCAGCGGAGCCCTCCTTTACAACTGGTGTCCCCCAGCAGCGGAGCCCTCCTTTACATCCGGTGTCCCCCAGCAACGGAGCCCTCCTTTACATCTGGTGTCCCCCAGCAGCGGAGCCCTCCTTTACAACTGGTGTCCCCCAGCAGCGGAGCCCTCCTTTACATCCGGTGTCCCCCAGCAGCGGAGCCCTCCTTTACATCCGGTGTCCCCCAGCAGCGGAGCCCTCCTTTACAACTGGTGTCCCCCAGCAGCGGAGCCCTCCTTTACATCCGGTGTCCCCCAGCAGCGGAGCCCTCCTTTACATCTGGTGTCCCCCAGCAGCGGAGCCCTCCTTTACAACTGGTGTCCCCCAGCAGCGGAGCCCTCCTTTACAGAGGCAGCTCCACGGTCCATGATGATTTCCCGGTGTCGTGCCGAGAATGGTTCCCCCGCCGGATTCTGTTCCCCCTGGCACTCAGCTCCTATCGGAACTCCGCCTCCCCAGCCCTGTACATTGCCGCTCCCTCACGAATGCTCATAATACCGCCCCCGCCTCGCTTTCTCATGTGTGAACACAGAGAGGGAAGAAGCCGATTGGCTGCTCCTCTCCTCACCACTGAACACAAGAGGAAATAATCCTTGTGTCTGCAGCAGCGGCCATCTTTTTGTAGCCTGCCGTTTTTTTACCCAAACATTCCCGATTTTCCCGGCGGCTGGGACAAAGGCAAAATTCCGGGAAAATAGGCGGGACAAAATAAATACGGGATGAGGGTCCCAAATCCGTGATTGTCCCGGGAAAAACGGGACTGTTGGCAACTATGGTATGAGGATTGCACCTGAGATGAGCTGTGTGTCTGCTAGGAGCTGGTAAAGTTCAGCAAGAGCCCTGGAAGTTCCCCTACAAACTGTATGTGCCTTTTTCTTTGATTTATACTTGTGCTGAAGACAAGCCGGACTTTGTTTTGATATTTTTCTGTGTGCTGAATCAAGCTTGTTTCTTTTGGTTTGTTCACGAATAAAAGCCTTTCTGCTCAAAGTACAATGGTTTATGCACTTAGTCCCGTGGAGCTATAACCCCCAAAGTTTACAACTGGTGCCTTGGATGCGTGCAAAGTGCATTTGCAGCTGCAAAAACCGTTTAAAACAAACTGACATTTAAAGAGACAGGGTGCTTATGGCATGTCTTGGGTGAAGTCAGCTCAGACATTGCAGACAGCAGACAAAGGCATGGAGGAGGTCATCAAGGCTTTGGCACAAGCCACTGTGACCCAACAGCAAGCCACTGCGGCCCAACAACAAGCTCTAGCAGAGGCAAACTGTCGCCATGAGGAAGCGATGGCTCAGCAGCAGGAAAGTACACGGCTGCTAGCCGCCCAGTTTACGGCCCAGCAGGGGTCCACTCAAGCACAGGTGGCCGCATTGCACGAGGCAGTACAGCGGCTGGCTCAGGAATGAGAGCAAGTGGTCGTTGCCGCTGGCAACCAAGTGTCCGTGAGAGCCACTCATTTTTTACAAAAGCTAACACCCAGTGATGACGTAGAAGCTTTTCTCACTACCTTTGAAAGGATAGCAGAGAGAGAGGGGTGGCCCCGTGACCAATGGGCTGGTATTATCTCCCCTTTTCTCACCGGTGACCCGCAAAAGGCTTATTTTGACCTCCCATCTGAGCACATCAGCGACTATGAGCGGCTGAAAGCAGAGTTCCTGGCCCGCCTGGGAGTGACCACAGCCGTCCGGGCTCAGAGGGTGCATCGCTGGCGGTACAAACCTGACCGACCACCTAGGTCCCAAATGCACGAACTAGTGCAGCTGGTGAAAAAATGGCTGCAGCCGGAAAAATTGTCGGGCCCACAAATGGTAGAACGGGTGGTGATGGATTGGTACCTGCGGTCCCTCCCAGATGACCTACAGCGCTGGGTAAGCCATGGAGACCCTGCAACTGCTGACCAGCTGGTTGAGTTGGTCGAAAGGTACACAGTGGTAGAGGACCTGCTTGGGCCTGCCAAGCGTTGGGAACCCACACCAAGGGCAACCAGACCAGCCACAACACCTAGGAGAGAAGCCCTGCCTGACATTGGAACCCGCAAACCTGCATCATCTTCCGCAGAACCACGAAGGTTGGGTCCCGTCCCACGGATGGGGGACCTACAGTGTTGGCGATGTCGGTCCTGGGGGCATACCCGGGCACAGTGCCCGCTGCAGGAGGAGACTGTGGGACCGGTCGGAGAAGCTCCTTCTATGTTCAAAGAGTGTGTGCCACTCATCTTGATCTGGCTGAAGGACGGTTCGAGTGTGAAGTGTGGGTGAACCACCTTCCTGCTAAAGCGCTACTGGACTCCGGTAGCATGATAACACTGGTACATGCCAGGGTGCTCGGGAGACTCGGCCCAGTGAATAAGACTCTACGGGTAGTGTGTATCCATGGGGACACCAGGGAGTACCCCCTGGTCCCGGTAACGGTTTCCTATGGCCATATTTCAGTTACACAAGAGGTTGGGGTGGTAAAGAGTTTAATACATGACATCATAGTGGGGCGGGACTGTCCACTATTCCTTGAACTATGGAACCAGGTACAGATAGGGCTGCCCGGAGAACTGGGGACACTGGGCCGGGAAGGGACAGAGTCTGAGGGATCCGGGCCGGAAACCCCCACAAATATGGAGCTACCTGTCACTGACAATAAAGTTACAGAAAATACTAATTTGTTTGATAATGTTTCTGTTCCAGGTCTTAAAACTGAGTGGATCTCTGAGGGGGGGGAAGTTTTCCCATTACAAGTCATGCTGGGGGAGGAAGATGAGGAGCTCTCTCCGGCTGAGGAGGAGGAGGGGGAAACATCTTCGAGGCCAGTGCATCCAGACCTGGATGTATCCAGGGGTGCATTTGGCACCGCCCAATTACAGGATCCTACCTTGATTAATGCTCGAGAGCAGGTTTCTGTAATTGATGGGGTCTCACAAGTGCCAGGGGCAGATCAGAGGTTTCCTCATTTTGCATTGAAGGGGGACTTGGTATATCGGGTAGCTGAGAGCCGAGGGGAAACTGTAGAGCAGTTGCTAGTTCCCCAACTATATAGGCGGATGCTCCTTGATCTAGCCCACAATGACACACTGGGAGGACACCTGGGGGCAGAGAAAACAGAGGCCAGGATAACCGACCGGTTCTACTGGCCAGGAGTGAAGGTCGAGGTTAAAAGATATTGTGCATCTTGTCCCATTTGCCAGTTAACTGCCCCAGTGCCCCACTATAGAAACCCTCTAGTACCCTTGCCAATTATTGAGGTCCCATTCGAGCGGATCGCTATGGATCTGGTGGGACCCCTGGTAAAGTCGGCAAGGGGCACCAATACATATTAGTCATACTAGATTACGCAACTAGGTATCCAGAAGCAATCCCTTTGAGGAAAGCTTCCTCTAAGGCCATTGCCCGGGAGTTGTTTCAAATGTTCTCACAAACGGGGTTCCCCAAAGAGATGCTGACGGACCAGGGCACCCCTTTTATGTCAAAGGTGATGGCGGACTTGTGTAAACTGTTTCAGATTAAGCAGTTGCGGACGTCCGTTTATCACCCGCAGACCGATGGCCTAGTCGAGAGGTTTAATAAAACCCTAAAGTCCATGTTGAAAAGAGTGGTCCAAAAAGACGGGAAGGATTGGGATATGTTACTCCCTGCCTTGTTGTTTGCCATCCGGGAGGTTCCACAAGCATCCACGGGCTTCTCACCGTTTGAGCTAGTGTATGGACGAAGGCCCCGGGGGTTGCTCGACCTAGTAAAAGAAACGTGGGAAAGTGAGTCCTCACCACATAAAACCGTGGTAGAGCATATCTCTCAAATGCGAGAGAGGGTGGCTAAGGTGATGCCGCTGGTGAGGGAGCACATGCAGAAGGCTCAGGATGCCCAAAGAAGAGTGTACAACCGGTCGGCTAAAATTAGACAATTTCAAGTAGGAGAACGGGTTGCTGTTCTAATACCCACGGTGGAGAGCAAATTCTTAGCCAAGTGGCAAGGTCCGTTTGAGGTAGTAGAGAAAGTAAGTGAGGTGAACTACAAAGTCCACCAGCCAGGGAAAAGAAAACCCTACCAGATCTATCACGTGAATTTATTGAAACCCTGGAGAGACAGAGAACAGGTATCTGCGGTGGTAGGGGTACAGTCAGGGGACCATGCAGGGATCGACCTGGTGCAGGTTGCTGCCACCCTGACTAGACCCCAAACCCAGCAAGCAAAAGAGTTTCTGCAAAGAAATAGGGTCATGTTTTCAGAATTGCCCGGGCTCACCAACGTCATCAGACATGACATCGTAACTGAACCCAATGTAAAAATCCGGTTAAAGCCTTACCGTATCCCGGAAGCTCATAGGGTGGCGGTATCTGATGAAGTTAAAAGAATGCTCGAACTTGAAATCATTGAAGAGTCACAGAGCGAGTGGTCGAGTCCAATCGTGTTGGTACCCAAACCCAACGGCACCCTCCGCTTCTGTAACGACTTTAGAAAACTTAATGAAGTCTCCAAATTTGATGCGTATCCCATGCCACGGGTAGATGAGCTAATTGAGAGGTTAGGTCCTGCTAGGTACATCACCACGCTGGACCTCACGAAAGGGTACTGGCAGATCCCCCTGACCAAGGAAGCCAGGGAGAAAACAGCCTTCTCCACCCCGGAAGGCCACTTCCAATACAAAAGGATGCCATTTGGTCTACACTCTGCCCCTGCCACGTTCCAAAGGGCCATGGACAAAATGTTGCGCCCACATCAACAGTATGCTTCTGTCTACTTAGATGACATAGTCATCTTCAGCACTGATTGGGAGTCCCATCTTCCCCGGGTTCAGGCAGTGGTAGACTCCTTGAGAAGAGCAGGGTTCACCATCAATCCGGAGAAGTGTGCCATTGGAATGGAGGAAGCCAAGTACCTAGGGTATATCGTGGGTAGGGGGTTGGTGAAGCCCCAAATGAGTAAGGTGGAAGCCATACAGGACTGGCCCCGTCCCCTAACCAAGAAGCAGGTCAGAGCGTTTTTGGGCATAGTTGGCTATTACAGGAGGTTTGTCCCCAACTTTGCCACCATTGCTGCACTGCTGACTGACTTGACCAAGGGCAGAAAGTCAGTGATGATAAAGTGGAATGCCGAAGCCGAGAAAGCCTTTCAAAAGCTTAAGACGGCATTATGCCAGGATCCGGTGCTGGTAGCTCCGGACTTCGCAAAAGATTTTGTAGTGCAGACAGACGCTTCAAGTGAGGGATTGGGAGCAGTCTTGTCGCAGGAAAGCAATGGGGAAGAGCATCCCGTAGTTTTTCTTAGCAGGAAGCTGATGGCAGCTGAGAAAAACTACGCTGTGGTAGAGCGGGAGTGTCTGGCCATCAAGTGGGCTTTGGACTCCCTACGATATTTCCTCCTAGGTAGGAAGTTTCGCTTGATGTCAGACCACGCTCCTCTTACCTGGATGAGACAAAACAAGCACACCAATGCCAGGTTGACAAGGTGGTTTCTTTCTCTCCAGGAGTTCAATTTTGTGGTAGAACACAGACCCGGGAGACAACATCAGAATGCCGATGCCCTCTCCCGAGTCCATTGTATGATATTGAGTGGTGCCTCCAACACCTCCACGTTGAGGCAGAGGGGGGGGGATATGTACAGGACGCCAAGGTTGGGTCCTGGACGGGTGCTATATAGCACCAATATTTGGGTTATGGTCCCTTTAATGAGTAGTAATGGTGCTCAGGAGGTCGTCCAGAATGGGTGAGGAGTTCCGGGCAAAATAAATAGCCCAGAGAGGACTGGCTTGCAGTCCTCTTTGTATTAATAGAAAGGTATTTGGGGCCCGGAATTTCGGAGGCTCTAAAGTGACATTCGGGTGGGATAGAGCCTCCACTCCTGACCACTGAGAGTCAGCACACAGGGGGTTAAGGGCTTCCAGGAAAACAGCTCATATAACAGGAAGTAGTGCTAGAGGTGTGAGAGAGGAGTATGAGGATTGCACCTGAGATGAGCTGTGTGTCTGCTAGGAGCTGGTAAAGTTCAGCAAGAGCCCTGGAAGTTCCCCTACAAACTGTATGTGCCTTTTTCTTTGATTTATACTTGTGCTGAAGACAAGCCAGACTTTGTTTTGATATTTTTCTGTGTGCTGAATCAAGCTTGTTTCTTTTGTTTTGTTCACGAATAAAAGCCTTTCTGCTCAAAGTACAACGGTTTATGCACTTAGTCCCGTGGAGCTATAACCCCCAAAGTTTACAATATATACACATGAGACTGTATATATATATTAATACACCGCCTGAAGTGTATTAGAAACAGTACACCACAGAATGCACTGTAGATATAGGCTACACTGGATGCAGAGTACATATATATATATATATATATTAGACTGACTGTATATATATAAATCAAATACACTGCCACTAACTGAATAACCTGCCTGCTTAATCTAAATCAAGCTATCTCTCTGTCCACGCCAACAACACTACACACAGCCGCCGTGTAAGCAGCCTTATATAGTGTGGGGTGTGGACTTAGTCCCCCTGAGCCATGATTGGCCAAAGGCACCCTGCCTTTGGCCAATTATGGCTCTCTTAGCAGAGCGCGCTGTGATTGGCCAAACCATGCAGGTCAGGTGCATGCTTTGGCTAATAATCATACAGCAATGCACTGCGATCTCACAGTGGGGTGTTCCGCGACTAGGGATGAGCTTCGTGTTCGAGTCGAACATACGTTCGACTCGAACATCGGCTGTTCGATCGTTCGACGAAGATCGAACGATTTGGGCCGTTCGCGCCAAATTCGAGTGACGCGAACGGCCCACAATGCACTACGCCATCGCAGTGTCATCCAGGCGCTGTGATTGGCCAAGCATGCACTGTGACCCCGCATGCTTGGCCAATCACAGCGCCGGCAGCGAGGAGAGCAATGATTGGCCACAGGCAGGATGCCTGTGGCCAATTATTGCTGAGGGTGTTTAGTACACGCCCCACACTATAAAAGGCCGCCAGCACAGCGGCCTAGTGTAGTGTGTTCCGGAGCAGGGAAAGAGCAGCATAGGCAGGGACAGTGACTTTTATTTCTTTCTTGCTTAACCTGGATTCCTTTAGTTTAGGGAAAGAGAAGGATAGGTAGGGAGAGTGTCAGTGTGTTTTGTGCTTGTGCTATAGTGTGCTTAAAAAAAACATTTTTTCTAGGGACAGAAAACTGTAGGTAGGGAGAGTGTCAGTTTCTTTCACTGTGCAAGTCCTTGTTTCTAGGGACTGGGAAGGACAGTGAGTGAATTCTCCTTGTGCTATAGTGTGCTTAAAAAAAACATTTTTTCTAGGGACAGAAAACTGTAGGTAGGGAGAGTGTCAGTTTCTTTCACTGTGCAAGTCCTTGTTTCTAGGGACTGGGAAGGACAGTGAGTGAATTCTCCTTGTGCTATAGTGTGCTTAAAAAAAACATTTTTTCTAGGGACAGAAAACTGTAGGTAGGGAGAGTGTCAGTTTCTTTCACTGTGCAAGTCCTTGTTTCTAGGGACTGGGAAGGACAGTGAGTGAATTCTCCTTGTGCTATAGTGTGCTTAAAAAAAACATTTTTTCTAGGGACAGAAAACTGTAGGTAGGGAGAGTGTCAGTTTCTTTCACTGTGCAAGTCCTTGTTTCTAGGGACTGGGAAGGACAGTGAGTGAATTCTCCTTGTGCTATAGTGTGCTTAAAAAAACATTTTTTCTAGGGACAGAAAACTGTAGGTAGGGAGAGTGTCAGTTTCTTTCACTGTGCAAGTCCTTGTTTCTAGGGACTGGGAAGGACAGTGAGTGAATTCTCCTTGTGCTATAGTGTGCTTAAAAAAAACATTTTTTCTAGGGACAGAAAACTGTAGGTAGGGAGAGTGTCAGTTTCTTTCACTGTGCAAGTCCTTGTTTCTAGGGACTGGGAAGGACAGTGAGTGAATTCTCCTTGTGCTATAGTGTGCTTAAAAAAAACATTTTTTCTAGGGACAGAAAACTGTAGGTAGGGAGAGTGTCAGTTTCTTTCACTGTGCAAGTCCTTGTTTCTAGGGACTGGGAAGGATAGTGAGTGAATTCTCCTTGTGCTATAGTGTGCTTAAAAAAAACATTTTTTCTAGGGACAGAAAACTGTAGGTAGGGAGAGTGTCAGTTTCTTTCACTGCGCAAGTCCTTGTTTCTAGGGACTGGGAAGGACAGTGAGTGAATTCTCCTTGTGCTATAGTGTGCTTAAAAAAAACATTTTTTCTAGGGACAGAAAACTGTAGGTAGGGAGAGTGTCAGTTTCTTTCACTGTGCAAGTCCTTGTTTCTAGGGACTGGGAAGGACAGTGAGTGAATTCTCCTTGTGCTATAGTGTGCTTAAAAAAAACATTTTTTCTAGGGACAGAAAACTGTAGGTAGGGAGAGTGTCAGTTTCTTTCACTGTGCAAGTCCTTGTTTCTAGGGACTGGGAAGGACAGTGAGTGAATTCTCCTTGTGCTATAGTGTGCTTAAAAAAAACATTTTTTCTAGGGACAGAAAACTGTAGGTAGGGAGAGTGTCAGTTTCTTTCACTGTGCAAGTCCTTGTTTCTAGGCACTGGGAAGGACAGTGAGTGAATTCTCCTTGTGCTATAGTGTGCTTAAAAAAAACATTTTTTCTAGGGACAGAAAACTGTAGGTAGGGAGAGTGTCAGTTTCTTTCACTGTGCAAGTCCTTGTTTCTAGGGACTGGGAAGGACAGTGAGTGAATTCTCCTTGTGCTATAGTGTGCTTAAAAAAAACATTTTTTCTAGGGACAGAAAACTGTAGGTAGGGAGAGTGTCAGTTTCTTTCACTGTGCAAGTCCTTGTTTCTAGGGACTGGGAAGGACAGTGAGTGAATTCTCCTTGTGCTATAGTGTGCTTAAAAAAAACATTTTTTCTAGGGACAGAAAACTGTAGGTAGGGAGAGTGTCAGTTTCTTTCACTGTGCAAGTCCTTGTTTCTAGGGACTGGGAAGGACAGTGAGTGAATTCTCCTTGTGCTATAGTGTGCTTAAAAAAAACATTTTTTCTAGGGACAGAAAACTGTAGGTAGGGAGAGTGTCAGTTTCTTTCACTGTGCAAGTCCTTGTTTCTAGGGACTGGGAAGGACAGTGAGTGAATTCTCCTTGTGCTATAGTGTGCTTAAAAAAAACATTTTTTCTAGGGACAGAAAACTGTAGGTAGGGAGAGTGTCAGTTTCTTTCACTGTGCAAGTCCTTGTTTCTAGGGACTGGGAAGGACAGTGAGTGAATTCTCCTTGTGCTATAGTGTGCTTAAAAAAAACATTTTTTCTAGGGACAGAAAACTGTAGGTAGGGAGAGTGTCAGTTTCTTTCACTGTGCAAGTCCTTGTTTCTAGGGACTGGGAAGGACAGTGAGTGAATTCTCCTTGTGCTATAGTGTGCTTAAAAAAAAGCATTCCTCATCAACCATCTTTGAAATCCTTGTTTTTTGGACAGTCAGGGAAATTGTCGTTGTGCTATTCTGTGCAAAAGCAATCATCCTGAACCATATTTAGAAATCCTTAAGTAAAGGGACAGAGAAGGACACCTGAAGGTAGCCCTTATTGCTTTTTTCCCATCTCCCTGCAGGCCATCTATTAGAATGTCTGGAAGGCAAACAAGGAGAGGCAGACAGTCAGGAGGCAATAAAAGAGGGCAAGCAGGCTCTGTGTCTGGGGGCAACAGTGCTGGTCGTGGACGCGGTGCATTGTCATCAGCACATGGCCATGGGACACGCTTGTCCTTCTTTTCGGCAGCTGGACATGTTGAGCCACATCATGCCGAAGACTTGGTCGAGTGGATGACCAAGCCCTCCTCCTCCTCCTCATCCTCTCTCACCCAGGCTCAGAGTACTGGCAAAGCAGCTGCCAAAGCGTCCTCTTCCCTGGTATCAATGTCAGACTCATCATCAGTCACTCCTTCCCTAGACCCACCATGTCCTCCTCCTGAGGAGTCCCCCGAACTGTTTGAGCACAGTGTTGGGTACATGCTCCAGGAGGATGCCCAGCGTTTCGAAGGGTCTGATGATGAAACCCAGCTACAGGAAGGCAGTAGGGCGAGAGCAGACAGAGGGGATGCTCAAGAAGGACACCAATCTGGCAGTCATGTTCCAGCAGCTGCAGCATACTGCCAGATTGGCTCCAGTGATGAGGAGGGAGGGGATGATGAGGTCACTGACTCCACATGGGTGCCTAATAGGAGAGAGGAGGAGGAGGAGGATGAGGAGGAGGCACATCTCCAACGAGGCAGGATGCCCTTTGGTGGCCAGCGTAAGGGCAGTACACCGACGGAATCACACCGCAGAGCTCTGCCTGTGCAGGGCGCTGCCTCTGCCCGTCATTCAAAAAGTTCCTTGGTGTGGGCCTTTTTTGAGGCTAGTGCATCAGATCGCACAGCTGCTGTTTGCAACATATGTCTCAAGCGTATATCGCGTGGCCAAAACATCAGCCGCTTGGGTACCACATGCCTGACCAGACATATGTTGACCTGCCATGCAGCTCGTTGGCAAGCCTACCTCAAAGACCCACACCAAAGAACAAAGCGGACCTCTTCTTGCACCGCATCAGCTGGGATCTCCAACCCCACTATAACTTCAGTCCTCTCTGAAACATGCACTGAGAGGAATGAAGGTGTAGAATTAGGTGTGTCACAGCCAAGTACTTGCGGCCACTCTGCTAGCAGTACACCGACGTCCGATTCTAGCAGGCAAATTTCCCTGCCCCAGCTGCTGGACCGTCGAAAGAAGTTCACTCCCAGCCATCCACATGCCCAGCGGTTGAATGCTAGCTTGGCTAAATTGCTAGTGCTTCAACTGCCTTTTCAGTTGGTAGACTCGGCCCCCTTCCGTGAGTTTGTGCAATGTGCGGTTCCTCAGTGGCAGGTTCCCAAACGCCACTTTTTCTCACGGAAGGCTATTCCGGCTCTCTACCGGCATGTGGAAGGCAATGTCTTGGCCTCGCTGGACAGGGCGGTCAGCGGTAAGGTGCATATTACCGCTGACTCATGGTCCAGCAGGCATGGACAGGGACGTTACCTTTCTTTCACGGCCCATTGGGTCACTCTTTTGGCAGCTGGGAAGGATGCAGGACAAGGTGCAGTAGTGTTGGAGGTTGTCCCACCGCCACGCCTCCAAAATGCTACTACTGGTTGTGACACACCTCTCTCCTCCACCCCCTCCTCTTCTTCTTCCTCCATGGCCTCTTCCTGTGGTTTGTCCTATGAACCAGCGGTGCTCCGTAGCCGTTCACGGGGCTACGCAAGTACGCAGGCAAAAAGATGCCATGCCGTGCTTGCGCTGGTGTGTTTGGGGGACAGAAGCCACACTGGGGCAGAGGTCCTGTCTGCTCTGCAGGGCCAGGCCGAGAGGTGGTTGACGCCACGCCAGCTTAAGCCAGGAATGGTGGTTTGCGACAATGGCACCAACCTCCTCTCCGCCCTTCGACAGGGACAACTGACCCATGTGCCCTGTGTGGCTCACGTCCTTAACCTGGTGGTGCAGCGTTTCTTGGGCAGGTACCCGGGCTTACAGGATGTCCTGAGGCAGGCCAGGAAAGTCTGTGTGCATTTCCGCAGATCTTATAATGCCAGTGCTCGCCTGGCTGAGCTGCAAAAGGAGTTGAACCTGCCCAAGAACCGCCTTATATGTGACATGCCCACCAGGTGGAACTCAACGTTGGCCATGCTGCAGCGGCTGCACACGCAGCAGAGGGCCATCAATGAGTACCTGTGCGACTACGGCACCAGGACAGGGTCAGGGGAGCTTGTTTTTTTTTCTCCACGCCAGTGGGGCATGATCAGGGATGCATGCACTGTCCTGGCACCATTTGAGGAGGCCACGAGGATGGTGAGCAGTGACAGTGCATGCATCAGTGACACTGTACCTCTTGTCCACCTGTTGGAGCACACGCTGCGTGGAATAATGGACAGGGCACTTGAGGCAGAACAGAGGCAGGAAGAGGAGGACTTCCTTGCCTCTCAAGGCCCCCTTTACCCAGACAGTGTTCCTTCTGTCCCACCCATCGCACAGGAAGAGGAGGAGGAGGAGGAGGAGGAGGAGGAGGAGGATTGTGTCAGCATGGAGGTGGAGGCTGGCACTCAGCATCATCAGCAGCAGTCTTTTAGGGATGATTTACAGTCCCAAGAAACCAGTGGACTTGTACGTGGCTGGGAGGAGGTGACTGCGGATCATGTCGTCCTTAGTGACCCAGAGGACTCCGGAGCGAATGCCTCAGCAAACCTACGCTGCATGGCCTCCCTGATCCTGCAAAGTCTGCGGAAGGATCCTCGTATTCTTCGGATCAAGGAGAGGGACCATTACTGGCTGGCCACTCTCCTTGATCCACGGTACAAGGGTAAGGTTGCGGACCTTATGTTACCGTCGCAGAGGGAGCAGAGAATGAGACAACTCCGGGAGGCCTTGCAGAAAGGTCTGTGCAACGCGTTCCCAGGGACTGGGAGGTTACAAACTCCTGGTCCTGGACAACGAGTTGCTGAGGCTTCGGCCAGTCAAAGAAGGAGCGGTGGGGAAGGTGGCCGTCTGACCGATGCGTTCAGACAATTCTTTAGTCCGCAGCCCCAAAGTATGATCGGTTCCAGCAACCATCGCCAGCGTCTGATAAACATGGTGCAGGAATATCTAGGGGCAAGGTCAGACTTGGACACCTTCCCCACCGAAAATCCTCTGGCTTACTGGGTCTTGAGGATGGATCACTGGCCAGAGCTTGCACAGTATGCAATTGAGCTACTGGCCTGTCCTGCATCCAGCGTTCTTTCGGAACGCACATTCAGTGCTGCTGGAGGATTTGTCACGGATCACAGGGTGCGCCTGTCCACCGACTCGGTTGATCGACTGACTTTCATCAAGATGAACCAGTCTTGGATCACCACCAGCTACCACACACCTGATGCTGATATAACAGACTAATTGATTTTAACATGTCACATCCCTTCAAGACTGATGCTGATGCTGAGTGCCTGTGCTGTTATGTTGACTGGCTATCCTCCTCCTCCGAGTCCTCAATGATACGATTGATGATGATAGCTTGGAAGATCATTTTTGTTTATGGGTGCCGCCACCAGTGGCTAAGGCCCAATTTTTCAGCCCCTGTTTAACAGGGGCGTGTAATTACAATTTTTGAAGCAATACTTTGCAACAGGGCTCATTGCTGTGCTCCAAGTACAGTATGTGTGAGGGGTTGGAGTGTTGTGCCACCAGTGCCTAAGGCCCAATTTTTCAGCCCCTGTTTAACAGGGGCGTGTCATTACAATTTTTGAAGCAATACTTTGCAACAGGGCTCATTGCTGTGCTCCAAGTACAGTATCTGTGAGGGGTTGCAGTGTTGTGCCACCAGTGCCTAAGGCCCAATTTTTCAGCCCCTGTTCAACAGGGGCATGTAATTACAATTATTGATCTAATAATTCACAGCAGGGCCCATTCCTGCACCCACCAAGCAAGAGTAACTCTGAGGGCTTACAGTGTTGTGGCAACACCACCACCACCACCACCACCACGAAAGGCCCAATTTTTCAGCCCCTGTTCAACAGGGGCATGCAATTACAATTCTTGATCTAATAATTCACAGCAGGGCCCATTGCTGCACCCACCAAGAGTAACTGTCAGGGCTTACAGTGTTGTGGCACCAGCGCCACCATCAAAGGCCCAATTTTTACTACCACTGTTCAACAATTATATGTAATTACAATTCCTGATATAATAGTTGACAGCAGGGCGTTCCAGCACCAACCAAGAGTAACTGTGAGTGCTTACAGTGTTGTGCCAACACCAACTAAGGGGCCTATTTCTGCAGATTATATACGGCAGGTCCCTACTTTCAAACATCCAACTTACAAACGACTCCTACTTGCAAACGCAAGAAGACAACAGGAAGTGAGAGGAAATCTACCCCTAGGAAGGAAAATTCTCTCCTGTAAGAATTAATATGGGAGAAAGGTGTCTCCTCTGTACTGATGCTTTATCAGCAATCCTTGTTTCAAGAAAAACACCACATTTCAAAAACAGTTGTCATTGGGACGGAAAGTGAGGTGAAATGTTCTGAACAGGGGCACAGACAGCAAAACAAATGTTACAGGGGTGATAACCCTTACCTATGTTTTCCAAAAAGTTTAAAAATAGATTTTTGGGCTGGAGCTACACTTAAACAATGTACCTGTTCAAAATTACAAACACATTCTACATAAGAACAAACCTACAGTCCCTGTCTTGTATGCACCGCCTGTATACGGCTGTTCAGAGTATATAGGGCCTTTTTTATTTTATGTGCGGGGTTCCCCTTAATATCCATACAAGACCCAAAGGGGCTGGTAATGGGCTGGGGTAGGGGGGGGGGGTCATGGGGTAGCTATGCCATTTTTCTTAAAGATTTTCATCCATATTACCGGGACCAGACATTACATTAAAGCCGCAAGCAGTTTTAAATGGCTTTTTTTTCCTTTAGAAGTGTCATTTTGTGCAGGGACAGTTCTAAACACGGGAAACACGTGGCACTTCACAGGCATACTTTAGACACCCCCCAGGTACGATATTTAAAGGAATATTTGACTTTTTTTTTTTCACTTTATGCATCATTAAAATGACTGCTCCCGAAAAACGACCGTTTTTAAAACTTCTTTTTGCATTGATACATGTCCCCTGGTGCAGAACCCGGGTTCCCAAACCCTTTTTAGGACAATAACATGCATAATAGTTGTTATAATTAGCACTTTAGAATTCGAACGTTCGCATCCATTGTATTTAATAGGGTTCTAATGTTCGTACGAACTTTCGGTCCGTTCGCGGGTTCTGGTGCGAACCGAACCCGGGGGTGTTCGGCTCATCACTATCCGCGACGCTCAAATTTTCCGCAAATGCCCCATAATATTTGCTGTTCCACGAACGGGCAAACACCCGATGTTCAAGTCGAACTTATGTTTGACCCGAACATTGAGCTCATCCCTAGTACAGAGGCATGCGCATGTTTTCGAGCCAGCCGACTAACAGGAATTCTCTGAAATGCGTTCATGTGCATTTTTAAGAGTATGTTCAGCACAAAACGCATCAAAAAGCTTCTACTGTCCTAACTATTTTAACTTGCAGGTTTATGCAATGTTTTTTAACCACTTTGATTAAAGTGACCCTGTCACTATAGTAGTCATTGTACTACTCCAAGGTAGGGCATACTTGTACAAACCAGACTGTAGTTTTTGTGTTCCCTACACCAGGTACAGTATCTGTCTTTTTAATCTAGCCTTGGGTGCAAGAGGCTATCAATTGGCAGATCTGTAATTTCCAGCTTTATGAATCTTACACTCAACAGTTTTAGTTGCCACAGGGTCCCAAATTTCTAATTCAGTTATTAGCAGTTTACCAGACTGTACGTTTGAGACACTTAACAACTACCCTGTTAGATGTTGGTCTATCCCAGTCAGTTTAAACAGCATAGAAACTGTTCTGTCCACCAGATGTCTATGCTGATTATCTGTATCTGTGATGTTAAAGTTACATGTAAGGTTTAAAATTTACAGAAGACAATCATATGTGGAGTACAACCTCCATCTAGCGTTCTTTTTTGGTATTGCTGCAGTTGTTCTGTTTATTTGATTTACTGTATGTGTAGTTAAGGAAGTTGTTAGTAAGCAGGGAATTCTGGGTAGAATCTTCACAGGAAGTGAAGCAGCCACCATTCTTTGAGAAGATACTGCAGGAAGCAAGACATGTATTTCTCAATCTATCGACATCACCCCTTAGAGAACTTAAAAAGTAATTTTTTACTATCTCATTCTATATTGTAGATCGTTGTTTCTGTAATATATGCTGTAATGTATGCAATATTGTACTTATTGAGGTCAATTTCTGTTATTTTGTAGTTTCACCTGGCTTGTTCTAATAAAACTGAGATCAAAGAAATATGGTATCTAAAGTTTTTGGGACAAGTAGGTTTATCTATATGTCCTTGAGACAGAACAGAAACAGCTGATGTGTGTTTAAATTAGAGGGATAACAGGCTGCCAAAAGAGACTGTGCTTTCAGTGCTTCTGTTGTGAACTTTGAAGATGAATTTCTCCACAATGATTAATGTTTTAAAGTGGTTTTAAAGGCAGATTACCTTCATGAATACTTTGCATGATAGTAAAAAACCTTCTGTGTGCAGCTCCCCCCCCCCCCCAGCCCCCTAATACTTACCTGAGCCCAATTTCAATCAAGCGATGTGCATGAGAGCAGCCGCTCTCCCGGCTCTCTTACTCCATTAGCTCCCACTGCTATGCATCACAGCCAGTGAGGAGGGAGTGGGGTGTCAATGGACACATAAAGCAGGGGCAGGGCTCGGGAGCTAGCACGAACAAGTGCCCCCTATAGCAAACAGCTTGCTATGGAGGCACTCAGCGGGAAGGGGGGGAGAGAGCCAGCGCACTGTGAGGAATTTTCCTTTATTATCACTTTAAATGCTTACTTCGTGTCCAGAATATGTTAATACTTTAATGTGCTTTGTCTGGGCAAATGTTCACTTTAAACACCTTGTTTCTATGTTGTTTGTGCTATCTTGCCCACATTATATAACTGTTAAGCCTTGTACACACGGGCGAGAATCCGGTCTATTAGAAAACTGTCGGTTTTCCTGATGGGATTCCTGGCAAGCTTGCCTTGCCAAGCCCTGTGTACACACAGCCATTCAAAAGAACCGCCGTTCTTTTGAATGGCAAGAACGCAGTGACGTCATCGACTACGACGAGCCTGCGCTCGTCACATTCGATTCCGTCACCGCCATCTTGCTACACCCTACACTACCCTTGTATGCTACCGTGTATGCTTTGAAGTCTCATCGAGCATGCGCGGGCTTACCTGGGACAGGTAAGCATACACACTCACGGTTTTCTCAGCAGGTAAACTCTGCCAAGAATCCCGACGAGAAAAATAGAGAGCAGGTTCTCTATTTTTCTCGTCGAGATTCCCGGCAGTTTTCCCGACGAGAAAGCATACACACGGCCGGTTTTCTCTGCAAAAAGCTCTCCCAGCAGCTTTCTTGCCGAGAAAACCGGCCGTGTGTATGAGGCTTCATACGTACGCTTATGTATATGGTGAAAACATGACCAGGGCTATTTCACGTGGCCCTAGCACCTCTCCTGCAGCTACTTTAACCCCCCCCCTGTCTCAGCAGTCAGCAAAAGAGAGGAAGACAGCATCCTGTGCAGCCACAGCACCCCCTCATCTCTGCATCCCCTGGTCTCAGCATTAAAAATCTGGCAGCTGACTCCATTTCTTCTCTGGTCCTCCTCCAGACCCTGCACTTTCTGCTTCCCAGCTTTACTACTATCTTCTCCCCGGCAGCAGCACAAGGTAAATGGGGTGCACTGTGATTTAAGGGAGGGTAGGAGGGGACTCTTGACTTCTGATGGAGGTACACTTCACATCTGATGTAAGGTGTAGGGTGCTCTGGACATATAGGGGGTGATTTACTAATAACAGTGCGCTGCGCTGGTTGATACCTTAATTGGTGTGCCGGATAAATCCTTCACTCGGCGCAGGAACCAGCGGCGCACTGTTATAGTTACTAAAAATGTCAGCGGCGCTCTATTGAAATTGAATGGTTCCCTATGGGAGCCCATTGATTTGAATAGAGGTCGCCCGGGAAGTCAGATGAAGCCGATCCGACTCGCGGGGCGACTCGTGTGCCGGCTGACACAGGGACAGCGCGACTTTGTGAGGCAACTTGGACACGACCTGAGTGTGAAGCAGCCGCTCAAGTCGTGTCCTAGAGGCGATTACCTGGCCGAGAATGTCTCCAACGCGATGGCATTGCGCTGGTTCTCGGCAGCCTCTTGCTCGCTGTCCCGTGTTTGGTATGAATCATGAAGGGGAACTCCAGGCCAAATTTTAATAAAAACACCGGCATGGGTTCTCCTCCAGGAGAATACCAGGCCCTTAGGTCTGGTATGGATTTTAAGGGGAACCCCCTAAGCCGAAAAAACGGCATGGGGGTCCCCCCAAAATCCAAACCAGACCCTTATCCGAGCACGAAACCTGGCAGGCCGCAGGAAAATAGGGGGGGACGAGAGAGCACCCCCCCTCCTGAATCGTACCAGGCCGAATGCCCTCAACATGGGGGGTTTGGTGCTTTGGGGCAGGGGGGTGACCTGCGGCCCCCCCACCCCAAAGCACCCTGACCCCATGTTGATGGGGACAAGGACCTCTTCCCGACAACCCTGGTCATTGGTTGTCGGGGTCTGCGGGCGGGGGGCTTATCGGAATCCAGGAGCCCCCTTTAATAAGGGGGCCCCCAGATGCCGGCCCCCCACCCTATGTGAATGAGTATGGGGTACATCATACCCCTACCCATTCACCTGGTGGCAAAAAAAGTCAATAAAAAAACACAACACAGGTTTTTAAAGTAATTTATTAGGCAGCTCCGGGGGTCTTCCTGCCGGGCGCCCCACTATCTTCTTCCAGCTCTTTTGCTAGCGGGGTCCCGGTCTTCCTCTTTGTCTTCTTCCGACTTTGGGGGTCTTTCTGCCGGGCGCCCGCTATCTTCTTCCAGCTCTTTTGCTAGCGGGGTCCCGCTCTTCATCGTCGCTGACCCCGCCCCGTATGACATCACAGTCCCGGGGAATGATGGGACTGTGACGTGATACGGGGGCATGGTCAGCGAGTGGCATCACCCGGTGACCACGCCCCATGCCAATATAAGTGGGTGCGCTCCGCGGGCAGAGCATTGTAGCGGCGGACAGCGACGAGGCAACATCGGATGGAGAGAAGAGGGAAGAAGACGACGATGAAGACCGGGACCCCGCTAGCAAAAGAGCTGGAAGAAGATAGCGGGGCGCCCGGCAGAAGGCAGAAAGAACCGGAGATCGTGGAGAAGGCACCAAAGAGTGGGAGAAGAACCGGAGAGCGCAGAGACGACACCGGAGAACAGAACAAGAGACCCCCCGAAGTCGGAAGAAGACGATGATGAAGACCGGGACCCCGCTAGCAAAAGAGCTGGAAGAAGATAGCGGGGCGCCCGGCAGGAAGACCCCCTGAGCTGCCTAATAAATTACTTTAAAAACCTGTGTTGTGTTTTTTATTGACTTTTTTTGCCACCAGGTGAATGGGTAGGGGTACGATGTACCCCATACTCATTCACATAGGGTGGGGGGGCGGTATCTGGGGTCCCCCTTATTAAAGGGGGCTCCCGAATTCCGATAAGCCCCCCACCCGCAGACCCGACAACCAACGGCCAGGGTTGTCGGGAAGAGGCCCTTGTCCCCATCAACATGGGGACATCCTCCCCATGTTGAGGGCATGTGGCCTGGTACAGTTCAGGAGGGAGGGGGGCCGCTCTCTCGTCCCCCCTTCTTTTCCTGCGGCCTGCCAGGTTGCTTGCTCGGATAAGAGTCTGGTGTGGATTTTTGGGGGGACTCCACGCCATTTTTTTTTTACATTTGGGGTGAAGTTCCCCTTAAAATCCATTCCAGATCTGAAGGGCCTGGTATGGATATTTGGGGGAACCGCACGCATTTTTTTTTTCAATTTGCGGCAGAGTTCCCCTTAATATCCATTCCAGACCTGAAGGGCCTGGTAATGGAATTTGGGGGGACCCCCACGCTTTTTTTTTTTTTTTTATCAATGACTTTTCTCTATATTGCCGGGAGCCGACAATTCATTATAGCCGCGGGTGCTTTTAAATGCCTTTTTTTTCCTTTAGAAATGTCATTTTGCTGGCACACTGGCAAGTTCAGAGCTGCGCCTGTTCAACTTATGCAAATTGAGTTCTGTGACTTGACATTTACTAAGATTTTGCCGGCGCAGTGTCTTGGCGCGTTTGAACAAGTAAAATTCCCGCGCTGAGCTCAAAAAAACCTCCCGCAGTTCTAAACGTAATTGCCGGCGCAGCGGGCTGGTTCTGAAAAAGTTACTTTCTCATTCTATTTTGGGCATGTTTGTTATTTTGGCAGGTGTCACTACACTTCCTCACATCACCCCACATCACCCCCATTATATTGGCACTTCCAGCTTCTTTATATTTCGATTTTAAGATGCCGTGCGCTAGGTCCATAGTGGCGCACTGAGCGCCTCCTCCCGTCCGCCGAGAACACTATAGTAAATGGGAAATAGGGCTGCGCTACCGGTGCTAATGTTTTGTAAATTCCAAAACAGCCGTTGCGCGCGCAGATGCGCCGATACTCATGGCGCAAACGTTTCGTAAATCAGCCCCATAGTCTTACAGATACAACTGGCCCTTTGAGGGCAACCATAATGCTGATGTGGCCTGTGATGAAATTGAGTTCAACACCACTGTATTAGAGAATATGTAACAACAGCACACAGACTTGGTCAATAATAATTTTTGGGCAATTAAATGACAAGACAGAAATTGGCCACAAATACAAACATATACATTTACAGCAGATATTGAGTCATAATAGATGGAATACATATAATGGCAAGCAGAGAAGCAAATTTTGTACTTCAGCATCAGTGGTTGCAGATGTTGTTGACCATGTTTGTTTTACCTCAGTGCAGCACATAGATACTGCTCCTCATTGTAAACACATTCATGTCACTATTAATGTAAAAATATCATTTGATGCTGAAGCTGAATTATTTATCATTGCCCTCTTTGTGTGGAAACCCTTTTTAAACCTTGTTAGTCCTCTAACAGCATTTGGCATGGGCCTGCAGGGACACTCTAATGGCACCTTGGCTCACAAACAAACTCTAATTCATATACAAGTTATTGGAAGAATCAATACAAAATAAATAGATAGCTACACTTTATCTTTACAGGTCTGTGCAATGCTGATTTGGAATTGTGTGCTTGAACAGATGAACATGAAAACTGAGAGCTCAGTATGTATTCTAGCTGTGTGCCAAGCAATTCATCCTCCTTAGTTTATGTGAAGTACATCCAGAGGTGTATGGGTAAATACATACTGTACAGGCGCTCAGCAGTGCACTGAATTTGCATTGTACTAAATGTGAAGTAAATCCTTATAGACTGGAGCTATAGTCTTTGTCAAACGTTTCTTTCAAGTAATTCCTGGAACTAGATTGAGAATCAGTCCATGCGTGCATGTACATAGCCTACAAATCAATCCTGTCTCAAAGTATTTCAATATTGAGTTGGCCCACCCTTTGCAGCTATAACAGCTTCAACTCTTCGGGGAAGGTTGTCCATAAGGTTTAGGAGTGTGTCTATGGGAATGTTTGACCATTCTTCCAGAAGCGCATTTGTGAGGTTAGGCACTGATGTTTGGACAAGAAGGCCTGGCTCGCAATCTCCGCTCTAATTCATCGTAAAGATGTTCTATCGGTTTGAGGTTAGGACACTGTGCAGGCCAGTCAAGTTTCTCCACCCCAAACTCACTCATCCATGTCTTTATGGACCTTGCTTTGTACACTGGTGCACAGTCATGTTGGAACAGGAAGGTGCCATCCCCAAACTGTTCCCACAAAGTTGGGAGCATGAGATTGTCCAAAATGTCTTGGTATGCTGATGCCTTTAGAGTTACTTTCACTGGAACTAAGGAGCCAAGCCCAACCCCTGAACAACAACCTCACACCATAATCCCCCCTCCACCAAATGATTTGGACCAGTGCACAAAGCATGAGTCCGAACCTCAACCCAATAAAACACCTTTGGGATGAATTAGAGTGGAGACTTATAGCTAGGCCTTCTCGTACAACATCAGTGCCTGTTGCTTATAACATGGCAGCAGATGTGTCCAGTTTATTATTGATTTACTGATGTGACAGCAATACTGTACAGCAGGCACCATTCAGCAGAATCACATGGGTGATAGTAGGACACAGCATGGAGTTACTGCAATGCTCACAGGGTTCCAGGTAGTTCCAGCGATATCTATCTCCATTGCAGAGGTCCTTCCCGGGCAGGCCAGGGAAACAGAGGTCAAAAGAAGACAAAGAGAGGCCTGGAGCGAGGGGATTGAAAAGGAGCTAGCAGAGGGCCAGCATGACAGGAGTGATGAGGGAACAGCAAGGGATTAAAGAAAAATAGTTCAGAAGAGGGGAGTAGTGGATTAGAGGAAAAAATGGGGATAGGAGGCGTTTTGTTTATTTAAGAGGCAGGGGGTGACCTGGGAAACACTGCAGGGGATCGTTTAGAGGAGCAGTTTGGAGCAGCTCAGTGCAGTGTTGTAATGGCCGACGTGGATCTCCTTCTCGCCCAGCTCCAGATGGCCGCCGCCACCAAGGGCCCCAAATGGCTGCACAGCCAGGTGGCCCCCCTTCTCAGGGATCAGGCTTCGGGATCTGTGGTGGGGGGGCAGGACCTCCCATGTGCTTGAAGGTCGCGGCCTCCGGAGCGTTTATCACCGGGAGCCTCCCCCAGAGCTTCACGCCATGATAGGAGCCCCCCTGAACGGCACACGGTGGGGCCTGGATGGAATCTTCGCCATCGATAGAGCTCCATGGGTGGGGCCACGGCACATGCAGGTACTCCCCTTTGCCCGCTCAGCGAGGTCAGCAGGATCCAACGGACACCCCCTCTTCTGATATTTCAGCACGGGGGGTGTCTCAGTGAGGGAGGAGAGCAGTAACGGCCGCCGGGCTCACACCACAGCCGGCTGGCGGCCTCGGGGCACCAGTGCTTTCCCCTGCCAGGAGGAGCGGGCAGCCAGGCAACGCAGGCGGTGGGCACACAGCAGAGTCAAGAGGCCCTGGTAAGAGGACAGCAAAGTCAGGGGCGGAGCCAGTGACGGGAGGCGTGGCCAGCACGGACAGGAGACGGCAGCGTCCAGGCCCTCATCGCTGGGGAGGGATGACACGGAGCCCCTGCAGTCGCCAGGTGACCGGTCCGAGAGGGAGCTGACTGGCTCTGAGGCTGATGAGAGGCAGGAGCGTCCGGCGCCAGCGGATTCTGGAACAGCGGCGGCGGGACCCCCTGGTCGGTCCGGTAAGTCACCTTGTATGTCTTCTGTGTCTCTTAACAATGCATTGCATGGGCTGTTGGGAGTAGGGATGAGCCGAACACCCCCCTGTTCGGTTCGCACCAGAACCTGCGAACAGACCTAAAGTTTGCGCAAACTTTAGAACCCTATTAAATACAATGGACTCGAACGTTCCAAATCAAAAGTGCTAATTATTATCAAGGCTAATATGCGAGTTATTGTCCTAAAAAGGGTTTGGGGACCCGGGTCCTGCCCCAGGGGACATGTATCAATGCAAAAAAAAGTTTTAAAAACTGCCGTTTTTTCGAGAGCAGTGATTTTAACCACTTGACCACTGGGCACTTAAACCCCCTTAATAACCAGACCAATTTTCAGCTTTCGGTGCTCTCACATTTTGAATGACAATTACTCAGTCATACAACACTGTACCCACATGAATTTTTTGTCCTTTTTTTCACACAAATAGAGCTTTCTTTTGGTGGTATTTAATCACTGTTGGGTTTTTTATTTTTTGCGCTATAAGAGGAAAAAGACTGAAAATTTTGTAAAAAAAAATGTGTTTTTTTTCGTTTCTGTTATAAAATTTTGCAAATTACTATTTTTTCTTCATAAATTTTGGCCAAAATTTATACTGCTACATATCTTTGGTAAAAATAAGTACAAATTGGTGGATATTATTTGGTCTTTGTGAAAGTTATAGAGTCCACAAGCTATGGTGCCAATATCTGAAAATTGATCACACCTGAAGTACTGACGGCCGATCTCATTTCTTGAGACCCTAACATGCCAGAAAAGTACAAATACCCCCCAAATGACCCCTTTTTGGAAAGAAGACATTCCAAGGTATTCAGAAAGAGGCATTGTGAGTTTTTTGAAGTTGTCATTTTTTCCCACAATTCTTTGCAAAATCAAGATTTGTTTTTATTTTTTTATTTTTTTCACAAAATTGTCATATTAGCAGGTTATTTCTCACACACAGCATATGCATTCCACAAATTACACCCCAAAATACATTCTGCTATTACTCCCGAGTATGGCGATACCACATGTGTGAGACTTTTACACAGCGTGGCCACATACAGAGGCCCAACATGCAGGGAGCACCTTCAGGCGTTCTGGTGCACCCAGGCCAATTCTGACATTTCTCTCCTACATGTAAAAATCATCATTTGTTTGCTAGAAAATTACATAGAACCCCAAAACATTATATATTTTTTTTTAGCAAAGACCTTAGAGAATATAATGGTGGTTGTTGCAACTTTTTATCTCGCACGATATTTGCGCAGCAATTTTTTTAACGCGTTTTTTACGGAAAAAAAAATGTTTTGTGCTTAAAAAAAAAAAGAACAGTAAAGTTAGCCCAATGTTTTTGCATAATGTGAAAGATGAAGTTACGCCGAGTAAATAGATACCTAACATGTCACCCTTAAAAATTGCACACACTCGTGGAATGGCACCAAACTTCGCTACTTAAAAAATCCCCATAGGCGACGCTTTAAATATTTTTACTGGTTACATGTTTTGAGTTACAGAGGAGGTCTAGGGCCAAAATGATTGCTCTCGCTCTAACGTTCGCAGAGATACCTCACATGTGTGGTTTGAAAACCGTTTTCATATGTGGGCGGGACTTACGTATGCGTTCGCTTCTGTATGCGAGCTCACGGGGACAGGGGCGCTTTAAAAAAAAATATATTTTTTTATTGTTCATTTTACTTTATTTATTTTAGTTTGACATGTTTTTCCGCCCCAAAATTTTTTTTGATCACTTTTATACCTATTACAAGGAACGTAAACATCCCTTGTAATAGGAATATGGCATGACAGGTCCTCTTTACAGTGAGATATGGGGTCAATAAGACCCCACATCTCACCTCTAGGCTGGGAAGCCTGAAAAAAAAATAAAAGATAAAAATAAATAAATCCTGGCTTTGATCATAGCGGTGAGTCGGTAGAAGCACCGGAGGGTGGCGGGGGGGGGACATCCCCTCTCGCCTCCCGTAAGAATGATCAAGCGGCGGAACAGCCACTATGATTGTTCTTATGGTGTAGGGAATCGCCGGCTGAAAAAGCTAATATCTGAATGATGCCTGTAGCTGCAAGCATCATTCAGATATCCCCGCACAAAGTCAAGGACGTCATATGATGGCCGGCGGGCGGGAAGTGGTTATTGCAGAGTATTGCTGGGCATTGCGGAGTATTGCTGGGCATTGCGGAGTATTGCTGGGCATTGCGGAGTATTGCCGGGCATTGCGGAGTATTGCGGACTATGGCAGGGTATTGCACAGGGGGTATTGCACAGGGTATTGCAGGGTATTGCAGAGTATTGCGCAGGGTATTGCAGAGTATTGTGCAGGGTATTGCAGAGTATTTTGCAGGGTATTGCAGAGTATTGCACCAGGGTATTGCAGAGTATTGCACCAGGGTATTGCAGAGTATTTTGCCGAGTATTGCGCAGGGTATTTTGCAGAGTATTGGCAGGGTGTATTGCAGAGTATTGGCAGGGTGTATTGCAGAGTATTGGCAGGGTGTATTGCAGAGTATTGGCAGGGTGTATTGCAGAGTATTAGCAGGGTGTATTGCAGAGTATTGCACAGGGATGGCTGAGCAGGGATGGATGGATGGCTGGATCTGTGACTGCAATTGTCACAGATCCAGCCCACAGAGCTGCTGCTGCCATCCGCTCCCTCCCCCTCCCCTCTCACACTGTACCGATCGGTACAGAGAGGGGAGGGAGGAACCGGCGTCATCAAATGACGCCGGTCTGTTTACAAGTGATTGCTCCGTCATTCGACGGAGCGATCACGTGGTAAACGGCCGCTATCAGCGGCGATTTACCGTGATTTGTGATCCGCCGGGTCCTCTGGACCCGGCGGTCACGGAGTTTCCCGTGTGCGCGCCCCAGGGGGCGCGCGGGAGCGCGATTCTGGGAGGACGTTATATAACGTCCTCCCAGAGTTAAGCAACCACCTTGTCGACGTTATTTGTAGGCAGGTGGTTGTTAAGTGGTTAATAATGCTTAAAGTGAAAAAATAAAAGTGAAATATTCCTTAAAATTTCGTACCTGGGGGGGGGGTGTATAATATGCCTGTAAAGCAGCGCTTGTTTCCAGTCATTTAAAAGCACTCGCGGCTATAATGAATTGTCGGCTCCCAGCAATACAGAGAAAAGTCATTGATAAAAAAAAAAAATAATACGTGGGGGTCCCCCCAAATTCAATTACCAGGCCCTTCAGGTCTGGTATGGATATTAAGGGAAACCCTGCGTCAAAAAAAACAAAATGACATGGGGTTCCCCCCCAAATATCCATACTAGACCCTTCAGGTCTGGAATTGGATTTTAAGGGGAACTCCACCCCAAATTTAATTAAAATGGTGTGGAGTTCCCCCCAAAAATCCATACCAGACCCTTTATCCGAGCACGCAACCTGGCAGGCCGCATGAAAAGAGGGGGGACGAGAGAGCGCCCCCCCTCCTAAACCGTACCAGGCCACATGCCCTCAACATGGGGAGGATGCTTTGGGGGTCTGTGACCCCTCAAAGCCCCATGTCCCCATGTTGATGGGGACAAGGGCCTCATCCCCACAACCCTTGCCCGGTTGCCCGGCAGGGGGCTTATCGGAATCTGGAAGACCCCTTTAACAAAGGGGACCCCCAGATCCCGGCCCCCCATGTGAATTGGTAAGGGGTACATTGTACCCCTACCATTTCACAAAGAAAGCGTAAAAAAAATGTAAAAAAAACACACAGACACCATTGGGAAAAGTCCTTTATTAAAGAAAAAAAAAAAAAAAAACATTCCAGCAATGTAATCCAGTGTCCCGTGGTGATCCGATGTCCAGCGCTGCAGTCTCCACTCCACATGAAACGTAATTGGCTGAGCGGACCTACACTGCGGAGGAAGTTCCCCATCAGGTCCACTCAGCCAATGACGTAGGTGGGGTCTGAGGTATCTCAGACCCCGCCTACGTCATTGGCTGAGCGGACCTGATGGGGAACTTCCTCTGCAGTGTAAAAAATGAATAGACCCGCCCCTTCTCACGTTCCCCATCAGGTCCGCTCAGCCAATGATGTAGGTGTAAGGCCTGCCAGGTTGCGTGCTTGGATAAAGGGTCTGGTATGGATTTTTGGGGGGAACTCCACGCCATTTTTTTTTATTTGCCGTGGAGTTCCCCTTAAAATCCATACCAGACCTGAAGGGTCTGATATGGATATTTGGGGCAAACCCCACGTCATTTTTTTATTTATTTCATGCAGGGTTCCCCTTAATATCCATACCAGACCTGAAGGGCCTGGTAATTGAATTTTGGGGGACCCCCACACATTTATTTTTATTTTTTTATCAATGACTTTTCTCTCTATTGCCGGGAGCCGACAATTCATTATAGCCGTGAGTGCTTTTAAATGACTTTTTTTCCTTCAGAAATGACACTTTGTGCAGGGACAGTTCTAAGCAAGGGAAACAAGCGCTGCTTTACAGACATACTATACACCACCACGCCCAGGTACGAAATTTAAAGGAATATTTCACTTTTATTGTTTCACTTTAAGAATTATTAAAATCACTGCTCCCGAAAAAACTGCAGTTTTTAAAACTTTTTTTTGCATTGATACATATCCCCTGGGGCAGGACCCGGGTCCCCAGACACTTTTTATGATAATAACTTGCATATAAGCCTTTAAAATTAGCACTTTAGATTTCTCCAATAGACTTTTACAGGGTGTTTCGCGGCTTTTCGAATTTGCCGCGAACACCCAAAATTGTTCGCTGTTCGGCGAACGTGCAAACAGGCAATGTTCGAGTCGAACATGAGTTTGACTCAAACTCGAAGCTCATCCCTAGTTGGGAGTAGCTGCGGTGGGGGGACGGGGGCCGCTATAGGGGCACCTCAGTCTCCAGTGGCCGCAGCAGGGGACCCAGGGCAGCAGGCTCTGTGCCCACCCCCGCAGGATCCGAGGTTCAATTACAGGCATTGCTGGGGGGTTGCGGGATTTGGTGCAGCAGTTTGTGGCAGGTGAGAGCAGGTGGGCTCCGCAGGTGTCGGCGTGAGTGCCGCAGAGTGACGGTAATTGGTGTGACAGTGATTAGGGACAATATGACTGATGTTGCGGTATTCAGGGACATTGGGACTGTTGTGGTGGTGATCAGGAACACTCTAACTGGGGTGGCAGTTATCAAGGACACTATAACTGGTGTGGCAGTAATCAGGGACAATATGACTGCGAGGGGGTGATCAGGGACACTATGACTGGTGTGGCGGTAATCGGGGACACTGTGAGTGATGCAGGAGGGATTAGGGGCTCTATAAGTGGACGGCGATGGTTAGGGACAGTGACTGGCAGCATTGGTCTGGTGATATTATACTGCTGTGTTGGTGGTCAAAGACAATGATATCAGAGCAGCCAGCCATTGTATATGATCATTTAAATACAAGAAAAGTCGCACTAAATATATAGAAGAGGCCCCTAAGACAGTAGCCAAGGACACACAGTGAAATAAGTGACTAAACAGCCCGGAGAAGCACAGGATGGCGGCGGGAGGGGGGATGTCCCCTCCCGCCGCCTATAAGAACGATCAAGAGGCAGAACCACCACTATGATCATTCTTATGGTGTGCAGAATCGCCGGCTGAAGACAAGGTTATCTGAATGATGCCTCTAGCTGCAGGCATCATTCAGATATCCCCCCTCAAACCCAGGACGTCATATGACGTTCACCCGGAGGGAGAGAGGGTTCCTTCCGGCGTCATTTTACAATGACCCGGTATGGAAGTGGTTAAACAGGCACCTCAATACCACTACCATGATGCCCTTTTGCTCATGCCTCTCCTCTATACAACCCAATAAGCAAATTTTAGCCTCCAGTTCCAAAGTAATCCTGAAGGTTGTATTTATGATGTCCAATACATTAACCCAGTATCTATATAACTTCGGGCATTTCCACATCATGCGTATGAGGTCACCTGTATCTTGACACCTAGGGCATATGTCATCTGGTTTCCTTCCAAATATATGTAATCTCTTTGGGGTATAATAAACTCTATTCACTAAAAATAAATGGGATACTCTCTGTGACAGGGAGAGTGACACCGATGTCCCTAACTCCAATATCCGTTCCCATTGTTCGGTTGTTATAGGGCCTATGTCCTCCTCCCATTTCCCTTTATTTTTTCCCACACTCTCCCCAAGTATAGAACCACCGCTAATCTGCGTATATAATTCTGAAATGAGGTCTTTAAAGATTCCTGACTTAATTAGCCGTTGGAGGTGGGGGATTTTTTGCCATCTCACCGGGTGTGTTTTGAATTGGGCTTGGAGGGCATGTCTGATCTGCAAATATTTGTAGAATAGGGAATTTGGGATGCCATATTCTCTGCTTAGTTCTAAAAAAGATTTCAGTGTGTTGCCTTTATATAGTTGTGCCAGTCTAGTTATGCCCAGCTTTTCCCATTCCTTTAACTTCCCCATGGCTTGGATTTCTCGCAGGTATTTATTTTCTCAAAGGGGAGAGTATTCTGTTAACCCCTTGTACCCCAAGGCTAACTTTCCTGCCATATTATTGTAACCATCTTTAATGTTGGATTCTTAACAGGGAAGGGATCTGCCTCCAGGGTTTCTATTATGGTGTTATGTGGGGCCCCCATTAACATAATTTTCCCACTGGCATTCCCTCCTCCTTCTGTGATGCACCCCCCAGGTGCTGTAACTGTGCCACTAAGAAATAGCTGCAAGGGTGTGGGACGGCTAGCCCTCTCTTATTTGTTGGCAGTTGTGATGTTTGGAGACTAATCCTCGCCTTTCCCTTCTTCCAAATTAGTTCCCTGAAAAGGGTCTCTACTTTTTTAAACCATGCTTTTCCTATCCATACTGGAGAGTTATGGAGCATGTAAAGTAGTTGTGGCATCCAAATCATCTTGATGAGGTTACTTCGCCCGGCCACCGATAAGGCTTTTCACTTACAGTAAATTTAACTAAGAGTGGCTCTAGATTGTTACTGATGTATTGTTCTGGGTCTCGAGTTAACACTATCCCACATAATCCATTTTCTCCACTATTTTTAATTGGGGGATTCCTGAAAAAACGGCATTGCCTACTGGGTCCAACGGTAAAAGTGCAGACTTCTCCCAGTTTATCACCAGGCCCGAGAATCGCCCAAATTCCTCCACTGTCTGCAGTGCCATTTTTTAGAGATGTTGTAGAATCCCCCAAAAAGAGCAAGACATCGTCCGCATAGAGTGCGTTTTTTTCCTCCCCTGCCTTTCTCTGGAACCCTTGTATACCCTGTGTGGTTCTAATCGCAATTGCTAATGGCTCTATTGCCAAAGCAAAGAGAAGGGGAGACAGGGGGCATCCCTGCCTTGTCCCCCTCTCTAGCCTGAACATCTTTGAGTATTCGTTGTTAATTTTTATTTTAGCGCTTGGGGAGTTTTAAAGTGTTTTTACCCATTTAATGAAAGCAGGACCAAACCCAAATTTCTCTAGCACATGGCAAATATAGTCCCACTCTAGGCTATCAAAAGCCTTAGTGGCGTCCAGGGATAGAATGGCTCTACCACCTATATTCTCGGTTGGCATCTGTAGATTCAAATACAACCTTCTTATGTTGGCGCTAGTGGATCTATTGGGGATGAACCCGGATTGATCCGGGTGTATGAGTTTCTGAATATATTTATTCATCCTGGCCGCCAACACCCTAGCCAATATTTTAACGTCTGAACATAACAATTATATCGGTCTGTAGGATGATGTGTCTACTTAATCTTTCCCCTCTTTCTGGAGCACTATTATGGTGGCTTCTGACATCGAGGCAGGCAGCCTCCCCCCTTCTGCCGCCCAGTTCAGTACCTTAAATAGTTCCGGGAGCAGCACCTCACCATACTGTTTGTAAATCTCTACTGGTAAACCATCTGGCCCGGGGGACTTCTGATTGGACATCCCCACCACTGCTTGTTGCAGATCCTCTAAAGTTATTGGGGCTTCTATAGCGCTTCTGTCCTCCTCTGTTAAAACTGGTGTTTCTATTCCCCCCAGGAACCCATCCATTTGTGTCATCTCATCTTACCTTTTTGACTTATACAGGTCCTGATAGTATGTCACAAATGTGTCTAGTATTATGGATGTTTGAGGGGATATCCCGCCCCCAACGTCCTGATTGCGGAAATATTGGAAGGAACCAAACTGGTTTTGGCCAAGAAAGCCAGCGTATGGCCTACACTCTCCCCTTCCACAAAGGTACTCTGACTTTGGAAGAGGCGCTTGTTCTCCACTTTCCTTATAACCACCATTTTATACTCCTGCTGTTTCTCGAGCCATCTCCTTTGTTTCATCAGGGTTGGATCCTCCACATATCGTTTTTCTGCCTCCAACACCTCTTTCCTAATCTTCTCTTCCCATTCCCTGGAGTTTCTCTTAATCTTGGCCACCTGTTGGATCAATAATCCCCCAAGGAAGGCCTTCAGGGCATCCCATATCACTCCCACGGGTGCTGACCCTGAATTAAAAGCTACAAACTCTTTCAATTTTATACCTATCTCCTCTGGTTTTCCCATTAGATCCAACCAGAAGGGGCTTATTTTCCAGTTACTTAAGGGACACTTTTTCCCTGTATTCATTGTCAGCACCAGTGGGGAGTGATCCAATACCCCTCTTGGATAATGAGCAGTTTTACTAACTGCAGGATTTCCCGGTTTCCCAGGGCCATATCTATTCTAGACAATGTGGAGTATGAGCTTGAGAAACAAGAGTACTGTCGCTCATCTGGGTTCCATGTTCTCCAAATGTCACACTATCCGACCTCTTCCAGAAATTGGGTTAAGCGTCCCTCTCTCATCCTATCCGTCCGTGTCCCTAATGGAAATCTATCCACTGTTCTATCCAATACTTCACTAAAGTCCCCTACCACTATTACTGGTATGCCTTCCTTATTTAACACAAACTCCATTAATTTATACAGGATCTCCATTTTGAAAGGGGGGGGTGTATAAACATTTGCCAATACATATGGTTAATTTTCTATTAAACAATGCAAAGAAATATAGCAACCCAGTTCATCTATTCTAGACTCTCTGCATACAAAAGACGTCCCCTTTTTCACCATTATACTCACCCCCTGGAATAGGAGGAATAGACCGAGTTATACTGACATTAATATTTACTATTAGATAGTTTTAACTTTGATTCCTTTGTTAAATGAGTCTCTTGTATACAGATTAATTCCACCCCATACCACTCTAGTGTGGAAAAAATTGTGGCCCTTTTAACCGGGTCTCCCATCCCCCGGACGTTCCAGGAGCCTATATTGAATGTTTTATGCCGCATACCAGAGAGAAAAAAGTAAGAAAAAAAAAACACATAGAAAGAGGAGACCCACTTATAAAAATTGAGAAAAAGAGAGCACTGCAATCCGGTCATAACAAAGAAAAAAGGGTATAAAGAAAAAGGGAAAAAAAATCATTAATACAAAAAAGTAAAAAAAAAGAGAATGAGAAAAAAAAATTGATCCTTCGCCTCCTACATATTCTACCCCATCTTTGCCCTTGGTCTGCTGGTGAATTACCTTCTTTAAATGTGTTTATCAATAAATGTAAATATCCCCAGGGTTCCTTAATCTCAATTTTTTGTGGTTTTGTGCAACATTACCCCCCTCCCAACTCTTGAACCAATTATTCTTTAGAAGGCTACGTTTGATTGGTGTGAACTCAGTTCTAAGTTTGTTTAACTCTGGAGAGAAGTCTGGGTACAGTGAGATCCTTGACCCATTATAGAAAATGTCCCCCTTCTCTCTTGCTTTTTGCAGTACCATTGCCTTGTCGTTGTAGTTAAGGAATTTCAAAAGTAAGGGCCTAGGATATCCATCCTTTAGGTGAGCTCTAAATGGGACTCTGTGGGCTCTTTCTATCGCAAAGAGCGGTGAAAAAACATTTTCTCCAAACGTATCTCTAAACCAGTTCTCACAAAAGCTTATGGGGTGGGTGCCCTCACTTTGTTCCCGAAGGCCCACTACCCGTATGTTGTTTCTGCGTAGTCTATTTTCGATTTCATCAAGTTTTGATGCCTGCCACCCCATTTGTTCTTTCATTGCTTTCAACTCCTGTTTTAATGGGTACACCTCATCTTCCACTTGACTCACTCTCTCCTCTACAGCTGTTGTCATTAGCACAGTTCTCTTCAGTTCCTGGCCCATTGACACTAGCTCTTCCTTAATTCCTTTGATCTGACCACATAAATTGTTCAGTGACCCCCTACACGCACGCGTTCACGGCGCATAATTCTTTTTTCAGTGTCAGCTCTTCTTCCACTGGTAGATCAACATCCAGAACCATTGTTGCAGGTACAGTCACGTCCCCCGGGATTTCTCCCGCGGGGCCCTTTCTACTCGCTGTTTTTGGAGCTGATATACAGTGGCCATGGCTTTTCCTATCTGCCGATGCTCCTGTTTGGCTTTTTACCTGCGCTTGTTGGTGTTAAATCCCTTTACCTGGCGAATTTGCAGATGCATGGGCAAACCGCTCCAGTTTAGCTGCTGCAGCTGCTGCTGCCTGTGTTGCTTTCTCTTTTGCTGATCGTGTTGTTGGAGGGCCCCCCGCTCTCCAAGTTGGACTGCTCCTCTTTTTTTTTTTTTGATGACATCTTTTATCCTGTGCCCAGATCACCCTTTATTAGCCTTCCCTCTCTCCCACTCCCCCGGCCAATGTCCAACTATTGAGCAAACAGGATAGCTGGGAGGGAGATAGGGGACTGAGCTAGGCTAGGGTAGGTCTTCACTTGCTGACAGCTCCACAATTCAGCCCTTAATTACATAAGCGCATAAGTGCACATATACATCTGGTACTGACAAGGGGCAAGGGGATCGGCTCAGGGGCAGCTCCGCAGGACACAGTTCACAGCACACTGCACTAATACAAAAACAGTCCAGGCATGCCAGATATCCTCCACGCTTCTCTACACAATAGTCTTCAAAAGGCTTTATATTATCCAGTGCTGCTGCTGCTACTGTTCTCCGCTTTGATCACAGGCTCCCCTACTCGCACTGCTATACAGTTTAATGCACTACACGTACTGGTCAGCCCACTGTTTGATGTCCCAGGCAGTCAGAGGCAGTCTCGGTGTCCTCAGGGGGTTCCCTCCGTTCTCGCCGTGCAGATGGCGTCTGTTCCCGGCATGCTGGGTTCCTCTCCACTCCCCCTCCTCCTCCACTCGTAACTCTTGTTGCGCCATCCGAGATCTCGCGGGACCTCACGGAGTTCCGCTGAGATTACAGAGAGCGATACTACCGCTGATTCACAGTGTTCATGCCGGGCGATAGTGTGTGCAGAGGTGTCGGTGGTATCGTGGTGTAGTAGCCGTTCATCTAACGCCTTCACAGCACCATTATTCACATGGGGAGATAGAGCGGGTGGAGATCACTCAGACATCCTCATTCCACACAGACTCCCACCACCTCCATCAACGTCTGGTCACACCACCCCATCCATATTTTATCAGTGTTTAGCATCCATTTATGGTGTTGTTTACTATTGTGATTGCTGTGATTGGTCACAGCTATTACATGGTACAGAGCCTCTGTAATTGGCCCTCTATAATGGGATCACTGTGGCCAATCATTAGATCACATTAGTAAGCAATGGCATTATGAATGAAGCCATTGTTTACTACTGGACCTGTAGTCCTTGCACTCCAGACTGGGAGGGCAAGGGACCTAGAATTGTCTGGCTCTTCCGGGGTTGTCCAGGCATGTTGTACACCACTGACTGTGCCCAAGCAACTGAAGACAGGTGACCGCTGACTTTCCCGGTGGTCCCGAAATGAGCCCCCAAATGTAGCGGTACCCCTGTAGGGGCTGCTGAAAGTTGTGGCCCATCTGTCACCCTGCCCAGCCCGGCATTTAATTACCAATCAGCTTGGATACAATGAACAGTCCGTGTGCTTGTTTTTATATTTTTATTAAGAGATTGGAACTTGGATAGAGATGGGAATATATGGGATGCCCAGTAGAATTTTAGAACAGTCAATTTGGGACAGAACTATGTACACTCTTTGTACATGACACTTCCTCAAACTCCTCCTGCACAACTCCAGGCATATCTAGCACATGGTTAGGCCCAACTCTGACTCAGTCAGGCCCTAGAAATGACCATTTTCAGGCTGGGACCACGGGTCCCTTTTTAATGTAGAAAAATAGAATAGAAAGTCTTTAGTGCTAGCTGTCCTATGGTGGAGTACTGCTCACAGCAATCTCTCTTTAGGCCCTGCCAGCCCTCCTGGCTGTAGCTGCCTGTGACATTGCAATCCTCACTGGCTCCACACCCAGCTCTGACTGTTTCTTATTAGTTCTCTCTGGCATGCCTCTCCAGCACTCCTGATAGCATATGCCATGCACAAGCCCTCCTGGCTACTCGCACACCGGTGGTTACCTCCTGAAGACTTGCCTGGCAGCACTAGCTCCTGCTGTCCTCTCTGACTCTTATCTGTGCCTCTCATCCAGATCCTTCATGCGGTCACCCCCCCAGAATGGGGACGCCCTCAAGGGTCCCGACAGCTTAGCACTCCTTCCCCAGTTCTTCCACCCAGCTGGGCTGACCCTGGGTATATTAAGGGGGGCCTGCCCCCTGACAATCATAGTTGTGGATTGGTCAGGGCTCCCTGAGACACCTCAGACAGCTCCACCTCTCTTCCCCTTCTTTCTTCTAGAATCCTCTAGAAGCCACAGGGAGGTAGCCAAAAGATGATGCTATCTGTGAGTCACCAGCCTACTCTGAGCCACTTCCAGCCCACACAGATCAAAACAAACAAGCCTAGCTTCCAGCTAGGCCTGCTTAAATTGACCTGTTTTGACAAAAATAATTCAACTCTAGCACCTACTAAAGTAAAGGGTAATACACAGGTTTACTTACAAAATGTAACAAATAGTATAAATGAAAAAAATGAGAGATGCCAGATTACCAGTAGAGATAGGTCAATGCAGTTTTTGGAGCTCAATTCCGATTGTGACTACTTGACCTCACTTGTGTCGTTGTGTACAAATATATGCATTGATAAGGTGAAACAAATCATTGAAAATGTATAACTAAAAAAGTATATATTTAGAACAAAAGGCTTACTTTTAATATACAAAGTAATTTTTTTTTTTTTTTTTAAGACAAATATCCTCTTGTACTTTTTGTACTTATTGCAATTCAATAATGGTATTTTTTTTCTAGTATGAAATAGAATCTTGAATATTTGATCAAAACCCTAAATGCTCTTGCTGCCAGGCCGGATCACTGACATAATTTATTCAGCAGGTTACTAATGTTGATGCCTCTGTTTATGAGTCTTCATCAAGCTCTTTATAAATACATAAATGCATAAAACTCACTGCCTTCTTTAGCAATGTCATATGATTATAGTTCACTTTCCCTCGCAGCAAGACTATGCAAATCTTGTTGACTTGTCTTCTACAATGGAGATGAAAAATTATTATAATTTTGCCTGTCGCTGCTTCTATCTTCGGTCTGAGTGGATTGAACACTCAAAATTCATTTCTTCTGTCCGAGTATCACCAGATGAGATGACAGAAGAAAGCCATCAGTGTTATAAATAATTCCAGAAATTAAAAACAACTATGGGTAAGCACATTAAAAGCTCAGGTTCAAGAGGGAGTATGCTCTCTAAATCACTGGGCAGCCGACTTAACAAACATATTTAAAATACAAAAAGCACCTTTTGCATACATGTTTATTTAACCCTTCCTGCAGTAAAGCAAAGCGTATTTACTGTGAACCTGTCAATCATTTTGAACTTTAAAAGCAAAAAGTCAAGAGCAGGAAATCAGAATAAGTTTGCCTTTAAATGGGAGTTTTCCTTTGATCATCACATAAAGAGTGACGACAGAAAAAAAAAAAGTGGTCCATCGAGTCTGTCCCATTTTTTAACCCCTTCCATACCGGGCCATAGCAGAATGACGCCGGCAAGAACCCTCTCTCCCTCCGGGTGGACGTCATATGACGTCCTGGGTTTGAGGGGGGATATCTGAATGATGCCTGCAGCTAGAGGCATCATTCAGATATCCTTTTTTTCAGCCGGCGATCCTGTGCACAATAAGAATGATAATAGCGGCGGTTCCGCCGCTTGATCGTTCTTATAGGCGGTGGGAGGGGACAACCCCCCTCCCGCCGCCATCCGGTGCTTCTCCGGGCTCTCCCGTGCGATCAGGGACCCGGAGAGAATCGTCTGCGCCGGTGGTGGGTCACGTGATGAGCATAGAGATGACTGGTAACCAGATGGTCACCAGTCATCTCTATGATCGTCGGAGGCCCGGACGCGATGTGATGACGTCACGCCTGGGTCCTCAAATGTAAACAAAGCCGCCATTGCGGCTAGTAAGTATGAGATCGGTGAAAAAAATGTCACTGATCTCATGCTTTCCAGCCAGGAGGAGAGATGTGGGGTCTTATTGACCCCGCATCTCTCCATAAAGAGGACCTATCACACACATTCCTATTACAAGGGACGTTTACATTCCTTGTAATAGGAATAAAAGTGATCAAAAAAAAAAAAAAGTGTAAAGAAAAAGTAAAAATAAAAAAAAAATAAGTAAAATAAAAAAATGAAAAAATATATATATTTTTTAAAACGCCCGTCCCAAATAGCTCGCGCTTAGAAGCGAACACACACGTAAGTCCCGCCCGCATATGTAAACGTCGTTCAAACCACACATGTGAGGTATTGCCGCGTGCGTTAGAGCACGTGCAACAATTCTAGCACTGGACCTTCTCTGTAACTCTAACCTGGTAACCTGTACAAATTTTCAAAGCGTCGCCTATGGAGATTTTTAAGTACCGAAGTTTGGTGCCATTCCATGAGTGTGCGCAAATTTAAAGCGTGACATGTTAGGTATCTGTTTACTCGGCGTAACATAAGCTTTCATATTTTACAAAAAAATTGGGCTAACTTTACTGTTTTGTTATTTTTTAATTCATGAAACCATTTTTTTCCTCCAAAAAAGGCGTTTGAAAAATTATTGCGCAAATACCGTGCAAGATAAAAAGTTGCAACGACCATCATTTTATTCCCTAGGGTGTCTGCTAAAAAAAAACATATATAATGTTTCGGGGTTCTGAGTAATTTTCTAGCAAAAGAATGATGATTTGTACATGTAGGAGAGAAGTGCCAGAATAGGCCCGGTATTGAAGTGGTATAAAAAGCCCTGTATGGAAGTGGTTAAAAATGTACACACAATTTTTGTTTTTGTTTTTTATTTTGTTAACTTGTTTTGTCTGAGTATAGATCTATGTTGTAGGGCTGGGAAAAAATCGATTTTAATCTTGAATCGAGTTTTGAGCTCAAATCGATTCAGATTTGAAGAAAATCGATTTTTTTAGATTTAAAAAAAAAATAAAAATTTTTTCCTTCAAAGCTTCCGTAGCAGGGCTGCAGGGGGCGTATTCGGAATGGCACTGGGCGGCATTACCCCAATTACATCTACAGCCGCCGCGAGTAGATGTAATGTAACACTAACTAACCTCAAGCCGCCGTCTGCCTATCTGATCAGCGTGTCATGCAGACAGACGGCGGCCATTGCAGTGTTCAAAAGCCGCGCCTCCCGAGTCCTCGTCTGTGATAGGCGGAACACTCAATTTCACAGCAGGCAGTGTTCAGCCTATCACAGACATTCTCTCATCATCGTCTGTGTTATGAGGATGAGCGGATGTCCATGGTAGGCGGAACACTGAATGCTGGGAAATTGAGTGTTCCGCCTATCACAGACGAGGAGGAGGCGCGGCTTTTGAATATTGGAATGGCCGCCGGTGTAGCAGTAAAATCCGTATCCCATGAAAATCTGCATCAGGTATGGGCACAGTGATTGAAGCATGGGCACAGTGAAGCACGGGCACAGTGAGACACGGGCACAGTTCAATTCAACTAAGAGTAACCTCAAGATTTTTTGTTGTTTTATTAGCTAAATCCAAATACAGTATTAATAATTTGGATGTTTAACAATCTTTGTTGCACACTGACTTTGCAGTTAGAGAAAGGGTTTGCCTTTGCAATTTTGTTTGTTGATGCACTTTAATTAATATAATTTAAAAAAAATCGAATCGAATCGTAAATTGAGTTTTTTATAAAAAAAATCGCAGATTTTTTTTGGGGGGAAAATCGCCCAGCCCTACTATGTTGGTCCCAAGCATGTTTGAATCCACTTACCGTTGACTGGCTCATTCCCTCTGCTTGATGTCTATTACAATCATGAACTGTCCTTTCACTAAAATAACACTTTATGAGATTCGTTTTAAACTTTACTCCTGCTAGTTTGAAGTCTTGTCCTCCTTTTTTTGATCTTGGCTTCATATTGAAAAAACTGACCTCCTAAACCTTATTCGCCCCCTGATGTATTTAAAGGCTTCAATTATGTCTCCTGTCCTGATCAGTGTTGTTCATCTTACGTTAAAAAAGTAATTAGTAACAGTTACAAATTACTTCATCCAAAAAGTAATGGAGTTACTTACTCAGTTACTACATTGAAAAAGTAATAAGTTACTCAGCAAAGTAACTATATTGGTTATATTATATATATACGGGGGCGGGGGCGGGGCGGTAGAAGGATGATATATATGTAATTTTTTCAGTGTATAAAATAATAGGAGGGATAACAATAAATAATATTGGTTATGTGCCCATGCCTCACTGTGCCCATGCCTCACTGTGCCCGTGTCTCACTGTGCCCATGCTTCACTGTGCCCAATGCCTCACTGTGCCCAATGCCTCACTGTGCCCATGTTTCACTGTGCCCAATGCCTCACTGTGCCCGTGTTTCACTGTGCCCAATGCCTCACTGTGCCAGTGTCTCACTGTGCCCAATGCCTCACTGTGCCCATGCCTCACTGTGCCCGTGTCTCACTGTGCCCGTGCTTCACTGTGCCCAATGCCTCACTGTGCCCAATGCCTCACTGTGCCCATGTTTCACTGTGCCCAATGCCTCACTGTGCCCGTGTTTCACTGTGCCCAATGCCTCACTGTGCCAGTGTCTCACTGTGCCCATGCCTCACTGTGCCCATGCCTCACTGTGCCCGTGTCTCACTGTGCCCGTGCTTCACTGTGCCCAATGCCTCACTGTGCCCAATGCCTCACTGTGCCCATGTTTCACTGTGCCAAATGCCTCACTGTGCCCGTGTTTCACTGTGCCCAATGCCTCACTGTGCCAGTGTCTCACTGTGCCCAATGCCTCACTGTGCCCGTGTCTCACTGTGCCCAATGCCTCACTGTTCCCGTGTCTCACTGTGCCCAATGCCTCACTGTGCCCAATGCCTCACTGTGCCCGTGTTTCACTGTACCCAATGCCTCACTGTGCCCGTGTTTCACTGTGCCCAATGCCTCACTGTGCCCGTGTTTCACTGTGCCCGTGTCTCACTGTGCCCAATGCCTCACTGTGCCCGTGTTTCACTGTACCCAATGCCTCACTTTGCCCGTGTTTCACTGTGCCCAATGCCTCACTGTGCTTGTGTTTCACTGTGCCCGTGTCTCACTGTGCCCAATGCCTCACTGTGCCCAATGCCTCACTGTGCCCGTGCTTCAATTAAGGTGCAGTGTTGTCACTGACTCACTGTGCCCCTAGCCCCCTACCTGATCGGTGGGCGGCGGCGTCCTGGCGGCCATTACACAGTATTCAAAAGCCGCGCCTCCCGAGTCCTCGTCACCTGTGATAGGCGGAACACTCAATTTCCCAGCATTCAGTGTTCCGTCTATCACGGACATCCGCTCATCCTCATAACACAGACGAGGATGAGAGGATGTCCGTGATAGGCGGAACACTGCCTGCTGTGAAATTGAGTGTTCCGCCTATCACAGGCGACGAGGACTCGGGAGGCGCGGCTTTTGAAAACTGCAATGGCCGCCGTCTGTCTGCATGACACGCTGTTCAGGTAGGCAGACGGCGGCTTGCAGTTAGTTTTACACATTACATCTAATCGCGGCAGCTGCGGCGAGTAGATGTAATTGGGGTAACACCGCCCAAGTAATGGGAACGGCGGTGCCACGAGGGTAAGAGTAAACAGTTAGATTACTCGTTACCCCAAAAAGTGGCTACGTTATCTAACGCTGTTTATTTAAATGGCGTTAGTTACAACACTGGTCCTGATATGTTTTATCCTTCAGACCGTTTACCATTTTTTTCGCTCGTCTCTTGACTTGAATCTGTTTTATCAATAACTTTTTGTAAGCGAGGTGTCCAGAACTGGACAAAATATTCTAAATGAGGTCTAACTAAAGATCTATAAATCAGAATCAGGACCTTCTTCCTCCTGCTGGTGACCCCTCTAGTGATGCATCCTAGATATCTATTCGCTTTTCCCAGTGCCTGGCCACACTGTTCACTTTGCAATCATCTGAAATAAGTACTCTTAAATCTTTTTCCTCTGTAGTACTGGCCAGCATTGTACCCCCAATATTGTACTCTGTCAAAGGACTCTTTTCCCCTAGGTGCGATATTTTACATTTCTGAATGAATACCTGGAGAAAAAATAGCATAGAAAATTTTACTGATCGGACTCCCGTGAATTTTAATTCAGTACCCCTGGTGTAGAGTATGGACTTCTTGCATTGTATATTAATGAGGGCAGATATGGGAAAGGCTCACTCATTGTTTCCAAAGTAAACATTGCTAACATTGTAAAAAAAATTGGGCAGTCAGCCATATAAACATCTAAAACGTTAGACATATTTAAATAAAATGTCTAGGCATGATGTGTGAATGGAAACACATAACAAACAGAGTGGGAGTTTCCCAAATTTGACAGGAAAAAGTAGAAATACGCTTTAAGCAATGGAAAGGCTCACTTTAATTACTTGACTAATTCAGTAGAAAATATAGTAACATGGCTTTGGAGTTTTGATGGTGGGTGCCCAAATGACAATCCAGAGTCAACTCTATCTAATTTAGTTCAATCTAATTTTATTAGATTATACAAGAGGTGTGTACAAAGAGTATACAAAGTGTGGTAAATAGGCACAATATGAGATTAGTGTACACCGGTACATATAATGTGACAAAGAGCCATAGCAATGCATAACAACAAAAATTAATTCAACTATGTAATAGATATTCAAATGGATATCCAAAATGTTTCCATATTTAACTTTGTAGTAGACACCCCATTTAAACTGTCCAATGCCTACCCCTTTTTCAGGTTGAGATGTGTATTTGGTGGGGGTAGTTCAGAGGAATTGTTCAAGAACAAAGTTAGTTCTATGTATTTTAATCTTGCAAAATGGATTGCTAGAACATTTTTAGATAAATGTCAGGGAATCTCATCTCTGATGCATAAATATAACCACATACATTTATACATTAAAATTATATCTAAAGCCAAAACGTTTTTTTCTACAGATAGAGTGGGGAACGGTCAAAACCCTGTCATGGGAATTTACTCCACACACCTGTCTGATTCAGTGTTCAAGGCAGAAATGAAAAGGACTCATTTATACCTTACTGTTGAGTTGCATTGAGTTACCCGCACATATTCCATTTAATGGTAAATGGGCTACCAATGCTTCCAAAAGAGACGTGGCCCATTTTTATAAACACAGTGCACCACAAGACCAAGGTACATGGTGTAGATTTTTGTGAACTGCAGTGTGGGTACTTTGCTTGCTTTGTCAAATGCCGCGTACAGACGATCGGACAATCCAACAATAAAACCGTGAATTTTTTGCCGACGGATGTTGGCTCAAATTTATCTTGCATACACACAGTCACACAAATGTTGCTCGGAAATTCCGAACGTCAAGAACGCAGTGATGTACAAAACTAAGACGAGCCGAGAAAAATGAAGTACAATGATTCTGAGCATGCGTCGAATTGATTCCGAGCATGCGTAGAATTTTTGTGTGTTGGAATTGGATACACACGATCGGAATTTACGACAACAACTTTTGTTGTCGGAAAAATTGAGAACCAGCTCTCAAACATTTGTTGTCGGAAATTCCGACAGCAAATGTCCGATGGAGCCTACACACGGTCGGAATATCCAACCAAAAGCTCACATCGAACATTTGTTGTCGGAAATTCCGATCGTTTGTACGCGGCATTAGTGTGTTGGAGTGTCATTCCAATCAAATTCAATATGCTTTCTACACTATAGCTAAATGTATGCAGGGCTGCCTGCTTCCAACAGCATGTGGGCAGCGCTGTGGTGTAGTGGTTAGCACTTTCACCTAGCAGCAAAAGAGTCGCTGGTTTGAATCCCAACCACGACACCATCTGCCTGGAGTTTGTATGTTCTCCCTGTGTCTGTGTGGGTTTCCTCTGGGTACTCCGGTTTCCTCCCACACTCCAAAGACATGCTGGTAGGTTAATTGGACCTTGTCCAAATTGGCCCAGTATATATGTGTGTACAACTCTGTGTCCCAAGCGTGTCGAGATCCTACGGGGTAAAATGACCGCACCAGCCAAGCAGACACTGGCTGCAAAAGCACCTAGAGGTGATTCAGTTTGCATGTGTAGCGCTATACAAGTCATTCATGTGATCTCTATTGCAATGCAGCACAAGAATTTTAAACTATAGCTCTAAGCACCAAATACACAGGTATGCAACATATATGCTTTTCATATTGTTCTTGGTTATTGTTTGCTGGCCTTGGCCTGCAATATACAGTAATAATTAGAAAAAAAAATGTTCCAGAATAATGTGTAGAAATTATATTGTTGATGGTTAAATCATAGTCTTAATACATTAAGCCAGTGTGGAATAAGAAGGGTAGCAACTGCATTCCATCCAGCACTTTTCTTATTTCGGTTGGCGTACCATTAATTTTTCTTATCCCACAGTTCTGGGTGATCCCTCATTGTCTGGATGAACTCTTCAGGTTCTATAGAGGCAGAGGCTCTCTCTGTTCTACTGACTTCTTCAGCTCTAGGCTGCATGTCCTGGTTTAATTCAGCATCCATGCTTTCCCTCTGTCTCTCTCAGTCTCCTCTACACTTCTCAACCGGATTTCCTGGTATCCCAGCATCCTCCACTGTACTGCGGTCATGTGACTTTCCCACAGCTTGTGGGTGGTTTTCAGGTGCTTTTAGGGCGCATTTAGAGCGGTTCCCATTCATTTATATGGAGATATGCTTTTAAAGCGCTATTTAAAGCGCCCCAAACATGTTCCAAAGATGCTGCTTGCAGGACTTTTGTCAACGCCCAGCCAGCGCAACGCCTGAGTGTGAAAGGTTATATTGAGATACATGGGAGGCAGTTTTCAGGCACTATTTTTGGCGTTAAAACGCCTGAAAAACGTCTCAGTGTGAAAGGGGTCTAATTTACATGATTTTGTTAGGATTGGACAAATATTGTGTGTGGTATAGCTCTATGTGGGAGAAGCTGTAGGATGCATGTACATACAATTTACATTAAAGAAAAGCTATGATTAGAGCAATATACAGTATAGGTTTCCTCTTCTCCACTTGCAAATTCTAGTTGTCTGACTGTCATGCAGATCCAGTGGCTTCCATACTTAATTAGTTAAAGTGGAGCTCCACCCGATTTTTATACATTATGTTAATCAAATCACATATTATAAGTAATAGCAAAACGGACATTGATTTTTTTTTTTCGTGACAGTACCTTAGATAAAGTGAATTGTAATGCTGTTTCCTGTCTCCTCTGCTGCGGGAAATCTGCTGGAGTTTCGTCATATCCTATAGCCGCAATGTAACCTGGGAGCTTTTCTCATTGCTCCCAGTATTCATTGCCGAGCCTTGATGTAAGCTATCGCGTTAGTTCCTAAAGAGGAAGTGACGCGATATCTGTCTCGTACTGAGCTCTGCTTTAGTTTGCTTTGTTTACTGTGTCTTCTGTTGACATGACAACGGGGCGGCAATGTTCAGCGACGCCGCACGTTGTGATCGAAAACCCGGATGTTTATGTCCCTGCTCGTCGGAAAGACTGAGCAGGCGCGAGAACAAGCGGCGAATGCTGGGAGTTCAGCATTCGCCGCAACTAGGAAGTATATGCTTGTGGGCTTCTCATGCCCACAAGCAAAATGGAAATCGCCAGGAAACAAGAATATAAGTTATCCCGCAAGACGGAATCGCAATGTGGTGGATTTCATAGAGCAGAGACGTGAGTACAGATGAAATAGGCATAAAAGAGTGTAATGTCTCTAAAAAAAACCAAAACGATTTGGCCGCGGGAGCTCCGCTTTAAGAACTCCAAGCTAATAGGCAGATCCATATTTCTGACTTCACTATGGTTTCTCTTGCTACATATTTGGCATGGGTTATGGGCTCAGAAATAACCAGGCAAATTCTGTTTTCACAAGGAGGTCAGCAAACACAATCTACTTATTTCTCTCAGTATAGGTCTTTTCTAAGAAGCTAACTCATAAAGAACGTGGTGCTTTTCTACGTTGCATATTATTTATTGTAATTTACTTGCAATTTGTAACTTACTTAACAATAAAAACATTTTTATTTGGTAATGCTTTTTCATTCCTGAATTAAATCTCTTAGAAACTGTGTGAGCGCCTAGAGCTTTCAAACACTTTCCACGCCCCAGGTCATTTACTTGCTACAAAGAATTAGTTGTATGGCCTGAAGACAGGTACTCCTCTCGATGATCATAATGGCTCGCTAATTCTAATAACATACTTTCAGACTTAAGCGTTTCAGTAGTATGACACCCTAGAGGTTAACAAGGCCACTTAGCAGAAATCTTTAGTCATTTAAAATAATGTAACCTATTTTGTTTTACATGCCAACTGTCTATTCCTGGGAGAAGGACATTTGCAGCTGCAAAAAATGAAACAAAACAACTGTATGTTACGACTCTGCAAAATATCTTCTGCTGCTCTTTTACTATGCTGTATGTTTACCATAATGCATCACAGCTGTTACATCTTTTGTCCTGTACACACACCAAATTTTAAAGCTGAAACAAACAGCACAATAGACAGATAAAAAGCATATAAGCGAGCTGTTTTACCTGCCAAAGGATTTTTATGTTTCTCTATCCACTCCTGAGATTTCCACAGCCCCATTGCACATCACAGTCTGGAGGATGACACTGCCTAGAGGTAAAGAATAAAATTATTCCCCCTTCTATAACCCCAGCCCTTCTCCCTGGACAGTGAAGGCGCATCAGCATACTGATTACATCATCTGTCTACTCACTTTGCTCTCTCCTCTTTGTCAACATTCCTTGCTGTTGAATCACTGTGCTCCCCTACCCTGCAACACAAAGCAACTGTGAAGGAAACATTGTGAAGAAGGGATCTTGGTAACAGAAAGCAGTTCTTGGTAGTTCACCTTCCCTTGTCTTATCACATATTCTGACATTCCCATTGCTCTGAATACCCAGACAGATTGCAACAAAAAAGAAGCACTGCTAAATATTAGGGCATTGAAAATTAAATATAAGACTGTAGATCAGACATCAGGTAAACATTGCTTTACCCTATTCCCACTGTCTTTCATCATAATTAAAAAAAGAAAAGTTTTAGATGGAGGTCTTCTTTATAGTCTGATAGCGACACTAAACGATAATCAAAGTTCAAATTTTTCATGAAATTATTTATGTCTTTTTCTGCCTCCTTGTAGTCCTCCATGAGCTCCACTTCGTGTCTTCCTTACTTTCATTTGTTTGGAACAAGCAGTGCATGTTAGTTGTGGTCAGGTGCACTTCTTTATGCACACTACACATCCTATAATCCATAGTCCATCTCTGCATACAGTGGGACCATGGAGAAGCAATGTAGCCACCCTCTAACACAGTGGTTCACAACCCCCTAGTGCCGTGACCCCTTAATAAAATTTCCCAAGTTGTGGGGACCCCCTAACAGTAAAATTATTTTCGTAGCGTGGGTTCTCAGCACCCAAGGCAAGACACGTAATTTGCGCCCCTAACCCACGAACATTTAGTGCTCCTTGAGTCCCTTCCACTCGTACAATATTAAAACCCCTTATGGTACATTTTAGGATATACCACTCTCTCTTTGTTCTCCTTTCTTTCCCTTTTATCTCTCTCTATCCTAATTTCTTGTTTTTTCCCCCATCCCTCTCTCTAGCCATCTTTCTAGCTCTTTCTCTTATTCTTTCTCTCCCTTTCTCTTTGCCCCCCCCTCTTTTCCTCTCCCTTCCATGTATTCTCTATTTTTATTCCTTCTCTTACTTCTTGGTTGGGGGGGGGGGATGAGTGGCAGTGCTGTTACTCACTGTGTCTCCGGCTTCACTGTATCTCCAGCTCTGTGGTGTCTCTCAGCAGTGACACCTATGCTGAAATCAGGAGATGAGGTCTCCTCCAGACCCTCCTACTTCACATTTCTCACCAGTCAGCTCTCTTTGCCCCCCCCTCTTTTACTCTCCCTTCCGTGTATTCTCTATTTTTATTCCTTCTCTTACTTCTTGGTTGGGGGGGGGGGTGGGATGAGTGGCAGTGCTGTTACTCACTGTGTTTCCGGCTTCACTGTATCTCCAGCTCTGTGGTGTCTCGCAGCAGTGACACCTATGCTGAAATCAAGAGATGTGGTCTCCTCCAGACCCTCCTACTTCACATTTCTCACCAGTCAGCTGACCTCTAGTCTCTTCCCCCCCACCCATGCCGTCAACTGAATGGGTGGCTGTGAAGAGGCTGAGTGGGTGGCTGGGGCTCCAGGAACAGCCCAGCTGGGCTTCCACAGGCTACAGAGACAGCCCAGGTGGGCTTCCACAGGCTCCAGGGACAGCCCTGCTGGGTAGCCATGAAAAGGCTGAGAGAGTGGTATGGGCATCAGGAACAGCCCAGGATTTGGTGACCCCTGGCAAATCGTCATTTGACCCCCGTGGGGGTCCCGACCCCCAGGTTGAGAACCACTGCTCTAACAGAAAGTCATATTACAGCAGCAAAAATAAGGAATCTGGAGGTTTGGAGAAGCCTATAAGAGCAAAATTAGTGGTTGTACCATTAGATGGCGCTCTTACAGTGCCGTGACATCCCATGTCCGTTGCCGGGCGCCCGCGCCTGGCGTGGTGCGCGGGGACGTCGCGGGCACGTAGCCGTCACGCTCCCGCGCATGCGCGCTGGGTCCAGGCGGACAACGCGCATTGCATGCGGCGATGGCGGTCGATCCGGAAATCTTCCACTGGTATGGCGAGGGGGCCACACTTGGGGGCGTGATGCGGACGGCGGTAGGAGTAACTTGACACCTGTGAGAGATCAGGGGAGGGCAGGTAAAGTATTTAAACACCTCCAATAATATGATAAACTGTCTGATTCCCATGGAAGTCCAGCACATGTTTCCATACTCTATGTGAGGTAAGGAGGTCTTAGTGGGTTGTTACAAGGAGAGCTGGAATCTCCAAGTACAATCATTTAGACAAAAACTTTACTATGTTGAGTCATTACTTACTAGATGTACTTTCTTTCCTTTCCAGTGCTTGTGTATACCCATACAATATTACTATGTAAGTATACCCGTGCGGCTAACAGGCTTTAAGCCCTTGGAAATTATAAGTACATTTGTATTCTCTCTGTTCTTATTCATATTCACATCTCTTGTGCTTGCTCACACACACACACCCCATATCAAGTGTCATATCATTTCAGCTTAGACTGCTCCTAACATAATTTTATTTAAGCAACACACTTCAACCCCCCCCCCTTTTTTTCACTATTTCTTTGCATTACCCCTCCCCCTACCCTGCCCCCCCCCCTCTTGCTTTTTCTTTTTCTTTTCATGCTTTCTTCCTCTTTCCCTTCTCTCAACTTAATTATTTATTTTCTTTCTCTATTTTTTTTCCTTCTTCCCTTTTCTCTCTCTTTCTTTTTCTCCCCCTTTTTTTTTTCACTCTCACTTACAACCCTCACATGCACTGTCACCACTTCACAACATCCCCTTTTTTTCACCTTTAACAACACATATTTTCTTCACATCACATATTTAACCATTCTTCTCCACACACTGATCATTCCACTGCTTTTTTCTCACCCACTCCTTCACCGCATGTTTTTATACACACACATTACATTTCTACACTAATTTCCATTCAAATGGACCCTCTTCGCCACACACTATTTGGTATCTCAATGATATACCAATTAGATACATTCTAACCAGCTTTAATAAAATCCTACCATTTAATCATGTTTTGTCATCACTGTATACCTACAGAATGGAAATAGTTATAAGTGCAATATTAGCAATTATATATAGGGGGCGCTAAAGCATATAAATAATATGAATTAAATAAATTACTTACATTAAATTATATATTACGTGAATAAATTGTGAACACCAGCCTACCTGTGTGAACCGCAATAGCTAGTCTATGACTATCCAATCATAATGACCAGCCTCTATGCAGTCCCCTTAATGGGTGAAATAACTTTGCCAAACAGATTATGATACAATCACAGATATATGTGACAACAAATGATCAAACATGCAATGTCAATCGTGTGAGACTCAATGTCCCAAAAATAAATGAATATTTGTCAAAGGAACAAATGTTAGTCCATAAATTCCAAAACAGTGAAGTGAATCCTGAGAAACGACTCTGTCAAACAGACAAAAAGAATTTGCTTGAAGTGATAGCCTTCACCACCTTACTACAGGACACCCGATAGTGCTCGTGGTAAATTATAGCAGCTTACCAGATATAGTTGACTCTTTTAGTTAAAAAGGAGTCAAATGCGCTTTGTGCAAGTTCCACTTGCTAGCATGGATATTGATGTCAAAGAGCAGGCATAAGGAATCCCTGCCTCCTGGAGGCTCGGATGGAGCAATGCGAACCACAAAAAAGAGAGATAGAGCGGAAAATAGTGTAATCCCGTTTTATTAAAACATGATAAAATATGACAGCCAAATGCCCCCTTACTTGGTTAGTGCCTTGAGCCCGGCACTGAGGCTGTAAAGCATGAACTAGTAGGGCTAGTGACCCGTATGGAGATAAGCCGGCGTGCGTTCCACCTGTGTCAGAGGATAAGCCAGCGGGACCGGAAGTGTCGTCAGAACGTAGTCTGGCGCCTCGACAGCTGTTTCGTGTAAGCACGTCGTCAGGAAGCGTACCAGGCTACGTATGTCTGACTATTATATGCGGTTGTCAATCACAGTTGGGGGAGGAGTTACCGGACTGCGTCCAGCCTAAATGCCGTCTCTCAACACAATATAACCACAGCATTGATATAATCTAAAAAGACTCCATACCAAGTTAACAATGTAAAATAAATTATAAAATATGAAAATGTGTCATACTAGCAGGCAACCCGCTTCGGTAGCACATTAACATAGAACAATATTGACATATCCACATATCCCTATCTACCAATACATCCAACTGTGTCGTACGCGCTACCGCGCCAACCCAGTGGATACATGTGGTACTACACTTGCTGGAACTACTATACATGATAAGTTGAAAATGTACATTGATACAACAATCTCCCCATGATAAATATTTACATAAATCGAAATAAATTAATATTAAAATTAAAGTTAATATGTTCTCTGCACCTATGTATCCTCCTATAGAATATATCTAAACAGTGGAATATATAATTAATCATTAGTGAGGAAGCAATTTAAGTCCAAATTGATGTTGAGGCCCTGTGGCTGCATTGTGGATAATCTATACAGCCACTGAGTCTCGTTCTGGGATACAGCCTTGGTGAGATCTGTCCCTCTCCAGTTATATGTGACCCTATCTATACCATAAAATACCAACTGACGGGGGTCTCTATTATGATATTGGAGGAAATGGCGTGACACACTGTGATTAGAAAAACCCTTGGCTATATTAGCTACATGTTCGTTAATTCTGATTCTAAGTTCTCTTGTGGTGCGCCCCAAGTACTGCAGAGAGCATGGACATTCCAACACGTACGTCACATGTTTGGAATAACAGGTTATCAAGGGTTTAATGCTAAATTCCTCTTGTGTCACCAAAGATTTGAATTTCGTTACCTTCTTTGTACGTCGAAATGTAGTACGACAAGCTTTGCATCTGGTGCAGTAATGAAATCCAGAGCTATCCAGAAAGGTGGGGGGTTTTTCAGGGGGGTCTGGGACATTGGGCGCGATAATGTTTCTCAAACCCAATGCCTTTCTGTAGATAAATCTGGGCTTGGGAGGTATGACCAATGCCAGGTCTCTATCTTTTTGAAGTATAGGCCAGAACTTTTTTTAAATCTTCTCAATGCTTTTATATTGTCTATTAAATCCTGTAATGAATGGCAGTGTACCCATAGTTGTTATGGTTTTCTTTTTAGACTCTAAAAGAGAATGTCTATCCATAACTGCCATTTCATTCTTTGCTCGGGCCAATTCAGCGTTACAATATCCCTTCTCGCGAAAACGGTCTGTAAGGACTGCAGCCTGAGCATTGTAATCACTATCCTCAGCGCAATTCCTTTGAATACGCATAAACTGGACCTTGGGTATGGCCCCAAGCCATTGGGGGTGGTGACAGCTATTGGTTGGCACAAAGGCATTCCTGTCCGTTGCCTTAAAGAATGTCCTTGTGCCAATCCTATCGTTTTGTTTAACCAAAGTGAGATCCAAATAATTTATAGTTGTTAAACTGAACTCTGCCGTAAACCTTAATCCATAATGATTGGAATTGAGGTCCTGTAGGAAGCCATGTAATGTAGTTTGGGATCCCTCCCACAACAATACTACATCATCGATGTACCTTTTATAATAAAGTAGGGATAATGGTTTATCTTTATAAATGGTTTCTCCCTCCCATTTATTTAGTACCAGGTTGGCTACACTTGGGGCATAACGAGCCCCCATTGCAACTCCTTTTATCTGATTATAAAATTCCCCCTGGGCCCAAAAGTAGTTGTTCCCCATTGCAATCTTAAGTCCCTCTACTAAAAAGCTGATTTGAGCTTTTTTTAGGTGTGAGTCGGCAGTTAGAGCCACCTGCACTGCGACAAGCGCATCCTCCTGTTTAATGTTTGTGTAAAGGGACTCTATGTCCACTGTAACCATAATGGTTGCATCTGTTACACGTACATTAGAGAGGGATTTTATCAGTTCACGACTGTCCTTAAGATATGACTTTCCTTGTATAACCAAGGGTTGCAGGAATATATCCAGATATTCCCCAACTCTGGAATAGAGTGAACCTATCCCACTTATAATGGGGCGACCTGGGGGTTGTTCCTTGTTTTTATGGATTTTTGGTACCACATATAGCACCGGAGTGCGAGGTACTTTTGGTAAAAGATACTGTGCTTCCTTAATGTCCAGAATCTTTTGGTTAACCCCTTTGTCTATCCAATTATGGAGTTCAGTTTTTAGTTTAGTCAATGGGTTGGATGCTAATGGTTTATACGTGCTGGTATCCCTTAATAACCTTTGAATTTCTCCATAGTAGTCTTCCTTGGTGAGTATGACTACCCCCCCCTTTATCCGCTGGACGGACCACTATGTTTTTATTTTGTTCTAATTGTTTGATCCCCTCGACTAGGGACCGTTTAGTTCTGGCCTTTTTAATTTCTAAAGATTTGATTTCATCCTGCACCATATGTTTGAACACCTCTATATGATGATGTGTTCCCTTTTGCGGGTTAAATATAGAGTTGTTTCTCAATACACTGTGTTGATACTTGTCTAATTCTACAGTAGGAGGTTGAATAACCTTTTGAGAAGCAAAGAATTTTTTGATGTTGATTCCATACAGAAGCTGATTCCCACCCAACACCTTTCCTTATCGGTCATTTAGGAAGACACATACCTGTCTTGATTTTTCATTGATTTTTTTATTTATACATATAGATACTCAGATAACTTTTTTCAAATAGATTTTTTACCAAAATATATCTATCCCACTGCCTCTAGGTGCTTGTTTTAGGCACCCAGGTGCCTGTTCACCCATCTGCCCTCCAGTCCGCAATTGACAGCCTCCACTTTTAGAGTGTGACCCTCTGAGGGCAGTCTCTGTCTGTGGAGGAGACCCGCTCAGGGGCGGGGGGGAGGACGCCAATCCAGCACTGTTTCGGGGACCCTGCCCATCGGGGCTTTTGGAGAGATCTAGAGGAATCAGGACTTACAAATCTCCAGTTTTTGGCCTATTTCATGTAACCAAGAGGGTAAATATATATAACAAATTTGCTTTCCTCCCAGTTCCCCCTTTTTTCATATACTAAGATAATATCATTGCCAGAATAGAGCTGTTTTAAACTATTGTATTCATTGATTCAATGAGAACTTATGGGAGATAACTTGCAAACATGTCATATAACTAATGTATTTATCCATTTATACCCTTCAGAATATAAGACCTCCCCTGAGGAAGACCTGCAATCAGGTCGAAATGCATCGGGGATTCCCCTCTGTTTGTTACATGTATATATACATATGATATGATTTCACTTGTACCTTATCTGTATTATACTGTTTACCCTTGTATACATGTGTCTGGCTTGTACCTATACCGGAGCTTATAAAACAATTGAATTATTAACGAGCCCAAACTATTGAATAAAGTAATCTTTTTACTCAAAACATTTTGTTTCATGCTATTCGCTGCTGCTAAAAAATCCCACGGGAAAAACAACTGTTCTTTTTACTGTCTATTTCGGGATGTGCAGCCCTCTCTCACATGCATCAGTGTCTATTCCAAGCCAAAAATAAGAGCAAAAGTAGGTACCTTTTTTTTTTAGACAAGAATACATAGATGAATAGAATATTTTTTTGTACTCTTTCGAGCTTCAGGCATTTTGCTTCAGGGGACAGAATGCTCAGAAATTAATGGGATTTGACTTCAAGCAGATAATCGCAGATAATCGCTTAGGTGTGAACTAGGCCTTAAAGTTGAATAACGACACCAGTCCATTCAGTTCAACCTGCGTGTTTGTGTGTTTCTGTCACTATCATATTCACTATCCTTGTACATTGTGTTTGCTAAGAAACACATCTAAAGTGACATCACCAACTGTGGAAGAGATTTCCAAATACTTACCGCTTTAACAATAAAAAAACACTTACGCAGTTTAAGATTGAACTTATTGGTTGAACTAGATGGATTTCCCCAAGAAGTATTTGTTTAATTTTTGTCCAACTTAGACATTCTTCATAACTGAGGTCCTCCAGACCCTTATTAGGTTTGTTGCCCTTCTCTGGACTCTCTCAAGTTCCAGCACATCCTTCCTGAGGTTTGGTGACCGTTACTGGATAGCAAGCTCAAGTACATTACTTTACATTTTTCAATATTAACCACTTAACTTCTGGAATATTTACCTCCCTTCATGACCAGGCCATTTTTTTGCGATATGGCACTGCGTTACTTTAACTGATAATTGCGCGGTCATGGAAGGCTGTATCCAAATAAAATTGATATCATGTTTTTCCCACAAATAATGATCACAACTGCACTAGAAAAAAAAATGCTGATGATTTTAAAATAAAAACAATATTTTTTACTTTTTGCTATAAAACATGTTTAATAAAAAAATTGAAAAAATCAAATTTCTTCTTTCATTTAGGCCAATATGTATTCTGCTACATATTTTGGGTAAAAAATCCTGATAAGCATATATTGATTGGTTTGCACAAAAGTTCTAGCATCTACAAATTATGGTATATATACTGGATATACTGGAATGTTTATTTATTTTTATACTAGTAATGACGATGATCAGTGACTTATAGCCTGCTGGGAAGAGGTTAAACATCTAGGGTGATCAAAGGGTTAACTGTGTGCCTAGCCAGTGTTTTACTGTACGATGTATAATATTGCTTTTGCTCAGGGAAGTGATGGATTCTATTCCCCAAATCCACCCCCCCCCCTTTTGTCAGAAAGGAGATCTGCCATGTTTTCCTCCACTAGCAAGATGAGTTGGTTCCTTTTCCTGTGATACCTTCCGATCGTATTCTGGCCACTGTTCATACTAGTTCCACTTTACCTGGTGATAGGATTCTTGCCGCTTATATCCATTCTCCTCCTGAGAAGCCTGGTGCTTTGTCCCTGAGAATCTCGGCACTGCTTTGCTCCAGACTTACCATTCTCCCAAGGCAGCTGGCCACCCAGGGAAGAATCAACAAATTTTGGCTATTTCTCAACAATTCTGGTGGCTTAGTCTCTACGCGGATGTGACTGCCTTCGTAGGCGCTTTTTCCGTGTGTGCTCAGTGTAAGACACCACAAAACCTTCCAGTGGGCCTCCTACAACCCATATCCAATGGAGAGAGGCCTTGGACCCACCTGTGTATGAATTTTATTGTGAAGTTACCCAACCCCCAGGGCACCACAGTTATTCTTATGGTGGTTGACCGGTTCTCGAAAATGTCTCATTGTATTCCACTGAAGAAGTTGCCCACATCCAAAGAACTGGCATCCATTTTTGCTCGGGAGATCTTTTGGTTAAATGAGCTACCCAAGGTTATCATCTCAGACAGGGGTAGTCAGTTTGTCCCCAGGTTTTAGCAAGCATTTTGTGCACAGTTAGGAATTCAGCTTTCCTTCTCCTCTGCATATCACCCGCAGTCTAATGGGGCCGCAGAACGAGCCAACCAAGCCTTGGAGCAGTTTTTACGTTGCTATAGTTATAACCACCATAACAACTGGTCAGACCTCTTACCTTGGGCGGAGTTTGCTCACAATAGTGCCATCAATATCACTTCCCGATTGTCTCAGTTTATGGCGAATTATGGTTTCCAACCATCCATGTTGCCTGACTCTTTTGTTCTTTAAAGAATTTCTGCGTTAGAGGAGCATCTCTGTGATCTTCGCTCCACTTGGGTGCAGGTCCAAGAGTCCTTGTGATGTGCCAGTGAGAGTAGACTCCATGCTGACCACAGACGCCTATTTTCACCTTCCTACCCACCCCTCTATTTTATAGAGGTCTTCTTGTAAAGTTGCTATATCTTGTTACAAGTGTTAGAATATTTGAGTAAATTCCTTTTTGAATGTAAGTTAGTAGTCTGCTGGCCTGGCTTGCTGCAGCTTGGCATTGCATATTACAGAGTCTTTCATCTACCCGGACTCGCAGATCTTTTTCTATCTTCGATTCCCCCAGAGGTTCACCCCCTAATGCAGCGATGGCGAACCTATGGCATACATAGCCGTCTCTATGGGCACGTGAGCTATACTCAAAATAGCTTGACAAAGAGGCGCACACTGATCGGCCATCGCCAGCAGTGCGCTTGCTTGGAAATGCATCATGGCTCATCCAGTGATATCATCGTGCCTGAGAGCGTTCCAGCCCTCTCCCTCCTGCACGCCAGTAGCCACTATCCAAGGCCCCTTCTAAGGGGCATACCAGTTGGATAGTTCCTTAGGATTCATAGGAACTTCTCCACTGATGGTGATTATAGGGATGAAGTGGGTGAGCTCTATGAAAGATTCAGGGAGAGAGGATATCCCCACCGCACCCTTAGGAGGGCCAGGAAAAAGGCAACCAGTAAGGTGGGAGCTGACCTTCTTAAACCTAAATTTACCCAAGCTAACAATACCAATGGCCCAATGAGGATTATAACACAGTATGGCGACAATGGGAGGAGGTGGATTAAATCCTGAAATTATTTTAGTGCCCTATGTGCTTTTCTAGCCCTGTATAGGGCAGGTCAGATGTGATCAACCTTTATGGGTGTATGTAGTATTGTTTTGTAACCATCTTTAGCTATGCTGTACGTGTTTGACAGTGGAACTCATTTCTATACTTTTTATATGGTGTTTGGAGGATTTATGGCTTTTTGGGAGGTCAGTCTGTGACTTTCTGATGTCTATAGTGCTGCTTGGTTAGTTGTTGAGGTTCCCCACCTCATGGTGAGTCGGTGACCAGACTGTCATAAGCTGAATTATTGTTTTTTGTTGCTTAATTTCAGGGTTGGCACTTTGAAATAAATAAGTTGGTCTTGTGTTGCAGTTTGGGCACTCTGGTTAAAAAAGGTTTGCCATCACTGCCCTAGTGCGTAACTTGCATTCTGATTTCTAGCTCCCACATGCATTTACATTTTTCCACAAATTTTTCCATTATTCGTGACCCTCTGGATATAAACCTGCAACCAGTTTTCTACCCAGATACATACACTATCATCAATGCCATAAGACTTTAATTTGTAAATTAAGCGTTTATGGGGTACTGTATCAAATACCTTATCAAAATCCAAATATGCTACATCCACAGGCCTTCTATCCAAATTACAGCTTTCCTCCTCTTGGAATGTCAAATTCTCATAAATCCGTGTTGGTTACTACTAATGATACTATTTAATCAGCAAATTCTGGCATATGGTTCCTTATGATTACTTCTAAAGCCCTGTCGACACGATCGGATTTCCTATGGATTCTAATCCGATGGATTTTTCCATCGGAAATCCGATTAAGCTGACTTCCATCAGTCTTGCCTACACACCATCAGTCAAAAATCCGACCGTCCCAAACGCTGTGACGTAAAACACTCCGACAAGCCGAGAAAAATTAAGTTCAATGCTTCTGAGCATGCGTCGACTTGATTCTGAGCATGCGTGGGTTTTTTGTCCGATGGAGTTCCACACAGACGATCGGAATTTGCTATCGTTTTTTTTCCCATCGGATAAATTTAAAACATGTTCTATTTTTTCTCACCGATGGGAAAAAAAGACTGATGGGGCCCATACACGATCGGTTTGTCCAATGAGAGAAGTCCATCGGACTGTTTTCATCTGTAAAACCGATCGTGTGTACCCCTTTTTTGAATATTGGTACCACGTTTGCTATTTCACCAACCAGCCAGTACCCTTCCAGTTAGTAAGCTGTCATTAAAAATTAAAAATAATGGTCTGGCTATAACCTGTCTAAGTTTCTTGATAAACCTTTGGGTGTAAGCCATCTAGTCCTGTTGATTTGTTCACATTAAGTTTTTTTAGTCTTTTGTTATAAAATGATTGCCCTGCTTATCATCGTATCATCAGAAAACACTGAGATTTAACTTTTTATGCCCGCCTCTATAACATGTTAAACAGAATTGGTCCAAGAACAGAGCCCTCACATCTCCAGACCATTCAGAAAACATACCATTAATCACTACTCTCAGGATGTGCCCCTGTATCCAGCTTTCTACTTGGGTACGCACAATATCCTAAATGCCAAAAGACCTTAATTTTCAAATTACCGTAAGTATTTATGGGGTACTGTATCAAAAGCCTTGGAAAAAATCTAGATACACTACACCTATTACTCGAAAAAGCCTTCTTATATTCAAATTATAGCTCACCTGCTCATAAAATGTTAAAATGTTTGTCTGGCAAGAACAACCCTTCATAAATCCATGTTGGTTACTACTAATGATACTATTCTCACCAGCAAATGAAAATATGTTTCTGCTTTTAAGGGTTAAAATAATCTCATGATAAATGCAAGTGATATAATATACTCAAGCATCGCTTGAGCATTGCATGATGATGGACAGTGCATGGATCTAATTAAACACTAATAATAAACCCTTCACAAACATGATGGAATACTTGGGTGGACAATGTATATGAAAAATGAATGTTATCAAGATTATTTAGCAGTGAAATTTAGACAGGGCGAGTTAGATTTTTTTCTACAAAATATAGGGAAGTTCTCTCATCCTCAGCATATATAAAACTACAGTAAGCTTACCGAGAATTCCAATCCATAGGGTTAGAAACACAGATAATGAAATTGTTAGGCCATGTTCTGGTGGGGACCACAGCTAAACTTCAGTAATCCATCCTTAAAATCTATCCTCCACCCCTCCCCCCCCCTTCCTCTCATCCCTCTCCCTTTGATTTTCTTTTCTTTCTCCTTTCCACCATTCACTATAATATCCCTTCTATCTTACATGTTATTCTTTCTATCAGATTTCCCACTTCATCCTCAGGAATTCTCCCCCTAAATCTCTACTATATGTTTTATATAAAAAAAAAATACAATCAGATAAGATAAATAAAAGAAAAGCTTCAAACAGAAAAATAACAATGCTCATTTCAGTCTTAAAGCGGTTGTATACCCAAAATAATGACATGCACCTACAGGTAAGCCTACATTAAGGCTTACCTGTAGGTGCTTGCAATATCTCCGAGACCTACATGGTCTCAGAGATATTTGCATAAAAGTCTGTACCGATATCTACGGCGCATGCGCGCCGTTGATAACGGCGCAGGCGCACTGAGCGTGGCGGCTCTTGAATGGCAGCCCGCTGGACACTGCCGGATTTTGCACATGCGCGGGGATCGTGCCGTTCCTCGCGCATGCGCGGGAGTGACGTCATCGCCGCTCCGGCCAATCACAGCACCGGAGCTGCAATACCCGGAAGTCACTCCGGGTATCATGGCAGCGACAGGACGGAGGACCGCTGCGGGGGCTTCGATTTAACCACTTAACGACCGCTCACTGTATATATACGTCGGCAGAATGGCACCGACAGGCACAATCACGTAGAGCATACGTGATTGCCTTTGTATAGTTGGGGGGTCCAATCGGACCCCCCTTCTGTACAGTGAGCGGTGGCTAAGTGTCCGGGAGCGTTCCGGGATGAGGGGGCAGCCATTCGTTTCTGGCCACCCCCTCGCGATCGCTCCCGGCGAATGGAAATGCCCCCTCTGTCTGTGTCAGACAGAGGGAGCAGGAGGAAGTGATGTCATCTCTGGTGCGGCGCTCACATATACCGAGCGCCGTACAAGAGAAGACATCAGGTCAGTGCACACAACACTACACTGACACCAGGAGTCCAGGACACATAGGGACATAAATCGCCCCCCCAGCCCCCCCAGATCACCCCCCCCAGCCCCCAGTCACAGTGTCACTGATTGCAGTGACCATTTATTTAGTGATCACTGCAATCAGTGACATTTGTGACTGTAAAAGTGTCACCAAAGTTTAGTCTTAGGTCCAGTGTAGCCCCCTAACCCCCCCCTAATAAAGGTTTAACCCCTGATCACCCCCCAGATAACCCTTTCACCGCCTATCACCACTGTCGCTTAGCGATCATTTTTCTGATTGCTGTCTTAGCGTCAGTGATGCCGATCGGCAGCCAGTAATTTTTTTTAGGTTCGCCGCAGGTTTTTATAGCGTCAGGTACCCCAATATATTATCTAATAAAGGTTTAACCCCCTTGATCGCCCCCCAGGTAACCCTTTCACCCCCTATCACCACTGTCACTAAGCGATCGTTTTTCTAAACGCTGTCTTAGTGTCTGTGATGCAGATCGGTAGCCGGTAATTTTTTTTAGGTTTGCCGCAGGTTTTTATAGCGTCAGGTACCCCAATATATTATCTAATAAAGGTTTAACCCCCTTGATCGCCCCCCAGGTAACCCTTTCACCCCCTATCACCACTGTCGCTAAGCAATTGTTTTTCTAAACGCTGTCTTAGTGTCGGTGATGCAGATCGGTAGCTAGTAATTTTTTTAGGTTCGCTGCATGTTTTTATAGCGTCAGGTACCCCAATATATTATCTAATAAAGGTTTAACCCCCTTGATCGCCCCCCAGGTAACCCTTTTACCCCCTATCACCACTGTCACTAAGCGATCGTTTTTCTAAACGCTGTCTTAGTGTCTGTGATGCAGATCGGTAGCCGGTAATTTTTTTTAGGTTGGCCGCAGGTTTTTATAGCGTCAGGTACCCCAATATATTATCTAATAAAGGTTTAACCCCCTTGATCGCCCCCCAGGTAACCCTTTCACCCCCTATCACCACTGTCGCTAAGCAATTGTTTTTCTAAACGCTGTCTTAGTGTCGGTGATGCAGATCGTAGCCAGTAATTTTTTTTAGGTTCGCCGCATGTTTTTATAGCGTCAGGTACCCCAATATATTATCTAATAAAGGTTTAACCCCCTTGATCGCCCCCCAGGTAACCCTTTCACCCCCTATCACCACTGTCGCTAAGCAATTGTTTTTCTAAACGCTGTCTTAGTGTCGGTGATGCAGATCGGTAGCCGGTAATTTTTTTTAGGTTCGCCGCAGGTTTTTATAGCGTCAGGTACCCCCATATATTATCTAATAAAGGTTTTAACCCCCTGATTGCCCCTAGTTAACCCTTTCACCAGTGATCACCATATAAGTGTTACGGGTGACGCTGGTTAGTTAGTTTGCTTTTTATAGTGTCAGGGCACCCGCCGTGTATATAACCCAATAAAGGTTTAACCCCCTGATCGCCCGGTGGGTGATATCAATTAGGTTTTAGCATCAGAGAGGGTCTGAGTCACACCCCAGGCAGCGTCAGGTTAGTGCCAGTAACGCTAACACCCACGCGTGAAGCATACACCCCCCTTAGTGGTATAGTATCTGAACAGATCAATATCTGATCTGATCAGATCTATACTAGCATCCCCAGCAGTTTAGGGTTCCCAAAAATGCAGTGTTAGCGGGATCAGCCCAGATACCTGCTGGCACCTGTGTTTTGCCCCTCCGTCCAGCCCAGGCCACCCAAGTGCAGTATCGATCGATCACTGTCACTTACAAAACAAAAACACACATAACTGCAGCGTTCGCAGAGACAGGCCTGATCCCTGCGACTCCAGTGCTGTAGGAGGTGATTTCACCACCACAGTTAAAAAAAAAAAGCAAATATGCCGAAGCATTGGGGCAGCAGGGGCGGAGGAGCGATTTTGCTCCTAATGCCGCGTACATACGGTCGAAATTCCGACGGAGGCTTGCCCGTGGAAAAGTCCGACCATGTGTGTGCGGCATAACTTTTTTGCGGGAGGATGCCCCCATGCTTCGGCATATATAAATGGTGCGTGTATGCCCATCATTGGAAGTGGGTGGATGAAGGGCGGTATTCTAATGGTGGGCATACCCACCGATCAATCTCTTTTTTAGTTCAGCCAACTGGCTGCATGAAATAAAAAGATTACAATACATGTCCAACAAGGACCAGCAACGTACTGGTATGTTGCTGGACTTTGAATGTTTATACCAGAATGATGCCTGCGGGTTTAGGTATCATCTTGGTATCATTCTTTTCAGCCAGCGGCCGGCTTTCATGTAAAAGCAATCCTAGTGGCTAATTAGCCTCTGGACTGCTTTTACAAGCAGTGGGAGGGAATGTCCCCCCCCGGATATAAAAAGCGCCATTGGGAAATTGGGAAAGCATTTTATCACACCGATCTTGGTGTGGTCAGATGCTTTGAGGGCAGAGGAAAGATCTAGGGTCCAATAGACCCCAGTTTTTTTCAAAAAAGAGTACCTGTCATTACCTATTGCTATCATAGGTATACATTCCCTGAGATAACAATAAAAATGATAAAAAAAAAAAATACTTGGAAGGAACAATTTAAAAATAAAATAAAAAAGCAAAATTAATAATAAAAAAGCACCCCTGTCCTGCCCTGCTCTTGCCCAATGGCGAACGCAAGCGTCGGTCTGGCGTCATATGTAAACAGCAATTGCACCATGCATGTGAGGTATCACCGCGAAGGTCAGATTGAGGGCAATTATTTTAGCAGTAGACCTCCTCTGTAAATCTACTGGGGTAACCTGTAAAGGCTTTTAAAGGCTTTTAAAAATGTATGTAGTTTGTCGCCAATGCGCGTTTGTGCGAAATTTTAAAGCATGTCGTGTTTGGTATCTATGTACTCGGCCTAAGATCATCTTTTTTATTTCATCAAACATTTGGGCAATATAGTGTGTTTTAGTGCATTAAAATTAAAAAAAGTGTATTTTTTAACCCAAAAAATGCGTTTGAAAAATCGCTGCGCAAATACTGTGTAGAAAAAAAAAAAAACACCCACCATTTTAATCTGTAGGGCCTTTGCTTTAAAAATATATATAATGTTTGGGGGTTCAACATAATTTTCTTGCAAAAAAAAAAATGTTTTCATGTAAACAAAAAGTGTCAAAAAGGGCTTTGTCTTCAAGTGGTTAGAAGAGTGGATGTAAGCTTCCTAATGTTGTGTATAAAATGCCAGAACAGTTCAAAACCCCCCCAAATGACCCCATTTTGGAAAGTAGACACCCCAAGCTATATACTGAGAGGCATGTTGAGTCCATGGAATATTTTATATGTTGACACAAGTTGCGGAAAAACGACAATTTTTTTTTTTTTTATTTTTTTTGCACAAAGTTGTCACTAAATGATATATTGCTCAAACATGCCATGGGCATATGTGGAATTACACCCCAAAATACATTCTGTTGCTTCTCCTGAGTACGGGGATACCACATGTGTGAGACTTTTTGGGAGCCTAGCCACGTACGGGACCCCAAAAACCAAGCACCGCCTTCAGGCTTTCTAAGGGTGTAAATTTTTGATTTCACTTCTCACTGCCTATCACAGTTTCGGAGGCTATGGAATGCCCAGATAGCACAAAACCCCCCAAATGACCCCATTTTGGAAAGTAGACACCCCAAGCTATTTGCTGAGAGGTATTGTGAGTATTTTGCAGATCTCGCTTTTTGTCACAAAGTTTTGAAAATTGAAAAAAAATAAAAATATATATATATATTTTCTTTCTTCATTTTCAAAAACAAATGAGAGCTGTAAAATACTCGCCATTCCTCTCAGCAAATAGCTTGGGGTGTCTATATTCCAAAATGGGGTCATTTGGGGGGGTTTTGTGCGATTTTGGCATTTTATGGCCTTCGAAACTGTGATAGGTAGTGAGGAGTGAAATCAAAAATTTGTGCCTAGAAATCCTGAAGGCGGTGCTTGGTTTTCGGGGTCCCGTACGCGGCTAGGCTCCTAAAAAGTCCCACACATGTGGTATCCCCGTACTCAGGAGAAGCAGAAAAATGTATTTTGGGGTGTAATTCCACATATAACCATGGCATGTGTGAGCAATATATCATTTAGTGACAACTTTTTGTAATTTTTTTTTTTTTTTTTGTCATTATTCAATCACTTGAAAAAAAATAAAAAATTCAATGGGCTTAACATGCCTCTCAGCAATTTCCTTGGGGTGTCTACTTTCCAAAATGGGGTCATTTGGGGGGGTTTTGTACTGCCCTGTCATTTTAGCACCTCAAGAAATGAGATAGGCAGTCATAAATTTAAAGCTGTGTAAATTTCAGAAAATGTACCCTAGTTTGTAAACTCTATAACTTTTGCGCAAACCAATAAATATACGCTTATTGACATTTTTTTTACTAAAAACATGTGGCTGAATACATTTTGGCCTAAATGTATGACTACAATTGAGTTTATTCGATTTTTCTTATAACAAAAAGTAGAAAATATCATTTTTTTTCAAAATTTTCGCTCTTTTTCCGTTTATATCGCAAAAAATAAAAATCGCAGAGGCAATCAAATACCATTAAAAGAAAGCTCTATTTGTGGGAAGAAAAGGACGCAAATTTCGTTTGGGTACAACATTGCATGTCCGCACAATTTACAGTTAAAGCAGCGCAGTGCAAAATTCTGAATTCACCTCTGGTCCTTTAGCTACCAAATGGTCCGGGGCTTAAGTGGTTAAGGTAAGTGATTGATAATGAGCTAGTATGCTAGTCATACTAGCTCATTATGCCTTTGCCTTGCAGGTTGAAAAAAAAAAGTTTTGCGGTATACAACCGCTTTAACTGGAATATTATAATTTTTTTATTACATCTGGAAATTATACACTTACCAACGCTTAACATGTTGCGGAACAGAAAGTCTTTCTTTTTCTTATCAAACATATTGATGCAACACAACACATGAAGCTTCCTTGGTTTATTAATATTTTCTTGTGGTTATCACAAAAAGAATGCTAAGCTTATTTATAAGTGAGGCAAAAAATGTACCTAAGCCTTCTGTACTCTTGACTTTCAAAAATGAAATTAAGAATGTATTATAAAAATAAAGTGTTTACTCATCAGTTTAGTAACCCACTGCAACCAACCATTAATGTTGATCTGGTCTGACTTAAATGAGTGATTATTGATTATTTGCAATTGGCTTCTGATCCTAAAGGGGTTGTAAAGTCAGAAGGTTTTGCCTCATTCTATGCATTAAGATAGAAAGCCTTCTGTGTGCAGAAGCCCCCCTCAGTCCCCCTGATACTTACCTGAGCCCCATCTCTGTCAAGCAATGTCCACCATAGTGGCAGTCCGTCCATAGGGGGCACTCAGGCGCGTCAAAAATAAAATTTAAAAAAGGTGCTCTTTAAGAGTGTCCGTGCGCCGGACATGCGGCAGTCAATGGTAAGCTACCCCGCTTGCAATCAGCTGATTGCAAGCTGGGAAGCTGATCTGCCGTGTTTAGGGCATGTTCAGGGCGCAAGCGATGCGCCACAAACACTCCCCACTCTACACTCATTTGTCTCTGTCCTCCCAGGATTTTAATTGCCAGTGATCGGAGGACGGTAAACAATGCTTTTTTCAGCACACCCTCGTCACTTCCGGTTTCCCGACTCACTGCTGTGTGGAGTGGATCGACGGACTGAGTCTGCCAGCACAGCTCCATAACGGTAGAGGTAAGCCCCTATGCAGGGCAGGTACAAGGCATGGAGGGACACATGCCCTGGGAGAAGCGGCTCTGTATAGATGCAGGGATGAACTTGGAGTTGGAGCAGCTTGTCCTCTCTTCTTTAGCAGTAGCAACAAGCAAATGCAGGGAAGTAAATCACATGATAACAGAGCGCCTTACTTATTGCTGGAGAGACACCGATCTTCCCCTGTGATAGGTTGCCCGTTGGAGCACTGCTATCTTCAGCTACCACTGCACTGTTTATTGTTTGGCTGAACTCACATTAGATTCGCAGGAAAAGTAGTGCAGGGACTTTTTTCCCCCCACACTGAAATCGGATCGCATGGGTGTTCTCACCTATGCGATCTGATTCCTGTGCAAGTTCACAGTTCGCAATGCGATCTGTGAACCGATCTGGGGGTGTCATTAACATTGTAAAGACAACTGCAGCAGTTCGCAGAGGGCAGTGTGAACTGCCTGTGGGTAGATGTGATGGGGGAACCGGCGCTGTAATCGCACTGGTTCCCGCATCGCATCAGTGTGAACCTGGGCTAAAAGAGAAGGCTCATCTCATAAAACCAGAGCTGGTGCTCCATGCTTCTAGATTAGAAGTATCCACTATTTTAGAATTTGAAAATTAGAATTCAACTATTTGTTGAACCTGGGTGTATGACAAGGATGAGGAGGATGATGATGATGATGATGATGATGATGATGATGGGTGTATTGTACAATGATGAGGATGATGATGATGCAGGGTGTATTATACAATGATGAGGATAACGATGATGGGTGTATTATACAATGATGATGCTGATGGGTGTATTATACAATGATGAGGATGATGATGATGGGTGTATTATACAATGATGAGGATGATGATGATGGGTATATTATACATGGATAAGGATAACGATGACAAGTGTATTATACAATGATGAGGATGATGATAATGATGACGTGTGTAGTATACAATGAGGATGATGATGACAGGTGTATTATACAATGATGAGGATGATGATGACAGGTGTATTATACAATAGACATGTGCACTGCCGAAAAAAAAAAAATTCGATTTTTTTCTGTTTTTTTTTTTGCTTTTTTCGGAGATTCGGGAAATTCGAAAAATTTATTTTTTCAGTTTTTCAATTTTTTTTTACTTTTTTCGGAAATTCGAAAATTCGGGAAATTCGAAAAATTTGTTTTTTTCGTTTTCGTTTTTTTGCTTTTTGGAATTTTTTTGGAGATTTGGAAATTCGGGAAATTCGTTTTTTGCTTTTTTTCAGAAATTCGGGAAATTCGGAATTCGGAAATTCGGGAAATTCGTTTTTGCTTTTTTTTCAGAAATTCGGGAAATTCGGAATTATCGAATTACGAATTTTCGAATTACGAATTTTCGTATTTAAAAAAACGAATAAAACGAAAACGAAAAAACGAATTTTTCGAATTTCCGAAAAAAGCAAAAAACTAAAAAAAACTATTTCCGATTTTCGGAAATTCGGAAATTCAAAAAATTCGGAATTCGGAAATTCAACTTTCCAAATTTCCGATTTTTCGAATTTTAGATTTTTGAATTTTGCAATTTCGAATTTTCGAATCTCGAATTTTTGAAATTTCCAATTTTCGAATTTTCGAAATTCCGAATTTCAGAAATTCGGAAATTCGAAATTCGGAAATTCCGAAAATTCGTTAATTAAAAAATTCGGAAATCCGAAAATTTCGGAAATTGAAAAATTCGGAAATTCTAAATTTCGAAAATCTGAAAATTCGGAAATTGAAAAATTTGGAAATTCGGAAATTTCGGAATTACTGAATTTCTCTAAATTTGTGAAAAACGAATTAGAAACTAAACTAATTGCACGTGTCTATTATACAATGATGAGGATGATGATGATGGGTGTATTATACATTGATGAGGATGATGGGTGTATTATACAATGATGAGGATGATGATGACAGATGTATTATACAATGATGAGGATGATGGATGTATTTTACAATGATGAGGATGATAATGATGGGTGTACTATACAATGAGGATGTTGATGAAGGGTGTATTATACAATGAGGATGTTGATGAAGGGTGTATTATGCAATGATGAGGATGATGATGACGGGTGTATTATGCAATTATGAGGATGATGGGTGTATTATACAATTATGAGGATGATGGGTGTATTATACAATTATGAGGATGATGGGTGTATTATACAATGATGAGGATGATGATGACAGATGTATTATACAATGATGAGGATGATGGATGTATTTTACAATGATGAGGATGATAATGATGGGTGTACTATACAATGAGGATGTTGATGAAGGGTGTATTATACATTGATGAGGATGATGATGACAGGTGTATTATGCAATGATGAGGATAGTGATGGTGGGTGTATTATACATGGATGATGATGGGTGTATTATACAATGATGAGGATGATAATGACAGGTGTATTATACAATGATGAGGATGATGGGTGTATTATATGTAGCGGGGGTCCTAAATTTAGGGATTGCTATACTAAATTTATGGGTGATTTGAGTGATAGTTGGCTCGAATCTTTCAATTTACTGGACTCTGCCTTGCTGCTGTTTTACCTGGTGTGCAGTTCCCCTAATAAGTATGGGTGGCGCTGTTACTTGTACTCGGGGTTGAACTACAGGTGATGGAGTAGCGATTTGGTGTCCTCTCTCGGCAGCCATGCAGTGGGTGTGGTCTACCCGCTGTGCATGCCGGGAGAGGATACATAAGGGGCAGACGCGGCCTGCGAGGGGGTTCTTGGTTCCAGAGTCGGAGTACTGTGCCTGGTGCTTGGTGCATGGCTCTCCAGGCCATGGGGCCACGTGTGCTTCAGTCCCAGGCACCTTTAGTCCTGGGATTGCAACTTCAGCCCTGGGCCCAGCACCTTTAGCTGGAGCCCACTTCGGGAGGAGGAATCCCAGGGTGCCGCCTTGCGAGGGGACCCGTTTCTAGAAGAGGAGGCTGGGGGAGGACCATTCTAAAGGACTGGTGAGAGATAACAGTGAAGGAAGGGGCCCAGTAACTCTTCGGAGGGATGTCATCCATCTGAAAAAAGGGATCTAAGCAACGGGACTATTACGAAGAAGCCAAGAGTGCCTGAATTGATTTGTCTTCCTAACACCTTTCTCTTTTCTTCAACTTTGTGGATGTTCATGCATAAGGAAAATAAACTCTACGTTGGCGTGGCTATTGGTGTGGACCTTGGAGTTACTTGGGGTATAGAGACTTTGTCCTTACATCCTAGGGACAGAAACCAGCTTTGAAGGGAACCTTGCTGCAAGACCCGTAAGTTAAAGCAAGTATGCTTAACCTCTGCAAACCAGGGGGAACGGGCATGGTGGTCACGGTGCGCCTTTTTCTCCTGTGAGCGAGCCAAAGACAGTGGAGAAAGAGGGCCGGTTGCTACATATACAATGATGAGGATGATGATGATAGGTGTATTAAACAAAGATGATGATGGGTGTATTATACAATGATGAGGATCATGATGACGGGTGTATTTGCAATGATGAGGATGATGATGACGGGTGTATTATACAATGATGAGGATAGCGATGAAGGGTTTATTTTAGAATGATGAGGATGGATGGATTATACAAGGATGAGGATGACTGGTGTATTATACAAGGACGAGGATGATGGGTGTATTATACAATGATGAGGATATCGATGACGGGTGTATTATACAATGATGAGGTTGGGTGTATTATACAGGGATGAGGATGATGAGGATGGATGTATTATACAATGATGAAGATAGCAATGACAAGTGCATTATACAATGATGAGGATGATGATGATGGGTGTATAATATGGGAGTAAGGATAGTGATGATGGGTGTATAATATGGGGATGACTGGAGCATCAGGGTGTCAGACAGTGTCAGTGAGTGTGCCACATAATGTCTTGCCGGCTACTTTGCAATACATAATTTGGGGGATTTCTGCCATGCCATGTACTGACTATGTTACACTACATAATTGCCATGATCCGTGTTATGGCTTGGGTCACCTGCTGGTGGCATTATTGCTTTCAGCACCAAAGGGTGTAATTCTGGTGGCCACCAGCGGGTGTCTCCCAGTAGATGGACTTTTCATTAATCAAGCTGCACCTGATGTGAGCTGCTAGGAGTATATAGGCCCACCCTTCACTAAGGTTCAGGGCTTCAGTATCCTCTCTGCTAGCCTTGTCCCTGCCAGACCTGATCTGTTGCCTGAATCTCTTCCTGATCCGATTCCTGCCCTGTCCTGGACTCTGCTTCCTGTAACCTGTACCCTGTCCCTGAGTCTTGTCCCCTGATTCCTGCTTCCAGCTTCCCCTTGCTACTGCTCTCTCCATCTGGCCGTCTGTTTCCCCTTGTCTCTCATCCCTGCCTTGCTTATGTATATGTGCTCCTGTTCTTGTATAGGGATGAGCCGAACACCCCCCTGTTCGGTTCGCACCAGAATCTGCGAACAGACCTAAAGTTTGCGTGAACTTTAGAACCCTATTAAATACAATGGACTCGAACGTTCTAAATCAAAAGTGCTAATTATCAAGCCTAATATGCAAGTTATTGTCCTAAAAAGGGTTTGGGGACCCGGGTCCTGCCCCAGGGGACATGTATCAATGCAAAAAAAGTTTTAAAAACGGCCGTTTTTCGGGAGCAGTGATTTTAATAATGCATAAAGTGAAACAATAAAAAGTGAAATATTCCTTAAAATTTCGTACCTGGGGGAGGGTTTATAGTATGCCTGTAAAGCAGCGCTTGTTTCCCTTGCTTAGAACTGTCCCTGCACAAAATGTCATTTCTGAAGGAAAAAAAGTCATTTAAAACCACTCGTGGCTATAATGCATTGTAGGCTCCCGGCAATACAGAGAAAAATCATTGATAAAAAATAAAAATAAATGCGTGGGGGTCCCCCAAATTCAATTACCAGGCCCTTCTAGTCTGTTATGGATATTAAGGGGAACCCTGCATCAAATTTTAAAAAAAATGACGTGGGGTTCCCCCCAAATATCCATACTAGACCCTTCAGGTCTGGTACGGATTTTAAGGGGAACTCCACCCCAAATTTAAAAAAAATGGCGTGGAGTTCCCCCAAAAATCCATACCAGACCCTTTATCTGAGCACGCAACCTGGCAGGCCGCAGGAAAAGAGGGGGGACGAGAGAGCGCCCCCCCTAAACCGTACCAGGCCACATGCCCTCAACATGGGGAGGATGTCCCCATGTTGATGGAAACAAGGGCCTCATCCCCACAACCCTTGCCCGGTGGTTGTGGGGGTCTGCGGGCAGGAGGCTTATCGGAATCTGGAAGACCCCTTTAACAAAGGGGACCCCCAGATCCTGCCCCCCCTATGTGAATTGGTAAGGGGTACATTGTACCCCTACCATTTCACGAAGAAAGTGTAAAAAAAACACACAGACACCTTGGAAAAGTCCTTTATTAAAAATAAAAAATAAAAAACACATTCCAGCGATGTAATCCAATGTCCTGCGGTGATCCGATGTCCAGCGCTGCAGTCTCCACTCGAAACGTCATTGGCTGAGCGGACCTGATGGGGAACTTCCTCTTCAGTGTAAAAAAATTAATAGACCCGCCCCTTCTCACGTTCCCCATCAGGTCCGCTCCTGATGGGGAACGTGAGAAGGGGCGAGTCTATTCATTTTTTTACACTGAAGAGGAAGTTCCCCATCAGGTCCGCTTAGCCAATGACGTAGGCGGGGTCTGAGATACGAGGGCGCCCCCGCCCCCTCGTACCTCAGACCCCGCCTATGTCATTGGCTGAGCGGACCTGATGGGGAACTTCCTCCGCAGTGTAAAAAAATGAATAGACTAGCCCCTTCTCACGTTCCCCATCAGGAGCGGACCATCAGCCAATGATGTTTCGAGTGGAGACTGCAGCGCTGGACATCGGATCGCCACGGGACATTGGATTACATCGCTGGAATGTGTTTTTATTTTTTTATTTTTTTATTTTTAATAAAGAACATTTCCAAGGTGTCTGTGTGTTTTTTTTACTTTTTTTTTTTTTTTTACACTTTCTTCGTGAAATGGTAGGGGTACAATGTACCCCTTACCAATTCACATAGGGGGGGCAGGATCTGGGGGTCCCCTTTGTTAAAGGGGTCTTCCAGATTCCGATAAGCCCCCTGCTCGCAGACCCCCACAACCACCGGGCAAGGGTTGTGGGGATGAGGCCCTTGTCCCCATCAACATGGGGACATCCTCCCCAAGTTGAGGGCATGTGGCCTGGTACAGTTCAGGAGGGGGGGCGCTCTCTCGTCCCCCCCTCTTTTCCTGCGGCCTGCCAGGTTGTGTGCTCGGATAAAGGGTCTGGTATGGATTTTTGGGGGAACTCCACGCCATTTTTTTTTTATTTGGTGTGGTGTTTGACTCAGGGTTCCCCTTAATATCCATACCAGACCTGAAGTGCCTGGTAATTGAATTTGGGGGACCCCCACACATTTTTATTTTTATCAATGACTTTTCTCTGTATTGCTGGGGAGCCGACAATTCAGTAATAGCCGCGAGTGGTTTTAAATTACTTTTTTTCCTTCAGAAATGACATTTTGTGCAGGGACAGTTCTAAGCAAGGGAAACAAGCGCTGCTTTACAGGCATACTATACACCCCCCCCCCCGGTACGAAATTTAAAGGAATATTTCACTTTTATTGTTTCACTTTAAGCATTATTAAAATCACTTCTCCCGAAAAAAACTGCAGTTTTTAAACCTTTTTTTTGCATTGATACATGTCCCCTGGGGCAGGATCCAGGTCCCCAAACACTTTTTATGACAATAACTTGCATATAAGCCTTTAAAATTAGCACTTTAGATTTCTCCCATAGACTTTTACAGGGTGTTCCGTGGCTTTTCGAATTTGCCGTGAACACCCCAAATTGTTCGTTGTTCGGCGAACATGCGAACAGGTAATGTTCGAGTTGAACATGAGTTTGACTCGAACACGAAGCTCATCCCTATTCTTGTATATATTAGTTAGATTAGGTGTTTTGGGGTTTGCTGTGTTTTCTTGTATTTATTTTTGATATGCATTGCTTGTTTTTGGCTTGCTGTTGTTTGGTTTGCACGTGTACCTTGTCTTTAATAAATATATCTTTTTTCACTTACTTGTGTGCCTGATTCCTTAAGTACAGCCCACTGATCTGTTTACCCTGTGCTGGGTGCCTGTGTTAGACATCCCTGACAATAATAGTCACAAATTGTGAGTACATCTGTCCTGTAATGTATACAGCTAAATACACCCACCTTCTTCCTTCCTGTATATAGAAGCCATCCTCCATCATCACTGAATGCAGATATACATCATGTGTCCTGTTACTGTATATATAGCTGTATACAGGACATATGATGTATATCTGCAGTCAGTGATGATGGAGGAAGGTCTTTATATACAGGAAGGAAGGTGGGTGTATATAGCTAGCTGTAGACAGGACAGATAATGTATACCTGCATACCCTGATCTGTGAGGCTTCACTATATACCATGATCTGTGAGGCTGAGCTATATACCCTGATCTTTGAGGCTTAGCTATATACCCTGATCTGTGAGGCTGAGCTATATACCTGATCTGTAATGCTGAGCTTTATACACTGATCTGTGAGGCTGAGCTATATACACTGATCTGTGAGGCTGAGCTATATACCCTGATCTGTGAGGCTGAGCTATATACCCTGATCTGTGAGGCTGAGCTATATACCTGATCTGTAATGCTGAGCTGTATACCCTGATCTATAAGGCTGAGCTGTATACTCTTTCCTGTGATGCTAGGTCTGTATACTCCTGTCCTGTGATGCTAGGGGTGTATTCTCCTGTACTGTGATGCTAGGGCTGTATACTCCTGTCCTGTGATTCTGGGGCTGTATACTCTGGCCTGTGATGCTGAGCTGTATACTCCTGACACTATGGGTGGAATACCAAGGAGGTGTGGGTAGATTATATAAGGGGTGGGGCTTATGAGAAGTGGGAGGGGTCAAAAAGGAAGGGCAGGGTCTGGCCCCCCATCCTAGAACTTCCCCAGCTGCCACTGGTCCACAAGTGTCTCGGCCATCCGAAACTCTCCCTCCTGATTGGCTGAGACACAGCAGCCGCGCCATTGGCTCTTGCTGCTGTCAATCAAAGTCAGTCAGCCAATCAGGAGAGAGAGGGGGCCAAACCGTAGCTCCGTGTCTGAATGAACACAGGGAGCTGTGACTCGGCTCAGGTGCCCCTATAGCAAGCTGCTTGCTGTGGGGGCACTCAACAGGAGGCAGGGGCCAGGAGCACAGAAGAGGAACTCTAGAAGAGGAGGATCTGGGCTGCTCTGTGCAAATCCACTGCAACAGAGCAGGTAAGTATAACATGTTTGTTATTTTTATAGGAAAAAAAAAAACAAGACTTTAGTATCACTTTAAGGGTTAACCCCCCTACTGAATAAGATAGATGGAGAAAGCAACCAATAAAATTCCAGTTGTAGTTTTTCAAGTGGAAAAATATAAATAGTATCTCAATATATAAAAAGTTACATGTAAACTGTAGCTAAATTGAGCAGATTTTCAAAAAAGTATGTTAGGGGAGGTCAATAGAAGTTGGCTGATACTAAGGATAAAGGGCCCCATCACAATTTTAATACTAAGTCCCATGATTGAAGCCACTGATTAAATAAAAAAGAAATCCTCTAGAATACAATCTATTTTCTACATACTTTTGTCACTGTGATTTTTTTTTAAAAAGCTTTTTTTTTAGGGCTGCTGTACAATGGCTTTCAAGAATTCAATTGTACTAATATTGGCTTAATAAAGATGTGTCTTCTGAGGCAGCAGAGTGGTAGTGTTAAAGCTGTCAAGATGCACAATTTAATGAAAAGGACTTAATTAAAAAAACATTTTACTTCATCCTAGTAATTTTTCTATTAGCACTCATCAGTATTACAAGTGGCTGAAAAATAAATTGTGGATGTTAGAAATTAGCGACATTGTCAGAGACAGTGCAAATCTTACCATCTCAATTCTTTGAGAGAAAAAATAGGATTTTTATAACAGCTTACCTGTAAAATCCTTTTCTTAAAAGTACATCACGGGACACAGAGCACCATAGTCATTACTATGTGGGTTATACGCCACCTTCATCTGATTGGGCACTGGCATAATCAAAGACAGGAAGTCCCCCTCTATATAACCCCTCCCATACAGGGAGTACCTCAGCTCTTGTAGCAAAGCAATATATATATATATATCCCAACAAGAGGGGAGGGACCTCTGTGTCCCGTGATGTACTTCCAAGAAAAGGGTTTTACAGGTAAGGTGTTATAAAAAATCCTATTTTCTTTATTGTACATCACGGGATATAGAGCACCATAGTCATTACTATGTGGAATGTCCCAAAACAATGCCATCTGAAGGGAGGGAGACACAAAAAATAAAGCAGACCGCCATCAGACGTGAGGACCTATACTGCTGCCTGCAGTACACTGCACCCAAAGGCGGCAGGCATCCTCTTGCTGACCTACATCCGCCTGGTAGAATTTTGTGAATGTATGTACTGAGGACCATGTTGCAGACTTGCAAACCTGAGCCATGGAGGCTTGGTGACGCACTGCCCATGAAGCGCTTACTGCCCTGGTAGAGTGCTCTCTAGGTTGAAAAGGTGGGATCTTCCCCTTTAAATCATAAGCCTGCATAATAACCTGATGAATCCATCTAGAAATGGTCGATTTCGACACTGCCTGCCCTCTCCTGGGGCCTTCTGGCAGCACAAAAAAAGTGTTGGTCTTCCGTATCTGAGCAGTTGCCTCCAGATAGACCTTAACCGCTCTCACTACATCGAGAGAGTGTAATAATTCTTCTTCTGCAGAACAGGGTTCTGGAAAAAAACTAAGGTAGGGAAACATCCTGGTTCATATGAAAACTGGATACTACCTTAGGCAAAAAGGATGGGTGAGGACGCAACACCACCTTATCCTTATGAATAACCAAGTATGGCTCTTTACAAGAGAAAGCTGCCAACTCTGAAACTCTTCTTGCGGAGGTTACCGGAACCAAAACTCACTTCGATTTAACTGGTGGATTTATACGCGTTACTCGGCCCAGACTAACGAATGTGAAGCTTTTGGACAAATACTGACAAGGCCGAGACTTGACCCATGATAGTACTCAAGGTTAGCTTCATTTCCACTCCTAACTTTAGAAAGGCGAGAACCTAGAGGTCGTCTTCCTTGCATTAATCAGGGTAGATACCACCGAACCTGAAAGCCCCCGACTTTTTAGAATGTGGGCTTCAATAGCAAACCTTAAAATTTAGTGTTTGTAAGGCAGGATGGAACACTGGCCCTTGCGAGAGCAGATCTGGCCGAGATGGAAGTCCAAGAATGCTGAAAATCCAACCTAGATGTTCCAGATACTTGACCTCGCTGACGACACTTTGGTCTAACTGTACTATGGACTGATCTATCAGCAGAAGGTCATCTAGGTATGCCATTACCGCTATACCCTGGGCCCTTAGTCTTGCCATAAGCAGAGCCAGAACCTTTGTAAACACTTGTGGTGTGGTAGCCAACCCGAAGGGCAAGGCCACAAACTGAAAGTGTCGTTATTCTACTGCGAACCGCAGGAACCTCTGGTGAGCGGGAAATATTGGAACATGTAGATATGCATCCTTGATGTCTATTGACGCTAGAAGCTCTCCTCCCCGAAGGGTGGATACTACTGTCCGAATCGACTACATGTGAGAAGAGCGGATGTTTAGGAACTGATTCAGACCCTTGAGATTTAAAATCGGTCTGACATCTCCATTCGGTTTTGGCACTGTAAAGAGATTTGAATAAAACCCCATGCCCTGCTCTTCTGAGGGGGTCTCTATGATCACCCCTTGAGACAGCAACTGGTCTAGCGCTTTAAATAAAGACCCCCTCTTTATTGGGTCCTTGGGAACGCTCAATCTTAGGAAGCGAGACGGTGGAAACTTCCGAAACTCTAGCTTGTATCCTAGAGATATCGTGGAGATGACCCATCTGTCCTTAATTTCCTCCCGCCAGGCTCCTGCAAACTGCAGAAGCCTTCCCCCCACTCAATCAAGCGGGGCGCCCCTTCATAAAGAGGCCTTGGGGCTCTGCTTTGCAGATTTCTGCCCCCAGGGCTTTTTCTGATCATGAGCTTGGGTTTGAGGCCTCCCTCTTGGAGCTGATGGCGGAGGCCATCGCGACTGCCTGGAGGCTTTCCCCCTGGGTGACAGAGAGGCAGAACGTTTAAACGAAGGGCGTCTACTCCTTCTTTTAACTGGAAGAAGGGTACTCTTTCCACCTGAGATTTTTTTTTTGGATGTACTTATCCAAGTCATCCTCAAACAAACGTTACCCTTGAAAGGGGAAACCATCCAACAGCTTTTTACAAGGCAATTCAGCTGACCAATGCTTAAGCCACAGAACCCTCCACATGTGTACTAACAGGAGGGCAAGGCGTGACGCCTGATGAATAGAATCTTTAATAGCGTCAACTGCAAAACAAAGGGCCTTTGGTAGCTCTGCTAGGTCCGGGACCTCATCCCCTTTAACAACCTGCTTAACTTTGTCTTTAAGGGATTGACAGACGCCTTTTGCTGCTACCGCAGGTTGTGCCACTGCACCAGCCACAGCAAATGAGGCCTAAAGCAAAGATTGCAGCCTTTTATCAGCTGGATACTTAAACACCTGGACATCGTCTACTGGACAAGTGACACTCTTATTCAGGGAAGAGACAGCAGCGTCCACTGCTGGTACACTCCATTTCTTAGGGAATTTCTCCTCCATAGGATAAAGCTGAGAAAATCTCTTAGGAGGAAGAAAATGCCTGTCTGGATGAACCCAATCAACATATGTGAGCTGTTCCAGCAATGGGTGCATAGGAAAAGCATGAGAACCCTGAGGAGGCTTTAGAGAACCCAAAGAGGAGAAGGGAACTTCAGTCGTCTCTGCCAGGGGTAACTCATATCCAAAACAGACTGCCTCAGTAAGTGATTGAACTAGCAATCTTTGAGACTGTAAGGCTGAGAAGGTTTTTTCTGAGGCTGAATCTCAAATGAGGAGCCATCTTCCTGCCCTTCTAGCAGGTCCTCTATGGGTACATCAGTATCCTCTGTCCACCCCTGATCCGCAGATGATGGGCCCAGGGCAGGAGAAGGGGACCTATTGCGCTCCTTCCCCCTGGGAGGAGGACGCGAACAAACCAGCTATCTTCCCCTCAAAACCAGCTAATGCTGCAGCCAAATTGTCTTTAGTGACGTATGCAGAGGCTGAAATGTTGTAAGTAGCTACAATGCCTGATAAGCTCAATAGATCAGCCTGGTCAGCCGCTTCAGGTCTTTCAGGAGAGGATGATACTGTGGAAGTGTGACTAGGATCCTCAGACCCTGACCGCTGCGCCCTTGCGCTCCTCTTCCCTGTTTTGTTCCTCTCTTTCGGGAACACATAGTCCTAAGCACAAAGCAGAGGTTATTTTTGCCGCCATCAATGCTGCAGCCAGATGCTGAGTAGATGTGCCTTGTACCCAACACCCACAGCGCTTATGTGCCCCTGGATATGTGTCTGTGTCCCTCTGTCAGCCACCACATAATCACAGCCTGAGACTTTTACAAGCAGTCGGTCCGCGCCTGCACTGTGAAAAAACATGCACGCTGGACACACGTGCACGCCGGCAGCGCAGAGTCCCGCCCCCCTGTGACGTCCTCTCTTCTCTGTTATTAAAGGAGGGTAACTCCCGCGTGCGAATCCTGGGGGGGAGGGGGGTGTCAGCAGGGGAGTCCCAGCTCATGAAAACTTTGTCTATGGCAGGGGGGGGCCCTAAATACCCCCCCAGGCAGCTGACAAGAGCACAGTTAGAGACAGAACTGTCCACAAGTGCTGCTGACACATTACACCAACCAGTTAAGCATGGAATGTTGACAACAGGTATGTTTCATACTTACCCACTCTAGTGGTAAAAACCAGGCAAGACATCATCCACTCATTAAAGAAGTCCCAGGATCTTTTTAACTTACCATTCCCGCTGCAGGATACTGCTGGAAAATCACAGCAGACCCAATCTTCACCCATCACGGCGGGTTAGTGTCATGACAGACCTTCAAGGAACAGGTTCCATTTGCATATAGGGTCCACTCCCCTAGGCCTGAGCAAAGAGCAAACCTGTGGTATGGAAATGTGACCAAGGCGCTGGATCCCAGGGCCCAGCTCTCATAGAGAAGAGTTACAGGCAGAAACCTTGTTCTTCCGTTCCGAGGCTCGGGTACCATCCGTTTTAGCCTTTTTGTTTTTTGGCTCTTTGAATGGATCCAATTGCATAGCCCCTTGATCCTATCCAGGACCACTTACGGAGCTCTTCTTAGCACTTCATTAACCGTGACCAACACCTTAGACATTGGCGAAAAAACTGAGGTACTCCCTATATGGGAGGGGTTATATAGAGGGGACTTCCTGTCTTTAATTATGCCAGTGTCCATTCACCTGAAGGTAGCGTATAACCTACATAGTAATGAATATGGTGCTCTGTGTCCCGTGATGTACGATAAAGAAATAACTTCTTACCTCTCTGTTGAACATTCAGTGATTTCCAGTGTGAGAATGTAATTTTCTTTTAATATATATTTAATTTAACACACAAATAATAGCTTGAAAAAATATATTTTAAATTAATTTTCTCAGAATCAAACACTGCAAAGTTTCTTTACAAAATTGATTGACCTTACCAAAGGTCTGTTGTCTTTAAAAAAGGTAAATAGACTGTTAACTTTGCAAAAAAACTTCCCACAGAACTTAGTGAATTAGTCAAAGCTCTTTTGACTTCCATCATCCAATGAAGCATAAGCAAAAATGCATTTTTTTTATCTTCCTTGCATTTCATTGCCATTCCTTGAAATTTCACTACGTCTACCAAGCTCTGGGGAAAATTCCATTGCAAAGTGAATAGCCTAGTTCTCTTTAGTAAATCAACCCCAACACATTGTAGGCTACTACAGCAAAAATTGAAATTAGTTAAGCTAAGTTTACGCTTAATAAAATCTTGAACAAGCCAAAGATACTGGTGAAATGTCAGCAGGGAAAAAAGTGGTGTGGATGGAATAAAAGTTTTAAAATTGTTCAGAGTAAGGATAACTTTTACTACCTTTATGATACTCTTTTCCCAGTCTTTTGTCAATGACGGGGATTGGGAAATGCAAAAGACAGATTTGTCCACAATAATATTTAAAACATGATTGTTCATAAACAGGGTGTTTGTTGGATCTTTTCAAAGGGTATGTGCTGAACATGATAACTCCAAAAGAAATTAAGTTACCATTTGAAAGAAGTGCTATCAAAAAGGATGCAAATGTAAAATAAAGAAATAACAGAGGTCACATGATTGTGAATGAAATGTGTCACAGAAAGATTTTGAGAACAAGGCCTTACCGTAGCCCTTACTTTAGCCCTTGCTATATTTCATAGAAGTTGTATTCCATTGTCCGTGCCGGAAGTGACGTGTAAGGGATTCAAGCTTGACGTGTTTTGTCATCTGAGTGCAACATTATCAAAAGCAGCTGCTTTGATAATGGCGCACTCAGATGATGAAACGCGCCAAGCTTGAATCCTTTACACGTCACTTCCGGCACGGATGGTGGAATACACACTGAACTGCAGACAGCGTTAACGTTAAGTTTTTTAAGGATCTTACACCATGAGGAGTTCTCTCTTTCATATTGTAAGCCTGCACACCCTGGTCCAGGAGCGCTGATATAGAAGGCGAGTTAGCACAGTGGGAGCACCCAGCGGATACCGTGGTGGGATAAGAGACCTAAAAGTGCATTTGACTCCTTTAACCATAAGGTAGAGGAGTCCAGCTTATCCGGTAATTGCAGAACCATAAAGCCTCAGAAGAGGCTGTTGGAAATTCACTGTTGGAGCACAGAGCACAAGAGCACTTTAACAGACTGGTTGCACATGTATTGGCACATGTCACTTTATTATATTTTCAAGTCACAAGTTTAGTCATAATTCACTTAACTGGTTTCACCAATGCAAAGATTTATTTATTTAATTATTGTATAATTAATTTGTTTATTATAATTTATATATCTCCTACCTGCCAAGCGTACGTACATATGCGGCCTCGGCTTTAGGGGTTATACCGGGATGATACAGTTTTTTAGAGCGGGCGGTCAGCTGTTATGCCGGAGGAGCGGGAGGGGACGTCCCCCCCTCCCGCTGCATTCTGCCGCTCTTCCCGGGCCTCCTGCCCCACCGGGAGACCCAAGACACAATCCTGCACTTCCGCCGGCTAAAGTAAGACTGGAACAAAGCTGGAAATGGCTTTGTTCCAGTCTTCTTTCTGTAAACACAGAAGCGATGTCACTTCTGGGTTTACTCGGCTGCATATGGCGCCGTTTTTAAAAAAATGACAGTATTCAGAATCGCCGTTTTTGGCAATCTGAATACTTTGAAGTGAAAAGGAGGGATTTGGGGGATGTTTACATTCATGGTGACAGCAATAAAAGTGATAATTTTTTTTTTTCAAAGTAACCATGTAAAAAAAAAAATAATAATAATAAAAAAAATTTTTAAGCGCCCCCATCCCCGCAAACTCGAGCAGCAAAGAAAACGCACACGTAAGTTGCGCCCACATATGTAAACGGTGTTCAAATCACACATGTGAGGTATCTCTGCGATCGTCAGAGCGAGAGCAATAATTCTAGCACTAGACCTCCTCTGTTACTCTAACTTGTTACCCATTTCTTTTTTTTTTTAAAGCACCGGCTATGGAGATTTTTAGGTACCGTAGTTTGACGCTATTCCACGAGCATGTGCAATTTCAAAGCCTGACCTGTTGGGTATCTATTTACTCGGTGTAACATCATCTTTCACATTATACAAAAAATTGGGCTAACTTTACTTTAGTTTCGTTTTTTCTTAATTCATGAAAGTGTATTTTTTCCTAAAAAATTGTATTTGAAAGGCCGCTGCGCAAATACAGTGTGACATAAAATATTGCAATGATCGCCATTTTATTCTCTAGATTCTCTGCTAAAAAATATATATATAATGTTTGGGGGTTCAAAGTAATTTTCTAGCAAAAAATACGGATTTTAACTTGCAAGCAACAAATGTCATATGAGGCTTAGTCATGAAAGGGATATTTATTAACAGATGTAAGCAGCACTGCATGGTTTGTACAAAGTATTTGTCCAGACATATACTGTACATAGAGATATCTTTTCACTATATTAGCAATAGGTGTGGTGAGGCAAGCGCTGTTTAGTTACTTATTATAAGCCTATAATAAGGCTTGCCTATAGGTACTGTAAATATCTTCTAAACAGTGGAAGGTGTTCACTACACAAGGGTCCTCAGTCCCTTTCTCTGTTACAAAGGGGAGATGTCAGGGGTCTGTTTAGACCCCTGATATCTCTCCAAAACCCACCAACAGGGCTAATAGAAAAAATGCAATAAATCTTAAAAAATAATATTAAATAAAACACAACTGACTAAAATTCCCCCCCTCCCCGTCCAACTGACACTGTCCACTGCCCCAACCCCCTCCCCCCCCCCCCCCCAAAAAGCATTATAGAAAAAAAAGCTACTGACACCATCCACTACTCTACTGACACCATCCACTGCTCCATATACCCCCCCCCCCCAGAAGCACTATGAAAAAAAATATAAAAAAAATATAAAAAAATAACAGAAAACAAAATTGTAAAAAACAATTGATAATAAAATAATAAAAACCCAAAAAAACTACTGACACCATCCACTGCCCTAGTGACACTGTCCACCCCCCCAATCAAAAATAAATTGTAAAAAATGATTACAAAAAAAATTGTAATAAATAATAAAAATAAAAAAAATGTTGACACTGTCCATTGCTCTACTGACACCACCCATTGCCCTACTGACATCATCCACTGGCCCCCAAAAAATCATTTTGAAAAAAAATGTAATTGGGAAAAAAAAAAATATACTAGCGATGCATACTACCACATTATGACATTGTCTTGCAGGTTTAAAGAAAGCCAGTGGTTTACTACCTAGGTAGTAGGTATATAGGTGATGATTTGTTCTAAAGCTATTTTTCTGCTTATTACCAAAATATGTATATGATTTAATACTGTATCTATATTCTGGGCTCCAACGCACTTTAACAAGAATAGAAGTCACAGTAACGTTTGTTGTTTCTAAATGTGAACTTAGGAAGAACTATGGGAACTTGGAGAATTAGTTATGTATAACTAATTATTTTAAGCATATTAGGAAGTATTAGTAGAATGTAAAAGCCTATAATGAAAGGTTCTTAAAAATATATAAAGGTGTTATGTTAGTTTGTATAACCTTGGCTGGCAGTTCTATCTATCTAGATAAACATGTAACAAGGGCGCTCCGAAATATCAGGACCTAGCAGATAATGTCTTCATTGGATAAGGGTATTGAGAGGATATGATCTTCAAACACTTCAAGTTGCACTCAAAGGCCCCCTGGAAATTGAATGCCTTCTGGCTTAATCTGTTCTCATCACATGCTCAGATAGCGGCCCAGATTGGGGAATTCTAGCAGGATCAGAGGGACCATACTGGGCCGGAGACTGCTTGGGAGGCCTTTAAGGCCTTCCTTCGTGGTATATTTATTAGGGAAATCCACGGGATTAAACAAACTACTAGTGCACAGAGGGAGGGATTGGAGCGACTGGTGAGTGATCTGGAGGCGAGGTTTATATCGGACCCTACTGTGGAGAGCAAGGACTCATGGTTGGCTGCCAGTGAGGCACTCAGTCGGTGTGCTACCTCAGCAGCAGAAAGAAAACTTTTTTTAATAAACTGGCATACTATGAGGTGGGGGAAGCAAACCGGTCGCCTGCTGGCCAAAATTGCCCACGCGCAACAGAGGTCACCCTCCATTGGCGCACTTAGAACCAGGGCTGGTACAGTAACCAATGCCCCAGATGTCATCATGTCTGAACTAGTATCGTACTACTCTACCCTATATCAGTCTAAACAGACCTACTCTGAGAGTTCCCTACTCACATACCTAGAAACGGTAGACCTGCCCAAAATATCTGAAGCTGCTAGGCAGCAATTGGATGCTCCTCTTACATTGGAGGAGCTCCAGTCGGCGGTCGGGATGTTCCCTAACTCTAAAGCTCCGGGGGAGGATGGTATACCGATTGAAGTGTACAAGCAATATGCGGGGGATATGCTGCCCAAACTACTTAATGTGTTCAAGGTTGCCAAGGCAACAGGCTGTATTCCATTGTCTATGACCAAAGCTATTATCGTACTGCTTCTGAAACTGGGCAAGGATCCCTTGGATCCGGGCTCCTATAGACCGATTTCCCTCTTACAGAATGATGTCAAGATTCTAGCAAAAGTTCTGGCGGTGCGTTTAAATGGGATAATATCCACTGTTATACACTCTGATCAGGCAGGGTTCATGCCCCAGAAATCCACGGCAATAAATTTACGTAGACTTTATCTTAATATGCAGTCGGTGGCGGATAATGGGGGGGATAGGGTGCTACTGTCTTTGGACGCCCACAAGGCGTTCGACATTATTGAATGGACATTCCTGTGGGCTACTTTGAGGAAGTTTGGGTTTGGGGAGGAATTTATTTCATGGGTACAGTTGCTATACCACACCCCAAGGGCTGCCATCAGGGAGGCAGGCAGAGTGTCACCAGACTTTCGGCTGTACAGGGGCACTAGACAGGGGTGCCCCCTGTCGCCACTTCTATTTGCCCTGGCTGTTGAGCCCCTGGCGGCCCTCATCCGCTCCAACAATGCTACCTGAGGCTTTCAGTACGGGGACCTACAGGAAAAGTTAATGTATGCGGATGACACTATGCTGTTTCTGGGAGATACCGGGGGTTCACTGAGTGAAGCTATGAGGGTGGTTGAGACCTTCGGATTTTATTCAGGGCTGGTGGTGAACTGGACTAAATCCTTGCTCATGTTTCTTGACGAGGGTTCGGACCAGCGACTACCAACGATTCTTGATATCCCAGTGTCCAGGAAAATTAAATACTTAGGAATAAACGTCACCCCTGATCCCTTGGAGTATATTAGGCTGAATCTTACCCCTTTGCTGAATCGCAGTCGTGATAGGATCAAGGTGTGGTCCAGGCTAAAAATGTCACCAGTAGGTAGGATCAATCTGATAAAAATGATTCTTATGCCACAACTTCTTTATGTGTTGCACAACTCGCCTCTTGTAATCCCTCTAAAACAGTTCCGAATCATTAACTCTATGTTCCGCTCCCTTATCTGGCATTCTTCTTCAGCTAGGGTGAGATTGGAACAGCTTCAACGTCCTAAAGAGGCAGGAGGACTAGCACTGCCAAATCCCTGGCTGTACTACTTGGCTGCCCAATTGCAACACATAGCTAGATCACTGAACCCGGCCCCCGACCCAGAGTTGAACTTGGTGGACTCCACCACCTCACTCATTAAATTTACGATTAAACAGGGAGTAGCGGAGGGGTTGGAAGCTTTGCAGATGGGTAAATCTAATAAACAGTACCCCACTTATAACCTAATGCAAAAAATCTGGAATAAAGCCAGGTCACTACAGCAGGTCACGGGGTTTACTATATTCAGCCCTATATGGCACAATGAACGGTACATGGAGATAGGAAAACTACAATACAGTAAACGGTGGCAGAAGTACGGTGTTAACTACCTGTATCAAATATTCAGAAATGGTGAGCTGCGTCCCTTTGCCACTCTCCAAGAGGAATTTGGACTCCCTGGTTCCATGCTATTCTACTATGTTCAGCTCCAGCATGCGGTGAGGGCCGAGAGGGACGTGGAAGTCTGGGTCCAGACTAAAGCTCCTATCTTTAACTACATGGCGGAGGTGGCATCATATAAAGGCTTCATATCTTGTACCTATTCTATGCTTCTTAACATGTTTCTGCCCGACCTGATCCGTAAGGTGATAGCCCAGTGGGAGGGAGATGTCGGGCCCTTTGAGGAGGAACAGTGGGAGGAAGCACTTTTGGCAGTCTCTCAGTGTTCGCTGAATGTAGCCCAGCGTCTATCGCAGTTGTACATACTTCTCCGAGTTCATTATACGCCCGCCAGACTGGCTAGAATGGGGGTGCGTGATGATCCCGCCTGCACACGATGCATGCGGGATCACGGTGACTTGATACACCTGCTGTGGCGTTGCCCCAAACTTCATGCTTACTGGACGGGGTGGTGGAGGTCCTTAACCGAACCTTTCAGGTTCAAATTGCTAAAGAGCCCAAACCCTGCGTGTTGGGTATTATTGAGGGTGACACTCTGGAGGAGATGCCCAGACAGGCGATTGCTAGGGCCCTCTTTCTGGCCCGAATGCTGATTCTACGGCACTGGAAGTCAACGGAACCCCCCACTGTGAAGGAGTGGATAAAACAAATGGGTAACACCTTGAAGTTAGAAAAACTTATTTACCAACATAGAGGCAGTACAGAAAATTTTTCCAAATTATGGGATCCATGGTTGAGTGTACCGGGGTTGGCTCCGGTGGAATTAGTACTGGATAGGTTGTTGTAAGTTTCTCAGTGCTCTTGTATTGGTAGCAGGGACCCAGTTAATTGGATGCACAATTGTCCCGGGGTATTGCTTAATGTCTTGAATGGGAAGATGCAAATAATGTACATGTTTGTGAGTAATGTGCAGTACTATCTGAAACCAAGAGTGGTACAGGTCTAATGTATTATGATGCTCTGATGCCAATAATGGATGTAAAGTACTTTGTTTTTCAATAAAACATTTGTTTTGAGATAAAAAAAAGCTGCACTCAAAGAGGAAAGCAATCTCTAATCGAAAACAGATAAAAGAAAAACGCGCCTCTAAGTGCAGAATTAAAAACTTTTAATATCCCCAAAAAGGATTAAAAACACTTACAGGATCAAAGATAAGAAAGAGCATATCATGCGTATGTACAATGGGTGATCCAGCATCAGGAGGGTCCCAGTGTATACAACTTCCAGCAAAAAAATCCAGGGAGACCAACAGATGTGCGCTCCAGGCTCTGGGAGCACTGGTAAAGCAGTCTAGGTCAGCATGGAACAAGGATCCCGGAAATGACATCAGCAGAAGGGGACAACAACCAGCGTGGACTGCAAACAGGAAACAGGAAATAGGTCATCAAAATGGGACGCGTTTCGGAACTACTGATTGGTTTCTTCTTCAGCCAATGACAACAAGTTAATAGAAGCTAGGCTTCATATAGTCTGTGGGCGGAGCTGTGGGCGGAACTGTGGGCGGTAGTGGGGAAAGAGAAACGAAAGCTTTGCCACAGAGAAATGTATTGGATCTTCTCTTTGAATGTTTTGGCCCCTGGAGGAATAAATGAGGATTTGTGAAATTAGTGCTATGATGTAGAACAGTGGTTCTCAACCTTCTAGTGCCGTGACCCCTTGATAAAATTTCCCAAGTTGTGGGGACCCCTAACAGTAAAATTATTTTCGTAGTGTGGGTCGTCAGCACCCAAGGCAAGTAATTTGTGCCCCTAACCCACAGATATTTAGTGCCCCCAGAGTCCCTTCCACTCGTACAGTATTAAATCCCCTTATGGTACATTTTAGGATATACCACGCTTTCTCTTTGTTCTCCTTTCTTTTCGTTTTATCGCTCCATCCCAATTTCTTGGGTCTTTTTTTTTTTTTCCCCCATCCCTCTCTAACCATCTTTCTTGTTCTTTCTCTTATTCTTTCTCTCCCTTTTTTCTTTGTTCCTCCCCCTCTTTTCCGCTTCCTTCAATGTATTCTCTATTTTTATTCCTTCTCTTACTCCTTGGTGGGGGCAATGGGATGAGTCGCAGCGCTGGCTGGGAGTTGGGATGAGTGGCAGTGCTGGGGGGAGTTCTGATCAGCCAACTTAGGGGCTCTTGATCAAGGTCATCTGCTAATCTGAGAACTGTAGTGGGGACTTTTAATGGCAACTATAATTACAGGTAGTGTTACTCACTGTGTCTCAGACTTTGTGGTGTCTCGTAGCAGTGACCCCTATGCCAAAATCAGGAGATAGGGTCTCCTCCAGCCCCTCCCACTTCACATTGCTCAATAGTCAGCTGACCTCTAGTCTCTGCCCCCCAGCCATGCCATGAACTGAGTGGGCGGCTGTGAATAGGCTGTGTGGGTGGCCGCAAAAAGGCTAGGAGAGCAGTGCGGGCTTCAGGAACAGCCCAGGATCCAGTGACCCCTGGCAAATCGTCATTTGACCCCCGAGGGGGTCCCGACCCCCAGGTTGAGAACCACTGCTTTAGAACCTCATTCACTATAAAATCCTCATTTTTCAGATGTATGTTTACCATATAGTGCCCATATTCTTTTGGTCACCCTCTATTTTGTAGACGCTATAACTGCGCAAACCAATCAATAAACGTTTATTGCAATTTTTTACCAAAAATATGTAGAAGAATACGTATCGGCCTAAACTGAGGAAAATTTTTTTTTTTTGTATTTTTTTGAGGCATATTTATTATAGCAAAAACTAAAAAATATTGCATTCTAAAACAAAATTGTCGCTCTATTTTTGTTTATAGCGCAAAAAAAAAAAAACGCAGAGATGATCAAATACCACCAAAAGAAAGCTCTATTTATTGGGAAAAAAAGGACAGCAATATATTTCAGTGCGTTAGTGCACGTTTAACGAAGTATATTTCATTGTGTTACTGCACGTTTAACGCAGTATATTTCTGTGCGTTACTGCACATTTAACAGAGTATATTTCAGTGCATTAGTGCATGTTTAGTGGGTACATCCATAGGTGTCCTCGCTAGTGGCTCAGAGCGGGGCGCGATGGTGGTTGCCGACGCTTCCTGAATCTGGAACGCACTGGGAGCCAGGGGATCACCTGGCTCTCTGTGCTTTTTTCCCCAGTCTCTGCAGAAGTTGCTTCTTACTTTCACTGGGCTGCCTATCCAGGTGTTTCAACATGGACTCTATGGACTTTTTAATCACTTCTCTGACCACTGTCATCCCCTTATAATGTCCCACTAGCTAGCCTGCTAACACTTAGTTTGATGCAAGCGCTGACTATTTCTATGTGTGATATTTTAGTGTGTTACTGCACGTTTAACGCAGTATAGTTCAGTGCATTTGTGCACGTTTAACAAAGTATATTTCAGTGCATTACTGCACGTTTAATGCAGTATAGTTCAGTGCATTTGTGCACGTTTAACAAAGTATATTTCAGTGCATTACTGCACGTTTAATGCAGTATAGTTCAGTGCGTTAGTGCACGTATAACTAAGTATATTTCAGTGCATTACTGCACGTTTAACTCTTTATATTTCAGTGCATTACTGCACGTTTAACGCAGTATGTTTCCATGCATTACTGCACATTTAACACAGTATATTTCAGTACATTAGAGCACATTTAGCAAAGTATATTTCAGTCTGTTACTGAACGTTTAACGCTGCATATTTCAGTGCATTACTGCATGTTTAATGCAGTATATTTCAGCGTATTAGTGCACGTTTAACAAAGTGAATTTTGGTGCGTTAGTGCACATTTAGCACTGTATATTTCAGTGCGTTACTGCACGTTTAACGTTGTATGTTAAAAGGTTCTTAAAAATATATAAAGGTGCTATGTTAGTTTGTATACCCTTGACTGGCATAACAGTTCATCTATCTATCTATCTACTGTATCTACAGTATCTATCTATCTATATATCTATCTATTAGAGTTAGCCCATTCGACGAACACCTGAATTATCGGGGCGTTTGACCGTTTGTTCAGCCTGCCAAATGAACCACAATGCACTGTGCCACTACACAGTACATTGGAAGCCCTGATTGGCTCAAGCAATGAAAGCTTTACCCAATCAGGGCACAGAGCACTGCCGTAGTGCACGTTTTAATGTAGTATATTTCAGTGTGTTACCGCACATTTACGCTGCATATTTCAGTGCATTACTGCACATTAAATGTAGCATATTTCAGTGCGTTGCTGCATGTTTAACGCTGTTTATTTCAGTGTGTTATCACATGTTTAATGCAGTATAAGTCAGTTAATGCACATTTAACAAAGTATATTTCCGTACGTTACTGCACAATTAACGCAGTATATTTCACTGCATTAGAGCACATTTAGCGGGTTTTTTCAGTGCGTTACTGCACGTTTAATGAGGTATATGTTAGTGGGCTACTGCATGTTTAACGCAGTATATTTCAGTGCATTAGAAAACTGGTGCAGTGCATGTTTAGCGAAGTATATTTCAATGCATTACTGCACATTTAATGCTGTATATTTCAGTGCATTACTGCTCGTTTAACGCAGTATATTTCAGTGCATTAGAGAACATTTAGCAAAGTATATTTCAGTCCAATACTGCATATTTAATGCAGTATATTTCAGTGCATTAGTGCACATTTAACAAAGTATATTTTAGTGCGTTATTGCACATTTAACACTGTACATTTCAGTGCATTACTGCACATTTAACATTGTATATTGAAAGGTTTTTAAAAATATATAAAGGTGTTATGTTAGTTTGTATAACCTTGGATGGCATAACGGTTCATTATCTATCTCTCTATCTATCTATCTCTCTATCTACTGTGTCTTTTAGAGTTAGACGAACAGTTCGGCCCGCGCATGAGTCCAGGCCGAAAATTGGCTCTTCGCCTGTTCGACGAACATCTGAATTATCGGGGCTTTCGAGCGGTTTGTTCAGCCTGCCGAATTACCATATTGCACTGCGCCGCTATACAGTACATTGGAAGTCCTGATTGGCTGAAGCAATGAAAGCTTTGCCCAATCAGGGCACAGAGCACTGCCGTAGTGCAGGTTTAACAAAGTATATTTCAGTGCGTTACTGCACATTTAATGCAGTATATTTCAGTGCGTTGCTGCACATTTAACGCTGTATATTTCAGTGTGTTACTGCATGTTTAATGTTTTTAATGTTTAATTTAATGTTTAATTTAATGTTTAATGTTTAGTGTTTTTGTGCACATTTAATGAAGTATATTTCAGTGCATTACTGCACATTTAACGCAGTATATTTCACTGCATTAGAGCACATTTAGCAAAGTATTTTTTCAGTGGGTTACTGCACATTTAATGCTGTATATTTTAGTGCTTTACTGCATGTTTAACACAGTATATTTCAGCGCATTAGAGCACTGCTGTAGTGCATGTTTAGTGAAGTATATTTCAGTGCGTTGCTGCACGTTTGACGCTGTATATTTCAGTGTGTTACTGCATGTTTAACACTGTATATTTCAGTGCATTAGTGCACGTTTACTACAGTATATTGCAGTATGTCAGTGCAGGTTTACTGCAGTATATTGTAGTGTGTCAGTGTAGTGTGTCTCTGTAGTGAGTGAGTACTCAAGCTAAATTGCACCAAACACCACTTTCCATTGATTAACCACTTCAATACCAGGCACTTATTGAATGACAATTGTGTGGTCATGCTACACTGTACCCAAACAAATTTTTTATAATTTTGTTCCCACAAATAGAGCTTTTTTTTCGGTGGTATTTGATCACCCCTGCGGTTTTTATTTTTTTGCGCAAAAAAAAACTTTAAAAAAATAAGTTTTTCTTTGTTTCACATTTATTTTACATTTATTTTTGTAAATAAGGACGTTTTCTTGTTCAATGAAGGGCACTGATAAGGCGGCACCGATGAGATGGCACTGATGGGCACTGATAGGTGGCACTGGTATGCAGCACTGATGGGCACTTATAGGCGGCACTGATGGGCACTAATTGGTGGCGCTGATGGGCACTCATAGGCAGCACTGATGGGTACTTATGGGTGGCACTGATGGGTACTTATGGGTGGCACTGATGGGTACTTATGGGTGGCACTGATAGGTGGCATGGATGGCCACTGATGGTCACTGATAGGTGGGCATAGATGGGCACAGATGGGCACTGATAGACACTGGTGGGTGGCACTGATGACACTGATGGGTGGCATTGCTGGGCATCACTGAATTAATTTGTTTCATAATGGTGCCAATCAGTGTCCATTTGTGGGCACTGATTGGCACATATTTGGCATGTATTTGCATATGTGGATGGCCATGGGGGATGTACCTGGCCATCCACATGCTAGTGGCTTTCCTGGTGGTCCTGGTGGCTTCCCTGGTGGTCCAGTGTGGGCATCTGTGGGGGGGCTGCGCTGATTAACAATCAGCGCAGACCCCCTCTGTCAGGAGAGCCGCCGATGGGCTCTCCTCTACTCTCGTCTGTTTGCTCTCGGCTCTACTCTCGGCTGATCACGTGGTAAAGAGCCTCCGCTGGAGGCTCTTTACCGAGATCGGTGTAGCGGTGTGTCAGACTGACACACCACACCACCGATCGCCGTGATGTGCGCCCCAACGGGCGCATGGCAGCTGTTATTCTGATGGACGTCATATTACGTCCAGTCAGGATAACGCATGCACCGCCCGGCCATCATTTTGCTATAGGCCGGGCGGTAAGTGGTTAAAGTGCATCCACGTACCTACACCTTTTCACACCTTTATTACATTTTGTTAATAAGCACTCCCCCATCATGTCTGGGAGGCCAACAAGGAGAGACAGATGTTCCCATGGCACTGTGAGGGGGCCAGTGTCAAGTCACCTGTGGCCAGATGACAGGTGCACACCGTAGGGGGACAGGAGTGCACCGCAAGATAGTGAACCCTATGGCTGACTGCTGCGGATAGGAAACTGGGTGGTTGTGGAAATCGGGACCAGAGGAGCACAACCGGGATCCTACAGGAAGCTAGAGCCAAGATTCCCCAGGGCGCAGAGTCTAAGACCCAGCAGGTCTTCTCCAGAGCCTCTAGTAGTGAGGATGTTACGCTGCAGGCTAGGTCCAGGTCATGGCCCCTAGAGTCTCCTAGCTCACGCCCCGTAGGATAAGGGGAATAGAGGGGAAGCAGCAGCACAAGATACAAGAATAACGAATAACAAGCCGAAGGTCAAGGGTCACAAGCAGACAAGGATAACGAAGGACAAGCCGAAGGTCAAGGGTCACGAGCAGACAGGGATAGTCGGGGACAAGCCAATAACGTAACAGAGAGACAGACGTAGCACACGGCAGGCAGGAACTCAAACACACAATGCTAACAAACACGTTGATCAGCAAAGCAGGCTTGCAGTGCACAGGTTAATATAGTGTCTGTGATAGGCCCTGGGGTGGAGTCTGGCTGGGAGGAGATTATAAAGGAAGCCAGGTGAAGGGGGTCTGATCTCTAACATGAACACATGAGGAGGAAAGGTAAGATGGCAGACAGTCATTAATGCATATCCATGACAGTACCCTCCCTCTTACGAGGCCTCCCCCTTCCCCGCCTGGGCCCAGGTTTGGAGGGAAACTTCAGATGAAACTCCTTTAACAGACGAGGTGCAAAGACCTCAGATGCAGTGATCCAAGACCTCTCCTCAGGACCAAACCCCTTCCAATGAACGAGGTACTGAAGAACGCCTTTACAAAGTCGGGAGTCCAGAATTTGACTGACCTCGTACTCCTGATTATTCTCAGAGACAGGCGCCACGGTAGGGAGAGGACGAGAGAATTTATTGAGGACTAAAGGCTTCAGAAGGGCAACATGGAAGGAGTTAGTGATTTTAAGGCTCTTAGGAATCTGGAGTTTGAAACAAACTGGATTCAGTTTAGCAGTTACAGTGTATGGACCAATGAATCGTGGAGCAAACTTCAGAGAAGGAACTCGGAGCTTGATGTTCCTGGTGGAGAGCCAGACTTTGTCCCCTGGCTGAAGAGAAGGCGGTTTACGCCTGCGGCGGTCGGCAAAGCCTTTGAATTTTTCAGCAGCTGCCCGGAGGGAATCATGAACGTCACCCCAAACAGAATTGAGAGACTCCTGAACCGAAGCCAAAGCTGGAATATCTGGAGAACAGGTCATGGGAAGAGGAAGTTGAGGGTGTTTTCCATAAACAGTGAAAAAGGGTGTCTTCTGCGAGCTGGTATTCACATGATTGTTATGGGAGAATTCTGCCCACGGAAGTAGAGAGGACCAATCGTCATGATGAGAAGACACAAAGGTGCGAAGAAAGACCTCTAACTCCTGATTAACCCTCTCAGTCTGTCCATTGGATTGAGGGTGGTAGGAAGAGGAAAAATCCAAGACAATATTGAGGGATTTGCAAAAGGCTCTCCAAAAACGAGACGTAAATTGGACTCCCCTGTCGGAAACAATATGAGAAGGAACCCCATGGAGGCGGAAAATTTCTCGAATAAAAATGGGAACCAAGGCAGGAGCAGAAGGAAGACCAGGAAGAGGAACAAAATGAGCCATCTTGGAGAACCAATCGATTACCACCCAAATGACTGTATTATTCTCAGACAGTGGGAGGTCGGTGATAAAATCCATGGCAATATGAGCCCAGGGCTCCTTAGGGATGGGCAAGGGCATGAGGAGACCAGCAGGAGCTTGTGTGGAGGATTTAGACTGAGCACAGACATGACAATCCTTAAGGTAGTCTTTGACATCTGAGCGGAGATTAGGCCACCAGTAGTGACGACTAATGAGTAAGAAGGATCGGAGGAATACAGAATGACCTGCCACCTTGGAATCATGTCCCCAACGAAGGATCTTAGCTCTTAGCTCAGTAGGGACAAAGGTCTTACCAGGCGGAATCTTTGACTTCAGGGTGGTAGAGTGGGGGGCAATGCACGAGGTTGGAATGATCGGCTCAGGTTCAGGGGCGGACTCCTCGTCAAAAGTGTCAAATGACCTAGAGAGCGCATCAGCCCGACCGTTGCATGAACCAGGTTTGTAAGTAATCGTGAAATTAAAAAGGGCAAAGAAGAGACTCCACCTGGCCTGTCTAGGATTCAGACGTTTAGCATTCTGTAGATACTGTAAATTCTTGTGGTCAGTAAAGATCGTTATGGAGTGAGGGGAACCCTCCAAGAGATGACGCCACTCCTCTAACGCCAATTTAATCGCGAGAAGTTCCCGATCACCGATGGCATAATTCCTCTCTGCCTGAGAATTTTTTTTGGAGAAGAACGCACATGGTTGACATCTCTTCTCAAAGAATTGAAGAAGCACAGCTCCCACCCCCATTGAGGAAGCATCCACTTCAATAAAAAATGCATCCCCAGGATTTGGTCTTCTCAAGAGAGGTCCAGAAACAAAGGCCTGTTTCAGGTGGTGAAATGCAGAGACAGCTTCGGGAGGCCAGTCTTTGGCATTCGCACCCTTCTTGGTTAAAGCGATAATAGGCGCAGCAATGGAAGAGTAATTCCTTATGAACTGCCTATAATAATTTGTGAAGCCAAGAAAGCGCTGTGTGGCCTTGAGGCTAGCAGGAAGAGGCCAGTTGGTAATAGCCAAGACCTTCGCAGGATCCATACGAAGACCCGAACATGAGACAAAGCACCCCAAAAACAGGACCTCAGAACATTCAAAGGAACATTTCTCCAGCTTGGCATAGAGATTGTTCTCTCTAAGACGCTGAAGTACAGTGCGGACATGGTTTCTGTGGATGAGCAGATTTTCAGAAAAGATCAGAATGTTATCCAGATAGATGACAACAAACTGGTACAGCAGATCTCTGAAGATTTCATTAACGAAGTTTTGAAACACAGCTGGGGCATTACACAAACCAAAAGGCATCACCAGGTATTCGTAATGCCCGTCTCTAGTGTTGAATGCAGTCTTCCATTCGTCACCCTCCCGTATTCGAATGAAATTGTACGCGCCTCTAAGATCCAACTTGGTGAAAATGGAGGCACCCTTCAACCTATTGAATAGTTCAGATATTAAGGGTAAGGGGTATCGATTTTTAATAGTAACCGCGTTTAAACCTCGATAGTCGATACAGGGACTTAGGGTACCATCCTTTTTGGCAACGAAAAAGAACCCTGCCCCTGTAGGTGATGCGGATTTCCGAATGAAACCTCTCTCCAGATTCTCTGCAACATACTCAGACATGGCCTGGGTCTCTGGGATGGACAGAGGGTAGGTACGACCCCTGGGCAGAGTTGCTCCGGGGACAATATCAATAGCACAGTCAAAAGACCTGTGGGGAGGAAGCACCTCAGCTGATTTCTTGCAGAACACATCCCGGTAATCGCTGTATGCAGCGGGAAGATCAGAAGAAACAGAAGTGGTAGCAACCGGAGGTCTCTCTTTGGGGGCCACCTTGAGAAGACATGACAAGAAACATGAGGGACCCCAAGCCAGGACCTGCCCAGAGGCCCAGTCCACATGTGGAGAGTGGAGCTGCAGCCAAGGAAGGCCCAATACAATGGGGGTAGAGGCCTTGGGTAGAATGAGAAAGGATATCCACTCCTGGTGGAGAATCCCTACCGACATCCTAATGGGTAGCGTCTGGAAGTGAATAGGGCCCCCTGGGAGAACAGTGCCATCAATTGCCGAGACTACCAATGGGGTAGCGAGAGGTGAAAGGGTAAGCTTCATAGAAGAAGCAGTTCCCCAATCCATAAAATTGCCGGCTGCCCCTGAATCCAGATATGCAAGGGTTGATTGAGGAGAAGTGCCTACATGAAGGAACACTGGCAGGAGAAGGCGAGAAGGTGATGTTTCAGGGTCCAATACTCCACCTTCCAAATGTATTAGGCCCGAGCGTTTCCCGGACAGAAGCGAGCAAAAGTCACGAAAATGACCCTTGCCCCCACAATAGAGGCACAAGCCCAGAGTTCTGCGCCTAGCACGTTATTCGGGGGTTAGTCTGGTCCGGCCCAGCTGCATAGGTCCCTCAGCAGGCAGAAGATGCTCCACGGGATGAAGGGAGGGGAGCTCAGACAGGCTAGGACCCAGAGAGTGCTGGCGTCTTTTTTCTAGCAACCTCTCCTGAAAACGAATGTCGATCTGGTTGCACAAAGAAATTACATCGTCCAAACCGACGGGAATGGCTCTTCCCGCTAACTCGTCTTTCACTCAGTCAGAGAGGCCATGTAAAAAGGTAGCGACCAGGGCCTCATTATTCCAGCTCAATTCAGCTGTGTGGATACGGAACTGAAGAGCGTATTGTCCCACTGAACTAGCTTCTTGGCGAAGACGTAAGACAGCACTAGACGCTTAAGAAGCCCGAGCCGGCTCCTCAAAGATGTTCCGAAAGAGCTCCAAGAAGTTGGACAGGATGGAAACCACCGAATCATTCCTTTCCCACAGGGGGGCAACCCAGGCTAAAGCTTCACCGGAGAGGAGGGAGATGATATAGGCTACCTTAGCCCAATCAGACAGGAAGTTTTGAGGCTGAAGCTCAAAATGAATTGTACATTGGCTGAGAAACCCCCTGCAGGCCTTGGAGTCCCCAGAGAAACGGAACGGAACTGGCAGTTCTAGTGAGTGTGTGGCTGCGACTGATGCGAAAGGCACAGCCGCTGGTTGTACTTGAGGTTGCAGATTTGGGGTTCCCAAGGAGGTCTGAAGCTACTCGAAGCGAGAAGCCAGATCCTGGAGGAATCGCATCACCTGAGTCTGATCTGATTCCTGGGTCTCAAGTCTACGGACTATGCCCTGTAATGGATCATCCGCGGAGAGCGGCCTGTCAGCCGGGTCCATGGCTGATCAAACTGTCAGGTCACCTGTGGCCAGATGACAGGTGCACACCGTAGGGGGGAAAGGAGTGCACCGCAAGATAGTGAACCCTATGGCTGACTGCTGCGGATAGGAAACTGGGTGGTTGTGGAAAGCGGGACCAGAGGAGCACAACCGGGATCCTACAGGAAGCTAGAGCCAAGATTCCCCAGGGCACGGAGTCTAAGACCCAGCAGGTCTTCTCCAGAGCCTCTAGTGGTGAGGATGTTACGCTGCAGGCTAGGTCCAGGTCATGGCCCCTAGAGTCTCCTAGCTCACGCCCCGTAGGATAAGGGGAATAGAGGGGAAGCAGCAGCACAAGATACAAGAATAACGAATAACAAGCCGAAGGTCAAGGGTCACAAGCAGACAAGGATAACGAAGGACAAGCCAAAGGTCAAGGGTCACGAGCAGACAGGGATAGTCGGGGACAAGCCAATAACGTAACAGAGAGACAGACGTAGCACACGGCAGGCAGGAACCCAAACACACAATGCTAACAAACACGTTGATCAGCAAAGCAGGCTTGCAGTGCACAGGTTAATATAGTGTCTGTGATAGGGCCTGGGGTGGAGTCTGGCTGGGAGGAGATTATAAAGGAAGCCAGGTGAAGGGGGTCTGGTCTCTAAGATGAACACATGAGGAGGAAAGGTAAGATGGCAGACAGACATTAATGCATATCCATGACAGCCAGCAGCATATGTGTCCACAGGCAAAGGTGGACGTGGTCTGTCCTCAGGCAGGGCATCATTCCTCTGTTTAGTGATATTGCATGTGCTATCCAACCACAGCATGCAGAGGAGGTGGAAGACTGGCTTACTAAACCATCTTTATCCTCTGTCACCTAAGAAGAGTCTAGTGCTCAGTCCACTGCAGCTATCAGAGTGGCTTATTCTGCCTTCTTGTCCACAGCTATTCCAATCATAGCCCCAGCATCAGGCATAGAGGAGTCAGCTGAGTTATTTGAACACATCATCAGACACTTGCGCCTTTACGGTGAACAGCCATTAGTTGGTTGAGATCTTGGTTCTGAGGTTGATGAAGGTAGGAAAATGAGCCTACAGAGAGGGAAGAGCACTGGTAAACAACAAATTGGCAGTCGTGTTTCCCCAGCCGCAACGTATTGCCAAGTTGTCTCCACTGATAATGAGAATGGAGCTGATGATGATGAGGTTACTAACAAGACTTGGGTGCCACATAGAGCAGAGGAGGAAAGTGAGGGTGAAGCACAACCCCAAAGAGGCAGTCATCATGGAAGAGTAGAGACCAGACACCTTATTCCACCAGATTGTGGAGCTGTTATCTCCTGGCTCACTTCCCACAGCTCAGTTGTTTGGGCCTTTTTTAGCACATGTGCAGTCGATCGCACTGTTGCAATTTGCAAACTTTGCCTTAAGCACATCAAGCCTGGCAAAAACACCAGCCATTTGGGTACCACATGCTTGACAAGGCATTTAACCTCCCACCACTCAGCCCATTGGTAAGAGCAACTGAAAGCCACACAAAAAGGATGCCATTCTGCTCCTCCTCACTCCTCACCTTTCCAGTCTACCCCCGCTATACCTTTTGATCCCTCCGCAGCCTCCACTGACAGGGATGGTGGTGGTTAATTTAGCCATAAACATTACATTCTGAACTATGTACAATTCAGAATACCCACTAAATTTACATGATAGCGCCTGGTCAACAGGAGCAGGGCGCTACACACTCCCCCCAGTACAAAAAGACAATGTCGTCAGCTTCTGGGGAAAAAAATGGCTCTCAATCCTGAGAGCAGATATCTGAACCGCGAAAACTTGGATGGGAGAGGGAAGGGTAAGAAAAAAAGCAGAGTTACAGATTTAAAACCTGAACACACAGTATGGTCACATCAACATATATTACAACATCTCACTCTCTATCTAAACCACCCACTCTCCAGCGGCTTGACAGAAGATCCGATTCACCTAAAAACAAAAACAAAGACACACAAGCAAAAATATAAAACAGCATTACTGTACATTAAGAAGCAAAGCTGCACTTACTAAGAAATTGAACTTTCCTTCACAGTCTGAATATAAAAGAACTAAGCTATAAGCTTGAAAGTCCAGCCCTCACTATGAGCAACTTCCACCACCTAGTGGCAGAAAATCAGTATGGCGCAAAAAGGAATTCCTTAATAGCAAGTACTGGAGCAGGTAGGAAAAAAAATCTTGACCGCAAAGTTCTCTCATCTAACACCACCTGGCTATGTAACCCCATAGTCCATTTTTAGCAAGAGAATTTTATTTCAGTCTCTTTGCAGAACTAAAGTTAGAGCAGTAATTTTCTCCTTTTAAATGATCACCAATAGAACCGGGGATCCGGCAGGATCACTGATTTTCCTTGCCTATCCAAGGTGGTAATGAAATAGACAACATCATCTTTCCCTGGTCTGCGGATGACCAACTTATCAGCATAAATGTGCCGGCCATAATTCCACTGTAGCAAGCATCCATTGAAACCCTCATCCATAGTAAAAGAGTATTAAATTTCCCTGAAAGGTTTTGGCACAGACAAATAATCCCAAACAGCTTCACTGTACCATTGCTCTCGTTTGGATTCTATTTCCTGCATGAGCTCTTTGGAGACATAAGGGAATTCCAGACCATACTCTGCGGCAACTTTCTTGATGAGCACTCTAGTGCTTCCCAATCCAAGTAGCACACATGGATTTGGCGACTACCGCACCATTGATCTGGCAAACAACTTCCCAGATTCAATCAGGCTGATAGGGTCTGACAAAGTCTCTCTAATAATGCTGGGGGTTCCACACTGGGTGATGTCTTCCCTGAATCCAATGCTGCCCATTCTGAGAAGGTAAAAGCCGAGGCAACATCATCACCATTGGCTCATAACAGTTCCTGTGACATAGTCTCAAATAAGTCATCATCCCCAGAAACATCTGACAGGGAGTCTAACTCGGAATCCCTTAATTCCTCCGCAGGCAAATATTTACATAAAGTCCCAGACATGTTTTCCCCTGATCTCTCACCCGTTCCTGTCGTGGATTTTCCAGGGGTCAGGCCTTCCTCTGGCTCCGGTTCAGGTAGTCTTTGGGGTAGGCCTCGACCGCGGCCGTGGGAGGCTTTCACATATCCCACCTTCTTTTGGACAGGTGCAGCAGGGACAGGTGCAGCGGAGGCAGTAACAGGGGCGATGTCCGCTGATGGCTCTTTGGTAACAGTAACAGCGACATCTCCCTCAGGAACACTCACCGTAGCAGACATGGTGGGTGCATATTTCGCCGCAGGAGCGAAAGTAGCAGCTTCTACTGTGGCAATGCCCGTGGCCCAGTCTACTCGGTAGGCAGGGGGTGACATAGTATGTTGCTCCACTGCAGATAGGTACTCCCCGCAATGCAGGCACCGGACAAATGGAAGGGGATGTATGGCCAGTCCCTCACACTTGGGGCATACCATACCCAGCGCTTCACTGTCCGCAATAGTGTACAGCACAAACCGCCCATGCGGCTTCAGGCGGATTCCGGTATCCGTCAGTAGGGTTCCGGGAAGCGTGGCACCTGCAGCGGTACTGGTAGGGAACATCTTAGGCCCCACTGCAGATTGCATCAGCGAAAATGAAGACATGGCTGTACTCTAATCTTCTCAGTGTAACTACGCAGCTTCTTCTCTTCAGCGTCAGACACACACACGCGTCTCATGCAGCAGCAGGCGGGAACTCCCCCCCTTGTTCTTTCAGTCACGTAGCTCCCAAGCTTTCTTGGCTCCGCTCGTAGCCTACGCACAGCCTGATCCACACTTTACCCCTTATTGTCCCATAACAAGTAACACAGTCCAGGGCCCTCTTTAAAGTAGACTCTCTGTGAATGTCTTTACTTGAGTTGCTAGGGGCAACGGCAAATCCCGGACAAGCCCCCACATGTAGCACTACCCCCGTAGGAGCTGCTAAATATTTTTGGTCCTGCCGTTACCCCACAGTTCACTGTATCAAACTTTGAGTCTAAAATTAGCAATGTGCCCACAGATGCATGCACCAGTCACTTAGGCTTTTTCCAATGCTTTTTATTAAACACAACTTGCAGCAGTAGAGGGATGGAGGGTTAGGGGAATTCAGATACCTTGTGCAGATCACTGAGGAACTTGAGATCCTGGAGACAAATACACTTGCTGTCAACAGATCTTGCTCACCCGGATAGGCCTCTCTCACCGGCCTAGCAGCCGGAATGATGCACGGACAAAAGTCTCTGCCACAGACTTGATGATAGTAATAACTGTTGAACAATCTGCCACAGAATTTGGTAATCGGTAATTGACAAAGCGAACACAGCTACACAGTACCAAAGTCCTTTAAGCCATCCGGCAGTACTGTGAGGTAGATTGGTTAGGATGCATCCTCCAATTGAGTCACCAGGCTCTTCTTGAGATACCAGCCTTCTGCTCGGTCCTTTCCAAGAAGAGTCCTCCCCTGGATCTTCTGATTGCTCGACTTCTTCCCGCAGGCAAGACAGCACAGGACCATCCCTGAACCAGTAGGCCCCAGGCAGACTCCTGGGCCTACTTGCAGTAACGTAGGCAGAAGAGGAGTTGTCACATACCTTAGGCCATGATGTCAGAGAGCGAGAAAAATGGTGTCTGCCCCTTAAGTATCCTCTCCCAGAATGCACAGCGGTAAAACACTCCCACTAGGCTGTTTTTGGGGAAGGGACACTCAATACACTGCAGCCTGTTGTATTTCCAACACTGGCCTGTGGTGGCAATGACACCTACTGGAGACAGTGGGAAATGCTCCCAACACAGCCAAAGCTGGAACAGAGGTTAATTTAGCCATAAACATTACATTCTGAACTATTGTCAGGGACCTGCTGGAATGGGAAGAAGGCTCTTGCGCCCGCACATGCGCACACGTGCTCCTGTGCAGAATAGGCAACAGCATCCATCCATGCCTGTGCGCCGGCGTGCGTCGAGTGCATGCACGCGTGCGCCAATTGCGCGCGCACTTGAGCAGCGGGTGTGCGCGCATGCACGTTAGCGCTACTTGGTGCCATTATGCCTTTAAAAAGTCAGCAACTGCAATGATGCATTCCTGTCTGATCTGCAGCTCTGTACCAGTAATCTGCATACCTGTTATCTGTTACCTGTACCGACCCGGCTCTGCTTGACCATCCAATATCTCCAATCCTGACCTTGGCTCGTCTTGACCCTGCTAAGTCTCCTATCTGCCTAACCTGCTGCCAGACCTTGGCTGTACCTCTGACCACACTTAAGCCTGCTGAATCTTACCGTCTGATTACCTGCTCTGACCCGGCTTGTCTGACCCTGCTATTGTCTGCTGCTCTGTGTGCACAAAAACGGCTTGTCTCACCCTGCTCCAGCTTCCTGCTGTTCCTGTACCTGCCAGCTCCGGGTCGCTGACCGGCAACCACCTCCTCTGCTGCCTACAGTTCCAGCCATCCCTGGAGGATCATCACCTTGCCACTGTGCCAACCTCTACATCTACCTCAGGCACTCCTACCTCGCTGCACTCTCAAGCTCACTGTCCTCACTCCAGTGACTCCTGAGCCAGGGCTGTAAGAGAGGTCTCCTCCTACAAGTCAGGCTCTACGATCAGGTACGTTCTGTACTTAACAACTATGTACAATTCAGATGACCCACTAAATTTACATGATACGCCTGGTCAACAGGAGCAGGGCGCTACAGCGGTATAGCGCATTGTGTCCCAGGTTCTTGTAGCACATCTGCCAGTAGCACACCAACAGATGTAGAATATAGCTGGAAAATGTATCTGCCCAATCTGCTGCAGCAGACAAAAAAAATACAGTCACTGCCACCCACATGCCCAGCGTCTAAATTCAAGCTTGTCAAAGCTGCTGGCTTTACAACCCCTGCCTTTCGGTCTGGTGGATTCTGCCCCTTCCCTGATTTTTCAGAATGTGCTGTACCATAATGGCAGGTTCCCAGTCACTATTTATTTTCATGTAAGGCCATTCCAGCTCTCTACCTTCATGTGGAAGGCAATGTTGTGGCATCAATGGGAAAAGCAGTCATCGGCAAGTTCCATGTTACTGCTGACACGTGGTCCAGCAAGCATAGTCAGGTAAGATATATTTCATTCACAGCACACTGGGTAACTTTGCTTGCAACTGGTAAGGATGCAGGACAGGGCTCAGTGCTGCATCTTGTTGTGCCGCCACGTCTCCATACAGCTAGTGGTGATGATGTGAGATTTGTCAGCTCTACCCCCTCCTCCTCCTCCATGCCGTCCTCTGCTGAATTTTCTCATGAACCACAAGTACCCCCTAAGAGGGGCTATTCAATGAGTCAGGATAAAGATGCCATGCAGTGCTTCAGTGGGTCTGTCTAGGGGACAGGAGCCACACTGGAGCAGAGATTCTTGCAGCTCTGCATGGGCAAGCCCAGAGGTGATTCATGCCATACCAGCTGGAGCCAGGAATGGTGGTGTGCAATAATGGCACAAACCTTCTGTCCGTCCTTAGACAGGAAAAGTTGACACATGTGCCATGCCTGGCACATGTCCTCAATTTGGTGTAGAGTTTCCTAAATAGGTGCCCAGGGTTGAAAGATCTGCTAAAGCAGGCCAGAAGAGTCTGTAGCCTTTTTAGGTGGTCATACACAGCCAGTGCTCGGATGGCTGAAATTCAGCGGGAAATTCACCTGCCCGTAAACTGCCTGATTTGTAAAATGCCCACCAGGTGGAACTTAACTTTGGCAATGCTGCAGTGGCTGCACATGCAGCAGAGGGCCATCAACAAGTACCTGTGTGAGTATGGCACAATGACAGGCTCAGGCCGATTCTGCTTTTTTTTCCCACGCCAATGGCTGCTGATAAAGGATGCATGCATTGTAGTGTCACCATTTGAAGAGGCCACAAGGATGGTAAGCTGTGACAATGCATGCATCAGTGACACAATCCCTGTTGTGTTCCTGCTGGAGCAAACTTCATGGCATTATGAACAGGGCACTCGAGGCAGAGCAGTGGGAGGAAGAGGAGGGCTTCCTTTCCTCTCAAGGCCCGCTTTATGCACACACCATTCTTGCCATGCAACAGAGCACACAAGAGAAGAGGGAGGAGGAGAAGGAGGATTCTGGCAGTTTTGGAGGCATTGAAGCAGAGCAGGACATACGTCAACCCTTAACAGATGGGTTTTCATCTCCAGACCCCCTGGGAGTAGTACATGGCTGGGAGGAGGCCGTTCCAGATACTGTAATCCTCAGTGATCCTGAGGAGTCTGCTTCTCATGCCTCCGCAAACTTGCAGTGCATGGGCTTCGTCATTCTTCAAAGCCTGTGAAAGGACCCAAGAATATGTGGCATCAAGGAGATAGATCACCATTGGTTGGCAACCCTCCCTGTCCACCATTACAAGGGAAAAGTCTCTGAACTCATCCCATCCCTACAGAGGAAGCAGAAGATGAAATCTTCTAAGGACACCTTAAAGAGGGGTTTATGTAGCACCTTCCCAGACTCTGGTAAGTTACAGTGGAAAAACTTAGTTTTGTTGGTCAAGAGAGAAGCGCTGAGGATTAAAAATGTTTTAATCCTCGGCGCCCGGGCTATCAGATTCCACATCCCATCGGCACCATCTGCATCATATGGTGGGAAGTTATTTAGGGGCGAAAACAGACACGGAGAGCTTTCCCATTAACGATCCACTGAGTTACTGGGTAATGTGAATAGAACACTGGCCAGAACTTGCCCAAACGTTGTCGAAACGACGTAGGGAGGAGCGGCGTGCTGACGTCACCACATACGTATCCCGGCCGGCCTTTCATACAACCACTGCTAATTTTTTTCTCATATGCTGTAAGTGCAATTTTTTTACTTTTGAATAAATATTTTAAATTGGATTACGCTATGGGGCTTTCTTTTTCACCCTAACATGGTTTGCTGAGATTTTGGGGAAACACTGATTCGGATGTGAAGGGAACCAGGACGGTATAGGAAGCTAATCAGAGACCCTGGCAGGGGTAACAGTTAACTGCTTTGTCTGATCTCTCTTTAGGGATCAGACTTTCTGGTAAGCAGCTTGTGAATACTGCGGTGGTGGATTCTCTTTCTAGCACACTGGCACCCTTCCATGACATTATATGCCTGAAGTCACGATTATTTGGAGAAATCCAATCCCTTCACTTCACTTTTTTCTTGAGGATTGTTTCTGGTGTCCTTTTTAAAAAACTGTCATTTGAGTTTTTTTCATACATGGATCAGGATAATATGTGATACTATTTATAGACTGTGTTGGGAGAAATTTTTATATTCATCATTTTTTTCTATATTTCATGCTTTCATGTTGTATGCACCAATGCACTGTGACTGGGAGTTTATGGTTTCACAACATTTCATGTTTTCATGCTGTATGCGATAATGCACTGATACTGGACTTTTTGATCACCGATATAGTTCTTTAATAATTTATCATTTATTTTAGACACATTGTTGCGCAGCTTATAGTTCTTTATACTATCTATCTATCTATCTATCTATCTATCTATCTATCTATCTATCTATCTATCTATCTATCTATCTATCGATCTATCTATCTATCGATCTATCGATCTATCTATCTGTCGATTCTCTTGAGCAGAAACTAGCATGTTTAAACCAAAATGGCAATGTTTCATGCAATAAAATTTTATTTTGATGTTGTAACAGATGCAAGGAAATTCCTTTATTCTTCAAATATACTCTTTGACAAATCCAATACCTCTAATGCCGCGTACACACGGTCGGAATTTCCGACAACAAATGTTCGATGTGAGCTTGTTTTCGAAAAACCAGACCGTGTGTATGCTCCATCGGACATTTGCTGTCGGAATTTCCTACAACAAAAATTTGAAAGATGGTTCTCAAATCTTCCGACAACAAAAGTTGTTGTCGGAAATTCCGACCGTGTGTACACAATTCAACGCACAAAAATTCTACGCATGCTCGGAATCAATTTGACGCATGCTCTTTATCATTGAACTTCATTTTTCTCGGCTCGTCGTAGTGTTGTACGTCACAGCGTTCTTGGCGTTCGCAATTTCCGACAACATTTGTGTGACCGTGTGTATGCAAGACAAGTTTGAGCGAACATCCGTCTGAAAAAAATCCAGCTCTTACTGTGAAAAAACGTTTCTGTATTTGGAGATTAAATCTTTTTTCCTCTAAATGTAAACAGTGCCCCCTTGTCCTCTGTGATGACTTTAACCACTAGAGGCCCGCGCTATAGCCGAATGACAGCTAAAGCGCGGACCTAGAATGGCGGGAGGCCGTCAATTGACGTCCTCCCCTTTCCTCGTTCCCCGCACACGCTCCCGAGCAGGCATTGCTGAACTTCTGTGCTGAGCGGGTGCCGATGCGGGTGCCGATGCGCGTGCCTAGCGGCCGCGATGTCCACCAGGTACCTCTGATCGGCATTTACAGAGCCAGGGACGTGGATCTCTGTGTGTAAACACAGAGATCCACGTCCTGTCTAGGATAGGAGACCGATGGTGTGTCCCTTGTACATAGGCACAACCATCAGTCACCTCCCCCAGTCAGTCCCCTCCCCCCACAGTAAGAATCACTCCCTTAGGCACACTTAACCCCTTCAGCGCCCCTAGTGGTTAACCCCTTCTTTGCCAGTGTCATTTTTACAGTAACCAGTGCATTTTTATAGCACTGATCGATGTAAAAATGACAATGGTCCCAAAATGGTGTCAAAATGGTGTCAAAAGTGTCCGATGTGTCCGCCATAATGTCGCAGTCATGATAAAAATCGCTGATCGCCACTATTACTAGTAAAAAAAAAAATTATTAATAAAAATGCTATAAAACTATGCCCTATTTTGTAGACGCTATAACTTTTGCGAAAACCATTCAATAAACGCTTATTGCATTTTTTTTAACCAAAAATATGTAGAAGAATATAAAAAAAAAAATTGGGATATTTATTATAGCAAAAAGTAAAAAATATATTTTTTTTCAAAATTGTCGCTCTTTTTTTGTTTATATTCCAAAAAATAAATACCGCCAAAAGAAAGCTCTATTTGTGGGAAAAAAAGGAAGTCAATTTGGTTTGAGAGCCCCGTCGCACGACCGTGCAATTGTCATTCAAAGCGTGACAGTGCTGAAAGCTGAAAATTGGCCTGGGCAGGAAGGGGGTTTAAGTGCCCAGTAAGCAAGTGGTTAAAGTGAATAACTCAACACCAAGTTCACTTTATGGATGCTCAAGGGCTGAACCCTCACCCTGCTGCTCCAAACCTCTATCCCATATGATGGGTGCAGTCCTTGCTGCAAGCAGGAAATCAAATAGAAAGAAGGACTTGATGGCCACACTCCTTTATTTCCAATTGCATATACAACACATGGTGAACTACAAGAACCAGCTGACTTGTTTCACACCAATGTCGTGTGCTTAGTCATAGCTCACAAACATATACATATATACATGCAAAAAAGTTGAGATGGTAATCATCAATTAAAAAATTAAACATCAATCAAGTAGCAATCACAAGTTGATTGGATAGCAGTTCTATTAGATGAAAACCTGATCATATGTTCCTATATAAATATTGTCATGAAAAACAATTCATGATTTTTTTTTTATATATATGTGTATATATATATATATATATATATATATAAATAAGATTAATTTGGGAAAGGTTTTATATTCATAAAACTACTAGCATTACAAAAACTTTTATTAATAAAAAACCATCATATATTGTAACAAATTGCTCTATTGTTAAAACATTTTATACCAACATCTAAAAATTTTATTTCTCCAACACCAAGTTCACTATATGGACTACTTATGTATAGAGTTGAGCGGACACCTGGATGTTCAGGTTCGACGGGTTCGGCCGAACTTCGGAAAAAAGTTTGAGTTCGGGACCGAACTTGACCCGAACTTTACCCCGAACCCGAACCCCATTGAAGTCAATGGGGACCCGAACTTCTGAGGACTAAAAAAGCTCTAAAAAATGTATGGAAAGAGCTAGAGGGCTGCAAATGGCAGCAAAATGTTGTTAAGAGCATAGGAAGTGCTCTGCAAACAAATGTGGATAGGGAAATAACTTAAAATAACATAAAAAAATAAAAAAAATAAAAAAATATGCTGGAGGCCCCCTTTTCAGCAGAAGAGGTACAGGAAGTCATTAAGAACCTCAGAAACTCAATGTCACGATGCCACACATATGGTGGGAATGCCCCAGAATACGCCCTTTCTGGAAAAAAAATATAAAATTTAATGGATAAGCTAGTGGGAAAATAAAATACTTTGAAATAAAAATGTAGCGGGTGCTAAATTTAAGGGAAGTGTTTGAGTGGTAAATAGGCTCAAACACCCTAATTCTGTAGGATTCATGGACCATTTTGTCCTCGGGGGACAGTATTGGTGTGCAGTTCCCTGCGGCCTACAGGTGGTGCTGCCATGGTAGGCTAGGGTTGAACCACTGATACAGTGCTGTGCCTTTTGTGTTCCCTCTTGGCAGTAGTACAGCGGGGCGGGGAACCTGCTGTGCAGGCGGGGAGAGGATATAAAAGGGGCAGACGCCTCCAGGCACCTTTGGCCTGGGGTCTGATGTCCAGTGGGGTCCGCGCCCAGGTGCCTTCGGCCTGGGTGCACGTGCTCCTGTTCCATCTTGGGCACCTTTAGCCCAGGGTGAGGTACTATCCTGAGTTCCTGCTGCCCTGGGTATGGAGGCCTAGGGGCGTGAGTAAAGCCTGGGGTCCAGAGCCTTTGTCTGGAGTCCGCTAGGGGTCGAGGAGTCTTTGGGTGCCGCCTCGTGTAGGGGAACCTGTTCCAGGGAAGGAAGGAACCTTCTGATGGCCCGATGCTGGAGGCACGGTGAAGGAAGGGTCTGTTGACTCCCTGGAGAGATGTCTTCCCCTTGATATGGACTAGTTCTTAGAAGGAGAAGCTCAAGGTCATCCTGACTGTATCGGAGGCCTTATTCACCCGGCTCGTGGCAGGGGCCTTATACATGTGTATCTCACAGCTACAGAACTGCAGAAAATGCTTTTAAAAAAAATATATATTTTTTTAGGAGAAGAAAAATATATAGAAATTGTTTAGTTCACACAGCTCCAGATATGCAGAAAACACTGCAAAATATTTTTTGTGGCCCTAAATGGGTGTTTTTGGAAGAGCACAACACACCCACAGTACGTAAACGCTGTATCTAACAGCTACAGAACTGCAGAAAATGCTATTCAAAAAAATGTTTTTGTCCTACAATTATTTTTTTAGGATAGCACAGTAGAAGAAAAATATATAAATTGTTTATTTCACACAGCTCCAGATATGCAGAAAACACTGCAAAATATTTTTTGTGGCCCTAAATGGGTGTTTTTGGAAGAGCACAACACACCCACAGTACGTAAACGCTGTATCTAACAGCTACAGAAATGCAGAAAATGCTATTCAAAAAAAAATGTTTTTGTCCTACAATTATTTTTTTAGGATAGCACAGTAGAAGAAAAATATATAAATAGTTTATTTCACACAGTTCCAGATATGCAGAAAACACTGCAAAAATTTTTTTTTTGCCCTAAATGGGTCTTTTTGCAAGAGCACAATACACCCACAGTATGGAAACGGTGTATCTCACACCTACAGCAATACAGAAAATGCTATTTAAAAAAAAGTTTTTGCCCTAAATTTTTTTTTTTAGAATAGCACAATACAAGAAAAATATATAAATTTGTAAATCTCACACTTGCATATGTAGCGCCTCTTCCCTCACTCTCCCTCTTGGTGTCTTCTCATTTGAGCGGCTGGTGTCTAGGGGCACCTGGGAGACGAGAGTACAGGAACACTACGCCAAACTCTCCCCTCGTATGTGTATGAGGGTTGAGCAAAGTTAGTTGAATTACCTCCGGGTCTGTTCACTGCGTACAAAGCCTCAGTTGTTCAATGGAGATGTGTCTGCCAATAATAGAGTCCCACACCAATCAAAAGTCCAACACTCCTTTATTTCTCTGCTTTCAGGTTAAACACAATCAGTTGAACTTTTAGTAGCAGGCAAACAGGGGTGTGGGTACGAGTAGGCCCAGGCACAAAGTAACTCGCCTATCCCTTTGCTAGCGAATAGGCCTGGCGCACGGTCCCTGCCACCTACCGTGAGTTTTGGACGCTGCCACCGACCGGATGAACTGTTGAGGCCCCTGCCACAGGCCTAATAGCAGGTCTCTGCCACTGACCTGAGTTGAATAGTTGGACCGCTGCCACCGGCCATAGAACGTGAACTACCTTCCTCTCTGAACTTGGCCCCTGTTCGGGAAAGATATCCCTCCGGACGGTCTCCAGAGGTTCACCCGGCACTGGCAATATGCTGCACCAGATCTTCGGATGAGTCCCTCCTCTGGTCCCTTATGCCTCTGGATTCGGGTTCCCCACTCCCGGGGCCCCCTAGGACAATCCCTCCCTCTCAGGACCCAGCGGAAGGTACTGGGCCCCAGGCCTCCGGCTGAGTACCTCACCCCAGACTGAAGGTGTCTGGGATGGAACACGAACTCCAAGTGTCCAGGCCTAGGCTGCCTGGACACCGACCGCAGACCGCAGCCCTCAGGCTGAAGGTGCCTGGGACTCGAACCTTGTGGCGAAGATGTCTGCCCCTCTTATACCCTCTCCCAGCAAGCACAGCGGGTTCCCCACCCCGCCGTACAACTGCTTCGAGAGGTCACAAAGGGTACGACACTGCAGCGATGGTTCAACCCCAGCCCAAAGTGACAATGCCACCTGCTGGGCCGCAGGGAACTAGACATCACTGATGTCTTCACCAGATTTAAAAGTATATGCCCGCTACACATATATGCAGAAAACACTGCAATTTATTTATTTTTTGCCCTAAACTGGTCTTTTTGCAAGAGCACAATACACACACAGTATGGAAATGGTGTATCTCACACCTACAGCAATACAGAAAATGCTATTAAAAAAAAGTTTTTGCCCTAAAAAAAGTTTTGGGAATAGCACAATACAAGAAAAATATATAAATTTGTAAATCTCACACTTGCATATATGCAGAAAACACTGCAATTTTTTATTTTTTTGCCCTAAACTGGTCTTTTTGCAAGAGCACAATACACCCACAGTATGGAAATGGTGTATCTCACACCTACAGCAATACAGAAAATGCTATTAAAAAAAAGTTTTTGCCCTAAAAAAAAAAATTGGAATAGCACAATACAAGAAAAATATATAAATTTGTAAATCTCACACTTGCAATTTTTTATTTTTTTGCCCTAAATGGGTCTTTTTGCAAGAGCACAATACACCCACAGTATGGAAACGGTGTATCTCTCAACGTAACATATGCAGTGCTGGTGCACTGAGCTTGCAGATAAAAGTTCGATTTTCTCTGACACTGGGCTCATGGCAGTGTAAAAAGACTGTGCACTGCAACACAAACAGGTAAACCTATGCAGATCGCTAAGTTATTAGATCTCTGAATCTGGACTCCTATATAAATCTCTCTCCCTGAAAGCACCACCAGGAACCTTCCCCTACACTGTCTCTCTATCTTTTCTCTCAGATTGCAGAATAAGGACTAACTCATGTATTTCAATCTCTCCCTAATAAGCAACAGCAGCAAGGATCCTCTCCCTATCCTGTCTAAAGCAGAGTGACGTGCTGTGCTGTGTGCCTCTAGCTTATATAGAAGCTGGGTCACATGCTGCACTGAGCTGGGTCATATGCTGCACTGGCCAATCACCGCCATGCCATTAGTAGGCATGGCTATAATGGCTTCTAAGGGCACACCAGCTAAACAAAAGGTGATTGGCTGCCCCCTGAAGCTTTTCTAAATGCGCCATTACATCGCCGAACACCGGACCCGAACCCGAACATACACGCAATTGTTCGGGTTCGGGTCCGGTGCCCAAAAACTCTAATGTTCGGTACGGACCCGAACTTTACAGTTCGGATTCGCTCAACCCTACTTATGTATTTGTACATGTTGATCATATCCCCAATTAATCTCCTCTTCTCAAGAGAGAATAAATTCAGTTCCTCTAATCTTTCCTCATAGCTGAGCTCCTCCATGCCTCTTATCAGTTTGGTTGCCCTTCTCTGAACTTTCTCCAGTTCCCCGATATCCTGTTAATATATTTTATTATGCAGTAGCTCATCTCCAAGTATCACACCAAGTCACCCCCAGTCAGGGAAGATATAACAACTCTTTAAACCATGAGATAGAAGGAGTTTCTAAAAAAGCTTTGACTGAGCAAATGTGTATACGGGCTAGATATCAGGACCAAGATTTTGAAATTATCAGCTTCCAAAATAAATTGTGAGATTCTCTTTCAAAATGTGCATTAAGACTGTAGACTACTTGTAAGTGTCTATAAAAGTAGGTAATTTGTAAACTGTACAAATCTTGCTTTCAATGGATGAAAGCAGTCTATTATTTATATAAATGTTAAATAATTACCATATGCTATCAAGGTATGCACATCATGGATGTAATCCACATTGTAAAATGAATATGAAATCATAAAAAGGATGGTATGGAAGCACTTTAGTTTGATTTGCTAATGCGGTGGCCCTTTTCAGGGGTCCTAAAAGTTATTTTGTTTCATAGAACTAGGGGGTGTACTATGTGATGCAACGGTCTCATAAAATACAATTTTTTTTTATCTCTCATGAGTGAGATAACTCCTCTTCCCTTGTGCCTCCTACACCCCCTCCCATACACTACAACTCACACTGGTAGAATTTCAGCAGCGGAGGCAGTACTGTAAGTCCAGCCAAGGAAAGGCCAGCTGCTGATTAATGAGGAATACACTTGTGAATCAGAAGTGACAATGAAAGTCACACTCCTTGCAACATCTTAATAACCCTCTGCAATGCAATGCATTGCATGCAGGTGTAACCCAATGAGAGTGACAATGCTGCTCAGAATTTAGGAGCGGTGTGGCAGCATTTTTACCCCATCAAAAGAAGTTGTAGGTGGTGGATCTTATTGATAGGATCAACAGATGTTTGCCTTTGTGGGGGGGCTGGAGGAAAACTAAAAGTGCAGATACACATTCAAAAAGCCAAAACATTTTTCATTTTGGAAAGAGTAGGAGAAGGTTAAAAATTATGTCAGTTTTTTGCCATCTATGTCTCATTATGGAGATTTTCCTTTACTTCTTTAATGCCCTATAAATTAAACAGGAAGTGAGAGGATAGCTTTTCAATGTGAGGGAAATCCCCTCTTAGACAGTTGTCATGAGAACATGAGAAGATCTACCCTCTATCCATGTTCCTATTCCAGGGCAACTCAAAATTTTGGATTTTCCTTCACTTTTATTCTCAGTGACCATGGTGATCAGTAGAGTTAGAGACAGTGATGTTGATTTACTAATACTGGAGAGTGCAAAATCTTGTGCAGCGTGCATGGTAGCCACTCAGCTTCTAACTTCAGTCTGTTCAATTAAACTTTGACAAAAAACTGGAAGCTGATTGGTTCCTATGCAGAGCTGCACCAGATTTTGCACTCTCCTGTTTTAGTAAATCAATCCCAGTGTCACATACCTGGTAGGGGCTGAGTTGACAAAAGGACTTCCTCTACACCTCTTGTTGAAACCCCCCTGGAGTTGGTAATAGAGCATAGCAGGACGGGGAGTGGCACGGGAGTCTGCAGTGGTCCAGTTTTAATGAAAAGCTGGTTACTGCTGGAAAGCTGTGGATGTGCAGACCAGATCTGATGCAGAATGCAGGCATACAGGTGGAATAGGAACCTGCAGATGTGAAAGGCAAGCTATAGTGAAGATGGACTGAAATCAGCAACAGCCAGGTAGCAAAAGTACCAAACCAGAGGATGGAAACATGGTCAAAAGCCAGGTTGGGGACAATATCAGGCAGGCAATATAGGTTAGGCTTGTGCAATTCGTTTCGTAACGAATCGAAATTCGTCCGAATTTAGCAACTTTCGGACATTCGGAAGCATTCGAATTTCCGAACAAAGCATATACGAATAAAACCGAATCCGAAATAAATTATACCGCAAAATAGCGAATGCCCGAATGTCTTCGGCATAATTTGTTATGAAAAAAGTTACGAATGTACGAATCCATTCGAAGCACAATAACACTCACTCTGCTCTCTTCTTCTCCCTCACCATGCTGAACTCCCTCTCAAAATGGTGTACAGGGGCGGAGGCTATAGCCGCATGTAAAAAACGAAAGTAAAATACAAGATTTCGAATCGTTACAAATAACCGCTATGTATTTAGAAAAGTACAAATCCATTCGAAGCACAATAACACTCACTCTGCTCTCTGCTTCTCCCTCACCATGCTGAACTCCCTCTCAAAATGGTGTACAGGGGCGGAGGCTATAACCGCATGAAAAAACGAAAGTAAAATACGAGATTTCGAATCCATTCGAAGCACAATAACACTCTGCTCTCTGCTTCTCCCTCACCGTGCTGAACCCTCTCAAAATGGTGTACAGGGGCGGAGGCTATAGCCGCATGTAAAAAACGAAAGTAAAATACAAGATTTCGAATCGTTACAAATAACCGCTATGTATTTAGAAAAGTACAAATCCATTCGAAGCACATTAGGCATAATAGGGCAGCGTCATTGTGAGAGAGACACGGAAAATTCCGAATCAACGAACCCAAAAAAAGTTACGAAAGTAGGAGTTGTGTCCAGAATCAACGAAAAACAATGTACCCTACCGAAAGTACGAATTATAAATCAACGAAAAATTCAACGAAAAATGACGCTTGCGAAAATACGAATTAGTCCGAACACGAAAAATCCCGTCTAGCAAAATTACGAATGATTACGAATCAACAGGACCGAAAAGAAACGAACCGAAACTAAACAAATTTTTCCGTTGTGCACAAAAAACGAACCGAAACTAAACGAATTTTTCCGTTGTGCACAAGTCTAATATAGGTATCAAATCAGTATGCAGAAGACAACAGTCAGGCAGTGCCAGTGTCAACAACAGCAGATCAGAATACAACAGAATCTGGAGTCAGGCCAAGTCAAGCACATAGCAGCAGAACTAAGCTCAGATCACAGGTCTCAGAAGTTGATGACCACTCAGCAAATCCCCATCAGTGCGCTAGTCTTTAAATAGAGAGATCAGTTCTTTCCCACGTCAGTACCTCCTCTTCCTGTATTGATTTGGCATTTGCCAACCCTGCTCTCTTGCCCCACGTTGAGGAGGTCCGTTACCTGGCCGGGGTCTTTCTGACCACACCCCCCTGTGGGTGGCAATGACTTGTGCTGCTCGGGGCCGCAGGAGGGTGTGGAGGCTACACCCTAGTTGGGTGGACGAACCCTCTGTCGAGGCCCTGGTTTCACCCCATTTGCAGGAATATTGGCAACATAATGAGGGCTCAGCGGGTGGGCCGGTGGTGTGGGACGCGTTTAAAGCGTCTATACGAGGGGCATATGTGTCGGCCATAAAGGCTGCTAGGATGGAGAAAAACTCAAAATCTGAGGAGTTGCAGGCCCATGAACTTCTGTGCGCACAGACGCATGCCAATGCGCCTTCCCCCGCTTCTCTGATTGAGCTGAAAATGGCCAGGAGGGCCCTTCTGGTACATTTTCAGGACTTGACCCACTGCACTCGCAAGAGTAGGGCTGAAGAATTGTTTGAGAGGGGCGATAAGAATGGGAGGCTGTTGGCGTACCTCTCTGCGGACACTAGGGCGCATACCGTCGTCCCGTGTGTCTCTTCCCCAGATGGGACCATAATAAGAGATAGTGGGGGCATAATGCAGGCCTTTGTGTCCTACTATTCGGAACTTTATTCAGCTATCCCGCCATATGACCACCGGGACCTGACTGACCTGCTGGGTCCCCTTCAGATCCCGGAGTTGTCCGAGGAGGTGGTGGCCAGTCTGGAGGCCCCCTTCACGGACAAAGAATTGGCGTCTGCCATCACATCTTTCCCTAACTCTAAGTCGCCGGGCCCGGATGGACTCCCGGCAGAGTGGTATAGGCAGTATTTGGATGTTTTATCCCCCAGACTCTTAAAACTATATAGTGACTGTTTTGACTTAGGGGACCTTCCGGCATCTTTCTACGAGGCGCATGTTGTGTTACTCCCCAAACCCGATAAGGACCCTCTCTGCTGGTCTTCCTATAGACCCATAGCGCTCTTAAATATGGATCTGAAAATCCTCACCAAAATGATAGCTAATAGACTGATGGAAATTATACACCTCTTGGTATCGCCTGACCAGACTGGATTCATGCCCCAGAAAGCCACTGATATAAACCTGAGACGGGTGTTTACTCACACACAGTTGGGGGCTGGGGTATCTTCGGGGGGGGGGCTCTGGTGTTCTTTGACCTGGAAAAGGCCTTTGACTCCATTGATTGGGGTTATATGACCTATGTCCTGCAACGCATGGGGTTCGGCCCCAGGTTCCTTAAATGGATTTCGTTGTTGTATGACCACCCGGTTGCGGCCCTCCGCTTTAATGGAGGGGTGTCTGGGACTTTTCCGGTGTCCAGGGGCACCAGGCAGGGGTGTCCGCTTTCACCCGGCCTGTTTGCTCTCGTCATGGAGCCTCTGGCGATTGCGCTACGTTCTTCCTCCCAAATCCAGGGCATCTGCGTGGGCACACTAACTGAAACCACAGCACTTTATGCGGATGACTTAGTGTTGTTTATTAGAGATACTGGGCCTTCTCTACGGGCGGCGTTGTCACTTTTGGAAAAATTTGCTGCAGTCTCTGGGCTCCGGGTTAACTGGACTAAGTCTAAGATACTTCCCCTGTGCTCCCACCCTGTCCCTGACCGGGCTGATCCTGACGCTCCTTTGCAGTGGGTCTCCCAAATTAAATACTTAGGGCTCCAGATCACTAACTCTGTGACAGACTTTGTTAATCTCAATATCTCTCCGCTACTCATTGCAATATCTAAAAAATGTCAGGCTTGGAAAAATCTCCCATTGTCCCTCATAGGGAAAATCCATTTGATTAAGATGAAGGTTCTGCCACTATTGCTATATACCCTTAGAAATTCTCCAGTGTGGATTCCCAAGTCCCTTTTTAAATCCATTGATACCATGATTTCCTCCTTTTTGTGGCGGGGAGGCGTCCCTCGCCTTAAATTGGCGATTTTGCAGCAGCCATGTGGGGAGGGAGGGCTTGCAGTCCCTAACTTCCATAAATATTTTTTGGTTAACTGTTCCTCCAGATGATACGTCTGTATCCCTGGAGGCTGCCTGTGTGGGCTCTTATGAGGCATTGTCTCATTTGGTCTACAGGGGCCTGAGGGCTCCTTACCCTTTGACACACTCCATGCGCTCAATGATGAGGGCCTGGGCTGTGGTCCATGGATTGCGGTCACCTAGCTCTACTAGATTATCGCCTAGTCTCCCCTTGTGGAGGAACCCTAACCTACCACATTTTTTCTGCTACCCGAATCCGGCGGTTTGGACGAGGTGTGGAATTAAGCTTTTGGCCCATGTTGTGTCCGATGGTACCCTATTGACCTTTGATGAACTGAAACAAAAGTATGATTTACCCAACTCCCACTTTTTCAGGTATCTGCAGTTGAGGCATGCCTTTCACTCGCAGTTTGGGGGGACCCTTAGCCTGGAGCCCAGTGATCTTGAGCTATTGGCGCGCAGCGAATCTCTATCAAAACCAGTTTCCAGTTTTTACAAAGACCTGTTCCCGGAAACTGCTTTCCTACTCAGACCCTGCAGAGATGCTTGGGAGGCTGTGGCCCCGGGGTTGGACAGAGATGATTGGGATGACATGTGGGGGACGGCTTTTCAGTGTTTGGTCTCGAATAGGGACAGACTGATCCTGTATAAGTTTCTGCACAGAGTTTATCTTACTCCGGCAAGACTGCAAGGATGTATGGGACGCAGAGCTCTCTCTGCTGGAGATGCTCTGCACCCTTAGCCACCTTTATGCACATCTTTTGGGAGTGTCCACCAATTAAACACTACTGGCAGGCCGTTGCTGACTGTATTAGGTCGGTCACATCTATATCTATCCCCATGTCTGTTGAGGTTTGTCTCCTACATTTGGTTGAACCCCTGGCCACTACCAGGGCTATACGAACCTTACTCATGCTTTTGTTATATTACGCTAAAAAGCGCATCATCCTATCATGGAAGTGTTCTGTAGCTCCTACTGTTGACGCGTGGAAGGCGCTGGTCAATAAAGCAATACCCTTTTATAAAGCTACTTATTTGAGTAGGGGGGCACTGACTAAATTTGACAAGGTTTGGGGGGTTGGATGGCTACTATAGATACGGCATCCGATTGATCTATTAAAATTGTAGGGATGGGGTTGTGTCTCCTTTCCTGAGGTCCTGTGTCTGGGTGGGGGGGTTTGGGGGTGAGGGGGGAACTGTTTTCATAAGCTTTATCTAACTTGTTTTTGCAGGGAGCTACTGGACTGTACTTCTCAATCATGGCGGGCCGCATCTGGTGGCTGGCCCGTGACATCTGTGTTCCTTTTTTTTTTGTTCCATAAAGTTTTATTGAGCAAATTGACAGGAATCACAGTACAGAGATTGATGCAAAACAGGTGCATTTACAGAAAACCAGATTTTGGTACAACTTAAACAAGCCTAACAGACGGGTGTAAAATAGTCTCCAAGGTTTGTATCAGTGAGACTGAAGGTGCAGATGGGCCGGAGCCTTTATTAGTTTGATCCGCATTCCAACCGCCTGCTAACTTTGCTGCATTGCCTGTTGATTCCAACACCAAAGAAATGGTGTCTAAGATATGGTGATAAGGGGATGGGGTGGGAGGGAAAATATCTATTCATGGTGAGGGGGTATGGGATTGGAGGGGGGGTAGGAGGGGGGGATGAATCAGAGCGCAAGGGACAACAACAGGGATGGGGGGAAGAGGTGGGGAAGGGTTGAGGATGGGGGTGAGGAAGAGGATGGGGGGAGTGACCTCTCGTTTGGGCCTCCGTGTGAAAGAGGGGGATAAAGAGCTCCTCAGAGTACAGACTCTAATCTGAGGGAACATGCTGATTGTATTCAGCTGTAGTTTTGAAGTGTGACCAACAGGACCAGGTAGTCGAAAAATTCTCCAGTCTCTCTTGAGAGATGTGGATCAGTTCTTCCATGTCGCAAATTCTAGAGATGGTCATAAACCATTCTTTAAGTGACGGTGTATGACAGGAGCGCCAGTGTTTGGGGATGCACAGCCTGGCAGCATTCACCATGTGCATGGCTAGGGATTTGAAATAATCCTTCCTTGAGAGAGAAGTGTGATGCAGAAGAAATTGTGCTGGTGTGAAGTCCAAGGTGTAGGTGGTGATGGATGTGATGTATCTGTGTACTTCCCTCCAAAAGGGTTGGATGTGTGAGCATTCCCACCAAATATGTACCATGGAACCCACCTCTGTATTGCATCTCCAGCAAATATTGGAGGTTGAAGGAGCAAACTTATGAAGGAGAGCTGGGGTCCTATACCATCTAGTGAGCACTTTATACCCATTCTCCTGGATAGCAACGTTCAATGACCCCCTGTGTGCGTATTCGTGAATTCTTGTCCATTCAACTGATGTCAGGGGGATAGGTAGATCTCTGTTCCACGAGGCCTGTGATGGCGAAAGGGTGGAATCGGTAGGTTCTAAGAGTAAAGCGTAGAGCAGGGAAATAAGGTGCCGTTGGGGGGTTCTACGATAGCAGAGGGTTTCAAAAGGGGTAAGTGGTCTTGTCCAACTGCCCTGAGCTGCATGTGTGGATAAAAAATGACAAATTTGTCTGTATGTCCAAAAGGGGAAGGTAGAGGTGTTAGAAATGAGCCTAAGGTCCTCTATCGAAGCAAGCTTACCGTCAGTGTAAAACTGTAAAGCAAGGATATCTTGATGCGGCCATTCTTGTTTGAGGAAAGTAGAAGACTCGCCTGGGATAAAGTCGGGGTTCCCTCTCAGCGTAGTCAGCGGGCCCGGGGTGGGTGAGAGGGAACCTCTGGAGGGGGACCCCCTAAGAAGCGTTAAGGAAGTATGGATGAAGGGATGTGAGGTCAGAGACTGTGGCCATTGTTTCGGGGACAGCCATGGGAGAAGGTGTAGCGGCATGGGCGAGAAAGAGTCTTCGATAGCAGTCCAGACCTTTTCAAAGGAGTGGATGGACCAGTCCGCGATTCTCGTAAGGTGACACGCAACATAGTATTTATGCAGGTCTGGAAGGGCGATACCCCCTTTAGGCTTAGGCAAGGTGAGTCTGGCATATTTGATTCTAGGGGGAGAACCTTTCCATAAAAATGCCGAGCAGGCCTTCCGATAAGAGGAAAAGAATCCTGCGGGTATATGCATCGGGATGGTTTGGATCAAGTATAATATACGTGGCAGGACAATCATTTTGATCAGAGCCGCTCGGCCAAACCACGAGACATTCAATGAGGACCACTCCAAGAAGTGGTCTTGGGCTTTTTTCAGGGCAGGGTGGAAGTTAAGGGCATACAAATCTTTAAGGCAGGGTGGGATCTGAATCCCAAGATAGGAGATCGCAGTTTTTTCCCAACGAAATGGAAGAAATTCTTGACAATGAAGAACCTCCTGTGGTGGGAGGGTGATATTCAGGGCGTGGGACTTTGTGTAGTTAATTTTTAGGTTTGAAATTGTACCAAAGGCTTCCAGGTCATGTAGGAGAGATGGGAGGGAGGTTCGCGGGGATGTGAGAGAGAGCAGGATATCATCCGCGAAGGCGGCCACTTTAAAGTCTTTGCCTTTGACCATCAAGCCCCTAATGTCCGTGTTTTCTCTAAGTTTGTTTAAGAGGGGTTCTAGGGAGAGAATGTAGATCAGGGGGGAGAGGGGACACCCCTGGCGAGTGCCATTGCTGATGGAGAAGACGTTCGGCAGGTGTCCGTTAACTCTCACCGCCGCCGTGGGGTTCGAGTATAACGCCATTATGGAGGTGAGCATGCGGTCCCCAAGGCCCACCCCTTTTAGGACCTCTCGCATGTAGTCCCAGGCCACTCTGTCAAACGCCTTCTCCGCATCAAGGGAAAGCAAAAAGCCGGGTGTTTTAGTTGAGGTGAGCCAGTGGTGTAGGTTGAGGGTTCGTATGGTATTGTCCCGCGCCTCCCTTCCCGGGACAAACCCCACTTGATCATTGGAGATAAGACCGGGGATTAAAGGTATTAACCTGTTGGCAAGGATCTTGGCATAAATTTTTATATCGACATTAAGGAGTGAGATCGGCCTATAATTCGCCACCTGGAGGGCATCCTTCCCTTCCTTAGGGATTACCGTGATGTGTGCCTCTAATAGTCTATTAGGTCGGTCTTGCGGATTGGCCAGGGCATTAAACATCTGTAAAAGGTTGGGGGCAAGGGTGTCTGCGAATGACTTATAGTACTGGAGGGTGTACCCGTCCGGGCCCGGGCTTTTGCCCAGCCTCATTTGTTTCAGGGCTATCTCCAGCTCTCCTGTCGAGAATTGTCCCTCTAAGGATTGTGCTTGTTGGGAGGAAAGGGGTTTAGGGCCATATTGTGCGAGAAAATCCGCAATGAGCGTTTGACGTGTGTCTCTCCCGATGCTCGGGGTGGCAGGGCAGGGCGAAGGTTATAGAGCCTTCGGTAGAAGGATTCGAATTCTCTCGCGATGTCCTCGCTCTTAGCCAAGAGGGTGCCCCGGGGATCACGTAGGGCATGTACGGTGGAGGAGAGTTTGGCCTTCTGGACTGACCGCGCTAAAAGGCGCCCACTCTTATTGCCATGTTCATAAAAGACCCTCTGCCCAAGAATATAGCGCCTTCTCGTGCGCTTACCCAGTTCGTCTGTAAGGAGTGTGCGGAGCTGAGTTAGTTCCTGAAGGGTGTTCTGGGCTTGCGTTTGTTTGTGGGACAGCTCTAGTGCTCTAATCCTTTTGATAAGAGCATTCACTTTCTCCTGATAAGCTTTTTTGGCTTGTGCATTCAGGGCAAGCAGTTCTCCCCTTACCACACATTTGTGGGCTTCCCATATGGATATTGGAGAAATGTCAGGGTTAGCATTCTCCTGAAAATAAAGCTTGATGCATGAGCGGATCCGTTCCAATGAGGTTGGATCCGTCAAGCAGGAAGGGTTGAACCGCCAAATTTTAGTCTTGGGGAACGTTTCCGGGAACGATAGTGTAACTGTGATGGGATGATGATCCGATAAGAACATCGGTTCAATGGAGGCATGTTGGAGGGCGGGGAGGTCTGTCTGGGATAGAAAAAAAAAATCGATTCTGGAGTATTTCTGGTGGGGGGCCGAAAAGTAGGTGTAGTCTTTGGTTGAAGGATAGAGGGTACGCCAAGTGTCATGAAGGGACAAGGTTTGTAATTGGGCTTTAATTTGGCGTAATGCCTTATAGGGCAGAGAAGTCGTGGCAGTGGAGGTATCTAGGAGGGGGTTCAAGGGCACATTAATGTCGCCTCCCAGGAGGACCAGGCCGCTCTGGAATGAGGACAGGAGGGCGCAAGTCTTGCGGAAGAAGGAGACTTGATGTTCATTAGGGCAATATATGTTAGCCAATGTAATAGGCTTAGTTGCATATGTTCCCTTAACAAAAATGAATCTGCCTTCAGGGTCCACTAGGGAGTCAGTCAGGAGGAAGTTGGCGTGTTTTGAAATAAGGATTGAAACTCCCTTAGATTTGGCCACCGGGTTAGTGGCGTGTAGGGCAGAGCGATACATGTGATTAGTCAGTTTAGGGATAGCATCAGATCGGAAGTGCGTCTCCTGTAGGAAGATAAAGTGAGCCTTTTGTTTGGTGAGCGAAGCTAACACTTGTGACCTTTTTTCCGGTGCATTCAGGCCTTTTGTGTTCAATGAAACACACTTCAGAGTCAGTGGGACATTAGTCTTAGGGGGGTTCTGCATTATGAAGAGTTAAGGAGAGGCGAAAATGAGTGTCTGGTTGTCGATTAGGTTAGGACCTTCCTATAGAGGATGAGTGTGAGGGTCACTCCCCCAGGGGAAGGGAAAGAAGGGGGGGGACACACAAAAAGGGAGGAGGGGTAAGGAGGGAGGACACACGAGTGGGAAAATCAGGAAGATTTGGGGGTAGGGAGAGTCAGGAGGATCAGAGCAGAAAAAGAAAAGAAAAAAGAAAAGAAAAGAGAAGAAAAGAAAAGAAAAGACAAAGAAAATAAAAGAAAAAAAGGGGGGGGGGATATGAGAGCTAAATGTAAGGGAATAGATATGGGAAAGGGGAAAGAAAAACCAGAGGTGGACTTCGCTAGGCTATCTACCTGTAGGAGTCAAGAGGAAATCTGGAGTGTCAGCAACGTCTCAGTGAGACTGCTGTGTGGGGGTAGTAGTGTGAGCGGTAACCACGGCCTAGCTGTGGACCGGGGGTCAAAGTGAAGCGGATGAGGGATCCCGCTTACGGCGAGAGCCCAAGAAGCGTAGTGGGGAGCCTACCATAAGGAACAAGCTGCCGAAAGTTCAAGTATCAAGTGCATAGGAGCAATACACAAATCAACATAACATAACACATATAACCTATTCCAGCTCGCAGTGCTGAAATCAATATAACCGAGCCATAATATTTAGAAAGTAAACCTTTTAAAGTGTATTCAGGAGAATCAACCGAGAAATCCACAGCCCGTGAGGCAAGCTGGGGAGAGGAGACCCTCTTCAAAGACTTACGTTAAGCCACTCTATGGTGGGGGGGAGGGGGTGAGTAGGGGGGAAGGGGCAGGGCAACAGGTCCAAGGACGGGGGGTGAGGGAGGAATGGGAGGGGGGAGGGAGAATGAGGGACAAGGGGATGAGGCAGGGGAAGGGGCAGGTTGAGGGGAGTGGGGAAAGGAAGAGGGGAAGAGGGGGGAGGGGAGGGAAAGGAGGGGGAAGGGATGGCTAGGAGGATAGGGGCGGAGGGGGAGAAGAGGGGATTAGGGGGAGGGGGAGAAGAGGCAAGGGGAGGGGGGGAGAAGAGGTGCAGGGGGGGGGAGAGGGGGTGAGGAGGGGGGGAAGAGAGATGGAGGGGAAGGAGAGAGGAGGAGGGGATGGGAAATGCAAGGAAAAAAGGGGAAGGGAGGGGAAGAGATGTGGGGAGAAAGGAGGGGGGGTAGGGAGGAGAGAACAAGGGAGCGGGGGAGGGGGGGGAAGTGGGGGGGGAAGAGGGGAAGAAGCGGGGGGGAAGGGGGGAAGGAGTGGAGAGGGGAGGAGGGGAGGGATGAGGGGGGGAAGGGAGAGCCCAGAGTGAGTTAGGGTGACGGTATCTCGACGTCTGCCTTCGCATCGGGGGGCGGAATGGGGCTCCCGGAACCTAGGAGTCCCCGGCCTCTCCCAAAACCCCCCCCCCCCACCCAACCGACGCCCGGCAGACCGTATTTGTATAACCGGGGGTCAAGGGAAAGCACATGCAAATAAGGAACATATAATAGCACTGGTAATGTTATTGAGAGACAATATAAAGTAATATTTGGGGGAATAAAAGTAAGACATAGATTGCGAAAACATTGCCTACAGGAGTTTAGGATCGTCTTCCGTGAAAGAAGTATCCAAGGGGGGGATGATGTGTTCGTGTTGCAGGCCGAGGTTTCGGGCAATTTAGAGATCAGTCCTCCCGGTTCCAAAAAAAAAAAAAAAAAAGGGGGGGGAAGTCTGCTCGGGCCCGAATTGCAGAGAGATCTCCGTAGCTGTGTGGGTAGGGGCCAATGACAGAAACCCAGGCCTACTCCTGGACACTCATAGGGAGTCTCTCCCAGGACGGGAACTTGTCGTGGGGGCATCCATATCTTCGACAGAGAGTTCAAACTTTGAGTGCAACCTCCCAGCTTTGGGGGATCCGGGCGCGTACGAGGGATTAGGTGCTCTGGGGTAAAAAGGCGTAGGTAGCTTTTTCGGGGATACGCACTTTCCACATCCGCCACCTAAATAAGGCAGGCCCTAGGTCGTCCGCTGGGTTACAGGTTGTGGAGCTATTGGGTGACTCCCGATGGAGAGGCATTGTATGGAGTCCCAAACAGGGAAAGAAGGTCACCGTTAGGGCCATTGGGACACGGGGTTGTCAGCTATGAGGTGCAAGAGACCGGGGTGAGAATGGCATGTCTATCTCAAATGAGGGTCTGGGGGGTCTCCGGGAGAGTGAGAGATCAGTGCATAACGCTTACACATCTCGGGGGGGGAGGCATACTCACGGGCTGCAGGTCTCAGTCTATCCAGCAGACAGTCAATAGATTTCTCGCATCACATACGCGGTGGTGAGGGGCTATGTTGTTGCAGATCCCGGCGTGAGGAACGAGCATTCGGTGACATCGGTCCAGGTCTACGGTGACGCGGTCTCTGGCGTGCAGCTTTCGGCGACGGATGGAGCGAAACAGGAAGCCAGGGTTCCGCTGGGAAGTAAAGCGCATACCAATCCGGTAGTTCTAAGGCGGGCAAGTCGAGTTGATCACAGAACGCCTGAAGATCTTCCGGTGTGCGAAGCAATGCAGAGCGCCCCCTCGCTGAAGCAGACAGGCCAAACGGGAATTTCCAGCGGTACTGAATGTTTCTCGCATGCAGAGCATCTAGCAGTGGCCGTAGTGCCCTCCTGTTTTGAAGGGTAATCTGTGAAAGGTCCTGGAACAGTTTCACCTCCGCGCCATTATAAAGAATACGTCCCCTTTCCCTCGCCTTGCGGAGAATCTCTTTCTTAAGGGGGAAGCTAACTATACAGCATATAATGTCTCTGGGGGGTTCGTTATCCCGGGGTATGGGGCGGAGGGCGCGGTGGGCCCTTTCCATATCAATGGGGGAATCCGCAGGGCGCTCAATCAGGTCATTAAAGATAGCGCTGACGGTTTGCTGTAAGGCGGTGGGGTCTACGGATTCGGGGACCCCCCGTACCCTAACATTGTGCCTCCTTCCCCGGTTATCCAGGTCTTCCACATATCTGTGGAGCTCAAAAACTTGGGCAAGTTGGGAGTCATATGCCGACTGTACCTGGCGAATGGCCGCCGCGTGCGTCTGGGTCGTCTGCTCCACGTTATCCACTCGGTGGGCGACCGCGAGCATTTCGGCCTTCAGGTCTGCTATGGCAGCAGTGACCGTGTTTTTGATGTCCGTCGCAGCTTTCTCCAAGTCGAGTAGGCTGGGGGGGAGAGCCCCGCTGGAGCTGGGAGAGGATATCCCCGGCATATTGGCTGAAGGCGGCCTGTCAGGCGAGGCCGCGGCTTGGGCCTGTGCTGGCGCGAGGATCCGCAATGGCGCAGAGGCCTGCGTCTTTTGGGACCGGAATATGTCCGGTATATTCCTCCCCGAGTGCGTCTGAGAGTCCTTGATGGTGCGAGAGGTGGACGAGCTCCTTGTGGCTCTGTGCATAGCAAGCTTAGGATGGTAGGCTCCCGTTCAAGGTGATAAAGCGGCCCGGTCACACAGGAGCTCTCAGATTAGGCGTCCATCTCGGTCTCCGCTCAGGCCACGCCCCCCGACATCTGTGTTCCTATCTAGGCAAGGGGGGGGAGGTATAATTTGTTGGTTTTGGGGGGGGGGGTTGGGAGTGTCACAGGTTTAATGTGATAATTTGTGTTCTGTTTTATAACTGTATACGCCGGCAAATTTTGTGGCTGGCTGTCTCCACGATGTGTGGAGTGTTGTTTTCTGTACTGTGAAAAAACCAATAAAAACATAATTTATGAAAAATAGAGAGATCAGTGCCATTACTAGTTTAATGTTCACACCCGTTCATGCTAAGGTGTATTAGGGTAAACAAGGGCATTTTCACTCGCACATGTACACTTATTCAAAGCACAATTTGTACTATGCACATGTGCATATTCTCGAGCATGGCCAATCACTTGATTTTGACAGACAGCAATGAAAATTTGACAGATGTTCTATCACCTTATTTACTGAAATCTAAGAAAAATGATTTGCCTTTATTTGTGTTGCAGCACATTCATTTCTTTAAGGCTTTAGAGTCAAATATATATTTATTGAATTTTAAATTTTAAACAATATAAATTATACAAATAACATTCAGATGTCAACAAAGGGTGTAAGCGGCCATAAAATATGATCTCACAAAATAAAATTATCATCTATATAAAGGGTACTAGTTTCCCAGTTTCGATCAAATTATTCAATAGTAACTATATTGGCACCCATTGTAATTTATATCCATAAAAAATACGACATCTGATTATAGATAAATAGGATAAAAAATAAATAAAAAAAAAGTAAAGATAAAGAGAGGAAGAAAGAAGAGAACAGGAGGGGGGGGCAAGTAGGGAAGGACAGGGGGGGAGGGTGGGGGGGTCTGGGCAGACCCCAGCGTAGCTCATCTAGTCAATGGGTGCAGATCGCAATTTAACCTGTTCCCTAGGGTAATAATACGTTTTTCAGGGAATCCGGGAAGGAGTATTCTATCCATATGAGCCATTGGAGCTTATGTTTCTCAAAATTGTCATTCTCTAGGGCCAACATCTCCTCCATCCGCATTATGTCGTTAACTGCAGAGACCCATAAAGTTAAGGGGGGACTAGTAGCGGTTTTCCAAAATATGGGAATAATTTGTCTTACAGCTGACAAGAAGAAACGTAACAAAGAGCGTTTCTGTGAGGATATCGGGCCTGGGAGCATAGACATTCCAATAGAGCAATTTCAGGAGACGGCTGTAGAGGTTTATCATATAGGCTACTGTAAATTGAGAAGACCTGTGTCCAGAGAGGTTGGACAGATTGACACTCCCACCATATATGTAAGTAACTGCCTTCCGCCGATCCACACCTCCAGCAAGTGGGGGGCACGGATGGGAAGATTTTGTGCAGGGATTGAGGGTCCCTGTACCATCTCGCGATGAGCTTAAAGTTTTTCTCCTGTGTGTAACAGGAAGTTGAAGTCTTATGCGTAAAATAATATGATTTCTGCCAGTCAGAAACGGTAAATTCCTTTCTCAGATCAATGGACCACTTCCTGGTGTAACATGGGGGTTGTTTATGTATCAACGTATGTAGCATAGTGTACATAGAAGAGAGTGTATGTTGTGGAAGTTCAGAAAGAGAGCACAGCTGTTCAAATTCCGTGAGGGGTCTATGAATTTGGGAAGTGGAAAAGAGAGTAGAACAGAAAGATGTGATCCGAAGGGCCGTGAGCCAATTGCCCTGATCCTCTGGTAGTACCGACTTGCCGGAGATGGAATCTACAAACGAGCCCGCTACAGGCCACTCAGCACGGGAATAAGGACCTATTGTATGGGAACCTTCACCTTGGGGCATGGCTGGGTGGTCGAATAAGGGTGTAAGAGGAGACGGTTCAGAGGACAGGAGTGACTGCACACCTTTTCTATACCATAAGTGCAAGACAGCAGACGTTAATGGGGAAGTTGAGAACATATGTATGTACTATCCGTGTCCCCAAAGTAGAGCACGGAGGTCATGCGGAGATAGATCCTGTTCTACCATGGTGGATGCTTTAGTGAAGGGACAGGGGAACCATTCAGTGAGCCTGGCCAGAAGCGCCGCTCTGTAGTATAGCTCGAAATCGGGAAGGCCTGCACCCCCTTGAGTTTTAGGGTACGTAAGTAAAGTATGTTTGATGCGGGACATACCTTGGTGCCATACGAATCGTATGGACATGGAACGCAATGAGGTGAAGAAGCGTTTGGGGACTGCAATGGGTACCGTTTGAAATATATAAAGTAGTTTGGGTAAGGTGTCCATTTTCAAGGTATTTATGCGTCCGAACCACGGTAAAGGGGAGGTGTTCCAATTGTCTAAATCTCTACGTAACCGGGTCAATAGGGGTAAGTAATTTAGGGCATATAGCTCCGATAAATCAGATGGAACCTTTATCCCTAAATAAGATATGCTTCTAGTACTCCATTGAAAAGGAAAGTTGGCTTGCACTCGGGCTAGAGTGTTGGCGGGGAGGGAAACGTTAAGGGCTTCCGTTTTGGATATATTGAGTTTAAAATCGCTGAATTGCCCAAACCTACTGAATTCTAGCATCAACGAGGGCAAGGATGTGTGTGGTTGCTGTATATAAACCAAAAGATCGTCAGCGTATAGAGATAGCTTGTACTCTGAGGAGGGTGTCTGTATCCCTACAATGGAGGTATTACGTCTCATTGCCTGGGCTAGGTGTTCTATCACTATAACAAAAAGCAGCGGGGATAAGGGGCACCCTTGCCAGGTGCCATTCGATATCCGGAATGGTGCGGAGAGAGAGCCACCGACCAAGACTGAGGCAGAGGGATTAGAGTACAATGCCATTATTTTGGACACAAACGCAGGTCTAAGACCTACATATCTGTTCGAGAGAGAGGCGTAAGAAGTCCCAGTTAACTCGGTCAAAGGCCTTCTCCGCATCGAACGATAGCATGCAGGCCTTCAGGTTGTGTTTCTGTATGTAGGAGATAAGGTGGATGGTTTTCGTAGTGTTGTCCCTGGCCTCACGGCCAGCGACAAAACCTACCTGGTCCCTATGTATATTGAGAGATAAAAGAGGGGAAAGGCGAGTTGCTAGAACTTTTGCATAAAGCTTAATGTCAATATTGAGTAGCGATATCGGCCTATAGCTACCACATTGTGAGGGATCCTTGCCAGGTTTCGGGATAACTGATATATTAGCAGACAGGAGATTGTGGGAGGGCAAATGGGTGTCATCAATTGAATTGAATGCCTAGACTAATAATGGGGCAAGCGATTGGGCAAACGATTTATAAAACCTAGGGGAGAAGCCATTAGGACCTGGACATTTACCTGATTTTAAACCTTTAATAGCAACGAGAAATTCCGCTATCGTCAGAGGTTCATCCAAACTAGATGCCTCTTCTTTAAGGCTTTAGAGTTCTACTGTAACCTCTTCACACCCAAGCTAAAGCTCAAAGATGGCTACAGTAAGGACTTCCAGTTCTGGGATGGCGTCTTGGTTAAAATGTATCTCTGGACAAACCCTTTTTTTTTTCGGTTATAAATAGAGTGGAGAAAGGTTAGGCTTTTTATTGCTGTCTGTGTCCCCTTTGCGGAGATTCGCCCTTCTCTTTGTCCTGCTGCCCTTTGTTACTAAGAAAGAAAGTGAGGAGAAATCCAACATTTAATTGTTGTCCCCAGAACAAGAGGTAAAGGGGAATCTTCCAGTGGGACATTTGTACTAGGCACAAGTCCATAAGAAGGGAATTTCCCTTTGGATGATTTCCTCTAACTTTCTTTTGGATTGGATCTCTGAGACAGGAAATAAAGGGCATCCCCCAATGGGACAAAGACAGAAAAAAAAATGTAAGAGGGGTTTACCCATTCCATATTCTGTCGAAAAGTTTGGCTTTAACCTCCCTAGCGGTAATCCCGAGTCAGGCTCGGGGTGAGTTTTCAATGCTAAGAGCGGTAACCCCGAGCCAGACTCGGGCTGCATCGCAGGATACAGGGGAAGTTACTTACCTTGTTCCCTGGATCCTGCGATGTCCTCCCGCAGTGTCAGCGAGCCGTGTCTCGCTCGATCCTCACTGCCGAGTGCCGAGCTCCGTTCCCTGCAACGTTGCGGCGCACGGGGGCGGAGTTCGGCGCCAAATTCAAAAAAGTTAACAAATAGTATACATACAGTATACTGTAATCTTACAGATTACAGTACTGTATGTAATAATTACACACCCTCTTTTTCCCTAGTGGTCTGCCCAGTGTCCTGCATGCACTTTTATATAATAAAAACTTTTCTTTCTGCCTGGAAACTGAAGATTGTCCATAGCAACCAAAAAGTGTCCCTTTATGTCAAAAGTGATTTTAGACCAGCTAAAAAACAGCGATAATAAATTACAATCACTCGCAGAATTGAACGATAGCAATTTGTGGGGAAATTCATCATCAAACAAAAAATCTAATGACAGCGACAATTCTGCAACTGAGCAAATTTCTGTGTTTTTGATTTGATTACATTATTGAATAATTTTTATTATAATTACATTACTATTTGTTATAATTTTTTATAGTTATTTATTATATTATAATTTATTATTTTGTGTTTCAAACTTTATCATACCCGGGATGTCTACTAGACTCTTGTAGGTCAGATTTAAGTAAGTAATTACTAAGAATCGCAGGCCTACAATACATAACACCAAATTTCCATGCAAAATAATTGTACCGCTTTTGGTACATAATTCCAGACAGAATCATACCGCCAGGGAGGTTAAGCTGACAAATGTTAAGCACAGTGTCTTTTACAATACAGTAGTAAAACTTGAAAAAATACACATCTGTTGAGTTCAACCAGTAGAAAAAGTAATGCAACCATTAGGTGCTTTTATTTGAAGCATCATACTTAATTCCAATAATTCCTCAGCTACAAATATGATCTAATTTTGGTTGTAGGGGAATACTTTTAGAAAATCACTTTTTAGCACTTTTGCAACACACACAAGTAGGGAAGATGAGTGATTATTGAACACAGATTGCATTTGGAGAATAATCCTATAATGAACTTGTTATAGTTGCCACTTTAAAGTTTCTCTTTATTTACTAATTGCACTTTACCTATGAGTTGGACACTATATTGAAATCTGATATTGAATGGGGCTATTATGTAATTTAGCACAAACCATTTTTTTCTTATATATTTACAAGATAAAAGACACAGAGACTGTTTGTTTTATCACATGTTTATTTGGTTAGTAATACTTAATTTAATGTATGGTTATATTAAAAAACAAACTGCCTTCCTTTAAATTATCCTAAGTGGCACAACCACGGCAGTCCAGATGGGAATGTTATTCGGTCCCGATCTGGACTGTGGTCCGTTATTTAGTGATGCCTGCCCTATAAGCTAATGTCAGCTCTGAATGAAAGGTGCCATCATGTCACTGACAACTGTTCTTATACACTGTACTGCTTGAGATAGCACTTAGTAGCCATGCCTTCCATTTTTCCACACTTCTTTCAGCATGGACACTAATATAAAACAATGCCAATTCTGTATCTTCAATGTTTTTTTAGTCTTATTTAGCAACAAACCATGTTAAATGCAGCACCTAGAGAACTCTATTTGAGACAAATTTCTGCAAACACTTCATAGCAGATTTTTGTCAATGGGTAAATTAAGGCAGATGAAAAAATATCCACTGTACTTACTGTAGTGGGGTATTCCCCTATATTGGGAAGAAACTACATTACCCATAACCCCATTCTTCAGATGTTCCACCGCAGAGACTCATGGGAGGGGTTATAAAAGGAGGAGGCGAGGCCGGGCTCGGCCTCTTTGGGACACGAGACTTCACAGACGGATCCTCCTGTGCGGATGTGTCGGAGTGCAAGGCCTGAAGCCTGAGGCCTTGCTCTGCACCAGAGAGCCTTCCACCCCCCCCCTCTGCGAGCCTGGGTGGCATCTGACTTTGTGCGCTACAGCCTTGTCGGGTCGGGGGCCCGATCGTTGGAGAGATCGAGTGTGTGTGACACGGCCGGTGGAGGTTTCCCGGACTGGATCCGTAGTCCGGCTGGTGAGAGGGCGTAAGCCCAGCTAAGATACTGTTACTGTATATAGGCCTATAGACTGCCGTGGCCTACAAGTTATTTTTATACCCCTATTGAAGAGCCTTGTCAGAACTGAGCCTGCGGCTTTATTTAACCAAGTTCTATACCCCTTGGATTACAAAGTTATACCCTGTTTAAAGTGCACCACCATTACAGACCTGCCGGTGAAGAAAGAAGGACTAAGTTAAATATTAGAACCAGGCCTGGTGGGGATTCTAGCGTGTTTAATTACTGCGCCATAGGGCACTTAGTTAACGGTCGCCCGTATGGCGCACCTGTAGCGTGTGTTACTATATAGTGTGTTAGAGTGGCAGGACGCTGCCCTTAGGGGTGATTATCTTGAACTGTGATTACTGTTACCCCCTTTATCCATATTGAGAAAATTAGTAAAACACTTTACCTATTACAATTCATTACTGTGTCTTTGCTTAGTTATTCTATTGCATAGGGCATATCATTGATTGTTAGTACTAGCTGTGCCAGAAGGGGGTAGAGCCTATTGCCGGGGGTTGGCGGAGCTGCACTCAGGGCCCAAATCTAATTCTGCGGCCTCCTTAGTTGGAGGTATCGCTACACGTGGGGGTTCTCATCCGGGATCCTGATGCAGCAAGCGAACGCCAGAAGTGCCGGCATGGACCCCATGGATCCAAGAGCGGTAGAAGAGTGGTGCAAAGCCGCTAATACAGAGCCAAAACAGTCGATAGCCATTAGCCTCCCTGGGGAGAAATGGTCAAGTGAGACGGTAGAGGAACTAATGAGTTCAGTGTCCCCAGATCACACACCGTGGGTGATAGACATGAAGACAGACCCAAACATCTCATATCAATACGCATTAGTGGAATATTGGGACGGGATGCCAGAGGCTTGTAAGCACAAGTGTCTGCGGACGCCAGACAACAGAACATTTAGGCTGGCGCACGCAATAACTGTAGAAAGGGAACCATCCCCTACGGGATCGCCACAGGCTGTGGCCCGAACTCCACCTGAAAGAGAAGACAGGGCGACACCCCCGGTGGCACCTGCACCGGCCACTGCTATATCACCAGAACTGATAAATGCAATAGGGGATTTGCTAGCCAAATGTCAGAAGACAAGTACGGTGCATGTGGAAACTAGCTACCGGAGACTAAAAATATTCTCAGGGAAGCTCCCTGTCCCGGCAGGGAAAGAAGATTTTGATACCTGGGTGGAGCAGGCATTACAGGCGGTGGAGGCATGGGAGGTGCCGGAAGCACAGAAGAGGCAGTGAGTGTTAGAAAGCCTTAAAGGTGCAGCAGCAGAAGCAGTGAAAAGTTTCCGGTTTGGGAATGCAGGGTGCACGGCGCAGGACTGTCTAGCTATGCTGCAGGAAGAGTTTGGTCAATTAGACAAGGTGACAGAGATGGTCTACCAGTTTGAACATACTTTCCAAAAACCGGAGGAGAAACTTTCCGAGTATGTCAGAAGGCTAAACAGGCTGCTGTGCAAGATTGTGTTAAAGAAAGGGATGAAGCCCCAAGATGCCGATGGGGCAAGAATGAAGCAAGTCTTAAAGGGAGCGCTACGCTCCGATCCAGTCTGGCTGCACCTGAAAACCTTGGGAGGAGGAATGTTGCTGACTTATGCTGATTTAATAAAAATCATCAGAGATGAGGAGGCGCTGCAACAGGACCAGCAGAAGGATAAGACAAGTGTTGTACCTGCACAGGTGCTGGTCAATCCAGTAATGACCCCTGAAAGAGAGGCGGAGATAGACACCCTAAAAACTCAGATGTCCAAGGTGTTAGAGATATTGACCTCTCTGATAGCAAAAGACACAGAGTGTCCCAAGAAGAAGGAAAGTCCAAAGAAGGAATTGTTCCCGATTGCCTCAGCACCCGAACCTTTACAAGAATGGGGAGATATAGTCTGCTTCAACTGTGGGGGAGTTGGCCACATTGCAGCCACATGTTCTAGTCCGAAGAAGAAGAGACCAGACAACCGCAAGCCGGCGGGAAACTCCAGAGGGCCCCGGTGAAGGAGTCAACCGGGTGCCCATCATCTTCAGTAAACTCCAAGCTGAATGCGAAGAAAAACAAAAAGAGAGATAGAACACCAAAGGGGAAACGCAATACCCCTCAACAAAGCTATACTCCAGGAGAAAGGGGGTGCCCACACAAGAAAAATAATAGTACCCCTCAGCGGGTTCCTACACCCATTAAAAGGAGGGAAGTCAGTGCATACCAGGCTCAAGAAAGGTTCAAGTCCAAAGGGAATAGGACAAGAGAGAGTCCAAAGGGAAAAGGTCTGAAGAAGGCGGACCATATCCAGAGAAGCTGGTAGGCCCATCCCCTATAGTGCCCATTCAAGTGGAGGGAGTCTACACCAGGGGCCTCCTGGATACCGGGGCACAAGTGACCCTACTATACCGGGACTTCTACGACAGGCACCTGAGTCATCTGCCAATCCAGAAGATAGAAGAGCTGGAAATATGGGGAATTGGAACCCAGAGTTTCCCTTACGACGGCTACCTTCCCATCAAAATGACCTTTGACCCATCCGTGGCTGAGAAGGCCGAAGTGTTTGACACCCTGGCAGTTGTGTGCCCTAGGCCGCCTGGAGCCAACAAGAATTCCCTTATAATAGGGACAAACACGGACCTGGTCCGAAGACTCCTGACCCCTCTCTTGACAGAAGAAAGACAAGCAGCTACCAAGATCCATCCCATGCTGAAGACAGCCTACCAACGGCTGGTCCAAGAGCGGGAGACCCCTGGAGAGGAGATAGGGAAGGTGTGGAGACTTGGAAGAGAAGGGGTAGTGTTGCAGCCCGGTGAAGTAACCTGTCTCAGGGCCACTGTGAAGCTTACTTGGGAGCAGCCTGGTCCCTTTGTCATGCTGGAGTCAGACCCAAGGGGTGAGTCCTCAGGCCTGGAGGTGATACCGGAAGTGATTCCGCTGAAGGTCCTGAAGAAGGCCCATTATAGAGTTCCAGTGAGTGTTAGGAATACTACCAAAGACCCCATGGAAATCCCAGCCAGAATGTTGCTAGGCCAGGTGAGCCCGGCGGCCCCTGTTACCCTGTCAGAAGTGAAGAGGACAGGTGGAGGAGGGGATGTTTGGGAGAAGCTGACCATGGAAAACCCGAATCTGTCCAGGGCTTGGAAAGAGAGAGCCAAGGCCCAGTTGAATAGATGGGAGAAGATCTTCTCTAAGGATGAGTTTGATGTGGGGTGTGCAAGGAGTGCCACCCATCGGATCCGCCTCCAGGAAGATAAGCCCTTCCGAGAGAGGGTCAGGCGGGTCCCGCTAGCAGATCTGGAGGATCTGAGGGAACAACTTGCAGAACTCAAGAGGACTGGTGTGATACGGGAGTCCAGAAGCCCCTATGCCTCTCCCATAGTGGTGGTCCGAAAGAAGAATGGATCATTGAGGCTCTGTATCGACTACAGGACTCTCAACAGGAGAACCATACCTGACCAATACACCACTCCAAGGATAGAGGATGCCCTACAGAGCTTGTCTGGAGCCAAATGGTTCAGCGTTATGGATCTCAAGAGTGGGTACTATCAGATTCCGATGCACCCAGCAGACAAGGAGAAGACAGCTTTCATAACCCCAGTGGGGTTCTTTGAATTCGACCGGATGCCCCAAGGTCTGTCTGGAGCCCCAGCTACTTTCCAATGCCTCATGGAGAAGACAGTAGGGGACATGAACTTGATCGAAGTCCTTGTATACCTGGACGATGTCATTGTCTTTGGGAGAACCTTGGAGGAAAATGAAGAGAGGCTGGAAAAAGTGTTGAGAAGACTCAGTGAGGAAGGACTTAAGCTTTCGCCTGAGAAGTGTCGGTTCTACCAGTCTTCTGTGAACTATCTGGGGCACATAGTGTCTGAAGAAGGGGTGGCCACAGACCCTGAGAAATTGGAGGCAGTTACCTCCTGGCCACGGCCCACCACAGTAACAGAACTCAGATCCTTCTTGGGCTTCTGCTCCTACTACAGGAGGTTTGTGGAGGGATTTGCCCGAATTGCTAGACCATTGAATGAGTTGCTCAAGACTGAAGGAGAAGAGGATGGCTCGGGGCCCAGGAGGCCAGGAGAGTCCATCAGAGATCAGTGGAATCAGAAGTGTGAAGAGGCTTTCCAGGAATTGAAGAGGAGCCTGACCACTGCACCAGTCTTGGCCTACGCAGACCCAACCAAACCCTATGAACTGCACGTGGATGCTAGTCATGACGGTCTGGGAGGAGTACTTTACCAAGAACATGAGGGGCAATTGCGGCCTGTTGCCTATGTGAGTAGGAGCCTGACCCCCTCTGAGAAGAACTACCCCACTCACAAGCTGGAGTTCCTGGCCCTCAAGTGGGCGGTAGTAGACAAGCTCAAAGACTACCTGTATGGAGCGGAGTTCACTGTGAAGACCGACAACAACCCCCTTACCTACCTGTTCACCACGGCCAAGCTGGATGCCACTGGACACAGGTGGCTGGCCGCACTGTCTGGATTCAACTTCAGCCTTAAGTATAGACCAGGAGTGGGGAATCGAGACGCAGACGCTCTGTCCAGGAGATCTCATTCCCCCACCATTGAAATAGAAGATTGGACCCAAGTGGCACCGGACGGGGTGCGGGCCCTTTGTCAAGGAGCTGAATTCCAAGCCCGAGGAGGCTCCAGAGCAGAGGAAATAGGAGTTACCACGGTGGGAGTCCCCAAACACTACTGTGGAGTAGCTCAATTGGAAGAGGACAACCTACCAAGACTGTCCAAGAAGGAATTGAGGTGTGACCAATTGGAAGACCCCATGGGGAGATTGGTCCTGGAGGCCTTGAAAAATCAGGATCCAAACAGACTCATGCGTCAACCTTCAAAAGAAGCTCGCCTGCTGAGGAAGGAGTGGGATAGGTTGCAGTTACATCAGGGAGTGGTCTACCGAAGGGGCCCCTCTGATGACTCAGAAGATAAGTGGCAGCTGTTCCTCCCAGAGAAACATCAGGAGACTGTTCTGATTGCCCTGCATGACAATCATGGCCACCTAGGGGCTGAAAGGACCTTTCAACTTGTCAGAAGTCGGTTCTATTGGCCCTGCATGAGGGCAGAGGTAGAGGAGTACTGCCACTCATGTGCGCGATGCATCCAGAGGAAGACTTTGCCCCATCAAGCTGCCCCAATGGGCCATCTACAGAGCCAAGGGCCCATGGACCTGGTGTGCATTGACTTTCTCTGCCTCGAACCCGACCTGAGTGGACTAGGAAATGTTCTGGTGATAACCGACCATTTCACCCGGTATGCCCAGGCTTTCCCCACCAAAGATCAGAAGGCCTCCACCGTGGCCAAGGTACTTATGGAGAAGTACTTTGTCCATTATGGGCTGCCACAGAGACTCCATTCAGACCAAGGGAGGGACTTCGAGAGTAAGCTGATCCGGAAGCTCTTGGATTCTTTGGGAATTAAGAAGACTCGAACTACACCTTACCATCCTCAGGGAGATGCTCAGCCGGAAAGGTTCAACCGAACCTTGCTCAACATGCTGGGGACTCTGGAAAGCGAGAAAAAGCAACATTGGAGCAAACACATAGCAGCCATAGTACATGCTTACAACTGCACCATCAGTGATGCTACAGGCTACTCCCCATATCGACTCATGTTTGGGAGAGAAGCGAGACTACCGGTGGACCTGGCTTTTGGCACCTCACTGGACCATTCCTCAGCCACATCCCACAAGGATATGTGGACAGGCTCAGACACAGCCTGAAAGTAGCCTATGAACAAGCTCAAGCGGCCTCAGATCAAAGGGGAGCTCGGAATAAAAGAAATTTCGACTTGAAGGTCCGGGTACAAGACCTACAGCCCAGGGATCAAGTACTGTTGCGCAATCTGGGAGTCCCCGGAAAGCACAAACTTGCAGACAGATGGAGATCTGAACCCTATGTCATCTGCAGGAAGTTGCCGGGCCTACCTGTCTACAAGGTGAAGCCAGAGGGAAAGGTAGGCCCACTGAAGACATGGCATCGAAACCACCTGCTCCCACTTGCGGAGGCAGTTAGAATACCTTCCGTGGGAGACTCCCCTGAACCGGCCTCTATCTTGGATACTCCTAGGCCGAACACTCGGTCACAGACCTCCCGAGCTGAAAATGGAGAAGCCTCCCAACTTAGTGGAGATGAAGAGGGAGAGCTTGATTGGCTGTGGTCTTCCCCAACTCCAGGAACTTCTATCATAGATCTTCCAGTCACCCAAGATACCACAGATGAAACACTGAACCCAGAGGCTACAGAGTTCATCCCCTTTAGTCCTTCAGCAGATTACTGGGAAGATGCCCATGATAGTTGCTCCGAGGAAGAGGAGCCTGTGGCGCCAGAGCCAGAGATTCCAGGAGAGCAAAGAGCTCGAAGAGTCATTCGACCTCCTAAGAAGCTGACCTACCCTCAGATGGGGAACAGTTCGGAAGACTCTGTAGTCACTGCTAGGAGAAATGCTGAGATTCCGGATCCCTCCACTGTCCATTTGGTGGAGGGCAACCCCAGCTCACTCTCTGGCACAGTTAGGCAGGCCACCCATGATAATGTGACCTGTGGGCAAGGGAATTCAACCCCTCAGTTATGGTGGGAATCCCCTATCCCAACATCGTTTTCAGAATTGTCCAGTGTTATATATAGTTGTTGTTAAAATTTATCTTTGGGGACCAAAGAGTTTAAGTGGGGGGAGTGTGTAGCGGGGTATTCCCCTATATTGGGAAGAAACTACATTACCCATAACCCCATTCTTCAGATGTTCCACCGCAGAGACTCATGGGAGGGGTTATAAAAGGAGGAGGCGAGGCCGGGCTCGGCCTCTTTGGGACACGAGACTTCACAGACGGATCCTCCTGTGCGGATGTGTCGGAGTGCAAGGCCTGAAGCCTGAGGCCTTGCTCTGCACCAGAGAGCCTTCCACCCCCCCCCCTCTGCGAGCCTGGGTGGCATCTGACTTTGTGCGCTACAGCCTTGTCGGGTCGGGGGCCCGATCGTTGGAGAGATCGAGTGTGTGTGACACGGCCGGTGGAGGTTTCCCGGACTGGATCCGTAGTCCGGCTGGTGAGAGGGCGTAAGCCCAGCTAAGATACTGTTACTGTATATAGGCCTATAGACTGCCGTGGCCTACAAGTTATTTTTATACCCCTATTGAAGAGCCTTGTCAGAACTGAGCCTGCGGCTTTATTTAACCAAGTTCTATACCCCTTGGATTACAAAGTTATACCCTGTTTAAAGTGCACCACCATTACAGACCTGCCGGTGAAGAAAGAAGGACTAAGTTAAATATTAGAACCAGGCCTGGTGGGGATTCTAGCGTGTTTAATTACTGCGCCATAGGGCACTTAGTTAACGGTCGCCCGTATGGCGCACCTGTAGCGTGTGTTACTATATAGTGTGTTAGAGTGGCAGGACGCTGCCCTTAGGGGTGATTATCTTGAACTGTGATTACTGTTACCCCCTTTATCCATATTGAGAAAATTTGTAAAACACTTTACCTATTACAATTCATTACTGTGTCCTTGCTTAGTTATTCTATTGCATAGGACATATCATTGATTGTTAGTACTAGCTGTGCCAGAAGGGGGTAGAGCCTATTGCCGGGGGTTGGCGGAGCTGCACTCAGGGCCCAAATCTAATTCTGCGGCCTCCTTAGTTGGAGGTATCACTACATTACCTTGACAGAAAATTTTCAAACTGGCCAACAATCTATTTTCAGGTCCAGTACCTTACTACCATAAGTACCTTACTACCATATTAGTGCCATATTATGTTAATAGTTTAAATAGTGATGCACCATTGTCTAAAGACATTTACAGCTGTAGAAATACAATGTTGAGCCTATCATGTCGTTGAGATGGCTAGAAAAAAGTGGTTCCAAAATACAATCAAAATTATCTCTCAGAATTGTCCTGGCTTGCTGATTATTATTTTTTCTACATCTAGCACATTCTTTGTTTGTTATCTGTTTTTCCACTAACCAAATCCTATTAAATTCAGTTATTAGGACCTTCAAGCACCAAAGGGAAGTTATATGATTATTGAATTCAGTCCAACCTGCAATTTTACAAATAATTTGATTAAATATATTAGAACCCAGAAGGCTTCATTTGAGCCTTTTTAACCATATTAAACAAAAACTTACCCGTACACATATGTAGAAATAAGACACTTTTCTTGCTAGTTAAAATGTAATTTCCATATGAAGCAATTCTTTTAATGAGAGCATACAGTTCAAGACAACATAAGTGAACAATCACATTACTGAAATCATGTGCAATGTAATTTAAAACTGGCCACCACACTGTATGGTAGAATCAGTGGAAGTAAGGAAACTTTCATCGATTTACATTTACACATTTTCTCTGTTTTAATCGGAACCTTAATAAACAATTTACATGTGTTTACTGGTTCAGAGCTTCACTCATTGTAAAGAAGTATTTGGGTTACCCAGTAGGTAAGATTCTAAGGCCTGTGTTTGAACGCCTAAACAAATTTGCTAAGTTGATTGAAGATACCAGGGTGGAAAACTCAGAGGTGATGTTGCTGCTCCCCCTAACAGTTTGTAGTGCAGTCCCTCTAGTAGAAGAGTGAAGGTAATGCAGGTAGGTATAGATATTTGGTGGCAATAAGGGATTCTATCATCAGGAGGACTGGTAGAATGATTTTTTGCCTGAATTGTCTCAATCCAGTGGTGGCTGGTGAAGTTTTAGGATGGGGGGCGCCAGACCCAGCACTTCCTTTTTGACCCACCCCTTATAGAATCCACCCACTCCATCCCCTGTATTCCACTTGCTTCCACCCACAGTGTCAGGAGTAGGGTTGAGCGAACCCGAACTGTAAAGTTCCGGTTCGTACCGGACTTTTGGATTTTGGGTACCCGGACCTGAACCAGAACAATTGACTGTATGTTCGGGTTCGGTGTTCGGCAATGTAATGGCGCATTTTAAAAAGCTGCAGGGCAGCCAATCAACATTCGTTTAACTCGTGTGCCCTTAGAAGCCATCACAGCCATGCCTACTAATGGCATGGCTGTGATTGGCCAGTGCAGCATGTGACCCAGCCTCTTTATAAGCTAGAGGCACATAGCACAGCACGTCACTCTGCTTTGGATAGTGTAGGGAACGGTTGCTGCTGCTGCTGCTGCTGCTTTGAGGGAGAGAATTAGATAGGAGTCCTGATTCAGAAATCAAATTACTCAGCGATCTAGCTTGCTTTTGTTGTGTGGGTGCAGTGCACAATCTTTTTATCCTGCCCTGAGCCCAGTGCCAGAGAAAAGATAACTTTTATCCGTCTGTTAGGTTGGTATCGGCGGGCATTTTATGCAAGCTCAGTGCACCAGCACTGCATATGTTACTGTGAGATACATTCCAAAAAAAGAATAATTTAGGGCAAAAAAAGATTTTTGGGTTTGTTTTCTGCCCCAAAAAAAAATTTCGTAGCATTTTCTGCATATCTGTACGTGTTTGGTTTGTTTTCTGCCCAAAAATTTTTCTTTGGTTAATTTTCTGCATATCTGTACATGTGAGATACACACTTTAGATACTGTTCTCCTATTCTGCTATTCCAAAAAATAATAATTTAGGGCAAAAATAATTTTTTTGGTTTGTTTTCTGCCCAAAAAATTTTCTTTGGTGCATTTTCTACATATCTCTACATGTGAGATACACACTTTAGATACTGTTCTCCTATTCTGCTATTCAAAAAAATAATAATATACGCCCAAAAAAAAATTGTGGTGCATTTTTTGCATATCTGTAGGTGTGAGATACACACTTTAGATACTGTTCTCCTATTCTGCTAATCAAAAAAATAAAATAATTTAGAGGAAAAAAAAAACTTTTGGTGCGTTTTCTGCCCCAAAAAAATTTTTTGGTGCATTTTCTGCATATCTGTACATGTGAGATACTCACTTTAGATACTGTTCTCCTATTCTGCTATTCCAAAAAATTATAATTTAGGGCACAAAATGTTTTTTTGGTGCGTTTTCTGCCCCCAAAAAAAAATTGTTGCATTTTCTGCATATCTGTACGTGTGAGATATACACTTTAGATACTGTTCTCCTATTCTGCTATTCAAAAAACACCCATTTAGGGCAAGAGCCTAAATTTGAGAAATATGAGGAGAACATCAAATAAGGGACGTGGCCCCGGTCGTGGTGCTGCTGGTGGAGCTCCTGTTGCAGGGAGAGGACGTGGTCGATCTGTGCCAGCTGCACGCACAAGTGAAACACCTTCCTCAGGTGTGAGTAGGCGACAGAGCCTGCAGCGGTATTTGGTCGGGCCTAATGCGGCTCTACGAATGTTGAGGCCAGGACAAGTACAGGCGATAGTAGATTGGGTTGCTGACAGTGCCTCCAGTTCCTTCACATTGTCTCCCACCCAGTCTACTGCTGAAAGATCAGAATTGGCACCTGCAGCCGATGTCCATCAGTCTTTCACCTCACCCCCTTGCAAATCAGCCAAGCAGTCTGAGCCCCAAGTCATGCAGCAGTCTCTTCTGCTTTTTGATGACCAGCTCATGGCCATCACTGGTGTGTGGCTGGGGGGATACAGAGGACACAGACGATACACCTCCCACAGAGGACAGCTTTTTGTTGCCTCTGGGCAGCCTGGCACACATGAGCGATTACATGCTGCAGTGTCTCTGCAACGACCGCCAAGTTGCCCACATTCTAACAGGTGCTGATTACTGGGTGGCCACGCTGCTGGATCCCCGTTACAAGGACAACGTACCGTCCTTATTTCCCTCACTGGAGCGTGATCGTAAGATGCGCGAGTACAAGCGCACGCTGGTAGACGCGCTGCTGGTGGCATTCCCACCTGACAGCGGGGGCACAGTGGAAGCACAAGGCGAAGGCAAAGGAGGAGGAAGAGGTCGCCAACGCAGCCGGGGCACCGCCAGCACCTCAGAAGGCAGGGTTAGCATGGCCGAAATGTGGGAAAGCTTTGTCAGCACGCCACAACAACCAGCACCACCAGCTGATATGGAACGTTTTAGCAGGAGGCAGCATTTCACCAACATGGTGGAGCAGTATTTGTTTACACGTCTACACGTACTGAATGACAGGTCTGCCCCCTTCAACTTCTGGGTCTCCAAATTGGGCACATGGCCTGAGCTTGCCCTTTACGCCTTGGAGGTGCTGGCCTGCCCTGCAGCCAGTGTATTAGCTGAACGTGTATTTAGCACGGCAGGGGGGCGTTATCACAGACAAGCGCAGTCACCTGTCCAGAGCCAATGTGGACAAGCTCACGTTCATTAAAATGAACCAGGCATGGATCCCACAGGACTTGTCCGTACCTTGTACAGAATAGACATTCTTACCCAGCCATTGTGGTATTTTTGATCTTTCTCACTCTTTTGGGGTGTACCCTAATTTAAAAAATAAATAAATAAAAAACAAAAACCAGTGTTGGCTACCTCGTCTCCTCCACTGCCGCTTCCAGATGCACCCCCACATCCACCGCCACCTCAACCTCCTACTCCATATGGACCTCGTCCTTCTAGGTCAAGATTATTATTTTTTATTTTTATGTTTTTTATGTTATTTTAAGTTATTTCCCTATCCACATTTGTTTGCAGAGCACTTGCCATGCTCTTAACAACATTTTTCTGCCATTTGCAGCCCTCTAGCCCTTTCCATTACTTTTTTAGAGCCATTTTAGTACTCAAAAGTTCGGGTCCCCATTGACTTCAATGGGGTTCGGGTTCGGGGTCAAGTTCGGGTCCCGAACTCGAACTTTTTTGTGAAGTTCGGCCGAACTCGTCGAACCTGAACATCCAGGTGTCCGCTCAACTCTACCTGGGCACAGTGTGCAGCTAAACCTCACTGCAAACAATTCCTGTTGTTCTCTTCCTAATAATACTACAGGCAGGCAGTTGATTCTTGTAACAACAAAGGCCTGGGGAATGCCCAGGAAAAAACCAAGCATACTTACCGACCAGCTAGCTGACAACCAATTAACCTGTCTAACAGTATGCGTTAAAAACAGGGGTTTGTCCGCACGCATTTGCAAACGCATGCGTGAGCCACAGAGCCGCGCCAAGGCCCCCTGGAATCTGTGGTCCTACACTAACTGTGAGTGTCCCCACAATGGAGGCACATGCATTCTGATGGTTAGATGAGGACAGGTGGACTGAAGGGGAGCCACCCCTCCTTAAAGGTACAGGAGCACACCAAACACCCAGCATAGCACAATGGCAGCAAAGGTGTTGGTGCGCTGCTGGACCAATACAAGCACCACAGGTGAAAACAAAAACATGTCCACCGCCCTCATCTATAGCTGGCCATAACAGTAAGCAGCATTGGAAGGCTAAAGCAGATAACAACAAAGGCCTGGGGAATGCCCAGGAAAAAACCAAGCATACTTACCGACCAGCTAGCTGACAACCAATTAACCTGTCTAACAGTATGCGTTAAAAACAGGGGTTTGTCCGCACGCATTTGCAAACGCATGCGTGAGCCACGCCAAGGCCCCCTGGAATCTGTGGTCCTACACTAACTGTGAGTGTCCCCACAATGGAGGCACATGCATTCTGATGGTTAGATGAGGACAGGTGGACTGAAGGGGAGCCACCCCTCCTTAAAGGTACAGGAGCACACCAAACACCCAGCATAGCACAATGGCAGCAAAGGTGTTGGTGCGCTGCTGGACCAATACAAGCACCACAGGTGAAAACAAAAACATGTCCACCGCCCTCATCTATAGCTGGCCATAACAGTAAGCAGCATTGGAAGGCTAAAGCAGATAACAACAAAGGCCTGGGGAATGCCCAGGAAAAAACCAAGCATACTTACCGACCAGCTAGCTGACAACCAATTAACCTGTCTAACAGTATGCGTTAAAAACAGGGGTTTGTCCGCACGCATTTGCAAACGCATGCGTGAGCCACAGAGCCGCGCCAAGGCCCCCTGGAATCTGTGGTCCTACACTAACTGTGAGTGTCCCCACAATGGAGGCACATGCATTCTGATGGTTAGATGAGGACAGGTGGACTGAAGGGGAGCCACCCCTCCTTAAAGGTACAGGAGCACACCAAACACCCAGCATAGCACAATGGCAGCAAAGGTGTTGGTGCGCTGCTGGACCAATACAAGCACCACAGGTGAAAACAAAAACATGTCCACCGCCCTCATCTATAGCTGGCCATAACAGTAAGCAGCATTGGAAGGCTAAAGCAGATAACAACAAAGGCCTGGGGAATGCCCAGGAAAAAACCAAGCATACTTACCGACCAGCTAGCTGACAACCAATTAACCTGTCTAACAGTATGCGTTAAAAACAGGGGTTTGTCCGCACGCATTTGCAAACGCATGCGTGAGCCACAGAGCCGCGCCAAGGCCCCCTGGAATCTGTGGTCCTACACTAACTGTGAGTGTCCCCACAATGGAGGCACATGCATTCTGATGGTTAGATGAGGACAGGTGGACTGAAGGGGAGCCACCCCTCCTTAAAGGTACAGGAGCACACCAAACACCCAGCATAGCACAATGGCAGCAAAGGTGTTGGTGCGCTGCTGGACCAATACAAGCACCACAGGTGAAAACAAAAACATGTCCACCGCCCTCATCTATAGCTGGCCATAACAGTAAGCAGCATTGGAAGGCTAAAGCAGATAACAACAAAGGCCTGGGGAATGCCCAGGAAAAAACCAAGCATACTTACCGACCAGCTAGCTGACAACCAATTAACCTGTCTAACAGTATGCGTTAAAAACAGGGGTTTGTCCGCACGCATTTGCAAACGCATGCGTGAGCCACAGAGCCGCGCCAAGGCCCCCTGGAATCTGTGGTCCTACACTAACTGTGAGTGTCCCCACAATGGAGGCACATGCATTCTGATGGTTAGATGAGGACAGGTGGACTGAAGGGGAGCCACCCCTCCTTAAAGGTACAGGAGCACACCAAACACCCAGCATAGCACAATGGCAGCAAAGGTGTTGGTGCGCTGCTGGACCAATACAAGCACCACAGGTGAAAACAAAAACATGTCCACCGCCCTCATCTATAGCTGGCCATAACAGTAAGCAGCATTGGAAGGCTAAAGCAGATAACAACAAAGGCCTGGGGAATGCCCAGGAAAAAACCAAGCATACTTACCGACCAGCTAGCTGACAACCAATTAACCTGTCTAACAGTATGCGTTAAAAACAGGGGTTTGTCCGCACGCATTTGCAAACGCATGCGTGAGCCACAGAGCCGCGCCAAGGCCCCCTGGAATCTGTGGTCCTACACTAACTGTGAGTGTCCCCACAATGGAGGCACATGCATTCTGATGGTTAGATGAGGACAGGTGGACTGAAGGGGAGCCACCCCTCCTTAAAGGTACAGGAGCACACCAAACACCCAGCATAGCACAATGGCAGCAAAGGTGTTGGTGCGCTGCTGGACCAATACAAGCACCACAGGTGAAAACAAAAACATGTCCACCGCCCTCATCTATAGCTGGCCATAACAGTAAGCAGCATTGGAAGGCTAAAGCAGATAACAACAAAGGCCTGGGGAATGCCCAGGAAAAAACCAAGCATACTTACCGACCAGCTAGCTGACAACCAATTAACCTGTCTAACAGTATGCGTTAAAAACAGGGGTTTGTCCGCACGCATTTGCAAACGCATGCGTGAGCCACAGAGCCGCGCCAAGGCCCCCTGGAATCTGTGGTCCTACACTAACTGTGAGTGTCCCCACAATGGAGGCACATGCATTCTGATGGTTAGATGAGGACAGGTGGACTGAAGGGGAGCCACCCCTCCTTAAGGGTACAGGAGCTGCAGTCTATTCGGTCAGTGTACTGTCTCCTGGGCACAGTGTGCAGCTAAACCTCACTGCAGACAATTCCTGTTGTTCTCTTCCTAATAATACTACAGGCAGGCAGTTGATTCAGGTAGCTGCAGTATATTAAGTCAGTGTACTGTATCCTGGGCACAGTGTGCAGCTAAACCTCACTGCAGACAATTCCTGTTGTTCTCTTCCTAATATACTACAGGCAGGCAGTTGATTCAGTTAGCTGCGGTATATTCAGTATATATATATATATATATATATATATATATATATATATTGTGAGGGGGTTAGCTCGGCAGCGGGTGTGTGTGACCCCCGGGATGGGCTCCCCACACAAAACAGGCCCAGCAAACGGAGGTTGTGGTTTTCAAAATCAAAAAGGTGCGGTTTATTTTCTATTTACAGTGACCAAACACAGCAAAGCAAAAGAAACATAACCAAAATAAATCCTGGTCAAGTTGACCTCTGACTAAACATACAGGTTTCCTAACTAACAACTGGGATCAGCCTAGTGCTGTCCTAGTCCCTAAGTCCCTGGTTTTAAATGTCCAAGCAAATAGCCACACAGGCTTTGTCTCACCGCACAGGGGTTCACTCTCCCTAGACAGTCCACACAGGTCTGGTTCCAGGCATGAGCTAACATCTAATGAAGCTGGGAGTTCTTATAGAGGCCTAAATGAGCTGACAAGCTTCAGCTGGTCTCATCAACTCCCTGTCTGCACGACGCCCAGCCCTCTCCCTAGAGGTATGAGTCATCCATGAGCCCACTAGCCTTATACAACTCTCCACCTAGTTGTATAAGTCGGCGTAAAGCCTGAATCTGGGCGAAATATATCTACCCCCCTGGATGCAACCAGGTGACTTTACCTTCCTGCTGTCACATACCCCCCCCCTCTTGTTTTAACCTCGGGGTTGGAACACCAGCAATCAGGCATTCATGTACTCGAGACAAAGCATCCACATTCCCCATTTGAACGCCAGGGCGATGCTTTACTGTGAAGTTGAATTCCTGGAGGGCCAGGAACCACCTATTCACTCTTCTATTTGTTTCCTTGTTTTGAGCCATCCACTTTAACGGAGCGTGATCCGTAACCATGTCAAAGTGCCTACCTAGCAGGTAGTACCGAAGGGAATCTAGAGCCCACTTCACCGCTAAACACTCCTTTTCAACGGTGGCGTAATTTACCTCATGGGACTTCAACTTCCTGCTGAGGTAAATGACTGGGTGCTCTTCCCCGTTCCAGACCTGGGACAATACTGCTCCTAACCCCACATCTGACGCATCACTTTGTACGACAAAGTCTTTAGAGAAGTCGGGTGAGTACAACACTGGCTGGCTACATAAGGCTTGTTTCAAGAATTGGAATGCTGCCTCAGCCTCGGGGGTCCATTTAATCATGACCGACCCTTTCCCCCCTCGTCAGGTTGGTTAGGGGCACAGCCTTAGAAGCAAAGTGGGGAATGAATCGCCGATAATACCCAGCGATTCCCAGAAAGGCTCGTACCTGCTTCTTGCTGTTGGGACGTGGCCAACTCTGGATGGCCTCGACTTTGTTGAGTTGGGGTTTTATTACTCCCCTCCCAATGGTGTACCCAAGATATTTGGCCTCCTCCTGCCCAATGGTACACTTCTTGGGGTTAGCCGTAAACCCCGCTTCCCGAACAGAGTCCAGGACTGCTTGCACTTTTGGCAGATGTGAGGCCCAATCTGTGCTATGGACAATTACGTCATCCAGGTAAGCCGCAGCATACTTCCGATGGGGCCTCAGCATCTGGTCCATTTTCCGCTGGAATGTGGCCGGCGCATTCTGTAACCCGAACGGCATTCTTTTATATTGGAACGCCCCGTCTGGGGTTACAAATGCGGTTTTCTCTTTGGCCGACTTGGCCAGGGGGATTTGCCAATACCCTTTTGTGAGGTCAAGAGTCGTCATGTATCGGGCTGTTCCCAGCCGGTCGATCAACTCATCTATACGTGGCATGGGGTAGGTGTCAAATTTTGTAACTTTGTTCAACTGACGAAAATCGTTACAAAATCGCCAGCTCCCATCCGGTTTAGGCACCAACACGATGGGACTAGACCAATCACTTTGGGACTCCTCTATCACCCCTAAGTTCAGCATTTTCTGTACTTCCTCCCGTATTGCCTCCCGTCGAGCCTCTGGGATCCGATAGGGTTTTAACTTCACCCTTTCACCGGGCGGGGTAATGATGTCATGCTCTACCCCAGATGTTTGTCCCGGCAGCTCAGAGAATACCTCCTTGTTGCGAAGCACAAACTCCTTAACCTCCTGTTGTTGGGGTTGTGACAAGGTGGCTGCTATTCCAACCTCAGGAATCACGCAACCAGTTTGAGCTGGTGACCAAGTGTCTGCGACTAGGGACTCTCTATCCCTCCAGGCTTTCAACAGATTAACGTGATAGATCTGTTCGGGCTTTCGCCTTCCTGGTTGTCTGACCTTGTAATTCACTTCGCTCACTTTTTCCATTATCTCGTAGGGGCCTTGCCATTTGGCAAGGAATTTACTTTCAACCGTAGGGACAAGTACCAATATCCTATCCCCCGGGGAAAAGGTACGGGTCTTGGCTCCACGGTTGTACACTCTCTGCTGTGCCAACTGCGCTTGGGCCAAATGTTCCTTCACGATGGGCATTACCTGTGCAATTCGATCTTGCATCAGGGCGACATGCTCAATCACACTCCTGTGGGGAGAACTCTCACTTTCCCAAGTTTCCTTGGCAATATCCAACAGCCCTCTTGGGTGTCTCCCATACAGTAACTCAAAGGGGGAGAATCCCGTAGAGGATTGGGGCACCTCCCTAATAGCAAACATCAAATAAGGAAGTAAACAGTCCCAATCCTTTCCATCTCTATCCACCACTTTCTTCAACATTTGTTTTAGGGTTTTGTTGAATCTTTCAACCAGCCCATCGGTTTGGGGGTGATACACAGACGTACGCAATTGCGTCACTTTGAACAATTTACACAGCTCTTTCATAACCCGGGACATAAAGGGTGTACCTTGGTCCGTAAGCAGTTCTTTACAAATACCCACCCGGCTAAAAACAAGAGATAGCTCTTTGGCTATGGTTTTGGCCGAGGTATTTCGGAGAGGGATCGCTTCTGGATAACGGGTGGCATAGTCCATTATAACTAATATGTACTGGTGCCCCCTAGCGGACTTGATTATAGGACCTACCAAATCCATGGCGATCCTCTCAAACGGGACCTCAATGATGGGTAGAGGGACCAGCGGGCTACGGAAATGTGGCATCGGGGCCAACCTCTGACACACAGGGCAGGAGGAACAATAATTTTCTACGTCCTTCATCACCCCCGGCCAATAGAATCTCTGTAATACCCTCTCTCGGGTTTTCTCTGTCCCCAGATGACCTCCAAGAATGTGCCCATGGGCCAACTCCAACACCAACTTCCTGTAAGGTTTGGGCACCACAAGCTGCTCAACGGTTTCTTCTGCCCTTTTTGCCACCCGATACAGTAGGTCCTTCTCTACGCTGAAGTATGGGTAAGTGCAGGTATTATCTGGGTTCACTAACTCGCCATCTATTTTCACTACGTTTTCCCGTGCCTTTATTAGGGCGGGGTCTTTCAACTGTTCTGTGGCAAAGTTTTCCCTGTGAACCTCAAGATCAGAAAACTCCACAGACGGTAGGTTTTCGTCTGAGGAGGTGGGCTCCTCTCCAGTTTCTTGAGTCTCCCCTGCCAATACTGATAAGGGAAATTCCGGAGAGTCCTCACCACTCTCAGGGGAGTTCTGGCTATCACATTCCTGGTACATAAGGGCACCAGTGAGGGGCTCAGGATCATCCCACAGTTCTCAGAACTTCGGAAAATCCCTTCCCACAATGGCGTCATGCGGTAACTGAGATACTAAGCCCACTGGATGAGAGAGGGTACCTTTGGGGGTCTCGAAACACACTGTAGTCACTGGATACTCTCGGGTGTCCCCATGCACACAAATAACAGCTACCTTGCTATTCCCAGAGACCTCTGTTTTAACTAACTCAGCCTTTATCAGGGTCACAAGGCTACCTGAATCCAGCAATACCACAACATTTCTACCATTAACACACATTTTGCATAAATGTTTCTCAGTTCCTCGAATGGCAGTGCATGCGACTGTCGCACACAGCGACTGACGTCTGCCCGTCAGAAAGTCACACTGCATGGGTTCCTCCACAACCGGGCAATTGGCTGCAATATGTCCCGCTTGCCGGCAGCGGTAGCAAACGATCCTTCTTGCGGCCTCTTGAGCCGCTGATTTCCCAGGCTGTTCTCGCCAAACTTGGGGTAGAGCTCCCACCCTCTCACTCTCTCCACCCTCACCCCTTGGAATCCTGTTATCCGCCCCTGGGGATGGTCTGGTCTTAGGGTGGAAAGTCCGAGTGTCTCTGGAAGAGGCCGTCAGGTTCTCTGTAGCCAAGTATTTCTCCACACGATCCACAAGACCATCGGCCACCTCTGGGTCTCCATGGCTTACCCACTTTTGGATGGCAGTAGGAAGAGCTCTCAAAAACCGATCCATTACAACACGTTCCACAATCTTTGGTGCGGACAAAGTCTCTGGCTGTAGCCACTTTCTGCTCAGGTGAATGAGATCATACATTTGAGACCTGGGGGGTTTTCCAAGCTGGAAAGTCCAGTTATGCACACGCTGAGCCCGGACAGCCTGGGTGACACCCAGCCTTGCCAATATTTCAGCTTTTAGCATCACATAGTCTTTTGCTTGGTTAGGCTCTAGGTCATAGTAAGCTTTCTGCGATTCACCAGTTAACAGAGGAGCCACCAGTCCAGCCCACTGCTCCTCAGGCCACTTTTCTCTTTCAGCGGTCCTTTCAAATGTGGTCAAAAATACCTCTGGATCATCCTCTCCAGTCATTTTTGTCAATAAACGACTCACCCCAAAGGACGCGGTATTAGTGGGACGGCTTTCCTCACTGGTCTGCGGACGTTGCTGCATTACTGCTTCCATCTGTTGTTGTAGTCTCTGCTCTTGCTTCTGCAACAGGTCTATGAAGCGGGCCTCAGATTGCTGCTGGGCTCGTTGCTGAGCCTCCAGACTCTGTTGCAAAGTTGCGTTTGTCTGCTGCTGGGCTGCAAGGCTCTTTTGCAAACCTGCATTTGTCTGCTGTTGATTGGCATTTGCTAGAGCCAGCTGCTTCAGTATCTCCTCCATGCTGGCTTAAAAAAAAACTGCCACTGGTTCTCCACCAACTGTGAGGGGGTTAGCTCGGCAGCGGGTGTGTGTGACCCCCGGGATGGGCTCCCCACACAAAACAGGCCCAGCAAACGGAGGTTGTGGTTTTCAAAATCAAAAAAGGTGCGGTTTATTTTCTATTTACAGTGACCAAACACAGCAAAGCAAAAGAAACATAACCAAAATAAATCCTGGTCAAGTTGACCTCTGACTAAACATACAGGTTTCCTAACTAACAACTGGGATCAGCCTAGTGCTGTCCTAGTCCCTAAGTCCCTGGTTTTAAATGTCCAAGCAAATAGCCACACAGGCTTTGTCTCACCGCACAGGGGTTCACTCTCCCTAGACAGTCCACACAGGTCTGGTTCCAGGCATGAGCTAACATCTAATGAAGCTGGGAGTTCTTATAGAGGCCTAAATGAGCTGACAAGCTTCAGCTGGTCTCATCAACTCCCTGTCTGCACGACGCCCAGCCCTCTCCCTAGAGGTATGAGTCATCCATGAGCCCACTAGCCTTATACAACTCTCCACCTAGTTGTATAAGTCGGCGTAAAGCCTGAATCTGGGCGAAATATATCTACCCCCCTGGATGCAACCAGGTGACTTTACCTTCCTGCTGTCACAATATATATATATATACATCCCAGCTTTGTGCAGCTACATCTCACTGCAGGCCATTAAATGTGTACCTATTCTAATACATCCAATACAGTATGTCTGGAAGGCCAACAAGGAGAGACAGACACTCACAGGCCACTAAAAGAGTGCAAGCAGGCTCTGTGTCTAGAAGCAACAGTGCTGGTTGTAGACACGGTGCATCCTCAGCACGTGGCCGCGGGGCACGCTTGTCCTTTTTTCCGGCAGCTTGCCGTGTTGAGCCACAACATGCAGAAGAGTTGGTAGAGTGGATGACCAAGCCGTCCTCATCCTCCTCATCCTCTGTCACCCAGGCTCAAAGTACCTTGGCTGCCAATGCAGGTGCCAAAGCGGCTTTTTCCATCGGCTCGAGGTCATCATCAGTTACTCCTTCCCTAGCCCCACCATCATGCATGGAGGAGTCCCCCGAACTGTTCGACCAAAGTGTCGGGTACATGCTGCAGGAATATATGCAGCGTTTTGAAGGCTCTGTTGATGGTACCCAGCTTGAGAAAGGCAGTAACGTGAGCCCAGAGAGAGGGGGTGCCCAAGAAGGACAACAAACTGGCAGTCATTTTCCCCCAGCTGCAGCATACTGCCAGGTTTGCTCCAGTGACGGGGAGGGAGGGGATGATGAGGTCACTGACTTCACGTGGGTGCCTGATAAGAGAGAGGAGGAGGAGGCACATCTCCAACGAGGCAGGATGCCCTCCAGGGGCCAGATTAAGGGCAGCCAACCGACTGCATCACACCGCAGAGCTCCACATGTGCAGGGCGCTGCTGACTCCGCGTATTTTTCCAAAAGTGTGGGCCTTTTTTCAGACATGTGCAGCAGATCGCACCGTTGCTATTCGCAACATATGTCTGAAGCGTATCAAGCGTGGCCAAAACACCAGCCGCTTGGGCACCACATGCTTGACCAGACATATGTCGACCTGCCATACAGTCCGTTGGCAAGCGTACATTGCTAGCACTCCAACTGCTGCCTTTTCAGCTGGTAGACTCTGCCCCCTTTCGTGAGTTTGTGGAATGTGTGGTACCTCAGTGGCAGGTTCCCAAACGCCACTTTTTTTCACGGAAGGCGATTCTGGCTCTCTACCAGCATGTGGAAGGCAATGTCTTGGCCTCGCTGGACAGGGCGGTCAGCGGTAAGGTGCATATTACCACTGACTCATTGTCCAGCAGGCATGGACAGGGACATTACCTATCTTTCACGGCGCACTGGAAGTACTCTGCTGGCAGCTGGGAAGGATGCAGGACAGGGTGCAGTAGTGTTGGAGGTTGTTCCGCCACCACGCCTCCAAAATGCTACTAGTGGTGATTCTGACACACCTCTCTCCTCTACCCCCTCCTCTTCTTCTTCCTCCATGGCCTCTTCATCTGTTGATTTGTCCTCGGAACCAGCGGTGCTCCGTAGACGTTCAAGGGGCTACGCAAGCACGTAGGCAAAAAGATGCCATGCGGTGCTTGAGCTGGTGTGCTTGGGGGACAGGAGCCACACTGGGGCAGAGGTTCTGTCAGCTCTGCAGGGGCAGGCTCAGAGGTGGTTGATGCTAGGGGCAAGATCAGACTTGGACACCTTTCCCACCGAAAATACTCTGGGTTACTGGGTCTTGAGGATGGATTACTGGCCAGAGCTTGCAGAGTATGCAATTGAGCTACTGGCCTGTCCTGCATCCAGCGTTCTTTCAGAACGCACATTCAGTGCTGCTGGAGGCTTTATAACCGACCACAGGGTTCGCCTGTCCACCGACTCGGCCGATCGGGTGACCTTTATAAAAATGAATCACCTGATGCTGATGTAACCGAATAATTTTTTTAGGAATGTGAGATCCCTTCAAGACTGCATATGCTTATGCTGAGTGACTATCCTGTTATGCTGAGTGACTATCCTCTTCCTCCTCAATGTTCATGTTGATAGCTTGTAAGAAAATTTTTGGTTTTGGGCACCGCCACCAGTGGCTAAGGCCCAATTTTTCTGCCCCTGTTTAACAGGGGCGTGTAATTACAATTCTTGCTGTAATACTTTGCAGCAGGGCTCATTCCTGCGCTCCAACTAGAGTATCTGTGAGGGGTTGCAGTGTTGTGGCACCAGCACCAGTGCCTAAGGCCCATTTTTTCTGCCCCTGTTCAACAGGGGCATGTAATTACAATTCTTGATCTAATATTTCCCAGCAGGGCCCGTTCCTGCACCCACCAAGAGTAACTGTGAGGGCTTACAGTGTTGTGGCAACACCAAAACCTAAGGCACAAATTTCTGCAGAGTATATAGGGCAGGCACCTATATTCAAACATCCGACTTACAAACGACTCCTATTTACAAATGGAGGGAGACAACAGGAAGTGAGAGGAAATCTTCCCCTGGGAAGGGAAATTCTCTCTAGTAAGAGTTAATATGGGAAAAAAAAGTGTCTCCACTGATGCTTTATTACCAATCCTTTATCACCAATCCTTAGTCATACTAAGTAAGAACACCGATCTCTCTCTCCTCCGAATCAGTCCCATCCCCCCCACAGTTAGAACACACCTAGGGAACACAGTTAACCCCTTGATCTCCCTAGTGTTAACCCCTTCTCTGTCAGTGACATTTATACAGTAATCAGTGCATTTTTATAGCACTGATCACTGTATAATTGTCAGTGGTCCCAAAAATGTGTCAAAAGTGTCCAATTTGTCCGCTGCAATATCACAGTCCCAATAAAAATCACAGATCGCCGCCATTACTAGTAAAAAATAATAATAATAAAAATGCCATAAATCTATCCTATGACGTTGCGCCTTCCGAAGCCACTAGGGGGCCCTATGCGCATGCCCGATGGCCGCGATGGCCGCCTGGCACCCGTGATTGCCCATTAACTGAGCAGGACCGTGGATCTGTGTTTGTAAACACACAGATCCACGTCCTGTCAGGGAGAGGAGACCGATGGTGTGTCCCTTGTACATAGGGACAACCATCGGTCACCTCCCCCAGTCAGTCCCCTCCCCTCACAGTAAGAATCACTCCCAGGGCCAATTTCTGGGCAGGCCGGTCGAACTGGCGTACTCAGAGTTGGAATCTACTATCCGGGTGAAAGACCTGGAAAAACCCGCGTCTCAGATTTATGGATCCCTGCTGGTTGCTGCTATCCCCGAGCTGTCTTCCCTCCGCAGGAAATGGGTGGAGGACATACCGGGGCTGGACGCGGACGACTGGAGGGAGGTTTGGGATTATCCCTTCTCCCCTCTGATCTCAGCAAGGGACAAATTAGTTCAATATAAAATTGTCCACAGGGCTCACTACACACCTCACAGGCTGCACCAGATGTCACCGGAGCATTCTTCGGAGTGCTGGCGCTGCTCCTACCGGCCAGGGGGTTTCTTCCATATTTTCTGGGCTTGCCCAGCAATTGTACAGTATTGGAGTGAAGTGATACGGGTGATCAATAAAGCCACCGGGACTTGCGTCCCATGCGAGCCCATACACTGTTTGCTAGGACTGGTTGACCAACTGCCAATACTCAGAGCCAGGAAAACACTCATATCCCTGTTGTTGTATTATGCACGCAAAGCCATTACAATGAATTGGAAAAAATCGTCTCCCCCCTCTGTTAAATTTTGGAAAAACTTAATTAATGCCAGTTTGCCCCTATATAGAGCCACGTACTTGTCTAGAGGTTGTCCGCACAAATTTGAAAAGGTATGGAACTGTTGGTTAGATGACAGAAGCACGGCAAGTGATACAGTGACCACGGTTTAGATTTATATTGTATCTTCGAAATATCGATTATTAACCCCAAAAAAAAATGTCTTCAGGCTACCTTCCTCTAACAATAACATTTTGAAGCATGATGTATATTGAATGAACCCTCTCCCCAAGCTTGGGGTTGTAGTATAGAATAAGTTAAGTTTTTTTTTTGTTATTTGTCGCCCTGTGACGGTCTGATGCCGAAACAGGGTAATGGCCCCTGCGTGGGCAGCTGTTGTGCCTAGATGTGGGCAAATTGTGTGTATGTTTTATAAAAACTCAATAAAAAAGATTTAAGAAAAAAAAAAAGAATCACTCCCAGGGAACACATTTAAACCCTTGATCGTCCCCTAGTGTTAACCCCTTCCCTGTCAGTCACATTTATACAGTAATCAATGCATTTTTATAGCAGGGATGGCTGTATAAATGTGAATGGTCCCAAAAATGTGTCAAAAGTGTCCGATGTGTCCGCCGCAATATCGCAGCCACGATAAAAATCGCTGATCGCCGCCATTACTAGTAAAAAAAAAAAAAATGCTATAAATCTATCCCCTATTTTGTAGCTGCTATAACTTTTGTGCAAACCAATCAATATACGCTTATTTTGATTTTTTTTTTGCCAAAAATATCTAGAAGAATACATATCGGCCTAAAATGAGGAAAAAAATTGTGTTTTTTTTTATTTGGGATATTTATTATAGCAAAAAGTAAAAGATATTGGGGGTTATTTACTAAAGGCAAATTACAAGTGCAAACTACAAGTGCAAAGTGCACCTGAAATTGCACTGAAAGTGCACTTGGAAGTGCAGTTGCTGTAGATCCGAGGGGGACATGCAGGGAAAATAAAAAACAGCTTTGTGTTGTTTTTTTTTAATTGTCGCTTTTTTTTTTTTATAGCGCAACAGGTGATCAAATACCACCAAAAGAAAGCTCTATTTGTGGGGAAAAAAGGACGTGTTTGGGTACAGCGTCGCACAACCGCGCAATTGTCAGTTAAAGCAATGCAGTGCCGTATCGCAAAAAGCGGCCTGGTCACTGAGCAGTCAAATCTTATGGGGATGAAGTGGTTAATAAGTTACTCCAAGGTTACCCAGCAGAAATGCCCAGCAAAATGCCAATTATCAGCAATACACTATTATTAACGGATTTATTAAGTAATGCTTACTATATTTCTCACCACTAATAGCTGTATTAGGGAAGATGCACATCATTGGCAGTAACACCTATTTGTATTAGCACATCAATAATAATGTCTGTTAAGAGGCCAATTCGGCAGAAAATCCAATGCAATATAGCAATGATGATGCTTAATATTGTGCACATCATTAGCCGTAATGGTCAATAAGATGTAATAAAATAGCCTTGTTATATCTGTGGCAATGCCAAGTAAGATGCCTGCTGCCAAGTAAAATTAACATAGGGTGCCGCCTCAGTCCTGTGGTTATGTAAAGGGTTTTTGGCAGTCAGAGATAAGCCTGTAATATCAGATTTCAGAAGTAGGTTATAATGATGATGAAACCTGCAATTATAGATTTCAACTAAATTAGCAAAGGATCTGGGGAAATACAGTATACTTATGTGTCATTACACGAATGGGGTCTGAACAGAAGTACACTTTTCAGCCTTCCTAAAAATTTCCTCAAGCTATTTTAGGTTATACATGCAGTACTGAGGAATCCTATTAAGTATTACTGTACATCCAATATGGGTTTAGTGCCTGTCAGGATGATGCGTGACATCCTACAAATGACATTATCTTAATAAAGCGAGACTCAGACACGGTAACAATGTACAAGGAAAAGGCACATTAGTACATAAAGGTCACAATACACCCATGATTCTTTCATTTAATATTGTGCATCTGTTAATTAAGCAGGATGAAATATAGATGCTCAAATGCAATATAAATCCTGTTTTTTTTTATCAAAGACAGGTATTCCTTCATGAGTTGCGAGTAACACAGAACAATTTAACATACAATAAATTGGTATTTTCTGTGTGTCTGTTACTTTCACATAAGCCAGATAACTAGAGCTGTGAGCTATTTGAGACAGGCAATAGATGCTTGTCATACATAAACGCATTGCTCTTCTGTGTTTTTACTGGAAACTTGAAAGACTCACATTGCCTTCTAGTGGTCTTTGTCTGTATATGCACTAGCTTCTTTTCACACTGCGAAATTCAAATGTTTCTTTGATTCTATAGAGAGCAGCATGTTTAAATGACATAAAGATCATCAACTAACCCAATTTAATAACTGGTATTTATACCTTACTCTACACTAAAACATATTTGTGTTTATCTTTTTCCAGATTTGGGGTTTTCAAATACACCATATGCATGCAAACCACTTTGCATCTTGCTGCCCTAGAAACATACGGAGATTGTGGTAAATGTGGCCTTATCTATTGTATGTGCACAATGCATGCTGCTCTCTATTGTTCTGCCATGTTCTGTAATAAATGCTTTTCATAATATAAAGTCGTGATTTGGTGGACAAGTTTTTTTTTTTTTCAATATAGAAATGAATGAATTACCTACCAGCAGGCAGTGGGGCTCAGAGATCATCTTACTAACCAGTGAAAGCATTGCATGAAACATATACAGTAAACCAAATCTACTTGTCAAAACCTGGGGGAAAAAACAACAGAACTTTACCTATAAGGCAAACTGGAGCTTCTTGCTATACTAGACATGTTTCCTCTTTTTTGGTATGTTTTGCTGAGGATATACACATATTGTCAAAAGTATTGGGATGCCTGCCTTTACACACACATGAAATTTATTGGCATCCCAGCCTCAGTCCATAGGGTTCAATATTGAGTTGGCCTACCCTTTGCAGCTATGACAGTCTCTTCTGAGAAAGCTTTCCACAAGGTTTAGGAGTGTGTCTATGTGAATGTTTGACCATTCTTCTAGAAGTGCATTTGTGAGGTCAGGCACTGATGTTGGACAAGAAGGCCTGGCTCGCAGTCTCCGCTCTAATTCATCCCAAAGAAGTTCTATCGGGTTGAGGTCAGGACTCTGTGCAGGCCAGTCAAGTTCCTATACCCCAAACTCGCTTATCCATGTCTTGGACCTTGCTTTGTTCACTGGTCCAAACCATTTGGTGGAGGGGGATTATTGTGTGGGGTTGTTTTTCAGGGGTTGGCCTTGGCCCCTTAGTTCCAGTAAAGGTAACTCCTAAGTTGTCAGCATACCAAGACATTTTGGACAATTTCAAGCTCCCAATTTTGTGGGAACAGTTTGGGGATGATCCCTTCCTGTTCAAACATTAAATGTGCACCAGTGCACAAAGCAAGGTCCATAAAGACATGGATGAGTGAGTTTGGGGTGGAGGAACGTGACCTCAACCTGATAGAACACTTTTGGGATGAATTAGAGCAGAGACTTCAAGCCAGATCTTCTCGTCCAACAACAGTGCCTGACCTCACAAATGTGCTTCTGAAAGAAGGGTCAAACATTCCCATAGACACACTCCTAAACCGTGAAAGCCTTCCCAGAAGAGTTGAAGCTGCAAAGGGTGGGCTAACTCAATATTGAAATCTACGGACTAAGACTGGGATGCCATTAAAGTTCATGTGCACGTAAAGGCAGGTGTCCCAATGCTTTTGATAATATACTGTACATTCACATCAGTCCCTGCCCTCAAGTAGCTTACAATCTAAGGTCCCTAATTCACATACTAGGGCAAATTTAGACAGGAGCCAATTGACCTACCAGCATGTCATTGGAGTGTAGGAGGAAACCCACACAAGCACACAGAGAACATGCAAACTCCAGGCAGGTCATGCCATGGTTGGGATTCGAACCAAGGACCCCAGGGCTGCCAGGCAGAAGTGCTAACTAGTTAGCCACTGTATTGCCTGGTGGCCTTTTGCCAGCCCAAACAGCCCTAATCCTTTGAGGCATGAAAGCCACTAGACCTCTAAAGGTATGCTGTGGTATCTGGCACCAAACAGATCCTTTAGGTCCTGTAAGTTGCGAGGTGGGGCCTCCATGGATTGGACTTGTTTTCCCAGCACATCGCACAGATGGTTAATTATACTAAGATCTGAAGAATTTGAAGACCATGTCAACATCTCAAACTCATTGTTGTGTTTCTCAAACCATTCTTGAACCATTTTTGCAGTGAAGCAGGGCACAATATCCTGTTAAAGAGGCCACTGCCATCAGGGATTACCATTTCTAAGAAGGGGTGTACTTGGTCAGCAACAATGTTTAGGTAGGTGATATGTGTCAAGTAACATCCAAATGAATGGCAGGACCCAAGGTTTCCCAGTAGAACATTGCCTAAAACATCACACTGCCTCCATCGGCTTGACTTCTTGCCATTCTGCATCTTGGTGCTATCTCTTCCCCAGGTAAGCGATGCACATGCACCCGGCCATCTACATGATGTAAAAGAAAAGATGATTCATCAGACCAGGCCACCTTCTTCCGTTGCTCTGTGAACTGGTTCTGATGCTCACATTGTGTATGTTCCTGTATGTATACGTTCCTTTGGCTGTGGACACAGGTAAGCTTGGGCACTCTGACCAGTTTGTGGCTATGCAGCCCCATACACAATAAACCGGGATGACAATTTTTTCAGATTTCAAACATCAACTGTTGTTTACTTGCTGCCTAATTAGGGTGCCCACATGTCCCGGATTGCCATTCCCGTAATTAGCAGGTCTGTCCCAGGTCCCAGGCACCTTCATTCCGGGACAATACAGTGTCCCAGAATAGAATTGACAGAGCAAGCAAACCCTGCCATAGCGCTGGCGCTCGCTCTGCCTCCAGCTCCACCTGAGACTGGCCACTGGTTGCTAGAGCGTCTTCCAACCAGTGACCTCACAGCTGTGACTCTGACCAGCATGCAAAGCGGAGGAGGAGTTAACTTTCCTCCTCCGCGCCGCTCTCCACCATGCCGGACGAGGCTGTCAGCAGAGGAAGCCCCAAAGACACAACTCCATTGGCTCTGCTCCTGGATGTCTCGTCTCCCACTCTCCCTGCCTCAGCCTCATACCGCAGAGCAGACCGAAGCCGCCTCCCCCTCCTTGGCTATTTACAAGCACACAGGAGACGGGGGCAGACTCAGAAGAACACCGCTGTGCATTCCTGGCGCTGATCTGGGGTCTGTTCAGTTTATAATATATGTATGTAGATGGACAGAGGAGGGGGACATGGGGGGTCTATACTGAGGGGGGGTCAGTACTGTGGTGGGGTCTGTACTTAGTGGGGGGTCTATAATGGGGGAGGGTAGTCAGTACTGAAGGGGGTCTACTGAGGGAGGGGGTCTATACTTAGTCAGGGGGGTCTATACTGATGGAGAAGGGGTCTGTATTTAGTGGGGGGGGTCTATACTGAGGGGGGAAGTCTGTACTGAGGGAGGGGGTCTATAGTTATTTGAGAGGGAAGTCTGTACTGAGGGAGGGGGACTATAGTTAGTGGAAGGGGTCCATACTGAGGGAGGGGGCCTATACTTAGTGGAGAGGGGGGTCCGTACTGAGGGAGGGGGACTATAGTTAGTAGAGGGGGGTCCGTACTGAGGGAGGGGGTCTATAGTTAGTAGAGAGGGGTCCGTACTGAGGGAGGGGGTCTATAGTTAGTGGAGGAGGGTCCTTACTGAGGGAGGGGGTCTATAGTTAGTGTAGGGGAGTCCGTACTGAGGGAGGGGGTCTATAGTTAGTTGAGGGGGCCTATACTTAGTGGAGAGGGGGGTCCGTACTGAGAGAGGGGGTCTATACTTAGTGGAGAGAGGGACGGACTGAGAGAGGGGGTCTATAGTTAGTAGAGGGGGGTCCGTACTGAGGAAGGGGGTCTATAGTTAGTAGAGGGGGGTCCATACTGAGGGAAGGGGGTATGTACTAAGGGCTAAAACCAGCCATTTACCCGACAAATCACACGCCGCCAAAATTGTCCCTGAATGGCAGTTTGGAAATGTGGTCACCCTATGCCTAATATGCCACCCACTTTAAGATGCCAATATAATGAGATAATCAATATTATTCACTTAGGCTACTTTCACACTGAGGCACTGGGTGCGCTGGCGGTATAGCGGCGCTATTTTTAGCGCCGCTATACCATTTTTTTTGCCGCGATTTGCGGGCGCTACCGGGGGTATTTTAACCCCCGCTAGCGGCCGAAAAAGGGTTAAAAACGCCCGCAATAACGCCTCTTTGAGGCGTTTTGCGGGCGTATTAGAGGCGCTACCCCATTGATTTCAATGGGCAGGGGCGCTATAGGAGCGCTATTTTTAGCGCTCCTATTGCGCCTCAAAGATGTGGCTTGCAGGAGTTTTTTGAGCCTCCTGCAAGCGCAACGCTCCAGTGTGAAAGCCCTCGGGCTTTCACATTGGATAGTATTGAGAGGCTTTTTTGGGGCGCATTGCAGGCGCTATTTAGAGCGCAATAGCGCCTGCAAAGCGCCTCAGTGTGAAAGGGGCCTAAACCTATTAGTGATCATAAAGTTTTGGCTGATCGTGTACTGTATATTTTTTTTTTTTTTTTTTATCTAAACACATACGGCACTGTGGGTACAAAGTGTGCCGTGGTGCAAAACCAAAAAATAGCTTTACAGAAGAATCGGGCAGATTACGAAGGACTTTTTTCATGGGAAAAACCGATCGTGTGTGGGCCCCATCTGACTTTTTTCCATCGGTGTTAAAAAATGTAACATGTTTTAAATTTTTTCCGATGGAAAAAAAAACCATAGGAAATTCCGATCGTCTGTGTGGAACTCCAACGGAGAAAAAAAACACGCATGCTCAGAATAGAGTCGACGCATGCTCAGAAGCATTGAACTTCATTTTTCTCGGCTCGTCTGAGTGTTTTACGTCACGCGTTTTGGACGGTCGGAATTTTGTCTGATGGTGTGTAAGCAAGACTGATGAAAGTCAGCTTCATCGGAATTCTGACGGAAAATTCCATCGGATTTTATTCCATCAGAAATCCGATCGTGTGTACAGGGCATAAAAGGTGTTTGGTCCTGCCTATAAAGCTTATTTGAATTGATTTGGAGTGAATTGAATTGAATTGTATGGTGACTGCTGAATTGTAAATTTGTTTTTTCAACAGTATGCTTGCTCAGAATCTAGGCTTGCATGTAATGGCTTGTTCTGTACGGTAAACTAAACAGGTTGTTGCAGTTTATATCATATAATAAGCGTTTCTTGCTCTGTTGGTTGCTCTATTGGCACCCTGTCCTATAATTTTATTTAACCATTATAACCTAAAATTTAAGGAAAAAACATTTTTACTAATTCTGTTACCCATAAAAAAAGTAATGTTCCCATTTATTTTCCACTCTGTATTTACAGTATAAATAATTGCAGGCCTCATTTTTCTGCATGCTATGGAATGAACATAATAATGTTAGTACAGGGTATGCAGATTGCTAAGGAAGGAGGAATATCAATGCTCCGGCTATAAGTAATTTTTGTAACAAAGTATTGCATATACTGTACTGCATGATGTAAAAATCACCTTACATTACTTTTGAAATACTGTGGGTTTCCAAATATTAATCTTAGTTACATAGTCAGTCAGGTTGAAAAAAGACACAAGTCCATCTAGTTCAACCAAAAAAAAAAAAAAAAAAATCATATAATCCCATATACACAATACTTGGTCCAGGGGAAGGCGAAAAACCCTAGCAAAGCATGCTCAAATTTGCTATATCAGGGGAAAAAATTCCTTCCTGATCCCTCGAGAGGCAATCCAATTTTCCCTGGATCAACTTTACCTATAAATGTCAGTACCCAGTTATATTATGTGCATTTAGGAAAAAATCCAGGTGTTTTTTAAAGCAATCTACTGAGCTTGCCAGAACCTCCTCTGGAGGGAGTGTATTCCACATTTTCACAGTTCTTACTGTGAAGAAGCCTTTCCGCATTTGGAGATGAAATCTTTTTTTCCTCTAGATGTAAAGAGTCTCCCCTTGCCCTTTGTGATGACCTTAAAGCAGGGGTCTCAAACCTGCGGCCCTCCAGCTGTTGCGGAACTACAAGTCCCATCATGCCTCTGCCTATGGGAGTCATGCTTGTAACAGTTTAGCCTTGCAATGCCTCATGGGAATTGTAGTTCTACAACAGCTGGAGGGCCACCAGTTTGAGACCCCTGCCTTAAAGTGAATAACTCAACACCAAGTGGATCACTTATGTATTTTCACATGTTGATCATATTCCCCCTTAACCACCTCGCGCCCGCCGTACGAGAATATACGGCCGCAAGGTGGTTGTCAAATGCCGGGAGGCCGTTAATATACGGCCTCCGCTATTTGCCCACTGGGGGGTGCGCGAGCGCCGCCGGCGGCACGCGCGCGCGCCCGGCGCATCACAGATGCCGATGCGCGTGCCTGGCGGCCGCGATGTCCGCCAGGCACCCCCGATCGGCGGTTACAGAGACAAGGACATGGATCTCTGTGTGTAAACACACAGATCCATGTCCTGTCAGGGAGAGGGGACCGATGCTGTGTCCCTTGTACATAGGGACACAGATCGGTCACCTCCCCCAGTCAGTCCCCTCCCCCCACAGTAACAATCACACATAGGGAACACATTTAACCCCTTCCTCGCCCCCTAGTGTTAACCCCTTCCCTGCCAGTCACATTTATACAGTAATCAGTGCATATTTATAGCACTGATCGCTGCATAAATGTGAATGGTCCCAAATTAGTGTCAAAAGTGTCCGATGTGTCCGCCATAATGTCGCAGTCACGAAAAAAATCACTGATCGCCGCCATTACTAATAAAAAAAATATATATATAAAAATGCCATAAAACTACCCCCTATTTTGTAAACGCTATAACTTTTGCGCAAACCAATCAATAAACGCTGATTGCGATTTTTTTTTACCAAAAATATGTAGAAGAATACGTATCGGCCTAAACTGAGGAAAAAAATATATATATAAAAAAAATTGGGATATTTATTATAGCAAAAATCTAAAAATATTGCTTTTTTTTCAAAATTGTCGCTCTATTTTTGTTTATAGCGCAAAAAATAAAAACCGCCGAGGTGATCAAATACCACCAAAAGAAAGCTCTATTTGTGCGAAAAAAAGGACGTCAATTTTGTTTGGGAGCCACGTCGCACGACCGCGCAATTGTCATTCAGAGCGTGACAGTGCTGAAAGCTGAAATTTCGCCTGGGCAGGAAGGGGGTTATGTGCCCAGTAAGGAAGGGGTTAATCTCCTCTTCCCAAGTTCAGTTCCTCTAATCTTTCCTCATAGCTGAGCTCCTCCATGCCTCTTATCAGTTTGGTTGCCCTTCTCTGCACTTTCTCCAGTATCCTTTTTGAGAACTGGTGCCCAGAACTTCATATTCCAGATGAGGTCTTACTAATGATTTGTACAGGGGCATAATGATATCTCTCGCTCTGAAGTCCATACCTCTTTTAATGCAAGAATCTGTAAAAATAGCTTCTGCCAACTTTGATGTACTGTAGATTATGTGATAGCTGCTGCCAGATTAAATTTGTGTAACATGAACAAGAGTATAGCAAAACGTGGGTGCCACTCAGGTAAGAGGTAAAGTCCAGGCTAAAGCATTATAAATGCTGGCTGGAAAGGATGCTCATTCAGGCTCCAAGGTGCAGTAATGTCAAGAAGGAAGATCGGGATCCATAAGCCACACATCAGATGGCAGACCTGTGTGGAGAGGTAAATGGCAGCCTCAGCCTGGGCTCGGGCCAGGCCACGCTCACAAAACATTTTGCTCTCAGAACTTTATCATGGGGTTGGGAGTTGAAAGCATCATTGGCTGTTAGGTGATTAAAAGATAGATGACACAAATGAATATGTGACAAGACAAATGAATATGTGGGTGGATCAGTCAGAATGTCCAAAGTTGAAAAGCCTCTACTTATGGTGAACATAGAGAATGAATAAACTTGAAGCTTTAAAAAAAAATCAATATGATCAATCAAAATGTCCCTATAGTGAAAATGTACCTATGTGTGTCAATCTAGTGAAGCCAATTAAAACCATTTTAATTTGTAGAGACCCTACTTCTCCCTACAAGGAACAACTAAATTTAGTTGTTAGTGAGGCTGTATCCATAGGGATTTTGACAGTTTCTGAGGCAAAGAAAAATGTACCCTTCCATCCAGTAGTGCCTACCTTCCATCATCTTCCGAAGACACATAAAACTGAAGTTTCACCCTTAAGTAGAATTTTTGTTCTTTGGGTGAACCACTTGGAAACCTGATGGATACTTTGTTACAGGCCTTGGTTAACAGAATACCTTCTCACCTATGTACTGCTTGTAGATATGAGAAAGTATGGGCAGGTGGGAAGGGTTTTCTTCCAGAGATTAGTGCCCAGCTTGTGGGGAGGGTAGTGGTCCCTGTCAGGGGCCTGGGCTTCTACAGCCTGATGGACATGTGATCGAGTACGATGGATATCAAGGAGCGCCTGGTGTCCAGTAGACAGCGGGTATAAAAAAGTTTTATTAAGAGTAACAACAGTAAGATAAAGCCAACGTGTTTTGGGGGAACAAGGGATCCCCCTTCCTGAATGCTAGTAGGGAAGAATTCTGATTAGGTCTGCCAGTGACGCATGGATTGGACAGATTGGTATCCAAGTGCTGGCTGTAACTTCAGAGGCAGCATCCTTCTCAACTACGTGACACCAAACACACTATGCAGGTATTTGAAGGCTTATGCTGGAAAAAGATCATGAAATGTTTGATTTGTGATGTTAAATCCTTATACTTTAGCATACCTCATGATTTGAGTCTCACTCAAACACCATTTGGATCTTTACACCAAATATTCTCCCAAATAAAATGGTTAATTTTGCAAGAGGTGCCTTTCCTTTTACATCATAACTATTTTATTTTTGAGTAGTCAGCCTCTACTCTTAGCTCTTCCTTTTTTTCCCTATGACGTTTTAGATTGCTTCCTTATAATTCACTCCTCTTTCATTACATTATCTTTCCATATATATACTAGTGATGACTATCATAGTATATGATTGAGTAATTTATCTATCAGTACATAATGACAGATATATACATTATCCATAATAGATTAAACTGAGTGATATTCTTATCTTTCATTCTATTGAGCACATAGGGGGTTATTAGATACTTGCAGTGCACTTGTAGTGCAAAGTGGACTTCCTTTCATAAATAACCCCCATAGTGTATATATATTTTGTTTTTAAATTACATTTTTTTCTTTAGAAATGTAATTTTGCTGTGGCACCGTTCTATACATTGCACAGGTGCGCCACTTTACAGGCAGACTAAGGGGACCCCCAGGAATGATATTTAAAGGAATATTTAATTCTTATTGTTTCACTTTAAGCATTAATAAAATCACTGCTCCTAAGAAAACGGTTGTTTAATAAACTTTTTTTTGCATTTATACATGTCCCCTGGGGCAGTACCCGGGTCCCCATACACTTTTTACGGCAATACACTTTTTATGGCAATAACTTGCATATACAGTAAGCCTTTAAAATTAGCATTTTCGATTTTTCATGTTCGTGTCCCATAGACTTTAATAGGGTTTGCATGTACGCTAGAACTTTTTGCCTGTTTGTGGTGTTCTGGTGCGAACCGAACCGGGGGGTGTTCGAACCATCCCTAAGGCCTCGTACACACGATCAGTTTTCCTGACAAGAAAAGTACGATGTGAGCTTTTTGTCAGGAATTCCGACCGTGTGTATGCTCCATCACACTTTTTCTGTCAGTTTTCCTGCCAAGAAAAGATTGAGAGCAGGATCTCAATTTTCGTGACAGGAAAATTTCCTATCGCAAATCGCGTTCGTCTGTATGCAATTACGACGCAAAAAAAAACACGCATGCTCAGAATCAAGCAGAAGAGCCGAACTGCCTATTGAACTTCATTGATCTGGGCTTGTCGTACGTGTTGTACGTCACTGCATTCTTGACGTTCGGAATTTCAGCCAAGATTTGAGTGACCGTGTGTATGCAAGACAATTTTGAGCAGTTTTCCTGTAGGAAAAACTGATCGTGTGTACTGGGCATAATAGATAGATGATCTAGATTTGAATGTGATGGAATGTAATTTCTAATAATGCTACCCAAATGAACTTCACTCCAACATCATGTGCATCACGGGCTGAGGTTAATCCTTCACTATAGGTACCGAATAGTAAGATCTCTTGTTACATGGAGGCCATACGCACCTGTTCCACAATCATAGGTAAATAGGTAGCTGTCAATGGATTGTCCACAATTAGGATTGGTCAGTCACTTCAAGATTTTCAATATTCAATATATCCCAAAAGAAAATAAACCCTACATAGTATAGTACTGTAAAATGATCTGGAATTATTAAGCACCACAGTATACTCACAGAGCAGCAGAAAAGAGAAATCACATTGTATCCAGTTGTACAGTGTGAATGTGTGATGACGTCAGATCATGTGCCCTACCCTACATGTTCCATCACAATTGACATGTTTATGGGAACCAGGAAGCAGGTGACTATTTAGTCACTAATTAGTAAGGCTCCACACTGTGGCACTGCTAGAATATCAATGGTATTTAGCACCACTTGGATTTCATTGTAAGAGTCACATGGCTCACAGTATGTGTTTTTTGGGGATGTATTTAATTGGCATGAGTGGGTAAAAGATATATGGTTAAAGCCTATTAATAGAAAGCCTTAAATCGGAGTTCTACCCGTTTTTTAGTTAATTAAAAGTCAGCAGCTACAAAAAGTGTAGCTGCTGACTTTTAATAAACAAAAGGCCCGTAGACGGGGTGTATCTGGATTTTTCAAACGCATTTGACACAGTTCCCCATAAACATTTACTGTACAAAATATGATTCGTTGGCTGGACCATAGGGTGAGTACATAGATTGAAAACTGGCTACAAGGGCGGGTTCAGAGGGTGGTGATAAATGGGGAGTAATCGGAATGGTCAGGGGTGGGTAGTAGGGTCCCCCAAGGTTCTGTGCTGGGACCAATCCTATTTAATTTGTTCATAAACGACCTGCAGGATGGGGTAAACAGATCAATCTCTGTATTTGCGGACGATACTAAGCTAAGCAGGTCAATAACTTCTCCGCAGGATGTGGAAACCTTGCAAAAAAATCTGAATAAATTAATGGGGTGGGCAATTACATGGCAAATGAGGTTCAATGTAGAAAAATTTAAAATAATGCATTTGGGTGGAAAAAATATGAATGCAATCTATACACTGGGGGGAGTACCTCTGGGGGAATCTAGGATGGAAAAGGACCTGGGGGTCCTAGTAGAAGATAGGCTCAGCAATGGCATGCAATGCCAAGCTGCTGCTAACAAAGCAAACAGAATATTGGCATGCATTAAAAAGGGGATTAACTCCAGAGAAAAAAATACAATTCTTCTGCTCTACAAGACTATGGTCCGGCCACACCTGGAGTAGGCTGTCCAGTTCTGGGCACCAGTCCTCAGGAAATGGAGAGAGTACAAAGAAGGGCAACAAAGCTAATAAAGGGTCTGGAGGATATTAGTTATGAGGAAAGGTTGTGAGCACTGAACTTATTCTCTCTGGAGAAGAGACGCATGAGAGGGGATATGATTTCAATTTACAAATACCATACTGGTGACCACACAATAGGGATAAAACTTTTTCCTGGAAGGGAGTTTAACAAGACACGTGGCCACTCATTAAAATTAGAAGAAAAGAGGTTTAACCTTAAACTACGTAGAGGTTTCTTTACTTTAAGAGCGGCAATGATGTGGAATTCCCTTCCACAGGCGGTGGTCTCAGCGTGGGGGCATTGATGGTTTCAATAAACTATTAGATAGGCACCTGAATGACCACAACATACAGGGATATACAAGGTAATACTGACATATAATCACACACATAGGTTGGGCTTGATGGACTTGTGTCTTTTTTCAACCTCACCTACTATATAACTATGACACTTACCTGTCCCACGGTCCAGCAAAGAGGGCGCCGGAGCCTCGCTCCTCTCCACGATGCCGTCATATCAACTGTGGGCACCCGGCCTGGCGCGCACTGCGCATGTGCGAGTCGCGCTGCACTTTGCCCGGCAATCTTCTGGGACCTGTGACCTGTCCCAGAAGATTGCTGGCACGGAGGGGCCGCCTAGGGTGAGATGAGAAGTCGCCTAGGCGGCCAAAAAGAGGAAGGAGGAAGTGGGACAGGAAGTCCCACTAAAAAGAAGGTACCCACTCCCCCCCCCAAAAAAAATGACATGCCAAATGCGGCATGTAAGGGGGCGAGGAGTGCTTAAAGCAGAAGTTCCACTTTTGGGTGGAACTCCGCTTTAAGGTATAGGGTAGCTTTCGTGCTGTAATATCCACCACAAATTTCGAGCCATGCTATGAGTTGTATACATATTGGGGGTTTGTCTACAACAAAACCATTTACATTTTTGGACATAAATTAAAACCATGAATTTTCTAAAATATTTGTATGATGCCTTAAAGTTCCAAATCTTTTAATTCCTAATTATTAGCAGATATGGCACTAGCTCCACCACCATATACTGTATAGTTTACAGTATGTTGTTAATTTTGTGTACATAAATTGGCCAATACATCTCCTAACAGCTGAGTTCTGGAAAATTAGGATTCAATAGTTACCAATGGTAAAGGCTCAAGGTTTTTTTTTTCTTTACTAAGTATTGCTTACTTTTCTGTTATTCCAAAGTTGTTAAAACAGCCTCTGTATCCAAAAGCAATAATCGGGGGTCAAGGTTCATTTGTTCTTTCTGCTGTTATAGTCTATGTATAGTTCTATTGTCCCACAATTCTTCATAATGTCCTTGTACATTGTAAATAATTGATATTAGTAGCCATTTATAAATTATGTAAAAAGTACAAAAGAAACAGAACAAACTTAGTCAGCATTTTAGGGTTTTCACATCTGCCATATTTTTAGAAAGGAAAAAAAAATGTAATTCTAATATAGAAATCTAGTTAAATCAGTATTGCTTAGATTTTAGAACTGAAGTTCATTGGTCCTAGGGGAACCTCCAGTATGCAGTGAAGAATAAAATAGTTTCTGTTAGAAGCTCCTTACTGGCTTTGGCTCACAAAAGACAGACATTTTCTAAAAACTGTGACTTTATCGTTATGCTTGACTTGGCGGCTCAACCAACTGCTTCATCTATCCAGGACTTTTTTTTTTACCTGATTTCTCTGTAAAGGTTCTCAGCCATTAGTATAAGTTTTTCTTTTATCTGATTTGTTTTCATGTTAAACTGAAAGTATTGCAATCTGTCTTATTTTAGATTTAAAGGAAACCTATATAGAAAAAAAACAAGGTATGGTGCTGATTAGCTGATTCTTCATTCATCTGTTCTCAGAGCTCCAACCAGACATGAACAAAACTAAAAGTTTTCATTAGCCTGAAATTTCATCGAAAATCTGTAAAAACCATTTTGTGTAAATGCATTGGGGCCAATGTGTTAGATGCTTTTCAAGTTTCTTGGACCTGTTTTTGTGCAAATAATGATGCTCCATTGGCCTCACTATTTTCTTATTTTCCTAGTTAAACAGACAGACAGCGCAAAAAATAAAAAAAGCCTGTACTTTTACTACATATCAATGGAAAAAATGATACAAAGAACCATTAATAAAAATAACCAAACTACCCTAAAATAGACACACACAAATACACCCTCAAACAATAAGTGAAAAAATAGGAAATAGGAGTTTTTTGTAACCAAATTACACCAAGCAGCTCAAGTAGCAAAATTCAGTTTTTATGATTTGGTAAACATTTCCTAGTTGATGAAATTGATAATTTTGCATCTAAATCAACCACAAAAATTACTTAACTTATCCCTATCCTCCATAAATACCTATTACTTCCTGGTATGGGGCACACGTGTACAGCCTCCCACAAGGAAGTGCCTGAGAAGCTAATTACCAGGTCTGAATGCTGTCATGTGGAGGAGGTGGAGAAGGCTACATGTAAATTTTGATCTTTAGTTAGCAATGTCAGCTTCCATATTTTTATCCCTACATGTTCACCCTAAAGTTATGGGAATGGAAGCTACTATTGCTATTTGTCCAATGCTAACACTGACTTATTCTAATTATAATGCTTAAGACGACCCAACTACCACAAATACATTTTAATAATGTTCATGTTCATAATGTTAGATGACGTGGTGGGAGAAGAACTAGGCCTGGCGTGGAAGATTTCAGGTAAGTTGCGCCCCAATTGCGAGTGAGGAGTCTTTGTGGAGTAAATTGGCCTGCTAATCCTGCCCATGGTGGCTGGATAGATGAGGAAAAGCCAACATATTTCTCTCACAGCCACGGAGCTTCAGGTTCAGGCAGCCACATTTCCATGCAGTGCCCCGCCTCCAACCCTGTGAATTTAATGTCTATAAGGTAAATGGTTACTCTGCAAAGGGGGACTCTTAGCCCCCATTCAAATTGGCGTCAATTGACCGGTCAAATCGTATGTCAAATCTGAGCTTATTGCCGGCAAAAGAAGCATCCCAATCGGTGCAACGCCGACCTTGCGGCACCGCACCAATTTCCAAAAGTAGTTCCTGTACTACTTTTGGCGATTTCAGGGGTGATTTTATTAGACATCTGTGCATGAACTCACACAGATGTCTTTAAAGTTGCCCCCGAAGGTGGACTGAAATGCAGCTTTGAAATCGTGCAAGTTCAGATGAACTCGCACAATTTCAAAGCTGTGTTCAGTGTGAATGAGGGCTTAAGGTGCCCATTGATTTCAGAGGTAAGTTAGATTTGCCATTCAAATATGACAATCCTAAGATACCCTTTCTAAAGTATTTTCTGCCCAAGTCATCCCAATGTGCTTATCTCTCACTTACCTTGTCCATGGCAGCCTTGAGTCTGCACCTCTCTGTTCAAACTTTTAAAAAATGCATTCTGAGCCCTGACTTCCTGTACAGTCATGTAATCATTATTGTTGGGTAAATAGTTCAGCCCGAGCATGAGTTTGGGCCGAACATGCCTCTAGCTGCAGGCATCATTCAGATATCCCCCTTCAAACCCAGGACGTCATATGACGTCCACCCAGGATGGGAGATCCCATCTGTGGACGTCATATTACTATGGCTGGGTAGGGGAGTGGTTAAGGTTTACCTGTAGGTGCTTGCAATATCTCCTTTACCTACATGGTTAAGGAGATATTTGCAGAAAATTGGGCACCTATGTCTATGGCGCATGCGCGCCGTAGACAACGGTGCAGGCGCACTGAGTGCACTTTCCCTTGAATGGGAAACTGCCGGAAAGTGCCGGGAAAGCGCGCATGCATGGGAGTGACGTCATCGCCGCTCCAGCCAGTCACAGCGCCGGAGCGGCGATACCCAGAAGTCACTCCGGGTATCATGGTGGCGGCCGAGGAGAGGAACTAGGGTCGGTGCGGGGGCTTCGATCTAAGGTAAGTAATTGATAATGAGCTAGTATACTAGTCATACTAGCTCATTATGCCTTTGCCTTGCAGCTTTTTTTTTGTTTTGTTTTTTAAAATTTGGGGGTATACAACCGCTTTAAGAAAAGTCTTACAGAAGCGCCAGTGTTGGCTTATGCACACCCACAAAAGCCATACATTTTGCATGTAGATGCCAGCTATGATGGATTAGGAGGAGTCCTACATCAGGAGTACCCAGGGGGACTAAGGCCTGTTGCTTATATTAGTCGCAGTCTAAGCCCAGCAGAAGGAAATTATTCTGTAAACAAACTGGAATTTCTTGCCCTGAAGTGGGCTATTGTTGAAAAGCTGCATGATTACTTGTATGGAGCTCAGTTTGAGGTAAGAACTGACAACAACCCCCTCACTTATGTTTTGACTACAGCTAAGCTGGATGCCACTAGTCATAGGTGGCTTGCTGCCTTATCTAATTACCAATTCACTCTCAAGTACAAGCCAGGGCCCAAAAATATTGGGGCTGATGCTCTCTCTAGGCGTCCTGGGTTGCCAGTGAACTTAGAAGAAAGTGAATAGGAGGAAGTACCTGGGCCTGTTGTGGCTACCTACTGTGCTACAGCGGCTGTACAAGGAGACAATATTGTTTTCTCTGACTTACGAGGTATTGACTCCTTGGGAGCTGGTGAAGAGTGTATCCCAAACATGTATTGCTGCCCCACCGCTTTAGGGGTACCAGAAAACATCCAGCTGCAAGAGAAAGATATGATCCTTCTACAAAAGAGTGATCCAGTAATCAGACATGTTAGAGAACCTGTTTTCTGCAAAGATCCTAATTACATGAGAAAAACCCTACCTGAGCAGAGTACCTCCTATCTTAAAGAATTGGATAAACTCCAAATAATTGATGGACTTTTATACAGGGTACATTTGTTCCATGATCATCCTGGAAGGAGACAGCTAGTGCTCCCTCAAGTCTACAGAAAATCTGTTTTGAGAAGTTTGCATGACCAACATGGACATCTAGGAGTTGAAAAAACTAAGACTAATCCAAGAACGTTTCTTTTGGCCACGAATGAGGGAATCTGTTGTGGACTATTGCCGCCGTTGTGTGAGATGTCTACAAAGGAAAACTTTGGCTACTTGAGCTGCTCCTATGGAACACTTGAAAAGTTCTGGTCCAATGGATTTAGTGTGCATGGACTTTTTGTGTATTGACAATGACAGCAGTGGTGTAGGAAATGTTCTGATTGTGACTGCTCACTGTACTCGATATGCTCAAGCCTATCCCACCAAAGATCAGAAAGCAGTAACTGTAGCTAAAGTGTTGTGGGAGAAGTTTTTTGTTCATTATGGATTGCCAAATCGACTTCACTCTGACCAGGGGCGGGACTTTGAAAGTCGCCTAATTAAAGAGCTGTTAACATTGCTTAACATTGACAAGAGCCGCACCACACCTTATCATCCAGAGGGTGATGCTCTCCCTGAACGTTTCAATCACACCTTGTTGAACATGTTGGGTACCCTCTCTAATGGTGCTAAGCAAACCTGGAGCCGACATGTTGGAGCTATGGTACATGCCTACAATTGTACCAGACATGAGTCAACTGGTTTCTCTCCTTATTTTCTCATGTTTGGGAGAGAAGCCCATCTCCCTATTGACATTCAGTTGGGTGTGTCTACTGATGGAGTGAAAAATAGAAATCACTACCAGTATGTGGAACGACTTAAACAGAGTTAAACAGAAATAAAGATTTGATGGATAGTTTCCAGAAACAAAACTGTAAGATCTCCCAGTCCCAATATAAACTAGAAAGAAAAAAACAAAGAGAGACAGACTCTCACAGAACGGGATTTTGAAGGGAGATACCAGTTTTGTTATAGGTGAGTACACTTGAGACGGTAAATATAGAAAAATATAAATTTATTCATAACATCTTAAAATTACAATAATACAGAATCATAAAAGCTTGGAAACAAAGAACTAGAATGTGCAAGTAGCCGACATGTTTCGCACGGTTGTGCTTCATCAGGGCTTAGCACTTCTCTGTTATTTCATCAAGTCTGTATAAGACATAAGGATTTATAATTAGTGCCAAACAATGATAGAATATTGGTATATATATACATTTGTTGCATAGTACAATTTAAATGCATAGTAACGAACTTACAAAGAAGTTGTAACGTGCTCACCTAGTTCACTCCAAATAGATTGCATGGAAACGCACTCCACTGAACACGTGCATCAAAAACCGACAACCGACCCAAATCCTACTGTAGCTTACCCGGTGGATGCCAGATCCAACAGGATGAAATATGGGGGTTTTGACCATGTAAGTTGACCAAATGTTAATAATGTATGCGGGTCTAGAGCAAAAATAAAAAGAAGGAAAAAACATATGGTAAAAAATATACCACTAAACTACAGGGTCTCTTACTAAATAAATCGAGATAAGTAAGCCCTGGAGCCTGATGTACTTTTGTATAAAGAAAGGACTACAGACTCATATGGTAACAAGAAGGATCAATGCCAAGGGATTTGGAACTATGGATCACCTGATAACAAGTAAATGAGAACAGAATTCCCTCTAAGAACATAGTGTAACTACCACAATATGTCATCGAATGATGACAGGATATGTGATTGAGTAACAAAAGGCAGAGGAAATAGGGGCTATATATATAAGCACAGAGGCTAATAGCATTAAATGTATAGTATGCTGGACAAAGTAATAATTATAGTGGCCAAAGGACAGAATATGCATTTACCATGAAAATGGCCAGCACTGTCCCCACTAATATAGCGGCCAGACCATAATTACAAAAACTAATAAAAAAGTAGATTAATTCAAATATAGCCTCTGTACCTGCTTAGAGTCCCCCTCGTATCAAATGCGGTGCCACAAAGGAGTTCACGTAGCTACCCCTGGTCTGAAATCCTGCGGTCAACGGATGCAGCAAGATGGTGCACGTCCGCTGCCGCCGACTGCACCATCTTAAGTGTACATAGTCACCCGGAAGTGAAGGGTCGATAACGACCCCTGACATCACTTCCGGTCCGAGTGTGCCTGTGCCGCAAATGCGCGAGCGTGATGTGAGTTTAAAAGAGGCCTATCAAATGGCTGAGGAAAATACTGCAAAAATAAATGCTGCCAATAAAAGGCGTTTTGATGCCAAAGTTTGTTACAAAGACTTACAACCTGGTGATAAAGTGCTTCTCTGCAATTTGGGACCTTCAGCCAAACATAAATTAGCTGATCGCTGGCAAAATGAGTTGTTTAAAGTTATAGAAAAACTGCCTAGAATTCCAGTCTACAGGATTCGAGGTCCTGAGGGTCGGATCAAAGCCTGGCACAGGAATCACTTGCTTCCAGTACCACAAGTTGCTACTGCTGATGAGAAGCCACAATCTGATATTGTTACAGATTCTAATGATGTGCCTTGCGCAGAACGTGGAGACCAGAGTGATGACACTGACTGGTTTACACCTCCACCAGAGTCTCCTGTACAGGTTCCTTAACCTATTACTGATCGGGGCCTTCCTCAGAGGGGAGGTCTGAACCTAGCTACTCCTGTTTTTGAACCAACAGCCCAAAACTTTGTGCCTACAGTTCCCAGCATGGTTGGAGCACCAAGTTTTCCCACTAATGCTGTCCCAGAGCTATCTGGACTAATGCCTGAGAGCTTGAGGAGAGGAGATCGTGTTTGACAACCTCCACCAACGTTTACTTATGACACCTTGGGAAGACCCTGCTATGCTGTACAGAACTATGTACAACCTCATGTTCTGATGGACATGATTGCAGCTCATTCTAGACTGGTTATCATGATGCCTATTTGTTACTAACCATATTTCATTTGCAGCTAATCTCTGTAATAGATTTCTTCTGGAGAAGTGGTCTGCAGAAGGCGACAACGATGTTAAATTTTGCTATGTTTTGCCGGGTCGGAAGGATTTTCAGCAGGGGGAGAATGTAGTGATGTGATAATTTCTTTGCCCATTTACCAAGTGTATACTCTTGTTATGCAGTGTTTGTTTGCCCTTTTCCAATATGGTTGCTATGCTCTCTGTCTCACCAAGGATGAGGTCATCAAGAAGAGCAGAGCATGGCAAGGGGTTTTGTGGGTAAGTGGGTGGAGAGATACATGTGGGGAGACAGACATGTGGATAGAACAGAAATGGCTGCTAAGAGAACACAGTAAGTGCTGCTGCTGCTGCAAATTCACCTCACTGAGAAATACATACAGAGACTGTTAATGATTTCATGTTTTTGTTTGGAAAATACTTTATGTTGGATGGTTCACTGAAGCCTCGTACACACGATCGGATATCCTATGGATTCTAATCCGATGGTTTTGTTCATCGGAAATCCGACGAAGCTGACTTCCATCAGTCTTGCCTACACACCATCAGTCAAAAAACCGACCGCACCAAAACAACGCGACGTACAACACGTACGACGGCACTATAAAGGGGAAGTTCAAACCGAATGGCGCCACCCTTTGGGCTGCTTTTGCTGATTTCGTGTTACCGCGTGTTAGTAAAAATTTGGTGATAGCCGATTCGCGCTTTTCAGTCTCCGTGCTTTGCAGATCGTTTCCTGGTGTTCAGTTTGTGCTTGTGGGTTCGTATTTGTTATTCAGTGCGTGCAGTCAGGTCGTTACTGTTTTGCAGTGCCTTCTTGGCCGTTCGTTACTGTTTTTCAGGTCGTTCTTCTCATGTCCCATACACACGATCGTTTTTCATGCCATTTTTAAAACTGACGTTTTTCTCGTCATTTTTTTTCTTGTTTCCTCTCAAGCCTGTCTTGCGTACACACCATCATTTAAAAAAATGTTCAAGCAAAGCGCAGTGACGTACAACACGTACGACGGCACTATAAAGGGGAAGTTCCATTCTAATGACGCCACCCTTCATGTTAGTAAAGTTTGTTGAGCGACGATTCGCGCTTTTCAGCCTCGTGCTTTTCAGTCCGTTACAGCGTGACGAGTGTGCTATCTCCATTACGAACGCTAGTTTTACCAGAACGAGCGCTCCCGTCTCATACTTGATTCTGAGCATGCGCGGTTTTTTTTCACGTCATTAAAGCATACACACTATCGTTTTTCACGTCGTAAAAAAAAAACGACATGAAAAACGACGTGAAAAAAGAGAGCATGTTCGAAATTTTTAATGGCCGTTTTTCACGTCGTTAAAAATGCTCTGGAGCATACACACGATCAGTTTTAATGGCCATTTTTAAAAATGGCATTTTTAATGACATGAAAAACGATCGTGTGTATGGGGCATCAGACTTTGCTGTTCCTCGGTGCGTTCTGTTTGAGTTCGTTCTGACCAGCCGACCGGTTTAAAGCCATGTTTGAAGTACGTTCTCGTCGTAGAGCTCGTGCTGGCTATGGGCTTGGTGTTGCGGTTAACACTGTAACCCGAGTTCAGTCCGTGAACAGGGTGCGGAGGAGTTCATGGACCAAGAATTGGTTGCTCCAGCGGGACCAATTCTCTCATATGTCTCTGCTGCGTGAAATCCATGAGAATAATCCTGATGATTTCAGGAATTATCTCAGGATGACGGACCCCGTTTTTCACCGTCTATCGGATTTGCTGTCCCCCTATATCACGAGGCAGGACACTGTGATGCGCCAGGCCATCACTGCCGAGCAGAGGCTTATTGCCACGTTGAGATACCTGGCGACTGGGAGAAGCTTGCAGGACCTCAAGTTGTCGACAGGCATCTCCCCCCAGGCTCTTGGGATCATTATCCCGGAAACGTGTTCTGCCATCATCCAGGTCCTGCAGAAGGACTATATGAAGGTAAGTTTTCTCCTTTAACATCACATTCTAGTTTTTGAATGTTTGCTAATGTATTGTCTTTCTTTCCTCCTTCCCAAATTACCCTGATTGTAATATGCTGGGAATGTCCCCTTTCTCCCCATGCATGTTTTTACTTATAATGGCTCTTTTTTTGGCCTACATGCCTATTTCCCTTCACTAACCTCTCCAGCATGCTATCCTGGGCCCAAACACACCTAGCCTAGTTTTTTCTTAACAATGTTTTTTGTCAGCGCCATAGTAGTTTTGAACCCCTCCCCCCCCCCTAAAATGTGTCCAAATGTTTTAGTTCACATTCAAGCAGAGTGGTAGAGCCTTTTTTTGGGGGGCACAAAATCAGCTATAACCCCCTCCCCCCCCCCCCTTAGAATATTTTCAAATGGCCCATCAGCGGGGGTAAGTCATCTGATAAGTGGGCCTTCTATTTTTGTGTTTAAATACTCCTTCAAATAATAAATGTTTTACTGATGTTGGCCAACAATGTCTTTGTGTAATCTGCTTGCAATGTAAAGTGCAAAAGTACTAATGTATTCTTTTTGTTTGACTCCACAGTTTCCTTCAACACCACAGGAATGGCAGACTGTGGCTGCCCAATTTGCCCAGTGGTGGGACTTCCCAAACTGCGGAGGGGCAATTGATGGCAAGCACGTCCACATAGTGCCGCCACCCCGTTCGGGGTCATACTATTATAACTATAAAGGTTTTAATAATCTTGTGTTAATGGCGGTGCTGTCGGCACGGTATGAGTTCCTGTATGTGGACGTGGGGAAGAATGGCCGGATGTCCGATGGCGGAGTATTCGCGCAGACGGAGTTCGCTCACCGTCTGCAGTCTGGGGGCCTGGCACTGCCTCCAGATGCAGACAACGTGGATGGACTTCCTTTTGTTTTTATCGCGGATGAAGCATTTGGACTGGGAGCACACCTGATGCGGCAGTTTCCCCAACGCACCCTCACCCCGGAGAGGAGGGTTTTTAATTACCGGCTGGCCAGAGCCCGGAGGGTTGTGGAGAATGCCTTCGGGATAATGGTCAGCCGGTTCCGCCTGTTTCAGACAGATATCCACATGGCGGAATACAAACTAAACCACATAATTTACTGCTGCTGCATATTGCACAATTTCTTGAGACAATACTCTGCAACATATATATCAACATTTGGGCCTGAGGCCAGTCTATCTGAGATGAACATTCTGACCGGCCTGGACACTGCCCGTACTGGCTTGGCCCCCCAAAGTGCCCGTGAAGTACGTGATAAATACGTTGAGTGCTTCACGGGTAGGGGGGCCATCGCAATGCCAGACCATATCTGACCTTTTTTCCCAAAAAAATTAATGAAAAATATATATTTGATAAACTTGTTTTGTCATTATTGCTTTTTTACTTTTTTATTATGTGTCTCCCAGGTTCTTGTAGTGCCAAGTGTATTTGTCTTTAGTAAATAGCCACAATTGTCACAGTAAATATTTTCGGAACTGCTATTGAGCATAGAAAGAACAAGCCACACATTTTTGAGTGTCCAAAATATTTTTTACTAAATACAATGTAGAAACTTTTTGCTCCACATTTTGGAGAATAATAATATTTTTTGCTTTCTTTTGGTTTTGCATAAACATGCATGGGTCAAAATAGCAAACATATCAAAACAATGGAACTTACAAAGTTCAACATGAAAACGATAAACCTGAGATGGGGTGATGTCACCCCTGAACCATCCCAAATTTGAAGATGCACACAGTTTCTTGGTTGCCAAATGGGTCTTTTCAAAGTGAGCCCATAGCTAAAGTCAACATGTGCTATCTGCCATCATAGGGGATCAATGGACGTGCTTTGGGGGTGCAAACCCTTCCTCTCACCTACTTGAGTAGCGAGGAAGAGATTGCACCCCCAAAACAGGGACATAGATATCCTGTGACAGCAGATAGCACATGTTGACACACTGTGTGCATCTTCAAATTTTGGCTGGTGGGAAAACAAGTGCAAATGTTTGTTTCCAAAAAATACAAAATAACAGGGGGGGGGCTTCAGACTATTCGCCCCAAAATATCTATAATGTTTTTATATTTTTGCTCAATCACATTCATCCTATTCCTCATAATGGCCATTTCGCTACTACATTCCATTATTTCTTGAATAAGTATTTTGGCACTAGCACTTGAGAATGGAGGAGTTGGAGTTTCGGACACACCACCACGTTCATCCCCCCAAAAAAAAAGGTATTTAGGAATATGCAGGCCTACATCTGTTTTTACCTTGAAGTTGTGGTGACAGACACTGACCTGTTGTGGTGATAAGCTCCACTTCTCCTTCCTCAACCTCTCCTTCCTCCACCTCCGCTTCCTCCACCTCCGCTTCCTCCACATGCTGATCTTGGGGTGCTTTTGGATCTTGGTTTTCTTTATGTGGTCTGTGCTTCCAAGGCTCCTCAGATTGGTGTCCTCCCAGTCTCCTCTTCCCTATGAGAATGAAACAAACAAAAGGTATCCTTTAGCACACAGAGATTTGAGGGCATAAATTGTAAACATTGCTTGGAAGTGGGGTCCAATTGTTAGTTTTTGCTGAGTTCCAAGATGAACACATGAGATTTTGTGAATTCAACAAAGCAGGAATACTTTTATTTTTGGACCAAAATAACACACATAGAGACACCCCAAGGTATCCACTGGAGCACCTGTGTGTGACACCCTAAAAAGCTTGTTCAGGTGGCCCACACTATAGTGCTCCTGAGTTAAAAGCTGTGTAACCAGCTGCTTGAGTGTCCTCTCCTTTACCCAGAATCCAGTTTATCATTTCACATTCTATTTACTTACAACACATCATCTAGCCAACAATGTTTATAAACATTGATATAAGGGAATTAGAACAAAGGTGATTTTGGTGGTGCATAGATAAACCAATGAGAGAAAGTTTTCTAAAAATACAATTTTTATTATTACAAATTTAAACAATAGATATAAAAATAGATCCTGGATAAATTCAATACATGATACGTCATATAAGAATGGTGGTCACAAATACACGAGATTTAGATGGAATACAAAAAGCTCGCATAAAAACCCGACATGTTTCGCTTTAACAAGCTTCCTCAGGGGTATGCGGTGACCATCAATATTTGTCAAATACGACTATACAAAAGAAAAAAAGGGGTACAAAGTTATACATTTACATAAGTAAATGGTAAACTATATATGAACAGATTGGATATAAACAGGTTTAAAATGCGAAGCTGGATCCCTCCCATTGTAACTTACCAAGCCTCCCGTAATGTCTAGAACGCACCACCAGGAAACACAGGATCAAGAGCGACGGTCACCCCGTATATAGAGAAGTGCGGATGTGTGACCACAGCGAACACTAGATAGGGGACCGGCTGTGTGTCAAAGACAGAGACAGGAATGAGACGAAAAAACAGAAAAAAGAAGAGAAATAGACGCTTGACAAAGATGGTAAGCAAATAAGCAAACCGTAGAAGACATTTAAAAATAATAAATAATAAATAATTTTTTTCATGGTAGAAGGATTTCTCTGTCTTCTACGGTTTGCTTATTTGCTTACCATCTTTGTCAAGCGTCTATTTCTCTTCTTTTTTCTGTTTTTTCGTCTCATTCCTCATCCCCTTTGTTCTAATTCCCTTATATCATAAATTATCTGGGATGAGGTGCCTATTTCTATGAGTGTTTCACCAATGAATGGACAAACCAAATATGGTTTATAAACATTGTTTTCATTAAAATATGCATGACCACATGTGGTTTACGTGTATATGTGCAAAACATGTTTTTTTGAAGACGATCGGTGTTTACTACGAAACATTACCAAATAAGTGGACACTCAACTTAACATAAAAGTTGACATTTTACAATGTGAAACCAGTCAATCCAAGCACATGTAGCAAAACATGCAAGAATACATATTACAATTTTAAATAACACAGGAAATAAACTTACTTTATTCAAGGTTTTTTTTAAGCTTCCTATACTGCTCTGGCTCCCTCAGCTTCAGGTCAGACCACCTTTTACGGATCTGCTCCTTGGATCTCCTGACCCCAAATTTCTGATAGAGACTCCTCGCCACTTTGTCCAGTATTTGAGACTTCCGGAGATTATGGGTGTCGTATGGCCCATGCTTCCCATCGTAATCTTTCCTCCGCAGGATGTCCACCATCTCCGCCATCTCAGCAAATGACATATTAGTCGCCTTGTATCTTCTATTCCACGCATGCGCAGGAATAAAAGATACGCATGTGCAGGGTATATAAATGGGAAACAAGGTTATGGTTGCGCAGAGTAAGAACGACCGAAAGTGCAGAAAAAAAACAACTAAGGTAAGAATGAAACTTGGGCCTGCAGTGGCCTATAATGGTTCCTGATTGTAAAGGCCTATATTGGGTCAAGATTAGGACAATTGAAGCTGACCTCTACAGTTTTTTTCTTGTGTTTTATCTTGCAGAAAGTACAATGCATAAATTAAGGGAGCCAGACATTATGTTGTTATTCATCGAGAAATACAAAGAATTGCGCAACCTGTGGGAGCTCAAACATAGTTCTTACCACAAGAGTGGTGTACGTCGGGCAAAAAATAAACAATTAGCGGAATATATGAAGACCTGGGTCCCAGAGGCTGACTACACTATGATGAACAATAAGATTAACAACATGCGGAATTCTTACAAAAAAAGCTACACAGCAGTCTGCGCTTCTATGAGATCAGGAGCAGCAGCAGACGAAGTAGTTCAGCCCAAGCTGTGATACTACAAGCATCTGCAGTTTCTGGAAGACCAGATTGAGGCCAGAGAATCACTTTCCAGCCTTCCCTCAACCCTTCCTTCCACCCTTCCCTCCAGCGTTCCTTCCACTCTTCCCTCCACCCCTGCAGAGGGGGAGGAGGAGCCACCTGAGCTCGAAGAGCCGGATCTGCGCATCTTCAGCCAGGTATAGTATTTTCAAACATATTTATTGGCCTCAAAGTACTATTGTGAACTAGATTTATTCTTCATTTCAATTCTTCAATTAACCAAAAAAAATATATATATAAATAAAAAAAAAAAAAAATGAACTAAAATAATAACTTAAAAAAAAATGGCCAGAAATAATTGGTACAGTATATTAAGAAAATGGGGTCAGAATGAAAGTCTTTTCAATTTATTGAACATTCAAATTGCAACAGTCATGAGATAAAAATTGTGTGATTGATTCAACAAAATATCAAACTATGTCCCTTTTTTCTACACAGGATGAGCTCAGCCAGGAGGAAGAGGCGCAGGAATGTGGCAGGCAGGAGGAGGCAGGGGTGAGTGGCAGCCAGGAGGAGGCAGGGCCAAGTGGCACTCAACAGGTCCCCAGGCCTAGTGACAGCACACAGTCACAAGTGGCCCCCCTCCACGTCTGACCGAAAAAACATCTGCGGATGACACCGGTGGAGGAGGAGTCACTTCAGATAATATGTGACGCTGCTGCTCAACCCTGTTGAGGGCTTTAGTGCCTACCTGGCCGAAAAGTTGTTTCAAATGGAGGCGGGACAACGTGCCCTCTGTGAGCATCTGATATACACTGCCATTCACACGGGGGGGAGGGGGCAGCTGACAGAGGCCACACATCTCTGCCATCTGGCCCATTCTTCTCCTCCTTCTCCTCCTCCTCTTGCCACATTACCACCGACAGTGGCACAACCTGCAAGGGTGCGTGGACGGGGCTGTGGAACAAACGCTGGAGGGAAGCATGGAGGGAAGGCTACAGGGAAGAGCAGAAGGTGATTCCCTGGCTTCAAGCTGCTCTTCCAGAAGTTGCAGTTTGTAGGAGTACCACAGCTTGGGATGATGTATGTCTTCGGCTGCTGCTCCTGATTTCATTCTGTTGTTTATTTTATTGTTCATCATAGTAATGTCTGCCTTTGGGGTCCAAAGTCTTCATATATTCCGCTAATTTTCCAATTGTTGCCCTTCGGGTTTATTTATATTTTTTGCCAGAAATGGAGATTTGATTTCAGCCAAAATACTTGCCTGATGTGTTTTTATTGTGAGTAGCAATAACATTTCATAAATACAATGTGTAATTAACAAGGGACACCAACCTCCTTGAGGGAAAAATAAAATAAACATATGTTGTTGTGGGAACTTGACACCAAAAAAAAAAGGCCACAAGAAAAAATAAATAAAAGATCTGGATTCTAAATCATTTTTTAAAATCAGTGAGGTCTGGCTTTAACAATAGATCAAATTATTCATGAGATCACAAGAAACAATAAAGAAATAAGTTTGTCAGAACTCGGGATAAATATCTGCAGCAAAAAATACTTTTTAAACACCATTCTAAAGAAGAAAACAATGCGCTGCATTAAACGAGGCAATAATTTGCAGAAGGACGAATGTGCTCTCTCCATTAGGAACGCTAGTTTTACCAGAAGGAGCGCTCCCGTCTCCTAATTCAGTCTGAGCATGCGTGGGTTTTTTATCCGATGGACTTGCCCATAGACGATCGGAATTTGCTATCGGTTTTTGATCTATTTGTTCTATTTTTTAAAACCCATGGAAAAAAGGCCGATGGGTCCCATACACGATCGGTTTGTCCGATTAAAAAAGTCCATCGGACTGTTTTCATCTGTAAAACCGATCGTGTGTACAGGGCTTGAATGTTATTTCTTCAATACATGGACTTTCAAATACAATGCTGTGTGGATTACTGTCTATGTGAAGATATATTTCTCAATTGGGATTTCACTTGCTATTCACAAGCCCCAATTGAGTGGAGGCAATGTACTTGTTAGAGATCCTGTCCTGATCACACAGATTATGAAGACTCTGCTCCTAAAATACTATACAGGTAAAAAAAGAATAGTGCTACACATGTATTTTGGGAGGACCTCTCTCACGGTACCTCTCACTTGTGCAAGGCAGTGGGATGCACACTTGCCAAGGGAATACTGGCCTGAATGCTTAATGTGCCCAATTACAACCCCTGGCAAAAAGTATGGAATCACCACTCTTGGAAAATATTTATTCAATTGTTTGTGTAGAAAAAAAAATCACAGGCATGCCTCAAAACTATTTTCATTTAAAGCGTTTGTTAACCCCCTTCCCCCCATGCTTCCTTTAAAGCATTTTATACAGCACAGTGCTTGTGCTGTTTCATTTGGCCCCCTGTAATACCTGGCTGATCCTGCCTGACTATACCCTCCCCCCTGTACGCTGACTCCGATATATCAGGGCTGCTAAACCCTAACACCGTAGTCATCCGTATGTGCCACCGTCATCTGCAGCCTGCTATCTGTCTCCTCTGTGCTCTCTCCCTGCCTGTCAACTCGTGACAGTGTAACTCCTACTGCTCAAATAACTTTCACATCTTCATACCATCCCCTCTGTGTTTTAATCCTGTGTGCCCCTGTGTGAGTGATTTACCTAATTTCACAGCTCTTCTCAGCAATCACATGATCGGTTGGTTCTCTCTCTCCTCTCCTGAGTGATGTCAGCGGGGGAATCTCGGCCCCGCCCGGTGCATCTATCAGACGAGAGAAGAAAGCCAGCCGACCATGTGATCGTTGAGAAGAGCTGTGAAATGTGGTATAGCAGGCTTTTTTTTTTTATAAATCACTCACACAGGGACACACAGGATTAGAACACAGAGGGGATGGTATGAAGACGTGAAAGTGGCTTAACAACCACTTTAACATTCCAACCTTTTGGCTTTAGGAAACACTTAAAAAAAGAAAAACTATAGTCAGTTACAACTGTTTTTGCTGATCAAGCAAAGGAAAAAATATGGAATCACTGAATTATGAGGAAAATATTATGGAATCACCACGTACTTTGCAGTTCTAACACAAACATCTGCATCAGATTACATCCTGAAAAATGATGTCATCATCACCAAACATCCTTTTATTTGATGGAAGAACAAAAGTGCCCAAAATCTCAATATAAACTTGTGCATTTATTGAAGATTTAATGACTGTCATCTCCCCGGTACCTTTACCTGATATGCAACCCCATATCATCAATGACTGTAGAAATTTGCATGTTTTCTTCAGGCAGTCATCTTCATACATTTCATTGGAATGGCACCAAACAAAAGTTCCAGCATCATCACCCTGCCCAATGCAGATTTGTAATTCATCACTGAATATCACTTTCATCCAGTCATCCACAGTCCATGATTGCTTTTCTTTAGCCCACTGTAACCTTGTCTTTTCCTGTTTAGGTGTTAGTGATGGCTTTCGTTTGGCTTCTCTGTATGTAAATCCCATTTCCTTTAGCTGATGTCTTACAGTTCGGTCACAGACATTGACTCCAGGTTCTGATTATTTGTTTCTCATTTGTTTTGTTGTACATTTTCTGTTTTTAAGGCATATTGCTTAAAGTTCACTAACTTGATGCTTTGATGTCTTCCTTGGTCTACCAGTACACATCCCTTTAACAACCTTCTCATTTGATTTGTACTAACGAAAACCATCATTAAGGCCGGGTTCACACTTGTCCGACAAACGCTCCGACATTGGGAGCTCATGTTGCATGACGTGTGAAAAACAATGTTTCCCTATGAGAGCCGTCTTAACTGGTCCGACACAAGTCGGTCCGACATTGAAAATGCTCCCTGCACTACTTTGGTCCGACTTTGATCCTTCTTCAGCCCATTGAATATCATTGAAGTCGGATCAAATTAGGATCCTTGTCCTTACTATCCGACTTTTGACATCCGACATGGTGATTACAGCAGCAGTAAAAGGAATTTATCTCACACTGGGATTGTTTTTATTGGTCAAAGGACAAGTCAGACTATCACAAAGTCGGATCAAAGTAGTATCCTGTTCATTTAAGTCAGATGGATGTAGGACCAATGTAGGACCGATGTAGGATGGATGTCGCAGAGCAAAGTAGGATGAAAGTCGTATGACTGTCGTGTAGTATCAGTGTGAACCCAGCCTAACACCTAAACAGAAAAAAACAATCATGGACTGTGGCTGACTGGATGAAAGTGATATTCAGTGATGAATTACGAATCCACATTGGGCAGGGTGATGATGCCGGGACATTTTTTTAGTGCCGTTCCAATGAAATGTATGAAGACGACTGCCTGAAGAAAACATGCAAATTTCCACAATCATTAATGATATGGGGTTGCATGTCAGATGAAGGTATGGGTGAGATGACAGTCATTTGACCCTGGTTCACATTGTCATATCGCATGTCAAATCGGCGACAATTGCCGGCAATGGCATTGTCCTAATCGGTGCGACGCTGCATTTGTGGCGCTGCACTGATTTCAAAAAGTAGTTTCTGTACTACTTTTTGCAATTTCCATTGACATCTGTGCAGAAACCCGCACAGATGTATGTGAAACCGATGCGAAATCGGGACTGACATGCGAGAGTGAAATTGTGCTGAACTCGCAAACAAAATTGACATCCTTTTTTTCCCACAAATAGAGATTTCCTTTGGTGGTATTTGATCACCTCTGCGGTTTAAATTTTTTGCGATATAAACAAAAGAAGAGCGACAATTTTGAAAAAAAAACACAATATCTTTTACTTTTTGCTATAATAAATATCCCTTTTTTTTTTTTTTTTTTTAAACAACATTTTTCCTCAGTTTAGGCTGATATGTATTCTTCTACATATTTTAGGTAAAAAAATCACAATAAGCGTATATTGATTGGTTTGCGCAAATGTTATAGCGCCTACAAAATAGGGGGTAGTTTTATGTAATTTGTATTATTATATATTTTTTTACTAGTAATGGCATCAATCTGCGATTTTTATCGGGACTGCGAGATTATGTCGGACACTTTTGACACATTTTTGGGACCATTGGCATTTATACAGCGATCAGTGCTATAAAATGCACTGGTTACTGTATAGATGTCACTGGCAGGGAAGGGGTTAACACTAGGGGGTAATCAAGGGGTTAAACGTGTTCCCTAATGTGTGTTCCAACTGTAGGGGGGATGGGACTGTAGTATGAACACACAATCAGTCTCCTCGCCCCTGAGAGAACTGGGATTTGTGTGTTTACAGACACACATTCCCGTTCTCGCTCTGTAACGAGCAATCGCGGGTGCCCGGTGGTCATCGCAACCGCCAGGCACTCGCATCGGCTCCGGGGACATGCTTCGGGCACGCGTGCGTGCGCCGCCGGAGGTGCCTTGAAGAGCCAACGTACAGCTACAACGGCTCGCGCAGGGGGGCCAGCCTTCTGCAGTATAACTGTGGCGGCTGATCCGGAAAGCAGTTAAAGCCAGAAGGTTGGAATATTAAATTAAAATAGTTTTGAGGCATGTCTATAATTTAGATATTTTTTTTTTTACACAATTAATCAATTGAATAAATATTTTTCAAGAGTGCTGATTCCATACTTTTTGCCAGGGGTTGTATAGTAGCACTGAGAGGTGATGGCTTTGTTTTTACTTTTTTTATTTAAAATTAAAATCAAAGACTAAAATGAATCTTCCAACTTCTGAAACTGTGTAAATATCCAATTTCAGAACCATGGACAGCTGCTCTTTATATGAAATTACTGCAGCTTTATTGTACAGTGCAATGTCATTTGCAAACAGCAGTTAACAGGGGTATTTGTACAATAAGCACCATTTGCCACTGAAAAGCAGATAGTGATGACATTTTCAGTGAATGCTACTTGGGTTTGTGAATGTGCAGGCACACTTAAATGTGTTTTAAAGTGGTTGTAAATTCAGATTTACAAATAACTGGCATCCCCTCTGTTGTATTGAGATATGAAGTAATGTGTGTAAATTTTTCTACAATTATAATACTAAATACTTTTTTGCACAGCTCCACTGTGCAGTCACGTGACCTGCCTCTGATCTCCTTCCCTGATCTAAGGAGAGCAGTGGGCGGGGCTGAGATTCCCCTCTGATGCCAGCCAGCAGAGGGAGATCACGTGACCACACAACAGCACTATATTCAGACAACAGCAGGGATGCCAGTTATTTGTAAATCTCACTTTACAGCTGCAGGGAATAGCGGCAGGAGGAGAGAGGTGGGGCGAGAGGAGATTGGCTCTCATACAGAGAAATGACAGGCATAGAGGGGGGAAGTATAAGCACACAACAGGTTGACAGAGTCACCTAAACTAACCACAGTATCATGGATCAGCAGCCATGATTACCGTGGTCAGTACACCTAGGGGGACACAGGAAAGGCAGGATCAAACAGGTATTTTACAACATAGAATGGGACAAATGACACAGCAGAATCGATGTGGTATTTATTATGCTTTAAAGGAACAGAAGCATTTTTTTCCTTCTTTTTAGGGTTACAACAGCTTAATAGCAGTTTTATTACTAGGCTTGCTTTTTGCTTGGAGTAGACTGTCCCAAATGGGGGTTTTGCTAATGTTCCGACCCACTTTTATGTAATTGTTCTGTGTTGTATTGAATTGCATAGGGTTATTACTCTTCTTTAGTATGCTGCCATCTATTGGTGGTTTTAGGCCACCACAACTTGATTACTATGTTATTTTGGTATCTTCCTCGGTCCTCCTCTTCTGTTTAGTGCTAGATATGTCAGGCCTAGCTAGACCTTCCCCCCTTCTTCTATTTTCCCTCATTCAGTGTTAGGTATTGACAGAGGCAGCACTCAGGAAAGTCATTGTCTTATTACACTTCAAAAGACTGGGAAAACATCCTCTGTACTGCAATTATTCAAAGGAAAATTACTTTGGATTCAACTTCTGTATTTTATTGAAGAGTTAAGCTGCTTGTGGATGGTGCCAGGTTAGCAGGTGACCATACTGTCCGAACAGACTGGGTCTAAGGAAATATATCAATGCACAAAGCAGCATTGAAACAGCTACAGACAGCAACAGTTGACACAGCAATTTCATTTTCAACATCGAATGGAAATAGGCAGAAAAAAACTGAGCTAAAATAAATCTAATGCCGCGTACACACGATCGTGATTCACGGCGGTGAAAACACCGCCGTGAATCACGACATGAAATTAAATGAAAAACGAGGGAACGGCATTTTCCCCCACACACGACCGTTTTTCCCGTCATTTTTTTTTTTGTCGAGAAAAACGACCGTCTGTGGGCTCCGCGGCAGTGTCTCCCTATGGGAAAACTGCCGCGGAAAAAAATGATGGAAAAAAGGATGAGAAAATTTAGAACATGTTCTAATTTTTCTCGTCGTTTTTCCTGCCGTTTTTCTCAACGAGAAAAACGGCATAAAGCCCACAGACGATCGTTTTTCTCGGCGAAAAAAAAAAATGTAATTTTTCCCGACGGGAAAAATGATCGTGTGTACGCGGCATCAGCCTGTCTAGTGATCACTCTACAAGCTCCTCCTGGTCCAGAAGTTGAACGTTGTGTCCGTCCCAAGAAAACATAAACTTTTCTTTTGCTTACAATTCTGCCAACACACATTGGAGTTGATTTACTAAAACATTTGGATTTCTTCATTCCTAATAGGGAAAGATCAGATCAAAGTGATATATTGGGGTTGATTTACTAAAACTGGAGAGTGCAAAACCCAGTGCAGCTGTGCATGGTAGACATTCAGCTTCTAACTTCAGCTTGTTCAATCAAGCTTTGACAAAAAAAACCTGGAAGCTGATTGGTCTACGCAGAGCTGCACCAGATTTTGCACTCTTCAGTTTTAGTAAATCAACGTGCGTGTGTGCATGTGTGTGAACGTGTCTGTCTGTCCATCTCCATGCTTCCCCAAGTGGTAAGAGACCCCTGTGAAAAAAGTGTCTCTCTATAAAGAATAACCACAGCAGAGGCAAAGGGAGGCCCTGTTATTCTAGCATCTAAGGAGCAACTAACACCCTTTCATAGACTAGCTGCTTTCCCAAAAGTTTGTGTTTGTTGGGCGACAATTCTTTGCCGTTTGTATGCAATACAAGTTCCTGGCCAACGCCCTTCGGACAAAAGTCCTACGCTTTGTCCGATGAAAATCCGATCGTGTGTATGAGGCTTAAGTGCTTCTCTAATGCCGCGTACACACGATCGGAATTTCCGACAACAAATGTTCGATATGAGCTTTTGGTCGGATATTCTGACCGTGTGTAGGCTCCTTCGGACATTTGCTGTCTGAATTTCCGACAACAAATGATTAAGAGCTTGTTCTCAATTTTTCCGACAACAAAAGTTCTTGTCGGGAATTCCGACCGTGTGTATCCAATTCTGACGCACAAAAATCCTACGAATCAATTTGACGCATGCTCGGAATCATTGAACTTCATTTTTCTCGGCTCGTTGTAGTGTTGTACGTCACCGAGTTCTTGGCGATTGGAATTTCCGAGCAACATTTGTGTGACCGTATGTATGCAAGACAAGTTTGAGTTAAAATCCATCGAAAAAAATCCACGGTTTTGTTGTCGGAAATTTTGATCGTGTGTACGCGGCATAACACTCCGTTCTCCTTTACATGCCCATTCTATTTTGATCACGTGTTCAAATCTTCTGACCGGCTTTTTGGTGGAGGTAGCCAAACACAACGGAGGGTGGAAAACATGGGGCACTGTGGGAAGAATGCAAAAGGTCGCCAGGAATTAAAAATAGCATACATTGCCAACATTTTGGAGATATTTAAAAAAAAAAAATTAAAATCAGTTTGTTCTTCTCTGTCGTTGATGGAAACTAGCTGAGCATATGTGTGTAGTTAATGTGATAGATAGTCAATCAGTGTGACTTTTACTGATGGCTTCTAAAATCAGTTTGCCAATAAGAATGAATCAAGTGAAAGCATCTCATTGTAACTGCAACCATGTTGCAGTCGAATATTACTTCTAATTGTCATTTATTTACTAGGCAATCTTTATGCAAACATTCTGCTTTTAACACTTTTTAACATAAATAAACGTTAATGGGTGGGAATATGCTCCTTTGCTTAACGCAGTTGTGGTGTTTAATCTTTTACTGTTGATATTACGTTCCTACACGCTAAAAAATTGAAATGTGCAATTACTGCCCATTGTAAAAAGAAAAGTTAAAGCTGGCATTTGTTATATTAAACTGCACTCAGACACAAACCCCTCTGCCGCGAGGTGCCGCATACACACGGTCGGAATTTCCGATGGAAAAAGTCAGATGGAATTTTTTCATCGGATATTCCGACCGTGTGTATGCCCCATCTGACTTTTTCCTTCAAAAATTTAGACGGACTTCTTTCGGACTTCTATCAGAAATTCTGTTCGTCTGTATGCAATTCCGACGGACTAAAAACCACGCATGCTCGGAATAAATTTGGCGCATGCTGGGAATCATTGAACTTAATTTTTCTCGGCTCATCATAGTGTTGTACAACACTGCGTTCTTGACGGGCGGAATTTGGTGTGACCGTGTGTATGCAAGACAGCTTGAGCGGAATTCCGTCGGAAAAAACCCATCAGAGTTTATTCCGATGGGAAAACCGGTCGTGTGTACGCGGCATTACAGTAGCCGTTACTATTCATTCACCAGACAAGATGGTAGGCTACTTTAAAACATCCTTTAAATGCTCCCTAAAGGACCAAAACATACAAAAACTATAAGTGAAGCAGTGGCAGCCAGTGGATTTTTTTTTGGGGGTGGGCGGCAAACAGTATGCCAACCCCCCCATCACCGTGGCTTCCCCTGCTCGGTGGCGGTGGCCTCCTGTTGTCCTGCTGTCAACAGTTCATCACAGTGGGGGCTTCCGTTTCCTCCCTCCTCGTGGCCAATCAGGAGTCTTCTCTTTTCGACCAATCGGAAAATGGGTCTCACACCCGCTTCTGATTGGCCGGATTGAGGATCAGTGTTTCATTCACTGTTGTAACACACCTGGGTGGGATCGAAACGCACTCTCTGCAACCCAAGCCCACCCTATTTTGAAGCCTATTAGAGCCTCTGGCTCTATTTAGGTGCTTCAAAAAAATAAACCTTGCCGCTGTAATTCATCCGCCCTATCCTATCTATCCATTGCAAGTAGGGGGGTGGGGGGGCATGGAGAGAGGGAGCGGCGCCCGGGTGTCCCTAATGGATGGGCTGCCCCTGGAGTGAAGGGTTTTTATGTCCGGTCCTACGTTAACCTTCCTGGCAGTTTTCCCGAGTGTGACTTAGGGTTAAATTTCAGTACCATTAGCGGTAACTCCGAGCCACACTCTGGATTGCATTGCAGGATCCTGGTGCAGGTTACTTGCCTTGTCACCAGGATCCTGCGATGTCCCCCCGCTGTGTCCGTGGGCTGTGTCCTCCGCCCGATACCTCTGTGTACCGGGCTCCGTTCCCTGCGAGCGTCGCGACGCACGGGGCGGAGCCTGATGGCAAATTCAAAAATGACAAAATTCATAATACATACAGTACACTGTAATCTTACAGATTACATTACTGTATGAAATTATTTCATATCCCATTTGTCCCTAATGTTTTGTCCAGTGCCCTGCATGCAGTTTTATATTATATATACTGTTCTTTCTGTCTGTAAACTTGAGATTGATTGTCCATAGCAACCAAAAAGTGTCCCTTTATGTCTAAAGTGGTTTGAGACCAGCTAGAAAACAGCGATAGTTATCAAGAACACTTGCAGAATTGAGCGATAGTGAATAGTGGGGAAATTCATTTTATTATAATTATTATATTATTATTTTTATAATTATTTATAGTTATTATATTATAATTTTTGATTTTGTGTTTCAAACTTTATCATACCCGGGATGTCTACTAGACTCTGGTTTGGACAGATTTAAGTGTGTTATTACTAAGAATTACAGGCTTAAAATATAAAACGTCAAATTTCTATGCAAAACAATTGTACCGATTTGAGACGCAAAAATCTGACATAATCATACTGCCAGGGAGGTTAATCTTTGCACAAAGTAAAATAATGATTCTTTATATTCTGTACTCATTCCCAGACCACATCAAGGTAACTTTTTACCTGCTTCCAGAAACATGCAAAAGACAGAATGGAGAATTTGGTTATAGTCGTCCTAATACTAAAACATAGCCTACTAATTTCGTCAACACTATTCATTTAGCAACAAGGCTGAGACATCTTAAAGCGGAGGTGCCGCGGAAAAAAAAATATTAAAAGCCAGCAGCTGCTGACTTTTAACATATGGACACTTACCTGTCCTGGAGTCCAGCGACGTCCGCAGAAGAGGACGAGCAATCGCTCGTCACTCTGCTGCCCTGACCGCCATCCTCGGTGAGGGAGCCAGGAAGTGAAGCCTTGCGGCTTCATGCCCGGTTCCCTACGGCGCATGCGCGAGTCGCGCTGCGCCGTTCTGAATGGTCCCCTGTGTTCTGGGAGCCGAGTGTCTCCCAGAACACAACGGGGAATCTGCGGGAAGTGACGTGCTTCCCGCAGATTTCCCGCAGAGAGGACTCCCAGGAGTGGGTGCAAATACCTGTCTTAGACAGGTATCTGCACCCCCCTCCCCCCTGAAAGGTGTCAATTGTGACACCGGAGGGGGGGAGGGTTCCGACCAGCGGAAGTTCCACTTTAGGGTGGAGCTCCGCTTTAATGCACTAAAGTGTTCCCCAAAAGACCAAACACACAAAAGTCATGAAGTATTTGTTACAAAGTTAGTGACAGTATGCTAATCACTCCATGTCTGGTGAGTCTTACTCCAACTTTTCACAAACTGTGGTCTGGCGGCGAGTTCAAATAACCGACATAGAGTAACTTTTTGGTACTTTGCACAGATCATGTTTAGCATTATTCAGGCAGAGTCTTAACACAGGCACCGGCAAGGGCAGATATAAGATGAGAAGAAATTACTAGATATTGTAGGTCTGCATTATAATTAGAATGGAAACAATCTAAGATCATGATGCCAAAAGACCCTAATGTATTAGGAGAGAGCAAGAAAGTCCTTCACCCGGACATTATTCCATTGCATTTATATCGGCTCCATGATAATGTAAGTAGGAGGTTTAAGACGGTTGTAAATGTAAATTTTATTTTTCTAAAATACAAAGGAATTGCACAGAGCGACCCCAAACCTCCTCTTCTGGGGTCCTCCACTGGTGCTCTAGGCTGCTCCTCTTCTATGTCTGCCCCCATATTAAGCTGCTTGCTATGGAGGCACACAAGCAAGCTCTCTCCAAAGCTGGGCTGTGGGTGTCCGAAGACACACACACAGCGTTGCTCAGCTCAGCCCGTGTCCCCCGCTCTCTGCTCACAGGATTGGATTGACAGCAGCAGGGGTCAATGGCTCTGTCCTGTGAATGCAGGGAGAGAGGAGAAAGCCACTAGATATGGGCACAGCACTGGATTGTGGACTCGAGGAAGTATTTAGGGGGGTGAGGGGGCAATACTGCTACTGTGACATTTGTTTACCTTAATGCTGGGAATGCATTAATGTAAAAAATGCATTGGCTTTGTAACCAATTTGTAAATCACAGAATGACAGGTAAGAAGCTGCCCTCCAGCGGCACAGAGAAAGGCACAAAGAAAATGTAACCATGACATTAAAGGATAAGTATGGCCAAAGTTTTTTTAGTTCTGTCCCCTGATCCAATAATGTCGGGATCTGCCCAGATGTCTGATTGGCAGCTGGCTCAGCCTCTCAGTGCGCAACTGAGGGCCTGAACCAACAGTTCCCACCTCCTCCACCGCTTGGCATGCCAGTGAGCGCTGAAGAGGCAGAACACAGAGCAGTGGCTGACAGTCACCACCCTGTGCTCAGAGAGGACCTGAGAACTAAGTGATCAGCAGTCTTTGACTGCTCAGTTCCTGGTGTGAAGTTGGCGGGGGTCAGCTGCAGCATCGGATTGATTCTGCAGCCATCTAGATGAGTATGTATGTGTAGCGGGTACTTGAATTTAGGGGAGCATCTGGGTGGTAGTGTAACCCAGATGCCTTGATTGTTAGGAAATTCAAGGTTCCCTTTGTGAGTCTTGGAGGACTCTGGTTGTGTGAAGTTCCCGCCGGCCTATAGGTGGCCTTGTTGCCTTGGACCAGGGCTGAATTCACACCACAAGACTGTACCTTTTTGTCCTCCCCTGGAGCTGGTACAGCGTGACGGGGAACCCGCTGTGGTGCGAAGGGAGAGGTCATAAAAAGGGCGGACGCCCTGATCACGGGGTTAGAGTCCGGAGCCAGAAGATGCGGCTGCACCCAGGCACCTTCAGCCTGGGTGCTGGCGTTCCGGTGTTCCAGGCCTAGGTGCCCTTGACCTAGCCGGAGCGGAGATGGAGTCCATCTCAGGCACCTTTAGCCTGGGGTGGGGTACTATGGCGAATGCCTGGGGCTCAGTACCTTTGACTGAGTTCCGCGAGAGTGGAGGAATCCGAGGGGGCCCTAACTCCTTGGGTGCCCGTGTCTGAGTTTGTGAGGACTGGTGCGCAGTAACTTCTCTGAAGAGTCCGGCGCAGCATCGCTGGTGACGGAGAGGCCTCCATTTCTCCCTTGGACGGATTTCTTCCTCTGACAGGGGCAGAGTGAGCGAAGGTAATTCACGTTCTACATCACCTAGTCAGTGGCAGTGACTATTCACCACTGGTGACAGCACAGTGGTCAGCAGCAGAAGGGAAAGGATTGTGCCTCGATCTGTCCCCAATTTCCAAAGTAAAGAGACTGTTTTATTGCTTGGCAAGAAGAATAAAACTGAGTTGGACCTATTCACTGTGTGGAACTCTGGTTACTAGAAGCAAAGGAGTCAGGGACGAAGTACTGGACTTGACTCTAGGACACCTACACAAAAACCCAATTTGCTGGCCTTCACCTCTTAGCTATGGAGGACATGGGCCGTGGCGTATCTCATCTCTCTCTCCCAGGTACCCCTAGACAACAGCCAAATAACCGATAAAGATAGAGAGAGGGGTGAGCCCCGCTACATATGTTTTTTACTTTGGATTCCCATACTTGTTTTATAATGCATACTTAAAACCAAAAGCAAAAAAATGTATATATTGTAGCTTACCTATCCATAAAGTAGAACTAAATGCAACACTTTTTTTTACATTTTGAATAGAGAAAAGGAGGGATTTTGTTTGCATTCTGTGTCCCATTATTAAGGAGATTTCCCTTCACGTACTCAGCTGTTGGAGAGCACAAGAACACTCTATGAAAGTTAAAATAAAATAAATAGACTTCGGAAGTAGAATATTATTATTGGCATGCTGAATGTTTTCGCTACTAGCTAGAGGTTTTTCTATAAATGAATTCCACCATATAAAAATCATACCACTCCATCAAGTATAAAAGTACAATCACGTCCTGTGTACCAACGCACTTAACCTTGCCACACTTTTTAATAAGACGGCGAAGCTGCTCTAATTGTTGACAAGTGAGTAGGATCTAAGACATTTGTATTGCTTAAACACAGGGAAGGACTGCACAGCCAGGTATCTGTACTTGTACATTAATATTTTATTTGTGTAATTGCTCCCAGGAGAATGCACCAAAAGGGGATGAGAATATATTTGCATGAGTAAACATGGTAATAAACCTCAGAACATTTCCCTTTTAACCAAGTGGAAACCAATCACTCTAAGTGAAAGTGAAATGAATATCAAAGTGCTCATTAAAATAAAGCACCATGTTCAGAACATTGCAGTTTAAAGTGAGGAAATTATCAGTTACAATAACGCCACTGACACTAGCCAAGTAAATCAATGGTATGAAATAGAGCTGATCTGCCCTGACAAAAAGCTCCAACTTTATTGTGCGTATTAGACACTGACCAATGCATTCCACCACTGCTGTGCTCACCCATTAATACTATATGATGTTGATAGAACAAATATTGCTGATCTCTCTTCAGTGATGAACAACCAGACAAACATTGCCCCTCCCTGATGTTTCAGCCTTACAGGAACTAATGTTCTCTGCAATGAAGCCTTTTGTCGCTAAACACACTGAGAAGATACAGGTCACAATTACAGGTCTACCAGCCTAGCGTTTTTAAGAAGTGAATGTCATGGGTCAGCTCCTCAAACACTTTTGGCTTCATAACAGAAACATTCATAACAAAGAAAGCACAGAAATCATCTCCCTGCAGTTATTTTTTTTATTGTACATTTTTTCTACTGAGAATTTCATTTAGAGTACAATCTGTCATAGGTCACCTCAGACTACAAAAATAATACTTGCATCTTTAAGGGAACCAAGAACCAAGTAGGATATTCATTTTACAAACATTTTCAGTCATTCTTTTGCACACAGGTTATCTGTGATTTAATGTGGCTAAGCTGTGTCTACATTGTGATTCGGTGGGACATTTAACAAGGGTTGTTGTGAAAGAAATTATTGGCTACAACCTACCTGTGCCAACATTCCTTCAGTTGCATGTTTGGTCTACTTCCTGACCAAACATGCAATTTTCTGGAGCAAAGAGAGCTTTATACTTGGCAGCCCCCCCCCCCCCTATCCATGCATCTGGCCCCCTAATCTACATGCAGGGCGCCATAGGCATGGATTCCAATGAGGTTTTCCTTTCTTTTTTTTAAGCACATCATTAGAGCCAGAGGCTCTAATAGACTTCAAAAGGCATGAGCTTGGGGTGAAGAGCACTGCGCCCTGAGCCCACCCAGTTGTGTGACAATAGCAAATGAATATTTGCTATTGTCACACTGACCCTCCTCTCGACACAAGTAGAATTTAAAAATACATTTTAAGAATGTTTTTTTGATTTGTTTGATGGTTAGTGGGGTCAAATTGATGTTTGCTTTCGACCACAGCGATGAGAAAAAGGAGCAGGATGAAGATTTTTTCTTGAACTAACACATTTCTAACAGTGTTATTGTTTTTCTTTCAGGAAAGTCCATTCACTACAAAATTGAATGTTAAAACCTAAGACCCGGTTCACACAGGGGCGACTCCGGACGCGACTTCAGGTCGCCCCGAGATGCCCCAAGTCGCGCTATTTTTAAAACTAATTGAAGTGAATGGAGATGTTTTAATGTACACGACTGCAGTCGCTCCGACTTCAAAAAAGGTTCCTGTACTACTCCAATCAGACTTCTAGGCAACCTGTAGGCAACTTGTACCCATTGATTTCAATGGAAGTCGCTTAGAAGTCTGATCACTGTTCATTTTGAAGGCAACTTTACAGGAAGCAGAAAGGAATTTACCCAGAAGCCATAAGAAATTTACTTCAAGTTGTGTTGTTAATGACCACAAGTCGCGCTGAAGTCTCCTCCAAGTCTCGCTGTGATTCATGCTCAAGTCGTGTCTGAGTTGCTTCTGAAAGTCGCGCTGGAAGTCGTGTTGCCCCAGGTGTGAACCGGCTCTAAGTGTAGCCAAAATCACAAACAGAAAAATCAGCACAAGGGACAGAACTTACAGTCAGTTGGATGTGTCCCTTGCGCTGATTCCTCTCCTGTGAAAATCTTCCTCCATCCACCCCCGTAATCTTCTGGTGCAGCAGGGTTTAATACAACTAGGGGTCTGTCACAAACTTTTATAAAGACACACTGACTGTGCCCGCACACTTTCCACCTAGCTGCTCCATTCATAGAAGGGATACTACAGTTTTTATGAATGGAAAACAATCCTTAAATGGAGGACGGCCAAATGATTGATAGCTCAGCTATTCATAGATGCTATTTGACGGGCATAGTCAGGCTCTCTTGATGGGAGCCTGCGACAGTCCACTAGTTGTATTAACCACCTCCACACCAGAAAATTATGGTGGGGGTCGTGGGGGGGGGGGTCAGGACAGAACAAGAATTTCACCAACAATAGGGGAATCAGCACAATTGCCTTGTCTTTTGTGTTTGTGATTCTGTATGCTAAAAGTCTAAGGGCTTTCAAGGCAAATGTTTTTTTTAAGTACTTTCGAACAACATTCAGCATGTCATCAAAAGTACTGGTGAGAGTTTTTTTACAAATATTCTACTAGTATATGGTCAGCTTAATTGTTTGATGTGTGTTTGAACCTTGTCTCTTCTATACTTAGAAGCTTAAAAGCTATTCTAACTTTTCCTGCCTTGCCCTCTGATTGTATTCATGAGTATTTCTCAACTTCCTCTGTGTACAACGCTTCAGTTTTCCAGTGTCTGTAACACTGACTGGCATCAGTGTGGCCTATAACCTGGTAACACCATGCAGCTCAATACACGTTTCATTGTAGGGTTTCTACTGAAGAAAACCATGCTCCTTAGGTGCTGCATCATGTGGAAAACCATGTCTAATATTAGTTCACACTCTTGATTTTCAGCACTTTGCCTGACACTGTAATCGTATAGGACATTTTGTGGCTTTAGGGTAACAATGCCATGTTTTTTGCTGGTTTAAAAGAAAAACTAAATGTGTTTTTAAAATTTTAACATTGGACAAAGGTTTGTATATTGGACACTACTACAAAGTTGTACTTTCTGTTATGGCTAACAGGGGAACATACAGTAGATTGGAACATAGGTGTTCACACATTGCCCCATTGCAGTGATCAGTGAATGAATGCAGACAAAACAAAGTAAAAGGCTTTAAGGAAAAATAACACAAGTGGCTTTTTAGGGTCCCTTTGGTTTTTAACTATTCTTGTAGCTGACTGACAAGCTTACTGTTAATGTCAAGCCACAAATATAGACTTCATGTTTTCTCATTGCCATGATTTAAAGCAGGGGTAGGCAACCTCACCCCTCCACCTGTGGTGAAACGACAAGTCCCATGAGACATTGCAAGACCCTGGTACGTTAATATTAAAAAATAGTTTCTATACTTTTAGTCATGTACTTTTGTGTTTTTTTTTTTACTTTTTGTAAGAATTTATCTGTTTTTAAAATGTGATTGTTTTAATGTAGCATGTGAAGGAAAAGTAATGACTTGGCATATAAAAGTTTAAAAAAGTGCTCTTTGGTAGTTACTTATTTATATGCTATATTGGTAATCGCCCAGCTACTAAATTTGCTATTTTATGTCTACATGCATGCACCATGAAGAGTATTCACAGCACAGCGAGGAACTGTACTATGAAAGTAAAATAATGTCTAAAAATACTACACTAAAACTGTGATGAACATTTTCAGTGCTTGATAGAGGTAATGACACTTGGACCATTATCAGGTATTTTTAATTAGGCTCAAAGTATAGCTGAAACCATTTTTTATATAGAATAGGGAGTATACCATTGAGGAAATTTCACGCCACTTCCTGTCCTGTAGACACAACAGGAAATGAGAGTAAATGTCTCCAAAAGTGAGGAGAATCCTCAAAAAGCAAACTAAAAGATTATTCAATCCACACAAATGAGGTGGATGGAGGAATTTCCACCACGGGGCACTGTATTCTGACAGCAGCAGCCCAGGAGGATCGAGGAAAATTTTCCAACGTGTCCCTACCGTTGAAGGTGGATGGCCACACACTGATCAAAATTCAGTATATGGACAGCTTTAAATAGTTGTTCCCTTACTTTCTGTCCTGGTGAAAATGGTCATTAGGAGCAACAGAAAGGGTGAGTGTGCCCAAAGGGGATACAGACAGTGATAAAATTATCTATCTATCTATCTATCTATCTATCTATCTATCTATATATATATATATATATATATATATATATATATATATATATATCTATATCTATATATAAAAATATGTAAGTATATCTGGATACAATATGTACAGGTAGTTAATAAAGGGATTTTGTATTAACTATCTAACTTGACAATTACCTTGAAATTATTATTATTATAATATTTCAGCTCATCATCATCTTGAATTTAAACAGTTTTTCTAAGTAAATGACACAGCTCAGTGGTAACAACAACAGGAGAATCATAGCACTGCATCATTACAGGAGAAAATATGAGATTTATCTTTAGGGAAAGATTTATGATTATACAAAAAAACACCCTGAAGCAGCAACAGATATTTTGCATAATGGTACATCTAAATGTAATTAGTAATCTGCAAATGAATACCTCGTGTAAAGAATGAATTCTTAATTTTATTTGGCAATGTTGCTATTTATCTTTTTTTTTTAAAGGCTTGTTAAGACAATTATCAGTAAGTGTCTAAGTTTCAAAAAGTTGAAATTCAAACAGTGGGCTTTGCAAAGACCTTCAAGACATACAGAATTTTAGATATTGAACATTTTCTGCATATTGACTTTGTAAAATTTGAATACTCTTGGTATAATATATTTCAGATCATGTTATACATTGAGTTTCATACTACAGAAATGTGTACAACGAAATGATCTTGATACTAATTGTAGCAAATTTAAAAAACAATATTTTATTTATATATTAAACTTTATCCACCTTTGCAATACCCTTATAGAGCACTGTATATGAATGAATTCATTCTTTCAATGATTTAGTTGAATAAGTGTAAAAAATCTTTATAACTGAATTTGTAACGTTCAAGCTCCATCCAATTTAAGACTAAAGCAATCTGTCCTAATATGGCATAAAATAAATTATTCATATGAGGCTTAAATAAAATCAGCTGCTGTTGAAGGATTTCCCTGAAGGATTTTAGTTTTACAGTGCAGATGTGGCCGTGGTTTGCAGAGAGCAATTTAAAAAAAAAAAATGTTGTGACCTCATATTGAAAGTTACATATCGGAAAATGGGATATAAAGGAATCTTCAAAATATTATATGTATCACAGGACATTGTAAAGACCACTATTAAGTGAAGAACACTACAAATAAATCCAAATGTAATTGTGAATGAGAGCATGTGTATTCATATGTTTAGTGTCTTTTACCTCCAACCATTAGCATAAGCCACAATCACAACTGACTGAGTTTGGTCATATTGACACTTGGTAAATAGGACAGAGAGGCAGATTGTGAATCACACATGTGAATTATGTGTGCTTGTTCTCTAGTGTCTGCTGTATATTAAAAAGAAGACAGCTGGTGACCATGTGGCAGGAATACAGACTTCTCACTAGGAAATATTCTACGTCAGGATAAGACTTTAATAGAAGGTTACTCTTACAGCTCTCTGACTTACCAATGGCCTAACTTTAACACAGTTGGGAGTAGATCCTCCTGTGTGACCCTGATGAAGGGGGACCCTCTAGACCAGTGGTTCTCAACCTAGGGTCGGCACCCCCTCAGGGGTCGAATGACAATTTGCCAGGGGTCACCGAATCCTGGGCTGTTCCTGAGGCCCGCACCACTCTCCCAGCCTTTTCGCGTCTATCCAGCAGGGCTGTCTCCCTGAAGCTTGTGGAAGCCCAGCTGGGCTGTTCCTGGAGCCCGCGGCCACCAACTTAGCATCTTTGCATTCTGTTCCCGGCATGGGTGGGGGGCAGGGACTAGTGGTCATCTGACTGGTGAGGAATGTGAAGTGGGAAGGGCTGGAGGAGACCCTATCTTCTGATTTCTGCATAGGTGTCACTGCTGCGAGACACAACAGAGCTGGAGACACAGTGAAGCCGGAGACACAGTGAGTAACACTACCTGTGATTAGATTTGCCATGACTATGGTATTAACTACGGCTTGTGCCTGCTATCCAATAACCCCATCCCTCCCTCTAATGACCACACAACACCTAAATGGAGTGAATTGGCCATAGCAGCCGTTTTATTAACCAAATATATAAATATCAATATTTAACATAATAATTAACATAATAACCTTTTAATATAACATCCAGTTTTTATCACAAAAATGGGGCACAAGGTCCAATAGGCATAACCCAGAAATGTACCTGCTAGTTACTTTTCAGGCCTCCAGTCGTGAAAACCTCCGACTCTGAGACAACTAGCAGGTACCCATATACCAACTGGGAGCCGTACCTCAGATGGGTCCCTAAACCATGCCTTTTTAAGTGCCCATATGACCTAAAAAGGACCTTGCACCCCGCCAAGTGCCCAACCAACCCCTTTGGTTATGCAACCCCACCATACCAACACACAAAGCTCCCCCAATCGTAGGGCAGGCAGGTGGGAAGCTCCTTACCCTTACGCCTCCTCGTAGTGACTGTGCCCCTCCTCTTCCTCTTCCTACACTTCCTCCTCCAAGCTCCACCCCATCCCTATGGAGCTGCCAACCTAGCTGCCTGTACCTTCCCCCTGAACCTACACGCCCCGGTAACCCCTATCATGCCGGCCATCCACTGAATACCTGCGGTAATACTCCGGGCCTCTCTTTAAAAGTCGCCACTACAGTTCTCAGATCAGCAGATGACCTTGATCAAGAGCCCCTAAGTTGGCTGATCAGAACTCCCCTCAGCACTGTCACTGATCACACCCCTCACCAGCACTGCCACTCATCCCAAATCCCCACCAGCACTGCCACTCATCCCAACTCCCCGCCAGCACCGCCACTCATCCCAATTCCCCACCAGCACTGCCACGCATCCCAACTCCCCGCCAGCACTACTACTAATACCATTCCTCCCACCAAGGAGTAAGAGAAGGAATAAAAATAGAGAATACATGGAAGGGAAAGAAAAAGAGGGGGAGGAACAAAGAAAAAGGGAGAGAAAAAATAAGAGAAAGAACAAGCCAAGACAGCTAGAGAGAGGGATGGGGGAAAAAAACAAGAAATTAGGATAGAGAGAGATAAAAGGGAAATAAAGGAGAACAAAGAGAAAGAGTGATGCATCCTAAAATGTACCATGAGGGGTTTTAATACTGTACAAGTGCAAGGGACCCAGGGAGCGCTAAATGTCCGTGGGTTAGGGGCACAAATGACTTGTCTTGCCTTGGGTGCTGACAACCCACGCTACGAAAATACTTTTACTGTTAGGGGTCCCTACAACAAAATTTTATCAAGGGGTCACAGGACTAGACCCTGAAGACGTGTTAGCTTTTTATTGAAATTACTTGTAACAAAGTAATTTTCTAGACTTAATATATGCACCTGGCACTTTACTTACATAGTTACATAGTAGGTAGGGTTAAATAAAGACAATAGTCCATCCAGTTCAACCTATGTTGGTTTACCAATCACCAAACACAGTCTACATGCTGACCCCCAACCAATACTCTGTGGAGAGCTGTCGTAGGAGAATAACCCTTTTTTCTGATTCTTACAGATGCTTAAAAAAAGATTCAGTGCCCCATGCCTTCTACCCCCTGAAATTTGTATCCCTGTCTGTGACCTTTTGGGGAAACTCCCCTTATTTCCTAACCTTAAAGGGGTTGTAAACCCTTGTGTTTTTTCACCTTAATGCATCCTATGCATTAAGGTAAAAAAACTTCTGACACTGCCCCCCCCCCCCCGTTTTACTCACCTGAGCCCATTTGTTCCCTCGGCAGAGATACGCTCTTCCTCTCTGCCCGGGGTTCTCGGCTCTTGATTGGACAGATTGACGGCAGCGCAGCCATTGGCTCACGCTGCTGTCAATCAAATCCAATGACGCGGGCACCGGGGGGGTGGGCTGAGTCTGGCATTCTTTGTCTATGCATGCAAATGCTGGACTCGGGACCACGCCCGCAAGGTGATCCCCAGGGAGAGCGCTTTTCCCAGGGGAATTACCGATGCGAGGAGAAGCCACGAGCGCTGCCGGGGGACCCCAGAAAACGAGGTTTGGGGCCACACTGTGCAAAACAACTTGCACAGTAGAGGTAAGTATGATATGTTTGTTATTTAAAAAAAATAAGAAACAAAGGATTACAATCACTTTAACTTCTAACCTGTCCCCACACTACAAAAAGAAAAAAATAGCTGTCTGTGTCTCCACTGATGATATTCATCTCACTTCTGGTACCAGTAATCACTCTGGGATTGAGGGAAAAGCTTCCTAATGAAGACTCACATTCAGTTAGGCCCCTTTCACACTGGGGGGGCAGGTCTGCTGGCGGTATAGCGGCGCTATTTTTAGTGCCGCTATACCGTCATTTTTACTGCGATATTCGGCCACTAGCGGTGCAGTTTTAACCCCCCGCTAGTGGCCAAAAAGGGTTAATACTGCCCGCAAATCTACAGCAGCGGTTTCCAGGAAGTATAGCCGCGGTGTACCATTGATTTCAATTGGAAGGAGCGGTATACACACCGCTCAAAAGATGCGGCTTGCAGGAGATTTTTTTTCCTCCCGCCAGCGCATCGCCTCAGTGTGAAAGCCCTCGGGCTTTCACATTGAGAATGCTGGGACAGGATTATTTCAGGCGTTATTTATGCACTATTTTTAGCACTAAAACGCCTGAAATACGCCTTAGTGTGAAAGGGGTCTAAATAGGTTTTAAATTTTGACTGGAATTTCTCAAAGGATAAGAAAACACTCAGGAGATTGCCCCATGGAAACCTATAGAAAACTTCTGCACAGCTCTGGACAGTGCACAGAAGACCTTTCTGATGCAGAATGTAAATAAAAGAGTGGAGATTGCAGGAATAAATTTGTGAGCTGAATATGCACCTATGGAGGGAGTAGCCAGATTAAAGTGGTTGTAAACCCTCCATTACAACCTGCACCTATAGGTAAGCCTAGATTAAGGCTTACCTGTAGGTACAAGAAATATCTCCTAAACCTACACGGTTTAGGAGATATTTGCCAAAAAGTTTTACAACGTTGTCTGCATGCGCGCCGTAGACAACAGTGCATTCACAGGGTTAATCCCCATTCACATATCCGGCTTTGCTGCTCCGGCGATACCCAGAAGTAACCTTCCGAGTATCTGTGGAGCGATGGCTGCGGCTGGAGGGGGAGACGAGGACGGTTTCGGGGGCCCAGATCTAAGGTAAGTGATGCATAATGAGCTAGTATGCTAGTCATACTAGCACATTATGGCTTTATCTTGCAGGTGTTTAAAAAAAAAAACGGGTTTACAACCACTTTAATTCATGAGGAAGAGGTGCAAAAAGGATTAAAGCTAAAAGGATATCCAGAGGTACATGTAAGGACCTTGCGTCTAAAGTGTGGTGGTCAAATGGGGTCCAAAGGAAAAGGTCCTAAAGAGCTGGCCAAAGACCTCTGTTATGGCTTAGAGTGTTAACTGGCAAATAAAAGATTGAGGGGAGAGAGCCCTTATAGAGTTGTAAATTGTAATTATCGCTACATGATAATGTGAACAGGGCCTTATTGTTGTACTGTATCCATTTAAATGTGTAGCAATCTGATGCCGCGTACACACGACCGTTTTTAATGTCATTGAAAAAACGAAGTTTTTCTTGACGTGATTCTTCTCAAGCCTGCCTTGCCTACACACTATCATGAAAAAAATGCTTGAGCAAAGCGCGGTGACGTACGAAATGTACGATGGCACTATAAAGGGGAAGTTCCATTCGGATGGCGCCACCCTTTGGGCTGCTTTTGCTGATCCTTGTGTTAGTAAAGTTTGCTGAGAGACGATTCGCGCTTTTCAGCCTCGTGCTCTTCAGTCCGTTACAGTGTGATGAATGTGCTATCTCCATTACGAACGCTAGTTTTACCAGAACGAGCGCTCCCGTTAATCACTTGCTTCTGAGCATGCGTGTTTTTTTCACGTCGTTAAAGCCTACACACGGCCGTTTTTCATGACGAGAAAAACGACGACGTGAAAAACTAAGAGAAAAATTAGAGCATGTTCCAAACGTCGTGAAAAATGCTCGGGAGCCCACACACGATCGTTTTTATTGACCAAATTAAAAAAAATTATTTTTCTCATCACGAAAAACGGTCGTGTGAACGCTGCATGAGACTTCTTTGGAGAAATATGGAGATCGGTCTTGTTTGTTTGTGATTTCTAGATAATAGAATTTAGCTTCCTGCTTTTTTTTTTTTTTTTTTTTAATCTTTATTTTTCCTATTTGGAAGACAGTTTGACCCCTGTATAACAAGTGCAAGACAAATCCTAAAGCTTGAACACAGTTTTGCAACTTTGACATAAGTAGTAAACCTGTACATATCATCCCATCTACTTAGTGTATCCAGTTGGATTATACCTTGTTTTTTTTCAGGACAAATTTGTCTTTCATTCAGGGGTAAATGGTAATAGATACCTCTAAATAAAAAAGTAAAGGAGTATAATATTTTTAAAATGTAGCTGTTTATTTCTTGCTATCACCATAACCTAACACCAAACAACACAGAGCTCCGACAACTGACAGACAATCTTGTTGTTTTTTTATTCCCTGCAAAGCAAGGACAAAACAAAAAAAAAGCACCACTTAAAGTGGAAGTAAACCCATTTATAAAACTGTTTCATTTCCGGTACGTGCCGGAAATGTAACACTTCCATTGGCTGTGCTCTCATCCAAACCACCCAATGGCTGGTGTCATAACTGATCACATGTGCAGCATCATGGCAGTTGTAGATTAAACAGAGGCAAAGATGGCTGCTTCCTTGGCTGAAAACGATAGGAGGGTTTACTTACTGTACACTTTAACACTCACAGTAAACATTGTTAGGCATACATTTATCCCCTTGATCGCCCATAGATGTTAACCACTTCCCAACCAGTGTCATTAGTACAGTGACGGTGTATATTATTAGCACTTATCACAGTATTAGTGTCAGTATTGATGTCAATTAGTCAGTTAGTGTACCCCCCAGCCAGCGTCAGCTAGTGTCAGATTGTCTGCCACACTATCACAGTCCCAATATAAGTCACTGATTTCTGCCATTACTAGTTTAAAAAAATAATAAAATCCAGTCTCTATACCAGACATAACTTTCATGCAAACCAAATAAAATAAACATAAACAAGACATGTAGCAGAATACATTTTGCCCTAAATTCATGAATAAATTAGATTTTTTTATTTTTATTTTTTATTGGATATGTTTTATAGGAGAAAGTAAAGAATATTGTTTTGTTTTGTTTTTCAAAATTTTCCATCTTTTTTTGTTTACATTGCAAAAAAAATTCAACACAGTGGTGATCGCATACCACCAAAAGAAAGCTCTAGTTGTGTGAAAATAATGATAAAAATGTAATTTTCATACAGTGTTGCAGGATTTACCCCCTTCCTGACCAGAGCATTTTTTTCTATTACGGAACTGCGTCGCTTTAGCTGACAATTGCGCGGTCATGCGACGTTGTACCCAAACAAAATTTAGCTCAGATTGATTGATTGTATATAGTTTATTTGGCTCTGCCCTAAACTTGGCTGAGTTGTGCATTTCTCACTGTTGCCAGTAGGTGTCACTGGTACCACAGGCCAGTATGAGAATTACAACAAGGTTGAGCTGTAATGAATATTCTTTTTCCCAGAACAGCCCAGTAGGAGGTTCCTAGTCGCTGTGCATTCTGGGAGGGGGTATTTACGGGACAGATGCCATGTGCTCTAGTCAGTCTTCACCTCCTGGCCCTCCTGGCCTGAGGCTGTATCGCTGCAAGTTCTGCAAGTAGGCCCAGAAGCCTGTCTGGGACCTACTAATCCTGAGGTGGTCTTTAGGCTGTCTTGCCTGTTTGGAAGAAGCCGAGCCAAGCTGAGGAGATCCAGGGGAGGACCCTTGCTGGAGAGAGCCAGGATGAAGGCTGATCTCTCAGGAGGGCCTGGTGACTCGTTGGAGGACGCACCTACATTTAAACTATCCTTACATTATCGCTGGATGGCTTAAAGGTTCTGGTACTGTGAAGCTGTTCTACAAATCAAAATTAAGGTAACTAGCTCCTGGCTGCTAAGTCTGTAAGAGAGACTTATCCGAGAGTGCTACTGGCTGCTAAGTCTGTGAGAGAGACTTGTCCAGGAGTTCTACTAGCCGATAAGTCCTGTGAGAGAGGCTTATCCAGAAATCATACCAGTTGCCAGGTCTGTGTGAGAGACCTATCCAGATAGCCAAGATCTTCTAAAAGCATGCTGTCTTTGTCTTTAGATTCAAGGAGTCTGTAAGTGATATGCAATTGGTATCTGAAACCTCCCCTAACCCTCTATCCCAGTGATTCTCAACCAGGGTTCCGTGGAACCCTAGGGTTCCTCCAGAGGTTGCTAGGGGTTCCTTCAGTATTGGGCAATTTCTGCCTCTCAGATAATTTCCTACTGACACCATTGATCTTTTTAGCTATCTGTAAGGAGGGGATTCTTCCCAATGACCACAAGTGTAAGGACCATCCTTCCCACTGACCATCACACAAAGGTATAATGAATTGTAGATTTCTAATTTTTAGCAGGGGTTCCCCGAGACCGGAGAACTATTTCAAGGGTTCCTCTGTGTTGAAAAGGTTGAGAAAGGCTGCTCTATCATATTACTACTTTCAAGTTCTCCATTAAAGCATTGAAAATATATAAAGTGACTAGCGCCCAAATTCTGTTCTAACTTCCCATTATAGCCATGGACTCAGCCCTGGGGTGAATGTAAGCTCACTCCCTGCCTCTGGAGGTACCTCTTTGCTTCCAGTAGACCCAGGGGGCGCTACATATATAAAAAAACAAGTTTCTTCCACAGTTTAGGCCGATATGTATTCTTTTACATATCTTTGGTAAAAACAATCGCAATAAGTGAATATTGATTGGTTTGCGCAAAAGTTATAGCGTCTGCAAAATAGGGGATAGATTTATGGAATTTTTATTATATATTTTTTTGTAATGGCAGCGATCTGCGATTTTTATCGGGACTGCAACATTATAGCGGACAAATCGGACACTTTTGATACTATTTTGGGACCATTGACATTTATACAGCGATTAGACCTACAAATAGCCATTGATTACAGTGTAAATGACACTGACAGGGAAAGGGTTAAACACTAGGGGGCGATCAAGGGGATAAATGTGTTCTAACTGTAGGGGGGATGGGCTCACTACAACATGACAGAGATCACTGCTCCCGATGACAGGGAGCAGTAGATCCCTGTCACGTTGCTAGGCATAACAGTGAAATGCCTTGCTTATATAGGCATCTCCCCATTCTGCCTCTCTTTGCCGCAATCGAGGGCCATCGGCGAACTGGGCTTAATGACCTACCATGTCTTGTTTTGCGCTGAGCTCTGTGTGAAGGTGGCCATCTTAGTAGAGGCAGGACTTTGCTTCTTCATGTCAGAGCCTCCAGCAAACAGTGAGCAGCACATTAATAACATCACCAAACCTCACCGGAAATCTCTTTAAACTAGCGGTTTATATACTAACCTATTTTTAGGCTGCTCTTGTCCAATCATGTGATCTGGCTCCCATATGTCTGCCAGCGCCGGCTGCAGGGGAGAGGAAGGAGTGCTTAAAATGAATGTAAAGCCTCCTTTTTTTCTATTAAAATAACAAACATATTATACATACCTGCTCTGTGGAGGGGTTTTGCACAGAGCAGCCCATATCCTCTTCTTGTTGGGTCCCTGGCTGGAGCTACTGGCCCCTTCCTCTTGTCGAGTGCCCCCACAGCAAGCAGTTTGCTATGGGGGCACCCGAGCCGAGCTGCAGCTCCGTCTATTCAGTCACGGAGCTGCGGTTTGGCCCCACCCTCTCGCTCTTCTGATTGGCTAACTGTGTCTCAGCCAATCAGGAGGGATAGTCCTGGACTGCCGATTTACTCGTGGACATCGCTGGATAGAGATGAGGCTCAGGTAAGTATTGGGGGAGGTGCTGCACACAGAAGACTTTTTATCTTAATGCATAGAGTCCATTAAGATAAAAAACCTTCTGACTTTACAATCACTTTAACAACGGCTGGTTATGCCTGGGAGTGGTGACGTCACCAATAGGCTCCTATGGCCTATCTATTGTTGGTGCTCCCTGCTCCCCCCTGAAGCCGTCGCTGGGTGACATTTGGAAGCTGGTTAACATGACTAGACCAGATCTTCCTGAAAATAGGTTAGTATATTTACATCTTTTTACATGGGTTAGTCAGCATAGGTGTTAGGAGGGGGGGGGGTAGCAATTTAAAGATTATTTTAAGGTTGGGAAGAAAACCTTGACTTTGGGAACAACACCAAGTTATTGCATCAGGTATATCGATGATATGTTATGTAGATCAAGGTCAATATCTGTACTACAAGCTCTTAGTCAGCACAAAAATTCAGGGGATATGAACCTCACATGCGCAGGAAAAGATGTGAAGAACAACAATTACTGTGTTTGGGACTGTAGGTTACAAGTCAAGGATAGGTGGGACTTGAAGTCTACAGCAAACTTACTCATACAGACAAGGCTGCTGATAAGGGGGTATCCTCAGCCCTCCTGTACCGGGCCTAGCTCTAAGGGCACCTGGAGGTAGGTCAGGGACTCCCAAATTATGACATATACTAAAACAAAATAAAACTTCTCTAGGCTCCCTGTGTTTAGTGGGGGCTGGGGGACAGAAAGTGGACTATTTAATCACTATTTAATCACTTTCGGGTTTAGACGGATTAATCCCTGGCAGCGCTCTACACAATTACATTGAAGCCTGGCCTCTTCTGTATCAATGCAATGAGAGCGCTGCTGCAGATGAATTAATCTCTGTCCCTTGGCCCCCACTAAACAAAGGGGGCCTGGAGAATATATTTTTTTTCTAGCTAACAGCAGGAATTAACACATTGGTACACAGAATTTGCTGAGTTCCCCCCCTCCCCAGTAGCCCAGCTCAGTGCCCAGGAGGAAATGATACGACTATATGTATTAGCGGTGCTTAGTTGTCCCGGGCTCCCAGCTCCAGAGGATCCATCTGCAGGAGAAGCACTGCACCAGGGCCCCAGGTAGAAGGAGCTGTCAAGACCAGGTGCTGGGGTGGGGGGGAGACCAAAAATACTGCATTTGGACCATTGTACAATACCCAGCACGTTTGTAGTGACACATTTGAGGGGCAATATTGCTGTGAATTATTTGTGTACACTAATGTTGCCCCCTGAAAAGTGATCCACAGTGGATCACTTTTAATAGGGTGTTTGACAGGTGACAAGGAAGTATTATATCACCCCCTGATTTAATCCCTAAAAACCTGCACCAGCTCGCTGCATTTGTCCACTGAACGTCATGACAACTGGACTACCCACTCCTGACCCCTGAACTACATACAGTACTCATTTATGACCACTGAACTATGTACATTACCCGCTCCTGACCCCTGAACACTGTATATTGAACACTCCTGACTCATGCACTCATGTACATACCCCTGACTCCTGTAAATTGTACGGTACATACTTCTGTAACTATACTGTGTAAGTTACATAGTCCTGACCCCTGCATGCTTTACATTATATATTCTTGACACCTGCATTTTATAAATTATATACATACACCCGTTACCTACCCTCCCAATTTTTCCACAACCACATTTCTCCAAGGCACATAGTCCACACTGCTTTCTTATTCTCTGCTCGCTGCCTGTGAAGGAGAAAACGTACTTATTTTATAACGGAAACAAAGAAAAAAAATTTTTCAACATTTTTGGTCTTTCTTTATTTTTTTTGCAAAAAAAAAGACAGATGATCAAATACGACCAAAAGAAAGCTCTATTTGTGGGAACAAAATGATAAAAAATTTGTTTGGGTACAGTGTAACATGACCACGCAATTGTCATTCAAAGTGCAAAAGATGAAAATTGGTCTGAGTGGGAAGGGGCGAAAGTGCCCACTATTGAAGTGGTTATCTGTCAGCTTTTTTTTTTTACATTCAGCTATCAGCGGGGAACCTGCTGACAGCTGATGAGTCATTGGTTGTTAAGGTTGCGGTGGCCGGCTTCCTGACCTGCTCTTTAGAAACCAGCTCAATGCGGTAAATTACCACATTAACTAACGCGGTAATTACCATTAAATAAAACAAATACAACATTCAGTATTTAATTTGAAAACAAATTATGAATTAAACACTTTTACCGCATGTGGTATTTTACCGCATTTTATTAGCTGCTATTTAACTCTTAAGCCTTGTACACACGGCCGAGAATCTAGTCGCAAAAAAAAAATGTTGTTTTTCTCAATGGGTTTCTTGTCAAGCTTGACGAGATTCTTGTCAAGCTTTCCTTGCATACACACTGTCAATCCAAAATCTTGTCGTTGTAAAGCGCGGTCACGTACAACACGTACGACGGCAGTATAAAGGGGAAGTTCTATTCCAATGGCGCCACCCCTTGGGCTGCTTTTGCTGATCTCGTGTTACCGCGTGTTAGTAAAAGTTTGGGGAGAGACGATTCGCGCTTTTCAGTCTTCGTGCTTTCAGTTCGTTACAGCGTGACGAATGTGCTATCTCCATTACGAACGCTAGTTTAAGGTGCGCTCCCGTCTCATACTTGAGTCTGACCATGCGCGGTTTTTGAAGACTTGGAAAAGCATGCAAACGAACGGTTTTCTCGTCCAAATACAGTCTGACGAGAATCACGACGAGAAAACTGAGACTCCCAACCAGAAAAAAGAAAGCAGGTCTTCTTTTTTTCTCGTTGAGATTCTGGGCAGTTTTCTTGATGAGAAACCTGAAAGCCTCGTACACACGACCGTTTTTTTCGGCAAGAAAGCTCTCCCAACAGTTTTCTTGTCGTTTCTTGCATAGAAAACTGGTCGTGTGTACGAGGCTTTAGTGAATCGACCCCAAAGTCATTTTCATCTTTGAAAGGCTTCAAGCCTCATACACACGGCCGAGAATCTCGTCAGGAAAAAACTTGTCGTTTTTCTTGACGAGATTCTTGGACAAGAAACTTGTCCCGGCCGAGTGTACACACGCTTGATTCAAAGAACCCGCGGTTCTTTGAATGGAGTGAACACGGTGACGTAATCGACTACGACGAGCGTGCGCTCGTCACATTCGATGCCGTCGCCGCCATCTTGCTACACCCTACCTATGCCTAGGAAGCTACCGCGCATGCGTCAAAGTCATTTCGAGCATGCGCGGGTTTCCACGGCGACAGGTAAGTGTACACACGCACACTTTTCTCGTCGAGAAACATGCTGACGAGAATCTCGACGAGAAAATAGAGAGCAATAGTTTCTGACAAAACGAGTAGGGCGGAATCACGTCGCTTCATCACTTCCCACATCTTGGATCGCTCTTCACTGGCCAAGCGCCATTTTAAATGCTTTTATTTGTCTAATATTATGTGAGTACCCTTTTTCCCGATTACATTAATAAACCAATTTTATACAGGTTCACACTATGGGCATCCTTTTTTCCTTTCCATAACCCTCACCTTCTCGGAGAACCACAAAGGACCATAGGAGCCACCCCAGATTCCCGAGACTGCTACACAGTGGCATATACTGTGACTGCATCATACCCCCTGAGGGTATGAAGGATCTGGTGAGTGCAACATCCTAAACAGTCACGGATAATCACATTCACGGCACAGGCTACTAGAACAAGCACTGCAGTAAAGTCACCAATTTATCGTGTCACCATTTTCTGGATTTTCACCACTGAACTTTATTTTATTTTTATTTTTATCTTTATCAGTTTCAATGTCATGTTGAATATATTATGTGCATTGTCAGAGTGTACCACGGATCACTTAAACACTTTTTTCAACTGCTCAATCACCTGGGACTGAGCATAATCCCAGCTGGGTTTAGTAAACACCCGGCCGAGACAATATTCTAATTCATTGTAATTTATTGTATTTTATTGGTTCACACCGCATCTCTTGCAGCACCACATTGGTAGCATCAATTTGCTCCACAGCACTTCCAATAGCTAGTCCTCAGTTAGCAAACACCCGGCCGAGCCGGAATTGGAATATTCACACCACTTATTTATTTCAACCAATTTCTTTACCCACTTGCACATTCATTATCACCTTCTGAAGGCCATTGCTAAGGTTAAGCAAACACCTGGCAGAGACACTCCAATTTATCTTAATCTGTTTTATTTGATTGGATTTACTTTTTATTTGAGGTCTCACTCAACACAAGTTCTGAACACACCTCCACAACAGTAAACACCAGGCAGAGCCCGCTGTGTTGCTCATTTGTACACATTTTTTATTATTACCATTATCTGGCTTCCAGCAGATTGGTTTTATGCAGCGATACCACTACACCCCTTATCTTTCTTCATATTCTTGCTCCACCTATCCAGGAGGTAGTAATAAGTAGAGGCAGCAGTTCTGACTACTGCGTTGTGTTTGAAGTCCTTTGCGCGGAGTCACCTTACCTTTTTTTTACATTTACTATATACAGGCATACCCCGCTTTACGGACACTCACTTTACTTACACTCGCGAGTACGGACATACCCGCGAGTGTACATAAAGTGCCTCACAAGACAAACATTCCTGCACCATCAGCCGCAGTAGAAGGAACTTAAGCTCTGAGCATGTAGCCCAGTGTTGCCAACCGTACGTAGATTTACGTACGGTACGTGAATTTAACCCCTTTTTTGGGGTGTACGTTAATGTCCGCTATGGGCACCGGCGCCCATAAAAAAGATGGCCACGAGCCGGCCATACAACTGCGCATGCGCCGTTCCGAAGCCGGCCGAGCGCAGGAAAACGTATTCACGCTCGGCCGGGCGGCGCACGCGCAGTAATGTGATGGCGCCGCTGGCGCTATTTTTGAATACACCGGCGTGACCACAGCGACTGGTGCGAGCCGCGCGACTCGAGTCCTCAGTCCTGCAGTAGCACTCATCATCATAGGTTCCGGTGGAGGAGCGAGCGGAGCACTGACAGGGTGGAGGACAGAGACAGACTCGAGGTGAGTGAAACTGGGGGGGTCAGTGAGTGAGCCTGGAGCATGAAGCCGTGCCAATGGTGCCATGCAGGGGACACAGAGACTGATGTGCTCTCTGTCTACCGGCACCATATTACTTCTAGAAATCATCAGTGTGCTGTGTCCTCCTCTGGCTCCTGTGCACCTTTCCACAGGTCAGGGCAGCACAGTGCTGCCCTGACCTGTGGAGAGGTGAAAGGGGCACAGGAGGAGGACACAGCACACTGATGATGTGGAGAAATAATATGGTGGTGGACAGAGGAGGAGGCTACTGTGAGGGGGTGAGGAGGACACCATCATGTCCGCAGAGTGTCTCCGGCACCTCCAATAGTATGTCCGCAGTCTCTGTCCACCTCCTGTAGTATGTCCGCAGTCTCTCCAGTGTCCACCTCCCTGTAGTATGTCCGCAGTCTCTCCAGTGTCCACCTCCCTGTAGTATGTCCGCAGTCTCTGTCCACCTCCTGTAGTATGTCCGCAGTCTCTCCAGTGTCCACCTCCCTGTAGTATGTCCGCAGTCTCTCCAGTGTCCACCTCCCTGTAGTATGTCCGCAGTCTCTGTCCACCTCCTGTAGTATGTCCGCAGTCTCTGTCCAGTGTCCACCTCCCTGTAGTATGTCCGCAGTCTCTCCAGTGTCCACCTCCCTGTAGTATGTCCGCAGTCTCTCCAGTGTCCACCTCCCTGTAGTATGTCCGCAGTCTCTGTCCACCTCCTGTAGTATGTCCGCAGTCTCTGTCCAGTGTCCTCCTCCCTGTAGTATGTCTGCAGTCTCTGTCCACCTCCTGTAGTATGTCTGCAGTCTCTGTCCACCTCCTGTAGTGTGTCCGCAGTCTCTGTCCACCTCCTATAGTGTGTCCGCAGTCTCTGTCCACCTCCTATAGTGTGTCCGCAGTCTCTGTCCCCCTCCTGTAGTGTGTCCGCAGTCTCTGTCCCCCTCCTGTAGTGTGTCCACAGTCTCTGTCCCCCTCCTGTAGTGTGTCCGCAGCCTCTGTCCACCTCCTGTATCGTGTCTGCAGTCTCTGTCTACTTCCTGTATCGTGTACGCAGCCCCTGACCATCTCTTGTCATGTCTACAGTCTATGAGGGGATCCTAGAAAGGAGTCAAGAGTGGGAGTGCCGCCGGGATGGGGGTTACGGCCCAGGAAGAAACAGACGTGTGGACTGGGGAGAGGAGATCAGAGCCACCAAGCTGGAGCCGTCTGACTGAGCCCCACACTGTGCACCTGGGAGGAGGTAAGTGACAGTGCCGCCAGGCCATTCTGAGGGGGGGGGGTCACTGATGTAAGAAGGCGAATGAATACAATAATGTAAGGGGGCACAGATATAAAGGTTTCCCCCTTATATTAGTACCCCCCCCTTATCTTAGTGTATTCACTCTGTGGAAGGTGGTCTCTATTCACCAGAGCCCCCCTCCACATCAGAGTTCCCCCTTACATCATGATCTGCAGCGTTCCCCTTTACATAAGAGTTCCCTTGCACTGTAAGGGGGCATACTGCAGACTCTGATGTAAGAGGGAACTCTGTGCTGGCTGGGTTATAGTATCCTAACCTTCATGTGAATTGAGAAATATGTTTTTTTACTTTTGTTTAACTTAAACACATTGATATTAGCATTAGCTGTGTGTTTATAGTTGAAATGTTGATATTTGCACTGTTTAGCACTAAAAACAGTAATTTTAGGTACTGTTTTTGCAGCGTCAGTAAAAAATGCGGCTCTGCCAGTAATCTTCATTATTTTTGCCAGTAAGAAATTGGTGCCGTACAGAAATTTTGGCATCCTTGCCAGTAAATTTCACTTCAGGGGGTTGGCAACACTGATGTAGCCTACCCTATTCCAGTGTGCTCTTCCTGTTTCCTGGCCGCCGCCCCACCTCCTGTGCACAGCGCGATGTCTGGGGGATGGATTGGAGTGGGCCCCCCCTTGCATCAGATGAGCCTAATTACATGTGAGTGTTTCCCTGACACCCCCACTACAGCCCCTGACGCCCCATAACAGCCCCTGGCACCCCCACTACAGCCCTTGACTCCCTCACTACAGCCTAGAAGTGAAAAAATGTATTGCTTCACTTTAAGTACATTTTCGTTTTACATACATGCTCTGGTCCCGTTGTGTACTTAAAAGTGGGGTATGCCTGTATAGAGTGCCTAGAAAAAGTATTCATACCCCTTGAAATTTTCCACATTTTGTCATGTTACAACCAAACATGTAAATGTCTTTTATTGGGATTTTTATGTGATAGACCAACACAAAGTGGCACATAATTGTGAAGTGGACGAAAAATAAAAAATGGTTTTCAACATCTTTAGAAATAAATATGTGAAAAGTGTGGCGTGCATTATTCAGCCCCCTTTACTCTGAAGCCTCGTACACACGACCGAGTTTCTCGTCCAAAACCGGCAAGAAAAGTGCCGCGTGAGCTTTTTTGTCGAGAAAACCGTTCGTGTGTATGGTTTTACGACGAGAAAATTGCCGTGAATCTCGACGAGAAAATAGAGAACCTGCTCTCTATTTTCTCGTCAGGATTCCAGATTTCCTCGTCGTGTTTCTCGTCGGCCTGTTTTGTGACGAGAAAATGGTTTGTGTGTATGCTTTTACGACTCTTCCAAAAGCGCGCATGCTCAGAAGCAACTATGAGATGGGAGCGCATCTTCTGGTAAAACAAGCCTTCGTAATGGAGATAGCACATTCGTCACGCTCCAAATTTTTGCATCGTTTAAATGTTGTGCATTGAAATCTTCGTTAGAATGTTACATTAATCCAAACGAATGAACTTATTTTGCTGCTGATATTCACACAGAGTTATGACTATCTTTTTTTAACCTTTTTCATGCTGCTCTTAAGAAGATTTATGTGTATTATATCGTGCAAGTTTTTAGGAATATTAAAAAATTAGATATTTTTCTAACTGATGTTAATTGTAATTTCGCTATGTTTTGATAGTGATCTCCCATTGAATCTTTTAATATATATTATTTAAATTTTACACCCTTTTTTGGGAAACACGATTTAGTTATTTTTTGGGGGGGTTGTTATCTGTCCCTTTTTTTGTCAGTCAAATGTATCTGCTTACTCCAAAGCTAGATTTTACATTTTTACAAATACACATAGTCCATAGTTGCCAACAGTCACGGATTGGCCGGGACGTTCCCGGGATTCAAACCCTTTTCCCGGATTTATTTTGTCCCGGCCAATGTCCCGGCCAATCTGATTTTTCCCGTTTTCCCCGAATTTGGACGCCGCAGGCCGCCGCCGCTAGAGGTCCACGGCTGGCGGAGACAATGTCTCGGCCGGCCGCCATGTTCAAGAAGACCAAAACACGGATGTAGTACAATAGAAAATAAAGCCGCTGCGGCGCCGCCCACACCCCGCACCTCCCCGGGGGTGGGCGGCACCGCAGCAGCTTTATCTTCTATTGTACTACATCTGTGTTTTGGCTGGCCGGCCGGCCACCCCCCCGCCCCGCTGCAGGTCTGTCTGTAATGGAAAGGGGCGGGGGTCGGCAGCGCCACAGCTTAATTTTTTTTTTTTTTTGCAGCCACACTGTCGGCTCCGCCTCTATTTTGTTCCCCTTCGGGGAAGGGGAAACAATAATGGCGGCCGAGACAGGAGACGCCTGTGGTTAAGGGGGGACTCCGCTGGGGATGCCTGTGGTAACTGGGGACTCCGCTGGGAACGCCTGTGGTAAGGGAGGACTCCGCTGGGGGCGGCTGAGGTAAGGGGGGACTCCGCTGGGGACGCCTGATGTAAGGGGGGACTCCGCTGGGGACGCCTGATGTAAGGGGGGACTCCGATGGGGACGCCTGATGTAAGGGGGTACTCCGCTGGGGACGCCTGAGGTAAGGGGGACTCCGCTGGGGACGCCTGATGTAAGGGGGGACTCCGCTGGGGACGCCTGAGGTAAGGGGGGACTCCGCTGGGGACACTTGATGTAAGGGGGGACTCCGCTGGGGACGCCTGATGTAAGGGGGGACTCCGCTGGGGACGCCTGATGTAAGGGGGGACTCTGCTGGGGACGCCTGATGTAAGGGGGGACTCCGCTGGGGACGCCTGATGTAAGGGGGACTCCTCTGGGTACACCTGATGTAAGGAAGGACTCCGCTTGGTACGCCTGATGTAAGGAGGGACTCCTCTGGGGACGCCTGATGTAAGGAGGGACTCCCCTGGGGACACCTGATGGCATCTGGTGGCAGGCGACGTGGCAGGTGACACACTCGGGGCTTCCACTGATTCGGCATTTTGGTGAGTTGAATGATTTCATTTTATATTAAAATGTAATAAGAGAAATAATGCACTTCAGTCATCCTGACACCCTAACAACCATGGTGCCGGGATGATTAAAGAGCTAACACCAGATGTTTGGATTATCTTTATCTGTTGATTGTTAAACTCTGGAATACACATATTTCTATTATGGTGTAGGATCTGGGCCTGCTGTCCTTCCATCCTTCCTTCTCTTTCCTTCCCTCCCTCTTTCTTTCTCCCTTCATCCCTCATTCATCTCAGACTTTAACCACACCCCCTTTGAGCCACGCTCATTTAAGCCACTCCCACTACCCGCGTAAACCACGCCCACGCTTCGTGCGCCACTTTTTTCTCCTAAAGTATAACACACCTTCAAATGAATGCCCCACCCCCTAATTATACCAAGGCTCCGCCTACATGCGAAAAAGTGTCACGGATTTTTTTTTGCAATGTTGGCAACTATGATAGGCTAGTATGAACTTAAAGAAAAATAACATTTATTCATGTTTGAACTAAAATAAAGAGAAGGCAGCGCTGGAGAAGCTGCTGCCATTTGTGCATCCCAGGGACCCCAGAGCACACAGCAACCCTGTGTGGACACTAAAATTGGGAGCTTGAGAAGGCCAACATTTCTGAACACAATCTGATGCTGGCCTCCCAGAGGTCAGGAACAGCAGCAGGTGATATATATGTCCCAAGTGTGTGGTACTACAACAGGCTGCCTTCTGTCCGACCACAATGAAGCAAGGCCATCACTTCCTCGTCTTCCTGGCAACCTTCCCTGCAACCTTTCCTGAAGCCTTCCCTGCAGCCTTCCTTCTTCGTTTGGCTGGAGGCTGGGCCACTGGAGGGGTACTCCTGTCAGGAGGAGGAGGAGGTGGAGGAGAAGGGGGTGGGGCAGAAGAAGAATGTGGAGGTGGAGGAGGAGGTTGAGGTTGGGACAGTTGTGCCACCTCACAAATAGCTGTATTGGGGGTCATTTTTCCCATCACCCCCTTGTTGAGCAAGGTGATGAGCAGGGGCTCGCATAGGAGGCGTTGCTCCATGCTCATCACCTTGAACTTTGCCTCCACTAGGCCGGCAATGGCCTCTTCAGGGGATGTGGGCTCTTTGAGGGTGGCATGGGCCTCTTTAATAAGGGCCATTGCTGCCTCACTGGTGGTCCTGTCCCTCCTGCCTCTTTTGGGAAGCCGGATGGGAGGCACCTGGGATCTGGTGCTTCTCCTTTGCCCTGCCACCTCCTGGCTGCCACTGGGCCCTGCCACCTCCTGGCTGCCACTGGGCCCTGCCACCTCCTGGCTGCCACTGGGCCCTGCCACCTCCTGGCTGCCACTGGGCCCTTCCTCCTCCTGCCTGACAGTTTCCAGACCCTCCTCCTGGCTGATTTCATCCTGTGTATGAAAAAGGGACATAGTTTAATATGTTGCTTTAATCTTTGCATCAAACTTTATAAACATGATTGAAGCAATTAGAATGTAAATCCAGAAATCATTTTTTGTAATTTACACCTACATCAGATTGACTATTTAGCACCCAATTAAGTGCAGACTAATGTCTAGAGATCTTGATTTCACTTGTGGAACCCAAAATATTGTATTGTTTCTCATCTTGACATATTTGTCAAACATTAATTTTATCACAATGCAATTTCATTTAATACTATACCTGGCTCCAGATGGCCAAATCAGGATCATCCAGGATGGCTGCCTCCTCTTGCTCCAGAGAAGGTTCAGGTTGGCTGCAGGGAAGTCTGGGGGGAAGAGTGGAGAGTGATGGCCTTGCCTCAATGTGGTCATCCAGGAAGGACATCCTGCTGTAGTACCACAAAATCGGGACATACACATCATCTGCTACTGCTCCTGACCTCTGAGAAGCCAGGACCTTAGAGCGTTCAGTCCTGTAGGTGCCTCTCAAGCTCCCAATTTTAGTGTCCACTTGTTTTGCTGTGGCTGTGGGCACCTTGGTCTGCACAAATGGGAGCAGCTTCTCCAGCGCTGCTTTTCTCACCCCTCTTTTTTTGTGGATGGGGTTTTTCGTCTCCCACAGAGCCAGCAGCTCCCTTACCCGGTCAATAAATTCCGCCAGGAACTCTTTGTCGCTAATAAAGACATTCATATTGTATCTGCAAGTTAAATAAATAATATATAACTAATGTGAGGCAAACAGTCTAACCTCCTTAACATCGTAGTCACCATATATATCCTACAACATTCTCCAAACAGTATAGGCCAACAATTTGGCATAGTCTCAAAATCACATACCTTCGTTCGCACGTCCGTCACTTGAACTCCTCTCTCCGCACACCGAACGTACTACTGTCACATGTGTGTTTGCTATACATACACCACGCATGCGTCAAACTACGAACACGTCGCTCCGCACACGTCGCCCGCCCATGACGTTCTAACTAACATCTTTTCCCCGCCCCTTCTCTTTCGGCGCGCAGACAGATATGGCGGAGTTACAGCAGGTGTCTGATAATTCCGCAACTAACGAGGAGGAGACAAGTCCGGAGACCGAGGAAACGTCACGATCAAGGAGGAGATTCAAGGCATCTAATATGTCTTTTGCGGAGATGGCGGAGATGGTGGACATCTTGCTCAAGTCTGATTATGACGCAAAGCATGGGCCGTATAGCAAACCAAATAGAAGGAAGGCCAAAATCCTCACTAAAGTCGTGAAGAGTCTGAAGACGAATTTCGGGGTGAAACGCTCAAATGAGCAGCTCAGAAAGAGGTGGTCAGACCTCAAACTGAGGGAGCCAGAGCAGTTAAGGAGCATTAAGAGAATGCTATCAAAAAGTAAGTAAAATGTACACTTTTCTGCTATTAATCCTTTTCTAAACTGACATGTTGCTGGTTTTGTTTTTTTTTCTTATTGGACTCCCTTCCAAAATGTAATATTTTGAACTTGGTTGGGCACAGTAATCGTTCGTTACGTTACAGACACTTCGTTCGGCCACTATCCGCTGTTTTGGCTTATTTTACAGCCACAAAACTAATTAGACATCTGCCATTTTTTGGGAAATTTGGGGCACAAATTTTTAGGCTAGATGATGTGTTTGTAAAGAGAATGAAATGCAAACGGTAAACTGTGTAAAGGAGAGGACACTCAGCAGCTGCTTCCACATCTGTACTTTGGAGCACTATAGTGTGGGTCACCAGACCCGCCTTTTTTGGGTGTCCCACACAGGTGCATCATAGAATTTTTGTGTTGCCTACATGTCTAAAAAATGACAGACAAAGGTGAATACTAAACATATTCTTGGTCATAAATAATGTATTCATCTTTAACTTCCGCCCAAACACACACTTGTACCCCACTTCCAAGCAATTTAGCCTGTTTTTTTTTTTTACATAGAGAATTTCTGTGTGATAACTCTACCTTTTGTTTGATTCTCATAGGGGAGAGAAGACTGGGAGGAGGACACTCCAGGGAGCACAGGAACCCCACAGCTTCACAACAACCCCAAACTCCAAAAGACCAACAACCTAAAGATGTGGAGGAAGTTGAGGTGGAGGAAGGAGAAGTGCAGGAAGGAGAGGTGGATGACGTTGTGGAACTGGTCACCACAACAGGTCAGTATCTGTCACCACAGCTTCAGGTAAGAGATGTAGGCCTGCAGATTTATAATACCTTTTTATTTTATTTTTAGGGGATGTGAATGTTGGGGTGAAGGATAGTACAGTTTTCTCTGCTGACAGTGCCCTCCGCCTCATCCAGCAAGTGATGGAATGTAGCACGGAACTGGACAAAATTAAAGAAAGAATTCATGTGATGGATCAAACATTTAAAGACATTCTCGATGTTTTGGGGAGAATTCAATAAGGCATCCAAACCCCCTTTTTTTCATGTTTGTTCTTCCACTTTAGAAAAACTTTTTGACAATCAAACCAGCCAAAAATTGAATCTGCACACGTTGTGTCAACATGTGCTATCTGCCATCAGGGGATATCCATGTACGTCTTTTGGGGGTGCAACCCCTTCCTCGTATCTAAAGTAGGTGAACTGAGGAAGGGGTTGCACCCCCAAAACACGTCCATTGATCACCCCTGATGGCAGATAGCACATGTTGACAATAGGGATCAGGAGTCTAAAATCCCTATCGGAAAATAATCCCAATTGTGTGCAGATTCAATTTTTGGCTGGGCAAGGGGTGGCAGGACCCCATATTAGGACGGGCACATAGAGACATATAGTTTGTGTAAGTGAATGTCTCAGATTGCTCCGAGGTATCCAATTTTGTAATTTTTGGAATGCAAATGTTGTTTTTGTATTTTCCTAAGAAAACAATTGCCGGTTTGTGGCCAGGCAAACCAAAAATGTAAAATTAAAAAAAAAGGTGTGTGAATTTGCACATAGTAAAATATTTGAACACAAACAACGTGTAGCTTCTTTTTCTAATACGCTCTAACCTTATTTGGTTATTTTTTAAAGGTTAACATAGTGAAATGGTTGGTATTTACTAAAGGAAAATACACTTGGCACTACAAATGCACTAAGACAAACTAGGAGACAGGAAACCCACAAAAGTTAGAAGTTTAAACAAGATTTTTATTTTGATCATTAGACAGGAATCTTTAGCCATAGCCTGGCATAGGAATTGCCCCCCTACCCGTGAAATAGTCCATGTATTTGTCCCGAACCTCACGGGCATTTTGGGGGGGCAAGCCAGCACGGGCAGATTCCAGGCCCGGCAGGGGATTATCAGGGGAAAGTCCAGCCTCAGGCAAAACTGAGGCCATATAGGAATTTGATTTGCGGCAAAGAAAATTGTGTAGCACACAGCAGCATAATACTACATAGTTTATTTTGTAGTCCGCCAAGTGTATTGAAGTCATAAAAAGGCGGAACCGGCTGGCCATTATGCCAAAGGCATTTTCAACGACTCTTCGGCCCCTGGCCAGCCGGTAATTGAACACCCTCTTCTCTGGGGTCAGGGTCCTCTGAGGAAATGGCCTCATAAGATGCGGTCCGAGCCCGAAGGCTTCATCAGCCAAAAAAACAAAGGGGAGTCCTTCAACATTCCCTGCATCCGGTGGCAATGCAAGGTCGTCACTCTGGAGACGGAGGGCAAACTCCGTCTGGATGAAGGATCCCCCATTGGACATCCAGCCATTCTTCCCTACATCAACATAGAGGAATTCATACCGTGCTGACACCACCGCCATCAGCACAATGCTATGAAACCCCTTGTAGTTGTAGTAGTAGGACCCAGAACAGTGTGGCGGCACGATGCGGACGTGCTTCCCGTCTATAGCACCACCGCAGTTGGGGAAGTCCCACCGCGTGGCAAACTCCGATGCCACAGTCTGCCATTCCTGTGGCGTGGAAGGAAGCTGTGGAGTTAAACAAGATGAAAAAATATTAGAATACACAAATCAAACATTACAAGGAGATTCTAAGAAAATACATTAGAGGCCAACATCAAGCAAAGTCTACGTTTATTAAGGTGTTTTAAATAAGTATAATGGAAGGCTCATTTATCATATTCATCACCCCCTATGATGGTCCATGAATAAATTATAATGGGGAGGGGGGGGTAGATGTGTTTGGCCACAGGATAGCATTGCAGTGGCAGTGCGTCCAGAGTGGGCGCTGGAGCACTGCCCCCTCTCTCCTGTGCCCGTCACTCAGATACATAGGTTCATGCCTTGCATTAACCTATGTATTGTCTATGCCGCCCACTATTCAGGTGGATGGCCCCCTGTTAAGCGACCGACATATGAAGAACTGCGGCATTTATGGGCTTAAAATTGCATATCAGAAACCGGAAGGAAAATTGTCTTGCACATTACAGCCTGAGGGATGTAATTGGCTTCAGAAAAGTTAAATAGGGGACGCGGGGGGGGGGCATTCCTTGGGTAAACACTGACAGGCTGCTCTGCCAATCATGTTCACCAAGTCTGTTTAATGGTAACATGATTGGCTGATGCAACATCAAGGGAAGGAGAAGACATCAAGGACAGAAGAAGGATGGCGCTGACCACAAGAAGGTAAGTGCAGGGCTGGGGGGAACAAAATGGCTGCATTGGAGGGGACAAAATGCCTGCATTAGAGGGAACAAAATGGCTGCATTGGAGGGAACAAATGGGGGTGTTTAATAGGCACCAGAGCAAAAAAGGAGGAAGTCTATTTCATAAATTGGGGTTTGAACCCCCAAACATTTGGAGCAACAGGCGCCCCTGCTGGAAAGGTTAGTGAAGGGAAATATGCATGGAGGAGAAAAAAGGGGCAATCTAAAGCTTCCAGCATGCATGGGGACAAAGGGGACATTCTCAGCATATTACAATCATGGTAATTAGGGAAGGATGAAAGAAATACAATACATTAGCATACATGTAATACATAAAATGTGATGTTAAAGGAGAAAACTTACCCTAATATAGTCCTCCTGCAGGACTTGTATAATGGCAGAACAGGTGTCTGGGATTATGAGGCCCAGAGCCTGGGGGGAGATGCCTGTCGTGAACTTCAAGTCCTGAAGACTTCTCCCTGTCGCCAGATAACGTAACTTGGCGATGAGCCTCTGCTCAGCACTGGTGGCTTCCCGCATAACGGTGTCCTGCCTGGTAATATAGGGGGACACCAAAGCCAACAGTTCCTGAAAAACGGGGTCAGACATCTGCAGAAAATTCCTGTAGTCCTCAGGATTATTCTCGACGATCTCCCGCAGCAGAGGCATATGGCAGAATTGGTCCCGCTGGAGCAACCAATTCTTGGTCCATGAACTCCTCCTCACACCATTCATGGACTGGTCTTGGTCCAAAACAAGCAGACCAACACCAAGCGCACGCACAGCACGAACTCGACGACGAGAACGTCCAGGCGACATGGCTAGGAAACGGTCGTCTTATCAGAACGTACAGAACAGAACGCACTTTAGAACAGCAAGGCCTATGAATAACGAACTGAAAAACAGAAACGAACAGGCAAGAACGCACTGTAAAACAGATACGACCTGCCTAGACGCCCTGAAAGTCAAGATACGAACCCACAAGCACAAACTGAACCGCAGAAAACGAACTGAAAAGTACGAAGACTGAAAAGCGCGAATCGTCTCTTCCCAAACTTTTACTTCACACGCGGTAACACGAGATCAGCAAAAGCAGCCCAAGGGGTGGCGCCAAGAAAAAAGATCTTCCCCTTTATAGTGCCGTCGTCCGTGCTGGACGTGACCGCGGTGAACAACGAGGAAATTGGGAAATGTCAGTGTGTACGCATGGAAAGCTTGACGAGAAAATCGACAAGGTTAACAAGAATCTCGTCGAAAAAAACGACGTGTTTTTTACGACGAGAAACTCGGTCGTGTGTACGAGGCTTGAGGCCGGGTTCACACTGGTCCGACAAACGCTCCAACATTGGGAGCTCATGTTGCATGACATGTAAAAATCAATGTTTCCCTATAGGAGCCGTCTTAACTGGTCCGACACAAGTCGGTCCGACTTTGAAAATGCTCCCTGCACTACTTTGGTCCGACTTTGATCCTTCTTCAGCCCTTGAATATCATTGAAGTCGGATCAAAGTAGGATCCTTGTTCTAACCATCCGACTTTTGACATCCGACATGGTGATTACAGCAGCAGTAAAAGGAATTTATCTCACCCTGGGATTGTTTTGATTGGTCAAAGGACAAGTCAGACTAGCACAAAGTCGGATCAAAGTAGTATCCTGTTCATGAAAGTCGGATGAATGTCGGACCAATGTAGGATCAATGTAGGACTGATGTCGCAGAGCAAAGTAGGATGAAAGTTGTATGACTGTTGTGTCGTACCAGTGTGAACCCAGCCTGATACCCCTAACTAAAATCTAGTGGAACCAATTGCCTTCAGAAGTCACCTAATTAGTAAATAGAGTACGCCTGTGTGTAATTTAATCTCAGTATACATACAGCTGTTCTGTGAAGCCCTCAGAGGTTTGTTAGATAACCTAAGGCTGCTTTCACACTGAGGCGCTTTACAGGTGCTATAGCGCTAAAAATAGTGCCTGTAAAGTGCCTCTCCTCTCACTCCAATGTGAAAGCCCGAGGGCTTTCACACTGGGGTGCTGCGCTGGCAGGACAGTAAAAAAAAAAGCCCTGCAAGCTGCATCTTTGCAGGGCTGTAGAAGCAGCGTATACACCGCTCCTAAAGCACCCCTGCCCATTGAAATCTATGGGCAGCGCCGCCGAACCCTTTTTTGGTCCCTAGCGGGGGTTAAAAGCGCCCTGCTAGCAGCCAAAAAATGCTGCAAAAAAGACGCCCGGCACTGCTCAGTGTAAAAGCAGCCTTAGTGAACAAAGAGCATCATGAAGCCCAAAGAACACACCAGACAGGTCAGGGATAAAGTTGTGGAGAAGTGTAAGGCAGGGTTAGGTTATAAAAAAATATTCCAAGCTTTGAACATCTCACGGAGCACTGTTCAACCCATCATCTGAAAATGGAAAGAGTATGGCACAACTGCAAACCTACCAAGACATTGCCATCCACCTAAACTGACAGGCCGGGCAAGAAGAGCATTAATCAGAGAAGCAGCCAAGAGGCCCATGGTAACTGTGGAGGAACTGCAGAGATCAACAGTAGAGATGGCCTTGCGGTTCGCCCCGCGGTCAGTTCACGGCGAATTTTGCGCATTCGCGGTTCGCAAAACCGGCGGACATATGGCGCTATTCGCGGCCGGTTCGCAGCCGCCATATTCTTTTACATTGTGGAACTTTGACCTATGACACATCCATCATGTGGTACAGGACAGCCAATTGAGACATTTCAGCAGATGGACATACCCCCTACCTTATAAATAGACCTGATCTGGCTGCCATTTTACATTCTGTTATTTGTCAGCGTAGGGACAGGTTGCTGTGTGGAGCAGGGACAGACTGTAATCCTAGCTATTAGGTCCACAAAAGTCCTTTTAAGGACTGGTATAGGTGTACAATTGTTTCGTGTGCAGTATATAGGGGTGTAATACACTTTTAGTTCATTTCAATTGTGCAGCATTGGGACTGCAGTGCTGAGCGGTTCTGCAGCTGTCTTTAGTCCTTCTAAGGACTGGTATAGGTGTACAGTCCACAAAAGTCCTTTTAAGGACTGGTATAGGTGTACTATTTTGTGTGCAGTAAATAGGGGTGTACTACACGCATAAAATACTCTAGGAAGAATAGTAAAGTGCATTTCTACTGTGCAGCTTCTGAGCGGTTCTGCAGCTGTCTTTAGTCAGTGTAGGAAGGTTGCTGTGTGTGTACTAGCAGGGACAGACTCTAGTAAAACAAAAGTCCTTCTAAGGACTGGTATAGGTGTACAGTCCACAAAAGTTCTTTTAAGGACTGGTATAGGTGTACTATTTTGTGTGCAGTCAATAGGGGTGTACTACACGCATAAAATACTTTCACATATAGGAAGAATAGTATAGTGCATTTCTACTGTGCAGCTTCTGAGCGGTTCTGCAGCTGTTTTCTCGGTTTAGGTAGAAGTTGCCGCTGTGTGTCGCAGGCACAGACTAGCGACTAAAATCGCTAACCAATAAAGCTCCACAAAAGTTAATTTTAAGGACTGGTATAGGTGTTCTATTTGGTGTGCAGTATATAGGGGTCTAATACACGCATAAAAAACTTTAAAACATACTATATAATATATACTATATACTATACTATATAATATATAGTGCATTTCAACTGTGCAGCATTTCTACTGTGCAGCTTCTGAGCGGACATATATCAATGCAAAAAGAAATTTTAAAAACTAACGTTTTTTCGGGAGCAGTCATTTTAATGATGCATAAAGTGAAAAAAAAAAAGTGAAATTTTCCTTTAAATATGGTACCTGGGGGGTGTCTAAAGTATGCCTGTGAAGTGGCATGTGTTTCCCGTGTTTAGAACTGTCCTTGCACAAAATGACATTTGTAAAGGAAAAAAAGAAGCCATTTAAAACCACTTGCGGCTTTAATGTCATGTCTTGTCCTGGCCGCCATATGGCTGAAAATCCTTGAGAAAAATGGCATGGCTACCCCATCACCCCCCCCCCCACCCCAGCCCCTTTGGGTCTTGTATGGATATTAAGGGGGACCCCGCACCCAAAATAAAACCCTATACCTACAACCCTATATACTCTGAACAGCAGTATATAGGTGGTGCAAACAAGACACGGACTGTAGGTTTGTTCTTAAGTAGAATCTGAACAGGTACATTATGAAGTGTAGCTCCATCCCAAAAAAATCTATTTTTAAGCTTTTTGGAGAACATAGGGAGGGGTTATCACCCCTGTAACATTTGCTGTCTTTGCACATCTGTTCAGAACATGTCACCTCACTTTCCGTCCCAATGACAAATGTTTTTGGAAAAGTGGGGTTTTAATTGAAACAAGGATTGGTGATAAAGCATCAGTAGAGAGGAGATACCTTTTTCCCAAATTAAATCTAACAGGATAGAATTTCCCTTCCTAGGGGTAGATTTCCTCTCACTTCCTGTTTTCTCTTGCCGTTTGCAAGTAGGAGTCGTTTGTAAGTTGGATGTTTGAAAGTAGGGGCCTGCCGTATATACTCTGCAGAAATTTGCCCTATTAGATGTTGGTGTAGCCACAAGACTGGTGGGCACAGGAATGGGCCCTGCTGTGAGTTAATAGATCAAGATTTGTACTTGCATGCACCTGTTGAACCGGGCAGAAAAATTGGGCCTTTGGTGGTGGTGGTGGTGGTGGTGGTGGACGGTGTTGCCACAAGACTGTAAGCCCTCACAGTTACTCTTGGTGGGTGCAGGAATGGGCCCTGCTGTGAGTTATTAGATCAAGATTTGTAATTGCATGCACCTGTTGAACAGGGCAGAAAAATTGGGCCTTTGGTGGTGGTGGTGGTGGTGGACGGTGTTGCCACAAGACTGTAGGCCCTCATAGTTACTCTTGGTGGGCGCAGGAATGGGCCCTGCTGTGAACTATTAGATCAAGATTTGTAATTACACGCCCCTGTTAAACAGGGGCTGAAAAATTGTGCCTTAGGCATTGGTGCTGGTGCCACAACACTGCAACCCCTCACAGATACTGTACTTGGAGCACAGCAGTCACACCTGTTGCGAAGCATCTTTTTAAAAAATTGTAATTACACGCCCCTGTTATACAGGGGCTGAAAAATTGTGCCTTAGGCACTGGTGCTGGTGCCACAACACTGCAACCCCTCACAGATACTGTACTCTGAGCACAGCAATGAGACCTGTTGCAAAGCATTGCCTAAAAATTGTAATTACACGCCCCAACAGGGGCTGAAAAATTGTGCCTTAGGCACTGGTGCTGGTGCCACAACACTGCAACCCCTCACAGATACTGTACTTGGAGCACAGCAGTCACACCTGTTGCGAAGCATCTTTTTAAAAAATTGTAATTACACGCCCCTGTTATACAGGGGCTGAAAAATTGTGCCTTAGGCACTGGTGCCACAACACTGCAACCCCTCACAGATACTGTACTCTGAGCACAGCAATGAGACCTGTTGCAAAGCATTGCCTAAAAATTGTAATTACACGCCCCAACAGGGGCTGAAAAATTGTGCCTTAGGCACTGGTGCTGGTGCCACAACACTGCAACCCCTCACAGATACTGTACTTGGAGCACAGCAGTCACACCTGTTGCGAAGCATCTTTTTAAAAAATTGTAATTACACGCCCCTGTTATACAGGAGCTGAAAAATTGTGCCTTAGGCACTGGTGTGGTGGCATGGATCATTGAGGAGGAGGAAGAGGATAGTCAGTGAACATAACAGGACAGTCACTCAGCATCAGCATAGGCAGTCTTGAAGGGATGTGACATTATAAATTATTCCGTTATATCCGCTTCAGGTGTCTGGTAGCTGGTGGTGATCCAAGACTGATTCATTTTTATGAAGGTCAGTCGATCAACCGAGTCGGTGGACAGGCGCACCCTATGATCGGTGACAAATCCTCCAGCAGCACTGAATGTGCGTTCGGAAAGAACGCTGGACGCAGGACAGGCCAGTAGCTCAATTGCATACTGTGCAAGCTCTGGCCAGTGATCCATCCTCAGGACCCAGTAAGCCAGAGGATTTTGGGTGGGAAAGGTGTCCAAGTCTGACCTTGCCCCTAGGTATTCCTGCACCATGTATATCAGACGCTGGCGATGGTTGCTGGAACCGATCATACCTTGGGGCTGCGGACTAAAAAATTGTCTGAACGCATCGGTCAGACGTCCACCTTCCCCACCGCTCCTTCTGCTACTGACCGAAGCCTCAGCAACTCGTCGTCCAGGACCAGGAGTTTGTAACCTCCCAGTTTCTGGGAACGCATTGCACAGACCTTTCTGCAAGGCCTCCCTGAGATGTCTCATCCTCTGCTCCCTCTGCGACGGCAAGATAAGGTCCGCAACCTTACCCTTGTACCGTGGATCAAGGAGAGTGGCCAGCCAGTAATGGTCCCTCTCCTTGATCCGAAGAACACGAGGATCCTTCCGCAGGCTTTGCAGGATCAGGGAGGCCATGCAGCGTAGGTTAGCTGAGGCATTCGGTCCGGAGTCTTCTGGGTCACTGAGGATGACATGATCGCCAGCCACCTCCTCCCAGCCACGTACAAGTCCACTGGTTTGTTGGGACTGTACATCATCCCTAAAAGACTGCTGCTGCTGATGCTGAGTGCCAGGCTCCACCTCCATGCTCACACAATCCTCCTCCTCCTCCTCCTCCTCATCCTCATCCTCTTCCTGTGTGATGGGTGGGACAGAAGGAACACTGTCTGGATAAAGGGGGCCTTGAGAGGCAAGGAAGTCCTCCTCTTCCTGCCTCTGTTCTGCCTCAAGTGCCCTGTCCATTATCCCACGCAGCGTATGCTCCAACAGGTGGACAAGAGGTACAGTGTCACTGATGCATGCACTGTCACTGCTCACCATCCTCGTGGCCTCCTCAAATGGTGAGAGGACAGTGCATGCATCCCTGATCATGCTCCACTGGCGTGGGGAAAAAAAGCCAAGCTCCCCTGACCCTGTCCTGGTGCCGTAGTCGCAAAGGTACTCATTGATGGCCCTCTGCTGCGTGTGCAGTCGCTGCAGCATGGCCAACGTTGAGTTCCACCTGGTGGGCATGTCACATATTAGGCGGTTCTTGGGCAGGTTCAGCTCCTTTTGCAGCTCAGTCAGCCGAGCACTGGCATTATAAGATCGGCGGAAATGCACACAGACTTTCCTGGCCTGCCTCAGGACATCCTGTAAGCCTGGGAACCTGCCCAAGAACCGCTGCACCACCAGGTTGAGGACGTGAGCCATACAGGGCACATGGGTGAGCTGCCCCTGTCGCAGGGCGGAGAGGAGGTTGGTGCCATTGTCAGAAACGACCATTCCTGGCTTAAGCTGGTGTGGCGTCAACCACCTCTCGGCCTGCCCCTGCAGAGCTGCCAGAACCTCTGGCCCAGTGTGGCTCCTGTCCCCCAAACACACCAGCGCAAGCACGGCATGGCATCTTTTTGCCTGCGTACTCGCGTAGCCCCTTGTACGCCTACGGAGCACCGCTGGTTCCGAGGACAGAGCACTCGAAGAGGACATGGAGGAAGAAGAAGAGGAGGGGGTGGAGGAGAGAGGTGTGTCACAACCAGTAGTAGCATTTTGGAGGCGTGGTGGCGGAACAACCTCCAACACTACTGCACCTTGTCCTGCATCCCTCCCAGCTGCCAATAGAGTGACCCAATGGGCCGTGAAAGAAAGATAACGTCCCTGTCCATGCCTGCTGGACCATGAGTCAGCGGTAATATGCACCTTACCGCTGACCGCCCTGTCCAACGAGGCATGGACATTGCCTTCCACATGCCGGTAGAGAGACGGAATCGCCTTCCGTGAGAAAAAGTGGCGTTTGGGAACCTGCCACTGAGGAACCGCACATTGAACAAACTCACGGAAGGGGGCCGAGTCTACCAACTGAAAAGGCAGCAGTTGAAGTGCTAGCAATTTAGCCAAGCTAGCATTCAACCGCTGGGCATGTGGATGGCTGGGAGTATACTTCTTTTGACGGTCCAGCAGCTGGGGCAGGGAAATTTGCCTGCTACAATCGGACGTCGGTGTACTGCAAGTACTTGGTTGTGACACACCTAATTCTACACCTTCAGTCCTCTCAGAGCAGCTTTCAGAGAGGACTGAAGATATAGTGGGGATGGAGATCCCAGCTGATGAGGAGCAAGGAGAGGTCCGCTTTGTTCTTTGGTGTGGGTCTTTTATGTGTGCTTGCCAACGAGCTGCATGGCAGGTCGACATATGTCTGCTCATGCTTGTGGTGCACAAGCGGCTGATGTTTTGGCCACGCGAGATACGCTTGAGACAAATATTGCAAATAGCAGTGGTGCGATCTGATGCACTCGTCTCAAAAAAGGCCCACACCAAAGAACTTTTGTGATAACGTGCAGAGGCAGCGCCCTGCACAGGCAGAGCTCTGCGGTGTGGTACAGTTGCTGTGCTGGCCTCTAGCTGGCCTCCAGGGGGCATCCTGCCTCGTTGGACATGTGACGCCGCATCCTCCTCCTCCTCCTCCTCCTCCTCCTCTCTCCCTTCAGGCACCCACGTGGAGTCAGTGACCTCATCATCCCCTCCCTCTTCACCACTAGAGCAAACCTGGCAGTAAGCTGCAGCTGCTGGAACAGTACTGCCAGATTGCTGTCCTTCAGCATCCCCTCTCTCTGCGCGCACACTACTGACTTCCTCAAGCTGGGTATCATCATCCGAGCCTTCGAATCGTTGGGCATCCTCCTGGAGCATGTACCCAACACTGTGCTCAAACAGTTCGGGGGACTCCTCAGGAGGACATGGTGGGTCTAGGGAAGGGGTGGCTGATGATGCCATTGAGTACGCGTTGGCAGCTGCTCTGCCAGTACCCTGAGCCTGGGTGAGAGAGGATGAGGAGGATGAGGAGGGCTTGGTCATCCATTCTACCAAGCCTTCGGCATGATGCGGCTCCACATGTCCAGCTGCCGAAAACAAAGACAAGCGTGTCCCATGGCCACGTGCTGATGACGATGCACGACCACGTCCACGGCCAGCACTGTTGTCTCTAGAAACAGAGCCTGCCTGCCCTGTGTTCTTGCCTCGGCACGCTCTGCCTCTCCTTGGCGGTGTTCCAGCCATTGTAGTCGGTAGTGTATATAGTATAAAAAATAGAGCTCCTATGTGTGCTCACAACACACTGTAGGTCCTATGGGTGCTGACACTAACACACTATAGGTACTATGTGTGCTGCTGACAAGAAAATATAGGAGCTCTGTGTGATGCCACTAACACACTAGAAGTCCTATGGGTGCTTCTGAGAAGAAAATATAGGAGCTCTGTGTGATGCCACTAACACACTAGAAGTCCTATGGGTGCTGCTGAGAAGAAAATATAGGAGCTCTGTGTGATGCCACTAACACACTAGAAGTCCTATGGGTGCTTCTGAGATGAAAATATAGGAGCTCTGTGTGATGCCACTAACACACTAGAAGTCCTATGGGTGCTTCTGAGATGAAAATATAGGAGCTCTGTTTGCTGCCACTAACACACTAGAAGTCCTATGGGTGCTGCTGAGAAGAAAATATAGGAGCTCTGTGTGATGCCACTAACACACTAGAAGTCCTATGGGTGCTTCTGAGAAGAAAATATAGGAGCTCTGTGTGATGCCACTAACACACTAGAAGTCCTATGGGTGCTTCTGAGATGAAAATATAGGAGCTCTGTTTGCTGCCACTAACACACTAGAAGTCCTATGGGTGCTGCTGAGAAGAAAATATAGGAGCTCTGTGTGCTGCCACTAACACACTAGAAGTCCTATGGGTGCTTCTGAGAAGAAAATATAGGAGCTCTGTGTGATGCCACTAACACACTAGAAGTCCTATGGGTGCTGCTGAGAAGAAAATATAGGAGCTCTGTGTGATGCCACTAACACACTAGAAGTCCTATGGGTGCTTCTGAGATGAAAATATAGGAGCTCTGTGTGATGCCACTAACACACTAGAAGTCCTATGGGTGCTTCTGAGAAGAAAATATAGGAGCTCTGTGTGATGCCACTAACACACTAGAAGTCCTATGGGTGCTGCTGAGAAGAAAATATAGGAGCTCTGTGTGATGCCACTAACACACTAGAAGTCCTATGGGTGCTGCTGAGAAGAAAATATAGGAGCTCTGTGTGATGCCACTAACACACTAGAAGTCCTATGGGTGCTTCTGAGATGAAAATATAGGAACTCTGTGTGATGCCACTAACACACTAGAAGTCCTATGGGTGCTGCTGAGAAGAAAATATAGGAGCTCTGTTTGCTGCCACTAACACACTAGAAGTCCTATGGGTGCTGCTGAGAAGAAAATATAGGAGCTCTGTGTGATGCCACTAACACACTAGAAGTCCTATGGGTGCTTCTGAGATGAAAATATAGGAGCTCTGTTTGATGCCACTAACACACTAGAAGTCCTATGGGTGCTTCTGAGATGAAAATATAGGAGCTCTGTTTGCTGCCACTAACACACTAGAAGTCCTATGGGTGCTGCTGAGAAGAAAATATAGGAGCTCTGTGTGATGCCACTAACACACTAGAAGTCCTATGGGTGCTTCTGAGAAGAAAATATAGGAGCTCTGTGTGATGCCACTAACACACTAGAAGTCCTATGGGTGCTTCTGAGATGAAAATATAGGAGCTCTGTTTGCTGCCACTAACACACTAGAAGTCCTATGGGTGCTGCTGAGAAGAAAATATAGGAGCTCTGTTTGCTGCCACTAATACACTAGAAGTCCTATGGGTGCTTCTGAGAAGAAAATATAGGAGCTCTGTGTGATGCCACTAACACACTAGAAGTCCTATGGGTGCTGCTGAGTAGAAAATATAGGAGCTCTGTTTGCTGCCACTAACACACTAGAAGTCCTATGGGTGCTGCTGAGAAGAAAATATAGGAGCTCTGTGTGATGCCACTAACACACTAGAAGTCCTATGGGTGCTTCTGAGATGAAAATATAGGAGCTCTGTGTGAAGCCACTAACACACTAGAAGTCCTATGGGTGCTGCTGAGAAGAAAATATAGGAGCTCTGTTTGCTGCCACTAACACACTAGAAGTCCTATGGGTGCTTCTGAGTAGTGATGAGCCGAACACCCCCGGGTTCGGTTCGCACCAGAACCCGCTAACGGACCGAAAGTTCGTACGAACATTAGAACCCTATTAAATACAATGGATGCGAACGTTCGAATTCTAAAGTGCTAATTATAACAACTATTATGCATGTTATTGTCCTAAAAAGGGTTTGGGAACCCGGGTTGTGCACCAGGGGACATGTATCAATGCAAAAAGAAGTTTTAAAAACAGTTGTTTTTTCGGGAGCAGTCATTTTAATGATGCATAAAGTGAAAAAAAAAAAGTCAAATATTCCTTTAAATATCGTACCTGGGGGGTGTCTAAAGTATGCCTGTGAAGTGCCACGTGTTTCCCGTGTTTAGAACTGTCCCTGCACAAAATGACACTTCTAAAGGAAAAAAAAGCCATTTAAAACTGCTTGCGGCTTTAATGTAATGTCTGGTCCCGGTAATATGGATGAAAATCTTTAAGAAAAATGGCATAGCTACCCCATGACCCCCCCCCCCCCCCCTACCCCAGCCCATTACCAGCCCCTTTGGGTCTTGTATGGATATTAAGGGGAACCCCGCACATAAAATAAAAAAGGCCCTATATACTCTGAACAGCCGTATACAGGCGGTGCATACAAGACAGGGACTGTAGGTTTGTTCTTATGTAGAATCTGTTTGTAATTTTGAACAGGTACATTGTTTAAGTGTAGCTCCAGCCCAAAAATCTATTTTTAAACTTTTTGGAAAACATAGGTAAGGGTTATCACCCCTGTAACATTTGTTTTGCTGTCTGTGCCCCTGTTCAGAACATTTCACCTCACTTTCCGTCCCAATGACAACTGTTTTTGAAATGTGGTGTTTTTCTTGAAACAAGGATTGCTGATAAAGCATCAGTACAGAGGAGACACCTTTCTCCCATATTAATTCTTACAGGAGAGAATTTTCCTTCCAAGGGGTAGATTTCCTCTCACTTCCTGTTGTCTTCTTGCGTTTGCGCAAGTAGGAGTCGTTTGTAAGTTGGATGTTTGAAAGTAGGGACCTGCCGTATATACTCTGCAGAAATAGGCCCCTTAGTTGTTGGTGTTGGCACAACACTGTAAGCACTCACAGTTACTCGTGGTTGGTGCTGGAACGCCCTGCTGTCAACTATTATATCAGGAATTGTAATTACATATAATTGTTGAACAGTGGTAGTAAAAATTGGGCCTTTGATGGTGGTGCTGGTGCCACAACACTGTAAGCCCTGACAGTTACTCTTGGTGGGTGCAGCAATGGGCCCTGCTGTGAATTATTAGATCAAGAATTGTAATTGCATGCCCCTGTTGAACAGGGGCTGAAAAATTGGGCCTTTCGTGGTGGTGGTGGTGGTGGCGTTGCCACAACACTGTAAGCCCTCAGAGTTACTCTTGGTGGGTGCAGGAATGGGCCCTGCTGTGAATTATTAGATCAAGAATTGTAATTACATGCCCCTTTTGAACAGGGGCTGAAAAATTGGGCCTTTCGTGGTGGTGGTGGTGGTGGCGTTGACACAACACTGTAAGCCCTCAGAGTTACTCTTGGTGGGTGCAGGAATGGGCCCTGCTGTGAATTATTAGATCAAGAATTGTAATTACATGCCCCTTTTGAACAGGGGCTGAAAAATTGGGCCTTTCGTGGTGGTGGTGGTGGTGGCGTTGCCACAACACTGTAAGCCCTCAGAGTTACTCTTGGTGGGTGCAGCAATGGGCCCTGCTGTGAATTATTAGATCAAGAATTGTAATTACATGCCCCTGTTGAACAGGGGCTGAAAAATTGGGCCTTAGGCACTGGTGGCACAACACTACAACCCCTCACAGATACTGTACTTGGAGCACAGCAATGAGCCCTGTTGCAAAGTATTGCTTCAAAAATTGTAATGACACGCCCCTGTTAAACAGGGGCTGAAAAATTGGGCCTTAGGCACTGGTGCCACAACACTCCAACCCCTCACAGATACTGTACTTGGAGCACAGCAATGAGCCCTATGGCAAATTATTGCTAAAAAAATTGTAATTACACGCCCCTGTAAAACAGGGGCTGAAAAATTGGGCCTTAGCCACTGGTGGCGGCACCCATAAACAAAAATGATCTTCCAAGCTATCATCATCAATCGTATCATTGAGGACTCGGAGGAGGAGGATAGCCAGTCAACATAACAGCACAGGCACTCAGCATCAGCATCAGTCTTGAAGGGATGTGACATGTTAAAATCAATTAGTCTGTTATATCAGCATCAGGTGTGTGGTAGCTGGTGGTGATCCAAGACTGGTTCATCTTGATGAAAGTCAGTCGATCAACCGAGTCGGTGGACAGGCGCACCCTGTGATCCGTGACAAATCCTCCAGCAGCACTGAATGTGCGTTCCGAAAGAACGCTGGATGCAGGACAGGCCAGTAGCTCAATTGCATACTGTGCAAGCTCTGCCCAGTGATCCATCCTCAAGACCCAGTAAGCCAGAGGATTTTCGGTGGGGAAGGTGTCCAAGTCTGACCTTGCCCCTAGATATTCCTGCACCATGTTTATCAGACGCTGGCGATGGTTGCTGGAACCGATCATACTTTGGGGCTGCGGACTAAAGAATTGTCTGAACGCATCGGTCAGACGGCCACCTTCCCCACCGCTCCTTCTTTGACTGGCCGAAGCCTCAGCAACTCGTTGTCCAGGACCAGGAGTTTGTAACCTCCCAGTCTCTGGGAACGCGTTGCACAGACCTTTCTGCAAGGCCTCCCGGAGTTGTCTCATCCTCTGCTCCCTCTGCGACAGTAACATAAGGTCCGCAACCTTACCCTTGTACCGTGGATCAAGGAGAGTGGCCAGCCAGTAATGGTCCCTCTCCTTGATCCGAAGAATACGAGGATCCTTCCGCAGACTTTGCAGGATCAGGGAGGCCATGCAGAGTAGGTTTGCTGAGGCATTCGCTCCGGAGTCCTCTGGGTCACTAAGGACGACATGATCCGCAGCCACCTCCTCCCAGCCACGTACAAGTCCACTGGTTTCTTGGGACTGTAAATCATCCCTAAAAGACTGCTGCTGTTGATGCTGAGTGCCAGCCTCCACCTCCATGCTGACACAATCCTCCTCCTCCTCCTCCTCCTCCTCCTCCTCCTCCTCTTCCTGTGCGATGGGTGGGACAGAAGGAACACTGTCTGGGTAAAGGGGGCCTTGAGAGGCAAGGAAGTCCTCCTCTTCCTGCCTCTGTTCTGCCTCAAGTGCCCTGTCCATTATTCCACGCAGCGTGTGCTCCAACAGGTGGACAAGAGGTACAGTGTCACTGATGCATGCACTGTCACTGCTCACCATCCTCGTGGCCTCCTCAAATGGTGCCAGGACAGTGCATGCATCCCTGATCATGCCCCACTGGCGTGGAGAAAAAAAACCAAGCTCCCCTGACCCTGTCCTGGTGCCGTAGTCGCACAGGTACTCATTGATGGCCCTCTGCTGCATGTGCAGCCACTGCAGCATGGCCAACGTTGAGTTCCACCTGGTGGGCATGTCACATATAAGGCGGTTCTTGGGCAGGTTCAACTCCTTTTGCAGCTCAGCCAGGCGAGCACTGGCATTATAAGATCTGCGGAAATGCACACAGACTTTCCTGGCCTGCCTCAGGACATCCTGTAAGCCCGGGTACCTGCCCAAGAACCGCTGCACCACCAGGTTAAGGACGTGAGCCACACAGGGCACATGGGTCAGTTGTCCCTGTCGGAGGGCGGAGAGGAGGTTGGTGCCATTGTCGCAAACCACCATTCCTGGCTTAAGCTGGCGTGGCGTCAACCACCTCTCGGCCTGGCCCTGCAGAGCAGACAGGACCTCTGCCCCAGTGTGGCTTCTGTCCCCCAAACACACCAGCGCAAGCACGGCATGGCATCTTTTTGCCTGCGTACTTGCGTAGCCCCTTGAACGGCTACGGAGCACCGCTGGTTCAGAGGACAAACCACAGGAAGAGGCCATGGAGGAAGAAGAAGAGGAGGGGGTGGAGGAGAGAGGTGTGTCACAACCAGTAGTAGCATTTTGGAGGCGTGGCGATGGAACAACCTCCAACACTACTGCACCTTGTCCTGCATCCTTCCCAGCTGCCAAAAGAGTGACCCAATGGGCCGTGAAAGAAAGGTAACGTCCCTGTCCATGCCTGCTGGACCATGAGTCAGCGGTAATATGCACCTTACCGCTGACCGCCCTGTCCAGCGAGGCCAAGACATTGCCTTCCACATGCCGGTAGAGAGCCGGAATAGCCTTCCGTGAGAAAAAGTGGCGTTTGGGAACCTGCCACTGAGGAACCGCACATTGCACAAACTCACGGAAGGGGGCCGAGTCTACCAACTGAAAAGGCAGCAGTTGAAGCGCTAGCAATTTAGCCAAGCTAGCATTCAACCGCTGGGCATGTGGATGGCTGGGAGTGAACTTCTTTCGACGGTCCAGCAGCTGGGGCAGGGAAATTTGCCTGCTAGAATCGGACGTCGGTGTACTGCTAGCAGAGTGGCCGCAAGTACTTGGCTGTGACACACCTAATTCTACACCTTCATTCCTCTCAGTGCATGTTTCAGAGAGGACTGAAGTTATAGTGGGGTTGGAGATCCCAGCTGATGCGGTGCAAGGAGAGGTCCGCTTTGTTCTTTGGTGTGGGTCTTTGAGGTAGGCTTGCCAACGAGCTGCATAGCAGGTCAACATATGTCTGGTCAGGCATGTGGTACCCAAGCGGCTGATGTTTTGGCCACGCGATATACGCTTGAGACATATGTTGCAAACAGCAGCTGTGCGATCTGATGCACTAGCCTCAAAAAAGGCCCACACCAAAGAACTTTTTGAATGACGGGCAGAGGCAGCGCCCTGCACAGGCGGAGCTCTGCGGTGTGATTCCGTCGGTGTACTGCCCTTACGCTGGCCACCAAAGGGCATCCTGCCTCGTTGGAGATGTGCCTCCTCCTCATCCTCCTCCTCCTCCTCTCTCCTATTAGGCACCCACGTGGAGTCAGTGACCTCATCATCCCCTCCCTCCTCATCACTGGAGCCAATCTGGCAGTATGCTGCAGCTGCTGGAACATGACTGCCAGATTGGTGTCCTTCTTGAGCATCCCCTCTGTCTGCTCTCACGCTACTGCCTTCCTGTAGCTGGGTTTCATCATCAGACCCTTCGAAACGCTGGGCATCCTCCTGGAGCATGTACCCAACACTGTGCTCAAACAGTTCGGGGGACTCCTCAGGAGGAGGACATGGTGGGTCTAGGGAAGGAGTGACTGATGATGAGTCTGACATTGATACCAGGGAAGAGGACGCTTTGGCAGCTGCTTTGCCAGTACCCTGAGCCTGGGTGAGAGAGGATGAGGAGGAGGAGGAGGGCTTGGTCATCCACTCTACCAAGTCTTCGGCATGATGTGGCTCAACATGTCCAGCTGCCGAAAAGAAGGACAAGCGTGTCCCATGGCCATGTGCTGATGACAATGCACCGCGTCCACGACCAGCACTGTTGTCCCCAGACACAGAGCCTGCTTGCCCTCTTTTATTGCCTCCTGACTGTCTGCCTCTCCTTGTTTGCCTTCCAGACATTCTAATAGATGGCCTGCAGGGAGATGGGAAAAAAGCAATAAGGGCTACCTTCAGGTGTCCTTCTCTGTCCCTTTACTTAAGGATTTCTAAATATGGTTGAGGATGATTGCTTTTGCACAGAATAGCACAACGACAATTTCCCTGACTGTCCAAAAAACAAGGATTTCAAAGATGGTTGATGAGGAATGCTTTAGCACACTATAGCACAAGGAGAATTTCCCTCACTGTCCTTCCCTGTCCGTAGAAACAAGGATTATCACAGTGAAAGAAACTGACACTCTTCCTACTGTGACAGCAGGAAGGTAAAGTCACCTGGTTGCATCCAGGGGGGTAGATATATTTCGCCCAGATTCAGGCTTTACGCCGACTTATACAACTAGGTGGAGAGTTGTATAAGCCCAGCTGGGGCTAGTGGGCTCATGGATGACTCATACCTCTAGGGAGAGTGCTGGGCGTCGTGCAGGCAGGGAGTTGAGGAGACCAGCTGAAGCTTGTCAGCTCGTTTAAGGCCTCTATAAAAACTCCCAGCTTCAGTAGGTGTTTGCTCATGCCTGGAACCAGACCTGTGTGGACTGTCTAGGGAGAGTGAACCCCTGTGCGGTGAGACAAAGCCTGTGTGGCTATTTGCTTGGACATTTAAAACCAGGGACTTAGGGACTAGGACAGCACTAGGCTGATCCCAGTTGTTAGTTAGGAAACCTGTATGTTTAGTCAGAGGTCAAGTTGACCAGGATTTATTTTATTTATGTTTCTTTTGCTTTGCTGTGTTTTGTCACTGTAAATAGAAAATAAACCGCACCTTTTTGATTTTGAAAACCACAACCTCCGTTTGCTGGGCCTGTTTTTGTGTGGGGAGCCCATCCCGGGGGTCACACACACCCGCTGCCGAGCTAACCCCCTCACAGTTGGTGGAGAATGCAGGCAGTTTTTTGTTAAGCCAGCATGGAGGAGATACTGAAGCAGCTGGCTCTAGCAAATGCCAATCAACAGCAGACAAATGCAGGTTTGCAAAAGAGCCTTGCAGCTCAACAACAGAACTTCGCAGCCCAGCAGCAAGCTCATCAACAGAGCCTTGCAGCCCAGCAGCAAGCTCACCAACAGAGTCTGGAAGCTCAGCAACAAGCCCAGCAGCAATCTGAGGCCCGCTTCATAGACCTGTTACAGAAGCAAGAGCAGAGACTACAACAAATGGAAGCAGTAATGCAGCAACGTCCGCAGACCAGTGAGGAAAGCCGTCCCACTAATACCGCGTCCTTTGGGGTGAGTCGTTTATTGACAAAAATGACTGGAGAGGATGATCCAGAGGTATTTTTGACCACATTTGAAAGGACTGCTGAAAGAGAAAAGTGGCCTGAGGAGCAGTGGGCTGGACTGGTGGCTCCTCTGTTAACTGGTGAATCGCAGAAGGCTTACTATGACCTAGAGCCTGACCAAGCAAAAGACTATGTGATGCTAAAAGCTGAAATATTGGCAAGGCTGGGTGTCACCCTGGCTGTCCGGGCTCAGCGTGTGCATAACTGGACTTTCCAGCTTGGAAAACCCCCCAGGTCTCAAATGTATGATCTCATTCACCTGAGCAGAAAGTGGCTACAGCCAGAGACTTTGTCCGCACCAAAGATTGTGGAACGTGTTGTAATGGATCGGTTTTTGAGAGCTCTTCCTACTGCCATCCAAAAGTGGGTAAGCCATGGAGACCCAGAGACGGCCGATGGTCTTGTGGATCGTGTGGAGAAATACTTGGCTACAGAGAACCTGACGGCCTCTTCCAGAGACACTCGGACTTTCCACCCTAAGACCAGACCATCCCCAGGGGCGGATAAGAGGATTCCAAGGGGTGAGGGTGGAGAGAGTGAGAGGGTGGGAGCTCTACCCCAAGTTTGGCGAGAACAGCCTGGGAAATCAGCGGCTCAAGAGGCGGCAAGAAGGATCGTTTGCTACCGCTGCCGGCAAGCGGGACATATTGCAGCCAATTGCCCGGTTGTGGAGGAACCCATGCAGTGTGACTTTCTGACGGGCAGACGTCAGTCGCTGTGTGCGACAGTCGCATGCACTGCCATTCGAGGAACTGAGAAACATTTATGCAAAATGTGTGTTAATGGTAGAAATGTTGTGGTATTGCTGGATTCAGGTAGCCTTGTGACCCTGATAAAGGCTGAGTTAGTTAAAACAAAGGTCTTTGGGAATAGCAAGGTAGCTGTTATTTGTGTGCATGGGGACACCCGAGAGTATCCAGTAACTACAGTGTGTTTCGAGACCCCCAAAGGTACCCTCTCTCATCCAGTGGGCTTAGTATCTCAGTTACCGCATGACGCCATTGTGGGAAGGGATTTTCCGAAGTTCTGGGAACTGTGGGATGATCCTGAGCCCCCCAATGGTGCCCCTATGTACCAGGAATGTGATAGCCAGAACTCCCCTGAGAGTGGTGAGGACTCTCCGGAATTTCCCTTATCAGTATTGGCAGGGGAGACTCAAGAAACTGGAGAGGAGCCCACCTCCTCAGACGAAAACCTACCGTCTGTGGAGTTTTCTGATCTTGAGGTTCACAGGGAAAACTTTGCCACAGAACAGTTGAAAGACCCCGCCCTAATAAAGGCACGGGAAAACGTAGTGAAAATAGATGGCGAGTTAGTGAACCCAGATAATACCTGCACTTACCCATACTTCAGCGTAGAGAAGGACCTACTGTATCGGGTGGCAAAAAGGGCAGAAGAAACCGTTGAGCAGCTTGTGGTGCCCAAACCATACAGGAAGTTGGTGTTGGAGTTGGCCCATGGGCACATTCTTGGAGGTCATCTGGGGACAGAGAAAACCCGAGAGAGGATATTACAGAGATTCTATTGGCCGGGGGTGATGAAGGACATAGAAAATTATTGTTCCTCCTGCCCTGTGTGTCAGAGATCGGCCCCGATGCCACATTTCCGTAGCCCGCTGGTCCCTCTACCCATCATTGAGGTCCCGTTTGAGAGGATCGCCATGGATTTGGTAGGGCCTATAATCAAGTCCGCTAGGGGGCACCAGTACATATTAGTTATAATGGACTATGCCACCCGTTATCCAGAAGCGATCCCTCTCCGAAATACCTCGGCCAAAACCATAGCCAAAGAGCTATCTCTTGTGTTTAGCCGGGTGGGTATTTGTAAAGAACTGCTTACGGACCAAGGTACACCCTTTATGTCCCGGGTTATGAAGGAGCTGTGTAAATTGTTCAAAGTGACGCAATTACGGACATCTGTGTATCACCCCCAAACCGATGGGCTGGTTGAAAGATTCAACAAAACCCTAAAACAAATGTTGAAGAAAGTGGTGGATAGAGATGGAAAGGATTGGGACTGTCTACTTCCTTATCTGATGTTTGCTATTAGGGAGGTGCCCCAATCCTCTATGGGATTCTCCCCCTTTGAGTTACTGTATGGGAGACACCCAAGAGGGCTGTTGGATATTGCCAAGGAAACTTGGGAAAGTGAGAGTTCTCCCCACAGGAGTGTGATTGAGCATGTCGCCCTGATGCAAGACCGAATTGCACAGGTAATGCCCATCGTGAAGGAACATTTGGCCCAAGCGCAGTTAGCACAGCAGAGAGTGTACAACCGTGGAGCCAAGACCCGTACCTTTTCCCCGGGGGATAGGATACTGGTACTTGTCCCTACGGTTGAAAGTAAATTCCTTGCCAAATGGCAAGGCCCCTATGAGATAATGGAAAAAGTGAGCGAAGTGAATTACAAGGTCAGACAACCAGGAAGGCGAAAGCCCGAACAGATCTATCACGTTAATCTGTTGAAAGTTTGGAGGGATAGAGAGTCCCTAGTCGCAGACACTTGGTCACCAGCTCAAACTGGTTGCGTGATTCCTGAGGTTGGAATAGCAGCCACCTTGTCACAACCCCAACAACAGGAGGTTAAGGAGTTTGTGCTTCGCAACAAGGAGGTATTCTCTGAGCTGCCGGGACAAACATCTGGGGTAGAGCATGACATCATTACCCCGCCCGGTGAAAGGGTGAAGTTAAAACCCTATCGGATCCCAGAGGCCCGACGGGAGGCAATACGGGAGGAAGTACAGAAAATGCTGAACTTAGGGGTGATAGAGGAGTCCCAAAGTGATTGGTCTAGTCCCATTGTGTTGGTGCCTAAACCGGATGGGAGCTGGCGATTTTGTAACGATTTTCGTCAGTTGAACAAAGTTACAAAATTTGACACCTACCCCATGCCACGTATAGATGAGTTGATCGACCGGCTGGGAACAGCCCGATACATGACGACTCTTGACCTCACCAAAGGGTATTGGCAAATCCCCCTGGCCAAGTCGGCCAAAGAGAAAACCGCATTTGTAACCCCAGACGGGGCGTTCCAATATAAAAGAATGCCGTTCGGGTTACAGAATGCGCCGGCCACATTCCAGCGGAAAATGGACCAGATGCTGAGGCCCCATCGGAAGTATGCTGCGGCTTACCTGGATGACGTAATTGTCCATAGCACAGATTGGGCCTCACATCTGCCAAAAGTGCAAGCAGTCCTGGACTCTGTTCGGGAAGCGGGGTTTACGGCTAACCCCAAGAAGTGTACCATTGGGCAGGAGGAGGCCAAATATCTTGGGTACACCATTGGGAGGGGAGTAATAAAACCCCAACTCAACAAAGTCGAGGCCATCCAGAGTTGGCCACGTCCCAACAGCAAGAAGCAGGTACGAGCCTTTCTGGGAATCGCTGGGTATTATCGGCGATTCATTCCCCACTTTGCTTCTAAGGCTGTGCCCCTAACCAACCTGACGAAGGGGAAAGGGTCGGTCATGATTAAATGGACCCCCGAGGCTGAGGCAGCATTCCAATTCTTGAAACAAGCCTTATGTAGCCAGCCAGTGTTGTACTCACCCGACTTCTCTAAAGACTTTGTTGTACAAAGTGATGCGTCAGATGTGGGGTTAGGAGCAGTATTGTCCCAGGTCTGGAACGGGGAAGAGCACCCAGTCATTTACCTCAGCAGGAAGTTGAAGTCCCATGAGGTAAATTACGCCACCGTTGAAAAGGAGTGTTTAGCGGTGAAGTGGGCTCTAGATTCCCTTCGGTACTACCTGCTAGGTAGGCACTTTGACATGGTTACGGATCACGCTCCGTTAAAGTGGATGGCTCAAAACAAGGAAACAAATAGAAGAGTGAATAGGTGGTTCCTGGCCCTCCAGGAATTCAACTTCACAGTAAAGCATCGCCCTGGCGTTCAAATGGGGAATGTGGATGCTTTGTCTCGAGTACATGAATGCCTGATTGCTGGTGTTCCAACCCCGAGGTTAAAACAAGAGGGGGGGGGTATGTGACAGCAGGAAGGTAAAGTCACCTGGTTGCATCCAGGGGGGTAGATATATTTCGCCCAGATTCAGGCTTTACGCCGACTTATACAACTAGGTGGAGAGTTGTATAAGCCCAGCTGGGGCTAGTGGGCTCATGGATGACTCATACCTCTAGGGAGAGTGCTGGGCGTCGTGCAGGCAGGGAGTTGAGGAGACCAGCTGAAGCTTGTCAGCTCGTTTAAGGCCTCTATAAAAACTCCCAGCTTCAGTAGGTGTTTGCTCATGCCTGGAACCAGACCTGTGTGGACTGTCTAGGGAGAGTGAACCCCTGTGCGGTGAGACAAAGCCTGTGTGGCTATTTGCTTGGACATTTAAAACCAGGGACTTAGGGACTAGGACAGCACTAGGCTGATCCCAGTTGTTAGTTAGGAAACCTGTATGTTTAGTCAGAGGTCAAGTTGACCAGGATTTATTTTATTTATGTTTCTTTTGCTTTGCTGTGTTTTGTCACTGTAAATAGAAAATAAACCGCACCTTTTTGATTTTGAAAACCACAACCTCCGTTTGCTGGGCCTGTTTTTGTGTGGGGAGCCCATCCCGGGGGTCACACACACCCGCTGCCGAGCTAACCCCCTCACACTACCTATAGTTTTCTGTCCCTAGAAAAAATGTTTTTTTAAAGCACACTATAGCACAAGGAGAATTTCCCTCACTGTCCTTCCCTGTCCCTAGAAACAAGGATTCGCACAGTAAAACACACTGACACTCTCCCTACCTATAGTTTTCTGTCCCTAGAAAAAATGTTTTTTTAAAGCACACAATAGCACAAGGAGAATTTCCCTCACTGTCCTTCCCTGTCCCTAGAAACAAGGATTCGTACAGTAAAACACACTGACACTCTCCCTACCTATAGTTTTCTGTCCCTAGAAAAAATGTTTTTTTAAAGCACACTATAGCACAAGGAGAATTTCCCTCACTGTCCTTCCCTGTCCCTAGAAACAAGGATTCGCACAGTAAAACACACTGACACTCTCCCTACCTATAGTTTTCTGTCCCTAGAAAAAATGTTTTTTTAAAGCACACTATAGCACAAGGAGAATTTCCCTCACTGTCCTTCCCTGTCCCTAGAAACAAGGATTCGTACAGTAAAACACACTGACACTCTCCCTACCTATAGTTTTCTGTCCCTAGAAAAAATGTTTTTTTAAAGCACACTATAGCACAAGGAGAATTTCCCTCACTGTCCTTCCCTGTCCCTAGAAACAAGGATTCGCACAGTAAAACACACTGACACTCTCCCTACCTATAGTTTTCTGTCCCTAGAAAAAATGTTTTTTTAAAGCACACTATAGCACAAGGAGAATTTCCCTCACTGTCCTTCCCTGTCCCTAGAAACAAGGATTCGCACAGTAAAACACACTGACACTCTCCCTACCTATAGTTTTCTGTCCCTAGAAAAAATTTTTTTTAAAGCACACTATAGCACAAGGAGAATTTCCCTCACTGTCCTTCCCTGTCCCTAGAAACAAGGATTTGCACAGTAAAACACACTGACACTCTCCCTACCTATAGTTTTCTGTCCCTAGAAATTTTTTTTTTTAAAGCACACTATAGCACAAGGAGAATTTCCCTCACTGTCCTTCCCTGTCCCTAGAAACAAGGATTCGCACAGTAAAACACACTGACACTCTCCCTACCTATAGTTTTCTGTCCCTAGAAAAAATGTTTTTTTAAAGCACACTATAGCACAAGGAGAATTTCCCTCACTGTCCTTCCCTGTCCCTAGAAACAAGGATTCGCACAGTAAAACACACTGACTGTCATGGATATGCATTAATGTCTGTCTGCCATCTTACCTTCCTCCTCATGTGTTCATCTAGAGACCAGACCTCCTTCACCTGGCTTCCTTTATAATCTCCTCCCAGCCTGACTCCACCCCAGGCCCTATCACTGAACACTATATTAACCTGTGCACTGCAAGCCTGCTTTGCTGATCAACGTGTTTGTTAGGCATTGTGTGTTTGGGTTCCTGCCTGCCGTGTGCTACGTCTGTCTCTCTGTTACGTTATTGGCTTGTCCCCGACCATCCCTGTCTGCTCGTGACCCTTGACCTTCGGCTCGTTCTTCGTTATCCTTGTCTGCTTGTGGCCCCTGACCTTCGGCTTGTTATTCGGTTCTCTCTATCGTGTGCTGCTGCTTCCCCTTATCCTACGGGGCGTGAGCTAGGAAACTCCAGGGGCCGCGACCTGGTCCCAGCCTGCAGCGTAACATCCTCACCACTAGAGGCCCTGGAGAAGACCAGCTGGGTCTTAGACTCCGCGCCCTGGGGAATCTTGGCTCTCGCTTCCGTTGGGATCCCGGTTGTGCTCCTCTGGTCCCGCTTTCCACAACCACCCAGTTTCCTATCCACAGAAGCCAGCCATAGGGTTCACTACCTCGCGGTGCACTCCTGTCCCCCTACGGTGTGCATCTGTCACCTGGCCACAGGTGACCCTGACACTGACACTCTCCCTACCTATAGTTTTCTGTCCCTAGAAAAAATGTTTTTTTAAAGCACACTATAGCACAAGGAGAATTTCCCTCACTGTCCTTCCCTGTCCCTAGAAACAAGGATTCGTACAGTAAAACACACTGACACTCTCCCTACCTATAGTTTTCTGTCCCTAGAAAAAATGTTTTTTTTAAAGCACACTATAGCACAAGGAGAATTTCCCTCACTGTCCTTCCCTGTCCCTAGAAACAAGGATTCGCACAGTAAAACACACTGACACTCTCCCTACCTATCCTTCTCTTTCCCTAAACTAAAGGAATCCAGGTTAAGCAAGAAAAAATAAATGTCACTGTCCCTGCCTATGTTTCTCTTTCCCTGCTCCGGAACACACTACACTAGGCCGCCGTGCTGGCGGCCTTTTATAGTGTGGGGCGTGTACTAAACACCCTCAGCAATAATTGGCCACAGGCATCCTGCCTGTGGCCAATCATTGCTCTCCTCGCTGCCGGCGCTGTGATTGGCCAAGCATGCGGGGTCACAGTGCATGCTTGGCCAATCACAGCGCCTGGATGACACTGCGATGGCGTAGTGCATTGTGGGCCGTTCGCGTCACTCGAATTAGGCGCGAACGGCCCAAATCGTTCGATCTTCGTCGAACGATCGAACAGCCGATGTTCGAGTCGAACGTATGTTCGACTCGAACACCGAGCTCATCCCTACTTCTGAGATGAAAATATAGGAGCTCTGTGTGATGCCACTAACACACTAGAAGTCCTATGGGTGCTTCTAAGATGAAAATATAGGAGCTCTGTGTGAAGCCACTAACACACTAGAAGTCCTATGGGTGCTGCTGAGAAGAAAATATAGGAGCTCTGTGTGATGCCACTAACACACTAGAAGTCCTATGGGTGCTTCTGAGAAGAAAATATAGGAGCTCTGTGTGATGCCACTAACACACTAGAAGTCCTATGGGTGCTTCTGAGATGAAAATATAGGAGCTCTGTTTGCTGCCACTAACACACTAGAAGTCCTATGGGTGCTGCTGAGAAGAAAATATAGGAGCTCTGTTTGCTGCCACTAACACACTAGAAGTCCTATGGGTGCTTCTGAGATGAAAATATAGGAGCTCTGTGTGATGCCACTAACACACTAGAAGTCCTATGGGTGCTTCTGAGATGAAAATATAGGAGCTCTGTTTGCTGCCACTAACACACTAGAAGTCCTATGGGTGCTGCTGAGAAGAAAATATAGGAGCTCTGTGTGATGCCACTAACACACTAGAAGTCCTATGGGTGCTTCTGAGAAAAAAATATAGGAGCTCTGTGTGATGCCACTAACACACTAGAAGTCCTATGGGTGCTTCTGAGATGAAAATATAGGAGCTCTGTTTGCTGCCACTAACACACTAGAAGTCCTATGGGTGCTGCTGAGAAGAAAATATAGGAGCTCTGTTTGCTGCCACTAACACACTAGAAGTCCTATGGGTGCTTCTGAGATGAAAATATAGGAGCTCTGTGTGATGCCACTAACACACTAGAAGTCCTATGGGTGCTTCTGAGATGAAAATATAGGAGCTCTGTGTGAAGCCACTAACACACTAGAAGTCCTATGGGTGCTGCTGAGAAGAAAATATAGGAGCTCTGTTTGCTGCCACTAACACACTAGAAGTCCTATGGGTGCTGCTGAGAAGAAAATATAGGAGCTCTGTGTGATGCCACTAACACACTAGAAGTCCTATGGGTGCTTCTGAGAAGAAAATATTGGAGCTCTGTGTGATGCCACTAACACACTAGAAGTCCTATGGGTGCTTCTGAGATGAAAATATAGGAGCTCTGTTTGCTGCCACTAACACACTAGAAGTCCTATGGGTGCTGCTGAGAAGAAAATATAGGAGCTCTGTTTGCTGCCACTAACACACTAGAAGTCCTATGGGTGCTTCTGAGAAGAAAATATAGGAGCTCTGTGTGATGCCACTAACACACTAGAAGTCCTATGGGTGCTGCTGAGAAGAAAATATAGGAGCTCTGTGTGATGCCACTAACACACTAGAAGTCCTATGGGTGCTGCTGAGAAGAAAATATAGGAGCTCTGTGTGATGCCACTAACACACTAGAAGTCCTATGGGTGCTGCTGAGAAGAAAATATAGGAGCTCTGTGTGATGCCACTAACACACTAGAAGTCCTATGGGTGCTTCTGAGATGAAAATATAGGAGCTCTGTGTGAAGCCACTAACACACTAGAAGTCCTATGGGTGCTGCTGAGAAGAAAATATAGGAGCTCTGTTTGCTGCCACTAACACACTAGAAGTCCTATGGGTGCTTCTGAGATGAAAATATAGGAGCTCTGTGTGATGCCACTAACACACTAGAAGTCCTATGGGTGCTTCTGAGATGAAAATATAGGAGCTCTGTGTGAAGCCACTAACACACTAGAAGTCCTATGGGTGCTTCTGAGATGAAAATATAGGAGCTCTGTTTGCTGCCACTAACACACTAGAAGTCCTATGGGTGCTGCTGAGAAGAAAATATAGGAGCTCTGTTTGCTGCCACTAACACACTAGAAGTCCTATGGGTGCTTCTGAGATGAAAATATAGGAGCTCTGTGTGATGCCACTAACACACTAGAAGTCCTATGGGTGCTTCTGAGATGAAAATATAGGAGCTCTGTTTGCTGCCACTAACACACTAGAAGTCCTATGGGTGCTGCTGAGAAGAAAATATAGGAGCTCTGTGTGATGCCACTAACACACTAGAAGTCCTATGGGTGCTTCTGAGAAAAAAATATAGGAGCTCTGTGTGATGCCACTAACACACTAGAAGTCCTATGGGTGCTTCTGAGATGAAAATATAGGAGCTCTGTTTGCTGCCACTAACACACTAGAAGTCCTATGGGTGCTGCTGAGAAGAAAATATAGGAGCTCTGTTTGCTGCCACTAACACACTAGAAGTCCTATGGGTGCTTCTGAGAAGAAAATATAGGAGCTCTGTGTGATGCCACTAACACACTAGAAGTCCTATGGGTGCTGCTGAGAAGAAAATATAGGAGCTCTGTGTGATGCCACTAACACACTAGAAGTCCTATGGGTGCTTCTGAGATGAAAATATAGGAGCTCTGTGTGAAGCCACTAACACACTAGAAGTCCTATGGGTGCTGCTGAGAAGAAAATATAGGAGCTCTGTTTGCTGCCACTAACACACTAGAAGTCCTATGGGTGCTGCTGAGAAGAAAATATAGGAGCTCTGTGTGATGCCACTAACACACTAGAAGTCCTATGGGTGCTTCTGAGAAGAAAATATTGGAGCTCTGTGTGATGCCACTAACACACTAGAAGTCCTATGGGTGCTTCTGAGATGAAAATATAGGAGCTCTGTTTGCTGCCACTAACACACTAGAAGTCCTATGGGTGCTGCTGAGAAGAAAATATAGGAGCTCTGTTTGCTGCCACTAACACACTAGAAGTCCTATGGGTGCTTCTGAGAAGAAAATATAGGAGCTCTGTGTGATGCCACTAACACACTAGAAGTCCTATGGGTGCTGCTGAGAAGAAAATATAGGAGCTCTGTGTGATGCCACTAACACACTAGAAGTCCTATGGGTGCTGCTGAGAAGAAAATATAGGAGCTCTGTGTGATGCCACTAACACACTAGAAGTCCTATGGGTGCTGCTGAGAAGAAAATATAGGAGCTCTGTGTGATGCCACTAACACACTAGAAGTCCTATGGGTGCTTCTGAGATGAAAATATAGGAGCTCTGTGTGAAGCCACTAACACACTAGAATAGGGTGACCAGACATCCCCAGTTTCAGGGGACAGTCCCCAGATTGAAGACGCTGTCCCCGGACCAAGTCTGTCCCTAGTTTTGTCCCCGGATTGGATTTGAACAGGGGCTGGGGCAATTTCAAAAACAGTTAGTGCAGAATAAAAAAAAAACAATCTGAATTACACCCCCCGCTCCGCCGCTCCTACTAGCATACAGGGGTGTATTTTTTTTCCATTATCTGTGCCCCTTTCTGATGATCATGTGATAGTTGGAGCGGAGGGAATATTTCAACAGTTTCGGGTGCCCGTTCCGCTCCCCTCACATGTTCTTCTGCCTTGGCTCAAGTCCCGGCCAGCTGCCTGCCTGCTTATATCCTTGCCTTCTCTGGCGGACTGATCTTCCTCCGCTCCCCACCCAGTAGTTGCCGAAGCCTGGAGAGTAAGACTTGACAGGCAGAGTCGCTGATTGCCGCCATTACTAGTAAAAAAAAAAAAATATGTCCCCGGATTTCAATTAAAAAATCTGGTCACCTTACACTAGAAGTCCTATGGGTGCTGCTGAGAAGAAAATATAGGAGCTCTGTTTGCTGCCACTAACACACTAGAAGTCCTATGGGTGCTTCTGAGATGAAAATATAGGAGCTCTGTGTGATGCCACTAACACACTAGAAGTCCTATGGGTGCTTCTGAGATGAAAATATAGGAGCTCTGTGTGAAGCCACTAACACACTAGAAGTCCTATGGGTGCTGCTGAGAAGAAAATATAGGAGCTCTGTGTGATGCCACTAACACACTAGAAGTCCTATGGGTGCTTCTGAGAAGAAAATATAGGAGCTCTGTGTGATGCCACTAACACACTAGAAGTCCTATGGGTGCTTCTGAGATGAAAATATAGGAGCTCTGTTTGCTGCCACTAACACACTAGAAGTCCTATGGGTGCTGCTGAGAAGAAAATGTAGGAGCTCTGTTTGCTGCCACTAACACACTAGAAGTCCTATGGGTGCTGCTGAGAAGAAAATATAGGAGCTCTGTGTGATGCCACTAACACACTAGAAGTCCTATGGGTGCTGCTGAGAAGAAAATATAGGAGCTCTGTTTGCTGCCACTAACACACTAGAAGTCCTATGGGTGCTGCTGAGAAGAAAATATAGGAGCTCTGTGTGATGCCACTAACACACTAGAAGTCCTATGGGTGCTTCTGAGATGAAAATATAGGAGCTCTGTGTGAAGCCACTTACACACTAGAAGTCCTATGGGTGCTGCTGAGAAGAAAATATAGGAGCTCTGTTTGCTGCCACTAACACACTAGAAGTCCTATGGGTGCTTCTGAGATGAAAATATAGGAGCTCTGTGTGATACCACTAACACACTAGAAGTCCTATGGGTGCTTCTGAGATGAAAATATAGGAACTCTGTGTGATGCCACTAACACACTAGAAGTCCTATGGGTGCTTCTGAGAAGAAAATATAGGAGCTCTGTGTAATGCCACTAACACACTAGAAGTCCTATGGGTGCTTCTGAGATGAAAATATAGGAGCTCTGTTTGCTGCCACTAACACACTAGAAGTCCTATGGGTGCTTCTGAGATGAAAATATAGGAGCTCTGTGTGATGCCACTAACACACTAGAAGTCCTATGGGTGCTTCTGAGAAGAAAATATAGGAGCTCTGTGTGATGCCACTAACACACTAGAAGTCCTATGGGTGCTTCTGAGATGAAAATATAGGAGCTCTGTTTGCTGCCACTAACACACTAGAAGTCCTATGGGTGCTGCTGAGAAGAAAATATAGGAGCTCTGTTTGCTGCCACTAACACACTAGAAGTCCTATGGGTGCTTCTGAGATGAAAATATAGGAGCTCTGTGTGATGCCACTAACACACTAGAAGTCCTATGGGTGCTTCTGAGATGAAAATATAGGAGCTCTGTTTGCTGCCACTAACACACTAGAAGTCCTATGGGTGCTGCTGAGAAGAAAATATAGGAGCTCTGTGTGATGCCACTAACACACTAGAAGTCCTATGGGTGCTTCTGAGAAAAAAATATAGGAGCTCTGTGTGATGCCACTAACACACTAGAAGTCCTATGGGTGCTTCTGAGATGAAAATATAGGAGCTCTGTTTGCTGCCACTAACACACTAGAAGTCCTATGGGTGCTGCTGAGAAGAAAATATAGGAGCTCTGTTTGCTGCCACTAACACACTAGAAGTCCTATGGGTGCTTCTGAGATGAAAATATAGGAGCTCTGTGTGATGCCACTAACACACTAGAAGTCCTATGGGTGCTTCTGAGATGAAAATATAGGAGCTCTGTGTGAAGCCACTAACACACTAGAAGTCCTATGGGTGCTGCTGAGAAGAAAATATAGGAGCTCTGTTTGCTGCCACTAACACACTAGAAGTCCTATGGGTGCTGCTGAGAAGAAAATATAGGAGCTCTGTGTGATGCCACTAACACACTAGAAGTCCTATGGGTGCTTCTGAGAAGAAAATATTGGAGCTCTGTGTGATGCCACTAACACACTAGAAGTCCTATGGGTGCTTCTGAGATGAAAATATAGGAGCTCTGTTTGCTGCCACTAACACACTAGAAGTCCTATGGGTGCTGCTGAGAAGAAAATATAGGAGCTCTGTTTGCTGCCACTAACACACTAGAAGTCCTATGGGTGCTTCTGAGAAGAAAATATAGGAGCTCTGTGTGATGCCACTAACACACTAGAAGTCCTATGGGTGCTGCTGAGAAGAAAATATAGGAGCTCTGTGTGATGCCACTAACACACTAGAAGTCCTATGGGTGCTGCTGAGAAGAAAATATAGGAGCTCTGTGTGATGCCACTAACACACTAGAAGTCCTATGGGTGCTGCTGAGAAGAAAATATAGGAGCTCTGTGTGATGCCACTAACACACTAGAAGTCCTATGGGTGCTTCTGAGATGAAAATATAGGAGCTCTGTGTGAAGCCACTAACACACTAGAAGTCCTATGGGTGCTGCTGAGAAGAAAATATAGGAGCTCTGTTTGCTGCCACTAACACACTAGAAGTCCTATGGGTGCTTCTGAGATGAAAATATAGGAGCTCTGTGTGATGCCACTAACACACTAGAAGTCCTATGGGTGCTTCTGAGATGAAAATATAGGAGCTCTGTGTGAAGCCACTAACACACTAGAAGTCCTATGGGTGCTTCTGAGATGAAAATATAGGAGCTCTGTTTGCTGCCACTAACACACTAGAAGTCCTATGGGTGCTGCTGAGAAGAAAATATAGGAGCTCTGTTTGCTGCCACTAACACACTAGAAGTCCTATGGGTGCTTCTGAGATGAAAATATAGGAGCTCTGTGTGATGCCACTAACACACTAGAAGTCCTATGGGTGCTTCTGAGATGAAAATATAGGAGCTCTGTTTGCTGCCACTAACACACTAGAAGTCCTATGGGTGCTGCTGAGAAGAAAATATAGGAGCTCTGTGTGATGCCACTAACACACTAGAAGTCCTATGGGTGCTTCTGAGAAAAAAATATAGGAGCTCTGTGTGATGCCACTAACACACTAGAAGTCCTATGGGTGCTTCTGAGATGAAAATATAGGAGCTCTGTTTGCTGCCACTAACACACTAGAAGTCCTATGGGTGCTGCTGAGAAGAAAATATAGGAGCTCTGTTTGCTGCCACTAACACACTAGAAGTCCTATGGGTGCTTCTGAGATGAAAATATAGGAGCTCTGTGTGATGCCACTAACACACTAGAAGTCCTATGGGTGCTTCTGAGATGAAAATATAGGAGCTCTGTGTGAAGCCACTAACACACTAGAAGTCCTATGGGTGCTGCTGAGAAGAAAATATAGGAGCTCTGTTTGCTGCCACTAACACACTAGAAGTCCTATGGGTGCTGCTGAGAAGAAAATATAGGAGCTCTGTGTGATGCCACTAACACACTAGAAGTCCTATGGGTGCTTCTGAGAAGAAAATATTGGAGCTCTGTGTGATGCCACTAACACACTAGAAGTCCTATGGGTGCTTCTGAGATGAAAATATAGGAGCTCTGTTTGCTGCCACTAACACACTAGAAGTCCTATGGGTGCTGCTGAGAAGAAAATATAGGAGCTCTGTTTGCTGCCACTAACACACTAGAAGTCCTATGGGTGCTTCTGAGAAGAAAATATAGGAGCTCTGTGTGATGCCACTAACACACTAGAAGTCCTATGGGTGCTGCTGAGAAGAAAATATAGGAGCTCTGTGTGATGCCACTAACACACTAGAAGTCCTATGGGTGCTGCTGAGAAGAAAATATAGGAGCTCTGTGTGATGCCACTAACACACTAGAAGTCCTATGGGTGCTGCTGAGAAGAAAATATAGGAGCTCTGTGTGATGCCACTAACACACTAGAAGTCCTATGGGTGCTTCTGAGATGAAAATATAGGAGCTCTGTGTGAAGCCACTAACACACTAGAATAGGGTGACCAGACATCCCCAGTTTCAGGGGACAGTCCCCAGATTGAAGACGCTGTCCCCGGACCAAGTCTGTCCCTAGTTTTGTCCCCGGATTGGATTTGAACAGGGGCTGGGGCAATTTCAAAAACAGTTAGTGCAGAATAAAAAAAAAACAATCTGAATTACACCCCCCGCTCCGCCGCTCCTACTAGCTTACAGGGGTGTATTTTTTTTCCATTATCTGTGCCCCTTTCTGATGATCATGTGATAGTTGGAGCGGAGGGAATATTTCAACAGTTTCGGGTGCCCATTCCGCTCCCCTCACATGTTCTTCTGCCTTGGCTCAAGTCCCGGCCAGCTGCCTGCCTGCTTATATCCTTGCCTTCTCTGGCGGACTGATCTTCCTCCGCTCCCCACCCAGTAGTTGCCGAAGCCTGGAGAGTAAGACTTGACAGGCAGAGTCGGTGATTGCCGCCATTACTAGTAAAAAAAAAAAAATATGTCCCCGGATTTCAATTAAAAAATCTGGTCACCTTACACTAGAAGTCCTATGGGTGCTGCTGAGAAGAAAATATAGGAGCTCTGTTTGCTGCCACTAACACACTAGAAGTCCTATGGGTGCTTCTGAGATGAAAATATAGGAGCTCTGTGTGATGCCACTAACACACTAGAAGTCCTATGGGTGCTTCTGAGATGAAAATATAGGAGCTCTGTGTGAAGCCACTAACACACTAGAAGTCCTATGGGTGCTGCTGAGAAGAAAATATAGGAGCTCTGTGTGATGCCACTAACACACTAGAAGTCCTATGGGTGCTTCTGAGAAGAAAATATAGGAGCTCTGTGTGATGCCACTAACACACTAGAAGTCCTATGGGTGCTTCTGAGATGAAAATATAGGAGCTCTGTTTGCTGCCACTAACACACTAGAAGTCCTATGGGTGCTGCTGAGAAGAAAATGTAGGAGCTCTGTTTGCTGCCACTAACACACTAGAAGTCCTATGGGTGCTGCTGAGAAGAAAATATAGGAGCTCTGTGTGATGCCACTAACACACTAGAAGTCCTATGGGTGCTGCTGAGAAGAAAATATAGGAGCTCTGTTTGCTGCCACTAACACACTAGAAGTCCTATGGGTGCTGCTGAGAAGAAAATATAGGAGCTCTGTGTGATGCCACTAACACACTAGAAGTCCTATGGGTGCTTCTGAGATGAAAATATAGGAGCTCTGTGTGAAGCCACTTACACACTAGAAGTCCTATGGGTGCTGCTGAGAAGAAAATATAGGAGCTCTGTTTGCTGCCACTAACACACTAGAAGTCCTATGGGTGCTTCTGAGATGAAAATATAGGAGCTCTGTGTGATGCCACTAACACACTAGAAGTCCTATGGGTGCTTCTGAGATGAAAATATAGGAACTCTGTGTGATGCCACTAACACACTAGAAGTCCTATGGGTGCTTCTGAGAAGAAAATATAGGAGCTCTGTGTAATGCCACTAACACACTAGAAGTCCTATGGGTGCTTCTGAGATGAAAATATAGGAGCTCTGTTTGCTGCCACTAACACACTAGAAGTCCTATGGGTGCTGCTGAGAAGAAAATATAGGAGCTCTGTGTGATGCCACTAACACACTAGAAGTCCTATGGGTGCTTCTGAGATGAAAATATAGGAGCTCTGTGTGATGCCACTAACACACTAGAAGTCCTATGGGTGCTTCTGAGATGAAAATATAGGAGCTCTGTTTGCTGCCACTAACACACTAGAAGTCCTTTGGGTGCTGCTGAGAAGAAAATATAGGAGCTCTGTTTGCTGCCACTAACACACTAGAAGTCCTATGGGTGCTGCTGAGAAGAAAATATAGGAGCTCTGTTTGCTGCCACTAACACACTAGAAGTCCTATGGGTGCTTCTGAGATGAAAATATAGGAGCTCTGTGTGAAGCCACTAACACACTAGAAGTCCTATGGGTGCTGCTGAGAAGAAAATATAGGAGCTCTGTTTGCTGCCACTAACACACTAGAAGTCCTATGGGTGCTGTTGGGGTGCAATGCTGTGCTAACAGCACTGCGGTTGGTACTACTGCAATACTGTACTAACAGTAAGCACGCACCAGACTAATCCCCAGCAGCAGCTAATAACACACTAACTGTGCAATCAGCAGCAATGAACGATCAATGACTTGGGTAGCAATGGTTTAGCAAAGAAATAGCCAATGGTTTAGCAAAGAAGAGCAAATCTTTCAGTATCAAGCAAAGACAGAATCAGCAGACTGATCTCTCCTAAAGCCGGAACTCATGTGACCGGGGCCGACGGCGTGGCGGCCTTTTAAATGGTGGGGTGTGTACTAAAGCCCCTGAGCTGTAATTGGCTACAGGCGTCCTGCCTGTAGCCAATTATTGCTCTCCGAGTTTCGGGCGCTGTGATTGGCCAAGCATGCGGGGTCACAGTGCATGCTTGGCCAATCATCAGCCAGCAATGCACTGCGCCGGCCGCAATGCATTGCGGGGCCGCTCGCATCACACGAATGTGATGCGAACGGCCCAAATAGTTCTGGGCTCGCCGAGCGAGCGAACGCCCGGTGCTCGATTCGAACGTGGGTTCGAATCGAGCACCGGGCCCATCCCTAGCTGTGATAGATCAGTGGCCCCCGTCCCTGTCTTCTTGGGTAAATACAGCGGCATAAAAGGCCTTTTATGTCCGTTGAATGCCTAATTTTTGGGGCCTGTAGTGCCCGAAACGTATTTATCCTGTGAATGCCTAATGTACCTCCAGCCACAGAATACAAAGTTCTTTGCTGTCAGATGAATGCCTGTTGGCTAATTTTTGGGGCCTGTACTGGCCGACACTTACTTGTTTATCCAGGCTGTGAATGCCTAATTTTTCAGACTGGAATTGAAAATCAATACCGCTAAATTGTGGAACGGATGCGGTCCCATTTTACAGACGTGTGAATGGACCCTATATGTATTTGACATGTATTTACCGGCTGCTGTCAGTTCTGGCTGATTTAGGCCGAGCTATTACAATAAAACCGAGCAATATTACAAAAAACGAAATAAACGTTATAACTGTATAAACGATTTATATAACTTATAAAAAAAAAAAACATTTATGGCAACTTTTCCAATAGCAGGATCATCTCATGCACCCCCTTCATAGCCTGGCCTTACGTCTCTTCCATGGCCTTCATGCGCTCCTGAATTGACAACATTTTTCAGATAAGAAAAGAATGCTTGTCGTTGTCGATCACAAATTTGCTTAATACTTCTGTTATGTCATTGTCCATGTTGTGGGACTATGTGTGCACAGCTAGTAATTATTTTGTGGCTGCAAATATGATCTGGAGGTTTTTAATGTTCGCCTCCCATTGAAATGAATGGGGCCCGCCACGAACCCGCGGTTCGCGAACATTTACCCGCGTTCGCACGATCGCGTTCGCGAACCGTCCTGGGAGATGTTCGTCCATCCCTAATAAACAGCTCCACAAATCTGGCCTTTATGGAAAAGTGGGAAGAAGAAAGCCATTGTTGGAAGAAAATAATAATAAGTTCCATTTGCAAGAAGCAATGTGGGGGACACAGCAAACATGAGAAAGAAGGGGCTTTGGTCAGATGAGACCATAATTGAACTTTTTGGCCTAAAAAATACTATTCATGGTGGAAAACCAACACTGCACATTACCGTGAACACACCATCCCCACCGTGAAACATGGTGGTGACAGCATCATGTTGTGGGGGTTGATGGGAAGATGGATGGAGCCAAATACAGGGGTGTCGCGGAAGGGGGGGCGCAAATTGTCAGTGTTCTACTGCCAGGCATGTACTGGCCGGAGATCCGCAGCGATTTACCCGTCAATCGCCTACTGCTGGCGCCTGACGGTAGATCGAGATGCATGCAGAGTAGCGCAGGAAGCGTCTGTCATAAGTTCACTTCTCTCTCATGTCACGCTGTTGCTCCCCGGCGGCCCCTCCTCTCTTCGTCCATCCCTATTTGCTTGTGACATCATCTGGGATAGACGAAGAGAGGAGGGGCCGCCGGGGAGCAACAGCGTGACATGAGAGAGAAGTGAACTTATGACAGACGCTTCCTGCGCTACTCTGCATTTGAAGAAAACGACAACAAGTAAATGCTGACCTGTGCCCCATGTACCCTGATTGTACCCTGATTGTGCCCCATGTACCCTGATTGTGCCCTGATGTGCCCCATGTACCCTGATTGTGCCCTGATGTGCCCCATGTACCCTAAATGTGCCCCATGTACCCTAAATGTGCCCTGATGTGCCCCATGTACCCTGAATGTACCCTGATTGTGCCCTGATGTGCCCCATGTACCCTGAATGTGCCCTGATGTGCCCCATGTACCCTGAATGTGCCCTGATGTGCCCCATGTGCCCTGATGTGCCCCATGTACCCTAAATGTGCCCTGATGTGCCCCATGTACCCTAAATGTGCCCTGATGTGCCCCATGTACCCTAAATGTGCCCTGAATGTGCCCCATGTACCCTGATTGTGCCCTGATGTGCCCCATGTACCCTAAATGTGCCCTGATGTGCCCCATGTACCCCAAATGTGCCCTGAATGTGCCCCATGTACCCTGAATGTGCCCCATGTACCCTGATTGTGCCCTGATGTGCCCCATGTGCCCTGATTGTGCCCTGATGTGCTGGGCTCTGTGCACTGATGTGCTGTGCCCTAATGGTGAGTGGTCAGTGTGCAGTGTAGTGGTCAGTGTGCAGTGTAATGTGAAGTGCAGTGTAGTGGTCAGTGTGCACTGTAGTGTGCAGTGTAGTGGTCAGTATGCAGTGGTCAGTGTGTTGTGGTCAGTGTGCAGTGTAGTGGTCAGTGTGCAGTGTAGTGGTCAGTATGCAGTGCTCAGTGTGTTGTGGTCAGTGTGTTGTGGTCAGTGTATAGTGTAGTGGTCAGTGTGTAGTGTAGTGGTCAGTGTGCAGTGTAGTGGTCAGTGTGTATTGTTCAGTGTGTAGTGGTAAGTGTGTAGTGGTAAGTGTGCAGTGGTAAGTGTGCAGTGGTCAGTGTGTAGTGTAGTGGTCAGTGTGTAGTGGTCAGTGTGTAGTGGTCAGTGTGCAGTGGTCAGTGTGTAGTGGTCAGTGTGTAGTGTAGTGGTTAGTGTGCAGTGTAGTGGTCAGTGTGTATTGTTCAGTGTGCAGTGTAGTGGTCAGTGTGCAGTGTAGTGGTCAGTGTGTATTGTTCAGTGTGCAGTGTAGTGGTCAGTGTGTATTGTTCAGTGTGCAGTGTAGTGGTCAGTGTGTAGTGGTCAGTGTGTATTGTTCAGTGTGTAGTGTAGTGGTCAGTGTGCAGTGTAGTGGTCAGTGTGTATTGTTCAGTGTGCAGTGTAGTGGTCAGTGTGTAGTGGTCAGTGTGTAGTGTAGTGGTCAGTGTGCAGTGTAGTGGTCAGTGTGTATTGTTCAGTGTGCAGTGTAGTGGTCAGTGTGTATTGTTCAGTGTGCAGTGTAGTGGTCAGTGTGTAGTGGTCAGTGTGTAGTGTAGTGGTCAGTGTGCAGTGTAGTGGTCAGTGTGTATTGTTCAGTGTGCAGTGTAGTGGTCAGTGTGTAGTGGTCAGTGTGTAGTGTAGTGGTCAGTGTGCAGTGTAGTGGTCAGTGTGTATTGTTCAGTGTGCAGTGTAGTGGTCAGTGTGCAGTGTAGTGGTCAGTGTGTAGTGTAGTGTAGTGGTCAGTGTGCAGTGGTCAGTGTGTAGTGTAGTGGTCAGTGTGCAGTGTAGTGGTCAGTGTGTAGTGTAGTGGTCAGTGTGCAGTGTAGTGGTCAGTGTGTAGTGTAGTGGTCAGTGTGTATTGTTCTGTGTGCAGTGTAGTGGTCAGTGTGCAGTGTAGTGGTCAGTGTGTAGTGTAGTGGTCAGTGTGTAGTGGTCAGTGTGCAGTGTAGTGGTCAGTGTGCAGTGTAGTGGTCAGTGTGTAGTGTAGTGGTCAGTGTGTAGTGGTCAGTGTGTAGTGGTCAGTGTGTAGTGTAGTGGTCAGTGTGCAGTGTAGTGGTCAGTGTGTATTGTTCAGTGTGCAGTGTAGTGGTCAGTGTGTAGTGGTCAGTGTGTAGTGTAGTGGTCAGTGTGCAGTGTAGTGGTCAGTGTGTAGTGTAGTGTAGTGGTCAGTGTGCAGTGGTCAGTGTGTAGTGTAGTGGTCAGTGTGCAGTGTAGTGGTCAGTGTGTAGTGTAGTGGTCAGTGTGCAGTGTAGTGGTCAGTGTGTAGTGTAGTGGTCAGTGTGTATTGTTCTGTGTGCAGTGTAGTGGTCAGTGTGCAGTGTAGTGGTCAGTGTGTAGTGTAGTGGTCAGTGTGTAATGGTCAGTGTGCAGTGTAGTGGTCAGTGTGCAGTGTAGTGGTCAGTGTGTAGTGTAGTGGTCAGTGTGTAGTGGTCAGTGTGTAGTGTAGTGGTCAGTGTGCAGTGTAGTGGTCAGTGTGTATTGTTCAGTGTGCAGTGTAGTGGTCAGTGTGTAGTGGTCAGTGTGTAGTGTAGTGGTCAGTGTGCAGTGTAGTGGTCAGTGTGTATTGGTCAGTGTGTATTGTTCTGTGTGCAGTGTAGTGGTCAGTGTGCAGTGTAGTGGTCAGTGTGCAGTGTAGTGGTCAGTGTGCAGTGGTCAGTGTGTATTGTTTAGTGGTCAGTGTGTTATTGGTCAGTGTGTATTGGTCAGTGCGCAGTGGTCAGTGTGCAGTGGTCAGTGTGTATTGTTCAGTGTGCAGTGTAGTGGTCAGTGTGCAGTGGTCAGTGTGTATTGTTCAGTGTGCAGTGTAGTGGTCAGGTTTAATAATGCGTTTGCTGACACCAGTGCTGGGGGTTAATAGTGCGTCTGCTGACACCAGTGCTGCTGTTTTTGAAGTTTAAATGTTTGCATGCGGCCCCCCATGGGATATGAAAACTTGTCTTGTGGCCCTCAGGTAATTTGAGTTTGAGACCCCTGTGTTAGAGTCTTCAAAAGACTTGTGGGGCAGAGGTTTACATTCCAGCAGGACAATGACCCTAAACATACAGCCAGAGCTACAATGGAATGGTTTAGATTCAGGGTTTTTTTTCGAAGAGAAAAGGTGCCACAACTCACCCCCCCTCCTAGATCATGCTCCTACCCACCCCTAGAACCGCCCCCAGAACCACCCCTTTAGAGAACAGGGAACCAAGTATGATTTGGGGGCTATACAAGTATTTTTAAATGGAATTTTATAAAAAAGCAATGCAGTAAAATGTGCAAAACATTTGAAATAGACAGTCACAGCCCAGCACAGCAAAGAGACAGCCCCAGTCCAGCAAAGAGACAGCCACAGCCCAGTCCAGCAAAAAGACAGCCAAGTCCAGTAAAGCAAAGAGACAGCCAAGTCCAGTACAGCAAAGAGACAGCCCAGTCCAGATACAGCAAAGATACAGCCCAGTCCAGATACAGCAAAGAGACAGCCGCAGCCCAGTCCAGCAAAGAGACAGCCAAGTCCAGTACAGCAAAGAAATAGCCAAGTCAGAATACAGCAAAGAGAAAGCCGCAGCCCAATACAGCAGAGTAAGCTCAGTCCAGCAAAGAGACCACCCAGCCTAGTTCAGCAAAGAGACCGCCCAGCCAAATCCAGCAAAGAGACCACCCAGGCCAGTCCAGCAAAGAGACCACCCAGTCCAGCAAAGAGACCACCTAGCCCAGTCCACAGCAAAGACAGCCCAGTCCAGCAATGAGACCACCCAGTCCACAGCAAAGAGACTGTCCAGCCCAGTCCACAGCAAAGAGACTGCTCTGACCACAGCAAAGGGACCACCCAGTCCAGTCCAGCAAAGAGATAACCCAGCTCAGTCCAGCAAAGAGACCACCCAGCCCAGTCCAGCAAAAAGAACACCCAGCCCAGTCCAGCAAAGAGACCGCCCAATCCAGCAAAGAGATCGCCCAGCCCAGTCCACAGCAAAGAGACCACCCAGCCCAGTCCAGCAAAGATACCACCTAGCCCAGTCCACAGCAAAGACCACCCAGCCCAGTCCAGCAAAGTCCAAGTCCAGATACAGCAAAGAGAAAGCTGCAGCCCAGTACAGCAGAGGCAGCTCAGTCCAGCAAAGAGACTACCCAGCCCAGTTCAGCAAAGAGACCACCCAGCCAAGTTCAGCAATGAGACCACCCAGCTCAGTCCAGCAAAGAGACCGCCCAGCCCATTCCACAGCAAAGAGACCGCCCAGCCAAGTTCAGCAAAGAGACCACCCAGCCCAGTCAAGCAAAGAGACCGCCCAGCCCATTCCACAGCAAAGAGACCACCCAGCCCAGTCCAGCAAAGAGACTACCTAGCACAGTCCACAGCAAAGACCACCCAGCCCAGTCCAGCAAAGAGACCGCCCAGTCTACAGCAAAAAGACCACCCAGCCCAGTCCACAGCAAGGAGACTGCTCTGACCACAGCAAAGGGACCACCCAGCCCAGTCCAGCAAAGAGACCACCCAGCCCAGTCCAGCAAAAAGAACACCCAGCCCAGTCCAGAAAAGAGACCACCCAGCCCAGTCCAGCAAAAAGAACACCCAGCCCAGTCCAGCAAAGAGACCACCCAGCCCAGTCCAGCAAAGAGACCACCCAGCCCAGTCCAGCAAAGAGACCTCCCAGCCCAGTCCACAGCAAAGAGACCGCCCAGCCCAGTCCAGCAAAGAGACCACCCAGCTCAGTCCAGCAAAACGAGCTTCCAGAGGCGGAGCGGAGTACAGATCACTCCGTCTTCCACTCTTACAAGCTGTAGCCATTCGATCACTTAGGGCTGAGGGCAGTGTTTTTTATAGGCAACGCAGCAGGCTACATAGGAGGAGAACACACAGGGTACAGGGGGAGTGCTCTGGCGGAGGTGCTCCCGTGTTTGATCCCTCTGCAGCCGTGGGCAGCACGCTAAAAAGATTAGGAGGAGGGAGTGCTCTGTCAGAGGTGGCGGAATAGTGTTCCGGCAGAAAAAAAAGCCCTGTTTAGATCAAAGTATATTCATGTGTTAGAATGGCCCAGTCAAAGTCCAGACCTAAATCCAATTGAGAATCTGTGGCAAGACTTGAAAATTTCTGTTCACAGACGCTCTCCGACCAATCTGGCAGAGCTTGAGCTATTTTGCAAACAAGAATGGTCAAAAATTTCACTCTCTAGATGTGCAAAGCTGGTAGAGACATCCCCAAAAAGACTTGCAGCTGTAATTGCAGCAAAAGGTGGTTCTATAAAGTATTGACTCGGGGGGGGGGGGGGGGCTGAATACAAATGCACGCCACACTTTTCACATATTTATTTGTAAAATTTAAGTGACTTTGAATGTGGCATGATTGTTGGTGCCAGTCGAGCTGGTCTTAGTATTTCAAAAACTGCTGATCCACTGGGATCCACTGCTGATCCACAGGGATTTTCATGCACAACCATCTCTAGGGTTTACAGAGAATGGTTAGAAAAAGAGAAAATTTCCAGTGAGCGGGGTTGTGTGGACGAAAATGCCTTGTTGATGTCAGAAGTCAGGGGAGGATGGGCAGACTAGTTTGAGATGATTGAAAGGCAACAGTAACTCAAATAACCACTCGTTACAACCAAGATACTGTATGCAGAATACCATCTCTGAATGCACAACACATCGAAAATTGAAGCAGATGGGCTACAGCAGCAGGCAACCACACTGGGTGCCACTCCTGTCAGCTAGGAACAGAAAACTGGGACTACAATTCGCACAGGCTCACAAAAATTGGACAATATTGACCGCCCAATCCAGCAAAGAGATCGCCCAGTCCACAGCAAAGAGACCACCCAGCCCAGTTTGATTGGAAAAACATTGCCTGGTCTGATGAGTCCCAATTTCAGCTGCGACATTCAGATGGTACTGTAGGGTCAGGATTTGGTGTAAACAACATGCAAGCATGGATCCAGTCTGCCTTGTATTAACGGTTCAGGCTGGTGGTGGTGGTGTAATGGTGTGGGGGATATTTTCTTGGCACACTTTGGCCCCATTAGTACCAATTGAGCATTGTTTAAACGCCACAACTTACTGTAAATAGTTTCTTGAACATGACAATGAGGTCACTGTCCTCCAATGGCCTCAACAGTCACCAGATCTCAATCCAATAGAGCACCTTTGGGATGCGGGGGAATGGGAGATTTGCATCATTGATGTGCAGCTCACAAATCTGCAGCAACTGCATCACTGTGATGCCGATGCGCGTGCCTGGCGGCCGCGATGTCCGCCAGGTACCCGCGATCGGCCGCTACACAGACAAGGACATGGATCTGTGTGTGTAAACACAGAGATCCATGTCCTGTCAGGGAGAGAGGAGACCGATGCTGTGTCCCTTGTACATAGGGACACAGATCGGTCTCCTCCCCCAGTCAGTCCCCTCCCCCCACAGTAGCAATCACACATTAGGGAACATATTAACCCCTTCCTCGCCCCCTAGTGTTAACCCCTTCCCTGCCAGTCACATTTATACAGTAATCAGTGCATTTTTATAGCACTGTTCGCTGTATAAATGTGAATGGTCCCAAAAATGTGTCAAAAGTGTTCGATGTGTCCGCCGCAATATCGCAGTCCTGACAAAAATCGCAGATCGCCGCCATTACTAGTAAAAAAAAAAAAATAATAAAAAAAATGTCAGAATTCTATCCCCTATTTTGTAGACGCTATTACTTTTGCGCAAACCAATCAATAAACGCTTATTGGGATTTTTTTTAACCAAAAATATGTAGAAGAATACGTATCGGCCTAAACTGAGAAAAAAATAGTTTAAAAAGAAAAAAAATTGGGGATATTTATTATAGCAAAAATCCAAAAATATTGTGTTTTTTTTTCAAAATTGTTGTTCTTTTTTGGTTTATAGCGCAAAAAAATAAAACCGCAGAGGTAATCAAATACCACCAAAAGAAATCTCTATTTGTGGGAAAAAAAGGATGTCAATTTTGTTTGGGAGCCACGTCGCACGACCGCGCAATTGTCATTCAAAGCGTGACAGTGCCGAAAGCTGAAATTTCGCCTGGGCAGGAAGGGGGTTTATGTGCCCAGTAAGCAAGTGGTTAAGAGATTCACCCTCTTTATTTGTCCTGTTTACTGTTATCATCAAGAGTGAAAGTAAGCAAAAATCCCAAATTATGACTCGTCACCAGAACAGAAATAGAGGGAAAATCTTCCAAAAAGGAAAACTCGTTCTGGTGACAGCAAAGGATTCCCTCACTTTGGAGGGATTTTCTCTCACTTCCTGTTTTTTGGTTTATGGGACAGGAAGTGAAGGGAAATATCCCTAATGGGACACGGATGGTTAAAGAAAAAAAACCTGACAGGGGCTATAACCCTCACTCAAGCTATCCAAAATGGAAAAAAAAAGTTTTGCTTTTAGTTCTACTTGAAGCACAACCTACAGTATGTGTAAAACTGCAAAGCAGAGCCTGCACATATAATGGACTGAATTTACTATATATATACTAGGCTTGTGCAATTCGTTTCGTAACGAATCAAAATTTGTCCGAATTTAGCAACTTTCGGACATTCGGAAGCATTCGAATTTTCGAACAAAGCAATTACGAATAAAACCGAATCCGAAATAAATTATACCGCAAATAGCGAATGCCCGAATGTCTTCGGCATAATTCGTTATGAAAAAAGTTACGAATGTACGAATCCATTCGAACCACAATAACACTCACTCTGCTCTGCTCTCTGCTTCTCCCTCACCGTGCTGAACTCCCTCTCAAAATGGTGTACAGGGGCGGAGGCTATAGCCGCATGTAAAAAACGAAAGTAAAATAGGAGATTTCGAATCCATTCGAAGCACAATAACACTCTGCTCTGCTCTCTGCTTCTCCCTCACCATGCTGAACCCTCCCAAAATGGTGTACAGGGGCGGAGGCTATAGCCGCATGTAAAAAACGAAAGTAAAATACAAGATTTTGAATCGTTACAAATAACCGCTATGTATTTAGAAAAGTACAAATCCATTCGAAGCACATTAGGCATAATAGGCAGCGTCGTTGTGAGAGAGACACGGAAAATTCCGAATCAACGAACCCAAAAAAAGTTACGAAAGTAGGAGTGTTGTCCAGAATCAAAGAAAAACAACGTACCCTACCGAAAGTACGAATTATAAATCAACTAAAAATTCAACGAAAAATGACGCTTGCGAAAATACGAATTAGTCCGAACACGAAAAATCCCGTCTAGCAAAATTACGAATGATTACGAATCAACAGGACCGAAAAGAAACAAACCGAAACTAAACGAATTTTTCCGTTGTGCACAAAAAACAAACCGAAACTAAACGAATTTTTCCGTTGTGCACAAGTCTAATATATACTGTATATACTCTATATATATATTGCTACAACGCTAAAAAGTGTCTATGAAAAGCTGATTATGCTCTTGAATTCCTTCATTATCTTTTCATTATCTTTTTAGTGTTTTGACTCCTTATAATCTTTTTTATTATTTAGTAAAATGCATATAAATTATTTTGTATATATATATATGTGTGTGTGTGTGTATATATATATATATATATATATATATATATATATATATATATCCATACATATAAGCAAAATAATGGTATTATTGCAAATGTTATATATATATATATATATATATATATATATATATATATATATATACACACATATAACATTTGCAATATATATATACATATATATATATGTAGTATTACAATATTACATATTATGTTGCTGAAACGTCCCAGCAGAAGAGGGCAGGACTGGTTGTGTAACACACATCATAACACAGCGCAGTGCCCTTCACAGAGCAGGCGGGTGTTAGTGCCGCAAGGCATCGCGGGAGTTGTAGTTTATAGTTGGTCCCTTCTCCCTCACTTCAGGCCGCTGGTTAGTAAAAGAAAACTACGTTTCCCGACATGCCCTGTGCAGCGGAACTTGTGCTTTGGGAAAGTTCGGGAAGGTTGCAGAGCAGTTACGTCAGAGGCAGTGCGGCAGAGTGGTGTGAGAAGTACGGTGTTTGTATTCGGAAGTCTGTTATTTCTTCCTGTAGAGTGTGTCCCGTGCATAATAAGAGGTAATTGTGCTGAGTGTGTCGTATAGAGGGCGGGCTGTGTATGATAGTCCCATGTTATACTGCTGTGTACCCATTATATACCTTGTAGTATGATTACACTGGGGGAGTTTATCAGAACTGACATTCAATAGGACTCTAATGGCACTTCCCTGAAAGTGTAACTAAAGGCATAAGTGTTTTCTTGTTATTGGACATAGTGGAGAGGGATTGGATCCCCTGTCATTGGGTTTTGCTGTCTGTGCTATTTATATTTTTCCTCTTTACTATTATCACCAGAAGTGACAGAAAATCCAAAATGATGGGTTGTCACCAGAACAGGAATTGAGGCGAAATCCTTTAAACAAGAAACTCATTCAGGGAACCCGGGTGACATTGAGGGGGTTCCCTCCCTTTAGAGGGATTTCCTCTCACTTCCTGTTTTGGCTATGGGACAGGAAGTGAAGGGAAATCTTTCCAATAGGACACAGATGGCAACAAAACAAATGATGGGTTATAACTGTCTCTTTATCCAAAATGTTTCATACTACTATGGTTCTACTTTAACCACTTAAAGACCACCCACCACATATATACTGCAGCCGTGGCGGCTCTATTGTGCAGAACGATGTACCTGTACGTTATATCGTCCAATAGATACTGTGTGGGGCTAATTAGCCAGAGGGGTAGCCAATCAGTGGTTCGCATGTTTTGTTTGGGTACAGCGTCGCACGACCGCGCAATTGTCAGTTAAAGCGACGCAGTGCCGTAAAAAATGGCTCGTCATTGAGCAGCCAAATCTTCCGGGACTGAAGTGGTAAAAAAAAAAAAAAAAGAGGATCATATAATTCCCCTATACACAATCCTTCACCAACATTCCAGAGGAAGGCAAAAAAAAAAAAACCCAGATTAGCAGGAACACAAAATCACTGACAAAACAACGATCTGCCTTGTTTACATTGGCAGACCGCCGTTCTATCTCTCTGAGTGAGTAACTTATATAGCACTAGAATTGAAAATGTAATTGCCTCAAGGCGCTTTGTATCCAGTGACGTCCTGATCCTTCAGAAGAGGTGGGTCTTTAATTTTTTTCCTGAAGGCCCGATGGTTTTCTTCCATGCGGATGTCCGTGGGTAGAGCGTTCCATAGCCGTAGTCCTTGGACTGCAAATCTTCGTTCGCCTTTAGATTTGTAGCGGGTCTTGGGGATGTGAAGGAGGTTTCGGTTAGTTGACCGAAGGGCGCGACCGGGGTTGTAATGTTTTATTTTCTCGCATAGGTATCGAGGAACGTTTCCTTGTGTGCATTTGTGAGTGAGGCAAAGGGTCTTGAATGTAACCCGATCCTTTACGGCTAGCCAATGGAGGGACCTCAGGGACGGGGTGATTGATCCCACCACCAAAGGAAGGATAAATAGGTGCTTTAAACCAAGGATCTTCCTTTCCATTTATCTTTCCTTTGGTGATGGGATCGATTTTGCATACTTGACACAGACATTTGTTGGATTCATTACTCACCACTTTGTATTGTGACACAGACTTTTCTACTGGATCATTGTATTTGTCACGTTTTTTTTTACGCAGGATTTATCATGTTATATTTATCACGTTATTTATGCCATTTACTGTATTTATTGGCGTATAACACGCACTTTTTTACCCTGAAAATAGAGGGTAAACTGTGCCTGTGTGTTATACGCAGGGGGCTGTGGAAAGTTTTTTTTCCTGAAACTTCCCTCTTAAAGTTAGGGTGCGTGTTATACGCCGATATATACGGTATATGTCATATCTTGTCTATTTTTATAGATTCATCCTTGACACTTATTTTTATACTAATTTATCAATTGTTGATTTAGTACACTCTCTCTTGTTTTGCACAGCGCAAATACCACCATTTATACGTTTTATTAGGGCTGGGAAAAAAGTCGATTTTAATCTTGAATCGAGTTTTGAGCTCAAATCGATTCAGTTTTGAAGAAAATCGATTTTTTTAGATTTTTTTTTTTTTTTGAAAAAAAAAAAAAAAGATTTTTTTCTTCCCTTCAAAGTTTCCGTAGCAGGACTGCAGGGGGCGTATCCGGAATGGCACTGGGCAGCGTTACCCCAATTACATCTACTCGCTGCAGCCGCCATCTGCCTACCTGATCAGCGTGTCATGCAGACAGACGGCGGCCATTGCAGTGTTCAAAAGCCGCGCCTCCCGAGTCCTCGTCGTCTGTGATAGGCGGAACACTCAATTTCACAGCAGGCAGTATTCAGCCTATCACGGACATCCTCTCATCCTCGTCTGTGTTATGAGGATGACCATGATAGGCGGAACACTGAATGCTGGGAAATTGAGTGTTCCGCCTATCACAGACGAGGAGGAGGCGCGGCTTTTGAATACTGGAATGGCCACCGGTGTAGCAGTAAAATCCGTATACCATGAAAATCTGCATTAGGTACGGGCACAGTGATTGAAGCATGGGCACAGTGAGACACGGGCACTGTGCGGCACGGGTACAGTGAGGCATGGACACAGTTCAATTCAACTAAGAGTAACCTCAGGATTTTTTGTTGTTTTATTAGCTAAATCCAAATACAGTATTAATAATTTGGATGTTTAACAATCTTTGTTGCACACTGCAAAAAACAACAAAAGGTCACAAGCGCTAAATTGGTGGATAAAGAAAAAAATATAATGGATGATAATAATAAGAAGAAAAAAATCCCAAATATTTTGGGAAGTACAAAGTATCCAAAAGGGGGAAAAAACAGGATCCAGTGCAGCAAGAAAAAATCCGTACCCAGAAGTACAAAATACACAACATGCACACAATATAATCCAGCGCTCATGGAACATACATTATTAACTATTGAAAACTCTTGAAGAATTGATAAAAAAGCTTAGTCCATTTATCACAATAAAGAGAGGGATCCAATCCCAAATGTGCAGAGGGCAAATGAATCTTAACTCTCCAGTTGCCAGTGGTGACAAACTTGTTAAACTTGCAGTGACATCCGTGGAGCAAGGAGGGGTTAAAAAAGTCAAAACAAAGCCTGTGGCATGATCTCCGTGTGAGCACAGTACCTTCCTTGAATGATGGACAACAGGCAGACCAGCGTGTGGAGGGCCCTCCAACCCAAAAGGATGCAGAGCCAGGATCGCAGCAAGGCTGGGACAGAAGGAATCACACACAGAGTTTCAAGAGTTTTCAATAGTTAATAATGTATGTTCCATGAGCGCTGGATTATATTGTGTGTTTGTTGCACACTGACTTTGCAGTTAGAGAAAGGGTTTGCCTTTGCAATTTTGTTTGTTGATGCACTTTAATTAATATAATAAAAAAAAAAAATCGAAGCGTAAATCGAGTTTTTTTATAAAAAAATCGCAGATTTTTTTGGGGGGGGAAATCGCCCAGCCCTACGTTTTTATCCCTGTTTTTTTCAGTCTAGGATCAGATTCACAGGTGTTTGCAGCAGTGCCCCCTGGGGTTTAGTTATTTTTAGACAGCACAGGAGTTATCCACTTACACTTAAATTTTCTGGGGTTGAAGTGGTTAAAGGAAAAGTTTGTCCAAAGCTCTTTTGGCCCTATTTATGCTATGGATTACAGGAGTGCAGTTCGTTCTGCACTCCTGTGACCCGTATTCAACTTTCTGTGTGCAGCAGCCCCCCCCCCAATGCTTACCCTGATCCAGCGATTTACATGAGAGCCTTGCCTCTCCCGGGACTCACACTCCTGATTGGCTTTTGGCAGCAGCGAGAGCCATTGGCTCCCGCTGCTGTCATTCACAGCCAGTGACTCAATCAGGAGATGGTGGGGTCTCATCGCAGCTCCATGTGTGAATGTCCAATGCATTATACCCAACGCACATGTTCCTGCAAGGATGGCTGTTTTTTCAATTGGGTGCTGAAGCGATCATCGGCTTAAACCGTATACCGTTGTGCTTTTTTGTAACTATGTGATCATTGTTTAAAGTTTTGGAGATGCTGGTGACGTTTTCTCTCCGTGTGTGAATGGACACACAGAGCTGCTGATCAGGAGCGCGCCTGCTTGGGTGCTCCCATTACAAGCTGCTTGCTGTGGGGACACCTGGCAGGAGGGAGGAGCGCCGGCGTGGGACCCGAGAAGAGGAGGATCCGGGCTGCTCTGTGCAAAAACATTGCACAGAGCAGTTAAGTATAACATGTTTGTTATTAACCACTTCAGCCATGGACCATTTGGCTGCCCAAAGACCAGAGCACTTTTTGCGATACGGCATTGCGTCGCTTTAACAATTGCGCGGTCATGCGACGTGGCTCCCAAACAAGTGATGTCCTTTTTTCCCACAAAAAAAGCTTTCTTTTGGTGGTATTTGATCATCTCTGCGGTTTTTTATTTTTTGCGCTATAAACAAAAATAGCGACAATTTTTTTTTTTTTTTTTTTTAAAAACTATATTTTTTACTTTTTGCTATAATAAATATCCCCAAAATATATATATAAAAAAACAATTTTTTTTCCTCAGTTTAGGCCAATATGTACTCTTCTACATATTTTTGGTAAAAAAAAAATCGCAATAAGCGTTTTGGTTTGCGCAAAAGTTATAGTGTCTATAAAATAGGGGATAGTTCTTTATGGCATTTTTATTATTCAATTTTTTTTTTACTAGTAATGGTGGCAATCAGCAGTTTTTTTATTTTTTTTAAATATATCGTGACTGCGACGACATGGCGCTATTTTGGGACGATTCACATTTTATACAGCGATCAGTGCTATAAAAATGCACTGATTACTGTGTAAATGTGACTGGCAGTGAAGAGGTTAACCACTAGGGGGCGATGAAGGGTTTAAGTTTGTCCTAGGGAGTGATTCTAATTGTCTGGGGGATGGGCTAGCAGTGACACGACACTGATCGCTGCTCCAGATGAGACGGAGCAGACAATCAGTGTCCTGTCACTAGGCAGAACGGGAGATGCTGTGTTTACACTGGTATCTCCCCGTTCTTCAGCTCTGTGACACGATCGCGGGCACCCGCCGGACAGTCACGGAGCTCACGGCAGGGGCGCGCGCCTCCACGAAATTCAAAGTAACGTGTGTGTGTGTATATATACGTTACTTTGCGCAGCCGTGCCATTCTGCTGATGTATATGTACAGGAGCCGGTCCTTAAAGGGGTTGTAAAGGTTTGTGTTTTATTTTCTAAATAGGTTACTTTAAGCTAGTGCATTGTTGGTTCACTTACCTTTTCCTTTGATTTACCTTCTAAATGTTTGTTTTCTTTGTCTGAATTTCTCACTTCCTGTTTCTCCTCAGTAAACTTCACACAATCATCCGAGCGGTGTTTAGTCAGCCAGAACAGCTTACTGAACAGCTTACTGAGGAGGAACAGGAAGTGAGAAATTCAGACAAAGAAAACAAAGAAAAAAAAAGTTTAGAAGGGAAATCTAAGGAAAAGGTAAGTGAACCAACAATGCACTAGCTTAAAGGAGCCTATTTAGAAAATAAAAAACAAACCTTTACAACCCCTTTAAGCCTGTCCTTAAGTGGTTAAAAAAAAAAACAGTCACTTTAAGTCTGCTGTCGGCTGGATGTCACTCAGCTGGTCCAGGCTCTGAAAAGCCAATGTATTTCTCCCCTCTATTCACAGAGAGAAAGAGAAACACAGGTGCGAGCTTCACAGTGACTGATCACTGTGATAGCCAATCGGAGGCTACCACAGCGATCCGGAGAGTTCCAGGTATTGATCGTTGGTTCCCCGGAGTGAGCTGTGCGACGCGCTCCCAGCACAGATACGCATATATGTGGCACCACGGCAAGAAGGTTCAGTGAGGCCGCATATGTGTTTTGTCGGCGTGAAGGGGTTAAGTACACCTTTCGCCATGTGAAAAATGCACATCTTGTTGCCATGCTTGTGGTGCCATAGGCACAGGTTCATGAAACGGTGTAATGGGAATGCAGCCAGACACTTTTGAGATCTGTCAGATTTCCTTGATCTGTGAATTAGGTCTACATTTGACCTGCTTCAAGTGGGTTTTGCATTCAACTAGACTTGTATGTAAGGGGGTTCAATTCTCACTCACAGTGAAGCCACAGGCCATTGGATAGCTGTATAAGATAAAACCCAGGGATGCTGTTTGAGCAGAAACACGAGCATCAAAACGCTTGTAAAACGCTCAAGTCAAGCTTTTTCAGGCATTTCTATTGAAGTCTATTGGGCTAAAAACGCTTGTATTCTGCCAAAATGAAAATCGTGTACATTTTTGAGCAACACGGGTTTTGCTTCAGGCGACAACGCTCATATGTAAACAAGGGCCATTGAAATGAAAAGGATTTAGCTTGTTGAGCCTTTTAGAGCTACAAGCTTCAAACAGAAAATCGCTCAGGTGTGAACGTGGCCTTATACATGCCTCTTACATATGTGTTGCTGCGGTGTGGGGAATGCCTCGGCTGCATGTGATTGGCTGTCGGCTTTGGCAGCTTCACCGGTGAATAGCTCAGGCAGGTTTGGGCTCTAGTCTAAACATGTCTGAGCTCATCCCTACTTTTCAGGCTTGGGAATTCTTATTTTAGCCTGTGTCTAGTTACTAGACAAGAAAACATGCAATAGACAATGTTTTACAGGTTTTCAGGCACACCCATTGAAATCTGTCAAGAGAACCTCATGTACTTTTTCGCACCACATGCTTCAAATGACACTATGCTCAGTTGTAAACGGGCACCGATGAATGTAATGGAAATCCTAGTTTTGTTGAAGCTTCAAATCAGGCGTGAATAGGACCTCACTTTCTTTTGCATTGAAAATTGCTACTGGTACAAATAGAGGGGTGAATCTCCCCAATGGGGATGCAAACAGCAATGAACACTTGTAGTTTTGTGGTAGTCCTTGACTGGAAGAGATGAGAATCAGTTTTATTCTAACGGGAGGGTGCTGTGCACTTTGGAGGAAGTAAACCTCTGATAAGTGTGTGTAGATCTAGTTGGGGTTCTAGGCTGCCGCCTGTCTGCTTGCAGTATGCCATTGGGAGACTATATCTAGCTCCCTATAGCAATAAAGACTTCACAGACTGTCTAATCCTCCTCCACTCAATGCCAAATTAAAAAACACTTTGCCTAGAGTTACACCTTTTAATCTCCTGTCCCAGAGATGCAGTAAGAAGTCAGGGGTACACCCCATTTACACTTCCCATTGGACGCGTTCTGGTATTGTTCTTCTGGTGACAGTGACAACATTTTGGATTTCCCATCACTTTCTGACCCAGTAACAATGGCCACTGGGACAGACGGTGCAAATCTCTCTGTGGGCTCATGTAAACGAATATCAAAACATTCTACCAGTCATCCATACAAACCTACTCTATCCAAAAAGAAACGTGTTTATCCTTTCTTGCTTTAGATCTTCATTGACTGATACAAGATGCTTGTTGCAAGGCTGGCATGCCTTAGGGGCCTTCCTACCCTTGTCCGCCCAACTCTGACTCAGGCCTCCCCAGCTCTCAGGAGTTCCTCTTTGAAAACAAGCCAATGGCTCATACAACCTAACCAGGTAAGAGTGCGTCTTATCGTGTATATTTTGTTCTTTACATCTAAGAAGTTCTCTTTACCATTCATTGGCTGGTAATTTGCCATATTTAAAGTTCAGCCCATTTTTCTTAGTACAGCTGTTGTGAGAAGTGTATGTGTACTGCCATCACTGGCTTTTGTCTGAAAATACTGGACGCCTGGCTGTGTCTGGCTTCAATACTTTGTTACAGATCTTGAACAAGCATGCTGTAAATGAGTGGCAGAATTCCTTATTTTACAGGTTCCAGGTCGGTGATTCAGTAAGCAATACAAGCAATATCAGGACATGTGTCCTGACAGGGAATGGTTTCTTTGTCAGGATTCTGGTGCTATTTGTGATCATGTTGATTTTTCCTTCTGGTCAAGTGAGATGAGAAAAAGAAATGAGGGAAATGTATTCCATCTAGACAGATACAACAGTAATGACTTGACAGAGGTTCTAATGCTTACCCACTGTTTTTAAACCAAAAATGTTGTTGCTTTGTCAGCCTCCTTTGGTGAGAGATTTCCTATCACTGCCTGTCTGGAAGCAGAATGTGTATTTGGGGAAACAACATAAAACTACAATACTCATCATCATTTTAAATGGGCAAAAAATTTAAAACCTTTAGATTAATTTAGAATTAACACAAATAAAACTGTCTCCTGTACACCAAATTATACAACTACTTGGCCCCAAATAATGCTAACAAAATGCTGCTGACAACAATATGTGTTCCCACGTACATACAATAAATCTATAAAATGAGTAAGTGCCACGCTATAAAAAAAAAACATAAGGCGATAGTAATCTGCAAGGCAATGTCATAATGTGCTAGTATGCATGCATCGATGATGTTACCGACTGCATCTATAGTAAATATCTGTTTAGGATATATTTACAGTACCTGTACCTAGAGGTCGACCGATATGGGTTTTTCTCTGGCCGATGCCGATATTTAGAAATCGTGGTGGCCGATATATGATGCCGATTTATTTATTTTTTTGGGGCAATTATGTTAGTCCGATTTTTTTTTTTTTTTTTTTTTTTTTTTTTTTTCCCTTCATCTCATAAAATCTAACAGTTGGACCCGTTTCACACTGGGGTGTTTTTCAGGCACTTTTGGGCTAAAAATAGCACCTGTAAAAGTGGCTGCAAAACAGCTCCCCTGCAGTCTCGCACTGAGGCGGTGCGCTGGCAGGACGTTAAAAAAAGTCCTGCAAGCAGCATCTTTGGAGCGGTGTATACCCCTCCTCCACTCCTGCCCATTGAAATGAATGGGCACTGCTGACGAAGCGCCTGCAAAGCGCTTCTGCAGCGGTGCTACACGGGTGCATTTAACCTCTTCATCGGCCGCTAGCTGGGTTATAAGCGCCCCGCTAGCAGCCGAATAGCGCCGCTAAAATGATGGTAAAGCGCCGCTAAAACTAGCGGCGTTTTGCCGTCAGCGCCTACCCGCTCCAGTGTAAAAGCAGAGTTCCGCCGAAAAAAAATATATATTAAAAGTCAGCAGCTACAAATACTGCAGCTGCTGACTTTTAATTATAAGGACACTTACCTGTCCTGGGCGCCCGCGATGTCGGCACACAAAGCCGATCTCTCTCTCGGGTGCTGCCGCCGCCATCTTTGGTAAGAGAATCAGGCACAAAAAAAGGTAATCCAAATTTTTAGACGAAAAAAATAAATAAAAACGGCTAACTTTACTGTTTTTTTAGTTTTATTTAAAATTCATTAAAGTGTATTTTTTCCCAAAAAATTGCGTTTGAAAGACCGCTGCGCAAATACCGTGTGACATAAAATATTGCAACAACCGCCATTTTATTCCCTAGGGTCTCTGCTAAAAATTATATATATATATATATATATATATATATATATATATATATATGTTTGGGGGTTCCAAGTGATTTTCTAGCAGAAAATACAGGATTTTTACTTGTAAGCTACAAGTGTCAGAAAAGATTTTGTCTTTAAATGGTTAAACTGAGAACTTCTACACATGAGTTCAGTTCATTGATAAGAAGAAACATTGTATCTCTTTTCTCATCGCTCCACCTCCATGGGAAACTTCAGGGAACTTGCATTGACTTCTATGAAAGAAGTTATTTGCAAGTTGCGCTGAAGTTTTTTAAATCGGCTTTTTTTTTCAGCACTATCGGCCGATTAATTAAAAAGTGCCAAAAATCGGCCGATATATCGGTCGACCTCTACCTGTACGTAAGCTTTATTATAGGCTTACCTATAGGTTAAATTCATGCATGGGAGTTTACTCCCACTTTAACGTTTACATCTATTATATTAATATAATAATTACCGTATTTATCGGCGTATGACACGCACTTTTTTCCCCTTAAAATCAGGGGAAAATCGTGGGTGCGTGTTATACGCCGATACTCCGAATTCCCCTGCTGAAAACGAGCGAGAGGAGCGAGCAAAGCCGAAGTACAATCGGCTTTACTCGGCTCCTCTCGCAGTCCCGCCCATCTCTGACTGCGCCGCTGACATAGAGAAAGCCGAGTGTACTTCGGCTAGTCTCGGCTCCTCTCGCAGTCCTGCCTGTGACTGTGAGCAGAGCCGAGTCTAGCCGAAGTACACTCGGCTTTCTCCGTCAGCGGCGCAGTCAGTGGAGATGGGCGGGACTGCGAGAGGAGCCGAGTCTAGCCGAAGTACACTCGGCCCCGCTCGCTCCTCTCCACAGAATTTGGCGCAAAATTTAAAAAACCGCCGGGACTGACACGATCGCAAAGGCACTGGGCAAGGCTGCAGATGGACAGATGGACACTGGGCAAGGCTGCAGATGGACAGATGGACGCTGGGCACGGCTACAGATGGACACTGGGCAAGGCTGCAGATGGACAGATGGACACTGGGCAAGGCTGCAGATGGACACTGGGCAAGGCTGCATGCTGCATTTAAATGTAAGTTTTTTTTCCTTGAATTTCCCTCCTAAAAGTTTTTTTCCTTAAAATTCCCTCCTAAACTTGGGGTGCGTGTTATACGCCGATAAATACGGTAATATATCCCGTGTGTATCTAAATCGGAACCATACTCTACTCTACTCCAGCAATGTGGCATCCTCGAGCTCCCCGCCCGCTGGCATGTTTAGCTGGCCGGCTTCCATGTCTTGATTGCCGACCGCTGTCATTGGCCAGGCGGGGTTGGCTTCACTCCCATGCATGCGAAAGAGTTGAGTCAGATTCGGCATTGATGAATTTATAAATTTGGCTGTGCCTCCGGCTAACTGTACAAAGGCAGACAGGCAGGTAAGTAGCTTAAATGCAGAAGACATGCTTTGTCTCTTCTGCATTAAAAGTCCTGCCTGTCTGCCAGTTTTAATACAAAAGCCTAAGGTTCCACATTAATATAGCGTACATAATACATATTTCTCTTTTCGTCCATGGACAGACACAGCCTTCTCAATTCTTGACGTCTGGGTTATGTTCCTGTTCATAGAGGACTAGGCAGAACATGTTAGATAATTAAAAACACATGTTAAAATAATCAGAGATGAACAGCCCCACCCATAGTGCGGACCCTCCAGACATAACCCTCCGCCCTGCAGCATGCAGCCTCAGTTTTTTTTTCTTCTGCCTAGCAGGAGAACGACGTGGCTCCCTTTTGGGCCCAGAGTCCAGAAGAATGTTTTATTTTTTTATGATCTTCTATCAACTGCCGGCTGGGCGACGGGCTGGATATATAGATTCTTGTAGTCTTCCCAGTTCCGGCCATCGAGTGTGCCAGTCCCTTGCTTCGCGCTTGGTTCTGACCACGACATACCTCACGGCTCCAGGGGTGGCCGGTGAGCACATGCTCCGGGGTCCACATATGACTGGGCTGCTTGTTGTCTCACTCACAGTGGACCGGGCTGACAGCTACTCCCTCACGGTTGTAGGTCTGTCCAGGACGCACCAGCGAGTCCTCGCATGGACGGTTAAGTACTTTTCCTCCTGCCTCCGCAGGTGGAAACAGCTGGGTGTCCTAGGGATTGTGGGGTTCTCCTGTCCTCCCTTTCCCTGCTCTCTATCCCCTTCTGCCCTAGGGCTCGCTGCGACCGGGGCGTAACTGTGGGGAGACTCTGGTTCTCGGTGGGGGACTGTGGGGTGTCGGGACCCGTTTTTTCTGTGGGGGGTGCTTTTTTTCTGGGAAAGTCCCTGCCTAGGCTTGCTCATCCACATCGTGGTGCTTAGGCGCCATTTTTGCGGCGCTGACGCCATTTTTTTTTTTTTTCGTATCCTGCTGATTCTATTGAAATTCCAATTGGCGGCCATTTTGCAGTGGCCGCGCCATAGAGCAGTCTCTTTTGGGTCGCACAAATCGACCCGTTCTATAAAAGTTTTTCCTTATGTGTCTTTTTTTGATAAATTCATAGATCAGGAATGGGAAAAGCCGCAGAGGACCTTTTTGTGGTCCCTCAGCGCCTGGCGGTCAGGTATCCTTTTGAGGAGAGCCTTTTAAAAAAGTGGGCCTCTCCTCCAGTTGTTGACCCCCCCCCCCCGGTCGCTCGGTTAAATAAAGTAACCACTCTCCCTGTTGAGGGGACCCCTGCTTTTAAGGACCATACTGATAGGAGGCGCTGAGCAGGTCCGTGTTCACCTTGCTGGGGTCTGCATTGCGGCCTATTTTGGCTGCAACCTTGGTGTCTCAGACACTCGCTGACTGGGAAAAGATTTTGCGCCAGACTGTGGAGGAACATCAGCTCCCTCAGGAGTGTGTAACACTGGCCGACCAGTTGGTGCAGGGCCTTGTGTATGTCTGTGATGCCACTTTGTATGCGGCTCCCTTAATATCCAGGGCCTCTGTAGCTGCGGTGGTAATGCACCGCCTAATTTGGTTAAAATGCTGGTCCGCTGACCGGGCTTCCAAGAAGGCCTTGGCAGATTTACCCTTCAAAGGTGGGAGGCTTTTTGGTGCCTCACTCGATGACATTATTAAAGCTGTCACTGGAGGTAAAAGCACATTTCTACCTCAGGCCACTAAAGGGAAAGAGCCGCGCCGTAAGCCGGGGCCCTCCTTTCCAAACCAGAAGCGATATTTTCGTCAGTCAGGAACTGCCAGAAGACCCTCCCAAGCGCACAAAGGTCCAGCTGGTGGACAGAGGCGTCCCTGGGTGCGCAAGCCCACCAAGCCAGCGAACAAACCTGCTACTGCATGAAGTTTTGCCCCTGCCTGACTCCAGGGTAGGGGGGCGGCTTCTCGGGTTTGCAGCTCGGTGGAACTCCCTGTTCTCTGACCAGTGGGTCTGCGAGGTGGTCACCTCGGGGTACAAGATAGAGTTTCTTTCTTGTCCACCAAACAGATTCTTTCCCTCAAATCTCCCTCTCCTTCCGGATCGTCGGTCTGTCCTAATGGGAGCAGTGCAGGACTTACTAAGGTGCAAAGTGATTCTACCTGTACCACTGGGAGAGAGGTTTCAGGGTTTTTATTCAAATCTGTTTGTAGTTCCGAAGGACGGAGTCCATCCAATCTTGGACCTAAAAGCCTTGAATGTCTTTGTAAAGGTTCGGAAGTTCCGCATGGAATCCATTCGTTCGGTGGTTGCTGCGATCCATCCGGGGGACTTTCTGGCATCCTTGGACAAAAAGGTTGCATACTTGCATGTCCCCATCTGCGCTGGTCACCAGAGATTTCTGCGCTTTGCAATCGGCAAAGACCATTACCAATTTGTGGCTCTTCCCTTTGGCCTAGCATCAGCACCGAGGGCTTTCACCAAGGTGCTCGCACCAATTCTAGCTTTGCTGAGACAGCACGGCATTGCCATTGTGCGCTACTTAGACAATCTTCTTCTGAGAGCAGCTTCTGGCTCAGAATTAGAGGAAGATGTGTCTATAGCCATTCGGAGCTCCAGAGACTTTGGTTGGGTGTTAAACATTCAGAAGTCGGTCCTGACACCGACTCTGCGTCTGGAGTACCTAGGTTTGATTCTGGACTCCAAGGAGGCGAGAGTCTTCCTCCCTTTGGAGAAGTTGCAGACTCTACAGTCTACGGTGAGGTTGTTGACATCCTGCAAATGGTCGTCTCTCTGTTTTTGCATGCGAGTTCTGGGTCTAATGGTAGCCTCCTTTCAAGGCAGTACCATATGCCCAATTCCACACTTGAGTCTTGCAGAAGGAGATCCTGTCCAACTGGAACAAATCTCCATTGTCTCTGGATCGTCAGATTCAGGTGAGTCACCTGGTCAGGGCTTCTCTGAGTTGGTGGCTGAGATCCCTGGTTCTTCAGTCTGGGAAGTCGTTTCTTCCCTTCCATTGGACTGTGATTACGACGGACGCCAGCCTCACAGGTTGGGGGGGGGGGAGTCTGGGGAGTCCAGTTGGCCCAGGGTCGCTGGACTCGGCACGAATCCCGTCTGCCGATCAATGTCCTGGAATTCGGGGCTATCAGGCTGTGTCTCTCCAAGTGGTCTCTGAGACTACAAGGGCGTCCGGTCAGGATCCAGTCAGACAACGCCACGGCAGTGGCTTATGTCAACCATCAGAGGGGAACAAGAAGCTTGGCTGCAGTGTCCGAGGTCGCTCACATTCCTCGGTGGGCGGAAAGAAGCGTGCTGGCTCTGTCGGCCGTCTACATTTTGGGGAGCGTAGAAAACTGGCAGGCAGGCTATCTGAGTCGCCAGATGCTAGACCAGGGGGAATGGTCACTACATCCGGAGGTGTTCCAGCTCCTTTGCCGGGGAGATGGGGCACGCCAGGCGTGGATCTCCTGGCTTCTCGACTCAATCGCAAGGTGTCGAGGTTTGTGGCCAGGTCCAGAGATCCCTGGGCAGACGCGTCATACGCGTTGGTGGCCCTGTGGGGGTCAGTATCGGCTAATTTATGCCTATCCCCCACTAAAGTTGCTTCCTCGTCTACTCCGCAGAGTGGAGACCGAGGGGATCCTGGTGATTCTAATCGCTTCAGATTGGCCCCAGCGTCCTTGGTACGCCGACCTTGTACGCCTGGTGGCGGCTGCAGATGCGGGAGGACATTCTATCTCAAGGTCCCATACTTCATCCTGCTTTACAGGCGCTGGCTTTAAAGGCATGGCTATTGAAAACCAGGTACTAAGGGACCAAGGTCTTTCGAATTCGGTCATTTCAACCATGCTGAGGACAAGGAAATCTTCTTCCAGGAAGATCTACCATCATACTTGGAAGGCATACATCTTTATGTGTGAAGAGATGGAGTGGCGTCCACGGACGTACTTGGTTTCTGGGGTCCTGCTGTTTTTACAGCGTGGTGTGGATCAGAAACTTGCCTTAAGGCACCATTTAAGGGTCAGATTTCAGCCTTGGCTGTTTTCTTTCAACGGCCTTTGGCGTCCCATTCCTTGGTGGGTACTTTTGTGCAAGGGGTTCGAGATGTGGCTCCCCTTATTAGACCACCTCTTCCTCCCATGGGATTTAAATCTGGTGCTCTCGGTTCTTCAAGAACCTCCCTTTGAGAACATCAGAGAGATTCCTCTCTTGACGCTATCTCAGAAGGTGGCCTTTCTAGTGGCCATTCCATCTGTCAGAAGGGTTTCTGAATTGGCGGCCTTGTCTTGCAAGTCACCATACTTGGTCCTCCATAAGGATAAAGCGGTGCTATGCCCGCAGCCTTCCTTCCTTCTGAAGGTGGTTTCAGCTTTTCACCTGAATGAGGACATTGTGCGACCGTCACATCCCAGGGAGACTGCGCTCCATAAATTAAATGTGGTACAGGCCTTGCGGGTGTACCTGTCTGCTACGGCTTTGTTTCGGAGGTCTGACTCATTGTTTGTTTGTGTCGGTTTTTGGTCCATAATAGGGCCTGGCGGTCTCGTCGGCCACCATTTCTAGGTGGATCAGGCAGACCGTCATCCAGGCCTATGCCCTTAAGGGGCGGGCGCCTCCCTTTCCGGTCACGGCACATTCAAACAGGGCAATTGGTGCTTCCTGGGCTTTCCGACATCAAGCATCTGTCTCACAGGTTTGCAAGGCGGCGACTTGGTCGTCCGTGCACACGTTTTCAAAATTTTACAAGGTTGATGTGAGTGCATCTTCTGATGCTTCCTTCGGCTGCAAGGTTTTGCAGGCGGCTGTTTGAGGTTGCAACTCCTCCGTGGAGGAGCTCTGCTGGTTTGGGGTGAAATTGGTTGTTTTTTTTATACTGTTCCCACCCCTCCTCTTCTTTCTTCTTTCTTCACACTGCTTGGGGATGTCCCACACATCAAGAATTGAGAAGGCTGTGTCCGTCCATGGACGAAAACAGAAAATAGGATTTTTTGTACTCACCGTAAAATCCTTTTCTTGTTCGTCCATGGACGGACACAGCACCCACCCTTCCCCCTTTTAGGTTTGTACTGCTTGTTACGAACGGAGGCTGCATGCTGCAGGGCGGAGGGTTATGTCTGAAGGGACCGCCCCCTGGGCCGGGCTGTTCATCTCTGATTATTGTAACATGTGTTTTTAATTATCTAACATGTTCTGCCCAGTCCTCTCCTATGAACAGGAACATAACCCACACGTCAAGAATTGAGAAGGCTGTGCCCGTCCATGGACGAACGAGAAAAGGATTTTACGGTGAGTACAAAAAAAATCCTATTTTTTCGTATACATAAGTCTTATTTTGATGTCAAACAAAACCACAACCCAGTGGACTTAATTCTTAGTTAAACAGTCTCTCTGTATAATTCCAATGGAGTATCCACCATTCTTATCAAACACCTGTGCTCCACCATAGATGTGCAAACAGTGACCTCACCTTCTTAATGAGACTCACATAACATAGGTCTATAACACTTAATGTGTTACTAAACCGACAACAGTAAAATCAGTCTTTATATGTAGTAAAGCATGCTTGTTATACTCACTGTGGAACCTAAGGGGTTTATCCTATGCATTGTGGAAAAATGCTGTTTGATCCTGTCTTCTTTGATCCTCTACTTCTTCCACAGTCCCCAATGCATCGGCTGATAGAACAGAGCTCTAGGTGGCACTCTGCACATGTTCAGCTTAGTGTTTATTGCTAGAAAGTGTGTGTTTTTTTTTTTTTTTTTTGGGAGGGTGTATGTGATCAGCACTGTCCAGACAAAGTCAGGGGTCATGCAGCCTCATAGGACAGTCCAAGAGAATAATAAACTCCTCCTACAAGCTTTAACCAGTGCTCAGCTGGACACTGATAGAAGTCACAAGACTGCTACATACTGCTGATGAGAAAAGGTATTTAGCCATTTTTATTTACTAAAGTAATTGCATGTCGGGGCGTGGCCAGGATGGAGACCTGAACAGTCGCACTTAATGGAGCTCTGCTGGCTACCTTGCCTTTTATCCTGTCCAGGCGGGTTTAAACTCCGTTCGTGGCTCCTATTCCCTGGCAGATGAGACGCCGCACACGGCGGGGAGGCTCAGGTGGAGGTAGGACGCTTCGGTTTCTTCCGCTGTCCGAGATCCCTGCGGACACTCCCCCGGCCTGTGTGCGGCCTCGTGGTGTGCGACCTTCCAAGATGGCGTCACAAACAGTGCGGGCGGAGGAGCCCCCGTCCCAGCCCAGCTATGTAGCCGACATCATGGCAGCCATAGCGACTTGCCAAGCAACACTCACCTCTAAGATTGAGGCTGTGCAGCTGGAGATGGGGATCATGAGGCAGGATATGGACAAGATGAGGTCCCGAGTCTCGGAGGCTGAGCGGCGGGTGGGGGATGTGGAGGACGTAGTGACAAGCCACTCTGCTGACCTCCGAGCCATGCACAACCGGATCAAGGCACTGGAATATAAGGCCGACGACGCCGAAAACCGAAATAGGAGGAACAACCTCCGGATTGTTGGACTCCCGGAGGGTGCGGAGGGACAGTCCCCAACTGTATTTGTGGAGGACCTTCTGCGTGATCTCCTCCCAGAGGCTCACTTCTCTCCCTTCTATGCGGTGGAGCGAGCGCACCGGATCCCTACGCGGCCGAATCCTGCCGGGGGCCCTCCCCGCACGTTCATTCTCCGGTTCCTGAATTTTCGGGACAGGGATGAGGTGCTGAGAGCCGCAAGGGGTAAGGGAGAGCTTCGGTACGAGAACGCTAAAGTTCTCATCTTCCCGGATTATTCGATGGAGACCCAGAAGTTGCCGAAGTCATTCGACCAGGTCAAGGCCCAGCTCAGCACCCGTGATATTCGATACAATATGATGTTCCCTGCACGTCTCCGGGTACAAGATGGTGAAACCATACGCATCTTCATGTCACCAAGGGAAGCTTTCTCCTGGATCGACACACTACCACCTCGTCACTGAGTTGCCAACTACCTTCCTTCTATGCATGAGAAGACATATCTGTCTTTTATCTGGTGCCACCCTGGCTGCGGTGGGGCCCACCTTGCTGCCTTCAATTCTGCCGGGACCCTCTAGATGTTTGGGTTCTGCTGCTGCCTGGGGACACCAGTGCTGTTATGGGGTATGTACTATTCCCTTTTGAATGCCCCGAGTGCAGTTACTCTCAAGTAATGTGCCCCTGCTTGCAGGAGATGTTTCTTTGACTGACTTACCACCTGTTGTCCTTATTCCTGGTGACCCCCAGGAACCCCCCCCCCCCCCTTTTTTTTTTTTTTGCTCCTATACTTTGCCATGGACTGCCGTGGGAATTTGGGGTTGCTACCTGCATTAATAGGTACTTTCATGTGGTGGCCAGCGGCTCTGGTGCTGAACTAGCACCTGGACTAGTGTGTGGTCTCCTCCGGTCCACGGCCCGATACACTAGTACCTTGTTCTAACAGACCTGTTGTCTGGGGTTAGGGGATTATGCTCTCCATGATTGGGATGGGGTGGCGGGGTGGGAGGTGGGGGTAGGGAACTGTTGGGAACTGGTCGTTATACTGCTGTTGCAGGGGGAGGGGAAGATTTTTGTTTTGTTTCTTTGTGACATTACATGCCTAATAATAATTTCTTTTTGCAGGTTCGGTGATGGAGATGTTCTGGGGGGGAGGGGGGGTCCCTGTGCCCTTTTTTGGATCTTGGGTGCTCTGTGTCTGTGGGGGGTGGGGATATATATGTTCGTCACTCGTCCTGATGGCTCAGATTAGGGTTGTTTCCTGGAACGTCCGGGGTCTCGGCTCTGCGGTTAAGAGATCCCTGGTGTTCCGGTACCTTCAGAAGATTAGCCCCCACATCTGTATTCTATTGGAGACTCACTTGACGGGCTCACGAATTCTAGCTTTGCGTAGGGCCTGGGTTGGAGCAGCTTACCACTCCACCTACTCCTGCTATGCCCGGGGAGTAAGTATCCTGATTAGGAAGTCTCTGCCGTTCCGGATCATAGACGTCCGTACGGACCCCGGGGGCAGATTTGTGGTTCTCCATGCGTGTATTTTTGATAAGCGGGTGGTCTTGGCTGGGGTGTACTTGCCCCCCCCCCCGGCCTCGATACAACTGCTATATGATCTTATGGGGATAATTCTTGAATTTGATGCACCAGTTCTTTACGTTTTTGGAGACTTTAATTTGGTCCCCTCCCAGGGCATGGACAGGCTGCATTCCGTGTCTCGACCCTCCTCGGACCTCCCCCGATGGGTGGATGCATATGGATTGACGGACGTGTGGAGACATTTTCACCCTCATACTAGGGAGTACACGTGCCACTCTGCCACGTATAAAACTCTGTCTCGTATTGATCTAGTATATGCCACTACTGCGGCCCTAAATTGGGTTCGAGATGCTAGTCATCTATCTAGGGGCATATCGGATCACGCGCCCGTCTGTCTGGATCTATCGCCTGCGGACCCTGGGGGTGCGAGGCTGTGGCGCCTTTCCAGGTACTGGGCCATGGACGACAGGATTCAGGAAGATATGGCGGAGTCTATCTGTAATTATTGGTCTGCTAACAGGGACTCGGCTGGCTCTGGTGTGCAGTGGGATGCTTTTAAGGCCTGGGTTAGGGGGGAATATATCTCCCGGATATCCTCATTGCAAAGGGAGGGTGAGAAGGAGTTGCTTGACAGGGAGGAGGAGGCTAGTGGATGTTAGAGATCCTATGTTGCGGCCCCTACGGAGGCAACATATTCTACATGGCAGCAGGCCCTTCGGAGGCTTTCCCTGTGCCGGATTGATCAGACTAAGAAATCTATGTTATATTCTGCCCAACGAGTTTTTGAACATGGAAACAAGAATGGACACTTGCTGGCATGGCTATCCAGGGGTTCGACTCAGTCTACACATATAGTGGGGGTACGGGACGAGGGAGGGACGGTGCTTACTTCCCCGGACAATATTAATACTAGATTCTCCCAATTCTTTCAAGGGGTCTACTCCTCGAGAGTTCAGTATTCGCACTCTGACCTGCAGGCCTTTTTGGACTCGGTCCCATTCCCCACACTTGATGAGACAATGCGGGCAGACCTCGAGACAGACATTACCCTGGAGGAAGTTCAGGGGGCCATAAGGGGGTTGCAGGGAGGTAAGACCCCTGGGATTGACGGACTCCCGACAGAATTCTACTCACAGAACTTGGAGACCCTTGCCCCAAAGCTGACAATGCTTCTTTCAGAATTCAGCAGACATGGTGCCCTGCCTAAATCTATGGCGGAGGCGGTTATTGTGTTGGTGCCCAAGCCCGGTAAGGATCCTCTAGACTGTGCCTCCTACAGGCCCATCTCCCTACTGAACGTGGATGCTAAAGTCCTTGCCAAGATCATTGCGAACCGCCTATCAGGAGTGATTACTGAGCTGATTCACATGGATCAGACTGGATTTATGCCGGGGAAGGGCACCGACATCAATATTCGGAGACTCTTTTTGAATCTCTCTGTAACGCATGACCGTGTCGGATCCCGGGTGGTGGCTTCTCTGGACGCGGAGAAAGCCTTCAACTCGGTGGAATGGGGGTATTTGTGGGAGGTCTTGGCCAGGTTTGGCTTTGGCCCCCGTTTTATACACTGGATTCGGATGCTGTATGGGAGGCCGGTGGCGAGGGTTCGCACCAATGGGTGGGTCTCGGAGCCCTTTCCGCTTTCCAGGGGGACTCGTCAGGGGTGCCCCCTCTCCCCCGGCCTATTTGCCCTTGCATTGGAACCCCTGGCGATCGCTGTCCGGGAGTCCTGGGCGATTTCCGGGCTATCGGTGGGGAGGCTGGAGGAGAAGATATCCCTCTACGCGGACGACACCCTCCTGTACCTCAATGACGCTGGTCCCTCGCTGCTGGCAGCCCTGGAGACGTTTGAACTTTTTGGGACGTTCTCTGGAGTTAGAATAAACTGGTCCAAATCGGTGCTCTTCCCGCTGGATGCCCGGGCTCCCTCTCTGGCTAGCCCGTCCCCCTTAAAGTGGGTCACTGAATTTAAATACTTGGGAGTAATGGTGACAAGGGAGGCAGCCCAATATTATACACAAAATGTTCTCCCCCTATTGAATGTAGTAAAGGAGAAGTGCCTGGCTTGGTCTGGTCTCCCCCTGAACCTCATAGGACGCATCAACATTATTAAGATGGTTCTGCTACCAAAGTTTAATTATATATTTCGGAACGCCCCGGTCTGGATCCCGGCCTCCTTCTTTAGAGCTGTTAATGGGTGCATTACCTCGTTTCTGTGGAATGGGAGGGTCCCCAGACTGGCTAGGTCTACCCTTCATCTTCCTACGCGGCTGGGGGGGCTCGCTTTACCAGATCTGCTGGTCTACTTCTGGGCAGCTGTCCTGGTGACGGCACACTGGTGGGTGGCGGGAGATAGGTCAAATGCAGCAGTGTGCCTCGAGGCAGCCTGTTTGGGTTCCTTGATGGACCTGCGAAACCTGATATACAGAGGGGCAGGGGCATATTCTATGGTTCCGGCCCCCACCAAAACTACCCTTAAGGTTTGGGCGGCTGCTAGGAAAAGGTTCTCCCTGCCCAATAGATGGGCCCCGGCTCAGCCATTGTGGGGCAATCCTGGACTGCCGCACTTTAGATCGATTCCTGATCCACAGGTCTGGGCCAGATTCGGGGTTAAAACACTGCAGGACATTATGCCAAATGGGGTACTTTTAACCTTTGCACAGCTTAGCAGGCAGTTTCAGGTGCCGCGATGGATGCTCTTCCGATATCTCCAACTACGCCACGCTGCTAGGGCGCAATTTTCCACTAGACCCCTGTTAGAATTTGACCCTGTTGAGTCGCTCTTGATACAGGAGGACCTCAAAAAGCCACTCTCTGTACTATATGGGACACTGCTCAAACCAGATACCCCGAGACTGGACAGGCTTTGGGATAGGTGGAAGGCGGACGTCCCATCCCTGGGGAAAGAGGAGTGGGAGGACGCGTTGGAGGAATGTCCCAAGCTGGTGATTTCCTCCCGGGACAAACTGACACAAATCAAAATGCTGCACAGGGTGTATTATACACCGGTTAGGCTCCATAGGATATACCCTGACAGAGACCCCTGCTGCGCAAGATGTCGGACTCACCCTGGCACCCTTATACATCTACTTTGGGAATGCCCTAAGATACAGGTATTCTGGAGAGGGGTGTTTGAGTTGATCAATCTGAAACTGGACTTGGAGCTTCCCGTGTCGCCAGAGCTAGCCTTGTTTGGGGTCCAAGATGATGAGCAGAGACCCCGCCATAGGTTGATTGCATACTTGTTATTTTATGCCAAAAAGTCTATCATTTGCAAGTGGATGTCCCCTAGCCCTCCGTCAGTGTCGTCCTGGCTGGCCATGGTTGATGCTGCAATACCAATGTACAGGCTGACGTATATCAGCAGGGGATGCCCCTGGAAGTTTGACAAGGTGTGGTTGCCCTGGATATCGCCTTGATTGGTCCTACGGCCCCCTTCTAGACTTTTGCGCCCGGTTGAGATAGGATGGCCGGTTGGGTGGGCGGGGGCCCCCCCGAACCCCCCCCCCCCCCCCCCCAGAAGTTCTATTCTTTTCATTATCCCTTATATGTCGCTGTTGCCTGCTGAATACACTGATTTATATGTCACAAGTTGTAATGTCATATTCCTCGGCTATGTTGGCCGAGCTCTGTTTATATGTTCATGTATATATAACTGCTCAATAAACACAACCTGATTGTAAAAAAAAAAAAAAAAAAAAGTAATTGCATGTCCAGTGTACTGTGGGGAACCGGATATAGTGAATGCAGGTTCTGGGTTTGGTAACACTTTAAAGTGGTTGTAAAGTCGGAAAGTTTTTTAATCTTAATGCATTAAGATAAAAAGCCTTCTGTGTGCAGCAGCCACCCTCCGTCTCCCTAATACTTAGCTGAGGTCCCTCTAGCTCCAACGATGTTGTAGGAATGTCTTCCCCATCCGGGACTCCCCTCATTGGCTGAGACAGCAGCGTGGCACCATTGGCTTCCGCGTCAGTCAGCCAATGAGAAAAGAAAGGGGGTGTGGCTGGGCCACAGCTCCCTTTTGTGAATGGATACACAGAGCTGTGACTTGGCTTGGGTGCCCGACAGAAGGGAGGAGCCTGGAGAGTAGAGAAGGATCCGGGCTGCTCTGTGCAAATCCACTGCACAGGGGAGGTAAGATTAACATGTATGGTTTTTTTTTTTTTTTTTTTTTATTAAAATAAACTAGACTTTAAAATAGACAGCGCAGGCGGACTTTAGAAACGGGGATCATGCTATTTCTAAAGGAGGTCATGCCGTGACTGGCGGCTCCCGCGCGCTTTGCGGCTCAGGCCAATCACAGCGTCGGAGCCGCGATACCCATAAGTAACTCCGGGATGACATGTCGCCGGCCGGTGGTGTCGGGTACCGCAGCGGGGGCTTCGATCCCAGGTGAGTATTACATAATGAGCTAGTATGTTATGTATACTAGCTCATTGTGCCTTTGTCTTGCAGGTGTTATTTATTTTTTTATTTTTTTTAAAGTGGGTTTACAACCACTTTAAGGACATGACACTTTTAATGCACTCAGGCAATACAGGTTTCTTTCCCTTTTCCCCATATGGTTTCTCTACAGATCCCTTTTAAGGGGTTGGAGGTCTACTGGATATACTTAATACCTTAGGTAGGAAAGTTACAACAACCCCATAGTGTAGTATTAAATATATCCAAAAAAATGTAGTAAATTAATTGTATGCACTCACAAAGACATGAAAACAATGAGCTTATCTCTATAACATCAGATTGAACACAGAGTAAGGCAAAATGGTGGCCCTCGACTTCAGGTTGCAGTCTGCGATGACGTCACCTGACTCCGCCCTACACGTCATGTCACACCCACCTGACTTCTTCAGGAATTTTAATTAAACCCAAATAATGGTCCTTAAATTATTCTTCAACCCCCATCATGTTTGGGGATACCTAATGTGTTATGTAATATTCAGCTATGTGCATACATATGTCTGTTTCCTTTTTATTTTTGTATATTATTGCTAGCTACTAATGTACAGTCTAATCCGTGTCAGAAGCAATAATCTGGGGTATTCGTCGAATGTGGAAGTGTGCGTCGGTGCAGTGCTGGTCAAAACAATCGTATAGGAAACACTGCAAAACTGTCTGTCAGTACTTCCCTTGGCAAGGGGATGGTGGTGTAAGACCCTAGCTGCAGTTTATAGTGGGAAGAGCGATCCAGTACCAGGGGCTTTTCAGGAATACTTTGTGTATAATTAGCATATAGGCATAAACACAAACGTTTGTTTCCTTAAAGATTTTGTCAACCCTTACTCTGTAAAACAAGCCATTCATAAGGAGCTCAGAGAGGTGGGGGAAGATATACAGCAGCAAACAGTTTTTTCCAGTAAATGTCTGGGGGGGGGGGGGTTCGTGTCTGCAGAAATCTAATAATTGGAGAAAAGCAAGCTTAGTTCCCAGCACAACCAGAAAACTGACCACACTGTGCTCTCATGCTTAGTGTGGTCGGTTTTCAATAGGAAAGCAGAGTGACTGGCAGGAACACCAGGTATCTCACACAAAGGAAGCATTACTAAGAGAACAGAATACATTTTCATATAAGAACATGGTACAGCAGCAGGCCCATATCAGGAATATGAAATGTTGGGGTAACATATATTCTTTAATGATTACGCACTAATGACTTGCTTCTGTTTGATTAGGGTTATGCAACTAAAGCTAGATTTGGATTACGTGGTAAATCTGCACGTCAAGAGATCAAGGAGGCTGCTTTTGAGCCATCAATGAAAACAGCAGCTCGTAGTAAGTAATGTCTGCAAAGTCGAATCTTGTCAAAGAGAACCTGTCACTACACCTCACATTTTATCTTTAAACACTTGCACAGTAGAGAATAACAATTAGTCGCTGGTTCACAAATGGTTTTTTACAGTGTTCTGAGCCATGCAAGGTCTTCCAGGATCCGACTGTTTCAGCAGTGTCAGCTGCTTTTCTGCTCTCTGCCCTTCACTCTGTCACTTGTGTCTCTGTACATAATTCTGGTACTTATCATTGCTATTCAGTGTTCTTGTGGTCAACCTCAGCTCTTTCATGCAAGAAACTACGAGGGTGAGCTGGGAAATGCACACAGAGAAAGTCAGCAGCTACGGTAAGAGCCAGAATTCTGTACACAGACACAGGTGACAGAGGTACAATCTGGGGAGAGAGCATAGAAGTCGAGGCTGATAAAGACACGTATCCAACACTACTGAAAATGTTGGGGCAAAATGTGCATCGGTCAGAACAATAAAGAAAACGTTTTTAAGGAACCATTGAAAAACTCTAAGTAGTTATTTCTCTTGCTTGCAAGTGTCTAAAAAGTGGCATCAGGTGCTTTAACCATTTGAAGACCAAGCCTTTTCTGGCACTTTTTTTGTTTGTATTATTTTTCTAGAAATATACTTGTAGCACCCAAACTGTGTGTGTGTGTGTGTGTGTGTGTGTGTGTGTATATATGTGTGTGTGTGTGTGTGTGTGTGTGTATATATATATATATATATATATATATATATATATATATATATATATATATATATATATATATAATCTATATCTCTCACATGATTACACAGGTGTAGATAATAAGGCAGTGATTCCAGTGACATCAATCGGCTGTTTCCATTTGAAAGTAAAGAGCAAACCATTTCTGGTAAACCAATTCCTCCATGAAATAAACACAAACAGAAAAATGTGGAAATAAACTATGAAAAATAACAATGAGAATATGCTACAGAAAGAAACAAAATCTAAATAAAAAAGCAAGGGTCTGTACGCTCTGCACAAAGCAAAACCATATACTCACCCAGCAAAAATATATATAATTGCACCTAAAAAGATTTTCTTATTCTTTCCAACATTAAATAAAAAACTAAAAGGTAAGAAACACAATTGTGTCTCGCCTCCTGGGAACCTACACACCAGTAAAGCAAACGATAAAGACAATGTCCCCTGCGTGTTCAATACAGCGAAAAATGTGTGTGTGTGTGTGTACGTGTACATTTTTTATATATATATATAGATATATATATCTATCTATATATCTCTATCTATATATATATCTCTCTCTCTCTCTCTCTCTCTCTCTCTCTCTCTCTCTCTCTCTCTCTCTCTCTCTCTCTCTCTCTCTCTCTCTCTCTCTCTCTCTCTCTCTCTCTCTCTCTCTCTCTCTCTCTCTCTCTCTCTCTCTCTCTCTCTCTCTCTCTCTCTCTCTCTCTCTCTCTCTCTCTCTCTCTATATATATATATATATATATATATATATATATATATATATATCCCTTTATTAAGGATATATACAATACAAGGATCTTGAGGATCTGCAGGGGGAATCTTCCAGCAACCAGGAGGGGGTCATACCCTCTACCGGGTGGGGGGGCCTCTTTTAGGACGTGGTCAGATTTATACCCTGTGAACTCAAGGGGTAAATCCTTGGATTTATTTCAGAAGTGTTGAAAAGGCGCTCGCTAGGTTAGAATCTTGTGTTGTTAATGAGGGATTAATTTATAATGACAATCTTGCTATTGATGAATGTGATGCACTAAAGGCTCGGAGTCAGGACTCTTCCATTGTCATTAAGAATTCTCATAAAGGCAGCTTGGTAGTAGTACAGGATGCTTCTGTGTATTGTGAGGAGGCTATTCGACAATTGTCAGATAAAACCACCTATACCCAGCTAAAGGGGAAACCCCACTGTCCAATTTAAGAATACCTTGAGTGATTTAGTAAAAAAAGGGGTTCATTTAGGTGTTCTCTGTCAACGAAGGTGAGGTCATGGTTCCAGACTTCCCCATCACCCCCATATTCCATCATCTCCCAAAAACTCACATAGGGTTAACCCCCCCCCCCCCCACCCGCTCACTGGTCGACCTATATTGGTAAGAATAGGCTCTTTAAATTAAAATCTTGGTCTTTGGGTTGATTGTCAACTACAGCCATTGGTTAAGAGATTGCCTAGTCATTTGAAGGACACTAAACACCTCTTGAATTTATGCGATCAACTGAGATGGGAGGATAGGGATTTATAGATTACCTGTGATGTGTCCAGTCTGTACTCCTCCATACCACATGCCTTGGGCGTGCGGGCGGTGAAAAACTTTCTGGACCATCACAGTGGATACTCCCCCTTACACAGAGAATATTTCTTTTCTTTATCGTACACCACGGGACACAGAGCTAGTCATTACATAATGGGTTAAGGGTCACCAGCGGTGATTGGACACTGGCACAACCAATGGAAGACAGTTCCCCTCCATATAACCCCTCCCATCAGGGAAGTACCTCAGTTTTTTCGCCAGTGTCGAAAGGTGTTGGACGCGTTAGGAGGTGCTAAAGGAAAGCTCTACCAAAGAGACCCTCTGGGGGTAAAAGAGCTATGCTTTCGGATCCATCCAAGACGCCTACAAATGAGCTGAATCTGGATGGGATCCGGGCCTCATCCATGAGGCGTCGCCTGTAATGTCTCTCTTCGGAGGACTGGGCTCTAAGATCCAGCACTTTCGCTATTTCGCTATAAAGTCCTGGTAAGAGTCTTGTACAAGGCCCAGGGGAGAGGTATCCTTTAAATAGGAACCCATATCCCTGAAGGTTGGCACACATAGCCCACCGTGAAGGGTGAAGTTTGGTATCTGTCTGAAATCTTTCAGCAGAAAAACCTGCGGCGTGGATAAGGTGAGATTAGAAGGTCCATAACTAGGTTGGGACCTTTTTCAAAAAGTGGATGTCTTCTTTTTTTCCACCACTGGGGGGAGTAAAGAGCTGAATATACTCACCTCACTCTGTTCAGTGTCGGCTTCGGCGAAGTACACTGCTCGTCACCTCCGCTGCTGAGCTTGCTGGGGCACCCCGATCCTCCTTTCGGTGGCCGACCAGACACCTGCAGATGCAGGTAAGTGGGAACAAGGGCTGATGAGAGTCCTCTCTCACTATGGCCACCGCCATAGCGCTAAGGGCCGCGCGCGCGGGAGCGCGCTTTATCGGAGGGGGGGGGCGAAGGCGTGCGCGGGCACGTGGCGCGCGCAGGCACAGAAACTGCGCCAAATTTAAAAGACTGTCAGTGTGAGAAGCACTGCAGCAGCAAGCAAGCTCGTTAGTTCTCTTATTCCTGGCAGAGAAACACAGCAGCTATACAGGGACGTAAGACTCCATGTGGTTGGATTGGGTACTTCCTAGAAGACATCCATGTTATGCATAGTTATGTGTTAAAAGTTGCATACTTAATGTATTTGCTAAACTAAACACGGTAGTATATGCATTTAGGTACCTTGTATTTTGTCTAAACAGTAAGCCTTCCAGGGGAAGTAATACGGACAAAAAGAGATAAGAAAGCACCACCGCCTGAGAGGAGGCTCTAACTGTGCTGACTCGGTACCTTTCTCTCCTGTGTTGCTAAATGCACCTGTTCAGGATGAGCCATTACCTCTGTCAGGTATGGCGGCTTCCCCAGTGAAGCCTGGGCCTGTATATGTCACTGAGGACACTTTATCAGCTGCCCTAAATAATCTGGAGGAAAAGATTGCTACCTTAATCGCTAAGTCCTCTAAAAAGGGACAATAAGCGAAGCAGGTCTCTTCCAGTATTGGACCTCCCTTCAGAAGTACCTGAGGGAGGAGGAGGAGGAGGCTACATCAGCAGAGGATGAGGAGCCAGATTTTAAGGTCACAGGTACAATGCTATAGCAGTGCATTTAAGTTAACCTCTGCGGAGGTAACGGAATTACCTGTCTCCTGCCTAGGGTCATTAAGATCCCTGCAAGGTGCATGCTCCTTCCCGGTTCATCCGTTACTAGAGGATCTAATATACGCAAACTGGCAACATCCAGATAAGCGTTTCTCACCTCCAAAAAGGTTTAACATTCTTTATCCTATGGGGGAAATTTTTTTTTTAAAGAAATGGAGCCTGCCTGCGGTAGTTGCGGCTATTTCTTGTGTAAATAAAAACCTGACATGTCCGGTGGATAATGTACAAGGGTTTAAAAGATCCTTCTGAGAGGAAGTTGAAATCCTCCTTCCTTTTGGCCGGCTCAATTACCCAACCTGCAGTAGCAGCAGTCGGTATGGGTCAGGTCATCAGCCAACAGGTAAAGCAGGGGCTGAAGGAACTGCCTTCAGAGCAGGCTAGAAATTGGGAAAATTTGCCTAAAGCCTTATGCTTCACAGTGGATGCCATGAGAGATTCTATCATACAGGCATCACGCCTTACACTCCAGCTGGTACAGATGCGCAGAGTACTTTGGCTTAAGCATTGGTCAGCGGAGACCCCATGCAAAAAGCTGTTGGCAAGTTCCCGTTCCATGTCGAACGCCTATTTGGGGAAGATTTAGAAAAATATATACAGAAGATCAAGTGGTAAAACGACTTTTACCTGAGAGAAAGAAAAACAAGAGATCTTGTTTTAAACGCTCTCTCCCCAGCTCCGGGAAATCTGACTCCAACCAGTGGCGGCGGCTGTTTTAGCCGCCCACAGGCAAGCTCAGAAGAACAAGAAGCCGTGGGGTGCAAGAGCTAATAAGCATCCCCCAAAGCCTCTCAGTGAAGGGGCGCCCCCGCTCGGCCGAGTGGGAGGAAGGCTTTGTCAGTTCTGAGCAACTTGGTGGTCAGAAATCCAGGACAATTGGGTAGTATCCACAATATCCTCAGGGTACAAACTGGAATTTCGAGAGATCCCATCTTCTCAATTCCGAGGTTCAAGACTCTCCAAGGATCCACAAAAAAGAGAATCCTTCTTCAAAGGTTTGAATCACTTAATGGCTCAAGGGGTAGTTACAGACGTACCCCAAAAAGAGCGAGGTTCAGGTTTTTACTCAAACCTCTTTGTGATTCCAAAGCCAAATGGAGATGTCAGACCCATCCTGGATCTAAAATCCCTAAATCGGTTCCTGAACGATCGCCATTTTCGAATGGAAACGATCCGATCCGTGGCCGCCACTTTAAAGGGCGGAAAATTCATGGCGCCCATAGATATCAAGGACGCACATTTACACATACCCATCCTCCCCGCTCACCAAAGATTCCTAAGGTTTGCGGTAGAAGATCGCCACTTTCAATTTGTGGCTCTGCCGTTTGGTGTAGCCACCGCGCCCATGGTATTCACAAAGGTGCTAGCTCCTCTGTTAGCAAACCTAAGAACACGGGGCATTGCGGTAACAGCCTATCTGGACGATCTACTAGTAATAGATCAGTCAAAGGACGGATTGGGTCACGCTGTACACACTACAGTAGGATACCTGGAGCATTTAGGATGGATTATAAATTTACAAAAATCCTCTCTCCAGGCCCAAAGAAGGATAGGGTACCTGGGCATGATCATAGATACAGCCCAAAACGGGGTATACCTGCCAGAACCGAAGATACAGTCTCTGAAAGACCTGATCCACAAGGTCAAAGCAAACAAGAGGCCGTCTATTCGCCTTTGCATGAGACTATTGGGAAAGATGGTAGCCTCCTTCGAGACGGTCCCTTACGCCCAGTTTCATTCGAGACTACTTCAAGGCAATATTTTAGCTTCCTGGAACAGGAAGAGCCAAGCTCTGGATATACCCATGCGCCTGTCCTCACAAGTACGCCACAGCTTCGATTGGTGGCTAGAAGCCAGGAATTTACGGAAGGGAAAGTCCTTCCTCCCAGTGGCCTGGAAGGTGGTATCTAGGGATGCCAGCCTATCGGACTGGGGTGCAGTATTCGAGGAGGCTTCTACCCAGGGAACCTGGGCCAAGACTCAGGGGATCCTGCCCATCAATGTGCTAGAGATCCGGGCGGTATATCTAGCCCTCAAAACCTGGACATACAGGTTACAGGGCTACCCAGTTCGGGTTCAATCCGACAATGCTACTGCAGTAGCTTACATCAATCACCAAGAAGGCACCCGCAGTCGGGCAGCCCAAAGAGAGGTGAACCGGATCCTGGCATGGGCAGAAGAGCATGTACCTTGCCTTTCTGCAATCTTCATTCCAGGGATAGAAAATTGGCAAGCAGACTACCTGAGTCGTCAGCAGCTGCTACCAGGAGAGTGGTCTCTTCACCCCGAGATCTTTCAGGCCATATGTCTGAGATGGGGAAACCCAGATGTAGACCTGCTAGCTGCCAGGTTCAACAAGAAATTGGACAACTTTGTGTCCAGAACGAGAGAATCTCTAGCCTACGGGACAGACGCTCTAATAATAGAGACGCTCTAATAACTCCATGGAATCAGTTCTCACTGATCTATGCATTCCCTCCGATCCCTCTTCTACAAAGACTGCTTCGCAGGATCAAGGAGGAGGGAATACCAGTAATCCTAGTGGCCCCAAACTGGCCCAGGAGGCCTTGGTACGCCGAGATTGTAAAAATGGCGATAGGAAGGCCCTGGAAGTTTCCACTTCGACACGACCTGCTGTCACAGGGTCCAGTATTCCACCCTTCCTTACAAAGGCTAAAGTTGACGGCCTGGCTGCTGAGACCCACATTTTTAAAAAGAGAGGGGTCTCTGGTCCGGCTCTTTCTACGCTCATTAATGCTAGAAAGCCAGCCTCCAGACTCATTTATCATAGAGTCTGGAGAGCATACGTTTCCTGGTGTGAATCCAGATGTTGGAATCCTCAGAAATATGAAATAAGTAGGATTCTTGCTTTTTGCCAGTTAGGAGTGGATATGAATTTAGCCCTTAGCACCATCAAAGGGCAAATATCGGCTCTATCAGTCTTCTTTCAGAGACCATTGGCATCTCACTCCCTAGTTCGGACATTCATTAAGGTGGTACTGAGGATAAATCCTCCAGTTAGGACTCCCTTGTGTCCATGGGATTTGAATTTGGTATTGTCAGTGTTGCAAAAGCAACCTTTTGAACCTATTCGCCATATTCCTTTAATTATATTGAGTAGGAAGTTGGCCTTTCTGATTGCTATAGCTTCTGCTAGGAGAGTATCAGAGCTAGCAGCTCTTTCTTGTAAAGAGCCTTATCTAATTTGTCACAAGGACAAAATCGTACTACGACCCCATCCGGCTTTTCTACCTAAGGAGGTGTAGGCTTTTCACTTGAATCAAGACATTGTTCTGCCTTCCTTTTTTCCAAACCCGCGGACGGCGGGGGGGAAATTATTACACTCTCTAGATCTACTGAGAGCGGTAAAGGTGTATCTGCAAGCAACCGCTCAAATACGTAAAACAGATGTTTTGTTTATTTTACCAGATGGGCCCAAGAAGGGCCAAGCGGTATCAAAATCCACCATTTCCAGGTGGATTAGACAAGTAATTATTCAAGCTTATGGTTTAAAGAACAGGACTCCTCCTTTTCCTGTTAAGGCGCACTCTACCAGGGCGATAGATGCTTCATGGGCAGTGCACCACCAGGCTTCGATGGCTCAGATCTGTAAAGCTGCAACTTGGTCTTCAGTCCATACATTTTTCAAATTCTATCAAATAGATGTGAAAGGACATGAGGATTCCGCCTTTGGGCGAAGTGTGCTGCAGGCAGCAGTATAGGGCTTCTGGTCCGCAAGCGGCCTGTTTTGATCTGTGTCTCCCCCCCTTCATATGAGCATTGCTCTGGGACGTCCCATTATGTAATGACTAGCTCTGTGTCCCGTGGTGTACGATAAAGAAAATAGGATTTTTATAACAGCTTACCTGTAAAATCCTTTTCTTGGAGTACACCACGGGACACAGAGGTCCCCCCCTTCTTATGGGAACCTTACTGCTTTGCTACAAAACTGAGGTACTTCCCTGATGGGAGGGGTTATATGGAGGGGAACTGTCTTCCATTGGTTGTGCCAGTGTCCAATCACCGCTGGTGACCCTTAACCCATTATGTAATGACTAGCTCTGTGTCCCGTGGTGTACTCCAAGAAAAGGATTTTACAGGTAAGCTGTTATAAAAATCCTATTTTTCGTACATCACGGGACACAGAGCGACTTAGTCATTACTAATGGGTTATATAGATTACCTTCAGGTGCTGGCACTGGCCACTTCCAAACCGGAAGTACCCTCCCCTATATAAGCCCCTCCCATCCGGGAGCGCCTCAGTTTTTTGCCAGTGTCTAAGGTGTTGGCCAAAGAGTAACATGTGTTTTCACTGGGCTTGCGTACAGGTTCTTTTGGGCCTTAGTAAGCTGTTCCGGATCCCACCAAAAAAGCTTCATAGCTAAACGGTTGGTACCCGGGCCTTGCAGCAGAAGAGCAAGGTTTTGCCTGTAATGCCTCTCTTAGGAGGGCTGGACCCTGGGATCCAGAGCTCTGGTCATACCCACGACCAAGATGTTGTCTGTGCAGGGTGCTATACAGGTCCAGGGGAGTGGAATCCTTGGGAACCCGGTCCCTGAAGGTTTAATTACAATGCCTGCCGTGATAGGTGACGTTTGGGCTTCTGTGGACCAAACAAAGTCCTGCGGCGGGGATCAGGTAAGTGGGGGCCCCCAGGAACTTGGTTCTATTGGGGGACCCCCAAGCCTAATTTGTCTTTCTGTCTGTTACCTAACGGTATTCCCGCTAATATCTGTGTATGCCTGTAACTACTGAAAATGTAAAATTTTAATAGTAGTCAAGAAAAAAAAAAAAAAAGGGACCGCGGTACCTGTGTTAAACCACTAGAGGCCGCTGTAGTCCATTTTTCTTGTCATGTGGATCTTTGGTTTCCTCAAGTCAAAAGATCCAGGCAGTAGGTAAGTTTCTCTGTGGGAATCCACTTCCTCTGCCCTGTTGCTGCGCTCATCCACCGCACAGGCCCTCCGGCAAAAAGGGCCCTGGCTCCTAGTCCCTGTTTGATTTCGAAAAGGGCGCCAATGGCGCGCGGGCGCGTGCACGCGCCTCCTATGAAAAAAAAGGGGCGGGGCGGGTGGATGACGCTTGATGCGCGCCACGGCGCTTCTGCGCATGTGCAGGCGTCCCAGCTTGTATAAAGACACAGTACAAGTGTCAGCTGGATGCAAACAGAGCTAGCAACAAACAGTGGCACACAGAGGCGGTTGATGCAGGCATCCCCATAGAAAGGCACTTTAGTGGACACCAGCTGGTATATAGCAGCAACTGTGTTAGACTATTACCAGCAAGATTGGTGTATGACGACGGGAATACCTCAGCTTTGTGCTTAAAGGATATGTCGTCCAGACGCTCTGGAAATAGGTCTTCCAGGAAGCCAAAGGGGTCTCCATCAGGCTCTGAGGATATTGGGCATGCTTGTACTGCACCAATCTCCCCTGAGAATTCAGAGGTCAGTAGCCATAGAAACCCCGCAGGAGTGCCTGGTGCTGCGGTTGTCCCCAGTCCACCTTCTCCTGTATATATAACAGAGGAGGTTTTATCCTCAACTCTGGGAGGATTGGAAGAGAGATTAACAGCATTAATTGCTGCTTCCCTGTCACAGGGAAAGCGCGTCCGATCTCCGTCTCCTCCTTCAGAGTGCCTGTTAGTGGAGGAACAGCCCCACACAGGGATCGACCTACCTGAAGGGGATCAGGATGAGGTTGATTCAGTTATGGAGGAATCAACAGTGGAAGAACCTTTCTCAGCATCTCAGGCTGAAAGATTATGGGTTCAGTCTCTGACTAACATGGTCCGATCAGCATTTAAAATGCCTCTGGCGGAACCACCATCCACTGCGGTTTCCTCGCTGGGGTCGCTAAAAGCTCCCCAGGCTGTCTGTTCCTTCCCAATCCACCCTTTATTAGAAGGGCTTATTTACCAGGATTGGGAGCATCCTGATAAAATATTTGCTCCCCCCAAGAGATTTCCGGTGATCTATCCCATGGAGGATAAGTTCATAAAAAAATGGAGGGTCCCTACAGTGGACGCAGCCATCTCTTCTGTGAACAAATCACTGACATGTCCAGTAGATAATGTTCCAATGTTCAACGACCCAATAGATAAAAAATTGGAGTCTTTACTAAAATCTGCTTTCTCTACAGCAAGCATGGTGACACAACCTGCGGTAGCAGCGATTGGAGTCTGCCAAGCAGTAAAAGATCAGTTGAAACAAGTCTTAAGGGACTTACCAGATCAGCAGGCTCTTGCCCTAACTGACCTGCCTAGAGCCTTGTGTTTTGCGGTGGACGCCATAAAGGATACAATCCAACAGGCCTCCCGCTTTACGCTGTCTATAGTACATATGCGTAGGCTTCTGTGGCTCAAAAACTGGTCTGCTGAAGCTCCCTGTAAAAAAACTGCTGGTTAGCTTCCCATTTCATGGAGAACGCTTATTTGGAGAAGATCTGGACAAATATATCCAGAAAATTTCTGCCGGTAAAAGTTCACTCTTACCGGTTAAGAACAAGGGTAGAAGTCCTTCTTTTAAGAGGCCTACTTCTCCAGTCCCGGGCACATCGGCTGTGAAGCAGTTCCGACGGCCTCCGCGGTCAAATTCAGGGGGCAGAAATCAGGGACAATCACAGGGTAACAAGAAGCCCTGGATCAAGAGAGGTACAAAACCTCCCCCCAAGTTATGAAGCGTTGCCCCCACTCAATCGGGTGGGGGGAAGGCTTCAGTTGTTCACAGAGACCTGGCGGGACACCATCAGAGACAGATGGGTGCTCTCCGCAGTAAGTCTGGGATACAAGCTGGAGTTAAAAGGCACTCCTCCTGCCCAATTTATGAGGTCAAACGTGCCAAGAGATCCCCAGAAGAGAGGATCCCTCCTTCTGGCACTAGAACAACTATTGCTCCAAGGTGTAATCATGAAGGTTCCCCTGGAAGAAAGCGGATTCGGGTTTTACTCGAACCTTTTCACAGTCCCCAAACCAAATGGGGACGTGAGGCCCATATTAAATCTAAAAGGACTAAACAAGTTCCTAAATATCAGGACTTTTCGGATGGAGTCGATCCGATCGGTGGCCACCGCCCTACAAGGGCAGGAATGGTTAGCCTCGATCGACATAAGGGATGCTTATCTGCATATTCCCATCTTTCCGGCCCACCAGAAATTTCTACGCTTTGCAGTAGAAGGGCGCCATTTTCAGTTCAGAGCCTTACCTTTCGGTCTGGCCACAGCACCTCGAGTGTTCACAAAAATTCTGGCCCCATTATTGGCCAATCTAAGAACACAAGGTGTAACGATAATGGCATATCTAGACGACCTGCTACTAATAGACCACTCAGTGGAAAAGCTGGAAGTAGCTATTCACAAGACAATCAAGTATCTGGAATATCACGGTTGGATTATCAACCGGGACAAGTCAGCTCTAAGACCAGTCAAAAGCCTGGAATACTTAGGGCTAAGGCTGGATTCAAATCAGAGAAAGATTTTCTTACCTCCAGAGAAGGTGTCGTCTTTGAAAGATTTGACCCACTTAGTGGGTACAAAAAGAAAACCATCCATACGCCTGTGCATGAGGCTGCTGGGAAAGATGGTGGCTTCATTCGAAGCGGTACCCTACGGTCCATTCCATTCAAGGAATTTGCAAAGAGCCAGACTGCCAGCCTGGGACAAAAAAGTTCAGGCTTTAGACTTACCAATGTCCCTGTCCCCTTCCGTTCACAAGAGCCTCCATTGGTGGTTGGTGCCCCAGAATCTGGAAAGAGGGAAACCCTTCAGTCCGGTTTCTTGGAAGGTGGTCACTACAGATGCCAGCCTCATAGGCTGGGGGGCAGTACTGGAGCAATGGTCTCTCCAGGGCAAGTGGTCAGAAGCAGAAAAGGCCCTGCCCATCAATCTCTTAGAGATACGAGCAGCCCGGTATGCCCTAGTAGCATGGACATCCAAACTCCAAGGGTCCCCTGTCAGAATTCAATCAGACAATGCCACGGCAGTGGCATATATCAATCACCAGGGTGGCACCAGGAGTCGTGCAGCCCAGAGGGAAGCAAATTGCATCCTGGAGTGGGCAGAAAGATATGTCCCAGCCATATCCGCGGTTTTCATCCCAGGAGTGGAAAATTGGAGAGCGGACTTTCTAAGTCGCCAACAATTATGCCCGGGGGAATGGTCTCTTCACCCCGAGGTTTTCCAGGCAATATGCCAGCGGTGGGGAACACCGGATGTAGATCTGCTAGCATCCAGATTCAACGCAAAGGTGGACAGATTTGTGTCTCGCACAAGGGATCCCCTAGCTTGCGGCTCGGATGCCCTAGTGTTCCCTTGGGATCAGTTCAAGCTGATATATGCATTCCCACCGCCACAATTGTTACCGCGATTACTCCGCACAATCAGGGTAGAAAAGAAACCAGTGATTCTGGTGGCTCCAGCGTGGCCCCGAAGGGCATGGTACGCGGAGATTGTAAAAATGTCAGTGAGGAGTCCTTGGACCCTCCCACATCGTCCGGACCTGCTGTCGCAGGGACCGATATACCACCCTTCCTTACCAGCCCTAGGTTTGACGGCCTGGCTATTGAAGCCCACATTCTGAAAAAGAGAGGGCTCTCTAATTCTGTGGTATCTACCATGATCAATGCCAGGAACCCGGTATCCAGGCAGATCTATTATAGGATCTGGAAAGCGTACATTACGTGGTGTGAGGCCAAGAAATGGCATCCACGTAAGTACGTGATAGGGAGGATTTTGGACTTCCTACAGTGGGCTGTAGATAGGAAGCTGGCCTTGAGTACTATCAAGGGTCAGATTTCGGCCTTGTCAATATTTTTTCAAAGGCCCTTGGCTTCGCATTCACTAGTCAAAGCCTTTATACAAGGAGTGATGCGTATTAGCCCTCCGGTTAGTATTCCCATATGTCCTTGGGACTTAAACCTGGTTCTGTCGGTTCTACAGAAACAACCGTTTGAACCATTGCAACACATTTCCTTGGTTCTTCTCACCAGGAAATTGATTTTCTTAGTAGCCGTTTGTTCGGCTAAAAGAGTATCGGAATTAGCCGCCTTGTCCTGTAAGGAGCCATATCTGGTTGTCCATAAGGACAGAGTAGTATTACGTCCTCATCCAGCCTTTCTTCCCAAGGTGGTATCGAGGTTTCATTTGAACCAAGATGTGGTTCTTCCTTTTTTCCCCAAACCTAGCTCGGTAGAGGAAAAGTTATTACATTCGTTGGATGTAGTAAGAGCAGTTAAAGCTTATCTAAAAGCCACTGCTCAGATTCGCAGAACGGATACTTTGTTTATTCTGCCGGAAGGCCCTAGAAAGGGTCAGGCAGCATCAAAATCTACTTTAGCCAAGTGGATTCGACAGGTCATAATACAAGCCTATGGCTTGAGAAAGAGACCGCCTCCGTTCAAAGTTAGGGCGCACTCCACAAGAGCAGTTGGAACTTCATGGGCAGTGCATCACCAGGCCTCCCTGGCTCAAGTATGTAAGGCCGCAACATGGTCTTCGGTACACACATTTACTAGATTCTACCAGGTAGACGTTAGAAGTCAGGAGGATGTCGCCTTTGGGCGCAGTGTGTTGCAGGCCGCAAAAGATCCTCATGCCTGATGGCGCCCAGCTTATGTATCCCTCCCCTCATTTGGCATTGCTTTGGGACGTCCCATTAGTAATGACTAAGTCGCTCTGTGTCCCGTGATGTACGAAAAAGAAAAAGGGATTTTTATAACAGCTTACCTGTAAAATCCTTTTCTTGGAGTACATCACGGGACACAGAGCTCCCACCCCTCTTTTTGGGACACTTATTGCTTGCTACAAAACTGAGGTGCTCCCGGATGGTAGGGGCTTATATAGGGGAGGATACTTCCGGTTTGGAAGTGGCCAGTGCCAGCACCTGAAGGTAATCTATATAACCCATTAGTAATGACTAAGTCGCTCTGTGTCCCGTGATGTACTCCAAGAAAAGGATTTTACAGGTAAGCTGTTATAAAAATCCCTTTATTCTCGAGTATCTTGAGTATTTGTTGAGACACAATTTTTTTTCTCATTCAATGGTTCCTTTTATCTCCAGAGATGTGGGGCCTGGTTTTCACCCTATTTTGCCAACTTGTACATGGGTTGATGGGAGAGGGTGCACATTTTTGGAGATAACAATCCTTTTCGGTCTAGAATCAGGTTTTTCCATCCATTCATGGACAAACTGTTGTTCATCTGCTCCAAATCTAAAGGTACATTTAGATGATTTATTGTTTTAAAAAAAATTGTTTAAAACTCTAATTTATGGGACATTTGAGTGACACATCTGTTGCCTTTTTTTTATGTATGTTTTGAATAGCAGGGAGGGTCCCATTGTATCAAGTTTATATAGGAAACCCCTCTCCGGGAATACCCTCCTACGTGCGGACTCTGGGCACACAGGTCATGTGACACAGGGTATACCAGTTGGACAATTTTTTAGGGTGCGCAGAATCTGCAGTGAGGAGAGACATAGTATGTGTTCTAGGTTTCTTGGGGGTTACTAGCCCAATACTATAAATAGGGCAATTGAGATGGCAGAATCTACCCTTAGGTAGTGGTTGCTATAAGCAAGAGATGTGAGCTTGCATCAATTACAACCCCAATCTTTTCAACCTCATACAGTTTGGAATACAATAAAATCAAAAAAATAGTGGAATGTTATGTGCCAATTCTGTATGAGGATGTATGTTATGCTAAAATGTTGTCTGGGGGGATAAAATCTGTGTCACGGCGATCACCGGCATTGGCAAATTCCTTGTCCCCAAGTGAATTTAGTTCCAGCATACAGAACATGGCTAGATTTTGTTGGCATGCATAAGTGTGGTGCCGATCATTGTCCATGCTGCACTCCGGTTATAAAAAGTGACCAATTTCACTCCACAACGAATAGTAGTTTTTTTTTATTTTTTATTTTTTTAATCCAGAGCATAAATTGCAACACTCGGAAAGGGATCTATTTTGATCACTTGTAAAATGTGTGCAATCCAGTATGTGGGTCGCACAAACTAGAAGGCTACGGGATCACCTACACGATCATGTCTGTGACATAGAGAAAGAACATGGTACTAGTGTTGCTAGACACTTCAATGAGTTTCATGGGGGGTGACACCACCCTTGTACAAATACAGGGAATTGAAAAGGTTGTCACCCCTAGGAGAGGTGGAGATGACTTTAGAATTCTCTGTAGAAGTGAAGTCTTTTGGATAATTTTCCCTCCAAACAAGGATTCCAGAAGGTTTAAACTTTGAGCGGGACTTGACTTGCTTTTTTGATTTAGGGTATTTAATTTTTTCCTTTTTTGTCTTGACTATATATGAACCTGCGGTGACTTTTGCCTTTTCTCCTTTTTTTCTCATGTGTTTTAAGACAGCAAAGGTAAAATGGCAATGTAGAGGTTATTGTATATATCGTTAATATAGGGATTTTTATTCTTTATACTTGCATAAATGTTTTCGCTGTATTGAACATGTAGGGGGCATTGTCTTTATAATTTTGCTTATAGTGGTGTGTAGGTTCCCAGAGGTGAGAAACAATTGTGTGTCTTACCTTTTTTTATTTAGTTTTTTATTTGTTTGAAAAAAAATAACAATCTTTATAATGTAATTATTGTATAAGCTGATCCGAATATAAGCCGAGGCACCTAATTTTACCACAAAAAACTGGGAAAACGTATTGACTCGAGTATAAGCCTAGAGTGTCCATGTGCATGCCTCACTGTACCCATGCCTCACTGTGCCCAATCTCCCTACCTGATCTCCGGCGCTGTGTGACTAGACTGACGTTTAACATGGGAGTCTATGGAAGGGGTGACCAGCTTTGAAAAATCGGTGCTCCCCGGCTGTGGGTCCCCCCGGACAACAAACTTTGCACACATGTAGAGGAGTGGGGCTACATGTGTGCCAAGTTTGGGGTCCAGGGGACCTACGACTGGCCGGGAACAGGCGCACAGAGTTGAGGATGGACACAGACTTGAGTATAAGCCGAGGGGGGCATTTTCAGCACAAAAAAATGTGCTGAAAAACTCGGCTTATACTCGAGTATATATGGTATTTATATTTTTGCTGGTTTAGGCCCCTTTCACACTGAGGCGTTGAAAAAACGCTAAAAAATAATGACATTTTTTACCGCGATCAAAATAGCGCTAACGCCTATGCGTTTTTACCGCGTTCGTGCTAAAATTAGCGCGAACGCGGTAAAAACGCTGTAAAAACGCATAGGCGTTAGCGCTATTTTTTAACATAACGCTTATGCCTATGCGTTTTTACCGCGAATCCCATTCATTTCAATGGGGATAGGCGTTTTTACAGCACTATTTTATGCGCCCTAAAGTTGCTCTAAAAAAGCTGTTTGCAGGATTTTTTTCAACGCCCAGCCAGCAAAACGCCTCAATGTGAAAGCCCTCAGAGATTTCACATTGAGAATGCTGGGGCAGGATTATTTCAGGCGTTATTACAGCGCTATTTTTACCGCGAAAACGTGGTAAAAGCGCGTCAGTGTGAAAGGGGCCTTAGTGTATGGTTTTGCTTTGTGCAGAGCGTACAGACCCTTGCTTTTTTATTTATATTTTGTTTCTTTTTGTAGCATATGTTGCATATTCTCATTTATTTATTTTTCAGTTTGTTTGTTTTTTCCGGATTTTCCTGTTTGTGTTTATATTATGGAGGAATGGGTTTACCAGAAATAGTTTTCTCTTTACTTTTATTTTGGAACAGCTGATTGATGTCCCTGGACTTCACCGCCTCATTATCTACACCTGTGTAATCATGTGATATTTTGCATGTATGTGTGTATGCTGGTTATGCCCAGTATGATTTTGACAAAGCACGTATTAACGTGTGAAACGCATCAACCTTTTTTTGCCCCTGCCAATTGTGCCTGTTTTTTATTGATGTTTTTGCCAATAAATAAGCTTTGATTTACACCGCATGGGTGTACAGCCGTCCATTCCTTTTTTTTCTCTACATGTATAATGGCACTGCGTTACTTTAACTGACAATTGCGTTGTGCGACGCTATACCCCAATAAAATCGTCCTTTTTTTTTTTTTTACCACTAATAGTTTTCTTTTGGTGGTATTTGAACACCTCTGCGGTTTAAATTTTTTGCGCTGTAAACAAAGAAAGACTGTCAACTTTTGAAAATAAATAAAAATTAAAAATATTTTCTGCTATAAACATACATATAAACATACTCCATTAAAAAATGTAAAAAATCGAATTTCTTCATTAATTTAGGCCAATATGTATTCTGCTACATATTTTTGGTTAAAAAAAAAAAAAAAAACAGTAAGCGTATATTGATTGGTTTGCGCAAAAGTTATACCGCCTACAAAATAGGGGATAGATTTATGGCTTTATTAATATTGTGTGTTTTTTTTTTTTTTTTGTTTTTTACTAGTAATGGCAGTGATCAGCGATTTTTAGCAGGACTGCACATTGCGGAGGACAGATCAGACAACTAACTGACATTTGACACTTTTTTGGGGGAACCAGTGACAATATTACAGTGATCAGTGCTAAAAATATGCACTGACATTGTACGAATGACACTGGCAAGGAAGGGGTTAACATCAGAGGTAATCAAGGGGTTAACTGTTTTTCCCTGGGTGTGTTTACTAACTGTGTGGGGAATGGGCTGCCTGGGATAACACAGAGATCTGTCTTCCTGCATAGCAGAGACCAGATCTCAATGTAATCCCCTGTCAGAATGGAGATCTGCCTTGTTTACTTCGGCATATCCCCGTTCTGTCTCTGAGGGGAAAGATGTCAGGCAGCCAGCAGACATGGAGTCCGCCGGACCCGCTGATTAGCTCCCCCACTGACCAATCGGCACGCGCATGCCCACAAAAGCTAGTGCACAAATCGACGTACGGCTACAGTGATTCTCGCAGCTGAGCCAGCTTGCCGCAGTATAACTGCAGCGGCTGGTCGGCAAGTGGTTAATGAATGTTAAAACAAAAAACACTATATATAACCCAATTTTTGGTAATAGATGTTACGCCGAGTAAGTAGATACCTAACATGTCACACTTGAAAATTGCGCACACTTGTGGAATGGCGACAGTCTGTTACTTAAAAATCTTCATAGGCGAAGCTTTAAAAAAAATTTTTTACTGTTTAGAATTACAGAGGAAGTCGAGCAGTAGAATTATTGCTCTCCCTCCTAACGTTCGTGGCAATACCTAACATGTTTGGTGCGAACACCATTTACATATGCTTGCGCGACTTGCATATGCTTTTGTTTCTGCGCGCCAGCACGGAGGGATACCACTAATCTACAGGATTGAGCTGTCATTTTGACAGCTCCGTACTACAAAGTGCAGGACATGCAGAGACAGGAGAGGCTCCTGCCCAGCTCTGCCTCTAACAGCCCCAACATTGCAAGGCAGGTGCCCCTGCTGACTAAACACGATAGACGGCAGAGTGGTTATGGTTCTGGTGTGTGGAACATAGAGCGGAAGTGATGGTTTTTGTGCACTTCTGCCCTGGATGCCCATCAGTGACAGAAATATTAAGTGAGCTTACTATATGCTCCCTTTTTTTTTTTTTTTTTTTTTTCTTCATCTCCTCTGTCTGCATTTATAACTTAGGAGACATCTTTCAACACTGAGTTCAGATATATTTCTTTCTTGTCTTTCAGTTGACGCAACAGGTAAACTAATTGTTGCTGGAGGTGCTGCTGTTGGTCTTGGAGCATTGTGTTACTATGGACTTGGGATGTCCAATGAAGTTGGTGCAATTGAGAGAGCAGTGTAAGTTGTGAAACTTAACCTCTTTTTAGCAAAGTTGACCTGACATTTCAAATTAATATGTTTTATTAAGCTGATAAAGAAACAGTAGATTGGATGCAAAGAGTTAGGTGCACTAATCCCATGCAGTCTGATTACTTTTTCCCTTTGGCTGCTAAATATATGTACCACATGTCATTGCAGTAGGAATATAGCCGTTAAAACTTTGATCTCCCAGCTCATCTCTTTAATGTAGAAATTATCTGATCACTTTTACATATTAGAGCAGACATGTCCAAAGTCAGGCCCACGGGCCATTTGCGGCCCGCGGCCCAGTTTTATATGGCCCCCACTTGCAATTTGCTTTTATCACTTTTGTGGCCCCCCAAGCTCCGCACAGGGTAAGGATGAGCGTGGTTTTAAAAAAAAAATGTATATATTCTCTAATCCATGAGCGCTTCTCACTGATAAGCTGGGCATGTTGCTGGGGCATGTTCCAAAGCCCGTTGGGAAGCGTGCATCGCCAATAACAGACACTGAGTCGTTTCCCGGTCCACAGCTGCAGAACAGCTCTGTGTCTCAGTGCCTGTGATTGGCGCGGCGGTGATTGGCTACGGCGCTGCGCACTGTCAGCATCCTAGCGGGCTCACCAGAGGTCATCAAGGATTTCTCAGGGGATAAGATAAGTTTACTACTGTAACAGATATAAAGCAAATTTTTCAATATATATAAGAATTTAAAAAAAGGAGCTCATCCTTGCCCTGATAGGAGCTTGGGGGCCTCAGAAGAGATAAGGGCAAATAAGAGCAAATTACAAGTGGGGGCCAGAGAGAATATAAAATATAAAAAATAAATAGCTCATCCTTGCCCTGAGTGGAGATTGGGGGCCACAGAAGAGATAAAGGCCAGATTTCTCAGGGGATAGAGAAAATATATATTTTTTACAACCTGAGCTCATCCTTACCCTGAGCGAAGCTCTGGGATTTGTTGGGGGCCAAAGAGGAGATATATATATTCACCACACACAGCCACAAAGGTAGGAGAATTCTTGTTGGGCAGTGTATTAGTGCTCGGAGGAACACACTTACACCGAATTCTAATGGTTCAAAGAATGTCAGGCAAAATGGTCGGCCCTCACGCACGTTCACTTCATCAAATCTGGCCCTCTTTCAAAAAAGTTTGGACACCCCTGTTAAATTAGAGGGTGTGTAACAACAAGGATTGTATTGTGTTTGCCTGAATGAACTGTAATAACAATTTCTTTTGATAAACAGTTGTGCAGTGCAAATTATAATTTTTAGGCCAGAAATGCTAATACTAATTTAATGCGTACAAATTTTGATCTGGTGGATATCTAGCTGGACCCACTATACATTTTTTTTTTTATTTTTTTTTTTTTGTTCTCTTTAGAAGGGAAACATCTGCAGGGATCTTTTCCCCATTTCACTTTTAGCGACCAAACACAAAAGAAGAGTGCGCAAAGCCGCCCTAGTGTAACTCAACTTTAATATGGTAAAGTTAAAAACGCTTCAATGGTCAAACTCACATTGTGTGAAGATAGATACAGCATAAGGATTCCACTGTGGCCACACTCCTATAACCACCTCAAGATCCCAACGGGAAGGGGGAGCCGTGGATGTTCAACCTAGCTGCCAGGGTTCCTGGCAGCACATCCGAGCCTATCCACCACCACGCTCGACGTGCAGATCCTAATGCGCTTGCCTCCAGTCCAGCTGGCGCTGCTCTTCGAGGACACATGAACCTACAAGAGCAGGATACAGGGGGCAGGGAGAGAGTGATGATGTCACACAGTTACCATCACGTGTTTCAGAGGCATGGCCTCTTTCCTCAGGTCATGCCCACTAACTCGCTAGTAACTTGACAATTTATAGGGGAAGAGAGATGTGGTCATGGTGACGCCCTGTCTCAGATCTTGAGGGGACACGGGTTGGGAAGGCAAAAAATACTTGTAGGCATTGGTTACAGTGGTGGGACTATAGCAACTTAATAGATAAAACATCATAGTAGATTCCTTAACAGATGTAATACATCTTTATAAAATTGTTGAATTGTTTGTATCTGCTCCCAACGAACGCTAATATGTTAAAGTTAATAATTTGAATATGCATAATTATGCTAATTACGGGATCGATCATTAGACAGAGAGCATACTACTTCCATTAAGAAAGGGAATTATATTGGTTCAATATTATATATACGATATGCACATATCGTACTTTCCTCTCCCATGAATTACACATATAGTTACATAGAGGTTTGCTTTACATATGTGTTTTTATATGGAGATACCATATTTATCTGCGTATAACATGCACTTTTTTCCCCTTAAAATCAGGGGAGCGTGTTATACGCCAATACCCACCTATCCCCATCAATCTCCGCTGACTGTGAGCGGAGCGATCGCCGCCGAGATACACATAGCCGAGTGTACTCGGCTTTTCTCGGCTCCGCTCACAGTCACGCCCAGTCCTGTGTTATGTCCATCATAGGGCGGGACTCGGCGTGACTGTGAGCGGAGCCGAGAAGAGCTGAGTACACTCAGCTATGTGTATCTTGGCTCCGCCCAGTCCCTGCGTTCTCGGCGGCATTCGCCCCACTCCGCCCTGTCTCGGCGGCGATAACGGCGGTGCCAAATTTAAATTCGGCCAAGGCTGCAATGGACACTGGGGGGCAAGGCTGCAATGGACACTGGGGGGCAAGGCTGCACTGTGACAAGGCTGCAGTGGACACTGACAAGGCTGCAATGGACACTGGGGCAAGGCTGCACTGTGACAAGGCTGCAAATGACACTGATAAGGCTGCATTTAAATTTTTTAAATTTTATTTATTTTTTCCTAAAATTCCCTCTTAAACTTGGGGTGTGTGTTATACGCCGATAAATACGGTATGTAGAAACAGAAACTTAAATATAACAGGAGGAGGGAGGGGAAAAGAATTTGATTAGGAACTGCACGCATATCTCTCTCTCTGTGTAATCATCTTCCCTCCTCTAATGGAGGCAAAATGGATGACAAAAAGATTTTGTTAGAACATATATACAAAGCATTAGTATACATATATCGTATTTCTGTATATATGTGTGTGTATGTATATATATATATATATCACACACACACACACACACACACACACACACACACACACACACACACACACACACACACACACACACACACACACATATATATATATACACACACACACACACATTTCCCACGAGCGTAAGCTGAACCCCGGAAGAGCAGTTTTCATGTAAGGGTGTTGATTTCTAATTCCACATTTAACCCATTGGGTGACATGGAGTTTAAAGTAAAAATCCAAGTGGTTTCCCGTAAGCATAGTCTGGAAAACCTTTCACCTTCTGGAATGGTCATAGGTATAACTTGACACAAAAATTGAGATGTCCCAAGCAACAATACTAACTTATTTAGGATCCTTACCGTTTTCCACTCTGCAGTTTAAAAAATAGTTTATTATGGCCTGTCCCTTTTGTTGGATAGATTTTGCTCACTCTGTCAGTGACCCTACAGGAAGTGAGGGAGGATCTCTGCAATGGCTTAAAATGGATCTTCACCTTCAACTACAAGTTACCTCCTCTCCATCCCCTTTCTTCATACACTTGCACTTTTTTATTCTTGTCTACCTTGTTTTTGTTAAAATAACTTTGGGCCGGCCCCAATGCATGTCCCTTGCCAAGGCTAGTTACTGTCTAACCTGAATACTTTTTACAGCACTAATGTTAATACAAAACCCAATAAGGTTTACACTACTAAATATGTATAAAACTTTTTTTCTCAGGAGGCAGCATCCTCCCGACACCATGTTGAGCACTGTTCATCCTGAACTGACCCTCTCCCCACATTGGGGTTGTAGTTTAAGTATAAACACACAAAGAAAAGAGGAACAACGAGTACCAGGGTGGTTCAACCCAAAAGGCCCGTTCATTAAATATGAACTAAAAATATTTAACTAGAGTTTAGTATTTGATTTGTCGTTTGTAGCCTAAGAGACTGCATAAAGAAAAAATATTAATCCCAGATGTGATAGGAAAGGGATTAAAGGAAAAGTAGCTACTTTTAAACGACAGTTTAGTCTAGGCCATAGGGTTAGAAAAATATATACCATTTATTGTTGAGTATCAAAAGAAAAACAAATTTATACATACATGTTCAGTTAAATAGACTGATGAATAAAATATAACTTCTTAAACTATTTTACCGATTGACTCCTAGGGGGGGAGTCAATTCGGAAGGTATTACAATCAAACAAAGAGGACAGACAGAACTAACAGTACCATCACCAACAATAAGGGGAAAGACACACAGCACAGATGGTCCGGACGCCGGCAATTGAATTCAAAGTGGAGCTGTAAAATGGCAAGACTAACTTGATTCAAATCAGTTTATAAATTTTTAGTCATATGGACAAAATGTACCATAGTGCAGCTTCACTGTGAATAAACCCTAATGAGATTTGGGCCCAACTAGAGAAGATGACAATGTTACCATTAATATCAACTTCCTGGGGGAGGAAGGAAGGTATTGGAGTAGTTTCGGTAGGATTTAGGAAATGAAGGGCAAGGGACAAGTGTTCCTATTGCACTTTAGGAATCAAAGTATAATACTCAGATAACCTTCTGTGGGTTTTTTCCAGATGGTGAACTTAATCACATCTCCTCCAATGATGGTCAGTTGTATTGGGGATGGTGAGGGGTTTGAGTCACTAGTTCATTGGTTAATTTAAGAATATGACCCCTAATAGCATGACAGTCAGTAATTCAATACAGCGCGGAGTGGTGGGAGCTAGGGTAGCCACAGGTATACATCAACTTCTTAGTGTATTCAGAAGGGGAAGGATTCAATTAACACTGACATACTGAGCGGGGCCAGTTTACTTCGCTGGGCTCCCGTTGGTACTTTACCCTCTCAGTTGCTCAGCGTCCTTTGAGTTAGCTGTGGCTCAGTGCTCTGCCGATTCTCCTTGTCGCGATGGGATGTCTCGCTGTCTACTGGTCTTTGCACGTTGGTTTGTAGTGGATCTGTGGCAGCGTAGAGATTCCAAGATTTGCGCTGTATGCGCTACATACGTGCCGACCGGGACTTTAAACATCCACCGCTGCTGTCTGCAGGTGTCCTCCGTGCATCAATCTCCGCTGTCAGGCTGAGGGGTTGCGTTGCCGGCGTCACGTGACCTCCGTGACGTCAACGCGTTTCGCTTTGATGTTGCGTAGCTTCGCCTGGACGTAATCTGTGGTTAATGCTTGCGGGTCTACTTATGGACGCTACCTGTATTAGCAGGTCCGCCCGCAATTTAACCCGTTACTGGATAGTTCCCCGTGTTTACTTGTAAGAATGAAATACGGTCTTTTCAACACGGTAAGAAGAGACAGTTGTTTATTAAAGGACAAATCGTTTCATTAAGGCTAAATTATGTCTCAATGGAGATGAGATAAGATTAGATTAGACCTTGCGTAGGATAGAGTGGCAGGAAGGGACAGAATGGTGCAAGGTAAGGATACTAGATATAAATACAGATACTAAAGTCTCAGAGGGCACTGAGATTGTATAAAACAGAAGAGGAACTTCATTAACCTTATATCAAGAAAAATATATCAGGAAATAATATATAAAGCGAATAGGGATGAGAGGATTTCATTCTTAGGTTGCTTATTAAAAAAGGAGAAAACGCCACTAGTAGCAGGCGAAGGTGCTCATACAGGTTGAGCCTAGCTTTTACATAAAATTAATAACCATGGAAACAGATACCTGGGAAAGCCTTATTAAAGTTATTTGGTACCTTTTTTTTTTTTTTTTTTTTTTTTTTTTTATACCTTTTTCATGAGGTTTTAAAAAAATAACTTCTAAGAATCACTTCAAAACTTGATGTATATGAATAAACCTATATATGTCGGACACCGACTTTACCAGAAGGAAACATATTAAATGGTGGGCTTGAGTTCAGAGGGAATAGTGAGGGATAGGGGAGGGGAAGAGATGGGAGGAAAGGAAGGAAGGGGATGGTGTGGGGAGGGGGAGGGGAAGGAGGGGGGGGAAGGGGGAGGCGGGAGGGAAACAAGGGAGGGGAAGGAGGGGAAGGGAGGGGCGGGAGGGAAACAAGGAAGGGGAAGGGAGGAGAGGGGGGGAGGCGGGAGGGAAACAAGGGAGGAGAGGGGGGGAGGGGGAAGGAAGGAAAAAGGGAGGTGTTCCCCTTATTGTTGGTGATGGTACTGTTAGTTCTGTCTGTCCTCTTTGTTTGATTGTAATACCTTCCGAATTGACTCCCCCCCCCCCCCCCCCCCCCCCCCCCCAGGAGTCAATCAGTAAAATAGTTTAAGAAGTTATATTTTATTCATCAGTCTATTTAACTGAACATGTATGCATAAATTAGTTTTTCTTTTGATACTCAACAATAAATGGTATATATTTTTCTAACCCTATGGCCTAGACTAAACTGTCGTTTAAAAGTAGCTACTTTTTCCTTTAATCCCTTTCCTATCACATCTGGGATTAATATTTTTTCTTTTTGTAGTTTAAGTAGCATGTTTTATGTTTATTGTTGTGCCCTGCTGCGGCCTCTTCCTGCAGCAGGAGAATGGCCCCTGTGTGGGCAAATGTTCGGCCCCTGTGTGGGCTAATTTTGTATATCGATGAAAACTCAAATAAAAACGATTAAAAAAAAAAAATGTATAAAACTAAAAAATATATACACTGTTCAAATTTTTTTTTATGGAACACTCTTTATTTAGAGTATTGCATAAGGTCAATTACACTTATGGGATATTGATCTGGTCAGTTAAGTAGCAGAGGGTGTTAATCAGTTTCAGCTGCTTTGGTGTTAATGAAATTAACAGGTGCACTAGATGGGCAACAATGAGATGACCTCCAAAACAGAAATGGTTTTACAGGTGGAGGCCACTGTAATTGTTTCCCTACTCATCATTTCTGACTGTTTTTAACTAGTTTTGCATTTGGCTAGGGTCAGTGCCACTACTGGTAGCATGCAGCGATACCTGAACCCTATAGTGTTTACACAGGCAGTCCAACTCCTCCTCCAGGATGGCACATCAATATGTGCCTTTGCCAGAGTTTGCTGTGTCTCCCAGCACAGTCTCAAGAGCATGGAGAAGATGCCAGGAGACAGGCAGGAGAGCTGGACAGGGCTGTAGAAGGTCCTTTACCCATCAGCAGGACCAGTGTCTGCTTCTTTGTGCAAGGAGGAACAGGATAAGCACTGCCATAGCCTTACAAAATGTCCTCCAGCAGGCCACTGGTGTTAATGTCTGACTAAAAAGTCAGAAACCGACTTCATGAGGGCCCGCCGTCCTCTAGTGGTCACTGTTCTCACTGCCCGACACTGTGGGGCTTAATTGGCATTTGCCATTGAACACCAGAATTGGCCGGTCCGCCACTGGTACCCTGTGCTTTTTACAGATGAGAGCACGTTCACCCTGAGCACATGTGACAGATGTGAAAGGGTCTAGAGAATATGTGGGGAATGTTATGCTGCCTGTAACATCATTCAGCATGACTGGATTGGTGGTGGGTCAGTAATTACCTGGGGAGGCAAATGGTCTGGGTACGCACAGACCTCTACAGGCTAGACCGTGGAACCCTGACTGCCATTGGGTATCTGGATGAAATCCTTGGACACATTGTCAGACCCTACGCTGGTAAAGTGGGTCCTAGGTTCCTTCTGGTGCACAACATTGCCTGGCATTATGTGGCAAGGGTATGTAGCCAGTTTCTGAAGGATGAAGTAATTGATTCCATTGAGTGGCGCCCTCGCTCACCTGACCTAAATTCAGAAGAAAACCTCTGAAACATTATGTTTGTCCATCTGACACCGCCAGATTGCACCTCAGTCTGTTCAGGAGCTCAGTAATGCCCTGGTCCGGATCTGGGAGGAAATACCCCAGGACACCATCCATCGTCTCATTACGAGCATGCCCCACTGTTGTCAGGCATGCATACAAGCAGGTGGGGCCATACAAACTACTGAGTACCATTTTTTGAGTTGCTGCAATGAAATTTCAGCAAAATGGACTAGCCTGCTGCATAATTTTTCATCTTTCTTTTCGGTGTGTCTTTGAATTCAGCCCTAGGTTGATAATTTTCATTTCCATCAAGCGCTGTGGCATCCTTTCATTCCTAACACATTACCCAGTCCATATAAGTATAGATATCCAGCATGATATTTTTCCCCATTGAGATCTGATGTGTTTTCAAAGTGTTCTTTTTGTTTTTTTGAGCAGTGTATGTTTAAACTGTAAGTTAATAATCGTAAAGTGCTCACCGTGAATATGTCAAGCAAAAAAATCATATTCATATAGTCCATCAAAATTGCAGTAAATTGCTTCATTGAAGACGTGAAACAACCACTGTGTCCACTGATAAACTTGATCCAATCAGTGTTTTAAATCACACAGACAATTCCAGAAAGGAGCTGAAGCAATCACATTCGTATAGTAATCCTCTGCCAAAAGGTTTCCCTATGGTGATCAGCTCACCTTTTATACCAGGGATATGCAATTAGCGGACCTCCAGCTGTTGCCAAACTACAAGTCCCATCATGCCTCTGACTCTGGGTGTTATGCTTGATGCTGTCAGTGTCTTGCTATGCCTCATGGGACTTGTAGTTTGGCAACAGCTGGGGGTCCGCTAATTGCATATCCCTGTTTTATACCATGGACCCTTTGATTGACTAAGAAAAAGTCAAAACCATATAAATCTTTCAATACTCCCCATATGAATCCTGTGACCTCTATACAGTGTCTAAATCAAACGTCATCCCATGCCTCATGTAAGAAGGGAACAAGATATGCAAACAACTGCTGCACCACAGCCTTAATTAAAAAGCCCTAAAGCCATAAACGCACAACTACATTTTTGTATGCAACAACCCGATTGACAAAGCATAAGCTCATTTGTTTCTGTACTAATGTGTTTTTCAGAATTTGGCCTCAGTATGTGAAAGATAGGATCCGGTCTACTTACATGTACTTTGCTGGCAGCATCGGTCTCACAGCTTTGTCTGCTGTTGCTGTTAGTAGGACCCCAGCTTTGATGAATCTCATGATGAGAGGATCCTGGCTGGTAAGTGCACAGAAAAAGATATTAAAATTACTTTGCATTTCATTTTACAGGAGACCATTTCTTAAATAATGTGTAGCCCTTTTAACCAGAATTTATTTTGCAAACTTGCAAATAATTGTCCAAAAATCATTCTGGTGTTAAATGTACTTTTAAGTGTTCACTTGGTCACTCTCCACCAGGCACAAACATGTCAGGAAATGTCTTAGATTGCTTTTATTACTTTGTTCTTGGATAGCTGAATTTATGTTTGCATGTCCTTGCTTTCCAGGCCATTGGAGCAACATTTGCAGTGATGATTGGAGCTGGTATGCTGGTTAGATCAATATCTTATGACCAAAGTCCAGGTGCCAAGCATCTAGCCTGGATGTTACATGCAGGTATGTTGTCATTTGATTAAATCAAAGCTTTGTATGCAGCTCGTTGAATATGTACATACCGATAACAAAAATGCTTTTCCCTGCCCATGGGGATTTTTTTGCAAAATAAAGTAAATTTAATTAAGTTTGTCCAAAAAAAATATTTTGAAAATATTTGAGGTCTTGGTAGAGCTTAAAGATTTGGAGCATTTTTATACATGTTGCCACAACACTTTTAGGTGAATGGGGGGGAGGGTCCAGCGCTAGGGAGGAGGTGGAATCCTTATGGGTAGAGCTCCAAAGGGATGAAGCTAAGGGGAAAATAGACAGATCTCCTATCACAATTTAGATTAGCAGCCAGGATGGGAAGTGTTATCATAATGGGGGATTTTAATTATCCAGACATAGACTGGGCAGAATGAACCACACATTCATCTAAGGCTCGCCAGTTCTTAAATGTCTTACAGGACATGGAAGACACACCAACTAGAAATAAAGCGTTACTGGATCTACTGATAACCAACAATACAGGCCTGATCACGGATTTGGCAATACGGGGCAACTTGGGTAGTAACAGCGATCACAGGTCAATTGGCTTCAGTATAAATCGCACAAATAGGAAACTACGAACCTTGCTAGAAGGCGTAAATTGGGATGAAATCTTAGGAACAAAACACGTAGGAGAGATGGGTTTGCTTTAAGAGCATATTAAATATGGGCATTAGCCAGTGCATCCCATTGGGTAATACATTTAAAAGCGCAAACAAAAGTCCTGGATGGCTTAACTACAATGTAAAAATGCATATAAAAGCAAAGGAGAAAGCCTTCAAAAAAATAAAAGGTTGAGGGATCATCATCAGCATTCAGACTTTATAAAGAATGCAACAAGAAATGAAAGGGTGCAATTGGGGCGGCTAAGATAGAACATGAAAAACACATAACGGAGGATAGCAAAAAGAAACACAAGAAATTCTTTAAGTATGTAAACAGTAAAAAAGGGAGGACAGACCATATTGGCCCCATAAAGAAAGAGGAAGGACATCTGGTTACAAAGGATAGGGAGATGACAAAGGTATTGAATTTTTATTCTTCTCAGTCTTCATGAGGGAATCGGGGGGGGCTTCAGTAACCAAAACTGCAGTGTTTATCCTCATGACACATCACAGGAAGCACATCCATGGTTAACAGAGGACTGAATTAAACTTAGACTTGAGAAACTTAACATTAATCACTGGGACCAGATGGCTTGCACCCGAGGGTACTTTGGGAACGCAGTCAAGTAATTGCCAGACCATTGTTCCTAATTTTTACTGACCGTCTACTGACTGGAATGGTACCAGCTGATTGGACAAAAGCCAATGTAGCACCAATATCTAAAAAGGGCTCAAAATACATCCCTGGGAATTACAGACCAGTTAGCCTAACATCAATAGTATGTAAGCTCTTTGAGGGGATAAGGGACTATATACAAGATTTTAGTAATGAGAACGGTATCATTGGCAGTAATCAGCATGGATTCATGAAGAATCGTTCTTGCCGAACCAATCTATTAACCTTCTATGAGGAGGTGAGTTGCCATCTAGATAAAAGAAGGCCCGTAAATGTGGTGTATCTGGATTTTGCAAAAGCATTTGCCACAGTTCCCCATAAACATTTACTGTACAAAATAAGGTTCGATGGCATGGACCATAGGGTCCGTGCATGGATTGAAAACTGGTTACAAGGGCGAGTTCAGAGAGTGGTGATAAATGGGGAGTACTCGGAATGGTCTGGGGTGGGTAGTGGGGTCACCCAGGGTTCTGTGCTGGGACCAATCCTATTTAATTTGTTCATAAACGACCCGGAAAATAATGCATTTGGGTGGCAAAAATACAAATGCAATCTATGCACTGGGGAGATCTAGGATGGAAAAGGACCTGGGGGTCCTAGTAGATGATAGGCTCAACAATTGCATGCAATGCCAAGCTGCTGCTAACAAAGCAAACAGAATATTGGCATGCATTAAAAAGGGGATTAACTTCAGAGAAAAAAATACAATACTTCTGCTCTACAAGATTCTCATCTGGCCGCACCTAGAGTATGCTGTCTACTTCTGTGCACCAGTCCTCCGGAAGGATGTACTGGAAATGGAGAGAGCACAAAGAAGGGCAACAAAGCTAATAAAGGGTCTGGAGAATGTTGGGTATGAGGAAAGGTTGCGAGCACTGAACTTATCTGGAGAAGAGACGATTAAGAGGGGATATGATTTCAGTTTACAAATACCGTACTGATGATCCCATGATAGGGATAAAACTTTTTTGTGGAAGGGAGTTTAACAAGACACGTGGCCACTCATTAAAATTTAGAAGAAAAGAGGTTTAACCTTAAACTACGTAGAGGGTTCTTTACTGTAAGAGCGGCAAGGATGTGGAATTCCCTTCCACAGGCGGTGGTCTCAGCGGGGGGCATCGATGGTTTCAAGATAAGCACCTGAATGACCACAACATACAGGGATATACAATGTAATACTGACATATAATCTCACACATAGGTTGGACTTGATGGACTTGCCATGTAACTATATGTAACAATATTGTGTGTCTTTCTGCAGGTGTAATGGGAGCTGTGGTCGCACCATTAACATTACTTGGTGGCCCTCTACTTATCAGAGCTGCGTGGTATACAGCTGGTATTGTAGGTGGATTGTCAACAGTAGCCATGTGTGCACCAAGTGAAAAATTCCTAAACATGGGTGGACCGCTTGGCATCGGTTTGGGTTTTGTTTTGGCATCGTCTATTGGTACGTACAGTATTTATTTAGCATTTTGATGCATTCTTATCATTTTACAATTGGAATATGTTCAGTAATATAAAGAATAATGTTATGTTATAGGTTCATCAGCTAGTTGCCTTCTGTGTGCAATACCTATAATGCTTAGTTTTTGTTAAGAAATATCTGGCACAGATATCTGAATGCTATGGTCATCAAGTTAATGTTGGTTCCTGGGTCCTCTTTTCCCAGGAACTCTGCTATGCGCGTCAGGACCCTTCGGGGTAAGACCGCGCTATATTAAGATACCTCTAAACTCAGTGTAAAACAAAACGGTTTTGTTTGCTATAGTTTAAAGCAGAAAAAACTGTATTTGTGGTATTTGTTTTCCCCTAAACACTTATTTGCTCGTACCAAAAGCTTTCAACTTCCTTTTGTAATAAACCACATCTTGATTTTGTCTTTGTTTTTATGCTAGGAAGTGCATTCCTTCCACCAACATCTCTATTTGGTGCTGGACTGTACTCTGTTGCTGTTTATGGAGGCCTTGTTCTCTTTGGCTTGTTTCTATTGTATGACACACAGAAAGTTGTCAAGCGAGCTGAAGCTACACCCATGTATGGAATGGTGAAATATGACCCTATCAATTCGTAAGTATCCAGTAAACTTTGTGTTCTCCACTTAGAATCTAATATTGACATTGAGGGACTGTGGTGTAGAAATGTGCTGCATAGTAAGCGGGGTCTGCTGACTTATGATTTGTGCTAACGTGAAATACTGATCCACAATGTTTGCTTGTTCAGTGAAATATCATTTTAGAACACTAAATACTTTAGAACAATAAAAATGTTACCCTTACAGTAGTCCCGCTTATGCCTTGCATGGTATAGCAGTTTGTTTTGTTTAGGTGAGGATGAAAAAATTGATTTACACTATAGTACTAAAAGTATTGGGACACCTGCCTTTTACATGATCTTTAACGGCATCCCAGTTTTAGTCCGCAGGGTTCAATATTGAGTTGGTTCACCCTTTGCAGCTATAACAGATACACCTTTTCTGGGAAGGCTGTCCACAAGGTTGAGGAGTGTGTCTATGGGAAAGTTTGACTATTCGTCCAGAAGCGCATTTGTAAGGTCAGGCACTAATGTTGGAGGAGAAGGCCTGGCTCGCAGTCTCTGCTCTAATTCATCCCAAAGGTGTTCGGGTTGAGGTCAGGGCTCTGCAGGCCAGTGAAGTTCCTCCATCCCAAACATCATCCATGTCTTTATGGACCTTGCTTTGTGCTCTGGTCCAAATCATTTGGTGGAGGGGGATTATGGTGTTGGGTTGTTTTTCAGGTGTTGGGCCTGGCCCCTTAGTTCCAGTAAAGGGAACTCTTGAGGCGTTGGCATGCCAAGACATTTTTATTTATTTTTTAAACCAAATTTATTATGACAAAAAGTGCATACATGTTATTACATACATCCAAAGTGTCAATGATAACATGAGGGTGTACAGTAATCAGAATACAGACAGTTCAAAACTGGTGTCATGAATAACAAACATAGGGGAAAAATAACAGAAAAAAGAGAGCAATATCTGGTGCCCACCATGTAGGTCATCTAGACCTGTAACAATACGCCAGCTAGGGGTAAGCCACCCATCTGGCAACACAGATCCAAGGCGCCTTACGTACAAGTATTGGAGTCTTGTAGCCAACGATCCCATATTTGGTCGGGCATTCCCTGTTAATATACATAACCTTTTTATACGGTAAATTATTATTGACCTCCACCTTCCACTCTACCAACTTAGGGGGTACGGGTTGCATCCAAATCCGGGCAATAACCTTCCGCACCGAGAACAAGGTCTCATGCCAAGACATTTTAAGCCATTTCATGCTCCCAACTTTGTGGGAACAGTTTGGGGATCGCCCCTTCCTGTTCCAACATGACTGTGTGCCAGTGCCTTCCAGTGTCCTAAAATTGAACCCTTTAGCTGCCCGACTAGTCACAGCTATGTTATATGCTGCTATCTGCATGTGGTTGGACCCTTGGGAAAAAAGTTTGCTAGGGCTACCCTTAGTGCACACTTATATAACCTTATATATGGGATTATTTATGGGAGCTTTTCATCGGATATTCCGGCCGTGTGTACGCAGCATTATACACTCCCTGAGGCTTTAGCGGAAAAACTCATAACGTCTTGTCATACGTGTTGTACGTCACCGCGCTTTGCTCGAGCATTTTTTTTTTTTTAACGATAGTGTGTATGCAAGGCAGGCTTGAGAAAAACATTGTTTTTTTCAATGACATTAAAAACGGCCGTGTGTACGCGGCATAAGACTTATCTGCAAGTCCTTGATTTTTCTTGAGGCACTTATTAACACAGAGTGATATTAACCACTTCCTTACCAGGCCATAGTAATATGACGCCGGCAGGAACCCTCCCTCTCTCCATGTGGACGTCATATGACGTCCCTGCTTCCCGGCCGTCTAGGGGGCGCCGCATTGCTCGGGACCCGGTGCGCGTGCGGGCACCCGCGATTGCCCGCGATCACGGCAGGAGTGTGGATCTGTGTGTGTTAACACACAGATCCACCTCCTGTCAGAGGTGAGGAGACCGATGTGTGTTCCCAGTACAGAGGAACACATCGGTCTCCTCCCATTGTGAGTCCCCTCCCCCTACAGTTAGAATCACTCAATAGGGAACATATTAACCCCTTCAGCGCCCCCTAGTGTTACCACTTTCCCTGCCAGTCACATTTACCCAGTAATCAGTGCAGTTTTATAGCACTAATCGCTGTATAAATGTGGTCCCAAAAACGTGTCAAAAGTGTCCGATAGATATGTCTGCCGCAATGTCACAGTCACAATAAAAATGGCAGATCGCCGCCATTACTAGTAAAAAAAAATAATAATAATAAAAATGCCATAAAATCTCCTCTATTTTGTAGACACTATAACTTTTGCGGAAACCAATCAATATACGCTTATTGCGATTTTTTATTTTTTTTTTCTCCATTACTAAAAATATGTAGACGAATACATATCGGTCTAAACTGAGGAAAAACGTTTTTTTCTCTTATCTATGGACCGACACGGCGGCTCTTAATCACTGAACGTGTGGGTATATGTCCCTGCTTGCAGGAGAAGGCCTAGGCAGAATGTTAAATGTTAAACATTCTAGAACAAACCAGAGCTGAACAGCCCCGCCCGCTACGCAGTACGACTCTGTGATAGGTCTGTCTGAAACAAGCCAGTGAGTCCCTCTATTGGCACCGAGGGTGTTCTCCAAGGTGCTTGCGGGACTGGTAAGTAGTCTCTCCTGCTGCAAGGTGAGTACATGCTGGCTGTGTTTCTGTGTGTGGGGGGGTTCTCCCTGTCTCCCCCCTGTTATGCTGCTCTCTACACCCTGTTCTGCGGCTGTGCTGTGTGGGGATGTTTGGGGGGTCACTTTGCCCTGGGGGGGGGCTCTCCATTGCTGTTAGTCACTTGGGAAGTGTTCTGGGGGAATGTGTTTTTTTTTTTTGGGTTTCTTTTTACGTGCGCCATTGGCGCAGTGTTTTTAATTTTAAAAAGTGCGCCATCGGCGGCCATTTTGCCGCGGCTCAAAGCACAGTTATACAGGCGCCCGGCGGCCATTTTCTTGTAGCCGCGGCGCGTTTTCAGTTTAGTTTTCGGCTTCTAGCGGCGCTGCTGAACGGCACGAACTACCACATCTCCTCACAGATTCTTCACTCTCCTCAGGCTTGCGCTACAGCGCGGCTCATACAGCAGTACCGAGCGGTCCCTAGGGGTGGTGAGTACTCCGGGTATCCCCTCCTCAGCCCCAGCAGAGCCAGTGGGTGGGCTGTATTATTCACTGTAATGGTGAATAAGGTCTCAGAGGGTGGCAACATGGAGTCTGGTTCACCTGTTTCTTCACACTTGTTAGAGACAACTGGCAGTGCTCCTGCACTTGCGGTCCTTAAGGACCAGTTGTCGGCAGTCCTGGAATCATTCTGACCAGGAGGGAAGCAGTGTGTGAGCGCAAGGGAGCAAAAAAGCCCCTCTCCCCACTTTATTTCCAAAAAAAGAAAAGGAAAAAAAAGGGGGGGTGTGCGCTGATTCAGATATGGGCCTAGCCACTACCGCTCAGGACCCTGAAAAGGTCTGAATATATTTGATCGTTTTAAACAGGACATTCCTTGCGAGGAAGACTCCAGTTCTGTGTCAGTAAATGACAGGGCGCTTGATGGTGAACTCATTGATGCAGTGAATCAAGCTGAATGCTGCGGATGTAGAACCTCAGACGGACAGTCTCCTCTGGTTCCTTAGGGCCGGGCCTTCTAAAAAAGTTTCTTTCCATATGTACCTTTCTTTGACCAGCTTTGACCATTGATGAGGTCGGGGGAAAAAGCGGCAGAAGACTTTTATGGTCCCGTGGCGTTTGCCTAGCAGATGCCCCTTTGAAGATGCCCTACTTAAAATGTGGGCTTCTCCCCCAGTGGTCGACCCTCCAGTCGCCCGATTGAACAAGGCCACCACTCTCCCGATGGAGGGGACTCCTGCATTTAAGGACCCCACTGACAGGAGGTCAGAAGTGGTGAACAGAGCCAGGTTTGCCTTGTTGGGGTCCGCCCTACGGCCTGTGGTAGCGGCGACCCTTGTGTCTCAGACACTTGCGTGTTGGGCAAAAAATTTTGCAAAAAACTGTACAAGAGCATAATCTTCCTCCGGACACTATTGCTCTGGCCCACCAAATGGTGCAGGGCCTGGTTTATGTTGCGACGCCACGTTAGACGCGGCCCCTTATATCTCAGGGCCTCTGTCTTGGCGGTGGTATTGCGTTGTCTGATCTGGTTGAAATGCTGGTCTGCTGACCTAGATTTTAAAAAGCCTCTGACGGATCTACCATTTAAAGGTGGTAGGATTTTCGGTGCTGCGCTGGATGACATCATCAGGGTTGTCACTGGAGGTAAAAGCACTCTTTTTCCTCAGGCTAGCAAGGTAAGGAGGCCGCCGTAAGCAGGGTCCTTCCTTTCCAGCAATTTTTTTTTTAAAAAGGGCCTTTTTTCGTCAGTCAATGGGGAGGCCCTCCCAGACTGACAGCGGTGCGGCTGGTGGACACAAGTGCCCCTGGGTGCGTAAGCCAAACAAGCCGGCTCCCCAAGCCCGCCTCCGCATGAAGTCTTGCCCCCACCCGACTCTGGGGGTAGGGACGACGACTTTGCAGGTTCACGGATCGGTGGACCTCCCGGATCTCCTACCGGTGGGTGGGCGAGGTGATCACCTCAGGTTACAGGATAGGTTTCCGTTCCTGGTCCCAGACAGATTCTTCCCTTGAATCTCCCTCTCCTTCCTGCCCGTCGGGCAGCCCTATGGGGGCCTATTCAGGATTGCTCAGGTCCGGAGTGATTGTGCTGGTTCCGCCACAGGAGAGGTTTCAGGGATTCTACTCTAATTCGTTTGTCATCCCAAAAAAGGGACGGGGGTCGGCCTATCTTGGACCTCAGGTCCTGAATGCCTTTGTGAAGGTGCAAAAGTTCTGCATGGCATCCATTCGCACGGTGATCAATACACTCCGTCAAGGGGATTTTCTGGCGACCTTGGACATCAAGGACGCCTACTTGCATGTTCCTATCTGCGCAAGTCACCAGAAGTTTCTACGCTTGAGATCGGTGAAGTCCACTATCAATTTGTGGCTCTTCCTTCGGCCTAGCCTTGGCACCGAGGGTGTTCTCCAAGGTGCTTGCGCCGGTTCTAGTTTTTTGATGAGACGGCGAGGTATCGCTGTCGTGGGCTTCGGGTGGCTCCTAAACATTCAGGAGTCAGTCCTGGTCCCGACTCAACGTCTGGAGTATCTCCGTCTGATTCTGGACTCCTTGGAGGCAAAGGTATTCCTACCTCCGGGGAAGCTACAGACTAAAGTCTGCAGTGCGGGTGCTGACATCCCAAAAAATGGTCGTCAATCCGTTTTTGCATGGGTGTCCTGGGACTCGTGGTAGCCTCTTTCGAGGCCGTTCCATAGGACCAATCACACACCAGGGTCTTGTTCACTTGGTCAGGGCGTCCCTGACATGGTGGTTTGGGTCCCCCCGACTCTTCGGTCCGGGAAGTCGTTCCTCCCTGTCCAATGGAAGGTGTTCACTACGGACGCCAGCCTGAAGGGCTGGGGTGTAGTCTGGGGAGTCCTGTTGGCCCAAGGGCTTGGACTCCGGACGAAGCCCGTTTGCCGATCAATGTTCTGGAAATACGGGCCATCAGACTGTGCCTCTCCTCGTGGTCTGAGAGATTGCAGGATCGCTCCATTAGGATCCAGTCGGACAAAGTCACGGCGGTGGCGTATGTCGGCCATCAAGGGCGGACTCGGAGCTCAGCTGCGGCTTCCGAGGTCCCCCGTACCCTGAAGTGGGCTAAAAGAAGCGTGCCGGCTCTTTCGGCCATTTACATTCTGGGCATAGAACTGGCGGACTATTTGAGTCGCCGGACGCTGGACCAGGGAAAGTGGTCCTTGCACCGGAGGTATTTCAACTCCTTTGCCACACAGACGGTGGGGCACGCCGGAGGTGGACCCAATGGCCTCTCGACTCAATCGCAAGGTGTCAAGGTTTGTGGCCAGATCCAGGGATCCTTGGGCGGATGCCTCAGAGGCGTTAGTGGCCCATGGGGTCATTATCACCTGATATACGTTTATCCTCCGCTGCAGTTGCTCCCTCGCCTGCTGCGCAGGGTGGCGACCGAGGGGAATTCTGGTGATCCTCATTGCTCCGGATTGGCCTCAGCTTCACTGGTACGCCGATCTGGTACGTCTCGTCGCGGCCGTTCCCTGGTGGTTGCCAATAAGGGAGGACTTTGTCTCAAAGTCCTATATTTCATGCTGCCTTTACAGTCTCTGGCCTTAACGGCATGGCTGTTAAAGGCCAGGTGTTGAGAGACCGAGGTCTCTCGGACTCGGTCATTTCGTCCATATTAAGGGCACAGAAGTCTTCCTCCAGAATAATCTATCTCCGTGCCTGGAAAGCTTACAACGCCATGTGCGAAGAGCTGAACTGACGTCCTCGGACGTATTCCGTCCCTAGAATCCTGCGTTTCCTGCAGCATAGAGTGGCCCAAAGGCTCGCTTTGAGTATCCTTAAGGGTCATATTTCGGCCTTGGCCGTCTTCTTTCGGCGACCACTAGCGGGTCATTCCTTGGTTAGCACCCTTGTGCAGGGGGTTCGCCATGTGCTCCCTCCTGTCAAGTCTCCTCTCCCCCCGTGGGATCGGAATTGGTACTCTAGGTTCTCCTGGAACCTCCTTTTGAGAATATCAGGGATATTCCCCTCTTGACTTTGTCTCAGAAGGTCGCCCTTTTAGTGGCAATCACTTCTGTTAGACGAGTGTCTGAGTTGGCGACCTTGTACTGCAAGTCGCCATATTTAGGCATCCATAAGGATAAGGTGGTGTTGCATCCGCAACTTTCTCTTTTTTGTCAAGGGTGATCTCGACCTTTCAGTCCTTGTGTCCTCAGCCATCGCATCCCAGAGAGTGTGCGTGGCACACTTTGAACATGGTACGAGCCTTGCGGGTGTGCCTGACTGCTACTGCTTCTATTCGGAAGTCTGACTCTCTGTTTGACTGTCTCTGGTCAGAAACAGGGCCAAGCGGCTTCGTCTGCCACCATTTTCTAGGTGGATTGGACAAACCGTCTTTCAAGCCTATGCTCTCATGGGGCGGGCGCCTCCCTTTCCGGTTACGGCGCATTCCACCAGGGCAATTGGTGCTTCCTGGGTTTTCCGACATCAAGTGTCGGTTGCACAAGTGTGCAAGGCGGCGACCTGGTCGTCTGTTCATACCTTTTCTACATTTTATAGGGTTGATGTGGCTGCATCTCTGGATGCTTCCTTCGGCCGCAAGGTGTTGCAGGCCGCTGTTTCAAGTAACAACTCCTCCGTTGAGGAGCTCTGCCTTGTTTGGAGTGACGTTTTTTGGTTTTTCCATTTATACTGCTCCCATCCCTCTTGACACTGCTTTGGGACATCCCACGTGTAAAGAGACGCCGTGTCAGTCCATGGATGATAAGAGAAAATAGGATTTTTGTACTCACCGTAAAATCCATTTCTCTGACATCCATGGACCGACACGGCACCCACCCTTCCTTTTTAAGTTTGTACTGCTTTGTTACGAACTGAGGTCTGCTAGCTGCAGGTGGGAGGGTAATGTCCGGAGGGACCGCCCCCTGGGCGGGGCTGTTCAGCTCTAGTTTGTTCTAGAATGTTTAACATTTAACATTCTGCCTAGGCCTTCTCCTGCAAGCAGGGACATATACCCACACGTTCAGTGATTAAGAGCCGCCGTTTCGGTCCATGGATGTCAGAAATTGATTTTACGGTGAGTACAAAAATCCTATTTTTTTATTTTATTTTTTAAATTGTGATATTTATTAAATCAAAAAGTAAAAAATCCTGGTTTTTTTTTGTTTTTGTTTTTTTTTCTCAAAATTGTCGCTCTTTTGTTTACACATATAAACATGTTTTGGATAAATGAAATACACGTTTGTCCTATGATATTGAATAGGCAACCAAGTATCAGGGTGGCAGACCCAGAGCATATACCTTCAAAAACCAGTCACGGTGGCATGTCCCAGGTCTTTTCTGGCACCTTTTGTTTACATGTAACAATCAGTATTTCTTGCTAGAAAACTGCTTAGAACCCCCAAAAACGATATGTTCTTTTTAAAGCAGAGGCCCTAGAGAATAAATTGGTGGGTTTTGCAAATTTTTTATTTTACACAGTATTTGCGCAGATGTTTTTCAGATGCAATTTTTTGGGAAAACATTGAATTTTAATGCAAAAAACACATAAGCCAATTTATTTTGTAAATTATGAAAAGATGTTATGCTGAGTAAATACATACCAAACATGTCACGCTTGAAATTTGCGCACTCCCGTGCTACAGTGACAAATTACACTTTAAAAGGCCTTATGTTACCACTTTAGATTTACAGAAGAGGTCTAGTGCTAGAATTACTGCTCTTGATCCAACGTATGCGTTGATGCCTCCCATGTGTAAGACGATTACGTGCGTTCGCAAACAGCAATCCCTGGGGGGGATGGGGACAATTTATTTTATTTTTACACTGTCGCTTAAATTTTTTTTTTCTTGATTATTTTTATTGCTGTTGCAAGGATAAACATCCTTGCGACAGCAATAGGCATGTGACAGGTACTCCTTTATTGAGATATCTGTGGTCTATAAATCCCCAAATCCCTCCTGTGCTCTTAAGCATTCAAAACACCAAGATAAGTGTTTTTGAAAGCTTTAGATTTTTTTTTTTTTTAAATGGCACTGTTGACATCTGGGTAAACTGGAAGTGATGCCAGGTCTTCTGGGCTACCATAGAAAAGAGCCGATCAAAATCAATCCTGGCTTTGTTCGGCGGTTCGATCAGGAGGCAGACTTGCCGGCTGGTCGCAAGGGTCTCCCGGTGGGATGGGAGAGCCGAGCAAGTCACAGAAGGCGGTGGGAGAGGGGGGGACATCCCCTTCTGCTGCTTGCAACAGCAGTCCAGAGGTTAGTTAGCCACTAGGATTTGCTCTTGCATGAGAGAGCTGACCGCCAGCTCTAAAAAAAAAAAAAATGGTACCGGGGTGATGCCTGTGGCCGTAGGCATTATCCCGGTATAACCACCCGGACTCCAGCGAAGTATGGGTATGTTGCTGGTCTGGAAGTGGTTTAAAATTAGTAGTAATCCTGAATGGGGATCATGTTGTATTATGTTGTATTATGTTGTACAAAGTTGCTAGAATGCAAAAAGTACTTGTAGAAGAATAACAATGTGTTTTCACATGAACTGAACTATGCAATTTTAGAAACCGACACCCTTTTATTTTTTACGTGTGTTATTTGTTATGTGTGTTTATAACAATGTATTTTTGCACTTTAGAATCTTATAAACGCAACTCATCCTGTCATTGGATTTTAATTTGCAGATGCATGGGAATTTACATGGACACCTTGAACATCTTCATCCGTGTAGCCATGATACTGTCTGGAGGTGGGAGCAGGAGGAAATGAATCACCACAGCAGTCATAATCGCCTATTGATTGCCTGTAGCACTTTACGCAACTCCTGGACCATAAACACGTTAATAATAAACATCATCAACAAGTTTGTTTATATTGTTCTGTATAACCACAGTCTTGTTGATTGAAGCTTTCTGAGATGCGTTTACTTTGAAAAAAACACACAATTTGTGTTTATAATTTAGGCAAGCACTAAGAACTATTCATCTCCTCTGCTCTAAGAATCACCCGAGAATAGAAGGTGCAGTGTAAAATGATTTTACATCCTGAAATGAAATTGCACGGGTAAACAGTGTATCTTCCGAAAAATGCCTTTTACTATGTGTGGGATGTTGAGCTTCAGATGATTTGTTTGCAATTTTCTGTTGGCAATAAAAAGTAATTTATAGCCACGCAATACATTTAAAGCATATTTGCAGAGGCAGTAGCTGAGCATTCATGCCAATCTTACAATAAATTGTATCCCTTTCAATCTTATGAAACTGCTTTTGAAAGTAAAAAAATGCAGATAGAGATCTCACTGCAGTGGTGGAGCGGTCTTTCATGCAGATACAGTGTGTAAAATTTAGGATACCAAGAGACTCATTTCTTGGTGTTCACTAAAGCTGTTAAAAATATTCCAAACATCTGCTTTGGTGCAGACTTTATAAATCCTTCACTGAAAGTCTGTAGAAAAAATGACTATACTTTATGAAAGAAAAAAGTAGGCACATTACCATGATCCAGCTTACCAAATCGTGTGAAAGTTTTCTGTTTATATTGTTATTTAAATGTATTATACTTGGAAAAGCGAATAAAGGATTGTTTCTTCAGAATGGTATATTTTTAAGTAGCATTGATACTGAAAATGTTCAAAAATATGGAACTTGTTTTTAATGGAGAGAAACTTCTCTTAACTATGCACACTGTGGCCCACTCAGTGATAACATTAGTGTTGAGGGGTGTACATCATGGAGCCTCATGAAGCAGAGAAATCTCTGTAATTGGTGCAGATATAAGCACTGCTTTATAAATGTGCCCCTTAATGTTTTTAATGTCTTGGCTTAAAGCTGATCTATAGCCGACCAAGTAAATGTATATTATATTTCTGATTATGTCGTGAAATGTAATTACCTGAGAATTCTAACACTTTGTATTTCAAACCACTTACAGTTCCTGCTGCTGACAACCCATCTTTAATACACAGCAACATTTCATTTACAGACCAGGTGGGTGGGCGGGCTTTGCTGAGTGGGAGAACTTTATTTTCCTTCACCCCCACCCCCAGACCACTGGCTGACGTGTCAAGAGCAAATACAGAAATTAATTAAAAGATAAATTAATTAGGCAATTACATTTTTAGAAAGAACATCTAGTCCAGCTGCATCCCATGATGGTTTTAGATGGCTACAACTCTGCTTTGCTAAGGCCTCAAAAAGTTAAGTTCAACTTTTACAAAAAAATAATAAATGCACATTTTTAATTTTTTTACTCTGAAGTCTGTAAGGCATTGCATCCGTGATTAGCAGATCACAGGCGCTATGCCTGGACCCTGCAGACTCTCAGTACAGCTGTCTGCCCCTACCTCTGACAGGGGCAGACAGTTGCTGACTAGCAGGAGGAATCAATGGAATATGAGATCGCTCACCAGCGCCTTCGCAGTTCATTGAGAACTACAAGCCTTCAGCCGCAAAGGCCGAAGGTACTTGTAGTTCATTTACAGAACTTTTGTGAATGAATGACGCGACCACGTGGACAGAACCCTGCACGGTCGTGTTTTACAATTCTGACAGCAGGTGTCACAGAGCTGGAACATCTTTCACCTTTAAATACAGGTGTATTCCAAACATCAAACAAAAACAGAAACCGCTCAGGTGTGGACGTCCTCCAGGTGACTATCTCCTCCCAACAGCCGAGGGTGCAGGCAATGCAATTTCAGGCAAAACAAAAGATCAAGTCTTCTGGACAGCAGCACTCCAATAAAAAGCCTTTATTATGTAAAATCTTCAAAAATCCAAATACAGCACAGCAAGTCACAAAATTCTGGTTAGAGCTGACTAGTTTCACACTTTCTTAGTGTTTAATCATCATTCCAAACATGTTCCAAAGGTAAACTTGCCTTTTAAAGATTATAAAAAAAGCAATAGGCACCTAGGATTATACTGGTATGATTTTAAAGCAGACGGTATGCTATAAAATCTTTTGCTTGTTGGTGTCCTATTTTTGCCCATCCTATTCATCAAGTTATGTTACAAGCAGTCTAGAATCCACTAGATGTAGTCATGTGATAATATTCAAGACAAATATATCTTATTTATATTGTGTGTGGTTGATATCATTTAATTGATGCTATCTCACAATAAAGTAGCACTTCACACAGATAATATATGGGATTGCTTCAAAAGAAGGTATTTTGAATAACTCCAAATGTGATAATTTGGCTTCATCTACAGATTTCTTTCTGTTGGATGTTATCTTCAAATGATAGATGTTGCAGTAATGTTGTAAATAGCTGTCACCAGTTGTTTTTGTTGCTATATAGCACCATAAACCCTTACTATATTCTTGCTTCAAGAATACATTTCTTCTTATTGTTCCTAATATTTTATTAGTGCTTTCTTTATTGTACAAGCTGTTAAACCAATCCAGGTCAGTGATCATGGGGAGTCAAGTCCTTGAAGGCTTTTAGTGGCAGAGCCCGCTGTGATGGGTGAAGAGTTGGACCCCTTAGGGGGTCCTGCAACATGAACTCGTGAGTGCCCTGGGGTAGTTCATGTTGGTACCCTATACTATTGGCCCCTACTCCCCCAACTATGCCTCCTTTGCCCCCCTGGATGCACTTGGTACACTCAAAGCCACATGTGCAGTACAGCTGTGATGTCACGTCACAACAGGGAGGACTGCGTTACTGCACAGATTGACAATACAGAATAGGGAAAAGCTGTGTGGCTGCATACTGGAGGACTACAGGTGATCGCAGACCAGAAAAGTATCATTGTGGGAATACAGGTTGCATTATTGCAAGAAAAAAAAGGTAAGGCCTATGGGTAAGGGCCTCATTTGAGCTGGAGGGAACAGCTTTACATCTGGCAATTGCAGCTGTTGACGTGTGTCACAGCCTTAAGGTCTGGGCTCATCGCATGATGAGAAGAATTCTACTAGTGGAGATGCTGAATAAAGCAGTAACCTGGAGGCCTATCTACGTGCTGATGGCTTCTTAATGGATACCTGTAATACTTTCACTGCCACTACTGTAAGGCTTATGGGGGTGGCAGCAGCAGGTTTTACACACACACACACACACACACTCCAAGTCGACTCAGAAGGTGACAAATGAAAGCCATTCAGTGATTGTACTGTTGCTGGTTCACTTTTTTCCCCTATGCGATGTTAATACAATTTTAGTGGCTTAGGAAGAAGCGCATTTCATCCTGTCTTAGACAAAATGTTGTTTCTGTGCTGCCCAACGTCCATATTGCAGGTATGGAAAATTGGCAGACGTGGATTTCCTCAGCTATCAACTGTCTCCAGGCGAGTGGGCTCTTCACCCAAGAGCTATATGAGAAGCTCTGACAACGGAACACCAGATGTAGATCTTCTGGTGTCCAGGTTCAATGCAGGGCTGAACAGGTTTGGCTCCAGAACCAGGGATCCTTAATTACACAATGGGGCTAGTTCTCCCTAATTTATGGCTTTTACCTAATCTGGTTTGCAGGATACAGACAGAATTCTGGTGACTCTCTGATCATCTGGGCCGGGCCTGGGAGAACTTTGTACTCTGACATTGTGGTCATTTAGTGGGTGATCCCTGGATCCTTCCCCATCAACCTGACCTAATGTCGCAAAGTGAAATCTTCCATACTTTTTACAGTCCCTGGCTTAAACAATGTGGCTGTTATAGCTAGGGTCTTAAGGGACAGGAGAGTCATTCCCACACTATTAATATCTATTGTTCCATCAGTTTAAGTCTCTATGGGACCTCAACTTTTCTGTATTGCAGAAATCACCGTATTTGAATTCATCCGGGATTTTCAATTTAGTCCTTCTGTAGCAAAAGTTTAATGTTTGCCATTACTTGGACTCATAGTTTTGGTATTGGCTGCTCTTCCTGTGCAGAACAGTTCTAGTGTTTTCACTGATAAAGAGGCTTTATGGCCTCAATTGTAGTAGCGGTAGGGGTGCGCATCTCACGATTCGATTATCCTGTCCACGATTCGATTCCGTAATGCATCTCGATAAGTGCGCATGGTTAAAGTGATACTTAACCCTCACGTTTAAAAAAAAAAAAAAATACCTCTTCCACAGTAGGGTATTCACTAACATTTTGATTAATTTTCGTTTGCAAATGTCTTATTTTGGGGTCAGTTTTTCCCACTTCCTGCTCTTCTCCCAGATGGGTGCCCCCTCTGCAGTGCCGCTCTGAAGGGGGCATCCCGGCGTGTATGCTTCCACCACTGGGACTGTGCTTGCAGGCACGGGAGCCACAGCCAAAGGGGACGCTATAGCTCCCATGTCCTTTTGATTGGCATGGGAATCTGGAGCGCAGCCCCGCCTCTGCTCTGCCCCATGTGTCATCTGATTGACAGCAGCTCTGAGTCTCCTATTTGTCCGCTCCAGGCTGAACTTGCTCAATAAAGAGGACCTGTCATGCACCATTCCTATTACAAGGGATGTTTACATTCCTTGTAATAGGAATAAAAGTGATAAAAAAAAAAATTTAAGAGAAAGTGTAAAAATAATAAAGTAAAATAAACAAATATATATATTTTTTAAAGCGCCCCCTGTCCCCGTGTGCTCGCTCACAGAAGCGAACGCACACGTAAGTCCCGCCCCCATATGTAAACTCCATTCAAACCACACACGTGAGGTATCACCGCGTGTGTTAGAGCGAGAGAACTAATTCTAGAACTAGACCTAATCTAACTCTCTAAACTGGTAACCTGTAAAAAATAAAAGCATCGCCTATGGAGATTTTTTAAGTACCAAAGTTTGGCGCCATTCCATGAGTGTGCGCAATTTTAAAGCGTGACATTTTGGGTATCTATTTACTCGGCGTAACATCATCTTTTACATTATACAAAAAAATTGGGCTAAGTTTGTTTTCTTTTTTAATTCATGAAGCTGTTTCTTTTCCCAAAAAAACGCATTCGAAAAATTGTTGCGCAAATGCCGTGCAACATAAAAACTTGCAATGACCGCCATTTTATTCCCCAGTGTGTCTGCTAAAAAAAACATATGTAATTTTCTAGCAAACAAAATATGAATTTTACATGTAGGAGAGGAGTGCCAAAATAGGCCCGGATGGCAAGTGGTTAAAAGAAAAGCTGTTAGAGTCTGCAGAAGACTTGAGACTGGTGTGGAGGTTCACCTTTCAGCAGGACAATGACCCTAAACATACAGTCAGAGCTACAATGGAATGGTCTAGAGCAGTGATGGCGAACCTTGGCACCCCAGATGTTTTGGAACTACATTCAGCATGATGCTCAACTACACTTCTGAGTAGGGATGAGCTCATGTTCGACTCGAACATTGCCGAACAGCGAACAATTTGGGGTGTTCGCGGCAAATTCGAAAAGCCGCGGAACACCCTGTGAATGTCTATGGGAGAAATCTAAAGTGATAGTTTTAAAGGCTAATATGCAAGTTATTGTCATAAAAAGTGTTTGGGGACCCGGGTCCTGCCCCAGGGGACATGTATCAATGCAAAAAAAAGTTTTAAAAACGTCAGTTTTTTCGGGAGCAGTGATTTTAATAATGCTTAAAGTGAAACAATAAAAGTGAAATATTCCTTTAAATTTTATAGTATGCCTGTAAAGCAGCGCTTGTTTCCCTTGCTTAAAACTGTCCCTGCACAAAATGTCATTTCTGAAGGAAAAAAAGTAATTTAAAAGCACTCCTGGCTATAATGAATTGTCGGCTCCCGGCAATACAGAGAAAAGTCATTGATAAAAAATAAAAAAAAATGCGTGGGGGTCCCCCCAAATTCAATTACCAGGCCCTTCAGGTCTGGTATGGATATTAAGGGGAACCCTGCGTCAAATTTAAAAAAATTTTTTTACGTGGGGTTCCCCCCAAATATTCATACTAGACCCTTCAGGTCTGGTATGGATTTTAAGGGGAACTTCACCCCAAATTGTGAAAGTGTAAAAAAAAAAAAACAGACACCTTGGAAAAGTCCTTTTTATTAAAAATAAAAACATTCCAGCGATGTAATCCAATGTCCCGCAGCGATCCGATGTCCAGCGCTGCAGTCTCCACTCGAAATGTCATTGGCTGAGCAGACCTACACTGCGGAGGAAGTTCCCCCATCAGGTCCGCTCAGCCAATGACGTAGGTGGGGTCTGAGGTACGAGGGGGCGCCCTCGTATCTCAGACCCCGCCTACGTCATTGGCTAAGCGGAGCTGATGAGGAACTTCCTCCTCAGTGTTAAAAAATGAATAGACCCGCCCCTTCTCACGTTCCCCATCAGGAGCGGACCTGATGGGGAACGTGAGAAGGGGCCGGTCTATTCATTTTTTTACACTGAAAATGAAGTTCCGCATCGGGTCCGCTCAGCCAAGACGTAGGTGGGGTCTGAGATACGAGGGCGCCCCCTCGTACCTCAGACCCCGCCTACGTCATTGGCTGAGCGGACCTGATGGGGAACTTCCTCCGCAGTGTAGGTCCGCTCAGCCAATGACGTTTCGAGGGGAGACTGCAGCGCTGGACATCGGATCGCCGCGGGACATTGGATTACATCGCTGGAATGTGTTTTTTATTTTTAATAAAGGACTTTTCCAAGGTGTCTGTGTGTTTTTTTTTTTTACATTTTTTTTTTTTTTACACTTTCTTCGTGAAATGTACCCCTTACCAATTCACATGCGGGGGGGGTGGGATCTGGGGGTCCCCTTTGTTAAAGGGTTCTTCCAGATTCCGATAAGCCTCCTGCCCGCAGACCCCCACAACCACCGGGCAAGGGTTGTGGTGATAAATGCCCTTGTCCCCATCAACATGGGGACATTCTCCCCATGTTGAGGACATGTGGTCTGGTTATGGTTCAGGAGGGGGGGGCGCTCTCTCGTCCCCCCCCCCCCTCTTTTCCTGCGGCCTGCCAGGTTGCGTGCTCGGATAAAGGGTCTGGTGTGGATTTTTGGGGGAACTCCACGCCATTTTTTTTTAATTTGTGGTGGAGTTCCCCTTAAAATCCATACCAGACCTGAAGGGCCTGGTAATTGAATTTGGGGGGACCCCCACGCATTTATTTTTATTTTTTATCAATGACTTTTCTCTGTATTGCCGGGAGCCGACAATTCATTATAGCCGCGAGTGGTTTTAAGTGTCTTTTTTTCCTTCAGAAATTACATTTTGTGCAGGGACAGTTCTAAGCAAGGGAAACAAGCGCTGCTTTATAGGCATACTATATACCCCCCCAGGTACGAAATTTAAAGGAATATTTCACTTTTTATTGTTTCACTTTATGCATTATTAAAATCACTGCTCTCAAAAAAAACGGCCGTTTTTAAAACTTTTTTTTGCATTGATACCTGGGTCCCCAAACCCTTTTTAGGACAATAACTTGCATATTAGTCTTTATAATTGGCTCTTTAGATTTTGAACGTTTGAGCCCATTGTATTTAATAGGGTTCTAAAGTTCACACAAACTTTAGGTCTGTTCGCAGGTTCTGGTGCGAACCGAACAGGGGGGTGTTCGGCTCATCCCTACTTCTGAGTGCATGAGCATCATGGGAAATGTAGTTCCAAAACATCTGGGGTGCCAAGGTTCGCCATCACTAGTCTAGAGAATATTCATGTGTTAGAATAGGCCACTCAAAGTCCAGACCTGAATCCAATTGAGAATCTGTGGCAAGACTTGAAAATTTCTGTTCACAGACGCTCTCCATCCAATGCGACAGAGCTTGAGCTATTTTGCAAAGAACAATGGGCAAAAATGTCACTCTCCTAGACGTGCAAAGCTCGTAGAGACATCCCCAAAAAGACTTGAAGCTGTAATTGTGGCGAAAGATGGTTCTACAAAGTATTGACTCGGGGGGGCTGAATACAAATTCACGCCACACTTTTCAGATATTTGTAAAGAAAAAATGAAAACCATTTATCATTTTCCTTCCACTTCACAATTATGTGCCACTTTGTGTTGGTCTATGACATGGATATGCAATTAGCGGACCTCCAGCTGTTGCAAAACTACAAGTCCCATCATGCCTCTGCCTCTGGGTGTCATGCTTGCTGCTGTCAGAGTCTCGCTATGCCTCATGGGAGTTGTAGTTTGGCAACAGCTGGAGGTCCGCTAATTGCATATCCCTGGTCTATGACATAAAATCACAATAAAAACGTTAACGTTTTTGGTTGTAACGTGACAAAATGTAGTAAATTTTTACGGGGTATGAATACTTTTTCAAGGTGCTGTGTGTGTGTGTGTATATATTTATATATACAGTGGATATAAAAAGTCTACACACCCCTATTAAAATGTCAGGTTTCGGTGATGTACAAAAATTAGACAAAGATGAATAATTTCAGAACTTTTTCCACCTTTTAATGTGACCTATAAACTGTACATACTGAAAAATAAACTGAAATCTTTTAGGTGGAGGGAAGTAAAAATAAAAAAATGTAAATAATCTGGTTGCGTAAGTGAGCACACCCTTAAACTAATACTTTGTTGAAGCACCTTTTGATTTTATTTTATTGATTTTTATTACAGCACTTTGCAAAAACTCTCCAAATCTGTCAGATTGGGAGGGCATCTCCTGTGCACAGCCCTCTTCAGGTCACCCCACAGATTTTCAATCGGATTCAGGTCTGGGCTCTGGCTGGGCCATTCCAAAACTTTAATCTTCTTCTGTTACATCCCCATTATTCTTTATTTTCGTTGATCATTTTTTGTATTTGGATTGTATTGTACTCCACTGTACTGTGCTTTATCCCATCAACATTGTTCATTCCAATTGTTTGCTTTTGTTTCTGTTTTTCTGCTTTGTGTTCACTCATGCATCCAAACAGACATCTCTGCTCATTTGATCCTTGTCCACCAGCCTGAGATTTATCCATAGATCCACTACGGGCGCCCGGGGGCAACCATCAGAACAGCACACCATGCTGCTGAACCTGAGCGGAGGTATGGATGTTATGCTTGTCCGAATGGTGACATACTTGTAGTTGAGAGGGTCATGCGCACTGGGAGCACAGCAGCTGTGTTCGTGCTGCTCACAGAGTGACGCCGTGTGCGTCAGTTTCCATCCTCCGGCACCCACTGCGCATGCCCTCTCTCTCCTCCTTGGTGCTCACCCCGCCATATACGTCACCACCTAGCGCCCGTAGTGTGCCGCTGACGTAATCACATCACTAGTGGCTCCGCCAATACACCGCACAATGGAGATAAAAATAGGACCCGTGATGGCAAGGTGCAGCCGTCATGGGATCCGCGCCATTCACATACAGCAAACAGGTGCGTGCCGCTAAAAACAGCTTCACAGTGAAGAACCTGCTGTTTTTTTTTGTTCACACTACTGATGTTGCCTTTTTTGTTCATATAGACCAGTGTTTCTCAACTCCAGTCCTTAAGGCGCACCAACAGGTCATGTTTTCAGGATTTCCCTCAGATGAAACGGCTGTGGTAATTACTAAGGCAGTGAAACTGATCAAATCACCTGTGCAAAATAATGGAAAGCCTGAAAACATGACCTGTTGGGGCGCCTTGAGGACTGGAGTTGAGAAACACTGATATAGACTGCACTGGTTTGGCGGTTTCTTCAAGCCCTCCAGTTCACTTCAATTATGAGCATTCAAAGGCTTCTCAACTCAGCCTAAAGGTATCTTTTTGTTTGAATGAGCTGAGGGGCTCCTTATACATTGTTGGACCTTGCAGCGTTTTCATTCACAAGTTAATCCCTTTCTTTCTATATCATTGACAGATATAGAGCATACTTAAATGGTTCTCTCATGCACTGAATGTTCGCGGTTCTGTGATTCCAAGGCTCCCAGACTATGCAGCTTGTGTTTTATCAGCATGTAAGCTCACATATCTATGCTATACATAAATTTTGAGAGTGATCTATCACTGGTCTTTATTTTTGACCGCTTATAACAGCTCAAAACCTTTTTTGTTTACCTTCTTAAGACTGGATTAACTACAGTGCTAGAGTTTGTTATCCCCATTTGGACTCTCTGGATGCTCCATGCGGGCAGGGTTGGATCTGGACACGTGTCAGCACAGATGCCTGTTGTTCCATAACCCTTTCATGACTAAGCCCATTTCTGACATTTGGTGTTTACAAGTTAAAATGCAGATTTTTTGCTAGAAAATTACTTAGAAACCCCAAACATTATATATATTTTTTTAGCAGAGAATCTAGAGAATAAAATGGCGATTGTTGCAATATTTTATATCACACAGTATTTGTGCAGCGGTGTTTTAAACGCAACTTTTTTGGAAAAATTAATTTTCATGAATTTTAAAAAAATTTAAAAGCAAAGTTAGTCCAATTTTTTGGTATAATGTGAAAGATGATGTTACGCCGAGTAAATAGATACCAAACATGTCATGCTTTATAATTGCCCGCACTCGTGGAATGGCGACAAACTACGGTACCTTAAAATCTCCATAGGCGACGCTTTAATTTTTTTTTACGGCTACTAGGTTAGAGGTACAGAGGAGGTCTACGGCTATAATTATTGCTCTCGCTCTGATGATCGCGGCGATACCTCACATGTGTGATTTGAACACCGTTTTCATATGCGGGCGCGACTTCCGTATGCGTTTTCTTTGCCGCGCGAGCTCGCGGGGACAGGGGCGCTTTAAAAATTTTTTTTTTTTCTTATGTATTTTATTTATTTTTATAATTAAAAATAGTGTTTTTTAAAAAAAAAAAATTTTGATCACTTTTATTGCTGTCACAAGGAATGTAAACATCCCTTGTGACAGTAATAAGTGGTGACAGGTACTCTTTATGGAGAGATCGGAAGTCTAAAAGACCCCCAATCCCTCCTTTGCACTTCAAAGTATTCAGATCGCCGAAAACGGCGATTCCGAATACTGTGTACTTTTTTAAATTCGGCGCCATTGGCAGCTGAGTAACCCGGACGTGACGTCATGACGTCGCTTCCGTGGTTACAGTGCAGAGAAAAAATCAAAGCCGTTCGCGGCTTTGATTCACTCTCTGTGTAGCCGTCCGAGGTGGCGGATCGTGGATCGGGTCTCCCGGTGGGACGGGAGGCCCGGTAAGAGCGGCGGAGGCGGCGGGTGGGGGATGTCCCCTCCCGCTCCTCCGGTATAACAACCGAGCGGCTTTTAGCCGCATCGGTGGTTATACCAGGAAAGCCGATCGCCCGCTCTAAACAACGGTACCGGGATGAAGCCTGCGGCTGCAGGCATCATCCCGGTATAACCCCTGAAAGCCGACGACGCATATATGCGTCCGTTCGGCGTGAAAGGGATAAGGTGCTCCCAGTTTATTTGTTCTACTACTGGGGCACACTTATTGTTTAGAGGGCTCCCATGAATCTAGAGGTATTATTAGTTCATGTTATTTTAGAAATGTATCTTTGATAAAGTCCGTGAAAATTACCATCTCCTTTTCTTACAAAAATGTGCAAAATATGTATTTACAAATTATTTTTACTTTCTTTTAGATAAAATAAAGTCGCTACTCGTCCCTGAAGAAGCCTCAGTCAGGCAAAACATGTAGGACTGTCAGTTGGTGACTTACAAGGAAAGAGTGCACTGTGTTGTATTCTCTTTCCCTTTTTTAATGCTATGTAATTTATAAATAAATTCTAATATTTTTATACAATTTATCTAAATTTCTTTGTTCATAATTCAAAGCAACATTACCAAGCACCGTTAAAGTCCCACGCATCTCCCCGTACTCAGGGTTTCCATACAATTTTCCCTATAGGGATGTAGGTGCTATATACTAACCTTTTTTCCAGTGTTGACTCTATAATTTCTTCTTATTATTATGGGGAAGTCATTCCCTTGTTGATTTGGATGTATGCTTTTGGGTCGTTGTCATGCTGAAAGACGAAGTTCCTTTTCATGTTCAGCTTTCTAGCAGAAACCTGAAGGTTTTGTGCCAATATTGACTGTTATTTGGAACTGTTCATAATTCCCTCTACCTTGAGTAAGACCCCTGTTCCATCTAAAGAAAAACAGCCCCAAAGCATGATGCTGCCATCACCATGCTTCACTGTAGGTACAGTGTTCTTTTGGTGATGTGCAGTGTTGTTTTTGCACCAAACATATCTTTTGGAATTATAGCCACAAAGTTCAACCTTGGTTTTATCAGACCAGAACACATTTTCCCACATGCTTTTGGGAGACTTCAGATGGGTTTTTACAAAATTTAGCCGGGCTTGGATGTTTTTCTTTGTAAGAAACGGCTTCCGTCTTGTCACATGTAGCACACAGCCAGTACTTGCCAGATATTCCTGCAGCTCCTTTAATGTTGCTGTAGGCCTCTTGGCAGCCTCCCTGACCAATTTTCTTCTCATTTCATCAATTTTGAAGGGACGTCCAGTTCTTGGTAATGTCACTGTTGTGCCATATTTTCTCCACTTGATGACTGTCTTCACTGTGTTCTGTGGTATATCTAATGCCTTGGAAATTCTTTTGTACTTTTCTACTGACTGATACCTTTTAACAATGAGATCCCTCTGATGATTTGGAAGCTATCTGCGGACCATGGCTTTTGCTGTAGGATGAAACTAAGAAAATGTCAGGAAAGACCTACTAGAACAGCTAATTTGGGGTTAATCGGAGGCACTTTAAATGATGGCGGATGTGTACTGACTCCTATTTAACATGAGTTTGAAGGTGATTGCTTAATTCTGAACACCGCTACTTCCCCAGTTATAAGAGGGTGTGCACACTTATATCACCACATTATTTTCATTTTTTATTTTTACTTTCTCCCCCTAAAAGATTTCAGTTTGTTTTTCAATTGAGTTGTATCGTTTTATAGGTCGCATTAAAGGTAGAAAAAGTTCTGAAATGATTTATCTTTGTCTAATTTTTTTACATCACAGAAACCTGACATTTTAACAGAGTGTAGACTTTATATATCCACTGTACAGGTCCTTCTCAAAAAATTAGCATATTGTGATAAAGTTCATTATTTTCTGTAATGTACTGATAAACATTAGACTTTCATATATTTTAGATTCATTACACACAACTGAAGTAGTTCAAGCCTTTTCTTGTTTTAATATTGATGATTTTGGCATACAGCTCATGAAAACCCAAAAATCCTATCTCAAAAAATTAGCATATTTCATCCGACCAATAAAAGAAAAGTGTTTTTAATACAAAAAAAGTCAACCTTCAAATAATTATGTTCAGTTATGCACTCAATACTTGGTTGGGAATCCTTTTGCAGAAATGACTGCTTCAATGCGGCGTGGCATGGAGGCAACCAGCCTGTGGCACTGCTGAGGTGTTATGGAGGCCCAGGATGCTTCGATAGCGGCCTTAAGCTCATCCAGAGTGTTGGGTCTTGCGTCTCTCAACTTTCTCTTCCCAATATCCCACAGATTCTCTATGGGGTTCAGGTCAGGAGAGTTGGCAGGCCAATTGAGCACAGTAATACCATGGTCAGTAAACCATTTACCAGTGGTTTTGGCACTGTGAGCAGGTGCCAGGTCATGCTGAAAAATGAAATCTTCATCTCCATAAAGCTTTTCAGCAGATGGAAGCATGAAGTGCTCCAAAATCTCCTGATAGCTAGCTGCATTGACCCTGCCCTTGATAAAACACAGTGGACCAACACCAGCAGCTGACATGGCACCCCAGACCATCACTGACTGTGGGTACTTGACACTGGACTTCAGGCATTTTGGCATTTCCCTCTCCCCAGTCTTCCTCCAGACTCTGGCACCTTGATTTCCGAATGTACTTTGGACCACTGAGCAACAGTCCAGTGCTGCTTCTCTGTAGCCCAGGTCAGGCGCTTCTGCCGCTGTTTCTGGTTCAAAAGTGGCTTGACCTGGGGAATGCGGCACCTGTAGCCCATTTCCTGCACACGCCTGTTCACGGTGGCTCTGGATGTTAATACTCCAGACTCAGTCCACTGCTTCCGCAGGTCCTCCAAGGTCTGGAATCGGTCCTTCTCCACAATCTTCTTCAGGGTCTGGTCACTTCTTCTCGTTGTGCAGCATTTTCTGCCACACTTTTTCCTTCCCACAGACTTCCCACTGAGGTGCCTTGATACAGCACTCTGGGAACAGCCTATTCATTCAGAAATTTCTTTCTGTGTCTTACCCTCTTGCTTGAGGGTGTCAATGATGGCCTTCTGGACAGCAGTCAGGTCGGCAGTCTTACCCATGATTGCGGTTTTGAGTAATGAACCAGGCTGGGAGTTTTTAAAAGCCTCAGGAATCTTTTGCAGGTGTTTAGAGTTAATTAGTTGATTCAGATGATTAGGTTAATAGCTCGTTTAGAGAACCTTTTCATGATATGCTAATTTTTTGAGATAGGATTTTTGGGTTTTCATGAGCTGTATGCCAAAATCATCAATATTAAAACAAGAAAAGGCTTGAACTACTTCAGTTGTGTGTAATGAATCTAAAATATATGAAAGTCTAATGTTTATCAGTACATTACAGAAAATAATGAACTTTATCACAATATGCAAATTTTTTGAGAAGGACCTGTATAAGGAAATAAAAATAAAAAAATACCATTATAAATATAAAAAATACAAGGTAGAAAAAAAATTGAAAGGAAAAAAAAAAGTATATATTTATTCTTGGAAATGGTCCCAAAAATGTGTCAGAAGTGTCTGATCTGTCCGCCTTGTCGCAGTCCCGATAAAAATCGCAGATCACCGTCATTACTAGTAAAAAAAATAAAAAATGCCAAAAATCTTTCCCATAGTTTGTAGACGTTATAACTTTTGTGTGAACCAATCAATATACGCTTATTGCGATTTTTTTTTTTTATTACCAAAAATATGTAGAAGAATACCGGCCTGAACTGAAGAAAAAATGTGCTTTTTTAAATTTTCCGTTATAGAGATCCAACCTATCTGGTAAGTGGCCACTTTGCACTTTTAGTATCCTGTGTTTGCAGCTTGGAAACAAAGGAGGAAGATTTGTATCTTTGCTTCCTGGATCACCACCAAGATTTAGGAGCTGTTTTTAATTGGACTTTTCCTTTGCATCTTAATTGGACTTTGTTGTTCCCTATGGACTTTTTTTCTTTATAATCCACTTATTTCAGAATATTTTAAAAAATATTCTTGTTTTATTTTAAAGCATAAAACTGTTTTTTTTTTCCCCTCAAAAAAAAAACGCGTTTGAAAAATTGCTTCGCAAATACCGTGTGAGATAAAAAGTTGCAAAGACCGCCATTGTATTCTCTAGGGTCTCTCCTAAAAAAAAAAAAAGTGCAGTAGAAAAAGCCCATGAATTATACACCTATTAGACCCACAAAACCAGACACTAATAAAAGTACAGAGAGAGAGATACCACGTAATGTAATAAAGAAGATTACCTAGTTAGTGCCATTGTGTGCTGAGAGAAAGTCATAAGTGTCCACAGAGCTTGCTGCCATCATCAAAAATGAAAAAGGATTGCGAGACACCATAGAAGGGAGCTTGCTTCCATCAATAATAAAAAAGGAATGAGAGACACCATAGAAGCGAACACGGCTATATTATACCCATCCGCATATTACCCCACCAATTCAACATCGTGTGGGGGAGGTGGGATGAAAATACCCATCCCAAAATCTCTACTGAAACATTGTGCGAAAACGCTGGCGGCATGGCCGATTAAACGACCGTGCATGCGCTGCTCTCAATGACAAAGGAATGTAGTGACATAGTAATGATACTTGGCGCATGTGCAACAGCCCAAACTGCAATGGGACATTGTGGGGAAACGCTTGCAGCATTGCCAAACGAACAACCGTGCATGCGTCGGGCGCAACAATGAAGGAACGCAGTGAAAAAGGATTAAGAAACACCATAGAAGGGAGCTTGCTGCCATTAATAGCAAAAAAGGAATGAGAGACACCATAGAAGGGAATACCGCTATATATATACCTGTTCACAGGTATCCCCACCCATTCAACATCATGTGGAGGAGGCCGGATGAAAACCCCCACCCTAAACTCTCCGCTAAAACATTGCAGGGGAAAGCTGGCGGCATGGCCGATTACACGACTGTGAATGCGCTGCGTTCAATGATGAAGGAATGTAGTGGCTTAGTAATGATACTTGGCGCATGCGCAACAGCCCAAACTGCAATGGGACATGGACAAGGGCAGAATTGGCCCTTAGTCCTCTTTTCTTTTTTCTTTTCTTTTTACATAAGTTGATTTTATTATTCCACCTGAATCAGGGCAATGTATTTTCCATATTTTTTTCCTAATCCTATGCATCCTAAAGGATTCTTCACTTTTTGGATGTTGTTTGATCTGTTCAAATTTATCTGAAGTCTATAGCTTTGTTTTGATTGGTTCTCTGTTTGTTCTACTTAAAGGTTCTTGCAAGGGTCATGCTGCTGCTCAATCCACTATTTGTAGGGGGATTCATCATCTCGTTTCTCAAGGACATTGCTTCCTGGGTGATCCAGCATCAAGCTTCTGTTCAAGTTTGTAAGACTGCTGCTCTTCATCTCTCTTCACACGTTTACTATCTTTTACCAGGTGCACCTGGTAAAAAAAAAACACTAGTGGATGGTCAAACCTCCGCAGATGCAAGTTTTGAGTTGGAGATCTTGCAGGCTGCTTTGCAGTGTTTTTTCCCCCCTTGTTCTTTTTGGGTTGTTGGCTTTGTTTCTGTGTTGTCCAACTCTTATAATCATCAATACAAAGGTGCCTTGTGCCTTATAATGTAATTAGCATTTTTGGTTTACCAGTAAAATCCTGAATCCCAAAAAATCATGAATACGAAGGTGCCCTGTGTCCTATAATGTAATTAGCATTTTTGGTTAACCTGTAAAATCCTTACTACAACACTGATGCTTAGCTAAGCTGAGAAGGGTTCTGCCTGATGCAGGGAAAACTGCTTTATATTTGGCCAGTATTCACCCACCTAAAGGTGATTATGAAGGAGTCCTGTGATGTACTCCAAGAAAGGTGACATGATGAGTGTAGCCAAGTAACCATGGGCCAAAAAAACCTAAGGTACATAAACTTGCTGAATCCTTGAATTTGGATTGTGTTGGTTATTCTTAAGGAACTACTGGACTTGTTATGGTGAGGAGGGCTTAAAGGAACAAAAATTCCCCTCCAATTAAAGCAGGGTCTAAGGTTAAAAGGTCCTCCAAGATTAAAATTCATATTGCACATAGCAGCCCTGAACCTCCTACTCTGGCTCCTCCTCTTCTCTGTGTGCCACCATAGGAAGCTGCTTCCTATGGTGGAATGCGTGCGGGCCCCTGCCAAACCAGGCTGTGTGTGCTCTCTGCTCACTGGATTTGACTAACAGCAGCACAAGCCAATGGCTTCCGCTGCTCTTAGCCAAGTCAGACTGTGGGAGAGGGGAGAGAAGACGAGTGTAGACGAGCACAGCGTTGGATCGATACAGGACTTCGGTAACTATTTGGGTATGAGGAAGCTGAGAACTAGTTTATAACCACTTTAATTAGTGAGAAACACAGTAGAGCCTTTTTTTTAAAGAAAGGGAAATATTCGCAAGTCTCACTCCTCCCACAATTCCAAAAAAGTAAGGATTATTTTATTCTTTCATTTAGAATAGTGGGTAGAGCCATGCAAGTTATTTCTTTATGCCTGCAGTGCCTTGAAAAAGTATTCATACCTTTTGAAATGTTCCACATTTTGTCATGTTACAACCAAAAACATGTATTTTATTGGGATTTTATGTGATAGACCAACACAAAGTGGCACATAATTGTGAAGTGGAAGGAAAATGATAAATGGTTTTCCCATTTTTTTTTACAAATAAATATGTGAAAAGTGTGATGTGCATTTGTATGTAGCCCCCCTGAGTCAATACTTTGTAGAACCACCTTTCGCTGCAATTACACCTGCAAGTCTTTTTTGGTTTGTCCCTACCAGCTTTGCAAATCAAGAGAGTGACATTTTTGCCCATTCTCCTTTGGAAAATAGCTCAAGCTCTGCCAGATTGGATGGAGAGCGTCTGTGAACAGTAATTTTCAAGTCTTGCCATAAATTCTCAATTGGATTTAGGTCTGGAATCTGATTGGGCCAATCTAACACATGAATATGCTTTGATCTAAACCAGTGGTTCTCAACCCTCTAGTGTCATGACCCCCTGGTTAAATTTCCCAAGTTTTGGGGACCCCAACAGTAAAATTATTTTTGTAGCGTGGGTTGTCGGCACCCAAGGCAAGACAAGTAATTTGTGCCCCTAACCCACGGACATTTAGCGCTCTCCGAGTCCCTTTCACTCGTACAGTATCAAAAAACCCCTTATGATACATTTTTGGATGTACCACTCTTTCTCTTTCTTTACCTTTTTATCTCTCTCTATCTCAATTTCTTTTTTTTTCCACCAACCCTCTAGCCATCTTTCTTGTGCTTTCTCTTCTTATTCTTTCTCTCCATTTTCTTTGTTTCTCTCCCTCTTTTCCTCTCCCTTCCATGTATTTTCCATTTTTATTCCTGGGATGAGTGGCAGTGCTGGCGGGGAGTTCTGATCAGCCAACTTAGGTGCTCTTGATCAAGGTCATCTGCTGATCTGAGAACTGTAGTGGGGACTATTAATGGCAATTATAATCACAGGTAGTGTTATTCACTGTGTCCCTGGTTTCACTGTGTCTCTGACTTTGTGGTGTCTTGTAGCAGTGACACCTATGCCGAAATCAGGAGATAGGGTCTCCTCCAGCCCCTCCCACTTCACATTCCTCACCAGTCAGCTGACCTCTAGTCTCTGCCTCCCAGCCATGGCGTGAACTGAATGGGTGACTACGATGAGGCTGAGCGGGTGGCCGCAGGCTCCAGTGACAGCCCTGCTGGGTGGCCGCAAAAAAACAGGGAGAGCAGTGCAGGCATCAAGAACACCCCAGGATTTGGTGATTCCTGGCAAATCATCATTCGACCCCCGAGGGGCTCCCGACCCCCAGGTTGAGAACCGCTGATCTAAACCATTCCATTGTAGCTCTAGCTGTATGTTTAGGGTCATTGTCCTACTGGAAGGTGAACCTCCGCCCCAGTCTCAAGTCTTTTGCAGACTAGAACAGGTTTTCTTCTAAGATTGCCCTGTATTTGGCTCCATTCATCTTCCTATTAAGTATGTCATTTTTATATGTAATAAATTTCCTTTTTTACATAACATTGTTGTGGTTTATCAGTACCGAGATAGTCCATGATAATGCATTGACGGGAACAGTATAGGGTCAGCCTCAGCAACTGTCCCTATGTTCCCACCCTTTTCTGTTCCTCTATACTAATTCGGATGATGATATGATTCGGATAATGACTAGTTATCTCTTTATTATGTGAGGCTATACTCAAAAAACGTCTCCATCTTCCTATTAAAGGGGTTGTAAAGGTTCGTTTTTTATTTTCTAAATAGGTTCCTTTAAGCTAGTGCATTGTTGGTTCACTTACCTTTTTCCTTTGATTTACCTTCTAAATGTTTTTTTTCTTTGTCTGAATTTCTCACTTCCTGTTTCTCCTCACTAAACATCACGGCATCATCCGAGTGGTGTTGAGTCACCCAGAACAGCTTACTGAACAGCTTACTGAGGAGGAACAGGAAGTGAGAAATTCAGACAAAGAAAACAAAGAAAAAAAATTTTTTAGAAGGGAAATCTAAGGAAAAGGTAAGTGAACCAACAATGCACTAGCTTAAAGGAACCTATTTAGAAAATAAAAAATGAACCTTTACAACCCCTTTAACTCTGACCAGCTTCCCTGTTGACAAAAAGCATCCCCACCACATGATGCCACCACCATGTTTCACGGTGGGGATTGTGTGTTCAGGATGATGTGCAGTGTTAGTTTTCCGCCACACATAGCGTTTTACTTTTCGGCCAAGAAGTTCATTTTTGGTCTCATCTGACTATAGCACCTTCTTCCACATGTCTGCTGTGTCCCCCATATGGCTTCTCACAAACTGCAAACAGAACTTCTTATGGCTTTCTTTCAATAATGGCTTTCTTCTTGCCACTCTTCCATAAAGGCCAGATTTGTGGAGTGCATGGCTAAAAGTTGTCCTGTGGACAGCTTCTTCCACCTAAGCACCAGACACCTGACCTGTCTGGTGTGTTCCTCAGCCTTTGTGATGCTCTTTGTTCACTAAGGTTCTCTAACAAACCTCTGAGGGCTTCAGAGAAAAGCTGTATTTATACTATTTTTATATTACACACAGGTGGATTCTATTTACTAATAAGGTGATTTCTGAAGGCAATTGGTTCCACTTCACATTTATGTGCCACTTTGTGTTTGTCTATCACATGAAATCCCAATAAGATACATTTACGTTTTTGGTTGTAACATGGCAAAATGTGGAAAATTTAAAGAGGTATGAATACTTTTTCAAGGCACTGTATGTGGCCAAATGCATATGCAGAACTGCTGGTCTAGATATCAATCATTACCACTCAGTAAAGCCTGTCAGTAGCTTCTCATCAGTGCCCATCAGCGCTGCCTATCAGTTTTTTTTTTTTCAAAATTGACGCAAATTTATAGCGCAAAAATTAAAAACCGCAGAGGTGATTAAATACAACCAAAAGAAAGCTTTATTTGTGAGAAGAAAATAATGATAAAAATTTAGTTTGGGTACAGTGTTGCATGACCTCGCAATTGTCATTCAAAATGCGACAGCGATGAAAGATAAAAATTGTCTTGGGCAGGAAGGGGGGAAAGTGCCTGGTATTGAAGTAGTTAAGAAAGAAAAATAGGTTCCTATTAGTTTGCCTGTTCACTGATCAGAAGCTGCAGTCTAGGATTTTTATGAACTGACCCACATGTACAGTACAATGATATTGTTTATCTGGAATGTTAGAGTTTATCATACACTGAAATGTCAGGTTGCTAAATCATACCAGTGAGCCCTGATGGCTGACCTGGTAGTGGCCAACTACACAAAAAAGGGATTTCTCTTATCATCCATGGACTGACACGGTGTCTCTTTACACTTTACACATGGGTTATGTCCCTGCTTGCAGGAGAAGACCTAGGCAGAATGTGAGATGTTATACATACATTCTAAAAGCCAGAGCTGAACAGCCCCACCCAGGGGGCGGTCCCTCCGGACATAACCCTCCCACTACAGTCAGCAGACTTCAGTTTTTTTCTGCCTAGCAGAAGGAGAAGACGTGGCTCTCTCAGGAGCCAGTCTCCTGACCTATTTTTATTCCTTTTCTGGAATTCTTTTTTATTTTATTTTTGAGAATTTTCTATCAACTGTCGGCTGGGCAACAGGTTGGGTACAAGATATCCTCGTAGTCTTCCCTGTCCGACCATCGAGCGTGCTGATCCTCGCCTTGTGTGCGTGAGACTCAGTTCACGACAGGCCCCATGACTCCAGGGCTGGCCGGGTTTGCTTTCATGCTCCCACGGTCCTCTCAAGACTGAACAGTTCCTGACTGACTGTATCTTTTGCGGTGGACCGGGCCGACAGCTACTCAGTACTGCACTGTGATAGTCCTGTCAGAAACACACCAGTGGGTCCCTCAGGGGACGGGTAAGTAGTCTCTCCTGCCTGCAGGTGAGTACAAAAAGCTGTGTGTTTCTCTGTGGGGGATTTTCCCTGTCTCCCCCTGTATTTCATTGTCACTCTCTGTCACCATTGCTGGCGCTGTGCTGTGTGGGGTGCCTGGGGGTCACACTGTTCTTGGAGGGGCTAATGCTGGTCTGCAGATATGCTTGGGGCCTTTTTTTGTGTGTTTTGGGGCCTGAGCGCCGAGTGGCGCTGTGTGTGTGCTGTTTTTTCACTTTTGCTGAGTCATGGCGGCCATCTTGCCGCGGATCGCCTCAGTGAAGTGCGGCGGCCATTTTCTTGTAGCCTGCGCGCTCTTCAGCACTAGTTTTGGCCTCTAGCGCTGCTGTAACAGCGTGAATCTCCTCACAATCTCCTCACAGCTCACCAGCGCTGACACAACGCGGTACAGACAGCGGAACTGAGCGGTCCCTGGTCCGGTTTGGTGAGTCCCCTGGCCGCCCCCTCCTCAGTCAGCACAGCCTGTGGGTGGACTTTTTATCTGAGGAGTCTCAGAGGGGGGCAATATGGAGTCTCTGTCACCAGCCTCCCCTAAATGTCAGTGGACAACAGGCAGTGCTTCAGCACCTGCGGTCCCTAGGGACCAGTTGTGGGCAGTCCTGGAATCATTTCTGACCAGGATGGGAGCTGTGTGCAAGCGCAAGGGAGCAAAAAAGCGCCCTCTCCCCACTTTACTTCATGAGGGCAGTGCGCTGATTCAGATATGGGCCTAGCCACTACCGCTCAGGACCCTAGTTCTGAATGTATTGGATGGTTTTGAACAGGACATTCCTTATGAGGAAAACTCCAGTTCTGAGTCAGTAAATGACAGGGCGCTTGTTAGTGTACTCATGACTGCGGTGAGGGACACTCTCAAGCTAAAATGCTGCGGATGCAGAACCTCAGGCGGATACACTCTCCTTTGGTTCTTTTAAGGCCAGGCCTTCTAAAGAGGTTTTTCCATATGTACTTTCTTTGACCAGCTCATTGATAAGGTCTGGGAAAAGCCGCAGAAGAATTTTTTTATGGTCCCGCGGCGTTTATCTATCAGATACCCCTTGAAGATGCCCTACTTAAAAAGTGGGCTTCTCCCCCAGTGTCGACCCTCCAGTCGCCCGGTTGAACAAGGCCATCACTCTCCCGATGGAGGGGACTCCTGCATTTGAGGACCCCACTGACAGGAGGTCAGAAGTGGTGAGCAGAGCCATGTTTGCCTTGTTGGGATCCGCCGTACGGCCTGTGGTAGCGGCGACCCTTGTGTCTTAAACACTTACAGGTTGGGCAAAAATGTTGCACCTAGCTGTACAGGAGCATAATCTTCCTCCAAACACAGTTGCTCTGGCCCACCAACTGGTTCAGGGCCTGGTTTATGTGTGCGACGCCACGTTGGACGCGGCCCCTTTAATATCCAGGGCCTCTGTCTCGGCGGTGGTATTGCGTCGTCTTATCTGGTTGAAGTGCTGGTCTGCTGACCTAGCCTTAGGAAGCTCCTGATGGATCTACCATTTAAAGGTGGTAGACCTTTCGGTGCTGCTCTGGATGACATCGTCATGGATGTCATGGGAGGTAAAAGCACTCTTCTTCCTTAGACTAGCAAGAGTGAGGAGGCCTGCGCAAACGGGGGCCTTCCTTTCCAGCAAAACGGGGTTTTTTCGTCAGTCAGAGTCCACGGGTAGGTCCTCTCAGACTGACGGCAGTGCGGCTGGTGGGCACAAGTGCCCCTGGGTGCATAAGCCGAACAAGCGGCTCCCAAGCCCGCCTCCGCATGAAGTCTTGCCTCCGCCCGACTCTGGGGTGGGGGGACGACTTCGCAGGTCACGAATCGGTGGTCCTCCCAAATCTCCGACTGGTGGGTGTGCGAGGTGGTCACCTCAGGATACAGGATAGTATTCCGATCCTGGCCCCCAGACAGATTCTTTCCCTCGAATCTTCCTCTCCTTCCTACCTGTCGGGCAGCCCTCTTGGGGGCTGTACAGGATTTGATCAGGTCCGGAGTGATTGTGCCGGTTCCGTCACAGGAGAGTTTTCAGGGATTCTACTCGAATCTGTTTGTCGTCCCAAAAATAGGACGTGGTTCGACCTATCCTGGACCTCAAGGCCCTGAATGCCTCCGAGAAGGTGCAGAAATTCCGCATGGAATCCATTCGCACGGTGATCGCTACACTCCACCAAAGGGATTTTCTTCTGGCGTCCTTGGACTTCAAGGACGCCTACTTGCATGTTCCGATCTGCGCAAGTCACCAGAAGTTTCTGCGCTTGCGATCAGCAAAGTCCATTATCGATTGTGGCTCTTCCTTTCGGCCTAGCCTCAGCACCAAGGGTGTTCACCAAGGTGCTTGCTCCGGTTCTAGCCTTCTGTTACAGTGAGGTATTGCTGTCGTGGGCTATCTGGACGATCTTCTGCTAAGAGCAGAAAGTGGCTCAGACTTAGAGGAAAGGTGACTATCGTCAATTAGACCCTCAGGGACTTCGGGTGGTTCCTGAACATTCAGGAGTCAGTCCTGGTCCAGTGTCTGGAGTATCTAGTTCTGATTCTGGACTCCTTGGAGGCAAAGGTATCCTACCTCTGGAGAAGTTGCTGACACTTCAGTCTGCGGTGCGGGTGCTGACATCCCGAAAATGGTTGTCAATCCGTTTTTTTGCATGAGAGTCCCGGGACTCGTGGTGGCCTCCTTCGCGGCCGTTCCGTATGCCCAATCACACACCAGGGCATTGCAGAAGGAGATCTTGTCCACCTGGGACAAATCCCCGTTGTCCTTGGATCTTCAGATCCAGGTGATTCACCTGGTCAGGGTGCCCCTGACATGGTGGTTGAGATCCTCGGCTCTTCGGTCCGGAAAGTCGTTCCCCTCCCATCCAATGGACGGTACTCACGACGGACACCAGCCTGACGGGCTGGGGTGGAGTCTGGGGAGTCCTGTCGGCTCAAGGCCTTGGACTCCGGACGAGCCCGTTTACCAATCACTGTTCTGGAAATACGGGCCATCGGACTGTGTCTCTCCTCAGGTCGGAGAGAGTACGGGGTCGCTCCATCAGGAGCCAGTCGGACAACGCCACGGCGGTGGCGTATGTAAACCATCAAGGGGGGACTCGGAGCTCAGCTGCGGCTTCCGAGGTAGTCCGTATCCTGAAGTGGGCCGGAAGAAACGTGTCGGCTCTGTAGGCCATGTACATTCTGGGCATAGACAATGGGCAGGCGGACTATCTGATTCGCCAATCGCCGGACAAAGAAGAGTGGTCCTTGCATATTTCAACTCCTTTGCCGACGGTGGGGCACGCCGGATGTGGACCTGATGGCCTCTCGACTCAATCGCAAGGGTCGAGGTTGTGGCCAGATCCAGGGATCCTTGGGCGATGCCTCGGATGCGTTGGTGGCCCCATAGGGTCCTTATCGCCTGATATAAACTCTGGTGATCCTAATTGTTCCGGATTGGCCTCAGCATCACTGGTACGCTGATCTGGTACGTCTCGTCGCGGACGTTCCCTGGCGGTTGCCGATGAGGGAGGACCTTCAGTCTCAAGGTCCTATGTTTCATCCGGCTTACAGTCTCTGGCTTTAACGGCAGGGCTGTTGAAAGCCAGGTGTTGAGGGACCGAGGTCTCTCAGACTCGGTCATTTTGACCATGTTAAGGACACGGAAGTCTTCCTCCAAGCAGATCTATCACCGTGCCTGGAAAGCTTATATCGCCATATGCGAAGCGCTGGACTGGCGTCCTCGGACGTATTCCATCCCCAGAATCCTGCGTCCTCTGCAGTGTGGAGTGACCCAAAAGCTTGCTTTGAGTACCATCAAGGATCAGATTTCGGCCTTGACTGTCTTCTTTCAGCGACCTCTAGCGGGTCATTTCTTGGTTAGCACCTTGTGTTGGGGGTTCGCCATGTGCTCCCTCCTGTCAAGCCTCCTCTCCCACCGTGGGATCTGAAGTTGGTGCTCTCGGTCCTCCAGGAACCTCCTTTTGGGAATATCCGGGATATTCCCCTCTTGCCTTGTCTCAGAAGGTGGCCTTTTAGTGGCAATCACTTCTGTTTGACGGGTGTCTGAGTTGGCGGCTTTGTCCTTCAAGTCGCCATATTTAGTCATCCATAAGGATAAGGCGGTGTTGCATCCGTGACCTTCCTTTTTGCCAAAGGTGGTGTCGACCTTTCACCTACATGAGGACATTGTCCTCCCTTCCTTGTGTCCTCACCCATCGCATCCCAGAGAGTTTGCACTGCACATATTGGATGTGGTACAAGCCTTACGGGTGTACCTGTCTGCTACTGCTTCTATTCGAAAGTCCGACTCACTGTTTGTGACTGTCTCTGGTCCATAACAGGGCCAAGCGGTTTCGTCTGCCATCATTTCTAGGGGAATCAGACAAACCGTCATTCAAGCCTATGCTCTCAAAGGGCGGGCGCCTCCCTTTCCGGTTACGGCGCATTCCACCAGGGCAATTGGTGCTTCCTGGGTTTTCCGACATCAAGCGTCGGTTGCACAAGTGTGCAAGGCGGCGACCTGGTCGTCTGTTCATGCCTTTTAAGTTTTATAAGGTTAATGTGGCTGCATCTCCGGATGCTTCCTTCGGCCGCAGGGTGCTGCAGGCCGATGTTTAAAGTTGCGACTCCTCCGTTGAGGAGCTCTGCCTTCTTGGAGTGAAGTTTTTGGTTTTTCCGTTTATACTGCTCCCATCCCTCTTGACACTGCTTTGGGACATCCCACGTGTAAAGTGTAAAGAGACACCGTGTCAGTCCATGGATGATAAGAGAAAATAGGATTTTTTGTACTCACCGTAAAATCCTTTTCTCTGACATCCATGGACTGACACGGCACCCACCCTTCCTTTTTAAGTTTGTACTGCTTTGTTACGAACTGAAGTCTGCTGACTGTAGTGGGAGGGTTATGTCCGGAGGGACCGCCCCCTGGGTGGGGCTGTTCAGCTCTGGCTTTTAGAATGTATGTATAACATCTCACATTCTGCCTAGGTCTTCTCCTGCAAGCAGGGACATAACCCACGTGTAAAGTGTAAAGAGACACCGTGTCAGTCCATGGATGTCAGAGAAAAGGATTTTACGGTGAGTACAAAAATCCTATTTTTTATAACAGCTTACCTGTAAAATCCTTTTCTTGGAGTACATCACGGGACACAGAGCGACTTAGTCATTACTAATGGGTTATATAGATTACCTTCAGGTTCTGGCACTGGCCACTTCCAAACCGGAAGTACCCTCCCCTATATAAGCCCCTCCCATCCGGGAGCACCTCAGTTTTGTAGCAAAGCAATAAGTGTCCCAAAAAGAGGGGTGGGAGCTCTGTGTCCCGTGATGTACTCCAAGAAAAGGATTTTACAGGTAAGCTGTTATAAAAATCCCTTTTTCTTTTTCGTACATCACGGGACACAGAGCGACTTAGTCATTACTAATGGGACGTCCCAAAGCAATGCCAAATGAGGGGAGGGATACATAAGCTGGGCGCCATCAGGCATGAGGATCTTTTGCGGCCTGCAACACACTGCGCCCAAAGGCGACATCCTCCTGACCTCTAACGTCTACCTGGTAGAACCTAGTAAACGTGTGTACCGAAGACCATGTTGCGGCCTTACATACTTGAGCCAGGGAGGCCTGGTGATGCACTGCCCATGAAGTTCCAACTCCTCTTGTGGAGTGCGCCCTAACTTTGAACGGAGGCGGTCTCTTTCTCAAGCCATAGGCTTGTATTATGACCTGTCGAATCCACTTGGCTAAAGTAGATTTTGATGCTGCCTGACCCTTTCTGGGGCCTTCCCGCAGAATAAACAAAGTATCCGTTCTGCGAATCTGAGCAGTGGCTTTAAGATAAGCTTTAACTGCTCTTACTACATCCAAAGAATGCAATAACTTTTCCTCTACCGAGCTAGGTTTGGGGAAAAAAGAAGGAAGAACCACATCTTGGTTCAAATGAAACCTCGATACCACCTTAGGAAGAAAGGCTGGATGAGGACGTAATACTATTCTGTCCTTATGGACAACCAGATATAGCTCCTTACAGGACAAGGCGGCTAATTCCGATACTCTGTTAGCCGAACAAATGGCTACTAAGAAAATCAATTTCCTGGTGAGAAGAACCAAGGAAATGTGTTCCAATGGTTCAAACGGTTGTTTTTGTAGAAGCGACAGAACCAGGTTTAAGTCCCATGGACATATGGGAATACTAACTGGAGGGCTAATACGCATCACTCCTTGTATGAAAGCTTTGACTAGTGAATGCGAAGCCAAGGGCCTTTGAAAAAATATTGACAAGGCCGAAATCTGACCCTTGATAGTACTCAAGGCCAGCTTCCTATCTACAGCCCACTGTAGGAAGTCCAAAATCCTACCTATCACGTACTTACGTGGATGCCATTTCTTGGCCTCACACCACGTAATGTACGCCTTCCAGATCCTATAATAGATCTGCCTGGATACCGGCTTCCTGGCATTGATCATGGTAGATACCACAGAATTAGAGAGCCCTCTCTTTTTCAGAATGTGGGCTTCAATAGCCAGGCCGTCAAACCTAGGGCTGGTAAGGAAGGGTAGTATATCGGTCCTTGCGACAGCAGGTCCGGACGATGTGGGAGGGTCCAAGGACTCCTCACTGACATTTTTACAATCTCCGCGTACCATGCCCTTCGGGGCCACGCTGGAGCCACCAGAATCACTGGTTTCTTTTCTACCCTGATTCTGCGGAGTAATCGCGGTAACAATTGTGGCGGTGGGAATGCATATATCAGCTTGAACTGATCCCAAGGGAACACTAGGGCATCCGAGCCGCAAGCTAGGGGATCCCTTGTGCGAGACACAAATCTGTCCACCTTTGCGTTGAATCTGGATGCTAGCAGATCTACATCCGGTGTTCCCCACCGCTGGCATATTGCCTGGAAAACCTCGGGGTGAAGAGACCATTCCCCCGGGCATAATTGTTGGCGACTTAGAAAGTCCGCTCTCCAATTTTCCACTCCTGGGATGAAAAACGCGGATATGGCTGGGACATATCTTTCTGCCCACTCCAGGATGCAATTTGCTTCCCTCCGGGCTGCACGACTCCTGGTGCCACCCTGGTGATTGATATATGCCACTGCTGTGGCATTGTCTGATTGAATTCTGACAGGGGACCCTTGGAGTTTGGATGTCCATGCTACTAGGGCATACCGGGCTGCTCGTATCTCTAAGAGATTGATGGGCAGGGCCTTTTCTGCTTCTGACCACTTGCCCTGGAGAGACCATTGCTCCAGTACTGCCCCCCAGCCTATGAGGCTGGCATCTGTAGTGACCACCTTCCAAGAAACCGGATTGAAGGGTTTCCCTCTTTCCAGATTCTGGGGCACCAACCACCAATGGAGGCTCTTGCGAACGGAAGGGGACAGGGACATTGGTAAGTCTAAAGCCTGAACTTTTTTGTTCCAGGCTGACAGTATGGCCCTTTGCAAATTCCTTGAATGGAATTGACCGTAGGGTACCGCTTCGAATGAAGCCACCATTTTTCCCAGCAGCCTCATGCACAGGCGTATGGATGGTTTTCTTTTTGTACCCACTAAGTGGGTCAAATCTTTTAAAGACGACACCTTCTCTGGAGGTAAGAAAATCTTTCTCTGATTTGAATCCAGCCTTAGCCCTAAGTATTCCAGACTTTTGACTGGTCTTAGAGCTGACTTGTCCCGGTTGATAATCCAACCGTGATATTCCAGATACTTGATTGTCTTGTGAATAGCTACTTCCAGCTTTTCCACTGAGTGGTCTATTAGTAGCAGGTCGTCTAGATATGCCATTATCGTTACACCTTGTGTTCTTAGATTGGCCAATAGTGGGGCCAGAATTTTTGTGAACACTCGTGGTGCTGTGGCCAGACCGAAAGGCAAGGCTCTGAACTGAAAATGGCGCCCTTCTACTGCAAAGCGTAGAAATTTCTGGTGGGCCGGAAAGATGGGAATATGCAGATAAGCATCCCTTATGTCGATCGAGGCTAACCATTCCTGCCCTTGTAGGGCGGTGGCCACCGATCGGATCGACTCCATCCGAAAAGTCCTGATATTTAGGAACTTGTTTAGCCCTTTTAGATTTAATATGGGCCTCACGTCCCCATTCGGTTTGGGGACTGTGAAAAGGTTCGAGTAAAACCCGAATCCGCTTTCTTCCAGGGGAACCTTCATGATTACACCTTGGAGCAATAGTTGTTCTAGTGCCAGAAGGAGGGATCCTCTCTTCTGGGGATCTCTTGGCACGTTTGACCTTATAAATTGGGCAGGAGGAGTGCCTTTTAACTCCAGCTTGTATCCCAGACTTACTGCGGAGAGCACCCATCTGTCTCTGATGGTGTCCCGCCAGGTCTCTGTGAACAACTGAAGCCTTCCCCCCACCCGATTGAGTGGGGGCAACGCTTCATGACTTGGGGGGAGGTTTTGTACCTCTCTTAATCCAGGGCTTCTTGTTACCCTGTGATTGTCCCTGATTTCTGCCCCCTGAATTTGACCGCGGAGGCCGTCGGAACTGCTTCACAGCCGATGTGCCCGGGACTGGAGAAGTAGGCCTCTTAAAAGAAGGACTTCTACTCTTGTTCTTAACCGGTAAGAGTGAACTTTTACCGGCAGAAATTTTCTGGATATATTTGTCCAGATCTTCTCCAAATAAGCGTTCTCCATGAAATGGGAAGCTAACCAGCAGTTTCTTACAGGGAGCTTCAGCAGACCAGTTTTTGAGCCACAGAAGCCTACGCATATGTACTATAGACAGCGTAAAGCGGGAGGCCTGTTGGATTGTATCCTTTATGGCGTCCACCGCAAAACACAAGGCTCTAGGCAGGTCAGCTAGGGCAAGAGCCTGCTGATCTGGTAAGTCCCTTAAGACTTGTTTCAACTGATCTTTCACTGCTTGGCAGACTCCAATCGCTGCTACCGCAGGTTGTGTCACCATGCTTGCTGTAGAGAAAGCAGATTTTAGTAAAGACTCCAATTTTTTATCTATTGGGTCTTTGAACATTGGAACATTATCTACTGGACATGTCAGTGATTTGTTCACAGAAGAGATGGCTGCGTCCACTGTAGGGACCCTCCATTTTTTTATGAACTTATCCTCCATGGGATAGATCACCGGAAATCTTTTGGGGGGAGCAAATATTTTATCAGGATGCTCCCAATCCTGGTAAATAAGCCCTTCTAATAAAGGGTGGATTGGGAAGGAACAGACAGCCTGGGGAGCTTTTAGCGACCCCAGCGAGGAAACCGTAGTGGATGGTGGTTCCGCCAGAGGCATTTTAAATGCTGATCGGACCATGTTAGTCAGAGACTGAACCCATAATCTTTCAGCCTGAGATGCTGAGAAAGGTTCTTCCACTGTTGATTCCTCCATAACTGAATCAACCTCATCCTGATCCCCTTCAGGTAGGTCGATCCCTGTGTGGGGCTGTTCCTCCACTAACAGGCACTCTGAAGGAGGAGACGGAGATCGGACGCGCTTTCCCTGTGACAGGGAAGCAGCGATCAATGCTGTTAATCTCTCTTCCAATCCTCCCAGAGTTGAGGATAAAACCTCCTCTGTTATATATACAGGAGCAGGTGGACTGGGAACAGCCGCAGCACCAGGCACTCCTGCGGGGTTTCTACGGCTACTGACCTCTGAATTCTCAGGGGAGATTGGTGCAGTACAAGCATGCCCAATATCCTCAGAGCCCGATGGAGACCCCTTTGGCTTCCTGGAAGACTTATTTCCGGAGCGTCTGGACGACATATCCTTTAAGCACAAAGCTGAGGTATTCCCGTCGTCATACACCAATTTTGCTGGTAATAGTCTAACACAGTTGCTGCTATATACCAGCTGGTGTCCACTAAAGTGCCTTTCTATGGGGATGCCTGCATCAACCGCCTCTGTGTGCCACTGTTTGTTGCTAGCTCTGTTTGCACCCAGCTGACACTTGTACTGTGTCTTTATACAAGCTGGGACGCCTGCACATGCGCAGAAGCGCCGCGGCGCGCATCGAGCGTCATCCACCCGCCCCGCCCCTTTTTTTTCATAGGAGGCGCGTGCACGCGCCCGCGCGCCCGTGCGCCATTGGCGCCCTTTTCGAAACCAAACAGGGACTAGGAGCCAGGGCCCTTTTTGCCGGAGGGCCTGTGCGGTGGATGAGCGCAGCAACAGGGCAGAGGAAGTGGATTCCCACAGAGAAACTTACCAACTGCCTGGATCTTTTGACTTGAGAAAAAACCAAAGATCCACATGACAAGAAAAATGGACCACAGCAGCCTCTAGTGGTTTAACACAGGTACCGCGGTCCTCTTTTTTTTTTTTTTTCTTGACTACTATTAAAATTTTACATTTTCAGTAGTTACAGGCATACACAGATATTAGCGGGAATACCGTTAGGTAACAGACAGAAAGACAAATTAGGCTTGGGGGTCCCCCAATAGAACCAAGTTCCTGGGGGCCCCCACTTACCTGATCCCCGCCGCAGGACTCTGTTTGGCCCACAGAAGCCCAAACTTCACCTATCACGGCAGGCATTGTAATTAAACCTTCAGGGACCGGGTTCCCAAGGATTCCACTCCCCTGGACCTGTATAGCACCCTGCACAGACAACATCTTGGTCGTGGGTATGACCAGAGCTCTGGATCCCAGGGTCCAGCCCTCCTAAGAGAGGCATTACAGGCAAAACCTTGCTCTTCTGCTGCAAGGCCCGGGTACCGACCGTTTAGCTATGAAGCTTTTTTGGTGGGATCCGGAACAGCTTACTAAGGCCCAAAAGAACCTGTACGCAAGCCCAGTGAAAACACATGTTACTCTTTGGCCAACACCTTAGACACTGGCAAAAAACTGAGGTGCTCCCGGATGGGAGGGGCTTATATAGGGGAGGGTACTTCCGGTTTGGAAGTGGCCAGTGCCAGCACCTGAAGGTAATCTATATAACCCATTAGTAATGACTAAGTCGCTCTGTGTCCCGTGATGTACGAAAAAGAAATGTCAACTGTTGCTTCCCGACATTTGCCAACCAAGTGCTTGACTGATAGACCTGATTCTTCTTTCTTTCTTTTTTTTTTAATGCCCAAACACAAATGGTCTTGAAGGTAATCTAGCACTACTTACTAGATTACTTTTGCATAGGTGTTTGCTTGTAATTTTGTTGGTAACTGTGTATGTTTTTACATGCTTAAAGGGGTTGTAAACCCTTGCCGTTTTTCACCTTAATGCATTCTATGCATTAAGGTGAAAACCCTTCTTTACTGCAGCAGCACCCCCTTATACTTACCCGAGCCCTGTGCGAGGGGAATGGGCACACCAGCGCCGGCCGGTGTCTCGTTTCCTGATTGGATAGATTGATAGCAGCGCAGCCATTGGCTCCCACTGCTTTCAATCAAATCCAATGATGCGGGCGCCGGGGAGCAGAGCCGAGTCCTGCTGTCTGTGTCAACAGACACAGCAGCAGGACACGGGAGTGCGCCCGCACAGGTGTCCCGTTGGGGAGCACTTCTCCAACAGGACACTCGAGAAGAGGAGAAGCCAGGAGCGCCACGGAGAGACCCCAGAAGAGGAGGATCGGGGCCACTCTGTGCATGACCAACTGCACAGCGGCGGTAAGTATGACATGTTTGTTTTCTTTTTGTTTGTTTTTTTAAACTGAGCCCTCGTACACACGGCCGAGATTCTCGTTGAAAAAAACATGTCGTTTTTTTCGACGAGATTCTTGGACAAGAAACTTGTCCCGGCCGAGTGTACACACGCTCGTTTCAAAGAACCCGCGGTTCTTTGAATGGAGCGTACGCGGTGACGTCATCGACTACGACGAGCATGCGCTCGTCACATTCGATGCCGTCGCCGCCATCTTGGAATACCCTACGTATGCCTAGGAAGCTACCGCGCATGCGTCGAATTCATTTCGAACATGCGCGGGCTTCCGGGAGGACAGGTAAGTGTACACACACTCACTTTTCTCGTCGAGAAACATGCCGAGGAGAATCTCGACGAGAAAATAGAGAGCAGGTTCTCTATTTTCTCGTCGAGGTTTCTTGTCGGTTTTCTCGACGAGAAACCCGATAGCCGCGTACACGACCGATTTACTCGGCAAGACCTCTCTGCCAGCAAGTTTCTTGCTGGTTCTTGCCGAGAAAATCGGCCGTGTGTACGAGGCCTGAGCCTTTACAATCACTTTAAGGTACATACTGTATTGTAATGTCATCTAAAAATCTGTTTGTGGATGAAAAGATGGGAATGATTATATAAGAATACATTTTAGTAGCACACAAAAATGAATCCCAGCAATGATTATTTGTGGTAAAGATGTAGCTAGGAGACCAAGGTTACAGGTCTATTTCCCACAAGCGCTTTGTTTGCTTCATTTCTTTTCAGTCCATTCTATGTTTGATTGTGTGAGATGCCACAAGGTCAGAGCTGGACATTATTTATAGCAATACAAACCGCTTCCACCAAGGCTGACAGCACAGTAAATGATGTGTCTGTGTCCTTCAATCATTTGCGTCTCTTAATACAAGACTTTTTTTTTTAAACTGTGGATGCAGTATGAGCACAGCTTTACCATAAATCACCCAGGTTAAAATATGATTGTGGTGGCATGTGGTTTGCAGTGTGTAAATCTTCATTTGACCATTTGTCTCTTGAAGGGATAATGGACCTAGACATCATAAAATTTTATTAGACACCAAAATACAGTCATTGAATAAATGCACTTTTAATGTTAATCGGGTAGGACTGCAGAACACCTGTTGTCACATAATTTCTGTATGTAATGATACAGTAGATAAGTTAGTGACAACATTTTTTCTGGAACATACTCCTGTCTTAAGGAAAATGGTCACTTTTTGGTCTGCCCTTCATTTTTAATGAGAAGTGTGATGTTTTTGCTTCTGCTTCCCTTCTTAACGAATTTCCATGCATGGGTGTCAGACAGGCATGTCTGATGTTCATAATCCTAGCAGGTCATTAATCAGGGTGGAATGGTGTATTGAATATAGATCTCTACGAAAACACCTTTTCGCTGTACTTGTTTAGACTACATAAAGGTACACTAGAAAAACAGCTAATGTTTAAGGAAAGCTAAGGGCGAGGAAGATTACATAAGGAAAATAGCACTGCACTTTTTTTACTTTTTTTTTTAAATATTTCTTTAATGACAAAAGAGGACCATAGCTTAAGATCTTGATGAATCTTGGACAGAAGTGGAGGAAAATTTGCTTGAAAATTTTCTGTAAGGAAAGACGTCAACTTAAAGCGGAGTTCCACCCAAAAGTTGAACTTCTGCTTCAACTTATGGACTCCTGACCCCCTGATGTGCCACATTTGGCATGTAATTTTATTCTGGGGGGGATCAGATACCTAGTTTTGACTGGAACCCAGCTCCCACTTCAGCATATGTTGCTGCGGCGCTGAGCGGAAATTATCCTCTCCCCCTCCCTCCCTGCAATCTTCTGGGACACGTCACAGGTCCCAGAAGATTGCCCAGCCATTCGCAGTGCGCATCCGGCTGTGAAGCCGCAACCTGTCACAGCCGGGTGCCCACACTTGCAATGCCGGCGGAGAGGAGAAGGAGAGAAGTGAAGCTTTGGTTGGCAGCATCTCTGGATCGTGGGACAGGTGAGTGTTTGTTTATTAAAAGTGAACAGCTACACTTTTTGTAGCTGCTGACTTTAAATAAACGCAGAAATGGGTGGAACTCCGCTTTAACCACTTCAGCCCCGGACCATTTGGCTAGCCAAAGACCAGAGCACTTTTTGCGATTCGGCACTGCATCGCTTTAACTGACAATTGCGCGGTCGTGCGACGTGGCTCCCAAACAAAATTGACGTCCTTTTTTTCCCACAGGTATGTGTTCTAACTGTTAGGGGGCGTGGCTACGAGTGACACATCACTCATCGCTGCTCCCAATGAGAGGGAGCAGACGATCAGTGACCTGTCACTAGGAAGAACGGGGAGATGTTGTGTTTACACTGACATCTCCCCGTTCTTCAGCTCCGTGACACGATTGCGGGACACCGGCGGACATCGAGTCGACAGAATGGCACAGACAGGCAAAGGGACGTACCTGTACGCCCCTTTGCCTGTCCGTGCCATTCTGTCGACGTATATGTTCGTGCAGCGGTCGGCAAGTGGTTAATGCCCAGATAGCGAATCTGTGATTGAGCCCATTTTCTTCCTTAAGAATAACAGAAATGGTTGCTCTAAGAACGTGTGTGTGAAGATTAGGGATGAGCCGAACACCCCCCAGTTTGGTTCGTATCAGAATATGCGAATAGACGAAAAATTTGTGCGAACACTGTTAAAGTCTATGGGACAAGAACATGAAAAATCAAAAGTGTTAATTTTAAAGGCTTATATGCAAGTTATTGCCATAAAAAGTGTTTGGGGACCCGAGGAACTGCCCCAGGGGACATGTATCAATGCAAACATTTTTTTTCTTTTTTATTGGCCTTTTTTCTGGAGAAGTGATTTTAATATTGCTTAAAGTGAAACAATAAACATGAAATATTCCTTTAAATATCATGTCTGGGGGGTCCCCTTAGTCTGCCTGTAAAATCTTTCTCATGTGTTTTACTGTGCCGCAGCAAAATTACATTTCCAAAGGAATAACTTGGCTGGTTTCTTCTGGAGTTTCTTCACACTAGCTGGACTTGTGCCTTGCTGGTGCTGCACTCATGCAACATTGTGATGTCATTGTCTGATGAGTTACACATCATCACTGCTTATTACATGGGGATTACATTCCCACACTTATCCTTTAACACTGTCTATTGTTGCACTATGATACATTGCCACCTCAGCTCCCGTGACAAATGATGCTCCCAGCTCACTCTGTGTCCACTTACCAAATGCCGCACTCATTATCCCCGTTTGAATTTTTGTCGCATCATCTCCTGATGAGTGGAGACATCCACAAAACACGTCAAGCTTTGTTGATGCCACAGCCATATTATATCATGGCATGTTATTTACTCGTTACCAATAATTTCTGATGATGCTGTTATTGTACAACTTAGTACAGTTTTATATATCATGTGAACACAGATGCCAGTATACTATCTGTATTGTTATATGAATAAACACTTTACAGACACACTATGCTTATTTGCGTTCTTTTTGCATGCTTTATTTAAAGTCCCAAAACCCCCCTTGTTCTTTCATGCCAATAGGGATGGAGGTATTGGACTTACACATCCTACACCTCATTTAATGTCCCAAATGTTCTCTTTTTTTTTTTCCAAATGAAAAAATGCCATTTAAAATTGCTTGCGGCTGTAATGTATTGCCGGATCCCAGCAATATAGATGAAAATCAATGAAAAAATTGGAGTGGGTTCCCCCAAGTCCATACCATGTCCTTTGGGTCTGGTATGGATATTACGGGTAACTCCACGCCAATTAAAAAAAAAACAATGTGGCCCCCCCCCAAAAAAAATACATACCAGGCCCTTCAGGTCTGGTATGGATTTTAAGGGGAACTCCACACCAAAATGTAATAAAAAAATGGCATCCATACCAGACCCTTATCCGAGCAAGCAGCCTTGCAGGCCAGGAAAGGGAGAGGGGGGACGAGCGAGCATGTAGACAAAAAACACAAAATATCCAAGCTCAACTTACCAACCAATCAGCAACCAAACAAATTCACCTGTCTAACAGTGCGTTTAAAAACAGGGGTTTAGTTGCACGCATTTGAAAATACATGTGTAAGCTGCAGGCCCCGTCAAGGCTCCCTGTGTACTGCAGTCCTAACTCTAAAATTTAAGGTCTCCTCAGTGGAAGCACATGTATGCTGATGGATAGATGAAGGGCAGATGACTGGAGGGAGCCCCACCCTCCTTAAAGGGGCAGGAGCACACTAGACACCCAGCACATAGAAGCAAAGGTGCTAGTGCGTTGCCTGACCACAATGACATCAATACACAAAATACTGTCACTGCCCCCACCTATGACAGGTCTTCACAGCAAGGAGCACTGGATGGGCGGATGCATGTAGACAAAAAACACAAAATATCCAAGCTCAACTTACCAACCAATCAGCAACCAAACAAATTCACCTGTCTAACAGTGCGTTTAAAAACAGGGGTTTAGTTGCACGCATTTGCAAATACATGTGTAAGCTGCAGGCCCCGTCAAGGCTCCCTGTGTACTGCAGTCCTAACTCTAAAATTTAAGGTCTCCTCAGTGGAAGCACATGTATGCTGATGGATAGATGAAGGGCAGATGACTGGAGGGAGCCCCACCCTCCTTAAAGGGGCAGGAGCACACTATACACCCAGCACATAGAAGCAAAGGTGCTAGTGCGTTGCCTGACCACAATGACATCAATACACAAAATACTGTCACTGCCCCCACCTATGACAGGTCTTCACAGCAAGGAGCACTGGATGGGCGGATGCATGTAGACAAAAAACACAAAATATCCAAGCTCAACTTACCAACCAATCAGCAACCAAACAAATTCACCTGTCTAACAGTGCGTTTAAAAACAGGGGTTTAGTTGCACGCATTTGCAAATACATGTGTAAGCTGCAGGCCCCGTCAAGGCTCCCTGTGTACTGCAGTCCTAACTCTAAAATTTAAGGTCTCCTCAGTGGAAGCACATGTATGCTGATGGATAGATGAAGGGCAGATGACTGGAGGGAGCCCCACCCTCCTTAAAGGGGCAGGAGCACACTAGACACCCAGCACATAGAAGCAAAGGTGCTAGTGCGTTGCCTGACCACAATGACATCAATACACAAAATACTGTCACTGCCCCCACCTATGACAGGTCTTCACAGCAAGGAGCACTGGATGGGCGGATGCATGTAGACAAAAAACACAAAATATCCAAGCTCAACTTACCAACCAAACAAATTCACCTGTCTAACAGTGCGTTTAAAAACAGGGGTTTAGTTGCACGCATTTGCAAATACATGTGTAAGCTGCAGGCCCCGTCAAGGCTCCCTGTGTACTGCAGTCCTAACTCTAAAATTTAAGGTCTCCTCAGTGGAAGCACATGTATGCTGATGGATAGATGAAGGGCAGATGACTGGAGGGAGCCCCACCCTCCTTAAAGGACGAGCGAGCACCCCCCCCCCCAGAACCATACCAGGCCTCTTGCCCTCAACATGGGGAGGGTGCTTTGGGGTCCCCGCCAAGGGCCTCGTCCCCACAACCCTGGCCATTTGTTGTGGGGGTCTGTGAGCGAGAGGGGGGGTGATCGGCGGCTCTCCCTCTCAGAGGGTGGGTCTGCGCTGATAATCAGCACATTGATAATTATCCAGGCAGCCCCCATGAGAGGTGCCACAACAATGCCAATTAGTGCCCATCAGGAACGCCTGTCAGTGCCCACCACAGTGCCAGTCAGTGCCCATCAGTAACACATCATCAATGCCATTGATTAGTGTCCATCAGTGCTGCATATCACTGCCCATCAATTATAAATATCAGTGCCTCCTCATCAGTGCCCATCAGTGAAGAAGAAAACAAAATTTTATAACAGAAACTAAGAAAACCTTTTTTTTTTTTTTAATGTGGTCTTTTTTAGTTTGTTTAGCAAAAAATAAAAACCCCAGTGGCAATCAAATACCACCAAAAGAAAGCTCTATTTGTGGGAATAAAATAAAATAAAAATTGTTTGGGTACAGTGTTGCATGACTGTGCAATTGTCATTCAAAGTGTAACAGCACTGAAAGCTGATAATTGTCCTGGGCAGGAATGGGGGAAAGTGCCTGGTTTTGAAGTGGTTAAACAGGGGCAGAAAAATTGGGCCTTTGGTTTTGGTGGTGCCAGAACACGGTAAACCCTCTGCTGTTACATTCTATTTAAAAAAATTGTAATTACATGCCCCAGTCAAACAGGTGCATACAAATTGGGCCTTTGGTTTTGGTGGTGAAAGAGTCATGTAAAAAGCATCACATGTGTTTTGCAATCTAATACACAAACTGCGCCTTTAAAGCGGAGTTCCGCCCAAAAATTGAACTTTAAGGGAAGGTGACCCCTTGACATGCCACATTTGGCATGTAATTTTTTTGGGGGGGGTGGTCAGATGTCCTCTTTTTAGAGGGTTCCAGCTTCCACTTCCTCCCGGGGCAACGCGGCGCCGGAAGGAAGTTCACCTCTCCCCCCTCACGTCACAGGTCCCAGAGGATTGCCCGGCCAATCACGGCGTGCAGCGCGGCTCGTGTATGCGCAGTGCGTGACCAGCTGTGAAGCCACAGCCAGGCGCCCACAGTCAGGATGCCTGCACCGCAGAGAGGAGGGGGAGATGAGCGGGGCCTCGTACGCCCGCATTGCTGGAACCTGGGACAGATGAGTGTCCGATTAATAAAAGTCAGCAGCTACACTTTTTGTGACATCTGTCTGGGTGACATAGTATAATGTGACATGATGGGTTTGCTTAGATAAAGAGTTAATGGCTATGATTGGTTGATTGGATTTTAAAAGGAAATGTGTCATTTGAATATGTACCCCTTATTGCTGGAAGATGGTCGGTAGTGCCCACCTTTCATCCATACTTAACCCCTTGTCTGAGCCAGAATAAAGTGGAACAGTATATGAAGCAACTTTGCTGTGTCAATTATTTATATACGCTGTCCCCTTATGCATAGAGATATATTTGGGTGAAAGCAACGGAATCGGCCGATAAAGGTACCGTATATACTCTAGTATAAGCCAAGTTTTTTAGCATATTTTTTTGTGCTGAAAATGCCCCCCCTTGGCTTATACTCGAGTCTGTGTCCATCTTCACCTTTGTGCGCCTGATCCTGACCAGCCATAGGTCCCCTTCCTCTACAAGTGTGCAAAGTTTGTTGTCCGGGGGACCTACGGCCGGGGAGCACAGATTTTTCAAAGTTGGAGGGGACCCACGTCGGGACTCCAGCTGGTCTGACGTCACCGCCACACGTGGGAACGGAGAGTGTGTGTTCATCTCGCTTCTGGACGCCATCCTTCTCTCCTCCAGCACGTCTGACCACCATGCTGTTACCGGTGAGCAGTTTCCACCTTCGGCTACAACACAGCAGGGGCATTGGCTTTGGTTACCAAAACTTTGGGAGACAGTTCTCACTGAGATGGAGCAGTCACTGACAGTTCCTGGTTTTGTATAAATGATCCGGAGCTGGGAGAACCAATCACAGTGATTGCTACTGTTAAAACCCGCTCCTATAATGCTCTTTATGAGGAGGAGAATATATAATGTAGATGTCTATGATAATATATATAAAAAAATGTCTTTTGAAAAAAAATAAATAAAAAATAAAGTCAAAATAGATCAGGGCTGGATCTAATTTAGTGAGTGGTCGTGCCAGTTAGTGTCATTGTTAGGGTCAGTGTGTTTTAGGTAGGAAAAAAAAGGTTTTAAGTTTTAGTCTCAGTGTGTTAAGGTAGGAAAAATGCATACTATTAGCCTTACTACCAGTGGCGGCCCCTAATGCATGTGTCCGGCCCCCTAATCTACATGCGGGTGCCGGACACATGTTTTTTTTTTTTAAGCATGTGATTAGAGCCAGAGGCTCTAATAGCCTTTAAAAATGGGTAAGCTTGGGGCGCAGTGCTCCCACCTAGTTGTGTGATAATAGAAAATTAATATTCGCTATTGTCTACCTGATTCTCCTCCTGGAGACCCATCACCCAATTGGCCGAGAGGAGAAGCGATCTTATTGGCTGCCTAGGAGGAAGAGGGAGGAGATGCATGGCGGAAACCGCCATGATGCCAAGGAGGAGGAGATGCAGGGGAAGCCCTTGCCCGGAGGAAGCGTTGCCCGCCACCTAGATGGGGTAAGTGCGGGGCTGGTGACCGACCGGGGGGGTGGTGGTGGATGATGATCTGACAGCGTTGTTTGCCACCCCCCATAAAATATACCACCAGCCGCCACTGCCTACTACAACACAAAGAACAAACAACGCAGGCATACAGTACAGTATGTGGTATCCCTGTGCAAGAACTTACTTTGCTTACAAAAGTTTACTAAAGTTTTAGGGGCGCATGCGCAGAGTCTGAGGGAGCAGACATGTTACCTTAGAGCTTTGCTCCAGGGAAGAGCACACCGGAGAACCACTGATCCCAGCGGCACCGAAAATGATACCCGCTGTTGCCCCTAACCTCACAGGGTTCTCAGGCACCGTTATCATGGTCCTCAGGGGCCAGAAAATTAAATATAAGGCCGTTTCAAATACGGAAGCTCCATCCAGACCGTTATCCCAGATGGCGTCGGCAGCCCCCTCACAGCTCAGCACACCGCGCGGCCTCAAGGCTCTGACACACAGCATGAAAATACAGGATTTTCCTGGTGAGTCTGATTCTGACGCTGAGTTCAAAGGCGGTAGTTCAATCTACTATGTTCAAACAATTTGAACGTATGTTACAGAAAGTCTTTGAGCAGACGTCTGACCACATAACTGACAAGGGAAATTAGAGAGCAGGGACAGAGGACAGCTGAGTTAGAAGTGCGGGTGGATGAAATTGAAAACCACACTCAACATTATATCTCAAAGTTTGAAAGTCTCAAAGATGAAAATCTGATGTTACAGTCCCGTTTAGAGGACCAGGAAAACAGGGATCGTCGTTCTAATCTGAGGATCAGGGGGGTTCCTGAGTCTATTCTAGATTTACAGGCCACTATGATAGCCCTCTTTCAGGAACTGCAGCCTGGCATACCTGTAGAAAAATTTGAGATGGACAGAGTGCATAGAGCTCTAGCCCCACGCAAAACTAACGGTCCTCCCAGGGACATAATAGCTAAGTTCCATTACTTCCGCACCAAAGAGCAACTGCTTTCAGCAGCTAGAGGAAAAGACACTCTCAATTTTCAAGGACACTCATACCAGCTCTTTGCAGACCCCTCTCCACTCACAGTGGCCAAGAGACGTGCACTCAAACCTCAATTGCAAGTACTCCAACGCAATCAAGTCGCATACCACTGGGGGTTCCCATTCTCGCTTTGCTTTACCCATCTTGAAACCAAATATGTTTGTCGCTCTTCAGAGGAGCTACAGTCAGCTTATATTAACATGGGCCTTGTGGATTAAGTCCCACCCAGAGACCAATCTCGCAGACGCTCTGCATCTATATCCCCACAACAGCAACAAGCAGCAGCAGGCTTTGATACTCCTGTCTCTACACGTCAAAATCTCCATAAATGTGCTTGCTTCAATAACCCAACACCGACTACTGCAGATTCCATGGACTGACTTCAACTTAACGCTTAGTTCCACCACTTTCCACTTTCCTTTTAGCCACCCGGCAGTCTAGGCTGGAGGAAACACCATTTTGTTACCACTCTACTGGATTCTGGCTCATAGCTCTAACTTCACTTTCATTGTTAATTTCCAGGATCTTTTATTTTCATAGTTCTTACCTTTACAGGATTTTAATGTCCCCTGAAACTCAAACTTACTTCAAAGTTCCTGTCACGTTCTTCTAGAAAGCGAGCGCCCTCCCCTCCTGAACCATACCAGGCCGCATGCCCTCAACATGGAGGGGTGGGTGCTTTGGGGCAGGAGGCGCCCTGCGCCCCCCACCCCAAAGCACCCTGTCCCCATGTTGATGAGGACAAGGGCCCCTTCCCGACAACCCTGGCCGTTGGTTGTCGGGGTCTGCGGGCGGGGGGGTTTATCAAAATCTGGGATCCCCTTTAGTAAGAAGGCCCCCAGATCCCGTGGTTTAGTGTCTTGTTTCTGTTTACAGAGTCTCTTCACAGAACTTCTTGGGAATACCTCAGGAAGTGGGATCCACTATAGTGGATAAAGTTAATATGGTACCCATAGGATAGCCTGTGTCACGTACCTGGCGGTAGAGCCTGATATGCAGGGGACAGCCTCTCTTACACCTCTGACTCAAGGCCCCTGATAGAGCAGACAGGAGGCGCAGGAGTGCAGAGTCGCACGAGTGCCTGGCAGGATCACTGACAATGGAGCTGGACTGGAATCCCTGAAGAGACTGCGGAGGATCACCGGTACAGGAGAAGACCGCGGTCAGCGGAAGGCAGGTACTGGCTTGGTACAGGAACACCACAGGCAGAGGAGCAGGTGCGACAGCAGGTGGGATGAATGCTCAGCAGGACTCCAAAGGGCTGAAGAGATAGCAGGTGCAGGCAGGCCGGGTCACACACTGGCGGACAAGTCAGGAACAGGAGCATAGGCTGGAGCGGAGTCAGGATACAGGCCGGATTGGTATTAGGCTGGCAGTAAGGTAGCAGAAGGAGCAGACAGATGCGAAGTCAAACAAGCCGGGTCAGGTGCGGGCAGAAAGCAGGAGCGTCAAGGACAAGCCGGGTCAAATATCAGGAGCAGGCATCAGATACTGGAAAGCAGAGCACACAGAATGCTGTAGAGCAGACAGCATTGAGTCTGGGTACTGACCCAGTTTAAATAGCCTGTTTGGCGCCAAGGGCCATCACTGGGTGCGCGCAGGCGCACCAACGGCGTTCTGGCAAGTGCTGAGGTTCCAGGCCGTCTTCCACGGCCACCATCTTGAATGCTGGCATGCCCTTCCTGACATTGCCCCCCCCTAATGGGCAGCCTCCGGATGCCCAATCTGGCCACTTTGTCAGGATGAGCATTCTTGAAGGTTTGGATGAGCTCTTGGGCATGAATGTTACCTTCTGGTTCCCACGAGTTGTCCTCCGGTCCGTACCCTCTCTACTTAATTAGGTACTGAACCTGATTCCTCCTCTTCCTGCAATATAATACCGCCTCCACTTTGAACTCTTCTTCACCATCTACCACCACGGGTTCAGGTGGGCCAAAATCTCGACCAGGAAAGGGATCAGGGATAGCGGGTTTTAGTAGGGTTACATGGAACACGAGATGGCTCCTGAAAGAGTCTGTTAGTTCCAGCTCGTATGCAACATTGTTGATTCGTTTCTTCACAGGGAATTGCCCCACGAACTTAGGCCCTAGTTTCTTCGAGGGGAAAGCAAGTTTTAGATTTATTGTAGCCAGCCAAATTTGGTCACCTGGGTTTAAGATCAATTCCCGACTTCTCTTCTTGTCAAAGACTTCTTTGTTGTAGGCTTGGGTCTTGGCCATTGTTTCCTGTAACAGTTTATTGTTGGTATTAAAGAAGTCCATTGTTTCTTGAACAGCAGGTACAGAGCACTCTGGAATTGTGTTGAATAGAAAAGAAGGATGAAAAACGTAATTGGCGAAAAAAGGAGATTGTTTTGTGGAATTCGGCCAAAGGAAGTAAGGGGACCCTGTTGTCTTGTGAAAATGAAGAAAAACAGCGTAGATATTGTTCGAGTGTTTGATTGGTCCTTTCTGTTTGTCCATTGGTTTGCGGGTGATAGGCTGATGAAAATGAAAGTTCAATTCCAAGAGACTCGCACAAAGACCTCCAGAACCTGGAGGTGAACTGGACCCCTCTGTCCAAAACTATGTTTGCCGGAACTCCGTGAAGCCTTATAACCTCTTTGATGAAGATTTGTGCAGTCTCTTGTGCAGAGGGAGCGCCCTTCATGGGGAGGAAATGGGCCATCTTGGATAGACGGTCGACGATCATGAAAATAGCTCCACGATAAAGTCCATCAAAATCATTTGCCAAGGTCTATTTGGGACCGGTAGCGGCTTAACAGACCCCAAGCCCTGGATTTGCTGTTCTTGTTGCGGATACAAGTGGTGCAGGATTCTACATACTTTCTACAGTCCTTCTCCAGCCCGGGCCACCAAAATGTTCGTTGCATCAGTTTGGAAGTTTTGTAGATGCCAAAATGCCCTGCAAGCATATGGTCATGGCACAAGCCCAAGGTGGAGACTCGCAGACCCTCCAGTACAAAGACTTTGTCTCCATACCAAAGTAGCCCATCCCTTGCTAGTAAGGTGGTCCCGGGTGGCGAGGAGCTTCCTACAGAGGCTTGTTTGATCTGGGCCATTAAGTCCCCTTGTAGTAGGAGGAAGTTTCCGGAAGACAGAATGGTATCCAGAGGGGAGATTTCTTGGGATTTGCTGAACATACGTGATAATGCATCAGGTTTTGTATTTTTAGATCCAGGCCTGTATGTTAAATGGAATGTAAATCTAGAAAACAAAAGTGCCCACCTGGCCTGCCGGGGTTTCAACCTTTTCGCTGTCCTCAGGTATTCTAGATTTTTGTGGTCTGTATAGATTAGGATCGGGTGTGCAGCCCCTTCTAGTAAATATCTCCACTCTTCCAGTGCAGCTTTGATTGCTAGGAGTTCACGATCCCCAACATCATAATTATTTTCTGCATCAGACACAACTTGCGGGAAAAGAAGGCAACTGGGTGCAACAGAGCCTTGGATCCCTGTCTCTGAGAAAGAATAGCTCCAATTGCTGTTTCAGATGCGTCCACCTCTAAGACGTATGGCAGGGACGAATCAGGATGCTTCAGGACAGATGCAGAGGTGAACAGCTTTTTCAGCGTCTCAAAGGCAGCCTGAGCCTCCGGAGACCAACTGAATCTGACACTTTGTTTAATAAGTTGGGTGATGGGGGAGATGATTGCTGAAAATCCCCTGATAAACTTTCGATAAAAGTTTGTGAATCCTATAAAACATTGGATGCCTTTCTTATCGCTGGGAATTGGCCAGTCCAAGATAGCCGTGACTTTTTGGGGATCCATCTTGATACCCTCGGTGGATATGATCAAGCCCAGGAATTGGATGCTTTGGCGCTTAAACTCGCACTTCTTGGGCTTGGCGTAGAGTCCATGTTGTCGAAGGCGGCTCAGTACACTCTTGACATGTCTGCAGTGGTTGTCCAGAGAGGAAGAGAAGATTAGTATATCATCAAGGTATACTACAACAAATAAGTCCAGGAAATCTCGGAAGACATCGTTAATAAAATGCTGGAAGGTAGCGGGGGCATTGCATAGTCCAAAGGGCATTACGAGGTACTCAAAGTGCCCAAACCGTGTGCGGAAAGCAGTCTTCCATTTGTAGCGATACCCCCAAACTAAGGGAGCCGCTGGTTTGCTTTTGGGCCCTGTACACAGCACAGCCAACCCCTGGCAATCTACTCAACCCTTCTCTGGCACAGCTAGTCTAGGGGTGGTGTTTTTGTATAGCTCTATACCAGTTCATGTACAATCCCCCAATACTTTTCTAACAGTGATAAGATAAATTAATAGACTCCAATACCAGGTTGATCAACTGTAAGAAAGGTTTACTTGTGAATAAAGAAATTAACGATCAATATCACATATAACACATGCATGCAGAGCCCTGCAGTAATAATAACACTGGTTAACTTTAGTGCACAAACAGTTCTATCTCACACTAACGTTTATCTAGAGTCCCGTTAGCAATATGGCGCCCAGCAATACTATCAACTCCCAGTCAGGCCTGACTCAGTTAAAGCTCAGTCTTTTAGACAAGGAATCTTCACAAGATGATCAGTGGTGCACATACAGGAACAATATTTGTAATCCAATAATGGCCTGAGGCAATGTAAGCAACTCCCCGGAGACTATGTAACTCTGTCCCACAACTAGTCTCCTGACAGGAAAAAGAAAAATATAACCCGATGGGCCAAGGCAGTCTATAGGCCTAATAAAGTACTCGGTTATAGTTGTGAGCAGGTGCTCTCTCACCCCTCCGGACTCGATCCCAGTCTGGGACTCCCATCGCTGTGTCCTCACACACAGGATCTGCCACCGCCTGATCTCCGGTTCACTGATGTCCCTTAAGCAGGTAGATGTCTGCAGCCGCACAGGCTCCGCAGCAAGGTGGAAGGCTCTCTGGAGGTGCACAAGGCCCAGGCCTCAGGCCTTGCACTCGCAGCAGGTCCGCACAGGAAGTCCTCTTGCCAGCCGCGCGGTGTCCAAAGAGGCCGAGCTTAGCCTCGCCCTCCCCTTTTATACCCCACCCATGAGTCTCTGCGGCAGCCCAATGCACCCTGGGTGCCAAATGGGGTTCTGGGTAACGTAGTCCATGGGGCCTCAGCGGAGACCCCGCTACACACTCCCCCCACTTAAACTCTTTGGTCCCCAAAGATAATTGTCAACATACACTACGCACTACATTAGACAAGGCTGCGTATGATGTCGGCAGAGGAAGTTCCCACCAAAAATGAGAGGGTGAACTTCCCTGCCCCCAGGTCACACTGTCATAGGTGGCCGGCCTAACTGTGCCAGGGGGTGAGTTGGGGTTGCCCTCCACCAAATGAACAGTGGAGGGATCAGGGCTTTCTGCACTCCTCCTGGCCGTTGCCACAGTGTCCTCCGAACTCTTCCCTATTTGTGGGTAAGTCAACTTCCGCTCCCTTGGGATTTCTGGTTTGGACACTGTAGGTTCCTCTTCTGGAACAGACATGGCAGCTTCCACTGTTTCCGAAACATTTAACTCAGGAGCAGGAGAATACACAGAACATCCTGGATCCTCCTCTGGAAGTGAATCAAGAGCATCTTCCCATGAGTCTGATAGAGGGCTGGACGGGACGAATTCAGTAGCTTCTGCATTCAGTGTGCTGTCTATGGTGTCTTCCAAAGGTGGGAGATCTATAGCAGAAGTCACTGGGGCTTGGGAGGGCCTTAGCAATTCTAGCTCTTCCCTTTCATCCTCACTAGGTTCAGAGACACCTGTTTCTTCGGGCCGAGATGCCTGAGACCGGGTATTTGGCCTAGGGGTATCCAGGATGGACGTTGGCTCAGAGGAATCCTTCACAGGGGGTATCCGGACTGCTTCGGCAGGTGAAAGTATGTGGTTCCGGTGCCAAGTCTTCAAAGGCCCCACCTTTCCCTCTGGCTTCAGCTGGTAGACTGGTAGGCCGGGTAACTTCTTGCAAATAACATATGGCTCCGATCTCCATCTGTCTGCAAGCTTGTGCTTCCCAGGGACCCCCAAGTTTCGTAACAACACTCTGTCCCCTGGTTGCAGATCCTGAATTCGGACCTTCAGGTCGAAGTTTCTATTGTTGCAGGCTCCCCTTTGATCGGAAGCCGCTTGGGCCTGCTCATAGGCCAACTGTAAACTGTGCCTCAGCCGGTCCACATAGCCTTTGTGAGAAGTAGCTGAGGAATAGTCTATGGAGGTGCCAAAGGCCAGGTCTACGGGTAGTCTTGCTTCTCTCCCGAACATGAGTCGGTAGGGAGAGTACCCTGTAGCATCACTTGTTGTACTGTTGTAAGCATGCACAATTGCTGCTATGTGCCTGCTCCAATGCTGCTTCTTTTCACTTTCTAGAGTTCCCAGCATGTTGAGTAGGGTTCGGTTGAACCTCTCCGGCTGGGCATCCCCTTGGGGATGGTAGGGAGTGGTTCGGGTCTTCTTGATCCCTAATGAGTCCAAGAGCTTCCGGATCAGCCGACTTTCAAAGTCCCTTCCTTGATCCGAGTGGAGTCGCTGTGGTAGCCCATAGTGCACAAAGTATTTTTCCATGAGTACTTTGGCCACTGTGGAAGCCTTCTGGTCTTTGGTTGGGAAGGCCTAGGCATATCGGGTGAAATGGTTGGTTATCACCAGAACATTTCCTAGTCCACTCAAGTCGGGTTCGAGGCAGAGGAAATCAATGCACACCAAATCCATTGGGCCTTAACTTTGCAGGTGGCCCATTGGGGCAGCTTGATGGGGTAGGGTTTTCCGCTGAATGCAGCATACGCATGAATGGCAGTATTCCTCCACTTCAGCCCTCATGCAGGGCCAATAGAACCGACTTCTGACAAGTTGGAAGGTCCTTTCAGCTCCTAAATGACCATGATGGTCGTGTAAAGCGGCCAAGACAGTCTCTCAGTGCTTCTCGGGTAAGAACAATTGCCATTTGTCTTCCAGGTCATCAGAGGGGCCCCTTCGGTAGACCACCCCTTGATGCACCTGCAACCTGTCCCACGCCTTCCGCAGCAGACAAGCTTAATTTGAAGGGTGATTCAAGAGCCTATCTGGATCCTGATTCTCCAGGGCCTCTAGAGCCAATTTCCCCAAAGGGTCTTCCAATTGGTCACACCTCAATTATTTTTTTGACAGCTTGGGTAAATCATCTTCCTCTATCTGAGTTACTCCACAGTATTGCTTGGATACCCCCACTACTGTGACCCCTATCTCTTCCGCTCTGGACCCCCCACTGGCTTGGAGTTCAGCCCCTTGACAGAGGGCCCGCACCCTGTCCGGTGCCACCTGGGTCCAGTCTTCTGTGCGGCCAGTGGGAGCATGAGACCTTCTGGACAGGGCATCCGCATCACGATTTCCAGCCCCAGGTCTGTATTTCAGGCTGAAGTTGAATCCAGACAGTGCAGCCAGCCATTGATGGCCCGTAGCATCCAGTTTTGCTGTGGTGAAAAGATAAGTAAGGGGATTGTTGTCAGTTTTCACGGTGAATTCTGCCCCATACAGATAGTCTTTAAGCTTATCAACTACAGCCCACTTGAGAGCCAGGAACTCCAACTTGTGAGTGGGGTAGTTTTTTTCGGATGGTGTTAAACTTCTGCTCACATATGCGACAGGTCGCAGTTGCCCTTCATGCTCCTGGTAGAGCACTCCTCCCAGACTGTCATGACTGGCATCTACATGGAGCTCATAGGGTTTCTTTGGGTCTGCATAGGCCAAGACAGGGGCAGTGGTTAAGCTCTTCTTCAGCATGTGGAAGGCCTCTTCGCATTTTCCATTCCACTGGTCTTTGACTGACTCTCCCAGCTTCCTGGGACCCGAGTCATCCTCTTCCCCTTCTGTCTTTAAGAGTTCATTCAGGGGTCTGGCAATCCGTGCAAACCCTTCTACGAACCTCCTATAGTAGGAACAGAACCCCAAAAAGGACCTGAGTTCTGTCACAGTGGTGGGCCGGGGCCAGGAGGTAACTGCCTCCAGCTTCCCGGGGTCTGCGGCTACCCCTTCTTCAGACACTATGTGCCCTAGATAGTTTACTGATGACTGGTAGAACTGGCATTTCTCTGGCGAAAGCTTGAGTCCCTCTTCACTGAGCCTTCTCAGGACTTTTTCCAGTCTTTCCTCATGTTCTTCTAAAGTCTTCTCAAAGACAATGATGTCATCCAAGTACACGAGAACTTTGATGAGGTTCATGTCTCCTACGGTTTTCTCCATGAAGCGTTGAAAGGTGGCAGGGGCTCCAGACAGACCTTGGGGCATCCGATCAAATTCAAAGAATCCCACAGGGGTTATGAAAGCTGTCTTCTCCTTGTCTTCCGGATGCATAGGGATCTGATAGTATCCACTCTTTAGGTCCATAACGCTGAACCACCTGGCTCCAGACAAACTCTGTAGGGCATCCTCTATCCTCGGGGTGGTATACTGGTCGGGTATCGTCCTCTGGTTGAGAGTCCTATAGTCTATACACAACCTCAACGACCCATTCTTCTTCTGCACCACCACTATTGGAGAGGCATAGGGGCTCCTAGATTCCCGGATAACACCGGTTCGCTTAAGCTCGGCGAGCTGTTCTCTCAGGTCTTCAAGGTCGGCTAGAGGAACTCGCCTGACCCTCTCTCTGAAAGGCTTGTCTTCCTGGAGGCAGATTCGATGGGTGGCACTCTTCGCACACCCTACATCGAACTCATCTTTAGAGAAAATCTTCCTCCATCTGGTCAACTGGGCCTTTGCCCTCTCTTTCCAGGCCTTTGGCAGGTTTGAGTTCTCCATGCAGAGCTTCTCCCAAACAGTCCTGTCTCCCTCTGTCTTCTCCACATCTGATAAGACAATTGGGGCAGCAGGGCTCACCTGGCCCAGCAGCATCCTGGCGGGGATCTCCATGGGGACACCCGTGGTATTCCTGACGCTCTTCGGCACCTTACAGTGTGCCTTCTTCAGAGCTCTCATCAGAACCATTTCTGGGATCACTTCTAAGCCTGAGTATTCTTCCAGAGGGTCTGGTTCCAACATGACAAAGGGGCCAGGTTGCTCCCAAGTAAGCTTCACAGTGGCTCTGAGGCAGGTTACCTCACCGGGCTGCAACACTATTCCTTTCTTCTCCAGTCTCCAGACTTTACCCACCCCCTCTTCTGGGGCCTTGTGTTCTAAGACCAGTCGCTGATAGGCTGTCTTCAACATTGGGTGTGTTCTGGTGACTGTCGGGTTCTTTCCTCCTGCCAGAGGGGCCAGAAGCCTCCGGACCAGGTCTGTATTTGTCCCTATTATTAAGGAGTTCTTGCTGGCTCCAGGCGGTCGAGGGCACACCACTGCCAGGGTATCAAACACTTCAGCCTTCCCAGCTACTGAGGTGTCCAAGGTCAGTTTAATGGACAAGTAACCATCGTAGGGGAAGCTCTGTGTTCCGATTCCCCATATTTCCAAATCTTCAGTTCTCTGGATGGGCAGGTGACTCAGATGTCTATCATAGAAGTCCCGGTATAACAGAGTCACCTGCGCCCCAGTATTTAAGATGGCTCTCGTGTAGACTCCCTCCACTTGAATAGGCACTATGGGGGAGGGGCCTATCAGTTCTTCTGGATAAGACTTCAAAGGGGTCTCTTTCTGTTGATCCCTACATTTTCCTTTGGTCCTTTCCTTCTTTTGTTTGGCTGTTGGCTTTAGTCCCTCTTGGGCTCAGTATGCATTGATCTCCCTCCTCTGTTTATGTGTATATTCCCGCTGAGGGACATTATTTCTCTTTTTAGGTGTGTATTCTCGCTGAGGAGCACCGTTCTTCTTCTGAGGGGGTCTACCCCTTTTTCTTCTGGGCTTCTCATTCAGTTTGGGTACAGTGGAGCTCACTGGAGATGATGGGCACCCGGTTGACTCCTTCACCGGGGCCCTCTGGAGTTTTCCGCCGGCTTGCGATTATTTATCTTCTTTTTCTTGGGACTAGAACATACTTTCGCAATATGGCCAACTCCTCCACAGTTAAAACAGACCACATCCCCCCAATCTTGTAGGGAAGTGGGTGCTGAGGTATCTGGGAACAACTGCTTCTTTGGTCCACCATTTTCTACGACCCTTGGATCCTTTGCCATCAAAGAGGTCAGCATCTCCAACACCTGAGACATCTGTGACTTCAGGGTATCTACTTCTGAGTCTCTTTCAGGGGTCATGGCTGATCTGACCATTACCTGCGTAGAAGGGGTATGCACCTTGATCGCTTGCTGATCCTTCTGCAGGGCCTCTTCATCTCTAATGATCTTTACCAGATCCGGGTAATTCAGTGACATGCCTCCTCCAGAGGTTTTCAAGTGGAGCCAGACAGGATCCGAGCGTAACGCTCCCTTTAAGATCTGCTTCATCCTTGCCGCATCTATGGCTTGGGGTACCATCCCTTTTTTTAGCACGATTTGACAAAGCATCTTGTTCAGTCTTCTGACATACTCCGACAGCTTTTCTCCTGGCTGCTGAAAGGTGTGTTCGAACTGATACACCAGTTCCGTTACTTTCTCCAACTGACCGAACTCTTCTTGTAGCATGGCTAAGGAGTAATAGGCCGTGCAGGCAGCATTTCCAAACCGGAGACTTTTTACAGCTTCCGCAGCTGCGCCTTTCAGACTTTCCATCACGAGCTGCTTCTAATGCGCTTCAGGCACCTCCCATGCCTCTACTGCTGACAAGGCCTGTTCGATCCAGGTATCGAAGTCTTCCTCCTCTACAGGGACGGGCAGCCTCCCTAAAAATGTTCTCAGCTTCCGGTAGCTGGCCTCTACGTGTACCGTATTTGTTTGCTGACACTTTGTGAGCAGATCTCCCAAAGAATTTAAAAGCTCTGGCCCTATGGCTGTAATGGGTGTCACCGGAGGTGTCATCCTTCTCTGCCTCTCTGCTGCATTGGGTATCACTGGCGGTGATCCCGTTGGGGATGGCGGGGATGACTCCATCTTCACAGTTATTGCGTGCGCCAGACCATAAGTTTTGTTATCCGGCGTCTGCACACTTTGGCATTTAAAGTTCCCTGGCATTCCATCCATCCACTCTATAAGTGCATACTGAAACGAGGTGTCTGGGGCTGATTTCAGGTCTATCACCCATGGTGTATTATTTGGGGATAGCGACACTGCAAGTCGCTCTGCCACGCTCACTGACCATCTTCTCCCAGGAGACTAATGACCACTGACGTGTCTGTGTTGGTCTTGGCTGCTTCGCACCACACTTTCACTTCTAGCGGGTCCATGCCGGTACTTTTGGCGTGTCTGCTTGCCATATACAGGATCCCGGACCGATGCCCCCACGTGTAGCAATACCCCCAAACTAAGGGAGCCGCTGGTTTGCTTTTGGGCCCTGTACACAGCACAGCCAACCCCCGGCAATCTACTCAACCCTTCTCTGGCACAGCTAGTCTAGGGGTGGTGTTTTTGTATAGCTCTATACCAGTTCATGTACAATCCCCCAATACTTTTCTAACAGTGATAAGATAAATTAATAGACTCCAATACCAGGTTGATCAACTGTAAGAAAGGTTTACTTGTGAATAAAGAAATTAATGATCAATATAACATATAACACATGTATGCAGAGCCCTGCAGTAATACTAACACTGGTTAACTTTAGTGCACAAACAGTTCTATCTCACACTAACGTTTATCTAGAGTCCCGTTAGCAATATGGCGCCCAGCAATACTATCAACTCCCAGTCAGGCCTGACTCAGTTAAAGCTCAGTCTTTTAGACAAGGAATCTTCGCATGCAAGATGATCGGTGGTGCACATACAGGAACAATATTTGTAATCCAATAATGGCCTGAGGCAATGTAAGCAACTCCCCGGAGACTATGTAACTCAGTCCCACAACTAGTCTCCTGACAGGAAAAAGGAAAATATAACCCGATGGGCCAAGGCAGTCTATAGGCCTAATAAAGTACTTGGTTATAGTTGTGAGCAGGTGCTCTCTCACCCCTCCGGACTCGATCCCAGTCCGGGACTCCCACCGCTGTGTCCTCACACACAGGATCTGCCACCACCTGATCTCCGGTTCACTGACGTCCCTTAAGCAGGTAGATGTCTGCAGCCGCACAGGCTCCGCAGCAAGGTGGAAGGCTCTCTGGAGGTGCGCAAGGCCCAGGCCTCAGGCCTTGCACTCGCAGCAGGTCCGCACAGGAAGTCCTCTTGCCAGCCGCGCGGTGTCCAAAGAGGCCGAGCTTAGCCTCGCCCTCCCCGTTTATACCCCACCCATGAGTCTCTGCGGCAGCCCAATGCACCCTGGGTGCCAAACGGTGTTCTGGGTAACATAGTCAATGGGGCCTCAGCGGAGACCCCGCTACACATTCATCCCCTTCCCCTTCCTGTATACCGACCAAATTATAGGCACCTCGAAGATCCAGCTTTGTGAATATGGTCGCAGCGCCAAGTCTCTGGAAAAGTTTGGGCACCAGCGGAAGGGGATAGCGGTTCTTAACCATAACTTTATTCAGTTCACGATAGTCCATACACGAACATAATGAATGGTCTTTCTTTTCTACAAAGAAAATTCCAGCCCCGGCCGGGGACGTGGAAGGGCGGATGAACCCCTTCTTCAGGTCATCATCGATGTAGTCTTTAAGGGCAACAAGTTCACATTCGGATAAGGGAAAGATTCTCCCAAAAGGAACTTCGACTCCGGGAAGGAGTTTGATTGGACAATCGTAAGACCGATGAGGAGGGAGTCTCTGCACGTTTCTTGCTGAACACATCCAGGAAGTTATGGTAAACTGTGGGTACGGACCGTCAGGCTTCAGAATCTGTGTCAAGGCATAGTAAGGAAGACTGGTCACAAGGGGTTCGTAAGCAGTGCTGGGTGCAATAGGGAGAAAGAAACGTAATTTCCTCTGTGGCCCAGTTGATGCAGGGATTATGGTCCTTCAGCCAAGGCATGCCGAGAATGACCGGGAACAAAGAGGAGACGATGGCATCTAAGCGTAGCAGTTCTTGGTGATTCTTGGTAATAGTGGCAGGTAGAGGAATTGTTTCATGGGTAACTGCTCCAGACTTAATGGTGGTCCCATCGGCCAGATGGATGGACAGTCTCTGCGCTTTGAGTTGAAGTGGGATATGATGTTTTGCAGCAAAGGATAAGTCCACAAAGCAGCTGCAGGCCCCTGAATCGATTATAGCGGGAGTCTGGATAGTCCCTCCTGGCAGCTGTAATGAAATGGAGAGAGCAAGATGAGCAGAATTGCTGGGCAAGTTCAGAGTTGCAGAAGGGGAGGTAGCTGAGGGGCATTTACGGGATTTAACTGGGCAACACCTCACATAATGTCCTGATCCCCCACAATACAAGCAAAGACTCTGCTGGCAACGACGTTGACGTTCTTCAGGGGTGAGTGAAGGACGGAGTAGGCCAAGCTGCCTTGGTTCTGGTGCATCAGGAACGGATGGAGCAGGGGCCGGTGGAACAGCGCTGAAGGAGCTGGCCACCCGTGGTAGCATCCATACTGGGCGTGATTGGCCCGCAGCTCTCTCCGACCTTCGTTCTCTCAAACGACGGTCAATTTGGATGGACAAGTCAATCAGGGCCTCCAGGGTAGAGGGAAATCCTACTCGGTCGAGTTCGTCTTTGAGGGGCTCGGAGAGGCCCATGCGGAACTGATGGCATAATGCGGCGTCATTCCAACTAGTGTCAAAGCCCCATCGTCTGAATTCAGAGACATAATCTTCCACAGCTCTGTGACCTTGTTGAAGTGAATGGAGAGCTGCTTCAGCGGAAGCAGCTTGCTGGGGATCTTCATACAACTGGGACATGGCGGCAAAGAATGAGGTTAAGTCTGATAAGCACTCAGCCTTCTGCTCAAGGAGACGGTGAGCCCAGGATTGTGGCTCTCCCTGCAGTACGGATATAACAAAGCCGACCTTCGTGGCTTCAAGAGAGAAGGTGCGTGGCTGAATACAGTTCACATGTGTTCCAAAAGGCTCTGAACTTGCTGCGTTCTCCAAGAATTTTTTTCAGGGTTAGAACTCTGGGTTCAGGCGGGGGCATGATGATTGCAGGAGCAGTAGAGGTCCACTTGTGGAGTGGAGGAAGCTTGTTCAGGTCCCTGGATGGCTGTAGAGGAAGTCAGGGTCTGTAAACGTTAGTGATGAGCCGAACACCCCCGGGTTCAGTTCGCACCAGAACCCGCAAACGGACCGAAAGTTCGCACGAACTTTAGAACCCTATTAAATACAATGGGTGCGAACGTTCGAAATCTAAAGTGCTAATTATAACAACTATTATGCATGTTATTGTCCTAAAAAGGGTTTGGGAACCCGGGTTCTGCACCAGGGGACATGTATCAATCCAAAAAAAAGTTTTAAAAACGTCCGTTTTTCGGGAGCAGTCATTTTAATGATGCATAAAGTGAAAAAAAAAAGTCAAATATTCCTTTAAATATCGTACCTAGGGGGTGTCTAAAGTATGCCTGTGAAGTGCCACGTGTTTCCCGTGTTTAGAACTGTCCCTGCACAAAATTACATTTCTGAAGGAAAAAAAGCCATTTAAAACTGCTTGCGGCTTTAATGTAACGTCTGGTCCCGGTAATATGGATAAAAATCTTTAAGAAAAATGGCATAGCTACCCCATCACCCCCCCCTACCCCAGCCCATTACCAGACCAGCCCCTTTGGGTCTTGTATGGATATTAAGGGGAACCCCGCACACAAAATAAAAAAGGCCCTATATACTCTGAACAGCCGTATACAGGCGGTGCATACAAGACAGGGACTGTAGGTCTGTTCTTATGTAGAATATGTTTGTAATTTTGAACAGGTACATTGTTTAAGTGTAGCTCCAGCCAAGAAATCTATTTTTAAGCTTTTTGGAAAACATAGGGAAGGGTTATCACCCCTGTAACATTAATTTTGCTGTCTGTGCAGTGTGCACCTGTTCAGAACAGTTCACCTCACTTTCCGTCCTAATGACAAATGTATTTTGAAAATTTGGGGTTTTTATTGAAACAAGAATTGGTGATAAAGCATCAGTGGAGAGGAGACACTTTTTTTTCATATTAACTCTTACAGGAGAGAATTTGCCTTCCTAGGGGTAGATTTCCTCTCACTTCCTGTTGTATCCTTCCGTTTGCAAGGAGGAGTCGTTTGTAAGTTGGATGTTTGAAAGTAGGGGCCTGCCGTATATACTCAGCTGAAATTTGCCCTTTACATGTTGGTGTTGCCACAACACTGTGAGCCCTCACAGTTACTCTTGGTGGGCGCATGAATGGGCCCTGCTGTGAATTATTAGATCAAGAATTGTAATTGCATGCCCCTGTTGAACAGGGGCTGAAAAATTGGGCCTTTGGTGGTGGTGGTGGTGGTGTTGACACAACACTGTAAGGCCTCACAGTTACTCTTGGTGGGCGCAGGAATGGGCCCTGCTGTGAATTATTAGATCAAGAATTGTAATTGCATGCCCCTGTTGAACAGGGGCTGAAAAATTGGGCGTTTGGTGGTGGTGGTGGTGGTGTTGACACAACACTGTAAGGCCTCACAGTTACTCTTGGTGGGCGCAGGAATGGGCCCTGCTGTGAATTATTAGATCAAGAATTGTAATTGCATGCCCCTGTTGAACAGGGGCTGAAAAATTGGGGCTTTGGTGGTGGTGGTGGTGGTGTTGACACAACACTGTAAGGTCTCACAGTTACTCTTGGTGGGCGCAGGAATGGGCCCTGCTGTGAATTATTAGATCAAGAATTGTAATTACATGCCCCTGTTAAACAGGGGCAGAAAAATTGGGCCTAAGGCACTGGTGCCACAACACTGCAACCCCTCACAGATACTGTACTTGGAGCACAGCAATGAGCCCTGTTGCAAAGTATTGCATCAAAAATTGTAATTACATGCCCCAGTTAAACAGGGGCTGAAAAATTGGGCCTTAGCCACTGGTGGCGGCACCCAGAAACAAAAATGTTCTTCCAAGCTATCATCATCAATCGGATCATTGAGGAGGAGGAGGATAGTCAGTCAACATAACAGGACAGTCTCTCAGCATCAGCATCAGTCTTGAAGGGATGTGACATTTGAAAATAAATTAGTCTTTTATATCAGCTTCAGGTGTTTGGTAGCTGGTGGTGATCCAAGACTGGTTCATCTTTATGAAGGTCAGTCGATCAACAGAGTCGGTGGACAGGCGCACCCTGTGATCCGTGACAAATCCTCCAGCAGCACTGAATGTGCGTTCTGAAAGAACGCTGGATGCAGGACAGGCCAGTAGCTCAATTGCATACTGTGCAAGCTCTGGCCAGTGATCCATCCTCAAGACCCAGTAAGCCAGAGGATTTTCGGTGGGGAAGGTGTCCAAGTCTGACCTTACCCCTAGGTATTCCTGCACCATGTATATCAGACGCTGCCGATGGTTGCTGGAACCGATCATACCTTGGGGCTGCGGACTAAAGAATTGTCTGAACGCATCGGTCAGACGGCCACCTTCCCCACCGCTCCTTCTTTGACTGACCGAAGCCTCAGCAACTCGTTGTCCAGGACCAGGAGTTTGTAACCTCCCAGTCTCTGGGAACGCGTTGCACAGACCTTTCTGCAAGGCCTCCCGGAGTTGTCTCATCCTCTGCTCCCTCTCCGACGGTAAGATAAGGTCCGCAACCTTACCCTTGTACCGTGGATCAAGGAGAGTGGCCAGCCAGTAATGGTCCCTCTCCTTGATCCGAAGAATACGAGGATCCTTCTGCAGACTTTGCAGGATCAGGGAGGCCATGCAGCGTAGGTTAGCTGAGGCATTCGGTCCGTAGTCCTCTGGGTCAATAAGGACGACATGATCCGCAGCCACCTCCTCCCAGCCACGTACAAGTCTACTTGTTTCTGTGGACTGTAAATCATCCCTAAAAGACTGCTGCTGATGATGCTGAGTGCCAGGCTCCACCTCCATGCTGACACAATCCTCCTCCTCCTCCTCCTCTTCTTCCTGTGCGATGGGTGGGACAGAAGAAACACTGTCTGGGTCAAGGGGGCCTTGAGAGGCAAGGAAGTTCTCCTCTTCCTGCCTCTGTTCTGCCTCAAGTGCCCTGTCCATTATTCCACGCAGCGTATGTTCCAACAGGTGGACAAGAGGTACAGTGTCACTGATGCATGCACTGTCACTGCTCACCATCCTCGTGGCCTCCTCAAATGGTGCCAGGACAGTGCATGCATCCCTGATCATGCCCCACTGGCGTGGTGAAAAAAACCCGAGCTCCCCTGACCCTGTCCTGGTGCCGTAGTCGCACAGGTACTCATTGATGGCCCTCTGCTGCGTGTGCAGCCGCTGCAGCATGGCCAACGTTGAGTTCCACCTGGTGGGCATGTCACATATAAGGCGGTTCTTGGGCAGGTTCAACTCCTTTTGCAGCTCAGCCAGGCGAGCACTGGCATTATAAGATCTGCGGAAATGCACACAGACTTTCCTGGCCTGCCTCAGGACATCCTGTAAGCCCGGGTACCTGCCCAAGAACCGCTGCACCACCAGGTTAAGGACGTGAGCCACACAGGGCACATGGGTCAGTTGTCCCTGTCAGAGAGCGGAGAGGAGGTTGGTGCCATTGTCGCAAACTACCATTCCTGGCTTAAGCTGGCGTGGCGTCAACCACCTCTCGGCCTGCCCCTGCAGAGCAGACAGAACCTCTGCCCCAGTGTGGCTCCTGTCCCCCAAACACACCAGCGCAAGCACGACATGGCATCATTTTGCCTGCGTAATTGCGTAGCCCCTTGAACGCCTACGGAGCACCGCTGGTTCCGAGGACAAAGCACAGGAAGAGGCCATGGAGGAAGAAGAAGAGGAGGGGGTGGAGGACAGAGGTGTGTCACAACCAGTAGTAGCATTTTGGAGGCGTGGTGGTGGAACAACCTCCAACACTACTGCACCTTGTCCTGCATCCTTCCCAGCTGCCAAAAGAGTGACCCAATGGGCCGTGAAAGAAAGGTAACGTCCCTGTCCATGCCTGCTGGACCATGAGTCAGCGGTAATATGCACCCTACCGCTGACCGCCCTGTCCAGCGAGGCCAAGACATTGCCTTCCACATGCCGGTAGAGAGCCGGAATCGCCTTCCGTGAGAAAAAGTGGCGTTTGGGAACCTGCCACTGAGGAACCGCACATTGCACAAACTCACGGAAGGGGGCCGAGTCTACCAACTGAAAAGGCAGCAGTTGAAGCGCTAGCAATTTAGCCAAGCTAGCATTCAACCGCTGGGCATGTGGATGGCTGGGTGTGAACTTCTTTCGACGGTCCAGCAGCTGGGGCAGGGAAATTTGCCTGCTAGAATCGGACGTCGGTGTACTGCTAGCAGAGTGCCCGCAAGTACTTGGCTGTGACACACCTAATTCTACACCTTCATTCCTCTCAGTGCAGGTTTCAGAGAGGACTGAAGGTATAGTGGGGTTGGAGATCCCAGCTGATGCGGTGCAAGAAGAGGTCCGCTTTGTTCTTTGGTGTGGGTCTTTAAGGTAGGCTTGATAACGAGCTGCATGGCAGGTCAACATATGTCTGGTCAAGCATGTGGTGCCCAAGCAGGTGATGTTTTGGCCACGCGATATACGCTTGAGACATATGTTGCAAACAGCAGCTGTGCGATCTGATGCACTCGACTCAAAAAAGGCCCACACCAAATAACTTTTTGAATAACGGGCAGAGGCAGCGCCCTGCACAGGCGGAGCTCTGCGGTGTGATTCCGTCGGTGTGCTGCCCTTACGCTGGCCCCCCGAGGGCATCCTGCCTCGTTGGAGATGTGCCTCCTCCTCATCCTCCTCCTCCTCCTCCTCCTCTCTCCTATTAGACACCCACGTGGAGTCAGTGACCTCATCATCCCCTCCCTCCTCATCACTGGAGCCAATCTGGCAGTATGCTGCAGCTGCTGGAACATGACTGCCAGATTGGTGTCCTTCTTGAGCATCCCCTCTCTCTGCTCTCACGCTACTGCCTTCCTCTAGCTGGGTATCATCATCAGACCCTTCGAAACGCTGGGCATCCTCCTGGAGCATGTACCCAACACTGTGCTCAAACAGTTCGGGGGACTCCTCAGGAGGACATGGTTGGTCTAGGGAAGGAGTGACTGATGATGACATTGATACCAGGGAAGAGGACGCTTTGGCAGCTGCTTTGCCAGTACCCTGAGCCTGGGTGACAGAGGATGAGGAGGATGAGGAGGGCTTGGTCATCCACTCTACCAAGTCTTCGGCATGATGCGGCTCAACACGTCCAGTTGCCGAAAAGAAGGACAAGCGTGTCCCATGGCCACGTGCTGATGGCGATGCACCGCGTCCACGACCAGCACTGTTGTCTCTAGACACAGAGCCTGCTTGCCCTCTTTTATTGGCTCCTGACTGTCTGCCTCTCCTTGTTTGCATTCCAGACATTCTAATGGCCTGCAGGGAAATGGGAAAACCAGCAATAAGGCCTAGGTTCAGGAGTATATTTTGCAGGAATCACACTACGCCTGCTGTAGGTGCTGCAAATTCCTGTTGGTGTAACACACCAGGAAAAAGCAGCAATACAGGCTAACTTCAGGTGTAATATGATCAGGAGGCACACTCCGCCCGCTGTAAGTGCCGCAAATGCCTGTTGGTGTAACACACCAGGAAAAAGCAGCAATACAGGCTAACTTCAGGTGTAATATGATCAGGAGGCACACTCCGCCCGCTGTAAGTGCCGCAAATGCCTGTTGGTGTAACACACCAGGAAAAAGCAGCAATACAGGCTAACTTCAGGTGTAATATGATCAGGAGGCACAATCTGCCCGCTGTAAGTGCCGCAAATGCCTGTTGGTGTAACACACCAGGAAAAAGCAGCAATACAGGCTAACTTCAGGTGTAATATGATCAGGAGGCACACTCCGCCCGCTGTAAGTGCCGCAAATGCCTGTTGGTGTAACACACCTGGAAAAAGCAGCAATACAGGCTAACTACAGGTGTAATATGATCAGGAGGCATACTCCGCCCGCTGTAAGTGCTGCAAATGCCTGTTGGTGTAACACACCAGGAAAAAGCAGCAATACGGGCTAACTTCAGGTGTATAATGTGCAGGAGGCTTAGCAATAGTGATGAGCCGAACACCCCCGGGTTCGGTTCGCACCAGAACCCGCGAACGGACCGAAAGTTCGTACGAACATTAGAACCCTATTAAATACAATGGATGCGAACGTTCGAATTCTAAAGTGCTAATTATAACAACTATTATGCATGTTATTGTCCTAAAAAGGGTTTGGGAACCCGGGTTGTGCACCAGGGGACATGTATCAATGCAAAAAGAAGTTTTAAAAACGGTCGTTTTTCGGGAGCAGTCATTTTAATGATGCATAAAGTGAAAAAAAAAAAGTCAAATATTCCTTTAAATATCGTACCTGGGGGGTGTCTAAAGTATGCCTGTGAAGTGCCACGTGTTTCCCGTGTTTAGAACTGTCCCTGCACAAAATGACACTTCTAAAGGAAAAAAAAGCCATTTAAAACTGCTTGCGGCTTTAATGTAATGTCTGCTCCCGGTAATATGGATGAAAATCTTTAAGAAAAATGGCATAGTTACCCCACCCCAGCCCATTACCAGCCCCTTTGGGTCTTGTATGGATATTAAGGGGAACCCCGCACATAAAATAAAAAAGGCCCTATATACTCTGAACAGCCGTATACAGGCGGTGCATACAAGACAGGGACTGTAGGTTTGTTCTTATGTAGAATCTGTTTGTAATTTTGAGCAGGTACATTGTTTAAGTGTAGCTCCAGCCCAAAAATCTATTTTTAAACTTTTTGGAAAACATAGGTAAGGGTTATCACCCCTGTAACATTTGTTTTACTGTCTGTGCCCCTGTTCAGAACATTTCACCTCACTTTCCGTCCCAATGACAACTGTTTTTGAAATGTGGTGTTTTTCTTGAAACAAGGATTGCTGATAAAGCATCAGTACAGAGGAGACACCTTTCTCCCATATTAATTCTTACAGGAGAGAATTTTCCTTCCAAGGGGTAGATTTCCTCTCACTTCCTGTTGTCTTCTTGCGTTTGCAAGTAGGAGTCGTTTGTAAGTTGGATGTTTGAAAGTAGGGACCTGCCGTATATACTCTGCAGAAATAGGCCCCTTAGTTGTTGGTGTTGGCACAACACTGTAAGCACTCACAGTTACTCTTGGTTGGTGCTGGAACGCCCTGCTGTCAACTATTATATCAGGAATTTTAATTACATATAATTGTTGAACAGTGGTAGTAAAAATTGGGCCTTTGATGGTGGTGCTGGTGCCACAACACTGTAAGCCCTCAGAGTTACTCTTGGTGGGTGCAGGAATGGGCCCTGCTGTGAATTATTAGATCAAGAATTGTAATTACATGCCCCTTTTGAACAGGGGCTGAAAAATTGGGCCTTTCGTGGTGGTGGTGGTGGTGGCGTTGCCACAACACTGTAAGCCCTCAGAGTTACTCTTGGTGGGTGCAGGAATGGGCCCTGCTGTGAATTATTAGATCAAGAATTGTAATTACATGCCCCTTTTGAACAGGGGCTGAAAAATTGGGCCTTTCGTGGTGGTGGTGGTGGTGGCGTTGCCACAACACTGTAAGCCCTCAGAGTTACTCTTGGTGGGTGCAGCAATGGGCCCTGCTGTGAATTATTAGATCAAGAATTGTAATTACATGCCCCTGTTGAACAGGGGCTGAAAAATTGGGCCTTAGGCACTGGTGGCACAACACTACAACCCCTCACAGATACTGTACTTGGAGCACAGCAATGAGCCCTGTTGCAAAGTATTGCTTCAAAAATTGTAATGACACGCCCCTGTTAAACAGGGGCTGAAAAATTGGGCCTTAGGCACTGGTGCCACAACACTCCAACCCCTCACAGATACTGTACTTGGAGCACAGCAATGAGCCCTTTGGCAAATTATTGCTAAAAAAATTGTAATTACACGCCCCTGTAAAACAGGGGCTGAAAAATTGGGCCTTAGCCACTGGTGGCGGCACCCATAAACAAAAATGATCTTCCAAGCTATCATCATCAATCGTATCATTGAGGACTCGGAGGAGGAGGATAGCCAGTCAACATAACAGCACAGGCACTCAGCATCAGCATCAGTCTTGAAGGGATGTGACATGTTAAAATCAATTAGTCTGTTATATCAGCATCAGGTGTGTGGTAGCTGGTGGTGATCCAAGACTGGTTCATCTTGATGAAAGTCAGTCGATCAACCGAGTCGGTGGACAGGCGCACCCTGTGATCCGTGACAAATCCTCCAGCAGCACTGAATGTGCGTTCCGAAAGAACGCTGGATGCAGGACAGGCCAGTAGCTCAATTGCATACTGTGCAAGCTCTGGCCAGTGATCCATCCTCAAGACCCAGTAAGCCAGAGGATTTTCGGTGGGGAAGGTGTCCAAGTCTGACCTTGCCCCTAGATATTCCTGCACCATGTTTATCAGACGCTGGCGATGGTTGCTGGAACCGATCATACTTTGGGGCTGCGGACTAAAGAATTGTCTGAACGCATCGGTCAGACGGCCACCTTCCCCACCGCTCCTTCTTTGACTGGCCGAAGCCTCAGCAACTCGTTGTCCAGGACCAGGAGTTTGTAACCTCCCAGTCTCTGGGAACGCGTTGCACAGACCTTTCTGCAAGGCCTCCCGGAGTTGTCTCATCCTCTGCTCCCTCTGCGACGGTAACATAAGGTCCGCAACCTTACCCTTGTACCGTGGATCAAGGAGAGTGGCCAGCCATTATTGGTCCCTCTCCTTGATCCGAAGAATACGAGGATCCTTCCGCAGACTTTGCAGGATCAGGGAGGCCATGCAGCGTAGGTTTGCTGAGGCATTCGCTCCGGAGTCCTCTGGGTCACTAAGGACGACATGATCCGCAGCCACCTCCTCCCAGCCACGTACAAGTCCACTGGTTTCTTGGGACTGTAAATCATCCCTAAAAGACTGCTGCTGATGATGCTGAGTGCCAGCCTCCACCTCCATGCTGACACAATCCTCCTCCTCCTCCTCCTCCTCCTCCTCTTCCTGTGCGATGGGTGGGACAGAAGGAACACTGTCTGGGTAAAGGGGGCCTTGAGAGGCAAGGAAGTCCTCCTCTTCCTGCCTCTGTTCTGCCTCAAGTGCCCTGTCCATTATTCCACGCAGCGTGTGCTCAAACAGGTGGACAAGAGGTACAGTGTCACTGATGCATGCACTGTCACTGCTCACCATCCTCGTGGCCTCCTCAAATGGTGCCAGGACAGTGCATGCATCCCTGATCATGCCCCACTGGCGTGGAGAAAAAAAACCAAGCTCCCCTGACCCTGTCCTGGTGCCGTAGTCGCACAGGTACTCATTGATGGCCCTCTGCTGCGTGTGCAGCCGCTGCAGCATGGCCAACGTTGAGTTCCACCTGGTGGGCATGTCACATATAAGGCGGTTCTTGGGCAGGTTCAACTCCTTTTGCAGCTCAGCCAGGCGAGCACTGGCATTATAAGATCTGCGGAAATGCACACAGACTTTCCTGGCCTGCCTCAGGACATCCTGTAAGCCCGGGTACCTGCCCAAGAACCGCTGCACCACCAGGTTAAGGACGTGAGCCACACAGGGCACATGGGTCAGTTGTCCCTGTCGGAGGGCGGAGAGGAGGTTGGTGCCATTGTCGCAAACCACCATTCCTGGCTTAAGCTGGCGTGGCGTCAACCACCTCTCGGCCTGGCCCTGCAGAGCAGACAGGACCTCTGCCCCAGTGTGGCTTCTGTCCCCCAAACACACGAGCGCAAGCACGGCATGGCATCTTTTTGCCTGCGTACTTGCGTAGCCCCTTGAACGCCTACGGAGCACCGCTGGTTCCGAGGACAAACCACAGGAAGAGGCCATGGAGGAAGAAGAAGAGGAGGGGGTGGAGGAGAGAGGTGTGTCACAACCAGTAGTAGCATTTTGGAGGCGTGGCGGTGGAACAACCTCCAACACTACTGCACCTTGTCCTGCATCCTTCCCAGCTGCCAAAAGAGTGACCCAATGGGCCGTGAAAGAAAGGTAACGTCCCTGTCCATGCCTGCTGGACCATGAGTCAGCGGTAATATGCACCTTACCGCTGACCGCCCTGTCCAGCGAGGCCAAGACATTGCCTTCCACATGCCGGTAGAGAGCCGGAATAGCCTTCCGTGAGAAAAAGTGGCGTTTGGGAACCTGCCACTGAGGAACCGCACATTGCACAAACTCACGGAAGGGGGCCGAGTCTACCAACTGAAAAGGCAGCAGTTGAAGCGCTAGCAATTTAGCCAAGCTAGCATTCAACCGCTGGGCATGTGGATGGCTGGGAGTGAACTTCTTTCGACGGTCCAGCAGCTGGGGCAGGGAAATTTGCCTGCTAGAATCGGACGTCGGTGTACTGCTAGCAGAGTGGCCGCAAGTACTTGGCTGTGACACACCTAATTCTACACCTTCATTCCTCTCAGTGCATGTTTCAGAGAGGACTGAAGTTATAGTGGGGTTGGAGATCCCAGCTGATGCGGTGCAAGGAGAGGTCCGCTTTGTTCTTTGGTGTGGGTCTTTGAGGTAGGCTTGCCAACGAGCTGCATGGCAGGTCAACATATGTCTGGTCAGGCATGTGGTACCCAAGCGGCTGATGTTTTGGCCACGCGATATACGCTTGAGACATATGTTGCAAACAGCAGCTGTGCGATCTGATGCACTAGCCTCAAAAAAGGCCCACACCAAAGAACTTTTTGAATGACGGGCAGAGGCAGTGCCCTGCACAGGCGGAGCTCTGCGGTGTGATTCCGTCGGTGTACTGCCCTTACGCTGGCCACCAAAGGGCATCCTGCCTCGTTGGAGATGTGCCTCCTCCTCATCCTCCTCCTCCTCCTCTCTCCTATTAGGCACCCACGTGGAGTCAGTGACCTCATCATCCCCTCCCTCCTCATCACTGGAGCCAATCTGGCAGTGTGCTGCAGCTGCTGGAACATGACTGCCAGATTGGTGTCCTTCTTGAGCATCCCCTCTGTCTGCTCTCACGCTACTGCCTTCCTGTAGCTGGGTTTCATCATCAGACCCTTCGAAACGCTGGGCATCCTCCTGGAGCATGTACCCAACACTGTGCTCAAACAGTTCGGGGGACTCCTCAGGAGGAGGACATGGTGGGTCTAGGGAAGGAGTGACTGATGATGAGTCTGACATTGATACCAGGGAAGAGGACGCTTTGGCAGCTGCTTTGCCAGTACCCTGAGCCTGGGTGAGAGAGGATGAGGAGGAGGAGGAGGGCTTGGTCATCCACTCTACCAAGTCTTCGGCATGATGTGGCTCAACATGTCCAGCTGCCGAAAAGAAGGACAAGCGTGTCCCATGGCCATGTGCTGATGACAATGCACCGCGTCCACGACCAGCACTGTTGCCCCCAGACACAGAGCCTGCTTGCCCTCTTTTATTGCCTCCTGACTGTCTGCCTCTCCTTGTTTGCCTTCCAGACATTCTAATAGATGGCCTGCAGGGAGATGGGAAAAAAGCAATAAGGGCTACCTTCAGGTGTCCTTCTCTGTCCCTTTACTTAAGGATTTCTAAATATGGTTGAGGATGATTGCTTTTGCACAGAATAGCACAACGACAATTTCCCTGACTGTCCAAAAAACAAGGATTTCAAAGATGGTTGATGAGGAATGCTTTAGCACACTATAGCACAAGGAGAATTTCCCTCACTGTCCTTCCCTGTCCCTAGAAACAAGGATTATCACAGTGAAAGAAACTGACACTCTTCCTACCTATAGTTTTCTGTCCCTAGAAAAAATGTTTTTTTAAAGCACACTATAGCACAAGGAGAATTTCTCTCACTGTCCTTCCCTGTCCCTAGAAACAAGGATTATCACAGTGAAAGAAACTGACACTCTTCCTACTGTGAGGGGGCTAGCTCGGCAGCGGGTATGTGTGACCCCCGGGATGGGCTCCCCACCCAAAAACAGGCCCAGCAGACGGAGGTTGTGGTTTTCAAAATCAAAAAAAGGTGCGGTTTATTTTCTATTTACAGTGACAAAAACACAGCAAGGCAAAAAAAACAAACACAAAATAAATCCTGGTCAACTTGACCTCTGACTAAACTTACAGGTTTCCTAACTAACGACTGGGATCAGCCTAGTGCTGTCCTAGTCCCTGGTTTTAAATGTCCAAGCAAAATATAGCCACACAGGCTTTCTCTCACCGCACAGGGGTTCACTCTCCCTAGACAGTCCACACAGGTCTGCTTCCAGGCATGAGCTAACATCTAATGAATCTGGGCTTTCTTATAGAGGCCTAAATGAGCTGACAAGGTTCAGCTGGACTCATCAACTCCCTGTCTGCACGACGCCCACCCCTCTCCCTAGAGGTATGAATCATCCATGAGCCCACTAGCCTCAGCTGGGCTTCATCAACTCTCTCCCTAGTTGTATAAGTCGGCATAAAGCCTGAATCTGGGAGAAATATACCTACCCCCCTGGATGCAACCAGGTGACTTTACCTTCCTGCTGTCACATACCCCCCCCTCTTGTTTTAACCTCGGGGTTGGAACACCAGCAATCAGGCATTCATGTACTCGAGACAAAGCATCCACATTCCCCATTTGAACGCCAGGGCGATGCTTTACTGTGAAGTTGAATTCCTGGAGGGCCAGGAACCACCTATTCACTCTTCTATTTGTTTCCTTGTTTTGAGCCATCCACTTTAACGGAGCGTGATCCGTAACCATGTCAAAGTGCCTACCTAGCAGGTAGTACCGAAGGGAATCTAGAGCCCACTTCACCGCTAAACACTCCTTTTCAACGGTGGCGTAATTTACCTCATGGGACTTCAACTTCCTGCTGAGGTAAATGACTGGGTGCTCTTCCCCGTTCCAGACCTGGGACAATACTGCTCCTAACCCCACATCTGACGCATCACTTTGTACGACAAAGTCTTTAGAGAAGTCGGGTGAGTACAACACTGGCTGGCTACATAAGGCTTGTTTCAAGAATTGGAATGCTGCCTCAGCCTCGGGGGTCCATTTAATCATGACCGACCCTTTCCCCTTCGTCAGGTTGGTTAGGGGCACAGCCTTAGAAGCAAAGTGGGGAATGAATCGCCGATAATACCCAGCGATTCCCAGAAAGGCTCGTACCTGCTTCTTGCTGTTGGGACGTGGCCAACTCTGGATGGCCTCGACTTTGTTGAGTTGGGGTTTTATTACTCCCCTCCCAATGGTGTACCCAAGATATTTGGCCTCCTCCTGCCCAATGGTACACTTCTTGGGGTTAGCCGTAAACCCTGCTTCCCGAACAGAGTCCAGGACTGCTTGCACTTTTGGCAGATGTGAGGCCCAATCTGTGCTATGGACAATTACGTCATCCAGGTAAGCCGCAGCATACTTCCGATGGGGCCTCAGCATCTGGTCCATTTTCCGCTGGAATGTGGCCGGCGCATTCTGTAACCCGAACGGCATTCTTTTATATTGGAACGCCCCGTCTGGGGTTACAAATGCGGTTTTCTCTTTGGCTGACTTGGCCAGGGGGATTTGCCAATACCCTTTTGTGAGGTCAAGAGTCGTCATGTATCGGGCTGTTCCCAGCCGGTCGATCAACTCATCTATACGTGGCATGGGGTAGGTGTCAAATTTTGTAACTTTGTTCAACTGACGAAAATCGTTACAAAATCGCCAGCTCCCATCCGGTTTAGGCACCAACACAATGGGACTAGACCAATCACTTTGGGACTCCTCTATCACCCCTAAGTTCAGCATTTTCTGTACTTCCTCCCGTATTGCCTCCCGTCGGGCCTCTGGGATCCGATAGGGTTTTAACTTCACCCTTTCACCGGGCGGGGTAATAATGTCATGCTCTACCCCAGATGTTTGTCCCGGCAGCTCAGAGAATACCTCCTTGTTGCGAAGCACAAACTCCTTAACCTCCTGTTGTTGGGGTTGTGACAAGGTGGCTGCGATTCCAACCTCAGGAATCACGCAACCAGTTTGAGCTGGTGACCAAGTGTCTGCGACTAGGGACTCTCTATCCCTCCAGGCTTTCAACAGATTAACGTGATAGATCTGTTCGGGCTTTCGCCTTCCTGGTTGTCTGACCTTGTAATTCACTTCGCTCACTTTTTCCATTATCTCGTAGGGGCCTTGCCATTTGGCAAGGAATTTACTTTCAACCGTAGGGACAAGTACCAATATCCTATCCCCCGGGGAAAAGGTACGGGTCTTGGCTCCACGGTTGTACACTCTCTGCTGTGCCAACTGCGCTTGGGCCAAATGTTCCTTCACGATGGGCATTACCTGTGCAATTCGATCTTGCATCAGGGCGACATGCTCAATCACACTCCTGTGGGGAGAACTCTCACTTTCCCAAGTTTCCTTGGCAATATCCAACAGCCCTCTTGGGTGTCTCCCATACAGTAACTCAAAGGGGGAGAATCCCGTAGAGGATTGGGGCACCTCCCTAATAGCAAACATCAAATAAGGAAGTAGACAGTCCCAATCCTTTCCATCCCTATCCACCACTTTCTTCAACATTTGTTTTAGGGTTTTGTTGAATCTTTCAACCAGCCCATCGGTTTGGGGGTGATACACAGATGTACGTAATTGCGTCACTTTGAACAATTTACACAGCTCCTTCATAACCCGGGACATAAAGGGTGTACCTTGGTCCGTAAGCAGTTCTTTACAAATACCCACCCGGCTAAAAACAAGAGATAGCTCTTTGGCTATGGTTTTGGCCGAGGTATTTCTGAGAGGGATCGCTTCTGGATAACGGGTGGCATAGTCCATTATAACCAATATGTACTGGTGCCCCCTAGCGGACTTGATTATAGGACCTACCAAATCCATTGCGATTCTCTCAAACGGGACCTCAATGATGGGTAGAGGGACCAGCGGGCTACGGAAGTGTGGCATCGGGGCCGACCTCTGACACACAGGGCAGGAGGAACAATAATTTTCTATGTCCTTCATCACCCCAGGCCAATAGAATCTCTGTAATACCCTCTCTCGGGTTTTCTCTGTCCCCAGATGACCTCCAAGAATGTGCCCATGGGCCAACTCCAACACCAACTTCCTGTAAGGTTTGGGCACCACCAGCTGCTCAACGGTTTCTTCTGCCCTTTTTGCCACCCGATACAGTAGGTCCTTCTCTACGCTGAAGTATGGGTAAGTGCAGGTATTATCTGGGTTCACTAACTCGCCATCTATTTTCACTACGTTTTCCCGTGCCTTTATTAGGGCGGGGTCTTTCAACTGTTCTGTGGCAAAGTTTTCCCTGTGAACCTCAAGATCAGAAAACTCCACAGACGGTAGGTTTTCGTCTGAGGAGGTGGGCTCCTCTCCAGTTTCTTGAGTCTCCCCTGCCAATACTGACAAGGGAAATTCGGGAGAGTCCTCACCACTCTCAGAGGAGTTCTGGCTATCATATTCCTGGTACATAGGGGCACCAGTGGGGGGCTCATGATCATCCCACAGTTCCCAGAACTTCGGAAAATCCCTTCCCACAATGGCGTCATGCGGTAACTGAGACACTAAGCCCACTGGATGAGAAAGGGTACCTTTGGGGGTCTCGAAACACACTGTAGTCACTGGATACTCTCGGGTGTCCCCATGCACACAAATAACGGCTACCTTGCTATTCCCAGAGACCTCTGTTTTAACTAACTCAGCCTTTATCAGGGTCACAAGGCTACCTGAATCCAGCAATACCACAACATTTCTACCATTAATACACATTTTGCATAAATGTTTCTCAGTTCCCCGAATGGCAGTGCATGCGACTGTCGCACACAGCGACTGACGTCTGCCCGTCAGAAAGTCACACTGCATGGGTTCCTCCAAAACCGGGCAATTTGCTGCAATATGTCCCGCTTGCCGGCAGCGGTAGCAAATGATCCTTCTTGCCGCCTCTTGAGCCGCTGATTTCCCAGGCTGTTCTCGCCAAACTTGGGGTAGAGCTCCCACCCTCTCACTCTCTCCACCCTTACCCCTTGGAATCATCTTATCCGCCCCTGGGGATGGTCTGGTCTTAGGGTGGAAAGTCCGAGTGTCTCTGGAAGAGGCCGTCAGGTTCTCTGTAGCCAAGTATTTCTCCACACGATCCACAAGACCATCGGCCGTCTCTGGGTCTCCATGGCTTACCCACTTTTGGATGGCAGTAGGAAGAGCTCTCAAAAACCGATCCATTACAACACGTTCCACAATCTTTGGTGCGGACAAAGTCTCTGGCTGTAGCCACTTTCTGCTCAGGTGAATGAGATCATACATTTGAGACCTGGGGGGTTTTCCAAGCTGGAAAGTCCAGTTATGCACACGCTGAGCCCGGACAGCCAGGGTGACACCCAGCCTTGCCAATATTTCAGCTTTTAGCATCACATAGTCTTTTGCTTGGTCAGGCTCTAGGTCATAGTAAGCTTTCTGCGATTCACCCGTTAACAGAGGAGCCACCAGTCCAGCCCACTGCTCCTCAGGCCACTTTTCTCTTTCAGCGGTCCTTTCAAATGTGGTCAAAAATACCTCTGGATCATCCTCTCCAGTCATTTTTGTCAATAAACGACTCACCCCAAAGGACGCGGTATTAGTGGGACGGCTTTCCTCACCGGTCTGCGGACGTTGCTGCATTACTGCTTCCATCTGTTGTTGTAGTCTCTGCTCTTGCTTCTGCAACAGGTCTATGAAGCGGGCCTCAGATTGCTGTTGGGCTTGTTGCTGAGCCTCCAGACTCTGTTGTAAAGTTGCAAGGCTCTGTTGATGAGCTTGCTGCTGGGCTGCAAGGCTCCTTTGCAAACCTGCATTTGTCTGCTGTTGATTGGCATTTGCTAGAGCCAGCTGTTTCAGTATCTCCTCCATGCTGGCTTAAAAAAAAACTGCCCGCATTCTCCACCAACTGTGAGGGGGCTAGCTCGGCAGCGGGTATGTGTGACCCCCGGGATGGGCTCCCCACCCAAAAACAGGCCCAGCAGACGGAGGTTGTGGTTTTCAAAATCAAAAAAAGGTGCGGTTTATTTTCTATTTACAGTGACAAAAACACAGCAAGGCAAAAAAAACAAACACAAAATAAATCCTGGTCAACTTGACCTCTGACTAAACTTACAGGTTTCCTAACTAACGACTGGGATCAGCCTAGTGCTGTCCTAGTCCCTGGTTTTAAATGTCCAAGCAAAATATAGCCACACAGGCTTTCTCTCACCGCACAGGGGTTCACTCTCCCTAGACAGTCCACACAGGTCTGCTTCCAGGCATGAGCTAACATCTAATGAATCTGGGCTTTCTTATAGAGGCCTAAATGAGCTGACAAGGTTCAGCTGGACTCATCAACTCCCTGTCTGCACGACGCCCACCCCTCTCCCTAGAGGTATGAATCATCCATGAGCCCACTAGCCTCAGCTGGGCTTCATCAACTCTCTCCCTAGTTGTATAAGTCGGCATAAAGCCTGAATCTGGGAGAAATATACCTACCCCCCTGGATGCAACCAGGTGACTTTACCTTCCTGCTGTCACACTACCTATAGTTTTCTGTCCCTAGAAAAAATGTTTTTTTAAAGCACACTATAGCACAAGGAGAATTTCCCTCACTGTCCTTCCCTGTCCCTAGAAACAAGGATTATCACAGTGAAAGAAACTGACACTCTTCCTACCTATAGTTTTCTGTCCCTAGAAAAAATGTTTTTTTAAAGCACACTATAGCACAAGGAGAATTTCCCTCACTGTCCTTCCCTGTCCCTAGAAACAAGGATTATCACAGTGAAAGAAACTGACACTCTTCCTACCTATAGTTTTCTGTCCCTAGAAAAAATGTTTTTTTAAAGCACACTATAGCACAAGGAGAATTTCCCTCACTGTCCTTCCCTGTCCCTAGAAACAAGGATTATCACAGTGAAAGAAACTGACACTCTTCCTATCTATAGTTTTCTGTCCCTAGAAAAAAATTTTTTTAAAGCACACTATAGCACAAGGAGAATTTCCCTCACTGTCCTTCCCTGTCCCTAGAAACAAGGATTATCACAGTGAAAGAAACTGACACTCTTCCTACCTATAGTTTTCTGTCCCTAGAAAAAATGTTTTTTTAAAGCACACTATAGCACAAGGAGAATTTCCCTCACTGTCCTTCCCTGTCCCTAGAAACAAGGATTATCACAGTGAAAGAAACTGACACTCTTCCTACCTATAGTTTTCTGTCCCTAGAAAAAATGTTTTTTTAAAGCACACTATAGCACAAGGAGAATTTCCCTCACTGTCCTTCCCTGTCCCTAGAAACAAGGATTATCACAGTGAAAGAAACTGACACTCTTCCTACCTATAGTTTTCTGTCCCTAGAAAAAATGTTTTTTTAAAGCACACTATAGCACAAGGAGAATTTCCCTCACTGTCCTTCCCTGTCCCTAGAAACAAGGATTATCACAGTGAAAGAAACTGACACTCTTCCTACCTATAGTTTTCTGTCCCTAGAAAAAATGTTTTTTTAAAGCACACTATAGCACAAGGAGAATTTCCCTCACTGTCCTTCCCTGTCCCTAGAAACAAGGATTATCACAGTGAAAGAAACTGACACTCTTCCTACCTATAGTTTTCTGTCCCTAGAAAAAATGTTTTTTTAAAGCACACTATAGCACAAGGAGAATTTCCCTCACTGTCCTTCCCTGTCCCTAGAAACAAGGATTATCACAGTGAAAGAAACTGACACTCTTCCTACCTATAGTTTTCTGTCCCTAGAAAAAATGTTTTTTTAAAGCACACTATAGCACAAGGAGAATTTCCCTCACTGTCCCTAGAAACAAGGATTCACACAGTAAAACACACTGACACTCTCCCTACCTATAGTTTTCTGTCCCTAGAAAAAATGTTTTTTTAAAGCACACTATAGCACAAGGAGAATTTCCCTCACTGTCCTTCCCTGTCCCTAGAAACAAGGATTCGCACAGTAAAACACACTGACACTCTCCCTACCTATAGTTTTCTGTCCCTAGAAAAAATGTTTTTTTAAAGCACACTATAGCACAAGGAGAATTTCCCTCACTGTCCTTCCCTGTCCCTAGAAACAAGGATTCGCACAGTAAAACACACTGACACTCTCCCTACCTATCCTTCTCTTTCCCTAAACTAAAGGAATCCAGGTTAAGCAAGAAAAAATAAATGTCACTGTCCCTGCCTATGCTTCTCTTTCCCTGCTCCGGAACACACTACACTAGGCCGCCGTGCTGGCGGCCTTTTATAGTGTGGGGCGTGTACTAAACACCCTCAGCAATAATTGGCCACAGGCATCCTGCCTGTGGCCAATCATTGCTCTCCTCGCTGCCGGCGCTGTGATTGGCCAAGCATGCGGGGTCACAGTGCATGCTTGGCCAATCACAGCGCCTGGATGACACTGCGATGGCGTAGTGCATTGTGGGCCGTTCGCGTCACTCGAATTAGGCGCGAACGGCCCAAATCGTTCGATCTTCGTCGAACGATCGAACAGCCGATGTTCGAGTCGAACGTATGTTCGACTCGAACACCGAGCTCATCCCTACTTAGCAACAATGACACTGACACTGTCCCCTGCCTATCCTTCTCTCTCCCTGCACACAAGGTTTATCAAAGTATATGACACTGACACTCTCCCTGCCTATCCTTCTCTCTCCCTACACACAAGGTTTAGCAAAGAATATGACACTGACACTCTCCCTGCCTATCCTTCTCTGTCCCTACACACAAGGTTTAGCAAAGAATATGACACTGACACTGTCCCCTGCCTATCCTTCTCTCTCCCTGCACACAAGGTTTATCAAAGTATATGACACTGACACTCTCCCTGCCTATCCTTCTCTCTCCCTACACACAAGGTTTAGCAAAGAATATGACACTGACACTCTCCCTGCCTATTCTTCTCTGTCCCTACACACAAGGTTTAGCAAAGAATAGATTTGACACTGTCCCTGCCTATCCTTCACTTTCCCTGCTCCGGAACACACTACACGAGGCCGCCGCGCTGGCGGCCTTTTATAGTGTGGGGCATGTACTAAACCCCCTCAGCTATAATTGGCCACAGGCATCCTGCCTGTGGCCAATCATTGCTCTCCTCGCTGCCGGCGCTGTGATTGGCCAAGCATGCAGGGTCATAGTGCATGCTTGGCCAATCACAGCGCCGGGATTACACTGCGATGGCGCAGTGTATTGTGGGCTGTTCGCGTCACTCGAATTTGGCGCGAACAGCCCAAATCGTTCGTTGTTCGCCGAACGCGCGAACAGCCGATGTTCGAGTCGAACTTATGTTTGACTCGAACACTGAGCTCATCCCTAGTAAACGTCCTTCCAACTGGGTATAGCCCCCCTGTAAGTCCTTAACAGCCTGTGTCAGGCCTGCCAGATGCTGGCAAAGTTCCTCCATGGGAGAGGGTCCTCGCATAGGCTCAGACATGGCTGTCTTCTACTGTCACGTACCTGGCCGTAGAGCCTGATATGCAGAGGAAAAATAAAGAAAAGGTCTGGTGACACCAGTGACACACCTCCATCCCTAAATATACAGTAAATAAGTATATGGTAACATATGTATATCTATGCATAGATAAAAGACCTACTGTATGTTACCATATACTTATTTACTCCAATATTCTAATTATCTAATATACATATTTACATTCAGAGCCAACATTCCTTATGGATTCATTGAGACTTTTGGGGATCCACATATTCCATCCATGCTGTGCCTTCCTTCCGAAGAACGAGCCAAGCCTCGCGAAACGCGTGGGTTACACTTGATGTCTGTGTGTTTACATGATTATTGTCAGATACTTGCAATATCATTTTACCTACTTTTTACGTGTCTTGTATTTTGTATGAACTGGCCCATGTTCATGACATCAATGTATGTACTGTTTTTTAATTGAATAAATATACATTGCAATTATTCCTGCGATTTTCATTGGCTCAACAGTGCTCACCTCACTCAAAGTCCCAAGGGCAAACCTCTCTCTTTTCGAGATATGCAGAGGACAGCCTCTCTTACACCTCTGACTCGAGGCCCCTGATAAAGCAGACAGGAGGCGCAGGAGTGCAGAGTCGCACAAGTGCCTGGCAGGATCGCTGACAATGGAGCCGGACTGGAATCCCTGAAGAGACTGCGGAGGAACACTGGTACAGGAGAAGACCAGGAGCCGCGGTCAGCGGAAGGCAGGTACTGGCTTGGTACAGGAACACCACAGGCAGACACCACAGGCAGAGGAGCAGGTGCGACAGCAGGTGGGATGAATGCTCAGCAGGACTCCGAAGGGCTGAAGAGATAGCAGGTGCAGGCAGGCCAGGTCACACACTGGCGGACAAGTCAGGAACAGGAGCATAGGCTGGTGCGGAATCAGGATACAGGCCGGATTGGTATTAGGCTGTCAGTAAGGTAGCATATGGAGCAGGCAGATGCGAAGTCAAACAAGCCGAGTCAGATGCGGGCAGAAAGCAGGAGCGTCAAGGACAAGCCGGGTCAAATATTAGGAACAGGTATCAGATACTGGAAAGCAGAGCACACAGAACGCTGTAGAGCAGACACCATTGAGTCTGAGTACTGACCCAGTTTAAATAGCCTGTTTGAGGCCAAGGGCCGTCACTGGGTGTGAGCGCCGCGGCACGCACACGCGCGTGCAGGCGCACCAACGGCGTTCAGGCAAGAGCTGAGGTTCCAGGCCGTCTTCCAAAGCCACCATCTTGAATGCTGGCATGCCCTTCCTGACAGACTGTAAGGTCCTGGTAAACTGTAGTCAAGTCCAGGCTACTCCTTCTCTATATAGTTTTTTTAACTTGTTTTTTTACCTACAGGTACTCGACTGGACTTTTTCTGGCCAAAATTGGCCCTGATGAATTTGTTTTGTTGTGGATGCATTTATAGTTATGAGTTACACTGTAACTGATATTTACTTGTATAGATATAGTGGTTCTCCGGTGCTGTTCCCCCTTTTGGAACGTCTTGCCGCCCCTTTCGCCATCCCAGACCCCCACTATGTTTATGTGGGATGCTGATAGTGGCACTGGAGCCTCTCTGGGATTTTTTTAATTTCCCCAGAGACGTTCCTATACCCTATTGCTATATTATTATATATTGATATTCTTTACATCTACTAGGGTTGTAATTTATTTTTCTACCCCTTTCCCCTCTTTTCTCTCTCTCAACATGGTAGTTGCGGCTTACGGTTTAGGTTATGCTTTCCCTGTCATAACAAATGTCCTGGACACGTTATGGCCCCCATAAATATCCTATCCTTGAATGTACAAGGATTACACATTCCACAGAAGCACACCAAAGCATTATGCTCTCTCGCTGTCAAAAAGGCACATATTATTTGTTTACAGGAAACCCACTTTATTGATAAAGCCTCTTCTAAATTCTTATCTGCCTCATACCCACAATTCTTTACTGCCTCAGCCACTGGCAATCAACGTGGGACACTTATTGGTTTTCTCTCAACTAAATGACCCTGAGGCCTCGTACACACGGCCGAGAATCTCGTCAAGAAAAAACACGTCGTTTTTTCTTGATGAGATTCTTGGACAAGAAACTTGTCCCGACCGAGTGTACACACGCTCCTTTCAAAGAACCTGCGGTTCTTTGAATGGAGCGAACACGGTGACGTAATCGACTACGACGAGCGTGCGCTCCTCACATTCGATGCCGTCGCCGCCATCTTGCTACACCCTACCTATGCCTAAGAAGCTACCGCGCATGCGTCAAAGTCATTTCGAGCATGCGCGGGCTTCCCGGAGGACAGGTAAGTGTACAAACACACACTTTTCTCGTCGAGAAACATGCTGACAAGAATCTTGACGAGAAAATAGAGAGCAGGTTCTCTATTTTTCTCGTCGAGATTCTTGTCGGTTTTCTTGACGAGAAACATGATAGCCGCGTACACACGACTGATTTACTCGGCAAGAAAGCTCTGCCAGCAAGTTTCTTGCTGGTTCTTGCCGAGAAACTCGGTCGTGTGTACGAGGCTTCCGGGTAGATACCTTTTACTTTCAGGATATATTTCTGACACAGCAATTACAATTGTATCCTATTATGCCCCCAATAAACGCCCGGAGGCTTTTTTATCACATCTTTTCCAAGTTGTAGAAATGCACAAGTTTGGGACAGTTATCTTATGTGGAGATTCTAATACAACTGTTTTTCCGTATTTGGATAAATCCCCACCATCCTCTGACACAAACCTCAACAAACTATCTCTCCAACGTCTGCTAACTACTCATGGCTTGGTAGACTCTTGGAGAGAACTTAACCCCACTATTAGGCGCTTTACACATTACTCTTACCCACATAACTCTTTCTCGCGTATAGACCACATTTTAGTCCCATCTAGCATGCTACCGGAGATTATCTCCTCTAAAATTATTCCCTTACCTTGGACTGACCATTGTGCAATTTCCACCATAGCCTCCCCGATACCCAGGTCACATGACACAACTTGGTGTATCAACGATTCTACACCCATCCCATCGCTTAGAGATCGAGGTAGCACTCACAGAATACCTTTCATCTAATGATACTGCAGATGTTTCCGCCCTTAAACTGTGTCATTCGCGGCAGACTAATACAACAGGCTGCAACTCTTAAAAGTTAATGTAAGGTTCTATTTGTGAAGTTGGAGGCTAATTTTAATACAAGCCACTTGGCTTTTCAGTCTACCCCTAATGCCATAATTAATGCAAATTTAGAAAAAGCATGTCTTGACCTGGACCTCTTTTTAACTGTATCAGCTGATAAAATCTTACGTAAATGCCACCATATTCAATATCTTAAAGCTAATAAACCTGACACCCCAATGGCACGTAGTTTAGGAACGATTCAACATACACAGACATCTATATGACTGAAAACCTCTCGTGACTAGGGATGAGCCGAACAACCCCCAGTTCGGTTCGCACCAGAACATGCGAACAGGCAATACATTTGTTCGAATATCCAAACCCTGTTAAAGTCTATGGGACACAAACATGAAAAATCAAAAGTGCTAATTTTAAAGGCTTATATGCAAGTTATTGTCATAAAAAGTGTTTGGGGACCCGGGTCCTGCCCCAGGGGACATGTATCAATGCAAAAAAAGTTTTAAAAATGGCAGTTTTTTCGGGAGCAGTGATTTTAATAATGCTTAAAGTGAAACAATAAAAGTTAAATATTCCTTTAAATTTCATACCTGGGGTGTGTATATAGTATGCCTGTAAAGCAGCGCTTGTTTCCCGTGCTTAGAACAGTCTCTGCACAAAATGTCATTTTTGAAGGAAAAAAAGTAATTTAAAAGTACTTGCGCGGCTGTAATGAATTGCCGGTCCCGGCAATACAGAGAAAAGTCATTGATAAAAATAAAAAAAATGCGGGGGGGTCCCCCTAAATTCAATTACCAGGCCCTTCAGGTCTGGTATGGATATTAAGGGGAACCCTGCGCCAAATAAAAAAAAACGGCGTGCGGTTCCCCCCAAATATCCATACCAGACCCTTCAGGTCTGGTATGGATTTTAAGGGGAACTCCGCGCCAAATTTTAAAAAAAATGGCGCGGTGTTCCCCCCAAAAATCCATACCCGACCCTTATCCGAGCACGCAACCTGGCAGGCCACAGGAAAAAAGGGGGACGAGAGAGTGCCCCCCCCTCCTGAACCGTACCAGGCCACATGCCCTCAACATGGGGAGGATGCTTTGGATGCCATGTCCCCATGTTGATGGAGACAAGGGCCTCATCCTCACAACCCTTGCCTGGTGGTTGTGGGGGTCTGCAGGCAGGGGGCTTATCGGAATCTGGAAGACCCCTTTAACAAAGGGGACCCCCAGATCCCACCCCCCTATGTGAATTGGTAACAGGGTACATTGTACCCCTACCATTTCACAAAGAAAGTGTAAAAAATTGTAAAAAAACTCAAAGACACAGTTGGGATAAGTCCTTTATTAAAAGAAAAAATTAAAATAAAATAAAAAGACTCCAGCGGTAATCCACTCTCGATCTCCACTCCAGCCATGTCGGTATCCTGCGATGGATGATCTCTCCAGGCTACAGCGACGATGTCCAGCTACGAGGAACAGCACACGGTCCTCTCTTCACCGGAGCGGAGACACCCCGGGAATGACGCGGCTTCAGCCAGTGACAGCTCTTATGTAGCTGAGGGCGGGGCCACCCGTCACGTGACCCCGCCCCCCTCTGACGCAAGGGAAAACCCAGGCTTCCCCAGTGACATGACGGGTGACCCCGCCCCCCTCTGATGCAAGGGAAACCTGCGTTGCATTAGAGGAGGGCGGGGTCACCTGCACGTCACTGGGAAAGCCTGGGTTTCCCCTTGCGTCAGAGGGGGACGGGGTCACGTGACGGATGGCCCCGTCCTCGGCTACATAAGACCTGTCAAACTTTGGCGTCATCATTCCCGGGGTGTGTCCGCTCTGGTGAAGAGAGGATCGTGTGCTGTTCCTCGTCACTGGAACCTGGATAGATCATCCATCGCAGGATACCGACATCGCTGGAGTGGAGATCGAGAGTGGATTACCACCGCTGGAGTCTTTTTTTTTATTCTTTTTTTTTATTTTTAATAAAGGACTTATCCCAACTGTGTCTGTGTGTTTTTAAAAAAATTTTTACACTTTCTTTGTGAAATGGTAGGGGTGCAATGTACCCCGTTACCAATTCACATGGGGGGGGGCAGATCTGGGGGTCCCCTTTGTTAAAGGGGTCTTCCAGATTCTGATAAGCCCCCCGCCTGCAGACCCCCACAACCACCGGGCAAGGGTTGTGGGGATGAGGCCCTTGTTTCCATCAACATGGGGATATGGTGCTTTGGGGTCCAGACCCCAAAGCATCCTCCCCATGTTGAGGGCATGTGGCCTGGTACGGTTCAGGAGGGGGGGCGCTCTCTCATTCCCCCCTCTTTTCCTGCGGCCTGCCAGGTTGCATGCTCAGATAAGGGTCTGGTATGGATTTTTGGAGGGCACCCCACACCATTTTTTTTTACATTTGGCGCGGAGTTCCCCTTAAAATACATACCAGACTCGAAGGGCCTGGTAATTGAATTTGGGGGGACCCCCACGCAATTTTTTTTTTTTTTTATCAATGACTTTCAATGACTTTTGTCTGTATTACCGGGATCGACAATTCATTACAGCCGCGAGTACTTTTAACCACTTGCCGAGCGCCTACAGTAGATATATGTCGGCAGAATGGCACGTACAGGCACATCAACGTACCTGTACGTCCCCATTAACTGCCTAACGTGGGGGTCGCGCGCGCGTCGCCGGCAGCGCGCTTGCGACCCCGCTACCTTCCCTGTGAATCGGACCGCGGGTCCCGCGGTTTTGATTTCCGCAGGGATTCCCGCGATCGTCTCACGTAGGCATAGAGCAGGGAGATGCTTGTGTAAACAAGCATCTCCCTGCTCTGCCTAGTGACAATGACACGGATCTTGGCTCCGTGTACTCGGAGCGGAGATCGGTGTCATGTCACACAGAGCCCAACCCCCCCTCAGTTAGAAACACTCATCAGGACACACTTAACCCCTTTAGCGCCACCTAGTGGTTAACCCCTTCACTGCCAGTGTCATTTTCACAGTAACCAGTGCATTTTTATAGCACTGATCACTGTGAAAATGACAATGGTCCCAAAAATGTGTCAAAAGTGTCCAATGTGTCCGCCATAATGTCGCAGTCACGAAAAAAATCACTGATCGCCGCCATTACTATTACTTGCAATTTTTTTTACCAAAAATATGTAGAAGAATACGAATCGGCCTAAACTGAGGAAAAAAAATGTTTTTTTTTAAATATATTTTTAGGGGATATTTATTATAGCAAAAAGTTAAAAATATTAAATTTTTTCAAAATTGTCGCTCTATTTTTGTTTATAGCGCAAAAAATAAAAACCGCAGAGGTGATCAAATACCTCCAACAGAAAGCTCTATTTGTGGGAAAAAAAGGATGTCAATTTTGTTTGGGAGCCACGTCGCACGACCGCGCAATTGTCAGTTAAAGCGACGCAGTGCCGAATCGCAAAAAGGGGCCTGGTCATTAACTAGCCAGCTACTTTTCTTCCTTCAGAAATGACATTTTGTGCAGAGACTGTTCTAAGCACGGGAAACAAGCGTTGCTTTGCAGGCATACTATATACACCCCCCAGGTACGAAATTTTAAGGAATATTTAACTTTTATTATTTCACTTTAAGCATTATTAACCTCTTGTCCACCGCCCACCGCCAAATGACGGTGGGCAGAAGACTCTCTCGTTCTGACAGGACGTCATATGATGTCCTGCCTTTAAATGGAGCTAGGGGGCGCGCAGATCCACGTCCTGTCAGGGAGAGGGGACCGATGGTGTGTCCCTTGCACATAGGGACAACCATCGGTCACCTCCCCCAGTCAGCCCCCCCACAGTTAGAACACATCTAGGAAACACATTTAACCCCTTCCTCGCCCCCTAGTGTTAACCCCTTCCCTGACAGTCACATTTATACAGTAATCAATGCATTTTTATAGCAGGGATCGCTGTATAAATGTGAATGGTCCCAAAAATGTGTCAAAAGTGTCCGATCTGTCCGCCGCAATATCGCAGTCACAATAAGAATTGCAGATCGCCGCCATTACTAGTAGTAAAAAAATAAAAATAAAAATGCTATAAATCTATCCTCTATTTTGTAGACGCTATAACTTTTGCGCAAACCAATCAATATACCCTTATTGCGATTTTTTTTTACCAAAAATATGTAGAAGAATAGGTATCGGCCTAAACTGAGGGAAATTTTAATTAAAAAAAAAAATGGATATTTATTATAGCAAAAAGTAAAAAATATTGTGTTTTTTTTTTTCAAACTGGAAGCTCTTCTTTTGTTTATAGCACAAAAAATAAAAACTGCAGAGGTGATCAAATACCACCAAAAGAAAGCTCTATTTGTGGGAAAAAAAGGACGCAAATTTCGTTTGGGAGCCACGTCGCAGGACTGCGCAATTGTCATTCAAATTGTGACAGCGCTGAAAGCTGAAAAATGGCTTGGGCAGGAAGGGGGTTTTCGTGCCCGGTAGGGAAGTGGTAAAAATCACTGATCCCGAAAAAAAATGCAATTTTTTTTAAAAAGGCCAATAAAAAAAAAAAAAGGTTTGCATTGATACATGTCCCCTGGGGCAGGACCTGGGTCCCCAAACACTTTTTATGACAATAACTTGCATATAAGCCTTTAAAATTAGCACTTTAGATTTCTCCCAGGTTGTTCCGCAGCTTTTCGAATTTTCCGCCAACACCCCAAATTGTTCGCTGTTCGCCGAACGGGCGAACAGGCAATGTTCAAATCAAACATGAGTTTGACTCGAACTCGAAGCTCATCCCTACTCGTGACGCATATACTAGCAATCCAGTTAAAATATTTGAGGTTTTTCGTTCTAACCTGGCTAAATTGTACTCCCCTTCTCAAGACTTTGACAAGACGAAAGCAGATGTTATGTTTTCCGGTATTACTTTCCCCACCATAGAACAAGAACAGTGTGATCTTCTTGAGAACCCCATTACAACATTAGAATTCCGAAATGCCATCAAAGCCTTAAAGCCCCATAAAAGACCAGGTCCGGATGGGTTTTCGGCATCATACTTTAAGCAATTTGGGTCTATTTTGACTCCAATCTTAACCAGAGCCTTTAACTCTTTGATATCAGGACACTCGTTCAGAACTGAAACATTGACCTCCATAATATCCATGCTTCCCAAACCTCGATCAGATCTCACCTCCTGGACTAATTACCGCCCCATCTCCCTCCTATATTTGGATATTAAATTACTAGCCAAGATCATGGCGACTCGATTAAATACAATTATAGGCCGACTAATCCATCGTGACCAAATGTGATTAATGACTGCATGACAGGCGGGCGACAATATAAGACGAGCCCTCTTACTCACCCATGCTGCTAAGAAGAGACAGATCACGACATGCCTTCTGTCTTTGGATATTAGAAAGGCCTTTGATTCGGTCACCTGGCCGTACATGCAATATATACTCCAAAAATGGGGATTTAAGAATCATTTTCTAACCCGAGGGCATACATTAAATATGCTGGTTATAAATCAGCAATGATTGACATTAGGAGGGGCACAAGACAAGGTTTTCTCCTATCCCCGTTGCTCTTTGCCTTACTTATAGAGCCGTTAGCACAATTAATCCGATCAAATTATTCATTCACCTCGCCACTGCAGCTAAACAAACTATAGCCAAGGCATGGAAATCCCAAACCCTGGTTGTGGCTGAAGCTAAACATAGGATGAGAGCCCTTACCTTTGCCAAAATGACGTCTATCGATGATAACAATATCAAAAAATTCCATAAGATCTGGCAACCATGGGTCGAGCACTATCTACCACCTGACTTTGACCAATCATTATTGTTACTGTAGCACACAGACCCCGTTTTCTCTACTGCCTTACTCCACCTGCAGCGAGGCACACCTGCTACTTGCCCGGTATCCCCTCCCTGTGTATAGAGAGGAGAGAGCAGTGTTATTGTTTGGGTCTTGCAGCAATTACCTCTCTTGAGTGGATCCTCTCTCTATGTTGTCTAGGTAGAAGTTCCTCAGAATAAGGCCAATGTCCAAACAGGAGTAAAACCCAAGCAGCAAGGTTTTATTCTTTTGTCATTTCAGTGAACTTGAATAGGGAGTAGGAAGATGAGAGAAGTAAGGGAAAGAAAAGGTTCAGGCATGCAACACCTAGAGCACAGTGTTAATCTTTCATTGCCACTCAAGCGTGAGTGGGTATTGCTCACCCGGATAGTCCCTTTGAGAGCGGTTCTAGCAACCGGGATGGAGCATGGATAATGAAGACAGTGAATCCCTCTTTAGGCGAGTTTCCAGGACTCTTCCCGAGACGGCAGTACCGTCGCTAATCTCCTCAGGGACTGATGATCCCCTGGTCTCCTTTCCTAAAGGTGGGCTCCCTACAGATGGGCAGCCTGGGATCCTTCTTTGAGGTGTAGGCCCCTGCCAGCAGAGCTGGGCCTACCATGCAGCAACGCAGCCTCGGGCTGAAGGTACCCGAGGCCCAAACACACTCGCGCATCTCGTGCCATTTGGGCCACGAGGCACACATACAGGACGCCTCAAACCCAACGACGTCTGCCCCTTATGTACCCTCTCCCAGCATGCACAGTGGATCAACCACGCCCACTGCACGGCTGCCGAGAGAGAACACCCAAGGTGCTGTGATACCCCTCTTGGTTCACCTATGCCGGTGGTGACAGTGCCACCTACAGGCAACAGGGAACACTACTGCCAGGCAGTATCACACCCAGAGCAGAAGCAATAATGAACCATCAATTGGTCTGAGCCCGACTACTGGCTCAGACTCCCCCTAAATTTCCACATAGCGCCCCCAAATATTGGGAGGGCGCTACATTACAGTACCTTGCTAATTTTATTTTTTTCCTCCCTTTCCACTATTAAGCATTCGCATCTCCTGACCGTGGGCCGCGCTACCACCACAAGAGATTTTGGCTTTGTCTTTTTTCTATTTCCTTTCACCTTTCCCCTGCTATTCTACTTTCCCTTTCTTTTCCCTTATACCGACCCGCTAACTACGGGCATGATAGAGATGATACGTATCTTCATTTTCTGAAAATTAATACCCGTATCGTTTACATATCTGGTCCTTTCATTGTTTTTCTTCTCCTTCCTTCTTTCTTTTCACTTCATCATCGTCTTACATGGGATTCTTAATTATTATTCATATTGTTCATCCCCCCTTTTTTACTTTTATTGCTTCATTTCTACTCTACTCCTTGGTATATTTTTTGTAAATGGAATTATAACACTAATTGTGGTCATATTTATTGCTACATATACCTTTTGCCATATATATACCGTTTAGGCAGCCTGCATTGCCGCCTGATATTATGAATTCAGGTTGTCAGCCTTGCATTCTACACACTTTCCTCTGGGTGGCACTGTACACTTTTTGAGGCTTGTTGCTTTTAATAGGTCTTTTACAAGTCCCTTTGTGTCCTCTGCAGCATCTGTTCCACTCGCAGATCCCCTTTGTGTGACTGTGAGTGGGAGCGACCTTCAGAATACATACGAGACGACGCCTGTCAGCACCATTTATTCGGGTGTCAGGTGTCGTCTCCCTTGTGTGACTGTTGTGGGGTTGACGCTGCGCGCACTGCTTTTATCCATGTCATTCTGACATGATGGGCGTGACGTTTTCATAGTCACATGATCGCGGTGTTTGCGGCGCCGCCCCCATGACGTTACCACATACCATTGGCCATCGGCCCTTTGCTGTTTAGATGCAGCATATGACGATGGGTTTCCGATAGGTGTCCGATGGGATGCTCTTGTGGGGATACATGTGGTCACATGACAGCTAGATGCGCGCCCTATTGGGCGCTTTTCTGGTACACATTGGGTCACGTGATCGCATTGTTGGTCACGTTACCTGAATCATGTGACCGCGATATCCGTTCGCTATAGGCTACGGTGGAGCTGTCTCTGACACAGCGTCTGACAAGTGGATGCTTTCTTTTGATGCTCCACCTCAATCCAATCAGGTGCCTTATATGCTTTCTGTTAGATCATTGGGCCATTTATATTCATTTGTCTTAGACCTTGTGAATTGTGGATGATGACAATTGGACGGATGCGGCCACATGACAGACTGGCTGCATTTTGGTGGACTTTTTGGCTTCCTGTTTGCCATGTGCTTTTGTTTATTACTTCCTGGTTGGATTGGGTTTGAACCAGGAAAGACTTATTTCCACTGTAGTGATTGGCTCCTTACAAGGGAAGGGGATTAGGGTCTTGTCATGTGACCGCTCTCTGTCCAATCGCATTGCTGATTTTTATGAAATGTTGTTTGATTGGTTGGGCATTGATTATGTCCTTCTAGTTTTTATTATATATATATATATATATGGCAATTTGGGGGAGCAGGTTAATGCCCCTGTAGACGTCCTGTGAGGAACGAAACGCGTCGGACTATGCATTTTGCTTCCCATATTGCCTTTTAAATATACCTTGAACTGTGATCACTTTTATTTTGTATGCTGGCTTTTTTGATTAAAATCCATCTATAACCTGCACCATTGGAGCCCCCTATTTTTTTTCCTCTCTTTGCATGAATCTGCAAAAGACAAGGTTTTTTTCAGTTTTCTCCAGCTGGTTCTTCTAACACCCTGGTTAGGATTACCATTCTCTTAAGCCTGACTCACCTGAATGTCTGGTGGATTACCATGATCTGCATACCAACTTTCCAGCAGGAACTTCAGTGTTGAATGCTATTGGTGGCTGACGAATCTCGGGCTTACCTGTCCTACCAGGACTGTTGACATCTGACTGCCAAGGAAGGGAACTACAACATCTTCCAGATTCCTGGTGACACCTTCATGCAGTAGTCGTTTGGGATACCTTTAAGCTCGATTGATCCGGTGTTGTATGACATTCGGGTCCAACGTTTCCGGTAAGCGCATATGTATGTCATCGTTTACTTGAAGACTAGTGTCGGGAGTTCTACATCCACTTGATGATACCTTCTTTTTTATATTGGGACACTATATCACATTGACATTTTGTTTGTATAGTAGACACTTTGTGGGTTGATTCATACAATTTATTTTGCTGGGTGTTTATTGCCCAGCTCCCCCCCCCCCCTTTGTTTGTGCCATATCACATGGTCATATCATTTTTTTATATAGTTCAGTTTATCTGGCCTATATGTAGCGCTGCATATATTACCCCCCATATTTACATCATACTATGTTAGAATACCCTGCATCATCTCTTCTTATATTTAGATCTTATTTGTTCTTCTACACAAAGAGAACATAAGTTGCTATTTGCATTCCCTGATCCCTCCAAAACTCGTATAACTTACCTCCTGTTTTAGACAAGGATAATATACCACCTTATATCCATGCCCCCACCCGTCCACAGTTTGATTTCATGAGGGGTGGACGGGTGGTCTGGAGGCATGACTCAATAGATGCATTGATCGATGAGGGAATCTTTTTCTTGATCTAATACTCTTTAACACACAGATCGATTTTAGACTTTGATCTTTTTTTTTATTTTTCAAAAGCTGTTATGTAAACAGATGTATGACACTGTTCACATTGATCATATCCCATGTACAAGTTTATACATTATTATATTTAATTTCTATTGTAAACCTCAATAAAAATCTCAAACCTGCTGAACTAGCGCAAACTCAATTCAAATTATTCATTCACCTAGCCACTGCAGCTAAACAAACTATAGCCAAGGCATGGAAATCCCAAACCTTGGTTGTGGCTGAAGCTAAACATAGGATGAATAGAGAGAGCCCTTACCTTTTCCAAAATGACGTCTATCGAAGATAACAATATCAAAATATTCCATAAGATCTGGCAACCATGGGTCAAGCACTATCTACCACCTGACTTTGACCAATCATTATTGTTACCTTGCTAATTTTATTATTGGTCTGGAGGCATGACTCAATAGATGCATTGATCGACGAGGGACTATTTTTCTTGATCTAATACTCTTTAACACACAGATCGATTTTAGACTTTGATCTTTTTTTTTTATTTAATTTTTTTCAAAAGCTGTTATGTAAACGAATGTATGACACTGTTCACATTAAACATATCCCATGTACAAGTTTATACATTATTATATTTAATTTCTATTGTAAACCTCAATAAAAATATTGAATGAGAAAAGTTTATTAAAGTTTTAAAAAAAATATGTGTTTTCTTTTTAAATATTTCAGGCCAGTTTTCCTTTAATAATAAAACAAAATCTGGAGATATCATTTAATATTTACTGCTAAAGGAAAAACAATCTGTCCTGAAAAAAACAACAAAAAAAAATATAAACAAGGTATACAATTTTACTAAAGCCCCGTACACACGGTCGGACTTTTGCCCAACAAACTTAGTTTTAAGCAAGTTGGACCAACAATCCGACCGTGTGTACGCTCCATCGGACAAACTTTTTTTCGTTTGGTTTTGTTTTCATCGGACAAAAGTTGGGTCTGCAAACGGACAAACTTTTGCCCAACAAAAGTCAGATGGAGCAAAGTCCTACCGTGTGTACAGAAAACCATAGGACTTTTGTCCGATGGACAAAACAACTAATGTTAAAATCAACCAACAATAGCAGAAGTTGACCAAAGGGTGGCGGTAAAGAGCAGAAAAGAGCAGAAAAACCACGTGATGTTGCAAAAAGTTTTGGGAAAGTTTGCAGAAAACTCAGAGCGTGTGTATGCTATGGGTGTTCCCGACCAACTCAGTTCGGACAAAAAACCACGGAAAAGTCCGATGGAAGTCCGACCGTGTGTACGGGGCTTAACACGTGTCAAATCTACACATCTGTCTAAAAAGAGAATAAAGGGACAGCCCCTCCAAATGAGGGACAGTCGGAATGTATGCATATACCCTGCAAAGAAATGGCTATTTGTACGAGGACTTCTTTGTCTTTGTGGAGTAATAAATCAGCAATAGAAAAGGGATTTGACAAGTTTTTATTTTTTTTAATGACAGCTCGCTCAGACTGGGAGATGTCCTGTAATATGATCTGAACCTGAACACTCAGCTCAACTAAGCATGACAGTCCCCAGAGTGAAAATTGTAGGACAGTGTAACGTGAATTGGACACTGACAGGCTTGTGAGTTTTTCTAATCCGTAAACTGTTGCATGTCCAAGTAGCATTTGCTTGGCTACTCATTCCCAACACCTTTATGACTGGTGTACAGTGACCAATAGTAGGCATATATGCATTACCTGGCTTGTTTGATAACGTTCCTTTATGCATGTGTTTATTTTGTTATATTACTTATTCAAAGCATTCACTCTAGGTGCCAGTCTAGTTGCTTTGAAGAATTCTTTTAGTATACTCTGCAATGAGATAACAGAAGGATTAACTGAGGCTAATCATCTTTTAGCTAGATTTACCATCTGTACTGTGCTAAATTTGTAACTGTAACCCTACTCAGGTTTATTCTGATAATGTATTTCTATTTAAAGTAAAGGTTGGCATAATTATTTAATTTAAATCTCATTAAAAATTTCAAATAATCGCATTTTAGATGTGACATGTTTCCTTTCCAAAAAAAAATAAAAAATCATAGTGAATTTTTTTTTTTAACATTTTCCTCTGTGTACGGTTTACAGTTCATCTTTTAAAGTAGTGGTCCATTCGTTCAGAATGCAGCATAGAATGCTCCTATTATGTCAAATACCATCAAGATTTGAGAAACCGAACAAAAACCTTTCTGTTAGAAATAAAGTCATCAAAAACATAGTAATAACCAGATGAATAATGTAAGTTGTTCTATATCCATATATACATGTATGAATGAATAAAAAATGTGTGTAATATGTTTCCTATTATACAAAAAAAAAAAAAAAAAAAGCTGTGCTTGTCATTCTAACTGCTGGACAGGAGAGGGTGCTAAAATCAAGTGTATGGGAAACTCTAACGTCATGCCTGGAGATGCTGCTGCACATGCACAGACTTGTGTTTTCATTTATTCAATTTTGCCCTGCATGTTCTGTATAGTTTTACACAGTTTAAATCAGCATGCCCAGGCAGCTCTAGCATGACAATTTCTTACTGTAATTATTCTGTGAGAAGGATATCTTTAGCAGTTTTTGCTTGCAAGTTGCACATGCAAAGTGGCTTGATACAGAGCCTGTATACTGTATGCAAACCTTGCAAAAAAAAAAAAAAAAGTATTAAGCCTGAATACACCAAATTTCATTTGGTTTAACTATATTAAAATAAATCTTGCTCACATATTTAAGTTAAGAAGTGTTTTACTGCAAGGAAGTGTGTAAACAGGGTTATTTTATTCATCATAGAGAAATTTAGAATATTATTATTTAGGTACTTATATAGCGCCGTAAATTTTTGCAGCACTTTACATATCCACTTAACGACCGCCCACTGTAAATATACGTTGGCAGAATGGCACCGACAGGCAGAATCACGTACATATACGTGATTGCCTTTGTATAGTTGGGGGGTCCGATCGGACCCCCCTTCTTTACAGTGGGTGGTCGTTTTACCTTCGGGAGCGATCCGGCATGAGGGGACGGCCGTTCGATTCTAGCCCCCCCCTCTCGATCGCTCCCGGCGAATGAGAGAGCTTCCCCTGCCTGCCAGGCAGGAGGAAGTGATGTCATCTCTCCTGCGGCGCTCACATATACCGAGCGCCGTACAGGAGAAGATGCAGGTTAGTGCACACAACACTACACTGACACCAGGACACATAGGCACATAAATTGCCCCCCCAGGCCCCCCCAGACACCCCCAGATCACCCCCCAGCCCCCAGTCACAGTGTCACTGATTGCAGTGACCATTTATTTAGTGATCACTGCAATCAGTGACATTTGTGACTGTAAAAGTGTCAGTACATTTAGTTTTAGGTCCAGTGTAGCCCCCTAACCCCCCCTAATAAAGGTTTAACCCCCTTGATCGCCCCCCAGGTAACCCTTTCACCCCCTATCACCACTGTCACTAAGCGATAATTTTTCTGATCGATGTCTTAGCGTCGGCGATGCTGATCAGTAGCCAGTAATTTTTTTTAGGTTCGCCGCAGGTTTTTATAGCGTCGGGTACCCCCATATATTACCTAATAAAGGTTTAACCCCCTTGATCACCCCCCAGGTAACCCTTTCACCCCCTAGCACCGCCGTCGCTATGCGATCATTTTTCTGATCGATGTCTTAGCGTCGGTGATGCTGATAGGTAGCCAGTATTTTTTTTTAGGTTCGCCGCAGGTTTTTATAGCGTCGGGTACCCCCATATATTACCTAATAAAGGTTTAACCCCCTTGATCGCCCCCCAGGTAAACCTTTCACCCCCTATCACCACTGTCACTAAGCGATAATTTTTCTGATCGCTGTCTTAGCGTCGGTGATGCAGATCGGTAGCCAGTAATTTTTTTTAGGTTCGCCGCAGGTTTTTATAGCGTCAGGTACCCCAATATATTACCTAATAAAGGTTTAACCCCCTTGATCGCCCCCCAGGTAACCCTTTCACCCCCTATCACCACTGTCGCTAAGCGATCGTTTTTATGATCGTTGTCTTAGTGTCGGTGATGCCGATAGGTAGCCAGTAATTTTTTTTTAGGTTCGTCGTCAGGTTTTTATATAGCGTCAGGTACCCCCATATATTACCTAATACAGGTTTTAACCCCCTAATTGCCCCTAGTTAACCCTTTCACCAGTGATCATCATATAAGTGTTACGGGTGACGCTGGTTAGTTAGTTTGCTTTTTATAGTGTCAGGGCACCCACCGTATATAACCCAATAAAGGTTTAACCCCCTGATCGCCCGGCGGGTGATATCAATTAGGTTTTAGCGTCAGAGAGGGTCTGCGTCACACCCCAGGCAGCGTCAGGTTAGTGCCAGTAGCGCTAACACCCACGCGTTAAGCATACACCCCCCTTAGTGGTATAGTATCTGAACAGATCAATATCTGATCTGATCAGATCTATACTAGCGTCCCCAGCAGTTTAGGGTTCCCAAAAACGCAGTGTTAGCGGGATCAGCCCAGATACCTGCTAGCACCTGCGTTTTGCCCCTCCGTCCAGCCCAGGCCACCGAAGTGCAGTATCGATCGATCACTGTCACTTGCAAAACACAACACACATAACTGCAGCGTTCGCAGAGACAGGCCTGATCCCTGCGACTCCAGTGCTGTAGGAGGTGATTTCACCACCACAGTTATAAAAAAAAAACAAAGCATATATGCCGAAGCATTGGGGCAGCAGGGGCGGAGGAGCGATTTTGCTCCTAATGCCACGTACATACGGTCGAAATTCCGACGGAGGCTTGCCCGTGGAAAAGTCTGACCATGTGTACGCGGCATAACTTTTGCGGGAAGATGCCCCCATGCTTCGGCATATATAAATGGTGCATGTATGCCCATCATTAGAAGTGGGTGGATGAAGGGCGGTATTCTAATGGTGGGCATACCCCCTGATCAATCTTTTTTTTTCGTTCAGCCAACAGGCTGCATGAAAAAAAAGATTACAATACATGTCCAACAAGGACCAGCAACGTACTGGTATGTTGCTGGACTTTGAATGTTTATACCAGAATGATGCCTGTGGGTTTAGGTATTATCTTGGTATCATTCTTTTCAGCCAGCGGCCGGCTTTCATGTAAAAGCAATCCTAGTGGCTAATTAGCCTCTGGACTGCTTTTACAAGCAGTGGGAGGGAATGTCCCCCCCCCCCCGGATATAAAAAGCGCCATTGGGAAATTGGGAAAGCATTTTATCACACCGATCTTGGTGTGGCCAGATGCTTTGAGGGCAGAGGAAAGATCTAGGGTCCAATAGACCCCAGTTTTTTCAAAAAAGAGTACCTGTCATTACCTATTGCTATCATAGGGGATATTTACATTCCCTGAGATAACAATCAAAATGATTAAAAAAAAAAAAATATGGAAGCAACAGTTTAAAAATAAAATAAAAAAGCAAAATTAATAATAAAAAAAAAAAAAAAAAAAAACACCCCTGTCCTGCCCTGCTCTTGCCCAATGGCGAACGCAAGCGTCGGTCTGGCGTCATATGTAAACAGCAATTGCACCATGCATGTGAGGTATCACCGCGAAGGTCAGATCGAGGGCAGTAATTTTAGCAGTAGACATCCTCTGTAAATCTAACTGGGTAACCTGTAAAGGCTTTTAAAGGCTTTTAAAAATGTATGTAGTTTGTCGCCAATGCGCGTTTGTGCGAAATTTTAAAGCATGTCGTGTTTGGTATCTATGTACTCGGCCTAAGATCATCTTTTTTATTTCATCAAACATTTGGGCAATATAGTGTGTTTTAGTGCGTTAAAATAAAAAAAAGTGTATTTTTTCCCCAAAAAATGTGTTTGAAAAATCGCTGCGCAAATACTGTGTAGAAAAAAAAAATGCAACACCCACCATTTTATTCTGTAGGGCCTTTGCTTTAAAAATATATATAATGTTTGGGGGTTCAACATAATTTTCTTGCAAAAAAAAATATGTTTTCATGTAAACAAAAAGTGTCAAAAAGGGCTTTGTCTTCAAGTGGTTAGAAGAGTGGATGTAAGCTTCCTAATGTTGTGTATAAAATGCCAGAACAGTTCAGAACCCCCCCCCCCAAATGACCCCATTTTGGAAAGTAGACACCCCAAGCTATATACTGAGAGGCATGTCGAGTCCATGGAATATTTTATATGTTGACACAAGTTGCGGAAAAAATAAAAATTTTATTTTTTTTTGCACAAAGTTGTCACTAAATGATATATTGCTCAAACATGCCATGGGCATATGTGGAATTACACCCCAAAATACATTCTGTTGCTTCTCCTGAGTACGGGGATACCACATGTGTGAGACTTTTTGGGAGCCTAGCCGCGTACGGGACCCCAAAAACCAAGCACCGCCTTCAGGCTTTCTAAGGGTGTAAATTTTTGATTTCACTTCTCACTGCCTATCACAGTTTCGGAGGCCATGGAATGCCCAGATGGCACAAACCCCCCCAAATGACCCCATTTTGGAAAGTAGACACCCCAAGCTATTTGCTGAGAGGTATTGTGAGTATTTTGCAGATCTCGCTTTTTGTCACAAAGTTTTGAAAATTGAAAAAAAAAGAAAAAAAAATGTTCTTTCTTCATTTTCAAAAACAAATGAGAGCTGTAAAATACTCACCATGCCTCTCAGCAAACAGCTTGGGGTGTCTACTTTCCAAAATGGGGTCATTTGGGGGGGTTTTGTGCTATTTTGGCATTTTATGGCCTTCGAAACTGTGATAGGTAGTGAGGAGTCAAATCAAAAATTTGTGCCTAGAAATCCTGAAGGCGGTGATTGGTTTTCGGGGTCCCGTACGCGGCTAGGCTCCTAAAAAGTCCCACACATGTGGTATCCCCGTACTCAGGAGAAGCAGCAAAATTTATTTTGGGGTGCAATTCCACATATAACCATGGCATGTGTGAGCAATATATCATTTAGTGACAACTTTTTGTATTTTTTTATTTTTTTTGTCATTATTCAATCACTTGGGACAAAAAAAAAAAATATTCAATGGGCTCAACATGCCTCTCAGCAATTTCCTTGGGGTGTCTACTTTCTAAAATGGGATCATTTGGGGAGGTTCTGTACTGCCCTGCCATTTTAGCACCTCAAGAAAAGAGATAGGCAGTCATAAATTTAAAGCTGTGTAAATTCCAGAAAATGTACCCTAGTTTGTAAACGCTATAACTTTTGCGCAAACCAATAAATATACGCTTATTGACATTTTTTTTACTAAAGACATGTGGCTGAATACATTTTGGCCTAAATGTATGACTAAAATTGAGTTTATTCGATTTTTCTTATAACAAAAAGTAGAAAATATCATTTTTTTCAAAATTTTCGGTCTTTTTCCGTTTATATCGCAAAAAATAAAAATCGCAGAGGCAATCAAATACCATTAAAAGAAAGCTCTATTTGTGGGAAGAAAAGGACGCAAATTTTGTTTGGGTACAACATTGCATGTCCGCACAATTTACAGTTAAAGCAGCGCAGTGCAAAATTCTGAATTCACCTCTGGTCCTTTAGCTACCAAATGGTCCGGGGCTTAAGTGGATATACATTGTACATTCACATCGGTCCCTACCCTCAAGGAGCTTACAATCTAAAGTTCCTAACTCACGTTCATATACTAGGGCCAATTTTTTTTTTTTTTTTTTTTTAGACAGAAGCCAATTAACCTATCAGCATGTCTTCTATGTACATAATCCTTTGTCCAGGGGCAGTTTGAATCTAATATCAGTTCTACAGTCATTTAAGTGCACACTCACAGCTGCTGGTCACTAAGAATTTTTGAAGTTCTTTTTAATCGAGCATAAAAAAAAAGGACCTGTTCTGTGCCTATCACTTCTGTCTCTCTCATTTACTGTATATCTACTGCTCTAACTGCTCTCTTATTTTATAGTTCAGCAAAGCATGTTCACAGGAAAGATGGAAAAGGCCAAATTACACAAGCAATGTGCTATAAAATAAAGGCATCCCCTACTACTGCATACATTAAAAGTAGCCAAAAGGAATGTGTGTTTTTTTTTTTTTTTTAATACAAGCCTTAGGGCTCTTTCACACGGAGGTCCGTTCAGGTCCGCCTGTCAGTTTTTTAGGCGGACCTAAAACGGATCCTCCATGTACCCCTATGGAGGCACGGATGTCAGCGGAGACATGTCCGCTGACATCCGCTCCGCCAAAGTGTGACGGAGGAAAACCCTATTTTTCCTTCCGTCGGCGGAGCGGAGCGGATGACAACGGACTCTACGGTCCGTCATCATCCGATTCCCCATAGGGGAGAGCGGCGCTCTGACAGGGTGGTCCCTGCACAGTGTGCGGGGACCGCCCAGTCATCCGTCGGCTCAGCGGGGATCAACGGAGCGATCCCCGCTGAGCAAGCGGAGCTTCACGGGGCGGATCTGCACGGATCCGCCCCGTGTGAAAGGACCCTTACTGTTCTTTAATGTTAACACTGTTTACTAAAACTTGACAACAATTTCAAACAAAGCTTACTTGTATGTGGGCCTTCCGCACACACGTACAGTGCCTTGCAAACTTATTCACCCCCCTTGACATTTTTCGTGTTTTGTTGCCTCACAACCTGGAATTAACTTGGATTGTTTGAGGACTTGCATCATTTAATGTACAGAACATGCCCACAACTAAGGATGAGCCGAACACCCCCTGGTTCTGTTCGCACCAGAACCTGCGAACGGACCGAAAGTTTGCGCGAACGTTAGAACCCTATTAAATACAATAGACGCGAACGTTTGAAATCTAAAGTGCTAATTATAACGGCTAATATATATGTTATTGTCCTAAAAAGGGTTTGGGGACCCGGGTTCTACCCCAGTGGACATGTATCAATGCAAAAAGAAGTTTTAAAAACGGACGTTTTTTCGGGAGCAGTCATTTTAATGATGCATAAAGTGAAAAAAAAAGTGAAATATTCCTTTAAATATCATACCTGGGGGGTGTCTAAAGTATGCCTGTGAAGTGGCATGTGTTTCCCGTGTTTAGAACTGTCCCTGCACAAAATGACATTTCTAAAGGAAAAAAAGCCATTTAAAACTGCTTGCGGCTTTAATGTCATGTCTTGTCCTGGCAATATGGATGAAAATCTTTGAGAAAAATGGCATGGCTACCCCATCACCCCCCCCCCCCCCACCCCAGCCCATTACCAGCCCCTTTGGGTCTTGTATGGATATTAAGGGGAACCCTGCACACAAAATAAAAAAGGCCCTATATACTCTGAACAGCAGTATACAGGCGGTGCATACAAGACAGGGACTGTAGGTTTGTTCTTATGTAGAATCTGTTTGTAATTTTGAACAGGTACATTGTCTAAGTGTAGCTCCAGCCCAAAAATATATTTTTAAGCTTTTTGGAAAACATAGGGAAGGGTTATCACCCCTGTAACATTTGTTTTGCTGTCTGTGCACCTGTTCAGAACATTTCACCTCACTTTCCGTCCCAATGACAAATGTTTTTGGAAAAGTGGGATTTTTATTGAAACAAGGATTGGTGATAAAGCATCAGTAGAGAGGAGACACCTTTTTCCCATATTAACTCTTACAGGAGAGAATTTCCATTCCTAGGGGTAGACTTCCTCTCACTTCCTGTTGTCTCCTTCCGTTTGCAAGTAGGAGTCGTTTGTAAGTTGGATGTTTGAAAGTAGGGGCCTGCCCTATATACTCTGCTGAAATTTGCCCCTTACATGTTGGTGTTGCCACAACACTGTGAGCCCTCACAGTTACTCTTGGTGGGTGCTGGAACACCCTGCTGTGAACTATTATATCAGGAATTGTAATTACATGCCATTGTTGAACAGTGGTAGGAAAAATTGGGCCTTTGGTGGTGGTGCTGGTGCTACAACACTGTCAGCCTTCACAGTTACTCTTGGTGGGCGCATGAATGGGCCCTACTGTAAATTATTAGATCAAGAATTGTAATTGCATGCCCCTGTTGAAGAGGGGCAGAAAAATTGGGCCTTTGGTGGTGGTGGTGTTGCCACAACACTGTAAGCCCTCACAGTTACTCTTGGTGGGCGCAGGAATGGGCCCTGCTGTGAATTATTAGATCAAGAATTCTAATTACATGCCTCTGTCGAACAGGGGCAGAAAAATTGGGCCTTAGGCACTGGTGCCACAACACTGCAACCCCTCACAGATACTGTACTTGGAGCACAGCAATGAGCCCTGTTGCAAATTATTGCATCAAAAATTGTAAATACACGCCCTGTTAAACAGGGGCTGAAAAATTGGGCCTTAGGCACTGGTGCTGGTGCCACGACACTGCAACCTCTCCCAGATACTCTAGTTGGAGTGCAGGAATGAGCCCTGCTGCAAAGCATTGCATCAAAAATTGTAATTACATGCCCCTGTTAAACAGGGGCTGAAAAATTGGGCCTTAGCCACTGGTGGCGGCACCCAGAAACAAAAATTTTCTTCCAAGCTATCATCAGGAATCGGATCATTGAGGAGGAGGAGGAGGATAGTCAGTCAACATAACAGGACAGTCACTCAGCATCAGCATAGGCAGTCTTGAAGGGATGTGACATTTCAAAATAAATTATTCTGTTACATCAGCTTCAGCTGCTTGGTAGTGGTGGTGATCCAAGACTGGTTCATCTTTATGAAGGTCAGTCGATCAACCGAGTCATGGATCACAGGCTGGAGGCCTGTGATCCATGACAAAGCCTCCAGCAGCACTGAATGTGCGTTCCGAAAGAACGCTGGATGCAGGACAGGCCAGTAGCTCAATTGCATACTGTGCAAGCTCTGGCCAGTGATCCATCCTCAAGACCAAGTAAGCCAGAGGATTTTCGGTGGGAAAGGTGTCCAAGTCTGACCTTGCCCCTAGGTATTCCTGCACCATGTATATCAGACACTGGTGAGGGTTGCTGGAACCGATCATACCTTGGGGCTGCGGACTAAAAAAATTGTCTGAACGCATCGGTCAGACGGCAACCTTCTCCACCGCTCCTTCTGCTACTGACCGAAGCCTCAGCAACTCGTTGTCCAGGACCAGGAGTTTGTAACCTCCCAGTCTCTGGGAATGCGTTGCACAGACCTTTCTGCAAGGCCTCCCGGAGATGTCTCATCCTCTGCTCCCTCTGCGACGGCAAGATAAGGTCCGCAACCTTACCCTTGTACCGTGGATCAAGGAGAGTGGCCAACCAGTAATGGTCCCTCTCCTTGATCCGAAGAATACGAGGATCCTTCCGCAGACTTTGCAGGATCAGGAAGGCCATGCAGCGTAGGTTAGCTGAGGCATTTGGTCCGGAGTCCTCTGGATCACTAAGGACGACATGATCCGCAGCCACCTCCTCCCAGCCACGTACAAGTCCACGGGTTTCTTGGGACTGTAAATCATCCCTAAAAGACAGCTGCTGTTGATGCTGAGTGCCAGGCTCCACCTCCATGCTGACACAATCCTCCTCCTCCTCCTCCTCTTACTGTGCGATGGGTGGGACAGAAGGAACACTGTCTGGGTAAAGGGGCCTTGAGAGGCAAGGAAGTCCTCCTCTTCCTGCCTCTGTTCTGCCTCAAGTTCCCTGTCCATTATTCCATGCAGCGTATGCTCCAACAGGTGGACAAGAGGTACAGTGTCACTGATGCATGCACTGTCACTGCTCACCATCCCCGTGGCCTCCTCAAATGGTGCCAGGACAGTGCATGCATCCGTAAACATGCCCCACTGGCGTGGTGAAAAAAACCCGAGCTCCCCTGACCCTGTCCTGGTGCCGTAGTCGCACAGGTTCTCATTTATGGCCCTCTGCTGCGTGTGCAGCATTGCCAACATTGAGTTCCACCTGGTGGGCATGTCACATATAAGGCGGTTCTTGGGCAGGTTCAACTCCTTTTGCAGCTCAGCCAGCCGAGCACTGGCATTATATGATCTGCGGAAATGCACATAGACTCTCCTGGCCTGCCTCAGGACATCCTATAAGCCTGGGTACCTGCCCAAGAACCACTGCACCAAAAGGTTAAGGACGTGAGCCATACAGGCACATGGGTCAGTTGTCCCTGTCGGAGGACGGAGAGGAGGTTGGTGCCATTGTCGCAAACCACCATTCCTGGCTTAAGCTGGCGTGGCGTCAACCACTTCTCGGCCTGCCCCTGCAGAGCTGAAAGAACCTCTACCCCAGTGTGGCTCCTGTCCCCCAAACACACCAGCGCAAGCACGGCATGGCATCTTTTTGCCTGCGTACTTGCGTAGCCCCTTGAACGCCTACAGAGCACCGTTGGTTCCGAGGACAAAGCACAGGAAGAGGCCATGGAGGAAGAAGAAGAGGAGGGGGTGGAGGAGAGCGGTGTGTCACAACCAGTAGTAGCATTTTGGAGGCATGGTGACGGAACAACCTCCAACACTACTGCACCTTGTCCTGCATCCTTCCCAGCTGCCAAAAGAGTGACCCAATGGGCCGTGAAAGAAAGGTAACGTCCCTGTCCATGCCTGCTGGACCATTATTCAGCAGTAATATGCACCTTACCGCTGACCGCCCTGTCCAGCGAGGCATGGACATTGCCTTCCACATGTCGGTAGAGAGCCGGAATCGCCTTCCGTGAGAAAAAGTGTGTGGGAACCTGCCACTGAGGAACCGCACATTGCACAAACTCACGGAAGGGGGCCGAGTCTACCAACTGAAAAGGCAGCAGTTGATGTGCTAGCAATTTAGCCAAGCTAGCATTCAACCGCTGGGCATGTGGATGGCTGGGAGTGAACTTCTTTCGACGGTCCAGCAGCTGGGGCAGGGAAATTTGCCTGCTACAATCGGACGTCGGTGTACTGCTAGCAGAGTGCCCGCAAGTACTTGGCTGTGACACACCTAATTCTACATCTTCATTCCTCTCAGTGCAGGTTTCAGAGAGGACTGAAGGTATAGTGGGGTTGGAGATCCCAGCTGATGAGGAGCAAGGAGAGGACTGCTTTGTACTTTGGTGTGGGTCTTTAAGGTACGCTTGTCAATGAGCTGCATGGCAGGTCAACATATGTCTGGTCAAGCATGTGGTGCCCAAGCAGCTGATGTTTTGGCCACGTGAGATAAGCTTTAGACATATGTTGCAAATAGCAGCGGTGCGATCTGATGCACTTGACTCAAAAAAGGCCCACACCAAAGAACTTTTCGAATAAAGGGCAGAGGCAGCGCCCTGCACAGGCAGAGCTCTGCGGTGTGATTCAGTCGTTGTGCTGCCCTTATGCTGGCCCCCCGGGGGGCGTCCTGCCTCGTTGGAGATGTGCCTCCTCCTCATCCTCCTCCTCCTCCTCTCTCCTATCAGGCACCCATGTGGAGTCAGTGACCTCATCATCCTCTCCCTCCTCATCACTGGAGCCAATCTGGCAGTATGCTGCAGCTGCTGGAACATGACTGCCAGATTGCTGTCCTTCTTGAGCAGCCCCTCTCTCTGCACTCACGCTACTGCCTTCCTCTAGCTGGGTATCATCATCAGACCCTTCAAAACGCTGGGCATCCTCCTGGAGCATGTACCTAACACTGTGCTCAAACAGTTCGGGGGAATCCTTCAGGAGGACATGGTGGGTCTAGGGAAGGAGTGACTGATGATGACATTGATATGAGGGAAGAGGACGCTTTGTCAGCTGCTTTGCCAGTACCCTGAGCCTGGGTGAGAGAGGATGAGGAGGGCTTGGTCATCCACTCTACCAAGTCTTCGGGATGATGCGGCTCAACACGTCCAGCTGCCGAAAATAAGGATGATGACAATGCACCGCGTCGACAACCAGCACTGTTGTCACTAGACACAGAGCCTGCTTGCCCTCTTTTATTGGCTCATGACTGTCTGCCTCTCCTTGTTGGCCTTCCAGACATAGTAATGGCCTGCAGGGAGATGGGAAAACCAGCAATTGGGTATTGTATATTGTGCTGGAGGCACACAACACCCACTAACTTCTGCAGATGCCTGTATTAGAGAACACCAGCAATAAAGGGTAGATACAGGTGTATACTGTGCTGTGCTGTGCTGGAGGCACACAACACCCACTAACTCCTGCAGATGCCTTTATTAGAGAACACCAGCAATAAAGGGTGGATACAGGTGTATACTGTGCTGGAGGCACACAACACCCACTAACTCCTGCAGATGCCTGCATTAGAGAACAGCAATAAAGTGTAGATACAGGTGTATACTGTGCTGGGGCACACAACACCCACTAACTCCTGCAGATGCCTGTATTAGAGAACAGCAAAAAAGTGTATATACAGGTGTATACTGTGCTGGGGCACACAACACCCACTAACTCCTGCAGATGGCTGTATTAGAGAACAGCAATAAAGTGTAGATACAGGTGTATACTGTGCTGGGGCACACAACACCCACTAACTCCTGCAGATGCCTGTATTAGAGAACAGCAAAAAAGTGTAGATACAGGTGTATACTGTGCTGGGGCACACAACACTCACTAACTCCTGCAGATACAAACAACAAATAGGATAAAATAACAAAAGTCAATATGCATAAACTATTCACCCCCCTAAAGTCAAGTTTGTAGAGCCAACTTTTGCGGCTATCACAGCTCCAAGTCGCTTTGGTTAAGTCTCTATGAGCTTGCCACATCTTATATACAGGTGTATACTGTGCTGGGGCACACAACACTCACTAACTCCTGCAGATGCCTGTATTAGAGAACAGCAAAAAAGTGTATATACAGGTGTATACTGTGCTGGGGCACACAACACCCACTAACTCCTGCAGATGGCTGTATTAGAGAACAGCAATAAAGTGTAGATACAGGTGTATACTGTGCTGGGGCACACAACACCCACTAACTCCTGCAGATGCCTGTATTAGAGAACAGCAATAAAGTGTAGTTACAGGTGTATACTGTGCTGGGGCACACAACACGCACTAACTCCTGCAGATGCCTGTATTAGAGAACAGCAAAAAAGTGTAGATACAGGTGTATACTGTGCTGGGGCACACAACACCCACTAACTCCTGCAGATGCCTGTATTAGAGAACAGCAAAAAAGTGTATATACCGGTGTATACTGTGCTGGAGCACACAACACCCACTAACTCCTGCAGATGCCTGTATTAGAGAACAGCAAAAAAGTGTATATACAGGTGTATACTGTGCTGGGGCACACAACACCCACTAACTTCTGCAGATGCCTGTATTAGAGAACAGCAATAATGGGTATATACAGGTGTATACTGTGCTGGGGCACACAACACCCACTAACTCCTGAAGATGCCTGTATTAGAGAACAGCAAAAAAAGTGTATATACAGGTGTATACTGTGCTGGGGCACACAACACTCACTAACTCCTGCAGATGCCTGTATTAGAGAACAGCAAAAAAGTGTAGATATAGGTGTATACTGTGCTGGAGCACACAACACCCACTAACTCCGGCAGATGCCTGTATTAGAAAACAGCAATAAAGTGTAGATACAGGTGTATACTGTGTTGGGGCACACAACACCCACTAACTCCTGCAGATGCCTGTATTAGAGAACAGCAAAAAAGTGTATATACAGGTGTATACTGTGCTGGGGCACACAACACCCACTAACTCCTGCAGATGCCTTTATTAGAGAACAGCAAAAAAGTGTATATGCCGGTGTATACTGTGCTGGGGCACACAACACCCACTAACTCCTGCAGATGCCTGTATTAGAGAACAGCAATAAAGTGTAGATACAGGTGTATACTGTGCTGGGGCACACAACACCCACTAACTCCTGAAGATGCCTGTTTTAGAGAACAGCAAAAAAGTGTATATACAGGTGTATACTGTGCTGGGGCACACAACACCCACTAACCTCTGCAGATGCCTGTATTAGAGAACAGCAATAAAGTGTAGATACAGGTGTATACTGTGCTGGGGCACACAACACCCACTAACTCCTGCAGATGTCTGTATTAGAGAACAGCAATAACGGGTATATACAGGTGTATACTGTGCTGGGGCACACAACACCCACTAACTCCTGTAGATGCCTGAGAAAAGAACACACTGTCCCTGCCTATCTAGCTTAGAGAACAGCAATAAAGGGTAGATACAGGTGTATACTGTGCTGGAGGCACACAACACCCATTAACTCCTGCAGATGCCTGAGAAAAGAACACACTGTAGAACACACTATCCCTGCCTATCTAGCTCTTTCCCTGCACGCTGGAACACACTACACAAGGCCGCTGCGCTGGCGGGCTTATATAGTGTGGGGCGTGTACGAAACCCCCTGAGCTATAATTGGCCACAGGCATCCTGCCTGTGGCCAATTATGGCTCTCCTCGCTGCCGGCGCTGTGATTGGCCAAGCATGCGGGGTCACAGTGCATGCTTGGCCAATCACAGCGCCGGCAATGCAGTGCGATGGCGCAGTGCATTGTGGGCCGTTCGCGTCACACGAATTTGGCGCGAACGGCCCACAAAGTCCTGGGTTCGCCGAACAGGCGAACAGGCGATGTTCGAGTCGAACATGCGTTCGACTCGAACACCGAGCTCATCCCTACCCACAACTTTGAAGATGTTTTTTTTTTTTTTTTATTGTGAAACAAACAACAAATAGGATAAAATAACAGAAAAAGTCAATATGCATAACTATTCACCCCCCTAAAGTCAAGTTTGTAGAGCCACCTTTTGCGGCTATCACAGCTCCAAGTCGCTTTGGTTAAGTCTCTATGAGCTTGCCACATCTTACCACTGGGATTTTTGCCATTACCTCTGTCCTAGCTTCAAATCACACACAGAGTGGTACAGGTTTTGCTCAAGAATATCCCTGTATTTAGCACCATCCATCTTTCCATCAACTCTGAACAGTTTCCCAGTCCCGACTGCTGAAAAACATCCCCACAGCATGGGGGTGATGTGATGTGTTGCGTTTTCTTTGATGGCCAAAAAGTTAGATTTTAGTCTCATCAGACCAGAGTACCTTCCTCCATACATTTTGGGAGTCTCCCACATGCCTTTTCGCAAACTCAAAACGTGCCAAATTGTTTTTTGCTGAAAGTAATGTCTTTCTTCTGGCCACTCTGCCATAAAGCCCAACTCTATGGAGCGTACGGCTTATTGTCATCCTACAGTATGTACAGATACTCCAGTCTCTGCTGTGGAACTCTGCAGCTCCTCCAGGGTTACCTTAGGTCTCTGTGCTGCCTCACTGAATAATGCCGTCCTTGCTCGGTCCATGAGTTTTGGTGTGCGGCCGTCTCTTGGCAGGTTTCCTGTTGTGCCATGTTCTTTCCATTTGGTTATGATAAATTTGATGGTGTTCCTAGGGATCATCAAAGATTTGGATATTTTTTTATAACCTAACCCTGACTTGTACTTCTCAACAACATTGTCCTTTACTTGTTTGGAGAGTTCCTTGGTCTTCATGGCAGTGTTTGGATAGTGGTGCCTCTTGCTTAGATGTTGCAGCTTCTGGGGCCTTTCAAACAGGTATGTATATGTAATGACAGATCATGTGACACTTAGATTGCACACAGGTGGACAACATTTCAGTAATTATGTGACATCTGAAGGTAATTGGTTGCACCAGAGCTTTTTATGGGCTTCATAACAAAGGGGGTGAAAAATTGTTTTATGTATATAATTTTCTAATTTTACTTCACCAACTTAGACTATTGTGTTCTGATCCATCACATCCAGCCGAACAGCGAGCATTTTGGGGTGTTCGCGGCAAATTCGTAAAGCCGTGGAACACCCTGTAAAAGTCTATGGGAGAAATCTAAAGTGCTAATTTTAAAGGCTTATATGCAAGTTATTGTCCTAAAAAGTGTTTGTGGACCCGGGTCCTGCCCCAGGGGACATGTATCAATGCAAAAATACGTTTCAAAAACTGACGTTTTTTCGGGAGCAGTGATTTTAATAATGGTTAAGGTGAAACAATAAAAGTGAAATATTCCTTTAAATTTCGCCCCCCCTCCTGAACCGTACCAGGCCAAATGCCCTCAACATGGGGAGGATGCTTTGGGGGTCTCCGACCCCTCAAAGCACCATGTCTCCATGTTGATGGGGACAAGGGCCTCATCCCTACAACCCTTGCCCGGTGGTTGTTAGGGTCTGTGGGCAGGGGGCTTATCAGAATCTGGAAGACCCCTTTAACAAAGGGGACCCCCAGATCCCGGCCTCCCCTATGTGAATTGGTAAGGGGTACATTGTACCCCTACCCTTTCACAAAGAAAGTGTAAAAAAAACACACAGACACCGTTGGGAAAAGTCCTTTATTAAAAATAAAAAAATAAAAAATAAAAAACACATTCCAGCGATGTAATCCAGTGTCCCATGGTGATCCGATGTCCAGCGCTGCAGTCTCCATGCCACACGAAACGTCATTGGCTGAGCGGACCTACACTGCGGAGAAAGTGCCCCATCAGGTCCGCACAGCCAATGACGTAGGCGGGGTCTGAGGTACGAGGGGGCAGGGGCGCCCGTGAGTCCCGCGAGTCCCGTGTCCCGCTAGGCCAATGCACAGCAGACCTGGAGACTAGGGTGGACAATATTAAACTCACTCTCCAAGAGCAGGCCCAAGAGCAGGCAGCTCGCCGTGATGAGAACGCCACACTTCTCTCATGTTCGGAAGACGCAGAGAACCGCTCCCTCAGATCCAATCTGCGCCTACGCGACATTCCTGAAACCATAGATGATCTGCAGTCCTTTTCCACTGCCCTATTCCAAGAACTTTCGCCCTCCATACCGATAGAACGTTTGGAATTTGACAGAATTCATAGGGCTCTCACCCGCCGCCAGACAGACGGTCCTCCACCGGACATCATCATTAAACTGCAATTCTTCCGCACAAAAGAACAATTGCTTGCTGCCCTGTTCCAGGGTCATACTTACCAACTTTTCTCTGACCTGGCCAAGCGTCGTGCGATGAAGCCTCAACTTCACCAATTGAAATACACATGGCGTTTTCCTTTTGCCCTGCAGTTATCTTACCAGGGGCAGCAACACTCCTGCACATCACCTGAATCCCTCCAACGTCTCCTGGAATCCCTCCATCTGACCACCCGGCTCAACTATCAGAGACCATGTTACCTCGCACACCAGCCCGCAACACTCTGCTCATCCATATGCTGCCACCCCAAAAAGGTCCCAACCAGGCCCTTCTTCAATCCGGAAGGGGACCCCTTCCCGCTTACCTCGGGATGGCACAACTGACCCGCAGCTATACTCACCCCGCTGAGTGTGCTTAAATAACTTGTCCTTTTGCTTTTCTCCCCTGTACCGACAGCGGACCCTTTATTGAAGTTCTAGGAATTATGCACATCATCTGAAGATGTTTCTTCAATCAAGACAAAGGGGGACTGTCCGGTGGCGGGTTCCCCCCCACAGTTAGGGGGGTGACCTACGCAGTCTACCTCTACCCTCAAGGGGTTGCACAGGTTCAGATTTCTTTTTTCTCTCACCTAGTGTTGATTGTACATTCTGTTTGATACTCCATTGCTTCTTTTTTTTTTATGGTTTTATAAGTTTTGAGTGTTCTACACCTTTGCTATCTTACCTTTTACGGCTACAAATGTTATATCAGTGCTATCACGTTCCACATAGGTCTTTACCTATTATAGCCCAAGATGCCCTGAAAGTTTGTTTCCCTTCTCTTCCCCTCCTACCTTCCCATTTCCCTCTCCTTCCTGCCCCCTCCCCATCCCTGCTTTCCTTTCACTTTCCTTATCACTTTACCCACTCTCCTCCTCCCCCCTAACCTTCCCTTCCTCCCTGCCCTACCCTTTTGAGATCTCCATGTTCCTCCCCTGTTTATCATTCCCTTTTCCAGGCATCTTCCCTACTCTGTGGTATAGTAACGTGACAGCTGTAATTCTGTTTTTTATGGGTTAAATTTCTCTTTCAGCTGAAAGACTATGTAGATTGCTATTTTCCTTAGAATGTACATTTATGGTTAGGTTTATTATCTCCTGTTTGCAGCGGGGAGCTGTCACTGCTCCCCCCTACTATGGTGCAACCGCTCTCCAGGTGGCTGGCTTGCTAGTGAGTCTGTGCACTATTTGGTCAGGTGACAGAGTCTAAATTCTCTGCCTTTTCATGACCATTTGCTTGCCCTACAATACTCCTCTCCTCTCTTGCTTTCTCCTCCCACTTTGTCCTTCCTTCTCCTTTCTTCCTCTTATTTCTGGTCGGTCGGATCGCATGGCCCTAGAGGCACATCCTAATATTTTTCCATATGCCCTCAGATGGCCCCTTTGAACATACACTCTTTAAATGTTAAGGGCCTCAACTCAGTCTGTGTGACTCCAAAATATTTTGGCCCGCAATTCCCCCAGGTGTTCACTGCCTCTGCCACTATAAAACAGCGAGGCGTTTTAGTAGCCCTTCATCACACTCTCCCCTTCTCTGTATTGTCCAAGATTAAGGATCCCGAAGACCGGTATATTATACTGGTGGGTCTACTACAAGATGTAGAAACCACTCTTGTTTTCTATTATGCCCCGAACAACAATCCAAACCCCTTTTTTCACATTTGTTTCAAGTGATACGTACTCATTGCAAGGGCACACTAATTTTGTGTGGCGACTCTAACCTAGTGTTGCAACCACACCTAGACACATCTCCATACGCCAATGAGCAGTACTCTCCCTCCATACGTTTTCGGAAACTACTCCAACAAGCCTCTTTGCTCGACACCTGGCGAGAATGCAACCCATCTAAGAAAAACTATAAATTCTATTCTTACCCCCACATATCCTTTTCCAGGATCGACCATGTTTTTGTTTCGGTTGCATCCGCTCCGATATTGCTCGGCTCTATTATCCAACCTATCACTTGGTCAGACCACTGTGCAGTAATCACCACAATCTCCTCCTTGATCCCACAATTCAGAGACCGCACTTGGTGCATAAACGAGGCACTCCTCACTAATCAGTCGTACTGTCTAGATATCCAAATTGCCCTTAAAGACTACTTATTACATAACTCCACCCCCAGCATCTCTCCCGTCCTTCTGTGGGAAGCACACAAACTGGTAATCCGGGGCACATGCATCTCAGTGTCCACCCATCTTAAACGTGACAAAAAACTTAAATTAAACAAACTGGAACCGGATTTCCACCAATGTTTCCTTCAAGTCCAGTCCTCTCCTACTGAACCCCATTGTAATGTACCTCGGGTGTGAGCCTGACGTGCGGAGGGAGACCTCTCGTACAATCCCGGCTGGGAGACCACTGGAGTAGAGACAGTGGTGGTAAGAGCACGGTGAGGTAAGGGTGCCTGTTTGGTCCTCACTGCTTGGAGTAGTGGAGCCAAGAGGTAGCTGGCACGGCTGGTGCAGGGAGCAGGGAATGCAGGTCAGCAGGTGCAGGTTTGCAGAGCAGTGGATGCAGATCAGCAGATGCAGGTTTGCAGAGCAGCGGATGCAGGTCAGCAGATGCAGGTTTGCAGAGCAGCAGATGTGGATCAGCAGATGCAGGTTTGCAGAGCAGCGGATGTGGGTCAGCAGATGTAGGTTTGCAGAGCAGCGGATGCACATCAGCGGATGCAGGTTTGAAAACAGAAGCGGAGTCAGACAAGCCGAGTCATACACATCAGGGTAAGGCAGCATAAACGGCAGGCAAAGAGTAGTCAGAGTCCAGGCTGGGTCTTGGCAACAGGCAATCAGGCAGGTAGCTGAGCAGGGTCAAACAAGCTGAAGTCAGGACTGGAGACAGAAGCAAGGTCAGGAAGCCGGGTCATACACTGGAACAAGATACAGGCACAGAATCAGGAACACAGGGAACAGAAGCAGATCAAACCGCAAAGAGCAACATCCCTAGAGTGTCTTTTATAGGCCATTGGGTGCCAGGCTAAAGCTGAATTGGACTTGCTGCTGGCTGAATCGGCCAATAAGGCCATCTGCAAGTCCAATCATACCATTTACACAAAGGCCAACAAGCCGGATACCTTCCTGGCTATGTGCCTCCGCCGCCCGGAACGGGCTCACGTTCCCATTAGGCTCTGACTAGATAAAAACACCCACACTAGCAACCCTGTTAATGTATTCGCAAGAGGCTAGAGGAACTGTATAAAGCAAAACCCTCCTTCCCCCTCACACAAGCTGAGGCGTTGTTCCGGGATATTCCTTTACCCACGTTGTAGAACACTAATCGTGAGTCCCTGGAGAGAACCGTCACAACTGAAGAAGTCCTCTTAGCTATCAAAACACTTAAATACCATAAACGACCTGGTCCTAACAGACTCTCCAGCACCTACTTTAAAAAATGTGCTGCTACTTTAGCTCCACTTCCTTCTAACTCTTTTAATCCCCTACTCCAACATCATTCCTTTGGCCGAGACACGTTGACAACTATAATAGCCATGATACCTAAGCCCAATACGGATAACTCCCTCTGGTCCAACTGCAGGCCCATTTCTCTACTTAATCTGGACATCAAGATCCTGGCCAAAATTATGGCGCTACGTCTTAACCCAATTATTGGGGGACTAATAAATAAAGACCAAGTGGGTTTTATACCACGACGACAAGCCAGCGACAATATCCGACGGGTTATCCTACTTCAACATCTAACACAAGCTCGTAAAATACCAATGCACCATTTGTTCTTGGACATAAGGAAAGCGTTTGATACGGTTTCCTGGCCCTATCTGCACTTTATACTCCGTCGCTGGGGCTTCGCCCCACATTTTCTAAAATGGGTTAGCTCCCTATATAATCAGCCACAAGCTTATGTCAAGTACTCAGGGTTCCGTTCAGATAGCTTCCAAATACAAAGGGGGACTAGACAGGGATGCCCCCTTTCTCCCTTAATTTTTGCTCTAGTGATCGAGCACCTAGCAGCTTTTATTAGGGCGAGTCCGGATTTTAAAGGATTGGAAATTGCATCTACATCTCATAAAATCTTTTAGGTATGTGTGAATCCGCGCAATGAAGAAAGTACTGCCAGAAGAACCAGACAAAACAAAGGAACTGCTGCCTCTACTGATTACTGCCACCTAAGTGTAGTAAATAATTGAGAAAAAAATGGGTGAGTAGGTGTGGCGCTGTTCAGTGTTGTCTATTTGGGTAAAAAGTGCAGTGGTGTTGTGCTAAATCTGTACATTGTAGATAAATACATAGACATTAATATGAAAATAAATAAAACCATGTGTGTTACTATATAAATAAATAAATGTCATTAAAAATACAATAATAAACATCAACCAGTTCTACAAATTGGTGTATCCAAAATATATATAAAATCCCCAAAAATAGTAATGTGATTTGAATCCTTAAAAAATGATACAAAAAACATTTTGAAGCTTTAAAGTTCATGTGCTTGATAAAAGTTTGTGAAACGTGCGTTGTGCAAAAAACTTAGGGGAAAAGAAGGGGGTACACCCAATAGTGTAATACCGTTTGTACACAGCTTTATTGTTTAAAAGATATGTAAAGGGTCACTCACTAGTGATGAGCCGAACACCCCCGGGTTCGGTTCGCACCAGAACCCGCGAACGGACCGAAAGTTCGAACGAACATTAGAACCCTATTAAATACAATGGATGCGAACGTTCGAATTCTAAAGTGCTAATTATAACAACTATTATGCATGTTATTGTCCTAAAAAGGGTTTGGGAACCCGGGTTCTGCACCAGGGGACATGTATCAATGCAAAAAGAAGTTTTAAAAACGGTCGTTTTTCGGGAGCAGTCATTTTAATGATGCATAAAGTGAAAAAAAAAAAGTCAAATATTCCTTTAAATATCGTACCTGGGGGGTGTCTAAAGTATGCCTGTGAAGTGCCACGTGTTTCCCGTGTTTAGAACTGTCCCTGCATAAAATGACACTTCTAAAGGAAAAAAAAGCCATTTAAAACTGCTTGCGGCTTTAATGTAATGTCTGGTCCCGGTAATATGGATGAAATTCTTTAAGAAAAATGGCATAGCTACCCCATGACCCCCCCCCCACCCCAGCCCATTACCAGCCCCTTTGGGTCTTGTATGGATATTAAGGGGAACCCCGCACATAAAATAAAAAAGGCCCTATATACTCTGAACAGCCCTATACAGGCGGTGCATACAAGACAGGGACTGTAGGTTTGTTCTTATGTAGAATCTGTTTGTAATTTTGAACAGGTACATTGTTGAAGTGTAGCTCCAGACCAAAAATCTATTTTTAAACTTTTTGGAAAACATAGGTAAGGGTTATCACCCCTGTAACATTTGTTTTGCTGTCTGTGCCCCTGTTCAGAACATTTCACCTCACTTTCCGTCCCAATGACAACTGTTTTTGAAATGTGGTGTTTTTCTTGAAACAAGGATTGCTGATAAAGCATCAGTACAGAGGAGACACCTTTCTCCCATATTTATTCTTACAGGAGAGAATTTTCCTTCCTAGTGGTAGATTTCCTCTCACTTCCTGTTGTCTTCTTGCGTTTGCAAGTAGGAGTCGTTTGTAAGTTGGATGTTTGAAAGTAGGGACCTGCCGTATATACTCTGCAGAAATAGGCCCCTTAGTTGTTGGTGTTGGCACAACACTGTAAGCACTCACAGTTACTCTTGGTTGGTGCTGGAACGCCCTGCTGTCAACTATTATATCAGGAATTTTAATTACATATAATTGTTGAACAGTGGTAGTAAAAATTGGGCCTTTGATGGTGGTGCTGGTGCCACAACACTGTAAGCCCTGACAGTTACTCTTGGTGGGTGCAGCAATGGGCCCTGCTGTGAATTATTAGATCAAGAATTGTAATTACATGCCCCTGTTGAACAGGGGCTGAAAAATTGGGCCTTAGGCACTGGTGGCACAACACTGCAACCCCTCACAGATACTGTACTTGGAGCACAGCAATGAGCCCTGTTGCAAAGTATTGCTTCAAAAATTGTAATGACACGCCCCTGTTAAACAGGGGCTGAAAAATTGGGCCTTAGGCACTGGTGGCACAACACTGCAACTCCTCACAGATACTGTACTTGGAGCACAGCAATGAGCCCTGTTGCAAAGTATTGCTTCAAAAATTGTAATGACACGCCCCTGTTAAACAGGGGCTGAAAAATTGGGCCTTAGGCACTGGTGGCACAACACTGCAACTCCTCACAGATACTGTACTTGGAGCACAGCAATGAGCCCTGTTGCAAAGTATTGCTTCAAAAATTGTAATTACACGCCCCTGTTAAACAGGGGCTGAAAAATTGGGCGTTAGGCACTGGTGGCGGCACCCATAAACAAAAATGATCTTACAAGCTATCATCATCAATCGTATCATTGAGGACTCGGAGGAGGAGGATAGCCAGTCAACATAACAGCACAGGCACTCAGCATCAGCATCAGTCTTGAAGGGATGTGACATGTTAAAATCAATTAGTCTGTTATATCAGCATCAGGTGTGTGGTAGCTGGTGGTGATCCAAGACTGGTTCATCTTGATGAAAGTCAGTCGATCAACCGAGTCGGTGGACAGGCGCACCCTGTGATCCGTGACAAATCCTCCAGCAGCACTGAATGTGCGTTCCGAAAGAACGCTGGATGCAGGACAGGCCAGTAGCTCAATTGCATACTGTGCAAGCTCTGGCCAGTGATCCATCCTCAAGACCCAGTAAGCCAGAGGATTTTCGGTGGGGAAGGTGTCCAAGTCTGACCTTGCCCCTAGATATTCCTGCACCATGTTTATCAGACGCTGGCGATGGTTGCTGGAACCGATCATACTTTGGGGCTGCGGACTAAAGAATTGTCTGAACGCATCGGTCAGACGGCCACCTTCCCCACCGCTCCTTCTTTGACTGGCCGAAGCCTCAGCAACTCATTGTCCAGGACCAGGAGTTTGCAACCTCCCAGTCTCTGGGAACGCGTTGCACAGACCTTTCTGCAAGGCCTCCCGGAGTTGTCTCATCCTCTGCTCCCTCTGCGACGGTAACATAAGGTCCGCAACCTTACCCTTGTACCGTGGATCAAGGAGAGTGGCCAGCCAGTAATGGTCCCTCTCCTTGATCCGAAGAATACGAGGATCCTTCCGCAGACTTTGCAGGATCAGGGAGGCCATGCAGCGTAGGTTTGCTGAGGCATTCGCTCCGGAGTCCTCTGGGTCACTAAGGACGACATGATCCGCAGCCACCTCCTCCCAGCCACGTACAAGTCCACTGGTTTCTTGGGACTGTAAATCATCCCTAAAAGACTGCTGCTGATGATGCTGAGTGCCAGCCTCCACCTCCATGCTGACACAATCCTCCTCCTCCTCCTCCTCCTCCTCCTCCTCTTCCTGTGCGATGGGTGGGACAGAAGGAACACTGTCTGGGTAAAGGGGGCCTTGAGAGGCAAGGAAGTCCTCCTCTTCCTGCCTCTGTTCTGCCTCAAGTGCCCTGTCCATTATTCCACGCAGCGTGTGCTCCAACAGGTGGACAAGAGGTACAGTGTCACTGATGCATGCACTGTCACTGCTCACCATCCTCGTGGCCTCCTCAAATGGTGCCAGGACAGTGCATGCATCCCTGATCATGCCCCACTGGCGTGGAGAAAAAAAACCAAGCTCCCCTGACCCTGTCCTGGTGCCGTAGTCGCACAGGTACTCATTGATGGCCCTCTGCTGCATGTGCAGCCGCTGCAGCATGGCCAACGTTGAGTTCCACCTGGTGGGCATGTCACATATAAGGCGGTTCTTGGGCAGGTTCAACTCCTTTTGCAGCTCAGCCAGGCGAGCACTGGCATTATAAGATCTGCGGAAATGCACACAGACTTTCCTGGCCTGCCTCAGGACATCCTGTAAGCCCGGGTACCTGCCCAAGAAGCGCTGCACCACCAGGTTAAGGACGTGAGCCACACAGGGCACATGGGTCAGTTGTCCCTGTCGGAGGGCGGAGAGGAGGTTGGTGCCATTGTCGCAAACCACCATTCCTGGCTTAAGCTGGCGTGGCGTCAACCACCTCTCGGCCTGGCCCTGCAGAGCAGACAGGACCTCTGCCCCAGTGTGGCTTCTGTCCCCCAAACACACCAGCGCAAGCACGGCATGGCATCTTTTTGCCTGCGTACTTGCGTAGCCCCGTGAACGGCTACGGAGCACCGCTGGTTCATAGGACAAACCACAGGAAGAGGCCATGGAGGAAGAAGAAGAGGAGGGGGTGGAGGAGAGAGGTGTGTCACAACCAGTAGTAGCATTTTGGAGGCGTGGCGGTGGGACAACCTCCAACACTACTGCACCTTGTCCTGAATCCTTCCCAGCTGCCAAAAGAGTGACCCAATGGGCCGTGAAAGAAAGGTAACGTCCCTGTCCATGCCTGCTGGACCATGAGTCAGCGGTAATATGCACCTTACCGCTGACCGCCCTGTCCAGCGAGGCCAAGACATTGCCTTCCACATGCCGGTAGAGAGCCGGAATAGCCTTCCGTGAGAAAAAGTGGCGTTTGGGAACCTGCCACTGAGGAACCGCACATTGCACAAACTCACGGAAGGGGGCCGAGTCTACCAACTGAAAAGGCAGCAGTTGAAGCGCTAGCAATTTAGCCAAGCTAGCATTCAACCGCTGGGCATGTGGATGGCTGGGAGTGAACTTCTTTCGACGGTCCAGCAGCTGGGGCAGGGAAATTTGCCTGCTAGAATCGGACGTCGGTGTACTGCTAGCAGAGTGGGCGCAAGTACTTGGCTGTGACACACCTAATTCTACACCTTCATTCCTCTCAGTGCATGTTTCAGAGAGGACTGAAGTTATAGTGGGGTTGGAGATCCCAGCTGATGCGGTGCAAGGAGAGGTCCGCTTTGTTCTTTGGTGTGGGTCTTTGAGGTAGGCTTGCCAACGAGCTGCATGGCAGGTCAACATATGTCTGGTCAGGCATGTGGTACCCAAGCGGCTGATGTTTTGGCCACGCGATATACGCTTGAGACATATGTTGCAAACAGCAGCTGTGCGATCTGATGCACTAGCCTCAAAAAAGGCCCACACCAAAGAACTTTTTGAATGACGGGCAGAGGCAGCGCCCTGCACAGGCGGAGCTCTGCGGTGTGATTCCGTCGGTGTACTGCCCTTACGCTGGCCACCAAAGGGCATCCTGCCTCGTTGGAGATGTGCCTCCTCCTCATCCTCCTCCTCCTCCTCTCTCCTATTAGGCACCCACGTGGAGTCAGTGACCTCATCATCCCCTCCCTCCTCATCACTGGAGCCAATCTGGCAGTATGCTGCAGCTGCTGGAACATGACTGCCAGATTGGTGTCCTTCTTGAGCATCCCCTCTGTCTGCTCTCACGCTACTGCCTTCCTCTAGCTGGGTTTCATCATCAGACCCTTCGAAACGCTGGGCATCCTCCTGGAGCATGTACCCAACACTGTGCTGAAACAGTTCGGGGGACTCCTCAGGAGGAGGACATGGTGGGTCTAGGGAAGGAGTGACTGATGATTTGTCTGACATTGATACCAGGGAAGACGACGCTTTGGCAGCTGCTTTTCCAGTACCCTGAGCCTGGGTGAGAGAGGACGAGGAGGAGGAGGAGGGCTTGGTCATCCACTCTACCAAGTCTTCGGCATGATGTGGCTCAACATGTCCAGCTGCCGAAAAGAAGGACAAGCGTGTCCCATGGCCATGTGCTGATGACAATGCACCGCGTCCACGACCAGCACTGTTGCCCCCAGACACAGAGCCTGCTTGCCCTCTTTTATTGCCTCCTGACTGTCTGCCTCTCCTTGTTTGCCTTCCAGACATTCTAATAGATGGCCTGCAGGGAGATGGGAAAAAAGCAATAAGGGCTACCTTCAGGTGTCCTTCTCTGTCCCTTGAAACAAGGACTTTCACAGTGAAAGAAACTGACACTCTCCCTACCTACAGTTTTCTGTCCCTAGAAAAAATATTTTTTTTAAGCACAATATAGCACAAGGACAATTCACTCACTGTCCTTACAGGTCCCTGGAAACAAGGACTTGCAGAGTGAAAGAAAAAAAACACTCTCCCTACCTACAGTTTTCTGTCCCTAGAAAAAAGTGTTTTTTTTAATCACAATATAGCACAAGAACAATTCACTCACTGTCCTTACAGGTCCCTGGAAACAAGGACTTGCAGAGTGAAAGAAAAAAAACACTCTCCCTACCTACAGTTTTCTGTCCCTAGAAAAAATGTTTTTTTTAATCACAATATAGCACAAGGACAATTCACTCACTGTCCTTACAGGTCCCTGGAAACAAGGACTTGCAGAGTGAAATAAACTGACACTCTCCCTACCTACAGTTTTCTGTCCCTAGAATAAATGTTTTTTTTAAGCACAATATAGCACAAGGACAATTCACTCACTGTCCTTACAGGTCCCTGGAAACAAGGACTTGCAGAGTGAAAGAAAAAAAACACTCTCCCTACCTACAGTTTTCTGTCCCTAGAAAAATTTTTTTTTTTAATCACAATATAGCACAAGGACAATTCACTCACTGTCCTTACAGGTCCCTGGAAACAAGGACTTGCAGAGTGAAATAAACTGACACTCTCCCTACCTACAGTTTTCTGTCCCTAGAATAAATGTTTTTTTTAAGCACAATATAGCACAAGGACAATTCACTCACTGTCCTTACAGGTCCCTGGAAACAAGGACTTGCAGAGTGAAAGAAAAAAAACACTCTCCCTACCTACAGTTTTCTGTCCCTAGAAAAAATGTTTTTTTTAATCACAATATAGCACAAGGACAATTCACTCACTGTCCTTACAGGTCCCTGGAAACAAGGACTTGCAGAGTGAAATAAACTGACACTCTCCCTACCTACAGTTTTCTGTCCCTAGAATAAATGTTTTTTTTAAGCACAATATAGCACAAGGACAATTCACTCACTGTCCTTACAGGTCCCTGGAAACAAGGACTTGCAGAGTGAAAGAAAAAAAACACTCTCCCTACCTACAGTTTTCTGTCTCTAGAAAAAATGTTTTTTTTAAGCACAATATAGCACAAGGACAATTCACTCACTGTCCTTCCAGGTCCCTGGAAACAAGGACTTGCAGAGTGAAATAAACTGACACTCTCCCTACCTACAGTTTTCTGTCCCTAGAATAAATGTTTTTTTAAGCACAATATAGCACAAGGACAATTCACTCACTGTCCTTACAGGTCCCTGGAAACAAGGACTTGCAGAGTGAAAGAAACTGACACTCTCCCTACCTACAGTTTTCTGTCCCTAGAATAAATGTTTTTTTAAGCACAATATAGCACAAGGACAATTCACTCACTGTCCTTACAGGTCCCTGGAAACAAGGACTTGCAGAGTGAAAGAAAAAAAACACTCTCCCTACCTACAGTTTTCTGTCCCTAGAAAAAATGTTTTTTTTAAGCACAATATAGCACAAGGACAATTCACTCACTGTCCTTCCAGGTCCCTGGAAACAAGGACTTGCAGAGTGAAAGAAAAAAAACACTCTCCCTACCTACAGTTTTCTGTCCCTAGAAAAAATGTTTTTTTTAAGCACAATATAGCACAAGGACAATTCACTCACTGTCCTTCCAGGTCCCTGGAAACAAGGACTTGCAGAGTGAAAGAAAAAAAACACTCTCCCTACCTACAGTTTTCTGTCCCTAGAAAAAATGTTTTTTTTAATCACAATATAGCACAAGGACAATTCACTCACTGTCCTTCCAGGTCCCTGGAAACAAGGACTTGCAGAGTGAAATAAACTGACACTCTCCCTACCTACAGTTTTCTGTCCCTAGAATAAATGTTTTTTTTAAGCACAATATAGCACAAGGACAATTCACTCACTGTCCTTACAGGTCCCTGGAAACAAGGACTTGCAGAGTGAAAGAAAAAAAACACTCTCCCTACCTACAGTTTTCTGTCCCTAGAAAAAATGTTTTTTTTAATCACAATATAGCACAAGGACAATTCACTCACTGTCCTTACAGGTCCCTGGAAACAAGGACTTGCAGAGTGAAAGAAACTGACACTCTCCCTACCTACAGTTTTCTGTCCCTAGAATAAATGTTTTTTTAAGCACAATATAGCACAAGGACAATTCACTCACTGTCCTTCCAGGTCCCTGGAAACAAGGACTTGCAGAGTGAAAGAAACTGACACTGTCCCTACCTACAGTTTTCTGTCCCTAGAATAAATGTTTTTTTTAAGCACACTATAGCACAAGCACAAAACACACTGACACTCTCCCTACCTATCCTTCTCTTTCCCTAAACTAAAGGAATCCAGGTTAAGCAAGAAAGAAATAACAGTCACTGTCCCTGCCTATGCTGCTCTATCCCTGCTCCGGAACACACTACACTAGGCCGCCGTGCTGGCGGCCTTTTATAGTGTGGGGCGTGTACTAAACACCCTCAGCAATAATTGGCCACAGGCATCCTGCCTGTGGCCAATCATTGCTCTCCTCGCTGCCGGCGCTGTGATTGGCCAAGCATGCGGGGTCACAGTGCATGCTTGGCCAATCACAGCGCCTGGATGACACTGCGATGGCGTAGTGCATTGTGGGCCGTTCGCGTCACTCGAATTTGGCGCGAACGGCCCAAATCGTTCGATCTTCGTCGAACGATCGAACAGCCGATGTTCGAGTCGAACGTATGTTCGACTCGAACACGAAGCTCATCCCTATTACTCACATTTTGTACAATTAAAAAGCGCATGAAAGTGCATACAATGCTGACTGTTAGGAAGTGGTGCGATCCTGTGCTGCCTCTGCGCTTTCTTTTTAATTGTACAAAATGTGAGTATCCCTTTACATATCTTTTAAACAATAAAGCTGTGTACAAATGGTATTACACTATTGGGTGTACCCCCTTTTCTTCCTTCATATTGGTTATCTTTGGAGCACAACACAGCACAACAGAGATAGGAGATCTGCCAGAGTGCCCCACAGTGGCCAACACTGTGAATGTTTCATACCCCTAGAGCAGTGGTTCTCAACTCCTGTCCTCAGGACCCACTAACAGGCCAGATTTTAAGTATTACCTTGGTGAGATGCAGACTAGAATACTGCAATCCCTGAGCAGCAAATAATATCACCTGTGATGCATTTCAGTTATCTTGTAAACCTGGCCTGTTGGTGGGCCCTGAGGACTGGAGTTGAGAACCACTGCCCTAGAGGGTAAGGAAAATCTGGTGAGTGTGGCTTATGTAAGAGCATGGAAAAGCCATGTTTTGCTGTGATCACTTATAAAGATACTACAACGTTTTTTGCACAAAGCACATTTCACAAACTTTTATCAAGCACATGAACTTTAAAGCTTCAAAATGTTTTTTGTATAATTTTTTAAGGATTCAAATCACATTACTATTTTTTGGGATTTTATATATATTTTTGGATACACCAATTTGTAGCACTGGTTGATGTTTATTATTGTATTTTTAATCACATTTATTTATTTAGATATGTAGCGGGTATGTACTTTCCCGGGTGTAAATTTTAATTTGGCAGAGACATTAGTGATGTGTAATTCCCTGCAGCCCAGTAGGTGGCGCTGTTGCCCTGGGCTGGGGTTGAATCATTGTTGTGTGCTGTGCCTCCTTTTTGTCCTCTCTCGGCAGCGGTATGGTGGGGCGGGGAACCCGCCGTGCTTGCTGGGAGAGGGTATAAAGGGGCCGGCCATCTTTGTCACGGGGTCGAAGTCCCAGGCACCTTCAGCTTGCGGACAGTGGTTCGTGTCGGTCCTCTGGGTGGCCTAGGCCTAGAGGACAGCCGGAGGTCGTGTTCCATCCCAGGCACCTTTAGCCTGGGGTGAGGTACTCGGATGGAGGTCCGGAGCTCAGTGCCCAACACTGAGTTCCGCGAGGGAAGGAGAACCTAAGGAACCCCAGGAGTGGGTACCCGAATCCGGAAGGCGTAATGGACCGGGGGGAGCTCCTCACTTGAAGACCCGGTGCAGCATATTGCCGGTGACAGGTGAGCCTCTCGTCGGAGACCGCCTGGAAGGAAATTCCTCCTCGTGCGGAGACCCTAACCCACTTTCAGGGAGGAAAGTGGAGAACCAAATTGTGTCTGGGCCTATTCGCATCCACACCTCCTTTTCTGTTCTGTTCCTACTAAGGGAGTTCAACTGATTGTGTTCATTCAAGAAGAATAAAGGAGTGTTGAACTTTAATGGTGTGGGGCTCATTTGCTAACAGACATTGTTCAATGTGACTCTTGGAGGGAGGATCCAGGTGCACAGCACTGACCCGAAGGTAATACAAGAACGTTGCTTATACCGCACTGACACATGTGGTGGAAGCCAGGCGTGGTGTCCCCGCTCCCTCCCCTCTAAGATACCCCTAGACAAGAGACGAGATGAGACGAGAGAAAGAGGGGGAGTGAGGAGGGCGCTACACGTGGGGGCTCGGGTCCGGTATAGTGTTTGTGCACCACAGTATTGAACGTGTCTGTTGGAAGAGTTAAGCGAATAGGCAGGCCTTCATTGGCCGAAGTGCATCCCTGCTCGAAGTCGTGGACATGACCCAATGAAGGGAAAGGCCCGCGCAGAAGAGTGGAAAGAGGGGGAAGTTCAGCCGTGTGAAGTACTACACGTGGGGGCTTCTATTGCACTGCGCCACAAGGCACACCCCCATCGCTTAGTTCGTGGGCGTGACTCAGAAACAGAAAAGAAGAAAAGCCCGCGAACTGGAGCAAAGGGGAGGAGTCCAATACGTGTGAAGGACTACACGTGGGACATTGGCGCAAAAACTCTGCAGTGTGCGATAGATCAGCAACAGGTCGCCATGTTCGGACATACATCGTGGATTCCAGTTCACCCTTACACCACGACATTGACTGCTGCTGCTCCGGTAACAGATACGGGGATCCGGCTAAAGCCAAGGGGTCGATTCGCCCTGTACTCGTGCATGGACGTTGAGGCCCTGGGTGTGATTTGTCCCGGCTGTTCGGGACTGGTGTGCCAGCTGAAGCCATTCGGGCGATGTGAGGCCTGTGGGGAGTTCCTGTTCGAAGTGGATACGGCGGTTGAGAGGCCGAGAACCATATACCTCGGCCGTGCTGCGGACAACACGACTCAGAGAGGAGGAATCACTGCTGTGAGAGCCATCCCTACGCACACTGCACCGACCGCGGAGGAGGTCGTAAAACCCCAACGGAAGAAATCAGAGGATGCTGACTCGGTCACCACTGTCTCGCAGTGTCCGCCACCGAAGAGAAAGACCGGCATGGTAGCCCCGACCAGCGGTTGTGGTGGACCGTCTCGCCCGCTTACGCCCGGCCTGGATGGATCCGTTGACAAGAGTTCCGGACGTCCCGCTTCAAGTAAAGGCCGAGGTAAGCCAGGCAGAGAGATTTGGTGGTTGGGTGGAGGTGTCGGGAAGTCATGGCCTAGCGAATCCGCGGGAGGTGGTGGCTCCGTTTCTACAACCGGCTACATACCCGCGGAGGAGTGCGACACCTCTGACCTGGAGTCGCTCTCGGACATGGGAGACGACGTTGCCATAGACGATTTGTTTGCCGAGAAGGGCTGGGACAAAGTACCTCTCGCTTCATCTGGGAGGATCAGAGATCCACCCATGTCAACAGGGGAAAGTACACCCCGGGTGGAGGCACCAGCGCCTGAAGAGAGGTCTTGTCCCCAGCCTGCTTCTACGTCACCAGTGCCATCTGTACCGAAGGCCGGGGAAAAGACACTGCTGCTGTGGGCACCTATGCCCAGATCAGATGTGATCAAGGTGCCTCGCCACCCGGACTCGATCGTTTTGCCTGGTGAAGGGGACAAAGCTACCATGCCTCCTTTGGCGAGATTGCAACGGCTATTTGGTCAGAAGGCTGCTGCAGACTATGGATGGGAGTATCCATACTTGTCGAAGGAACTGCTTTATGAGGTGGAAGTGTGTCGGGAGCGCTGGTACAATGACTTTGTGTGGACTCACCTCCAGGTTCCCCACGCCCGCAGGTACCTGGCATGCTCTCCAAAGGCCTCTCAATGTTTTAAAGACTGCAAGGCAGAGTGGATGTTGGCTGTTGGGACGACACATCCATGCAGATAAAGTGTTGATCCGGCGCAAAGAAGGAGAAGATGGGGAGTATCATCTGGAAACCATGGATCAGCACTTGAAACCACTTGTTCTGCCGCATCCCCGCTTTTACCTGTAGGAGAAAAGAGACTCCGTTCTTATCATGCTGCTGAACTTTCTGGGGCCCGTTGCTTTTGTGCCCAGAGGAATGAAGAACTGTTCCTGTTGTTTTTCAGTTTCCTGAAAGAGATTATGGACTCTGGGGTAGATAGGGCCGAAAGAAAAGAAGAAAGTTCCATGATTGCAGTTACCGTGGTGCTGTCACCAGGTGGCAGTGTTGCGCAACGTTAAGACACTTTTCATGCACTCACTCTTGGAGAAAAGGGATTTCTTCTCAGAGAAGTTTCTTTTCCATTACACGAATACAGGTGTCAGGGTTATGTGTGTTAATCCTTTCTTTTCCCTCTGCAGGAGAACATCCCATCAAGTTTACTGAGGATGGGGTGGGTCTTAGTCAGGATGGGTGGGAAAAGTCAAATGTGAATATGTGATTCAAAGTTATGAATCAGTGCTGTTGTTTCTCTCTTGTCTTCATTCCTTTTTTTCTTTACAGGGCTCAGACACAATGTTTTAGTTGGATAGTTTTTTTCAAAAGTTTTATATTTTTGTACAATTGTTAGTCGGTTTCTGGATTGGATTATGTCAGCCGTTGAGGGCATGATTTACTCCAGACACTGGGGACCAGTGTCAAACCACCAGGGGGAGAGTGTAGCGGGTATGTACTTTCCCGGGTGTAAATTTGAATTTGGCAGAGACATTAGTGATGTGTAATTCCCTGCAGCCCAGTAGGTGGCGCTGTTGCCTTGGGCTGGGGTTGAATCATTGCTGTGTGCTGTGCCTCCTTTTAGTCCTCTCTCGGCAGCGGTATGGTGGGGCGGGGAACCCGCCGTGCTTGCTGGGAGAGGGTATAAAGGGGCCGGCCATCTTTGTCACGGGGTCGAAGTCCCAGGCACCTTCAGCTTGCAGACGGTGGTTCGTGTCGGTCCTCTGGGTGGCCTAGGCCTAGAGGACAGCCGGAGGTCGTGTTCCATCCCAGGCACCTTTAGCCTGGGGTGAGGTACTCGGATAGAGGTCTGGAGCTCAGTGCCCAACACTGAGTTCCGCGAGGGAAGGAGATCCTAGGGAACCCCAGGAGTGGGTACCCGAATCCGGAAGGCGTAATGGACCGGGGGGAGCTCCTCACTTGAAGACCCGGTGCAGCATATTGCCGGTGACAGGTGAGCCTCTCGTCAGAGACCGCCTGGAAGGAAATTCCTCCTCGTGCGGAGACCCTAACCCACTTTCAGGGAGGAAAGTGGAGAACCAAATTGTGTCTGGGCCTATTCGCATCCACACCTCCTTTTCTGTTCTGTTCCTACTAAGGGAGTTCAACTGATTGTGTTCATTCAAGAAGAATAAAGGAGTGTTGAACTTTAATGGTGTGGGGCTCATTTGCTAACAGACATTGTTCAATGTGACTCTTGGAGGGAGGATCCAGGTGCACAGCACTGACCCGAAGGTAATACAAGAACGTTGCTTATACCGCACTGACACATGTGGTGGAAGCCAGGCGTGGTGTCCCCGCTCCCTCCCCTCTAAGATACCCCTAGACAAGAGATGAGACGAGAGAAAGAGGGGAGAGAGGAGGGCGCTACATATAGTAACACACATGGTTTTATTTATTTTCATATTAATGTCTATGTAATAATCTACATGGTACAGATTTAGCAAAACACTACTGCACTTTTAACCCAAATAGACAACACTGAACAGCGCCACACCTACTCCCCCATTTTTCTGCCTATTCGCTGATGATGCACTCTTGTTTGTAACCTCTCCCTGTACGACTCTCCCAAACCTCATTCGGGCCTTGAACAAATTTGCTAGTATAATGGGTTTAGAATTCAATCAATCCAAGTCTAGAGCTCTCAACGTGTCTCTCCCACAACAGGAACTCACTCACCTACAAGACCACTTTCCTTTTCTCTGGTCCACATCATCAATACCATACCTCGGAATAAAGTTAACCAGCAATCCCACCTCTCTTTATCAGGCCAATTATCTCCCTATGCTGTCACACTTGTCCTCTCTGCTAGACGCCTGGCGACCACTATGTGTCTCGTGACTTGGACGGGTTGCGGCTGTTAAAATGTATTTTCTCCCTAAACTTTTGTATCTTTACAGAGTTTTCCCGATCGCAATCCCCTCCTATTTTCATAGAATCATTCAGACCCGGGTATTTAAATACATATGGGGCCCCATAAAATCTAGGGTGACTAGATCCATCCTCCTCCAGAATAAACTTAGTGGAGGCTTAGGACTCCCTAACTTTGCCCGTTACTATCATGCCGCCCAGCTGGCCCAAATAACCCTACTTCATGCAACTATTGAAATTCCATTATGGGTCAGCCTGGAAGTGATGGAACTTTCCCCCCTTGTGGTGTCTAACTTATTATGCTTGCCCCCCTCAACCTGAGGCCCTATAACTAATCCTGTCACACGCCACTCTCTTAGGCTTTGGGACAGTCTATGTGGCCCTTTTAAATTAGTTTCTCCCCATTACTCTCTTTCCTAGGCCTCCCACTTTTTTATCCTGCCTTTACCGAACCAGGTTCTTTTCGGCTCTGGTCCCAAGCAGGGTTGAGTCGAATCTGTGACCTGATCACCGATACCGCTTTTAAAACATTTCCTGCTCTCCAATACCAAGCCAAACGTCCTCCAAATGAATGCTTCCTATACATCCAAATTGCCCTCTTTGCCCAAACAGTAATAGGCTCTTGTACCTCTTTAGACAGTCTATCATTCTATGAAGGTATCTGTAACTCAGACCCACATGCTTCAGGTATCATATCACGTATCTACAATCACCTCACCTTCCCACCAGCTGACCCTCCCTTTTATGCTGCCCAGTAGTGATGAGCCGAACACCCCCGGGTTCGGTTCGCACCAGAACCCGCGAACGGACCGAAAGTTCGTACGAACATTAGAACCCTATTAAATACAATGGATGCGAACGTTCGAATTCTAAAGTGCTAATTATAACAACTATTATGCATGTTATTGTCCTAAAAAGGGTTTGGGAACCCGGGTTGTGCACCAGGGGACATGTATCAATGCAAAAAGAAGTTTTAAAAACGGTCGTTTTTCGGGAGCAGTCATTTTAATGATGCATAAAGTGAAAAAAAAAAAGTCAAATATTCCTTTAAATATCGTACCTGGGGGGGGTGTCTAAAGTATGCCTGTGAAGTGCCACGTGTTTCCCGTGTTTAGAACTGTCCCTGCACAAAATGACACTTCTAAAGGAAAAAAAAGCCATTTAAAACTGCTTGCGGCTTTAATGTAATGTCTGGTCCCGGTAATATGGATGAAAATCTTTAAGAAAAATGGCATAGCTACCCCATGACCCCCCCCCCCTACCCCAGCCCATTACCAGCCCCTTTGGGTCTTGTATGGATATTAAGGGGAACCCCGCACATAAAATAAAAAAGGCCCTATATACTCTGAACAGCCGTATACAGGCGGTGCATACAAGACAGGGACTGTAGGTTTGTTCTTATGTAGAATCTGTTTGTAATTTTGAACAGGTACATTGTTTAAGTGTAGCTCCAGCCCAAAAATCTATTTTTAAACTTTTTGGAAAACATAGGTAAGGGTTATCACCCCTGTAACATTTGTTTTGCTGTCTGTGCCCCTGTTCAGAACATTTCACCTCACTTTCCGTCCCAATGACAACTGTTTTTGAAATGTGGTGTTTTTCTTGAAACAAGGATTGCTGATAAAGCATCAGTACAGAGGAGACACCTTTCTCCCATATTAATTCTTACAGGAGAGAATTTTCCTTCCAAGGGGTAGATTTCCTCTCACTTCCTGTTGTCTTCTTGCGTTTGCAAGTAGGAGTCGTTTGTAAGTTGGATGTTTGAAAGTAGGGACCTGCCGTATATACTCTGCACAATTATTAGAATTATTAGATCAAGAATTGTAATTGCATGCCCCTGTTGAACAGGGGCTGAAAAATTGGGCCTTTCGTGGTGGTGGTGGCGTTGCCACAACACTGTAAGCCCTCAGAGTTACTCTTGGTGGGTGCAGGAATGGGCCCTGCTGTGAATTATTAGATCAAGAATTGTAATTACATGCCCCTTTTGAACAGGGGCTGAAAAATTGGGCCTTTCGTGGTGGTGGTGGTGGTGGCGTTGCCACAACACTGTAAGCCCTCAGAGTTACTCTTGGTGGGTGCAGCAATGGGCCCTGCTGTGAATTATTAGATCAAGAATTGTAATTACATGCCCCTGTTGAACAGGGGCTGAAAAATTGGGCCTTAGGCACTGGTGGCACAACACTACAACCCCTCACAGATACTGTACTTGGAGCACAGCAATGAGCCCTGTTGCAAAGTATTGCTTCAAAAATTGTAATGACACGCCCCTGTTAAACAGGGGCTGAAAAATTGGGCCTTAGGCACTGGTGCCACAACACTCCAACCCCTCACAGATACTGTACTTGGAGCACAGCAATGAGCCCTATGGCAAATTATTGCTAAAAAAATTGTAATTACACGCCCCTGTAAAACAGGGGCTGAAAAATTGGGCCTTAGCCACTGGTGGCGGCACCCATAAACAAAAATGATCTTCCAAGCTATCATCATCAATCGTATCATTGAGGACTCGGAGGAGGAGGATAGCCAGTCAACATAACAACACAGACACTCAGCATCAGCATCAGTCTTGAAGGGATGTGACATGTTAAAATCAATTAGTCTGTTATATCAGCATCAGGTGTGTGGTAGCTGGTGGTGATCCAAGACTGGTTCATCTTGATGAAAGTCAGTCGATCAACCGAGTCGGTGGACAGGCGCACCCTGTGATCCGTGACAAATCCTCCAGCAGCACTGAATGTGCGTTCCGAAAGAACGCTGGATGCAGGACAGGCCAGTAGCTCAATTGCATACTGTGCAAGCTCTGCCCAGTGATCCATCCTCAAGACCCAGTAAGCCAGAGGATTTTCGGTGGGGAAGGTGTCCAAGTCTGACCTTGCCCCTAGATATTCCTGCACCATGTTTATCAGACACTGGCGATGGTTGCTGGAACCGATCATACTTTGGGGCTGCGGACTAAAGAATTGTCTGAACGCATCGGTCAGACGGCCACCTTCCCCACCGCTCCTTCTTTGACTGCCCGAAGCCTCAGCAACTCGTTGTCCAGGACCAGGAGTTTGTAACCTCCCAGTCTCTGGGAACGCGTTGCACAGACCTTTCTGCAAGGCCTCCCGGAGTTGTCTCATCCTCTGCTCCCTCTGCGACGGTAACATAAGGTCCGCAACCTTACCCTTGTACCGTGGATCAAGGAGAGTGGCCAGCCAGTAATGGTCCCTCTCCTTGATCCGAAGAATACGAGGATCCTTCCGCAGACTTTGCAGGATCAGGGAGGCCATGCAGCGTAGGTTTGCTGAGGCATTCGCTCCGGAGTCCTCTGGGTCACTAAGGACGACATGATCCGCAGCCACCTCCTCCCAGCCACGTACAAGTCCACTGGTTTCTTGGGACGGTAAATCATCCCTAAAAGACTGCTGCTGATGATGCTGAGTGCCAGCCTCCACCTCCATGCTGACACAATCCTCCTCCTCCTCCTCCTCTTCCTGTGCGATGGGTGGGACAGAAGGAACACTGTCTGGGTAAAGGGGGCCTTGAGAGGCAAGGAAGTCCTCCTCTTCCTGCCTCTGTTCTGCCTCAAGTGCCCTGTCCATTATTCCACGCAGCGTGTGCTCCAACAGGTGGACAAGAGGTACAGTGTCACTGATGCATGCACTGTCACTGCTCACCATCCTCGTGGCCTCCTCAAATGGTGCCAGGACAGTGCATGCATCCCTGATCATGCCCCACTGGCGTGGAGAAAAAAAACCAAGCTCCCCTGACCCTGTCCTGGTGCCGTAGTCGCACAGGTACTCATTGATGGCCCTCTGCTGCGTGTGCAGCCGCTGCAGCATGGCCAACGTTGAGTTCCACCTGGTGGGCATGTCACATATAAGGCGGTTCTTGGGCAGGTTCAACTCCTTTTGCAGCTCAGCCAGGCGAGCACTGGCATTATAAGATCTGCGGAAATGCACACAGACTTTCCTGGCCTGCCTCAGGACATCCTGTAAGCCCGGGTACCTGCCCAAGAACCGCTGCACCACCAGGTTAAGGACGTGAGCCACACAGGGCACATGGGTCAATTGTCCCTGTCGGAGGGCGGAGAGGAGGTTGGTGCCATTGTCGCAAACCACCATTCCTGGCTTAAGCTGGCGTGGCGTCAACCACCTCTCGGCCTGGCCCTGCAGAGCAGACAGGACCTCTGCCCCAGTGTGGCTTCTGTCCCCCAAACACACCAGCGCAAGCACGGCATGGCATCTTTTTGCCTGCGTACTTGCGTAGCCCCTTGAACGGCTACAGAGCACCGCTGGTTCAGAGGACAAACCACAGGAAGAGGCCATGGAGGAAGAAGAAGAGGAGGGGGTGGAGGAGAGAGGTGTGTCACAACCAGTAGTAGCATTTTGGAGGCGTGGCGGTGGAACAACCTCCAACACTACTGCACCTTGTCCTGCATCCTTCCCAGCTGCCAAAAGAGTGACCCAATGGGCCGTGAAAGAAAGGTAACGTCCCTGTCCATGCCTGCTGGACCATGAGTCAGCGGTAATATGCACCTTACCGCTGACCGCCCTGTCCAGCGAGGCCAAGACATTGCCTTCCACATGCCGGTAGAGAGCCGGAATAGCCTTCCGTGAGAAAAAGTGGCGTTTGGGAACCTGCCACTGAGGAACCGCACATTGCACAAACTCACGGAAGGGGGCCGAGTCTACCAACTGAAAAGGCAGCAGTTGAAGCGCTAGCAATTTAGCCAAGCTAGCATTCAACCGCTGGGCATGTGGATGGCTGGGAGTGAACTTCTTTCGACGGTCCAGCAGCTGGGGCAGGGAAATTTGCCTGCTAGAATCGGACGTCGGTGTACTGCTAGCAGAGTGGCCGCAAGTACTTGGCTGTGACACACCTAATTCTACACCTTCATTCCTCTCAGTGCATGTTTCAGAGAGGACTGAAGTTATAGTGGGGTTGGAGATCCCAGCTGATGCGGTGCAAGGAGAGGTCCGCTTTGTTCTTTGGTGTGGGTCTTTGAGGTAGGCTTGCCAACGAGCTGCATGGCAGGTCAACATATGTCTGGTCAGGCATGTGGTACCCAAGCGGCTGATGTTTTGGCCACGCGATATACGCTTGAGACATATGTTGCAAACAGCAGCTGTGCGATCTGATGCACTAGCCTCAAAAAAGGCCCACACCAAAGAACTTTTTGAATGACGGGCAGAGGCAGCGCCCTGCACAGGCGGAGCTCTGCGGTGTGATTCCGTCGGTGTACTGCCCTTACGCTGGCCACCAAAGGGCATCCTGCCTCGTTGGAGATGTGCCTCCTCCTCATCCTCCTCCTCCTCCTCTCTCCTATTAGGCACCCACGTGGAGTCAGTGACCTCATCATCCCCTCCCTCCTCATCACTGGAGCCAATCTGGCAGTATGCTGCAGCTGCTGGAACATGACTGCCAGATTGGTGTCCTTCTTGAGCATCCCCTCTGTCTGCTCTCACGCTTCTGCCTTCCTGTAGCTGGGTTTCATCATCAGACCCTTCGAAACGCTGGGCATCCTCCTGGAGCATGTACCCAACACTGTGCTCAAACAGTTCGGGGGACTCCTCAGGAGGAGGACATGGTGGGTCTAGGGAAGGAGTGACTGATGATGAGTCTGACATTGATACCAGGGAAGAGGATGCTTTGGCAGCTGCTTTGCCAGTACCCTGAGCCTGGGTGAGAGAGGATGAGGAGGAGGGCTTGGTCATCCACTCTACCAAGTCTTCGGCATGATGTGGCTCAACATGTCCAGCTGCCGAAAAGAAGGACAAGCGTGTCCCATGGCCATGTGCTGATGACAATGCACCGCGTCCACGACCAGCACTGTTGTCCCCAGACACAGAGCCTGCTTGCCCTCTTTTATTGCCTCCTGACTGTCTGTCTCTCCTTGTTTGCCTTCCAGACATTCTAATAGATGGCCTGCAGGGAGATGGGAAAAAAGCAATAAGGGCTACCTTCAGGTGTCCTTCTCTGTCCCTTTACTTAAGGATTTCTAAATATGGTTGAGGATGATTGCTTTTGCACAGAATAGCACAACGACAATTTCCCTGACTGTCCAAAAAACAAGGATTTCAAAGATGGTTGATGAGGAATGCTTTAGCACACTATAGCACAAGGAGAATTTCCCTCACTGTCCTTCCCTGTCCCTAGAAACAAGGATTCATACAGTAAAACACACTGACACTCTCCCTACCTATAGTTTTCTGTCCCTAGAAAAAATGTTTTTTTAAAGCACACTATAGCACAAGGAGAATTTCCCTCACTGTCCTTCCCTGTCCCTAGAAACAAGGATTCGTACAGTAAAACACACTGACACTCTCCCTACCTATAGTTTTCTGTCCCTAGAAAAAATGTTTTTTTAAAGCACACTATAGCACAAGGAGAATTTCCCTCACTGTCCTTCCCTGTCCCTAGAAACAAGGATTTGTACAGTAAAACACACTGACACTCTCCCTACCTATAGTTTTCTGTCCCTAGAAAAAATGTTTTTTTAAAGCACACTATAGCACAATGAGAATTTCCCTCACTGTCCTTCCCTGTCCCTAGAAACAAGGATTCGAACAGTAAAACACACTGACACTCTCCCTACCTATCCTTCTCTTTCCCTAAACTAAAGGAATCCAGGTTAAGCAAGAAAAAATAAATGTCACTGTCCCTGCCTATGCTTCTCTTTCCCTGCTCCGGAACACACTACACTAGGCCGCCGTGCTGGCGGACTTTTATAGTGTGGGGCGTGTACTAAACACCCTCAGCAATAATTGGCCACAGGCATCCTGCCTGTGGCCAATCATTGCTCTCCTCGCTGCCGGCGCTGTGATTGGCCAAGCATGCGGGGTCACAGTGCATGCTTGGCCAATCACAGCGCCTGGATGACACTGCGATGGCGTAGTGCATTGTGGGCCGTTCGCGTCACTCGAATTAGGCGCGAACGGCCCAAATCGTTCGATCTTCGTCGAACGATCGAACAGCCGATGTTCGAGTCGAACGTATGTTCGACTCAAACACCGAGCTCATCCCTACTGCCCAGTGGTCCAAGGACCTACAGATAGAGCTGGATGCCAACGATTGGGCAAGCATATGGGCCAACACAAAATCTTCATTGCATAACGTTGTAGCGCTGGAGGCAAACTATAAGGTCCTCATGCAGTGGTATCTTGTCCTAGCGAGGATTTCTAAATTTTTACCAACCTACCCATCTGTATGTTTCCGAGGCTGTGAAGAGAGGGGTACGCATGTCCATATCTGGTGGTCATGCCCTATTGTGCAACAATTTTGGACGAAAATATTTCACATGGTCTCTACATTACTTTGTGATACCCTAGACCCTGACCCATCCCTGGCACTGTTAAATCCTGTGCAGGGGGACTATACAAAGCCCAACTTCGTCTCCTCCTTCAACTAACCACAGCAGCTAAACAGACGATAGCCAAAGCCTGGAAAACCCCAAAATTACATATAGCGGAAGTGAAAAATAGAGTTACCCAAGCTATGATTCATAGCAAGATTGAAGCTACTATTCTGGACCGAATCCCCCAACACCGCAAAACCTGGACACCCTGGGTGGAACATTTTTTTCCCTCAGATTTTGACACTCATTTGCTCGAACCGTAATTCTCCAACTGACACTTTAGTCTTGTATTACAACCCTCTGGGGATCCGTGCGATCCTGCCGACCGCTCTTCTTATTCTTTCTCTCTCTTTTTTACCTTTCTCTAACCTTTCCCTCTTCCCGATTCCTCCTACCTTATCTTTACCTAAATGTCCTATTCATAATCTCTACAACAGTATTATGGTTTACTGACTGGACCAATCTTACGGTCTCTGTCTCGCTTATCTGCAGAGGAAAGTTTTTGTTCCATTCCGTTATCTTATTGGGATTTTTCCCTCTTCAATGTCAGCATCCTCTGTAGCTTTAAATTGTGATTACAGTTCCCTAATTTCACCATACTCTGAACCGTTATACTGTACAATGTCTTTGTTTAATATTTTCTGTCGCTATTACTGTACAAACTTCATAAGAGATGTACTGTAAGTTTTGTTCTCTAATCTCCAATCAAGATTTGTTGATGTATTCTGTAATTATGTTTAATAAAAAATTTTGAAAAAAAAAAGAAATACATAGAATGGAACATCTTACTGCCTCTGCCAATGTCTCTATACCAAAATTTAACAAAATATGGGAACTATGGGATCTTTCTGTATATGGAACTGATACTCTTACTTCCTTATGTTCTGATTATTCCCTTTCCCCCCTTTTTGGACAATCCCTAGCCCTATGCTATCACATAGTATTATAGTTATCTGTTTACTATTCCCTGCTATCTCGTGTTTCAGTGATCTATTTATCTTTACTGTTATTATAATCAATATTTTGACTATGCTTGGTCTGACATTGTATGTCAACTTCTTTGTGATTTTCATTTAGAATCATTTTCACTATTGTTTTCATATTATCCGTATCTTTGTATCATTTTTCTCATATCTACAATGCTATATATTATGCTTTCTATGTTTTGGAAAATCTCTGAATAAAAAAACAAAATAATGAAAAAAAAAATAATCTTGTTTTTTTTTGCAATCAGGCCTGAATGCGTATTTAGCCCTGGGTACCATCAAATGCCATAGCTCTGCTCTTGTAATCTTATTTCAAAGACTACTAGCCTCCCATTCTTTGGTCAAAACCTTCATACTGGCTGTCACTCAACTAGCACAGCCTCCCGTGACCCTGTGGTATCCTAAAAAAAAAAATTCTACCTACTCTTAAAGCCACCTTTTGAACTTATTAGGAATACTCTCCTCTCCACCCTGACACAGTGGTGATCATCATTACTATCACCTCTGCAATATGTGTGTCTTGCATCCTTATTCATCTGAATTTTAGGATAAGGTGGTATTGAGGCCTAGTTCCCCCACTGCTTTCTAAAGGTTGTTTTAGTTTTTCACCTCAACCAGGACATTGTTCTTCCAGGTCTTTATCCATCTCAAGTTCCTCAAAGTAGATTTTCTCTAACTGTCTGGATGTAGTTGGTGGTGTTTGAGTATACCTTTCAACTACTATTTCTGTTAGAAAGGCTGACATGCTCTTTGTTACTCCTGATGATCCTTATAAGGGGAAAATGGCTGCTTATTCTACCATTTCTCAGTGACTAATGCCGCGTACACACAACCATTTTTCTCATCGGGAAAAATGAAATTTTTTCTCTTTGACGAGAAAAACTACCGTGTGTGGGCTTTTTATCATTTTTCCCGAAGAGAAAAACGGCATTAATCACGACGAGAAAAATTAGAACATGCTCTAAATTTTCTCGTCGTGATTCACTGCATTTTTTTCCGCTGCAGTTTTCCCATAGGGAAGCACTGCCAGGGAGCCTACACACGGTCGTTTTTCTCGACCAAGAGAAAAAATGTTGGGAAAAACGGCCGTGTGTAGGGGAACAAGCCGTTCCCCGTTTTTCCCATCGATTTTCTCTACAGTGTTTTCACCATTGAGAAAATCGATCGTGTGTACACGGCATTAGGCTCATTGTCCAAGGTTTTGGGCTTAAGGACATCTTTTCCTGTTAGGGCACATCCTACTACTAGAGTTGCCACCTCATCCCTTTAAAACCAAACACATATTAATTACACAGGTTCTGTGGCTGATTAAGGTGGTAATTAAACTCACTTGGTGCCTTAGCTGCATTAAAGTAGCCTCAGAACCTGTGTAATTCATATGTGTTTGGTTTTAAAGGGATGATGTGGCAACTCTACCTACTACATCAGTAAGTGCCTCTTGGGCTTCATTTTTTTTCCAAGATTTGCACGGCTACCACCTGGTCTTTTGTTTATATGTTTTCTAGGTTTTACCAGGTGGATGTTAAGGCATTCTCTAATGCCAGCTTCAAGCATAAAAGGTATTTAAAGTGTTTGTTAACTCCTAAAAACAATCGATATCCTGGTCCCTTAAAGCAGATTAAACAGCACAGTGCTTATGCTGTGTAATCTGCCCCCATCTAAACTGTAAAAAAAACCTGCCTGAACCTGCCACTTCCTGTATATCCTCTCTGTACTGACCACGATAACCAGGGCTCCTGAGCCCTGACCACCCTGGTCAGTTTGCATCCCTGGCCACTGGCACCCCCTCTATAATACTCATGCATAGCACACTGTATATATGTAGCTCCCTCGGTACTCCCCTGGTATGCCACACACCCGCAGACCCCAATTTGTTAATGGGATCTACTGGTTTTCGTTACTTTGGGTCTGCAGCAAAATACCTCCTACGAGTGGATCCTTTAGCTCCGTTGTCTAGGAACACCGACGGCTCCTTAGAATAAGGCCAATGTCCACACTTGAGTAAAACCTAATTAGCAAGGCTTTATTCTTTTTCTGCACCTTGAGGTAAACTTGAAGAAGCAGGAGTAGAAGAGTTGAAAGATGTGGGGAAAGGTTCAGGCACGCAACACTTAAGTCCAATATCTACACTCGTCGCCACTCAAGCCTGAGTGGGTATTGCTCACCCGGATAGTCCCTATGAGAGCAGTCCTAGCACCTGGGATGGAGCACGGATGTCAGAGATGATGGTTTCCCCTTTAGGTAGGCCTCCAGATCTCTCCCCGAGACAGCAGTACCGTCGCTAACTCCGCCGGGACTGTTCTTCCCCTGGAACTCCTTTCCTAAAGATGGGCCCCCTACAAACAGGCAGCCTGGGATCCTTCTCTGAAGCATAGGCCCTAGTCAGTGGAGCTGGGCCTACAATGCAGCAACAGGGCATCGGGCTGAAGGTGCCCAAGGCCTAAGCACTCTAGCGCACCTCGTGCCATGCGGGCCACGAGGCACACTCACTGGACCAGAGGTCCCCCCCTGTAAGCCATGGGGTCCCCCTGGAATTGCCTAACGCCAAAAGGCGTCTGCCCCTTTTGTACCCTCTCCCAGCATGCACAGCGGGTAGACCACGCCCACTGCAGGCTGCCGAGAGAGGACACCCAAGGTGCTGTGATAGCCCCATAATCCAGCTCGTGACGGTGGTGACAGCGCAAAGGAGAATAACACTGCCGGGCAGTATCACACCCCAAGCAGAACAACAACTTGAACACAATTGGTCTGAGCCCAATTACTGGCTCAGCCTGCCCTTAAATTTCACATAGCGCCCCCAAACATTGGGAGGGGTGCTACATATGTGTTTTCTATATGTGTGCTATGCCTGAGTATCATAGAGGGGTTGACATAGACTTATACTTGTGCCTTAACAAACACTTTAAGGCAGTTCTTTGAGCTGCAGGCCTGCCCACTTTTCTTCTATTTGTTTTGGGGGCATGTTAGCAGTTTTTTTTGCTGTTCTGCCCACCCTTTAGTTGGACTAGTTATGGACATCCTAATTGTCTCAAATTAACTGAATCATGTGGCCCTTAACAAATGTTAAAGACAGCAGGATTTTTGTACTTTGTAAAAAAAGCCATTTCTTGAAGTTCATTAAGAGACATCAAGGTCCCACTGCTAAGTTTTTTTTTTTGTGTTTTTAAAACACTGAAGTGTATTGGGAGTGGTTCATACCTGGCTAGCCAATGGCTTTTTTTATCTACCAATGTCCTAATCCTCTCCTATAGGTGGCAGTATAGCTCAAATATCTCAGATTAACTGTATCCTGTATCTCTATTGAACTTAAAAAAATGGGTTTTACATTAGGTATAAAAAGTTCTGTTTTTAGATCTTGGTCTCCATGACAACATGTAGCATCCAGGTAGGGAACCAATCTAAATTTTTCCTGCTGGAAGATAAAACTAAAAAATGCAGAGTTTCTTCCTGTTCTCCTCAGTCTTTCACACTTTCCAGAAATGAATAAATTAACAGTCCTCTAGTCATCCAATTAATTTTGTATAATGAGCAATTACACATGACTGCTGAGTAATCCACTTAAATGTTTGAAAAATGCACATCCTGTCACTTTGTGACTGTCATGCTGGCATTTTTCATGCACGTAGTCAAAATAGACTTAGCTTATTTAACAAAAAAAATAAACTCAGGGCAAATTTGAACAGTGTTGTGTAGCACTACCCCCGTAGGAGCTGCTGGTTTTGTTTTGGATCTGCACTCTGCCTGTCCACCCCTGAAGTTTGGCTCGATCCCCTCCTTGGCACAATTGGACAATAATATGATTGTGGAACCCAATGGCAATAGGGGACCACAATAGTACCACACAGTAATATATATATATTTAAATATTGTTACCTTGGTGCTGGTCACCTGTCCCACAGCTGCAACAGACATAGTCCCACACAAGATGTAGCTTAACCAGTGGTAAATTGTTTACTTGGCAAAAGAATGGTTACACAGGCAAGATTGACTACACACAGCTCCCTGTAAAAGTCAATGGGACACAACTGGTACAGAATTTCTTTAACACAAGACCCAATTACCATACCCTGAGTCAGATGTGAGTGAGTGTGTGGTGGAGAATTCTCCCAATACTATGGCACAGGCACTGGGACACCTCTCCACCAAGGCTCACACAAATCACTAAACAACAAAACACAGATACAATGCAAACAGTTACATTTAACATTATAGTTCATATGGCTATACGACTCCCTCTAGCGGGCAGTCCAACTAGTGAGTGTCCCGTTGTAGAACTTCTGAAATAAAGTAAGCGGATGACTGTTCCTTTAAATGTCAGTTACTCTTCTGCTAGCTCCGTTGGTGCACTTATCTATTTGTATTCCAATAAACAAGGTGAAGAGAAATGATAATCACTTGAAGCATTTAGTGTTTGGGTAAGATAAACACTAGTTCTTCCCAGCCGCTGTATCACTCTCATGTATAACGTATCCCCACTTGCGGCACTGCAGATGCCAGCAAGTACACGTGGAACTATGGAAATCACCTTCCTGCGACCCAGTTAACTATTGTTGATAGGCAAATGCCTTCTCACCAATTGAGGCCTCGCCTCGCCGGTACACTCTGTCTGGAACCTCTCCTTGTTCTCAGTCTCTCTGTAACACGAGGCCCCTGGTCCTCCACGCAGCCGCTCACAAGGTGCCGGTGGATGGGTGACTCTGGATCCCGTGAAGTGTAGACCGGTCCCTCTCTGGTTCGATCAGCGAGGCTGTCCACAAGGATCGCTTCGTCAGGCATCCGCTCTCTCTGTAACTTTAGGCCCAGGCTTCTCCGACCTAGGCGCGCTCATAGCAGGCCTCTTGTCTGTTGAAGATGGCGTCCCGAGAGAGCGGGCTGAGGCCCCGCCTGTTCCTTAAATCATTTCTCCCAGCAGGCTGTGCGTGGCACACTGCATTTTGGTAGTACAGTAGGATTTGTGGGTATTGTAGTCTCAATCCAACCCACAGCAATAGAGTCTCTCCCTCTTGCACTACAATACCCATCATGCTTTGTTCTTGACATGACTGAACCAAACAACTTTAATAATATAACACAAAACGGCACCAAAAAGGGAGCCAAGTTCCTAATTAGGTATCAATTGCAGTCTGTTAAAGTCATTTTCTACTAATCTAACACATTTACAAGTAATGTGAGTAGCTGCTATGGGTGACTTCTTAAGAGCCTGCCTATCCACACCTGTTGAATTTGAAAGACCACTTGTGTCGCTAGTTGCCAGTGGGGCTTGTAATACCTGAAGCAGTCCCTTCACTTTGGTTCATTCGTGGCACAATCCTATGGACAGCTTTGTAGTTGAAGCCAGGTCCAAATGGTAATTTCTGGTTTTAAAATTGCATGCAGAAAAATATCCTTTTTTTTTTTTTTAAGATATTGACAGGCTGCAATTTAATTTTCTTTGAAACTTGATGTTCTTTTTGTAATTTGATTTTCTTAGCTAATGTTTTAAAATTTACACTTGTTACTAAAGTGCTTTTGCCAGATTGCTAACAAAGGGACCTGCCAGCCTGGTGCTATATTTTTAAGTTTGATTGGTAAGAAAGGTTAAAATCGGACTATGAAACTTTGGCAGATAGCTTTGCGTTCATGCAGGCACAAGTGGAAGACCTTGATAATAGAAATCGCAGACAAAACATCAGAGTGCGCGGTGTACCGGAATCGGTCACCGAGCTTATGCCAACTATATCAAAAATCTTCCATAATCTCCTTCCTGATAAACCATTGTCAGCCTTCACTTGTGACAGAATTCATAGGGCCCTCCGCCCTAAACCCACACCTGATAAACCACCTAGGGATATCATCATGTGCATGAAGGATTTCCTGGTTAAAGAAGATATCATGCGGGCGGCTAGGAACTCTCCTAATATTGATTTGGATGGTAAGAGACTTCAAATGTTCCCTGACATCTCCACAGCCACATTAGACAGGAGACGCAGGATGAAGGAAGTCACTAATGTTTTACAATCAGCAAGGATAAGATACAGGTGGGGCTTTCCTTTCAAACTCACCATCCCACATAATGGATCTACATATACGGTTTATAATGTAATCGAAGGAAAAGAACTATTAGTGAAACTGGGCTTGCTGGACCCAGAACCTCCTAACCGCCCGCCACCAACCCCCAGTTCTTCCCCGATATAGTCAACACCATCTTCACGCCGCAACCAAAGAGATCAAAGACACTGGAGGCAATCATCTCATGACTAAAACTTCTGATCTGCGCTTCCACTCCAGAAAGCCCGGAGGTATAACTCTAAATCAACAGTTTCCTTTACCACATACTGCCAGAGGTGCTACCGATTGAAGAGACAGCATGATACCTGAACAATACCGTTTCATATTCCTCAGAATGACTCCCTTTTTTTTTTTTTTTTGCTGTTATCATTCTGGCTGACTCCCATAGCAGAATGATCTTTATTGACATGAAAAGTTGACTCTAAATTACTTACCTCCTTTTTCATAGGCTACCTGGAGATCTTTCTCATAGACTGATATGGAAATTCTACTGAACACCTGAGTATTATCAGTTATTTTCACTTCAACATTTTCAGAAATGTTTCTCCTCACTGTTGATTATTTTATTTGTCTCCCTTACATAACAAACTGTTTAATTGACGCAATACCTCTCTACCTCTCTATTGGTAGTTGCACACTTCTCAAGTTTTTCTAGGATGCCTGCTACATCCGTCGTTGTTAGTTTGTCCCCCTATCCTGCTCTCTAGGATGGACCCACAGCTCTCACTTTTAGAGATGCGGCGCCCTTCCAGGAATTGGACTTATTTGTCCTCCTGATGCTTATCCAAGTTTTCTTGACAGGTTTTATCTTGTCCCCATTTCAATCTTGTTTATGTTTCTCATTTTTGAAATTTTAGCCCATAAGGCTTTTAGTGTGTTCACTTTACAAAAAGGAAGTCCCGTTAACTACGTACAAAAAACGATCTCTGACACAGGCTTCACAACTCTAGACTACTTTGGTAATTACATAAGGTACAAGGTGCATTACTCAGCTTGTAAATCACTCCCCTTTCTTACAATACCTCCGATCACAACCACAATCTTAGTATTAGACTTAGTCACTAACACTATCCAGAACTTATTCTATACATCTGATTCTGGCCTGTTAATTCTCCACCACAAATTCATAAAGCTTTACACCCTAGACCCCTTCAATGGGTATTAAAATAATTTCGCACAATGTGCAGGGCTTCAACTCCCCCCACAAACGTAAAAAGGCTTTTCAGCATTATAAAAGAATATGGGCTGACATCATACTCATCCAGGAATCCCACTTTTGCTCATCCAATCACCCTAAATATTTTGATAAGACATACAATCAAGTTTACTATACAACATTCAACAATAAGACCAGAGGAGTCGCAATCTTTATACGTAACTCGATTATATTTGATATCCATAACATATTCAGGGATACTGATAGTCGTTACATTATCTTAAAAGGCACTATTGACAATAGGGCCATAACAATAGCATCAGTATACGCTCCCAATGAATCTCAGTCCTCTTTTTTCATCAACTTTTTTGAAACTCTAGACCGCTATACCTCCCCCCACATCATTTTCGGCGGGGATTTCAATCTAACCTCACATCCGGCCCTGGACAGGAGTAGAGTCGCACCCTCATCTAAAGCATTTCCAAAGTCCCTGAACCGCGCTCTCAGTAATTTTCAACTCATAGACTCATGGAGGGCTCACAATGTCGGTATCAAGGCATACACTCACTATTCATATCCCCATAAAGTGTATGCCAGATTAGACTATATTTTCTGCACCCCTATCCTGTTAGCGAACTCTTCTAAAGCTATCATTCACCCCTGTCCATGGTCGGATCATGATATTACATCTCTTGAAATAGCCTATATTGGTCTTAAACCATCCCCCTTCAACTGGCGTCTAAATGACTCCTTACTATCTGATCCCACAATTGCGCAATCAGTCTCCACACACATAGAGAACTATTTCACTGAGAACATTAATGATGAAACCCCTCCCTCCTCTATCTGGGTAGCTCATAAAGCAGTCTTACGTGGTCAAATAATCAGTCTCGCTGCCAAAAGAAACAAAGAAAGGCTCTCAGACATCAGATGCCTCACTAAAGACCTCGATAACTTATACAACAAACTTCAACAAGCTCCTTCCCAGGCTCTTACCGATCAGATCAAATCCAAACGCCTTGCCTTGGACCAAATTTTATCAGCTAACACTGAGAAATCCCTTAGATTCTCTAAGGCTAAATTCTTTCTTCATGGCAACTCCTCCTCCACTATGTTCGCCAGAAAATTAAACCAAGCCAATAACCCACCTCATGTCTATAAACTCAGAGACAATGCAGGGAATGTTGTTACTCATCCACAAGAAGTGCTGAATATCTTCTCCTCCTTTTACAAAGACCTCCTCTCAGGTCCTCAACACCAACCTAACCAGTCCTCCAAAATTTGGCTAGATGATATCCCGTTACCCTCCCTCAACACCCAACAGATAGAATCTCTCAGCGCACCATGTACAGATTCAGAAATAATTAATATAATTAAATCCCTTAAGACCTCTACAGCCCCAGGCCCGGATGGCTTCTCCTCGGCATATTATAAAAAATTTGCATCTCTTTTAGCCCCCAACCTATCTAAACTCTTCAACTATGTGCTAGATGGACATCAATTCCCAAGTGAAATGCTCTTGGCGAACTTATCTTTAATCCCTAAGCCGCTCAAAGACCATTCTCTCCCACAAAATTTTCGCCCCATTTCAGTTCTCAACAATGTCTTAAAGATCTTTGGGAGACTTCTTGCAGATAGGTTGGCAGCAGTCATCACCAGCTTAGTGCACATAGATCAAACAGGATTCATTCCTGGACGTCAAATAACTGCCAATATTAGACTGGTAACCAACATCATACAAGATGCCAACATACACTCCAAAGAGCTTTGCCTTCTCAGCCTGGATATCCACAAAGCTTTTGACAGCGTATCCTGGTCTTACCTTAATCATATCTTACCCAAATTTGGCATCTCTGATAAGTTCCTCTATGGCTTTAATGCACTATATCATTCCCCACAGACCCGTATAAAGATTCCAGGTCATAACTCGGAATTCTTTCCTCTTAGTAGGGGAACCAGGCAAGGTTGCCCTCTGTCCACACTCCTGTTCGCACTAGCAATGGAACCCCTGGCCCAAAAAATCAGAAACAGCCCTGATATAAAAGGAGTTATCAAGAGTGAAGAAGTGTTTAAAATTAGCCTTTACGCAGATGATGCGTTAATTTTCCTTACCGAACCCCACATTTCTATTCCCTCCCTTCTTAAGGAACTAAATTTATTTCATGACATATCGGGTTTAAAAATTAACATGAACAAATGCTCAGCTCTACCCATCAATCTCTCTGAGCACTCAAAGACCTTGTTGATGAAGAATTTCCAATTTATATGGTGCTCTCAATCACTCCAATATCTTGGTGTCTCTATCACCCCCTCACACAGCCTGCTTTTCAAAACCAACTACATTCCTCTATTCAATAAAATTTCTACACTCCTCAAGACCTGGTCAACATTCCATATCTCGTTCCTCGGCAGAATTTGTGCCATTAAAATGACAATACTCCCCAAATTGTTATATTACTTCCGTTCCCTCCCCATTAACATCCCTAAAACTAAACTTGCCTCTCTCCAAAGGGAAATCAATAAATTCATATGGTCTAACAGGAAACCTAGATGTAGCTACACACACATGCATAGACCCCAAACTATGGGTGAGATGGGACTCCCTAACCTGTGGCAATATTTTCTTGCTGCCAGACTTTCTCAATTAGCACAATGGTTCACTCCCATCCAAGATATCCCATGGAAAAAGTTTGAAGCGTCCTCAATTTCCCCTTGGTATTTACAGGGGATCATTTGGTCCAAAACAACTTCTTACAGCAAACTCTCTAAATACAACATAATTGTTGCACAATTCTACCAATTGTGGCTCAAAACCCAACATACTTTCGAACTATCTTCACTCACCCCTCCCCTGGCTTCCTTCCTAGGTGACCCGAGATTCACTCGGAACTATGGAGATTACCACTCCTTTACCTATTGGATCAATAACAATCTTACCACACTTAAATCTCTGCAAACTAAATGGGAGTTCTCCTCATTCACTGCTCTGCAAGATAAACATGGTATCCCCCCATCCGAATTTCAACACTATAACCAAATCAAAGCCTTCTATGCAGAATATTACTCTCTCTCCACCCATCCCCCTGGAACAGTCTTTGAACGGATTTGCATATCTTCATCTAGAGATAAGGGCATAATATCCCGCCTATATAACTATCTCAATACTTTTCATTCACCAGACAAGTCCGGTCAAATGCTCCATTGGGAATTGGACATAGATAACACCTTCACAGTAGATGAATGGCATGGCATGTCAGATAATCTCCGTAAAAGTAACAAAGCTATCTCTTCCAGAGAGACTCCCATAAAATTATTCTCTAGATGGTATCTCACCCCGTCCAAGCTTCACACCTTCTACCCCTCTATTTCCCCACACTGTTTTAGGGGTTGTTCAGAACCAGGCACTATCCTTCACACATTCTGGAACTGCAAACACCTACTTCACACATGGCACAACGCAGTAGAAATTTTTGAAAACTCCTCAAAACAGAAGATCCCCATTTCCCCACAGATATGCCTTTTATATGCTAATGTTCCTAATGTTCCCATTCCTTGCATGAGACTTTTTCACACATTATGTAGCTCCATCCAATGGATGATTGCCTCCAACTGGAGATCCAATGATCTCCCTTGGGCGCAGGTACTAGCTAGGATGGAGATGGTAAAACTCTCAGAGAGAATCTATCACACTCTTCATGATACCTTCCACGTATATGAAAGGAAATGGTCATATTGGGGTACAACATAACTTAATAATTGACCCTGAGGTTTCATTAACTCCCTTTCACAAGTTCTTGTAATCTTGATCTATATTGCCTGTTTTTTATATTAGTGACTTACACCCGTGAACTATATTTTTGTACCGTATAACTTTGTATATAACCAATATTTTCATATAAGAACTATGTTTTCTTTTTTTATTGATTACATTTATAAACACCTTGTGTAACTGTACATTTAAACTTCCAAATAAAACTTTGTAAACAAAAAAGAAAGGTTAAAATCTTCAATCTGAGGAAAGTGTAATCATGTCTAGGACTAGAACTGGTCAGAAAAGTGCATGTGTATATTTGCCATATTGCCATATTGCTTCCAGAGGAAAACAGGAAGGCAAAATGCATGAATGTACCTGTCAGCAAATCTGCCTGTGTATTTTTGCTTAAAAGGAAAACCAAAGTTGCATATTTCATGTTTATTTTTTGTGTGTGTGTATTCTAACCAAAATAATTTTTTGTACTTCAAGCAGCTAGATAAACCTTTGTGCACCAATCATACAGTGACTGTACCACTTCATATGCACACATCAGTAGTGTATGACAAAGATATCTAAGCCATAGACATCAGGACACTTCCTTTATTCTCCTAGAAAGCAGTACTCTAATGCCGCGTACACACGATCGGAAATTCCGAAAAGAAAAGTTTGATGTGAGCTTTTGGTCGGAAATTCCGACCGTGTGTTGGCCCCATCAGACTTTTTCTGTTGGAATTTCCGACAGCAAAAATTTAAGAGCTGGTTCTCAATTTTTCCGACAAGAAAAGTTCTTGTCGGAAATTTTGATCGTCTGTATGCAATCCTGACGCGCAAAAAAACACGCATTCTCTGAATCATTGAACTTAATTTTTCTCGGCTCGTTGCAGTGTTGTACGTCACCGCGTTCTTGACTATCAGAATTTTGTGTGACCGTGTGTATGCAACACAAGTTTGAGCCAACATTCTGTCGGAAAAAAATTCACAGTTTTCTTGTCGGAATTTCCGATCGTGTGTACTCGCCATTACCCAGCCATTTTTAATCAGAGTTCCTCCAGAAGTTGTTAGGGGTTCCTTGAGCTTTGGCTGATTGACCTCCCTTTTGATGGTCTGCCTGCATATTTCCAGGACCAATGTTATTGGTCAGCATCCTGACCAAAGATCCTTTTAGCTGCCTGTAAGGGTGGTGTTCTTATGACCACTGTAAAGGGGACTTGTTACTGGCCACCAACCAAAGGGGCATTTTTTCCACCAACCACTAATGAATTGGTTTTAGCAGGTATTCCATGAGACATGAAAATAATTGTAAGGGTTCCACTGGGTACAAAGGTTGAGATAGGATACTCTAACCTAATCACCCTTTATGAAATAAGTGTTAGATAAGTCATGCAAGTGTAAACATTTGTACTGTTACAACATTACACTGCCAACAGGCAAATCCAAATTCCCTGTGTTAAAACAAAAACATGTTGTGGACCTTATTAAAATCTGGTTGGCTCTCTAACAATGATTAGTTAGCATAATTAAATGTGGGGTAAAGCAAGCAGTAAAATAATGTATCTTTAGCATATGCAGTAATTGAATACTAGAAATAGCCGAGAACACACATATGATAGTGCCTAGGCACCCACCGTTCTTCTAGTCTCAGTGTTTATAATCACCATACATTCTCTTTAGAATACCTCTCTCTGCGTATATTACAGTATATACATTTACAGTTTACATGCATACAAGTGTTTTATTCTCCAGCATCCTTCTAAGACAAGAATTGCTGTATGTTTCTTTTACAATCCAGTATGTGTCCACAAAAGAAAATTGTACAGTATCTCACAAAAGTGAGTTCACCTCTCAAATTTTTGTACATATATTTTATTATATCTTTTGATGTGAAAACACTGAAGAAATGACACTTTGCTACAATGTAAAGTAGTGAGTGTACAGCTTGTATAATAGTGTACATTTGCTGTTACCTCAAAATAACTCAACACACAGCCATTCATGTCTAAACCGCTGGCAACAAAAGTGAGAACACCCCTAAGTGAAAATGTCCAAATTGGTCCAAAGGTGTCAATATTTTGTGTGGCCACCTTTATTTTCCAGCACTGCCTTAACCCTCTTGGGCATGGAGTTTACCAGAGCTTCACAAGTTGCCACTGGATTCCTCTTCCACTTCTCCATGACGACATCACGGAGCTGGTTGATGTTAGAGACCTTGCTTTCCTCCACCTTCCATTTGAGGATGCCCCACAGATGCTCAATGGGGTTTAAGTCTGGGGACATGCTTGGCCAGTCCATCACCTTTTACCCTCAGCTTCTTTAGCAAGGCTGTGGTCATCTTGGAGGTGTGTTTGGGGTCAATATGTTGGAATACTGCCCTTTGGCCCAGTCTCCAAAGGGAGGGGATTAGGCTCTACTTTAGTATGTCACAGTATGTTGATATTCATGGTTCTCTCAATGAACTGTAGCTCCCAATTGCCGGCAGCACTCATGCAGCCCCAGACCATGACACTCCCACCACCATGCTTGACTGTGGGCAAGACACACTTGTCTTTGTACTCCTCGCCTGGTTGCCACCACACACACTTTACACAATCTGAACCAAATACGTTTATCTTAGTCTCATGAGACCACAGGACATGGTTCCAGTAATCCATATCCTTAGTCTGCTTGTCTTCAGAAAACAGTTTGCAGGCTTTCTTGTGCATCATCTTTAGAAGAGGCTTCCTTCTGGGACAAAGCCATGCAGACCAATTTGATGCAGTGTGAGGCGTATGGTCTGAGCACTGACAGGCTTACCCCCCACCCCTTAAACCTCTGCACCAATGGTGGCAGCACTCATACTCTTATTTCCCAAAGACGACCTCTGGATATGACACTGAGCATGTGCACTCAACTTCCTTGGTCGACCATGGCAAGGCCTTTTCCGAGTGCAACCTGTCCTGTTAAACTGCAGTATGGTGTTGGCCACCATGCTGCAGCTCAGTTTGAAGGTCTTTTACAATGTTCGTATAGCCTAGGCCATCTTCATGTAGAGCAACAATTCTTTTTTAGATCCTCAGAGAGTTCTTTGCCATAAGGTGCCATGTTGAACTTCCAGTGACCAGTACGAGAGAGTGAGAGCGATAACACCAATATTAACACACCTGCTCCCCATTCACACCTGAGACCTTGTAACACTAACGGGTCACATGACACCGGGGGGGTGGCTAATTGGGCCCAATTTGGAAATTTTCCCTTAGGGGTGTACTCACGTTTGTTGCCAGCAGTTTAGACGTTAATGGCTGTGTGTTGTTATTTTGAGGGGGCAGCAAATTTACACTGTTATACAAGCTGTACACTCACTACTTTACATTGTAGCAAAGTGTAATTTATTCTGTGTTGTCACATAAAAGATTTAATAAAATGTTTACAAAAATGTGAGGGGTGTACTCACTTTTGTGAGATACTGTATGTATAGGATAGGAAACTGATTTCATGCCACTGTGATTTGGATTTTAACCACTTAAGCCCCGGACCATTTGGTAGCTAAAGGACCAGAGGTGAATTCAGAATTTTGCACTGCGCTGCTTTAACTGTAAATTGTGCGGACATGCAATGTTGTACCCAAACTAAATTTGCGTCCTTTTCTTCCCACAAATAGAGCTTTCTTTTAATGGTATTTGATTGCCTCTGCGATTTTTATTTTTTGCGATATAAACGGAAAAATACCGAAAATTTTGAAAAAAAATGATATTTTCTACTTTTTGTTATAAGAGAAATCGAATAAACTCAATTTTAGTCATACATTTAGGCCAAAATGTATTCAGCCACATGTCTTTAGTAAAAAAAATGTCAATAAGCGTATATTTATTGGTTTGCGCAAAAGTTATAGCGTCTACAAACTAGGGTACATTTTCTGGAATTTACACAGCTTTTAATTTATGACTGCCTATCTCATTTCTTGAGGTGCTAAAATGGCAGGGCAGTACAAACCCCCCCAAATTACCCCATTTTGGAAAGTAGACACCCCAAGGAAATTGCTGAGAGGCCTGTTGAGCCCATTGAATATTTTTTTTTTGTCCCAAGTGATTGAATAATGACAAAAAAAATAAAAAAATACAAAAAGTTATCACTAAATGATATATTGCTCACACATGCCATGGTAATATGTGGAATTACACCCCAAAATACATTTAGCTGCTTCTCCTGAGTATGGGGATACCACATGTGTGGGACTTTTTAGGAGCCTAGCCGCGTACGGGACCCCGAAAACCAAGCACCGCTTTCAGGATTTCTAGGCACAAATTTTTGATTTCACTCCTCACTACCTATCACAGTTTCGAAAGCCATAAAATGCCAAAATAGCACAAAACCCCCCCAAATTACCCCATTTTGGAAAGTAGACACCCCAAGCTATTTGCTGAGAGGCATGGTGAGTATTTTACAGCTCTCATTTGTTTTTGAAAATGAAGAAAGAAAATATATATATATATATTTTTTTTTTCAATATTCAAAACTTTGTGACAAAAAGCGAGATCTGCAAAATACTCACAATACCTCACAGCAAATAGCTTGGGGTGTCTACTTTCCAAAATGGGGTCATTTGGGGGGGGGGGTTTGTGCCATCTGGGCATTCCATGGCCTCCAAAACTGTGATAGGCAGTGAGAAGTGAAATCAAAAATTTACACCCTTAGAAAGCCTGATGGCGGTGCTTGGTTTTTGGGGTCCCGTACGGGGCTAGGCTCCCAAAAAGTCTCACACATGTGGTATCCCCGTACTCAGGAGAAGCAGAAGAATGTATTTTGGGTTGTAATTCCACATATGCCCATGGCATGTTTGAGCAATATATCATTTAGTGACAACTTTGTGCAAAAAAAAAAAAAAAATTGTCTTTTTTCCGCAACTTGTGTCAACATATAAAATATTCCATGGACTCAACATGCCTCTCAGTATATAGCTTGGGGTGTCTACTTCCCAAAATGGGGTCATTTGGGGGGGTTTTGAACTGTTGTGTATAAAATGCCAGAACATTAGGAAGCTTACATCCACTCTTCTAACCACTTGAAGACAAAGCCCTTTTTGACACTTTTTGTTTACATGAAAAAAAATTTTTTTTTTGCAAGAAAATTATGTTGAACCCCCAAACATTATATATATTTTTAAAGCAAAGGCCCTACAGATTAAAATGGTGGGTGTTGCATTTTTTTTTTCTACACAGTATTTGCGCAGCGATTTTTCAAACGCATTTTTTGGGGAAAAAATACACTTTTTTTTATTTTAATGCACTAAAACACACTATATTGCCCAAATGTTTGATGAAATAAAAAAGATGATCTTAGGCCGAGTACATAGATACCAAACACAACATGCTTTAAAATGTCGCACAAACGCGCATTGGCGACAACCTACATACATTTTTAAAAGCCTTTAAAAGCCTTTACAGGTTACCCCGTTAGATTTACAGAGGAGGTCTACTGCTAAAATTACTGCACTCGATCTGACCTTCGCGGTGATACCTCACATGCATCGTGCAATTGCTGTTTACATATGACGCCAGACCGACGCTTGTGTTCGCCATTGGGCAAGAGCAGGGCAGGACAGGGGTGCTTTTTTTTTTTTTTTTTTATTAATTTTGCTTTTTTATTTTATTTTTCAATTGTTCCTTCCATATATTTTTTTTTTTTTTATCATTTTTATTGTTATCTCAGGGAATGTAAATATCCCCTATGATAGCAATAGGTAGTGACAGGTACTCTTTTTTGAAAAAACTGGGGTCTTCAAGACCCTAGATCTTTTCTCTGCCCTCAAAGCATCTAACCACACCAAGATCGGTGTGATAAAATGCTTTCCCAATTTCCCAATGGTGCTTTTTATATCCGGGGGGGGGGGACATTCCCTCCCACTGCTTGTAAAAGCAGTCCAGAGGCTAATTAGCCACTAGGATTGCTTTTACATGAAAGCCGGCCGCTGGCTGAAAAGAATGATACCAAGATGATACCTAAACCCGCAGGCATCATTCTGGTATAAACATTCAAAGTCCAGCAACATACCAGTACGTTGCTGGTCCTTGTTGGACATGTATTGTAATCTTTTTTTTTTCATGCAGCCAGTTGGCTGAACGAAAAAAGAGATTGATCGGTGGGTATGCCCACCATTAGAATACCGCCCTTCATCCACCCACTTCTAATGATGGGCATACATGCACCATTTATATATGCCGAAGCATGGGGGCATCCTCCCGCAAAAAAGTTAAGCCGCACACACATGGTCGGACTTTTCCACGGGCAAGCCTCCGTCGGAATTTCGACCGTATGTACGTGGCATTAGGAGCAAAATCGCTCCTCCGCCCCTGCTGCCCCAATGCTTCGGCATATATGCTTTTTTTTTAACTGTGGTGGTGAAATCACCTCCTACAGCACTGGAGTCGCAGGGATCAGGCCTGTCTCTGCGAACGCTGCAGTTATGTGTGTTGTGTTTTGTAAGTGACAGTGATCGATCGATACTGCACTTGGGTGGCCTGGGCTGGACGGAGGGGAAAAACGCAGGTGCTAGCAGGTATCTGGACTGATCCCGCTAACACTGCATTTTTGGGAACCCTAAACTGCTGGGGACGCTAGTATAGATCTGATCAGATCAGATATTGATCTGTTCAGATACTATACCACTAAGGGAGGTGTATGCTTCACGCGTGGGTGTTAGCGTTACTGGCACTAACCTGACGCTGCCTGGGGTGTGACGCAGACCCTCTCTGACGCTAAAACCTAATTGATATCACCCGCCGGGCGATCAGGGGGTTAAACCTTTATTGGGTTATATATACGGTGGGTGCCCTGACACTATAAAAAGCAAACAAACTAACCAGCGTCACCCGTAACACTTATATGGTGAACACTGGTGAAAGGGTTAACTAGGGGCAATTAGGGGGTTAAAACCTTTATTAGATAATATATGGGGGTACCTGACGCTATAAAAACCTGCGGCGGACCTAAAAAAAATTACTGGCTACCGATCGGCATCACCGACACTAAGACAGCGATCAGAAAAACGATCGCTTAGCGACAGTGGTGATAGGGGGTGAAAGGGTTACCTGGGGGGCGATCAAGGGGGTTAAACCTTTATTAGATAATATATGGGGGTACCTGACGCTATAAAAACCTGCGGCGAACCTAAAAAAAATTACTGGCTACCGATCTGCATCACTGACACTAAGACAGCGATCAGAAAAATGATCGCTTAGCGACAGTGGTGATAGGGGGTGAAAGGGTTACCTGGCTGGTGATCAAAGGGGTTAAACCTTTATTAGATAATTTATGTGGGTACCTGACGCTATAAAAACCTGCGGCAAACCTAAAAAATAATTACTGGCTACCGATCTGCATCACCGACGCTAAGACAGCGATCAGAAAAATGAACGCTTAGCGACGGCGGTGCTAGGGGGTGAAAGGGTTATCTGGAGGGTGATCAGGGGGTTAAACCTTTATTAGGTAATATATGGGGGTACCTGACGCTATAAAAACCTGCGGCGAACCTAAAAAAAATTACTGGCTACCGATCTGCATCACAGACGCTAAGACAGCGATCAGAAAAATGATCGCTTAGCAACGGCGGTGCTAGGGGGTGAAAGGGTTATCTGGGGGGTGATCAGGGGGGTTAAACCTTTATATGGGGGGGGTTAGGGGGCTACACTGGACCTAAAACTAACTTTAGTGACACTTTTACAGTCACAAATGTCACTGATTGCAGTGATCAGTAAATAAATGGTCACTGCAATCAGTGACACTGTGACTGGGGGCTGGGGGGTGATCTGGGGGGGCCTGGGGGGGCGATTTGTGTGCCTATGTGTCCTGGTGTCAGTGTGCTGTTTGTGCACTAACCTGTATGTCTTCTCTTGTACGGCGCTCGGTATATGTGAGCGCCGCATGAGAGATGACATCACTTCCTCCTGCTTCCTCTGCCTGTGTTTACATTACAGGACAGAGGAAGCATTTTCATTCGCCGGGAGCGATCGCGGGGGGTGGCCGGAATCGAACGGCCGCCCCCTCATCTCGGATCGCTCCCCAACGAATACCGACCGCTCACTGTATAGGAGGGGGGTCCGATCGGACCCCCCAACTGTACAAAGGCAATCACGTACACTGTACGTGATTGTGCCTGTCTGTGCCATTCTGCCGACGTACATATACAGTGAGCGGTCGTTAAGTGGTTAAAAAAGTGACTGTTATACGCCAATAAATACAGTATATAAATAATGTTACATACAGTGTTACACATGTTATATCTGTCCTTTTGTTAAGGCCAGTTGCAGAGCAGCATTCTGCTCTCCAAAAAGAGCATTCAAAAAATATGTTTTGATATACTTTACATAGTTCATTTGGGCCAACTTGGCCCAAACGAACTACGCTATGTTACCAAAAGTATTGGGACACCTGCCTTTACACACACATAAACTTTAATGGCATCCCAGTCTTAGTCCGTAGGGTTCAATATTGAGTTGGCCCACCTTTTGAAGCTATAACAGCTTTAACTCTTCTGGGAAGGCTGTCCACAAGGTTTAGGAGTGTGTCTATGGCAATGTTTGACCATTCTTCCAGAAGCACATTTGTGAGGTCAGGCACTGATGTTGGAGAGAAGGCCTGGCTCGCAGTCTCTGTTCTAATTCATCCCAAAGGTGTTCTATCGGGTTGAGGTCAAGACTCTGTGCAGGCCAGTCAAGTTCCTCCACCCCAAACACGCTCATCCGTGTCTTTATGGACCTTGCTTTGCACACTGGTCCAAATCATTTGGTGGGGGGGGGGGGAATTTTGATGTGGGGTTGTTTTTCGGGGGTTGGGCTTGGCCCCTTAGTTCCAATAAAGGGAACTCTTAAGGCATCAGCATACCAAGACATTTTGGACAAATTTCATGCTCCCAACTTTGTGGGAACAGTTTGGGGATGGCCGCTTCCTGTTCCAACATGACTGTGCACAAGTGCACAAAGCAAGAACCATAAAGACAAAGGGAAAGGCAAAGGGTGGGCCAACTCAATATTGAATCCTACAGACTAAGATTGGGATGCTATTAAAGTTCATGTGCGTGTAAAGGCAGGCATCCCAATACTTTTGGTAATATAGTTTATGTCCCTCACTAATAGTTATAGAGGAAGAACCTCCATGGAGAATAAAGAGTCTCCAATTTTTCGTTGCCAACATCCCAATATTTGTATATAAGAAACCAAAGGGTGCAGGACTTTAAGGGCGAACTCTTGTAGACAATGTATAATAATTTTTTTTTTTTTTTTTTTTATGTTTAAAGATTAAAAAACATAGTGGTGCAGAACATCACCATACATAGTATACAGTAGAACATATACATAAAGTACCACCCTTAAGAGAGCTACAGAGACTTTCAAGAACACTTCTCCTATAGTCCGACGCATTTCGGGAAACTTAGCATATATCCCTTCTTCAGGGTCATAGAGAAGATAAAGGTAGTTGGTGTAGAGGTACTCTGAAACAAGAAAAGCAAAACACAGTTCAAAACATGGACAGAACAGACATTGTGTGTGGAACACAACAGCCATGAAAGCAGGCACATACCAATATTATGTCATAAAATCACATATTTCTTAAAAGATTGGAATGGAACTGAGCAAACAAGGAGGCGAATCTCCCTGTTAAACAATGACCAGATGGGTGGGAAGTCCCCTAGGCTCACAAAGTCTCACACAAGGATCCCCAGAAAGAGGTCTCCGCAGCTAACCCAAAAGTGCCCGATGTAGGACTGGCGATGAGATAATTAGTCCTGGGAAGGAGAAAAAATGTGTGGACATAGTAAAAACGTATATGAAACAATCAAAGAGGAGGCAATTGATGTAGAAATCAAAAAAAGGGGGGAATATATGGCGAAGCCAAAGAAAGAATAAATAATGACTAGTTTAGATGTAATCTAGATTCTATAAATAACCCTCTACACATACACATATACACACACATATATATATATATATATATATATACACATATATGTAGGAGTACAGGGGCTCACTGATATGGGAGCTGCTTGCTCAAAAATATCCAGTAAGGGGAAAAATAAAATCCTCCACCTAATCCTCCAATGAGTGAAACGATTGAAGGGCAGAAGGGGGGTGAAGACCCATTGAATGAAAAATTAGGTACAACAAATACCACATGCCTACCTTGATGAGAGAATAGTAAATAATACGCCGGCTGGGTCTCCCAAGAAATTCTAGAGCAGCAGCATCCGCATAGAGCAGACGCGCCGTCTGGAATTATAAAGGGATGCCAATTATAAAGGGATGCCAGAGCATGCGCAGTGCTCACATCGGATAGTAATGCAACATCAAACGCTGCCCCAGCAGCGTCATGACGTTGCGCACCAGCGGCGTCATCACGTCATGATATGCGACGCAGCCAGACATGGCAACAAAGATGCCAGTACTTGCGTCAGCGGCTTCAAGGCGCCGCACGTGGCACCTTGTAGCGCTGTGACGTCACATGCCGATGGTGTCATCGTGCGATGCCATGTGCTGCCACCGACACCTGGAAAAATAGAAGTGTGTGCAGATATGAAAAACTGCTTAACTAAATGGCAGCCAGAACATTAGAAGTGGCTACAAAAGTATCGCTCCAGGCACAGGGGCATACATAATTGCAGGAAGCTGCCTAAGGACCACCAAAATGTCATTAAATATAAGAGTGCTCAGGGGGCGTGTCCGGATGGTGGCCTGAACGGACGTGTGAGTGAAGAGCTCCTGCCATCCTGAAATATATCCTCAGCTTTCTCCCTCCAGCGGGCCTGCCTTGCTGTCTCCATAGACCTTTGGAGCCCCCCAGCTTGTCAGTGTGCCGCCCGAAGCCGCCATCGCAGCTTCTCTCTGTATCAGCAGCTGCCTGTGGGACAGACCACGGCTCCGGCCGTGGCGGCCATCTTGCTTCACCCAGCCGCGGCCCCAGCACTTTCTTGTGGCTTCCCTGGTCTGGATTCCTCCCGCTACGGCCACCGAACTGCACCCGCTTGCCGATCGATGCCTGTAGCCCCCACTGTGTTACCCCTGAAAGGCAGCCTGGAGGACGAACCGTGGATATGGCCTTGTAAATAGTGGCCATCTTGCTACACCCGGGCGCTCACTACAACACCTGACTCCTCTATACCCTCCCCGAGCCTCTGCCAGCGATTAGCACACAACTGCCTGTCAGAGCATGACCCCCAATAGAGACTGACCATCTCCACCTGTGCAGAGGGCAGTGTCCGCAGCCCTGATCCTAGCTCCAGAGTCACACGTGGCAGCCATCTTGCTCCACCCTGCTGCAGCATCCACAAGCAGTCTTGGTCTCCCTAACTCCTCTGCATTAGACTCCCTGCCACTGGAGCTGCCCGGCCAGCCAACCTGCCACCTACAGCTTCCATAGAAACACTTCCCTTCTTCCATAGCCACGAACCACAGTGCCAACTTTGTGACTAGTGGCCATCTTCACACACCACAGCAATCACTCCTGGCCCCCCTGTCTCCTCTGTGCCTGTGCCTTGCTTTGTCCCATCTCCCGAAATTTCCTGCCTGACAAGGACTTGTCCGATGCCTCCAAAGAAGCGATCCAAAGCTGAACAACATTCCAGGGTACAGACCGCGTCCTCACCCACGCACGTGGATCCCACCTTACTCCAGAAGTTACAGGCCCTATTGGTGGATATGGTTCCCCTGCTGACACCCCGGTGCCTTCTTCACCCAAATGCCCCACAGGTGACACAAACATGATCTTGGCAGCGATCAAAAGCAGTAGGACGTCTCTATTGGTGCGGATCGATCACCTGTGCAACTTTATCCGTAATGGCTTGGATAAGATGCAGGGGCACCTCTCCGAATCCAAAAACCAGATCTCAGAGGTGGAGGATCAAACCGGACAACATACTGACCAGCACATTGACCTGCAAAACACAAGAAAAAACTCTGGTGACATGATTTGACGACGTCAAAAATCGTATGAGACTAAACAATGTTAGAGTGCTGGGCCTTCTGGAGGGCTCGGAGGGTGATCACTCGGCAGACTTTGCAGAAACCTTATTTAAACACTTACTGGGACTCGCGGATGTCTCCCCTACATATGTGGCGGAACATGCCTATCGTGTCCCCATGGGTCGACCTATCCCAGGTACCTCTCCCCGCCCCTTCCTGGTGCGTTTCCTAAACTACTGAGATCGGGACCGTATACTTTCAGAGGCCAGGAAGCACCCAAATCTGCAATATGGTAATGCACGTATCATGCTGTTCCCCAACTTTTCTCCGGAACTTCAAAAAAAATGGCAAACCTTCACCGACGTTCGATGCAGACTACGAGACCCAACATTAAATATGGAATGCTCTATCCTAGTCGCCTGCGAGTTCAACATGAGGGCTCTGTCAAGTTTTTCAACACCCCGGCTGAGGCGGATACCTGGCTCACTATGTTACATTGAAGACATGGTGTGCTACTCTACCATGTGAGTCTTGGGCGCTCTCCAAAATGCGTTTCTCCTGAGATGAGATGGTATGTTTATATCTACAAGGTTCTTGTTTTTGCCAAGGGTTCATGCTGCCTTATTCCTCAAACTTTTTGTCCGCATCCTCTAGGGGGCCTGGGGCAGTGGTTCCTGGTATTTGAGCGAGCCGGCCCTTGGCTTACCCTCCAACACCCTTAAGCCATGTACACATGATCGGTTTCACCAATGAAAACAGTCCAATGTTTTCATCGGATGAACCGATCGTGTATGGGCCCCATCGGTCTTTTTCCATCGGTGTGAAAAAATAGAACATGTTTTAAATTTTTCCGATGGGAAAAAAATCGATAGCAAAATCCAATCGTCTGTGTGGAACTTCATCGGATAAAAACCCCACGCATGCTCAGAATCAAGTCGACGCATGCTCAGAAGCATTGAACTTAATTTTTCTCGGTTTATCGGAGTGTTTTACGTCACAGCGTTTGGGACAGTCAGATTTTTGACTGATGGTGTGTAGGCAAGACTGATGGAAGTCAGCTTCATCGGATTTCCGATGGAAAAATCCATCGGATTAGAATCCATAGGAAAGCCGATTGTGTGTACAGGGCTTTAGACATATGCGGGAGACCCATGGGATACCTGCCAATTCGGGACTCGTCTCTAAAAGACCCCCATGTTGCTCCCTTCCCAAGTGCTGGCTTATCATCCTACCATGCCTAGGAGATCCTACGCTAAGCGAGCTATTCGCACGAGACTCCGGAAGATAAGTCCACGCTCCCTATTGGCTTATCTCGGTGACGACTGAAGTTTATGCTTGGGATGTAACCCTCATCCCGGCTGGAATACACCATAAGAGCAATTAGAACTCTGTTTGAGATAGTGAACTGACCTAGTTGTTTGTCAGTATAATGTTAGTAGGGTGCTCATAGTTTCTTAGAGTACGCTCAACTAAGGATTGTTCTGGGATTGAAACTGACCTAGTTAATTGTTGGAGACACATGGTCAGTAGGAAGTTACAGTTGCATTTTTTATTTTTTTCTGATCAAGTTCCTTTTTGACCAGGTTTGTTTATTTTTATTTTTTTTATGTTTCACACACTATGCTCCAGACTCTCTTTTGGTTCAGCTGTTCCATCTATGCATCACTTCCACACACCCTTTTTTAACCTCCCTGGCGGTATTCCTGAGTCTGGCTCGGGGTAAGATTTCAGTACCTAAAGCGGTAACCCTGAGCCAGTATAAAACAGAAAAAAACCCTTGCGCTAGCTGAGTAGTGAAACGGGTGGGAGGTAAGGGGGAAGGATAGGGAACGGATGGGATACTGCAGCAATCACCGAGGGGTCTGGTCCAAGTGAACAATAAAGTATAAAAAACGTGATGGTGACTGCGCTGTAGTGTATCAGATTAAATAAAAATGGGGAGGGAGAGGAAGTATAAATGAAAAAGCGGTGGGGATGGGACAAACACAGGTGAAAAATGTGGAAGGGAGGGGAAGGGGCAAGTGAGGGAAAATGAGAGACAGAGTGGGTAAGTAATTAGCTGGTATTAAGCTAACTAAAAACGATGTGCAATGTGCACAGTGACACAAAAGTGCGTGCACTAATAGAGGACTGATCAAAATATACTCAGAAAAAAGAAAAAAAACTATATAACACAGTGAATAGTAAGGCAGTATAAATGACATGTACAACCAATATCTAAATAATCCAGATGTGCAGCACGTGTTAAATTAAATTACTAAAACATATTAGTAATCCACAAACATTATCCATAACTAAAAAGGATAGGATAAATAGAGTAACACACTCAGTGCATACGTGAACTGAACTGGTAAAGAAAAACAGTCCCGAAAAAAAGTCCTGGTGGTGGCTTCCCAATACTTCCAAAAATAACTTATTATGGGTTTATGGTATATGGATAATATATGTAGATAAAGTCCCGTCACCAAATGCTTGGAGAAAATCCTGTGGCATCCACCCTGTGATCACACCTGGCTTACCTCCCTGTTGGAGGGGGGGGGGCGGTATGCAGCGGCTCTCTGTAGTTTGGGGGGGTATCGCGTCCTTATGGCCTGGTCTTTGTGGCACCGTTACTCATTGGAGTATATATGGAAAAAGCACATCAATAGCGCAACTTTGTGAGTGCAGCAAGATGGATCACTGGTGTATACATTCACACACTCACTTGTGATGAAGTGAGCGTGGACCTCAATCCAAACGAGCGCCGAGCTCGTGCCAGTGGGAAAGGGTGTAGCATCTATGGTGCAATCAATGCATCCCTCAGGTGTCAGCAGCGGCAGTCACAAAGTTGGGATGTAAAAAATAAAGGAAGGAGAAATAGTGTGGGTCGTCACCAGTGACAGCTCCTCTCCTCCAGCATGTGCAGACCATACACGGAAGTCACCCAGCTCTGCGCCTACTCCTGGCTCGACGTGCCCCTGGCGTCACCACGCACACAGCGTGCTGGTTGACAGGACGCCGAGGGGGTTGCTAGGAGACAGTCTGCTTGCCTAGTAACGAGAGCCCAGTGCACAGCGTGACACCCTGAGCCAGACTCGGGATCGCATCACAGGATACAGGGGAAGTTACTTACCTTGTCCCTGGATCCTCCTGCGATGTGTCCCCGCTGTGTGAGCGAGCCATCATCTCGCTCGATCCACTCCGCCGAGCTCCGTTCCCTGCGACGTTGCAGCGCACAGGGGAGGAGTTTGGCGCCAAATTCAAAAAGTGAAACACACAATACACATACAGTATACTGTAATCTTACAGATTACAGTACTGTATCAAATAATAACACACCCCCATTGTCCCTAGTGGTCTGCCCAGTGTCCAGCATGCACTTTTATATAATAAAAACTGTTCTTTCTGCCTGAAAACTGGAGATTGCCCATAGCAACTGTGAGGGGGTTAGCTCGGCAGCGGGTGTGTGTGACCCCCGGGATGGGCTCCCCACACAAAACAGGCCCAGCAAACGGAGGTTGTGGTTTTCAAAATCAAAAAGGTGCGGTTTATTTTCTATTTACAGTGACAAAACACAGCAAAGCAAAAGAAAGATAACCAAAATAAATCCTGGTCAAGTTGACCTCTGACTAAACATACAGGTTTCCTAACTAACAACTGGGATCAGCCTAGTGCTGTCCTAGTCCCTAAGTCCCTGGTTTAGTAAAAGTCCAAACAAATAGCCACACAGGCTTTGCCTCACCGCACAGGGGTTCACTCTCCCTAGACAGTCCACACAGGTCTGGTTCCAGGCATGAGCTAACATCTAATGAAGCTGGGAGTTCTTATAGAGGCCTAAATGAGCTGACAAGGTTCAGCTGGTCTCCTCATCTCTGTCTGCACGACGCCCCACACTCTCCCTAGAGGTATGAGTCATCCATGAGCCCACTAGCCTTAGCTGGGCTTATACAACTCTCCACCTAGTTGTATAAGTCAGCGTAAAGCCTGAATCTGGGCGAAATATATCTACCCCCCTGGATGCAACCAGGTGACTTTACCTTCCTGCTGTCACATACCCCCCCCTCTTGTTTTAACCTCGGGGTTGGAACACCAGCAATCAGGCATTCATGTACTCGAGACAAAGCATCCACATTCCCCATTTGAACGCCAGGGCGATGCTTTACTGTGAAGTTGAATTCCTGGAGGGCCAGGAACCACCTATTCACTCTTCTATTTGTTTCCTTGTTTTGAGCCATCCACTTTAACGGAGCGTGATCCGTAACCATGTCAAAGTGCCTACCTAGCAGGTAGTACCGAAGGGAATCTAGAGCCCACTTCACCGCTAAACACTCCTTTTCAACGGTGGCGTAATTTACCTCATGGGACTTCAATTTCCTGCTGAGGTAAATGACTGGGTGCTCTTCCCCGTTCCAGACCTGGGACAATACTGCTCCTAACCCCACATCTGACGCATCACTTTGTACGACAAAGTCTTTAGAGAAGTCGGGTGAGTACAACACTGGCTGGCTACATAAGGCTTGTTTCAAGAATTGGAATGCTGCCTCAGCCTCGGGGGTCCATTTAATCATGACCGACCCTTTCCCCTTCGTCAGGTTGGTTAGGGGCACAGCCTTAGAAGCAAAGTGGGGAATGAATCGCCGATAATACCCAGCGATTCCCAGAAAGGCTCGTACCTGCTTCTTGCTGTTGGGACGTGGCCAACTCTGGATGGCCTCGACTTTGTTGAGTTGGGGTTTTATTACTCCCCTCCCAATGGTGTACCCAAGATATTTGGCCTCCTCCTGCCCAATGGTACACTTCTTGGGGTTAGCCGTAAACCCCGCTTCCCGAACAGAGTCCAGGACTGCTTGCACTTTTGGCAGATGTGAGGCCCAATCTGTGCTATGGACAATTACGTCATCCAGGTAAGCCGCAGCATACTTCCGATGGGGCCTCAGCATCTGGTCCATTTTCCGCTGGAATGTGGCCGGCGCATTCTGTAACCCGAACGGCATTCTTTTATATTGGAACGCCCCGTCTGGGGTTACAAATGCGGTTTTCTCTTTGGCCGACTTGGCCAGGGGGATTTGCCAATACCCTTTTGTGAGGTCAAGAGTCGTCATGTATCGGGCTGTTCCCAGCCGGTCGATCAACTCATCTATACGTGGCATGGGGTAGGTGTCAAATTTTGTAACTTTGTTCAACTGACGAAAATCGTTACAAAATCGCCAGCTCCCATCCGGTTTAGGCACCAACACGATGGGACTAGACCAATCACTTTGGGACTCCTCTATCACCCCTAAGTTCAGCATTTTCTGTACTTCCTCCCGTATTGCCTCCCGTCGAGCCTCTGGGATCCGATAGGGTTTTAACTTCACCCTTTCACCGGGCGGGGTAATGATGTCATGCTCTACCCCAGATGTTTGTCCCGGCAGCTCAGAGAATACCTCCTTGTTGCGAAGCACAAACTCCTTAACCTCCTGTTGTTGGGGTTGTGACAAGGTGGCTGCTATTCCAACCTCAGGAATCACGCAACCAGTTTGAGCTGGTGACCAAGTGTCTGCGACTAGGGACTCTCTATCCCTCCAGGCTTTCAACAGATTAACGTGATAGATCTGTTCGGGCTTTCGCCTTCCTGGTTGTCTGACCTTGTAATTCACTTCGCTCACTTTTTCCATTATCTCGTAGGGGCCTTGCCATTTGGCAAGGAATTTACTTTCAACCGTAGGGACAAGTACCAATATCCTATCCCCCGGGGAAAAGGTACGGGTCTTGGCTCCACGGTTGTACACTCTCTGCTGTGCCAACTGCGCTTGGGCCAAATGTTCCTTCACGATAGGCATTACCTGTGCAATTCGATCTTGCATCAGGGCGACATGCTCAATCACACTCCTGTGGGGAGAACTCTCACTTTCCCAAGTTTCCTTGGCAATATCCAACAGCCCTCTTGGGTGTCTCCCATACAGTAACTCAAAGGGGGAGAATCCCGTAGAGGATTGGGGCACCTCCCTAATAGCAAACATCAAATAAGGAAGTAAACAGTCCCAATCCTTTCCATCTCTATCCACCACTTTCTTCAACATTTGTTTTAGGGTTTTGTTGAATCTTTCAACCAGCCCATCGGTTTGGGGGTGATACACAGACGTACGCAATTGCGTCACTTTGAACAATTTACACAGCTCTTTCATAACCCGGGACATAAAGGGTGTACCTTGGTCCGTAAGCAGTTCTTTACAAATACCCACCCGGCTAAAAACAAGAGATAGCTCTTTGGCTATGGTTTTGGCCGAGGTATTTCGGAGAGGGATCGCTTCTGGATAACGGGTGGCATAGTCCATTATAACTAATATGTACTGGTGCCCCCTAGCGGACTTGATTAAAGGACCTACCAAATCCATGGCGATCCTCTCAAACGGGACCTCAATGATGGGTAGAGGGACCAGCGGGCTACGGAAATGTGGCATCGGGGCCAACCTCTGACACACAGGGCAGGAGGAACAATAATTTTCTACGTCCTTCATCACCCCCGGCCAATAGAATCTCTGTAATACCCTCTCTCGGGTTTTCTCTGTCCCCAGATGACCTCCAAGAATGTGCCCATGGGCCAACTCCAACACCAACTTCCTGTAAGGTTTGGGCACCACAAGCTGCTCAACGGTTTCTTCTGCCCTTTTTGCCACCCGATACAGTAGGTCCTTCTCTACGCTGAAGTATGGGTAAGTGCAGGTATTATCTGGGTTCACTAACTCGCCATCTATTTTCACTACGTTTTCCCGTGCCTTTATTAGGGCGGGGTCTTTCAACTGTTCTGTGGCAAAGTTTTCCCTGTGAACCTCAAGATCAGAAAACTCCACAGACGGTAGGTTTTCGTCTGAGGAGGTGGGCTCCTCTCCAGTTTCTTGAGTCTCCCCTGCCAATACTGATAAGGGAAATTCCGGAGAGTCCTCACCACTCTCAGGGGAGTTCTGGCTATCACATTCCTGGTACATAGGGGCACCAGTGAGGGGCTCAGGATCATCCCACAGTTCCCAGAACTTCGGAAAATCCCTTCCCACAATGGCGTCATGCGGTAACTGAGATACTAAGCCCACTGGATGAGAGAGGGTACCTTTGGGGGTCTCGAAACACACTGTAGTCACTGGATACTCTCGGGTGTCCCCATGCACACAAATAACAGCTACCTTGCTATTCCCAGAGACCTCTGTTTTAACTAACTCAGCCTTTATCAGGGTCACAAGGCTACCTGAATCCAGCAATACCACAACATTTCTACCATTAACACACATTTTGCATAAATGTTTCTCAGTTCCTCGAATGGCAGTGCATGCGACTGTCGCACACAGCGACTGACGTCTGCCTGTCAGAAAGTCACACTGCATGGGTTCCTCCACAACCGGGCAATTGGCTGCAATATGTCCCGCTTGCCGGCAGCGGTAGCAAACGATCCTTCTTGCCGCCTCTTGAGCCGCTGATTTCCCAGGCTGTTCTCGCCAAACTTGGGGTAGAGCTCCCACCCTCTCACTCTCTCCACCCTCACCCCTTGGAATCCTCTTATCCGCCCCTGGGGATGGTCTGGTCTTAGGGTGGAAAGTCCGAGTGTCTCTGGAAGAGGCCGTCAGGTTCTCTGTAGCCAAGTATTTCTCCACACGATCCACAAGACCATCGGCCGTCTCTGGGTCTCCATGGCTTACCCACTTTTGGATGGCAGTAGGAAGAGCTCTCAAAAACCGATCCATTACAACACGTTCCACAATCTTTGGTGCGGACAAAGTCTCTGGCTGTAGCCACTTTCTGCTCAGGTGAATGAGATCATACATTTGAGACCTGGGGGGTTTTCCAAGCTGGAAAGTCCAGTTATGCACACGCTGAGCCCGGACAGCCTGGGTGACACCCAGCCTTGCCAATATTTCAGCTTTTAGCATCACATAGTCTTTTGCTTGGTTAGGCTCTAGGTCATAGTAAGCTTTCTGCGATTCACCAGTTAACAGAGGAGCCACCAGTCCAGCCCACTGCTCCTCAGGCCACTTTTCCCTTTCAGCGGTCCTTTCAAATGTGGTCAAAAATACCTCTGGATCATCCTCTCCAGTCATTTTTGTCAATAAACGACTCACCCCAAAGGACGCGGTATTAGTGGGACGGCTTTCCTCACTGGTCTGCGGACGTTGCTGCATTACTGCTTCCATCTGTTGTTGTAGTCTCTGCTCTTGCTTCTGCAACAGGTCTATGAAGCGGGCCTCAGATTGCTGCTGGGCTCGTTGCTGAGCCTCCAGACTCTGTTGCAAAGTTGCGTTTGTCTGCTGCTGGGCTGCAAGGCTCTGTTGTTGAGCTGCAAGGCTCTTTTGCAAACCTGCATTTGTCTGCTGTTGATTGGCATTTGCTAGAGCCAGCTGCTTCAGTATCTCCTCCATGCTGGCTTAAAAAAAAACTGCCACTGGTTCTCCACCAACTGTGAGGGGGTTAGCTCGGCAGCGGGTGTGTGTGACCCCCGGGATGGGCTCCCCACACAAAACAGGCCCAGCAAACGGAGGTTGTGGTTTTCAAAATCAAAAAGGTGCGGTTTATTTTCTATTTACACTGACAAAACACAGCAAAGCAAAAGAAAGATAACCAAAATAAATCCTGGTCAAGTTGACCTCTGACTAAACATACAGGTTTCCTAACTAACAACTGGGATCAGCCTAGTGCTGTCCTAGTCCCTAAGTCCCTGGTTTAGTAAAAGTCCAAACACATAGCCACACAGGCTTTGCCTCACCGCACAGGGGTTCACTCTCCCTAGACAGTCCACACAGGTTTGGTTCCAGGCATGAGCTAACATCTAATGAAGCTGGGAGTTCTTATAGAGGCCTAAATGAGCTGACAAGGTTCAGCTGGTCTCCTCATCTCTGTCTGCACGACGCCCCACACTCTCCCTAGAGGTATGAGTCATCCATGAGCCCACTAGCCTTAGCTGGGCTTATACAACTCTCCACCTAGTTGTATAAGTCAGCGTAAAGCCTGAATCTGGGCGAAATATATCTACCCCCCTGGATGCAACCAGGTGACTTTACCTTCCTGCTGTCACACAACCAAAAAGTGTCCCTTTATGTCAAAAGTGGTTTTAGACCAGCTAGAAAACAGCGATAATAAATTAGAATCACTTGCAGAATTGAGCGATAGTGATTTGTGGGGAAATTCGTCATCAAACACTGAAAAACACTTTTATTATTATTACCGTATTTATCGGCGTATAACACGCACAGGCGTATAACACGCACCCTAACTTTAAGAGGGACGTTTCAGGAAAATAACTTTCCACAGCCCCCTGCGTATAACACGTAGGCACAGTTTACCCTCTATTTTCAGGGTAAAAAAGTGAGTGTTATATATTATTATTTGTTATAATTATTTTATAGTTATTTATTATATTATAATTTATGATTTTGTATTTTGAACTTTATCATACCCGGAATATCTACTAGACTCTGGTTTGGACAGATTTAAGTGTGTTATTCCTAAGAATTACAGGCCTACAATATAAAACACCAAATTTCCATGCAGAATAATGGTACCGCTTTCAGCACCTAAAATCTGACAGAATCATACCGCCAGGGAGGTTAAGGTTCTCCAAGATATCACCTCCTCAGGCCTCATACAATATGTACTTTATATACATGTCTTTAGGTCTCTTCTGCTCAGATCATGTGTTTCACAATTTGATCTATGAAACTGTTATCATGGAACTTTAGGGGGCTCAATGATAAGTTTAAGAGGGCGCTAAGGTTCAAATATCTGAATTACCACAGACCCCATATCCTTTTTTTTACAGGAAACCCACTTGACAGGCAACAGGATCTTGGCATTACGCAGGTCATGGGTTCAACAGGCCTTCCACGCTACCTACTCAGGTTACGCTAGTGGTGTGGCAGTCTTTCTGAACAAATCACTGCCGTATAAGGTGTTGCATCTCACTGGGAAGATATATTATCCTGTTATTAGAAATTCATGCTATGGTATTTGCCTTTGTCAATATTTACATACCTCCTCCCTTTAACCAACAGGTCCTGTACACCGTATATGATAAATTGGCATCTCTATCTTTCTCCCGGCTGTATATAGCTGGGAACTTTAATTCCATTATGGATGTAAAGCTTGACTCCTCCGATACTTCCAGAGCTCACACTCCTGATCTATGTAACTGGGCTCAAGCTTTAGACTATACCAAAATTTGGCGATGGAAACATCCGGGAATCAAGACCTACTCCTGTTTCTCCTCTACCCATAAATCAGGTTCTCGGATTGACCTAGCCTTTGGCAATGCATCAGCATTGACTATAATTAAAAGTGTATCCTATTTTCCCTCTTGTCTCTCTGACCATGCCCTCCTAGAATTGTGTATTGCTTTGGGAGAGGCTAGAGGTGCCAATTGCTGGCGTCTAGCGCCCAAACGGATACAGGACCAGAAGGTGGGAGATCCGGTCTCACCCAAACTGAACCAATATTGGGAAACTAATGAGGGATCCACCTCACAAGCTATGGTATGGGATGCCTTTAAGACACATATATGGGGAGAATATATATCTGCCATTAAAGCAGTCAAGTCAGATTTATCATCACAAATAAAACATCTAGAAGAGGGTGAGGTGAAAGAAGCGAAAACCTTTTCTGGGTCACCGTCTCTAAACAACTTTGAGCTACTTGCGCAGACGAGACGCAATTTGTCTTTACATATGGCCTCGGCTACGCATTTGGATCTGCGCCTGGTGACAGGCAGAGTAATTGAGTCCGGAGACAAAAATGGGGAACTGGTGGCTAATCTTGTGGCAGATCATAGGCTTCAAACGGTGATTTCAAACATACGATGTGCTGATGATACTGTGACATCAGATCCCAGTCGTGTTCTACACGAGCTCAATGACTATTTCAGCCAGTTGTATTCCACAGTCCCAGGCCCGTCAAAAAACGCTATCCGGGAATTACTCAGTACCCTAGACCTCCCCACACTTTCACTAGAAGAAGTAGTACTTCTTGATAAACCCATCTCCTTCGAAGAAATTGAAGCGGCTATACGCTCTTTTCTCGGTAAGAAAAGTGGTGTAGGATGTACATCTCAACCCTGGCACCCAAACTACACAGCCAGTTGGGTCCTATTCACCTTCATCACCATCATCACCATTCGCATCACCATCATCATCATCATCATCACCACCCTATCATCAGCGGCATCTTCAGGATCATCATCATGTCGTCATCCTCATCATCACTTCATCAGTATCATTATCGCATCATCCCATCACCATCAACTTTTTCCCACCATGTGCAACTTTAAATACTCAGCGGACACCCTCCACAGGCTAAGGAATACCGCCTCAACTCTACCAACCTCCACCCAAAAAATACTACGAAAAGAACAACTGCTAAGGATCAATCGACGATCGACCATCAAAAACAGGAAGGCACCACTTCAACTACAACACTTATCATGCGCCCTGTTCAACACCAGATCTGCAGTCAAGCACAGACAGGAAATCCATGACTTCATCACCCAACACAACATAGATTGCCTCTTTATCATGGAAAGCTGGCTAACACCTGACTGTAACACCATCCTAACAGAATTGGTGCCTGAGAACTACTGCATCCTAACCGAGCATAGAATAGGACAAAGAGGAGGAGGCCTAGCAGTGATCTTCAAATCCCACCTCTCTCTCATCAAACCGACTCTACAGAACTCATTGCCTTTCATGGAGACACTCTGCATCTCCAAACAACACCCCAAGACACCATCCACATACAGCTATGCTACAGACCACCAGGACCAAAGACAAATCTCCTCACACCCTTCACCGAATTCATCTCGACATACACCTTGAAAACCAAAAACTTTCTGTTACTCTGGGACTTCAACCTCTGGGCTAACTCCACCCAGGACCCCATCGCCACCTCCTGCATCAACCAACTGGAAGAACTAGGTCTGCAGCAACTGATAAATGCCCCCACGCATGGTTCGGGTCACATTCTTGACCTCATCTTCAAACTAAATATGGACATCAACACACTGGACAACATGCCGTTACCATGGACGGACCACCACACTATCAAATTTAAAATCACCACCAACACCATCTCCCAAAAACCGAAACACTCAATAACAACACACTGGACAAGATCTCAGAAGAAACTACACTCTGAACTCTTCAAAACCACACTATCAAAAAAAATAGGAATGCTAAATCAAAACCACTCAACGGAACAAACACTCAACTCTTTAAACAAAGCATTACTACAAACAGCAGACACAGTCGCTCCGAAACGTAGAGCACTCATCCGCAAAAACATTTTGGCTGGTTTAATGACACTCTTACCACACAACTACAAAGCACTCATTAAGAAATATCACAAAGCAATCTTCAAAGCAAAAAAATAAAATTTCTCAAACACCATCTCAAAAGCCCTAAACCAACCTGGTGAACTTTTCAAACTAGTCACTCAGACTATGAATTCTACCTGCCTAGAGCCTCCAAACGAAACCCAAGAATTCTGTAATGAGCTATCGGATTTTTTTATCGGCAAAATCGAAAACATTCGTGAAATAATTCAACAGAAACAAACAACCAACCTCACTCAGCCAAAGCAAAAAGAGGAAATTAATACGAACATTATACAATCGACAAAATTTTCGCTGGTCCCGATCACCATCGACACCACCAAAAACATCATCAGAAGCCTCAGAGAGAGCACATCACCAAATGACATAATTTCTACAAAACTCCTGAAAGAATGTACCGACATCTTGGCACCTACCATAACAAATCTCGTAAATCAATCATTCAAAGAAGGTATTGTTCCGATCTCCCTCAAGCAAGGCATAATCAAACCCCTCCTAAAAACCCAACCTCGACCCCAAAGACCCTAACTACCGCAGACCGGTAACAAGCCTCAACACCATCTCCAAGATTATGGAGAAAGCAGTAGTACAACAGCTATAACTCCATTTGGACACCCACAAACTCTTGGATCCACTACAATCAGGCTTCTGCCCTGGCCTTGGCACAGAAACAGCACTTCTCAAAATATGGGATGACGCCCTCGAAGCAGCAGATGACGGAGAATCATGTCTCCTGGTGCTGCTGGACCTCAGTGCAGCGTTCGACACAGTAGAACACAAAACTCTACTCATTCGCCTTAAAGAAGTAGCAGGAGTCACAGACTCATATCTACCCTTGTTCGCATCCTTCCTAGAAAACCGTTCCCAGACAGTGAAAGTAGGAGCCTTCACCCCTGAAACTCACGCAATTTCTTGCAGAGTCCCTCAAGGATCACCTCTGTCGCCCGTGCTCTTCAACATCTACCTCTGCCCACTCCTCAAAATCTACTTTCGCATCACTGAAAAAAAAGACCAATATCACGGACTAGAAATATGCCTCACACTGATCGATGATTGGATGACTGAGAGCTCCCTCAAACTCAATGGATCCTAAACAGAACTTCTTCTCCTCCACGCAAACCGAAAGACAAAAGCTAAGACTTCATGGACACCACCCACCATCCTTGGACAGACCATCACCCCAAACACCAAAGTCAAAAGTCTCGGACTCATCTTTGACTCAGAGATGTTGATGGATGCACAAATAGGATCAGTAGTCAGCGGATCTCACCACCTTCTCCATCTGCTGCGTAGACTCATTCCCTTCATCCCAGAAGAAGCTACTTCATAGCAGTAGTAGTTGGAACAATCAAACTCTCTCTACATAGGACTACCGAAATACCAGATTTCGCACCTACAAGTCATCCAGAACATGGCAGCCAAACTGGTAATGAGTAAAAAACCCTGGGAATCCATCACCCCATCCCTGAGGACCCTTCATTGGCTAACCGTAAAGGATCGGGTCACTTTCAAGACCCTCTACCTCACCCACAAATGCACACAAGGAAACGCTCCTCAATATTTATGTGAGAAAATAAAACACTACTCACCTAATCGCATTCTCGATCAACTAACCAAAACCTCCTCCACATCCCCAAGTCCCGCTACAAATCGAAGGGAGAACAAAGATTTGCAGTCCAAGGACCATGGCTATGGAACGCTCTACCCACAAACATCCGCATGGAAGAAAACCACCGGGCCTTCAGGAAAAAAAAACTTGAGACCCACCTATTCTGAAGGATCAGGACGACATTGAATGGAAAAAAAGCGCCTTGAGGCGATTTAGTTTGCATTTGTAGCGCTATACAAGTTACTCACTCACTCACTCAGCCTATTCGCTGAATCCTTAGGAAAAATGACGCTACCCCCCTCTATGTATCAGGCCCATATAGTCTTAATTCCTAAACCAGGAAAGGACCACTCCAAATGTGCCTCCTACAGGCCCATTTCTTTGTTGAATTATGATCTAAAGATATTGACTAAAATTTTAGCCACTAGATTGATGAAAATTATTCTTGACTAGGGATGAGCTCGGTGTTCGACTCGAACATCGGCTGTTCGATCGTTCGCCGAACAACGAACGATTTGGGCCGTGCGCGCCTAATTCGCGGCCCACAATGCACTACGCCATCGCAGTGTCATCCAGGCGCTGTGATTGGCCAAGCATGCACTGTGACCCCGCATGCTTGGCCAATCACAGCGCCGGCAGCGAGGAGAGCAATGATTGGCCACAGGCAGGATGCCTGTTGCCAATTATTGCTGAGGGTGTTTAGTACACGCCCCACACTATAAAAGGCCGCCAGCACGGCGGCCTAGTGTAGTGTGTTCCGGAGCAGGGAAAGAGAAGCATAGGCAGGGACAGTGACATTTTTTTTTCTTGCTTAACCTGGATTCCTTTAGTTTAGGGAAAGAGAAGGATAGGTAGGGAGAGTGTCAGTGTGTTTTACTGTGCTAAACCTTGTTTGTAGGGACAGGGAAGGACAGTGAGGGAAATTCTCATTGTGCTATACTGTGCTAAAGCATTCCTCATCAACCATCTTTAAAAAAAAAATTTTTATAGGGACAGAAAACTATAGGTAGGGAGAGTGTCAGTGTGTTTTACTGTGCTAAACCTTGTTTGTAGGGACAGGGAAGGACAGTGAGGGAAATTCTCATTGTGCTATACTGTGCTAAAGCATTCCTCATCAACCATCTTTAAAAAAAATTTTTTTATAGGGACAGCAAACTATAGGTAGGGAGAGTGTCAGTGTGTTTTACTGTGCTAAACCTTGTTTGTAGGGACAGGGAAGGACAGTGAGGGAAATTCTCATTGTGCTATACTGTGCTAAAGCATTCCTCATCAACCATCTTTAAAAAAAAAAAAAATTATAGGGACAGAAAACTATAGGTAGGGAGAGTGTCAGTGTGTTTTACTGTGCTAAACCTTGTTTGTAGGGACAGGGAAGGACAGTGAGGGAAATTCTCATTGTGCTATACTGTGCTAAAGCATTCCTCATCAACCATCTTTAAAAAAAAAAAAATTATAGGGACAGAAAACTATAGGTAGGGAGAGTGTCAGTGTGTTTTACTGTGCTAAACCTTGTTTGTAGGGACAGGGAAGGACAGTGAGGGAAATTCTCATTGTGCTATACTGTGCTAAAGCATTCCTCATCAACCATTTAAAAAAAAAAAATTTTTTATAGGGACAGAAAACTATAGGTAGGGAGAGTGTCAGTGTGTTTTACTGTGCTAAACCTTGTTTGTAGGGACAGGGAAGGACAGTGAGGGAAATTCTCATTGTGCTATACTGTGCTAAAGCATTCCTCATCAACCATCTTTAAAAAAACATTTTTTATAGGGACAGAAAACTATAGGTAGGGAGAGTGTCAGTGTGTTTTACTGTGCTAAACCTTGTTTGTAGGGACAGGGAAGGACAGTGAGGGAAATTCTCATTGTGCTATACTGTGCTAAAGCATTCCTCATCAACCATCTTTAAAAAAAAAAATTTTTTATAGGGACAGAAAACTATAGGTAGGGAGAGTGTCAGTGTGTTTTACTGTGCTAAACCTTGTTTGTAGGGACAGGGAAGGACAGTGAGGGAAATTCTCATTGTGCTATACTGTGCTAAAGCATTCCTCATCAACCATCTTTAAAAAAAAATTTTTTATAGGGACAGAAAACTATAGGTAGGGAGAGTGTCAGTGTGTTTTACCGTGCTAAACCTTGTTTGTAGGGACAGGGAAGGACAGTGAGGGAAATTCTCATTGTGCTATACTGTGCTAAAGCATTCCTCATCAACCATCTTTAAAAAAACATTTTTTATAGGGACAGCAAACTATAGGTAGGGAGAGTGTCAGTCTGTTTTACTGTGCTAAACCTTGTTTGTAGGGACAGGGAAGGACAGTGAGGGAAATTCTCATTGTGCTATACTGTGCTAAAGCATTCCTCATCAACCATCTTTAAAAAAACATTTTTTATAGGGACAGAAAACTATAGGTAGGGAGAGTGTCAGTGTGTTTTACTGTGCTAAACCTTGTTTGTAGGGACAGGGAAGGACAGTGAGGGAAATTCTCATTGTGCTATACTGTGCTAAAGCATTCCTCATCAACCATCTTTAAAAAAAAAAAAAATTATAGGGACAGCAAACTATAGGTAGGGAGAGTGTCAGTGTGTTTTACTGTGCTAAACCTTGTTTGTAGGGACAGGGAAGGACAGTGAGGGAAATTCTCATTGTGCTATACTGTGCTAAAGCATTCCTCATCAACCATCTTTAAAAAAAAAAAAAAATTATAGGGACAGAAAACTATAGGTAGGGAGAGTGTCAGTGTGTTTTACTGTGCTAAACCTTGTTTGTAGGGACAGGGAAGGACAGTGAGGGAAATTCTCATTGTGCTATACTGTGCTAAAGCATTCCTCATCAACCATCTTTAAAAAAAAAAAAATTATAGGGACAGAAAACTATAGGTAGGGAGAGTGTCAGTGTGTTTTACTGTGCTAAACCTTGTTTGTAGGGACAGGGAAGGACAGTGAGGGAAATTCTCATTGTGCTATACTGTGCTAAAGCATTCCTCATCAACCATTTAAAAAAAAAAAATTTTTTATAGGGACAGAAAACTATAGGTAGGGAGAGTGTCAGTGTGTTTTACTGTGCTAAACCTTGTTTGTAGGGACAGGGAAGGACAGTGAGGGAAATTCTCATTGTGCTATACTGTGCTAAAGCATTCCTCATCAACCATCTTTAAAAAAACATTTTTTATAGGGACAGAAAACTATAGGTAGGGAGAGTGTCAGTGTGTTTTACTGTGCTAAACCTTGTTTGTAGGGACAGGGAAGGACAGTGAGGGAAATTCTCATTGTGCTATACTGTGCTAAAGCATTCCTCATCAACCATCTTTAAAAAAAAAAAATTTTTATAGGGACAGAAAACTATAGGTAGGGAGAGTGTCAGTGTGTTTTACTGTGCTAAACCTTGTTTGTAGGGACAGGGAAGGACAGTGAGGGAAATTCTCATTGTGCTATACTGTGCTAAAGCATTCCTCATCAACCATCTTTAAAAAAAAAAATTTTATAGGGACAGAAAACTATAGGTAGGGAGAGTGTCAGTGTGTTTTACCGTGCTAAACCTTGTTTGTAGGGACAGGGAAGGACAGTGAGGGAAATTCTCATTGTGCTATACTGTGCTAAAGCATTCCTCATCAACCATCTTTAAAAAAACATTTTTTATAGGGACAGCAAACTATAGGTAGGGAGAGTGTCAGTCTGTTTTACTGTGCTAAACCTTGTTTGTAGGGACAGGGAAGGACAGTGAGGGAAATTCTCATTGTGCTATACTGTGCTAAAGCATTCCTCATCAACCATCTTTAAAAAAACATTTTTTATAGGGACAGAAAACTATAGGTAGGGAGAGTGTCAGTGTGTTTTACTGTGCTAAACCTTGTTTGTAGGGACAGGGAAGGACAGTGAGGGAAATTCTCATTGTGCTATACTGTGCTAAAGCATTCCTCATCAACCATCTTTAAAAAAAAAATTTTTTATAGGGACAGAAAACTATAGGTAGGGAGAGTGTCAGTGTGTTTTACTGTGCTAAACCTTGTTTGTAGGGACAGGGAAGGACAGTGAGGGAAATTCTCATTGTGCTATACTGTGCTAAAGCATTCCTCATCAACCATCTTTAAAAAAAAAATTTTTTATAGGGACAGAAAACTATAGGTAGGGAGAGTGTCAGTGTGTTTTACTGTGCTAAACCTTGTTTGTAGGGACAGGGAAGGACAGTGAGGGAAATTCTCATTGTGCTATACTGTGCTAAAGCATTCCTCATCAACCATCTTTAAAAAAAAAAATTTTTATAGGGACAGAAAACTATAGGTAGGGAGAGTGTCAGTGTGTTTTACTGTGCTAAACCTTGTTTGTAGGGACAGGGAAGGACAGTGAGGGAAATTCTCATTGTGCTATACTGTGCTAAAGCATTCCTCATCAACCATCTTTGAAATCCTTGTTTTTTGGACAGTCAGGGAAATTGTCATTGTGCTATTCTGTGCGAAAGCAATCATCCTCAACCATATTTAGAAATCCTTAAGTAAAGGGACAGAGAAGGACACCTGAAGGTAGCCCTTATTGCTTTTTTTCCCATCTCCCTGCAGGCCATCCATTAGAATGTCTGGAAGGCAAACAAGGAGAGGCAGACAGTCAGGAGGCAATAAAAGAGGGCAAGCAGGCTCTGTGTCTGGGGGCAACAGTGCTGGTCGTGGACGCGGTGCATTGTCATCAGCACATGGCCATGGGACACGCTTGTCCTTCTTTTCGGCAGCTGGACATGTTGAGCCACATCATGCCGAAGACTTGGTAGAGTGGATGACCAAGCCCTCCTCCTCATCCTCTCTCACCCAGGCTCAGGGTACTGGCAAAGCAGCTGCCAAAGCGTCCTCTTCCCTGGTATCAATGTCAGACTCATCATCAGTCACTCCTTCCCTAGACCCACCATGTCCTCCTCCTGAGGAGTCCCCCGAACTGTTTGAGCACAGTGTTGGGTACATGCTCCAGGAGGATGCCCAGCGTTTCGAAGGGTCTGATGATGAAACCCAGCTAGAGGAAGGCAGTAGCGTGAGAGCAGACAGAGGGGATGCTCAAGAAGGACACCAATCTGGCAGTCATGTTCCAGCAGCTGCAGCATACTGCCAGATTGGCTCCAGTGATGAGGAGGGAGGGGATGATGAGGTCACTGACTCCACGTGGGTGCCTAATAGGAGAGAGGAGGAGGAGGCACATCTCCAACGAGGCAGGATGCCCTTTGGTGGCCAGCGTAAGGGCAGTACACCGACGGAATCACACCGCAGAGCTCCGCCTGTGCAGGGCGCTGCCTCTGCCCGTCATTCAAAAAGTTCTTTGGTGTGGGCCTTTTTTGAGGCTAGTGCATCAGATCGCACAGCTGCTGTTTGCAACATATGTCTCAAGCGTATATCGCGTGGCCAAAACATCAGCCGCTTGGGTACCACATGCCTGACCAGACATATGTTGACCTGCCATGCAGCTCGTTGGCAAGCCTACCTCAAAGACCCACACCAAAGAACAAAGCGGACCTCTCCTTGCACCGCATCAGCTGGGATCTCCAACCCCACTATAACTTCAGTCCTCTCTGAAACATGCACTGAGAGGAATGAAGGTGTAGAATTAGGTGTGTCACAGCCAAGTACTTGCGGCCACTCTGCTAGCAGTACACCGACGTCCGATTCTAGCAGGCAAATTTCCCTGCCCCAGCTGCTGGACCGTCAAAAAAAGTTCACTCCCAGCCATCCACATGCCCAGCGGTTGAATGCTAGCTTGGCTAAATTGCTAGCGCTTCAACTTCTGCCTTTTCAGTTGGTAGACTCGGCCCCCTTCCGTGAGTTTGTGCAATGTGCGGTTCCTCAGTGGCTGGTTCCCAAACGCCACTTTTTCTCACGGAAGGCTATTCCGGCTCTCTACCGGCATGTGGAAGGCAATGTCTTGGCCTCGCTGGACAGGGCGGTCAGCGGTAAGGTGCATATTACTGCTGACTCATGGTCCAGCAGGCATGGACAGGGACATTACCTTTCTTTCACGGCCCATTGGGTCACTCTTTTGGCAGCTGGGAAGGATGCAGGACAAGGTGCAGTAGTGTTGGAGGTTGTTCCACCGCCACGCCTCCAAAATGCTACTACTGGTTGTGACACACCTCTCTCCTCCACCCCCTCCTCTTCTTCTTCCTCCATGGCCTCTTCCTGTGCTTTGTCCTCTGAACCAGCGGTGCTCCGTAGGCGTTCAAGGGGCTACGCAAGTACGCAGGCAAAAAGATGCCATGCCGTGCTTGCACTGGTGTGTTTGGGGGACAGAAGCCACACTGGGGCAGAGGTCCTGTCTGCTCTGCAGGGCCAGGCCGAGAGGTGGTTGACGCCACGCCAGCTTAAGCCAGGAATGGTGGTTTGCGACAATGGCACCAACCTCCTCTCCGCCCTCCGACAGGGACAACTGACCCATGTGCCCTGTGTGGCTCACGTCCTTAACCTGGTGGTGCAGCGGTTCTTGGGCAGGTACCCGGGCTTACAGGATGTCCTGAGGCAGGCCAGGAAAGTCTGTGTGCATTTCCGCAGATCTTATAATGCCAGTGCTCGCTTGGCTGAGCTGCAAAAGGAGTTGAACCTGCCCAAGAACCGCCTTATATGTGACATGCCCACCAGGTGGAACTCAACGTTGGCCATGCTGCAGCGGCTGCACACGCAGCAGAGGGCCATCAATGAGTACCTGTGCGACTACGGCACCAGGACAGGGTCAGGGGAGCTTGGTTTTTTTTCTCCACGCCAGTGGGGCATGATCAGGGATGCATGCACTGTCCTGGCACCATTTGAGGAGGCCACGAGGATGGTGAGCAGTGACAGTGCATGCATCAGTGACACTGTACCTCTTGTCCACCTGTTGGAGCACACGCTGCGTGGAATAATGGACAGGGCACTTGAGGCAGAACAGAGGCAGGAAGAGGAGGACTTCCTTGCCTCTCAAGGCCCCCTTTACCCAGACAGTGTTCCTTCTGTCCCACCCATCGCACAGGAAGAGGAGGAGGAGGAGGATTGTGTCAGCATGGAGGTGGAGCCTGGCACTCAGCAGCATCAACAGCAGCAGTCTTTTAGGGATGATTTACAGTCCCAAGAAACCCGTGGACTTGTACGTGGCTGGGAGGAGGTGGCTGCGGATCATGTCGTCCTTAGTGACCCAGAGGACTCCGGACCGAATGCCTCAGCTAACCTACGCTGCATGGCCTCCCTGATCCTGCAAAGTCTGCGGAAGGATCCTCGTATTCTTCGGATCAAGGAGAGGGACCATTACTGGCTGGCCACTCTCCTTGATCCACGGTACAAGGGTAAGGTTGCGGACCTTATGTTACCGTCGCAGAGGGAGCAGAGGATGAGACAACTCCGGGAGGCCTTGCAGAAAGGTCTGTGCAACGCGTTCCCAGAGACTGGGAGGTTACAAACTCCTGGTCCTGGACAACGAGTTGCTGAGGCTTCGGCCAGTCAAAGAAGGAGCGGTGGGGAAGGTGGCCGTCTGACCGATGCGTTCAGACAATTCTTTAGTCCGCAGCCCCAAAGTATGATCGGTTCCAGCAACCATCGCCAGCGTCTGATAAACATGGTGCAGGAATATCTAGGGGCAAGGTCAGACTTGGACACCTTCCCCACCGAAAATCCTCTGGCTTACTGGGTCTTGAGGATGGATCACTGGCCAGAGCTTGCACAGTATGCAATTGAGCTACTGGCCTGTCCTGCATCCAGCGTTCTTTCGGAACGCACATTCAGTGCTGCTGGAGGATTTGTCACGGATCACAGGGTGCGCCTGTCCACCGACTCGGTTGATCCACTGACTTTCATCAAGATGAACCAGTATTGGATCACCACCAGCTACCACACACCTGATGCTGATATAACAGACTAATTGATTTTAACATGTCACATCCCTTCAAGACTGATGCTGATGCTGAGTGCCTGTGCTGTTATGTTGACTGGCTATCCTCCTCCTCCGAGTCCTCAATGATACGATTGATGATGATAGCTTGGAAGATCATTTTTGTTTATGGGTGCCGCCACCAGTGCCTAACGCCCAATTTTTCAGCCCCTGTTTAACAGGGGCGTGTAATTACAATTTTTGAAGCAATACTTTGCAACAGGGCTCATTGCTGTGCTCCAAGTACAGTATCTGTGAGGGGTTGCAGTGTTGTGCCACCAGTGCCTAAGGCCCAATTTTTCAGCCCCTGTTCAACAGGGGCATGTAATTACAATTCTTGATCTAATAATTCACAGCAGGGCCCATTGCTGCACCCACCAAGAGTAACTCTGAGGGCTTACAGTGTTGTGGCAACGCCACCACCACCACCACCACGAAAGGCCCAATTTTTCAGCCCCTGTTCAAAAGGGGCATGTAATTACAATTCTTGATCTAATAATTCACAGCAGGGCCCATTCCTGCACCCACCAAGAGTAACTGTCAGGGCTTACAGTGTTGTGGCACCAGCACCACCATCAAAGGCCCAATTTTTACTACCACTGTTCAACAATTATATGTAATTACAATTCCTGATATAATAGTTGACAGCAGGGCGTTCCAGCACCAACCAAGAGTAACTGTGAGTGCTTACAGTGTTGTGCCAACACCAACAACTAAGGGGCCTATTTCTGCAGAGTATATACGGCAGGTCCCTACTTTCAAACATCCAACTTACAAACGACTCCTACTTGCAAACGCAAGAAGACAACAGGAAGTGAGAGGAAATCTACCCCTAGGAAGGAAAATTCTCTCCTGTAAGAATTAATATGGGAGAAAGGTGTCTCCTCTGTACTGATGCTTTATCACCAATCCTTGTTTCAAGAAAAACACCACATTTCAAAAACAGTTGTCATTGGGACGGAAAGTGAGGTGAAATGTTCTGAACAGGGGCACAGACAGCAAAACAAATGTTACAGGGGTGATAACCCTTACCTATGTTTTCCAAAAAGTTTAAAAATAGATTTTTGGCTTGAGCTACACTTAAACAATGTACCTGTTCAAAATTACAAACAGATTCTACATAAGAACAAACCTACAGTCCCTGTCTTGTATGCACCGCCTGTATACGGCTGTTCAGAGTATATAGGGCCTTTTTTATTTTATGTGCGGGGTTCCCCTTAATATCCATACAAGACCCAAAGGGTCTGGTAATGGGCTGGGGTGGGGGGGGGGGGTCATGGGGTAGCTATGCCATTTTTCTTAAAGATTTTCATCCATATTACCGGGACCAGACATTACATTAAAGCCGCAAGCAGTTTTAAATGGCTTTTTTTTCCTTTAGAAGTGTCATTTTGTGCAGGGACAGTTCTAAACACGGGAAACACGTGCCACTTCACAGGCATACTTTAGACACCCCCCAGGTACGATAGTTAAACTTTATTTTTTTTCACTTTATGCATCATTAAAATGACTGCTCCCGAAAAACGACCGTTTTTAAAACTTCTTTTTGCATTGATACATGTCCCCTGGTGCAGAACCCGGGTTTCCAAACCCTTTTTAGGACAATAACATGCATAATAGTCGTTATAATTAGCACTTTAGAATTCGAACGTTCGCATCCATTGTATTTAATAGGGTTCTAATGTTCGTACGAACTTTCGGTCCGTTCGCGGGTTCTGGTGTGAACTGAACCCGGGGGTGTTCGGCTCATCACTATTCCTGACCTTCTCAGCATAGATCAAACAGGGTTCATACCGGGGAAGTCCATGGATATCAATATCCGCCGAGTACTCGACATTGAGAAGTCCTTTGACTCTGTGGCCTGGCCTTATATGCTCTCAGTGCTGGAGGCTATGAGGTTCGGGCCCGAGTTCTTGAAGTGGGTGCAGTTGCTTTATTCCTGCCCCTCTGCCCAGGTTAAACTAGGGGGCAAGCTCTCAGACTCCTTTCCAATTAGGAGGGGCACGAGACAGGGTTGCCCATTGTCTCCGGGTCTGTTCGCTATTGTGATGGAGCTGGTGGCAGTGGCCATAAAGAGGGCCTCTGCTGTTGTTGGGATCCGTGTGGGAACCTTGGTGGAAAAGATAGAAATGTATGCAGACGACCTCATATTGTTTCTCAATGACCCAGGGCCATCTCTTAAAGAAGCATTACGTATTAGGGATGAGCTTCGAGTTCGAGTCAAACTCATGTTCGACTCGAACATTGCCTGTTCGCACATTTGCCGAACAGCGAACAATTTGGGGTGTACGCGGCACATTCAAAAAAAGCGGAACACACTGTAAAAGTCTATAGGAGAAATCTAAAGTGCTAATTTTAGAGGCTTATATGCAAGTTATTGTCCTAAAAAGTGTTTGGGGACCCGGGTCCTGCCCCAGGGGACATGTACAATGCAAAGTAAGTTTTAAAAACGTCCGTTTTTTCGGGAGCAGTGATTTTAATAATGCTTAAAGTGAAACAATAAAAGTGAAATATTCCTTTAAATTTCGTACCTGGGGGGGGGGGGGGGTGTATAGTATGCCTGTAAAGCAGCAATGGTTTCCCGTGCTTAGAACTTTCCCTGCACAAAATGTAATTTCTGAAGGAAAATAAGTAATTTAAAAGCACTCGCGGATATAATGAATTGTCTGGTCTCCCGGCAATATAGAGAAAAATCATTGATAGAAAACAAAAAAAAATGCGTGGGGAATGTGAGAAGGGGCGGGTCTATTCATTTATTACACTGCAGAGGAAGTTCTTTATCAGGTCCATTCAGCCAATGACGTAGGCGGGGTCTGAGATACGAGGGCACACCGCCCCCTCATACCTCAGACCCCGCCTACATCATTGGCTGAGCGGACCTGATGGGGAACTTCCTCTGCAGTGTAATAAATGAATAGACCCGCCCCTTCTCACATTCCCCACGCTTTTGTGTAGGTCCGCTCAGCAAATGACGTTTCGTGTGGAGTGAAAACTGCAGCGCTGGACATCGGATCACCGCGGCACACTGGATTACATCGCTGGAATGTGTTTTTTATTTTTAATAAAGGACTTTCCCAATGGTGTCTGTGTGTTTTTTTTACATTTTTTTTACACTTTCTTTGTGAAATGGTAGGGGTACAATGTACCCCTTACCAATTCACATAGGGGGGGCGGGATCTGGGGTCCCCTTTGTTAAAGGGGTCTTCCAGCTTCCGATAAGCCCCCTGCCCGCAGACCCCCACAACCACCGGGCAAGGGTTGTGGGGATGAGGCCCTTGTCCCCATCAACATGGGGACATGATGCTTTGAGGGGTCACAGACCCCCAAAGCATCCTCCCCATGTTGAGGGCATGTGGCCTGGTACGGTTCAGGAGGGGGGGCGCTCTCTCGTCCCCCCCTCTTTTCCTGCGGCCTGCCAGGTTGCGTGCTCGGATACAGGGTCTGGTATGGAGTTTTGGGGGAACTCATTATTTTTTTTTTTATTTGGGGTGGATTTCCCCTTAAAATCCATACCAGACCTGAAGGGTCTAGTGTGGATATTTGGGAGGAACCCCACATCATTTTTTATTTTATTTGACACAGGGTTCCCCTTAATATCCATACCAGACCTGAAGGGCCTGGTAATTGAATTTGGGACGACCCCCACGCATTTTTTATAGCCGCGAGTGCTTTTAAATGACTTTTTCCTTCAGAAATGACATTTTGTGCAGGGACAGTTCTAGGCACACTATACACCCCCCCCCCCCCCCCCAGGTATGAAATTTAAAGGAATATTTCACTTTTATTGTTTCACTTTAAGCATTATTAAAATCACTGCTCCCGAAAAAACTGACGTTTTTAAAACTTTTTTTTGCATTGATACATGTCCCCTGGGGCAGGACCTTGCATATTAGCCTTGATAATTAGCACTTTTGATTTTGAACGTTCGAGTCCATTGTATTTAATAGGGTTCTAAAGTTTGCGTGAACTTTAGGTCTGTTCGCAGGTTCTGGTGCGAACCGAACAGGGGGGTGTTCGGCTCATCCCTATTACGTATACTGTCTGAATTTTCCATTTATTCTGGACTACAAATTAATTGGGGGAAATCACTAATTTTACCTATTGACAAAGAGGCCCGAGACTAAGCTGATCCTACCCTACCTCTATTATGGTCATCCAGAATCAGATACCTGGGCATCATGGGTGTTTTCAGGGGGGTGCATCATTTTAAGGGTATCCATGCTTGTTTGGGGCAGTGGAGCAGCGCTGTATACACCACTCCTCCACCGCCCCTGCCCTTTGAAATAAATGGGCACCGCTGCCGAAGCGCCTACAAAGCGCTTCGGCAGCGGCGATACACAGTTGAATTTAACCCTGTCTTTGACCGCTAGCTGGGATTATTGCAACACATGGGGCAAGTGTCTTCACTCTGACTTCAACACGATTCCAATTGACCCCCCTTGCCCTATGGAGCGGACGTCCATGCTGGGCATTGAGATTTCCCCTGATACTTCCGAATATTGTGTCTTAAATTTAGTTCCACTTCTTGACATTATGAAATCTAAATTGAGGGCATTAGCCAATCTCCCTTTGACTTTAATAGGGTGCATAAACCTGTTTAAAATGAAGTTGTTACCTGGTTTTCTTTATGTGCTCCGGCTTGCGCCAGTGTGGATACCCAAAAAATATTTTAAATTAATTAATTCTAGTTTAACTGCTTTCATTTGGGGCTCACAACAACCGAGGTTTAAGTTGACAGTCTTGCAACGACCGCGGCTGCAGGGAGGTTTGGCGTGCCCAGATCTCTACAAATACTTCCTGGCTGCCAAGCTCATAAACGCCCATAACTGGCTTGCACAGACTGAAACCAATGCGGCAGTAGCGTTAGAAGCTTCCTGTATAGGTTCCTTTGAGGCTCTTAAAAACCTCTTATACAGACGGGCCTCCGCCCCCCTACTTTTGACTGCAGCCATGAAAGCTGTATTGAAGGCCTGGTCGTGGGCCCAAGCCCTACGTCCTAGCCCCCCCCCCCATCATATATCACAATATACCCCCCTATGGCTCAATCCATTATTACCAGAATTTGCCTCTATACCTTACCCGCAGATCTGGGCAGTGAAGGGTATTAAATATTTAGAGCAGATATGTATAGCTGGAGAACTGAAACCCTTTGACACCTTAAAATTGCACTTTGACCTGCCTATTGTATACTTTTTTAGATATTTACAATTGAGACACGCCTTTCAAATTCAATTTAAACAAAGACCAGTAGCTTTTTATACCTCAAACCTAGAAGATGTAATTAGAGATGATACCCTCACTAAACCCCTCTTGACTATTTATAAGACACCGTCTCCCTTTGTCCACTCAGGGCTGGAAGCTCTTAAATCTAAATGGGTGCTGGATGTCCCCAACCTGGATGATGAAGGGTGGGAAGAAATCTGGGAATGTGCATTTTCACAGCTGGTTTCCGCACGGGACAGGTTGATTCAGTACAAACTCCTACATAGGATCTATCTCACGCCTGCGCGTTTACACAAAATATATCCCTCTGTATCTGCAGAGTGTTGGTGGTGTGCAGCGGACTCAGCAGACTTTATCCACATATTTTGGCAATGCCCTAAGATTCAAATTTTTTGGGAAGCGGTGGTCTCGGACATTCACTCTGTGACCACTATTCAGATAGGATTGCTATTGTTTTATGCAACGAAAATTATTCTTCTCCAATGGAAATCCCCATCGGCTCCAACCCTAACTTTGTGGAAAAATGTAATTAATATCAACTTACCACTATACAAAGCCACCTATCTAGCGAGAGGTTGCTCCAAAAAATTCCACAAGGTCTGGGACATTTGGGTAGAGAACCTATCTACCAATACTGATCCTGATTAGTAGATTACCTTACAACAGACCGGATGAACACGTATATTGTATGTAATTGAACCCACGTCCAATCCACATACTTGGTAATTGTGACTTCCTTCTTATTTTATATGGCTTACTACTACCCATGAGCAGCTGATACCTGCAATACTCTAACAATCTCGGTAGCTACTGGAGCATAGAGCTTTGTTCTAGTGCCAATAACGGCACTACTATTGAGAGTTTGTTTTATGTTTTTGTTTTGTTTTTTCTTTTGTAACGTTGTTTTGTGGACCGAGCCTGGGTATGCCCAATAGGCTTTGTTTTGTATCAAAATCTTGAAACTCAATAAAAAGAATTTTCAAAAAAAAAAAATATATAAGGGGGCTCGTGGGAGTGTAGGACTGCAGAGAAAGAGGGGATTCCCAAAACCATATCTGTACGGCACACCCCCACTCAAAGGAGTGGGAGGGCATCATGCAGGCACAGCCCCCCGTCACAAAATAGGCAGCAGATGCGTGGGAAAAACCAAAGCCCCACCAAAACTTGGGACCGTGTGATGCCCCGCAGTGCCACTTACAACAAAGGCTTACTACACAGGAGAGTGTAGGGCCCATTGGAAAAACAAGACCCTAGTGATCTTATAGACACCATCAATATTGAAACTTTATTAGAGGAACATATCGATAAAGTTATTCAGCCATCACCTCAAACCCCTAAATTCAAAAATAAATCAGACAAGTTCCCCTCTTTTTCAGGCAACCCAAACCTAGCGGCCTTTGTATCATCCACCACTGCCGAGATACAGAGATTAAAATCATACTCCCCTAGGAGCAATCTCACCAGTGGCGAACGTGCTGCACTACAATCTCTAAAAGATGAGCACTCATTAACTATTAAACCTTCTGACAAAGGTGGAAACATTGTTATCATGACCAATGAACAATATAGAATGATGTGTAGAAAGATCATTTCCAATGATATCATTGATAAATTTAATGACAGTTTTTATGATCTTGTTGATGGGGCATTCTCCCATGGGGCTATTGATAGGGATGTATGGGAATACATTCAAACTCAACATCCCCGAATCCCCACCTTTTACTGTCTTCCAAAGATACACAAGGATTTAAAAGCTCCACCAGGCTTCAGATTATCTCAGGTAATGGGCCCATTACTGAGAATTTAGGTAGATTCATTGACAATCATTTAAAATCATTCGTCACCAATCTGCCATCGTATAGCAAAGACACAATTCACCTCTTACAAAATTTGGAGGGGCTACACCTCCCACCTAATTCGTTATTTGTGGCTATCGACGTGGACGCATCGTATAGTTACATTCCTCATGACCTTGGTCTTCTTGCCGTAAAACATGATATACCCGAGTCTCATAAAGATGATCGCAAATTCAATACCTTTGTAACAGAGGCACTTGATTTCACTTTTTTTTTTTATCAAATACTTTTTATTTATTTTCCATAACATTTATGCATACATCCATTTCATTTCTATATTACAATGTGCGTATAATTTATCATATATCCACTTCTCTACTGTGCACGAAAACCCCCTTCCTGCCCAAGCCATTTTTCAGCTTTCAGCGCTGTCACACTTTGAATGACAATTGCGCGGTCGTGCGACGTGGCTCCCAAACGAAATTTGTGTCCTTTTTTTCCCACAAATAGAGCTTTCTTTTGGTGGTATTTGATCACCTCTGCGGTTTTTATTTTTTGCGCTATAAACAAAAGAAGAGCGTCCAGTTTGGAAAAAAAAACACTATTTTTTACTTTTTGCTATAATAAATACCCTTTTTTTTTTATTACATACAATTTTCCTCAGTTTAGGCCGATACGTATTCTTCTACATATTTTTGGTAAAAAAAAAAAAATCGCAATAAGTGCGTATTGATTGGTTTGCGCAAAAGTTATAGCGTCTACAAAATAGGGGATAGATTTATAGCATTTTTATTTTTTTATTAGTAATGGCGGCGATCTGCGATTTTTATTGTGACTGCGATATTGCGGCGGAAACATCGGACACTTTTGACACATTTTTGGGACCATTCACATTTATACAGCGATCCCTGCTATAAAAATGCATTGATTACTGTATAAATGCGATTGGCAGGGAAGGGGTTAACCACTAGGGGGCGGGAAGGGGTTAAATATGTTCCCTCAAAGTGTTCTTACTGTGGAGGGAGGGGACTGACTTGGGGAGGTGACCGATGGTTGTCCCTATGTACAAGGGACACACCATCGGTCCCCTCTCCCTCACAGGACGTGGATCTCTGTGTTTACACACAGAGATCCACTTTCCTGCTCGTTTCCCGGGCAATCGCGGCCGCCGGGCACACGCACCGGGGCCTTGTGAACGTGGCGGGTGCGCGCCTCCTAGCTCGTTTTAAAGGGAGGACGTCATATGACGTCCTCCCAGAACGAGAGTATCCTCCGCCCGCCGTCAATTGACAGTGGGCGGGGGACAAGTGGATATTAATACAAATATTCTACTACTCACTCCCATTCCCCATCCGTCCACCCCCCCACCCACCGTGCCTCTACTACTATCCATTTATCCCATATATTATTAAATTTATTTTTATTACCTCTTTTGGTGTATATAAATTCTTCTTTTACTATGGTATCAGATACTACCTTCTCCCATTCTGCTACTGTGGGGGGGTTTACTGCTTGCCACTTCTGTGCAATAAGTTTCCTTCCCTGAAACAAGCATCTCCTTATTGCTGTGCGCTCATCCATTGAAGGTCCCCTCTCTTCCAGAAGACCCAGCACACATAGCCTAGCCTCCGGCTGCAGAGATGTCCCAAATACTATGTTTATCTTTTCAACTATTTGCTTCCAGTATTGGTATAACTTGGGGCATCTCCAGACCATATGTATTAGGTCTCCTCTGTCCTCCCCACATCTCTGGCAGCCTGAGTCTGATCTCCTGCCGAACTGGAAAATTCTTTGGGGTGTATAATACGCCCTGTGTATCAGATAGATCTGGGAGGGTGACATTGACAATCCGGGCCCTGTTGCTAGTATTCGATCCCATTGTTCTTGTGAGATTGGGCCCACGTCCCTCTCCCATTTATCCCTGTTTTTGTTAACCGGTACCTCTCTTTGGTCAGCCCTTTCTAAGGAATCGTAGATAGTTGAGATTACTCCTCTGGCAATCTCTGCGTTTACTAAGCTTCGGAAGAGGGCTATATCGTTCCATTCTGGTGAGCTATGTCCGAACTGTGCGTTCAGCGCGTGCCTGATTTGTAAATATCTGTAAAAAGATCTATTTGGGACCGCGTAATCCTCCCTTATTTCTTGGAATGTTTTTATTCTGCCGGTCACAAATAATTGCTCCAGCAAGTGTATGCCTAGTCTATCCCACTCCTCAACCCTTCCCATGGCTTTAAGTTCCTGCAGGTTACTATTGTCCCAGATGGGAGAAAATACGGAGAAGCCTGTATATCCCAAGATCTTCTTGCCCTCTTTCCAGCATTTGACCATTAATTGGACAGTGGGGCATTTAGAATAAAATGAGTCTGCCTCAACTGCCTCCACTTCCGTATCGTGGCTTGTGTCATTCAGAACTAAACTTTTTACTGCTTCTCTTCCTACCTTCTGATTGCTACCCCTCATATGCTGCAGCTGAGCGGCTAAAAAGTAATATCTGGGGTTCGGGAGGGCCAGTCCCCCCTTCTCCCTAGGATGTTGTAGGGCTCGGAGTGAGATCCTTGCTGCCCCCCCCCCTCCAGATCAATTCCCTAAATACCCCTTCTATTTTCCTGAACCACTGTTTTGAGATCCATACTGGGGAGTTATGTAGAATGTACAGAATTTGCGGCATCCACACCATTTTTACCAAGTTGCTCCTAGCAGCTACTGAAAGGGGAAGTCGGTTCCAGACCCTGCATTTTTGTCTCAATTTTGTCAATAATGGCACAAGATATCCAGCTATATATTGCCCAGGGTCCTTTGTCATATTTATTCCTAAGTATCTTATTTGAGTCACCACCTTCACTTGGTCTATTTGCCCTATCAGAGGATCTATCGGCAAGAGTGCAGATTTATCCCAATTTATTGTTAGCCCCGAGAATTTGCCAAATTCCCCAATGATATTCATTGCTGTCTCCAGTGAAGTCTGCGTGTCCCCCAGAAAAAGCAGAATATCATCCGCATACAACGCGACTTTCTCCTCCCCTAACTTCCTTTTTAAACCCCTTTATCCCCGGGGATGTCCTTATTGCAATGGCTAGTGGCTCCATGGCGAGGGCGAAAAGCAGGGGCGACAACGGACACCACTGCCTTGTCCCCCTCGCCAATTGAAACCAATCTGAACACTCGCCATTTATCCTTATCTTTGCCCTAGGATTCTCGTACAATATCCTAATCCACTGATTACATTTAGGGCCAAACTGATACTCTTCTAGCACCTTCCACAAATAATGCCACTCAAGGCTGTCGAATGCCTTTGTGGCGTCCAAGGACAAAATTGCTCTCGCCCCTCTTTCTTCTATTGGCAACTGGATATTTAAAAATGCTCTTCTTATATTAGAACTGGTGGACCTACCTGGAATAAATCCCGTCTGGTCGGGATGTACCAGTTTTGAGACTATCTTATTTAGCCTTGTTGCCAATATTTTGGCCAGGATTTTTGTGTCTACGCACAAAAGGGATATCGGTCTGTATGAGTTTGCCTCCAATTAATCTTTCCCTTCCTTCAGTAGTGTTATGATGGTTGCCTCTTCCATGGACCCTGGCATTTTCCCCTCCTCGGCCGCCCAGTTGAATACCTCCAACAGTTTTGGGAGCAGCACCTCACTGTAGGTTTTATATATTTCTATTGGCAAGCCATCGGGGCCTGGTGCCTTTTGGCCCGCCATTTCTTTTGTTGCCAATTGTATCTCTTCCAGTGTGAGTGGTGCCTCTAACCCCTCTCTGTCTTCCCCTGTCAGCCGGTTTATCTTCAGGCCTACGAAGAAGGTATCCATTTCCCCCTCTCTGTTATTATGCCAGGTACTGCTATACAGATTCCGATAGTATTTTTAAACACTTCCGTTATTTCTGGTGTGCCCCTCTTAATTTCCCCCTCCTTGTCATAAATCGCCGGATTAGCAGATGGGGGGTCATCGGCCCTAGCAGTTAGGGCCAGAATCCTCCCCACTCTTTCACCCTCGCCGAAAAAATTCTGTTTCTGAAAAATTTTTTTGTTTTCCGCTTTTCTTCTTCTTATTTTTTTATATTCCTCCTGCGCCTCTAGCCATTTCTTACGTTCCTCCATGGTTGGATTGCTTATATAGCTAAGCTCTGACCTCCTCACCTTTTCACTCGCCGCGGATTCCCTCACGCGCGTTTGTTTTTTAATGAACGATATTTTTTGAATCAGAATTCCCCGCAAAAACACTTTCAAGGTGTCCCAGATTACTCCCGTCGCGGCGGAACCAGTGTTTACTGCTATGAATTCTTTCAAACTGCCACAAATTCCCTCAGGTTCTTTGATTACCTCTAGCCAGAATGGATTTAGCTTCCAATCCCTTTTATTATGCCCTCTGTTCATCTTTATTTCAAAGATCATTGAGGAGTGGTCCGAAATGCTTCTTGGTTCATACACCACCTCTCCCAGCTCACCCAACGCCTCTTCGTTGCAAAGTACAAGGTCTATCCTGGACAGGGTCGAGTGTGTCCTTGAGTGGCAGGAGAATTGTTTTTCCTCTGGGTGTCTCCTCCTCCACACATCAATCAATCCCATCTCCCCACAAAATTGGAAAAGAGGGCTACCGACCGTCTGTCCAGAGGGGGGGCCTACCGGGAACCTGTCCATTTTTTAATTCATAGTCATGTTAAAATTACCTGCCACCATTACAGGCACACCCGGCCTATCCACAACAAACTCCATCAGGTCCCACAAAATTTCTGTGCCAAATGGAGGGGGGATATATATGCTTGCCACCACGTATTCCCTTGTCTCTATCCAGTAATGAAGGAATACATAGCGTCCTTCAGTATCTATCTTGCTATGGCTGCAGGAAAACACCATGCCTGAGTCTACCAGCACACTCACACCCCTTGAATAAGAGATGTGCGTGGAATGATATTGAGTTCGATATTTCCTATATTTTAACGTGTTGATGGTTCCTCTGTCCAGGTGTGTTTCCTGCAGGCATAGTATTTTAATGTTATTAATGTCGGCTGTTGAAAAAATTGCTTGTCTTTTTATTGGGTCTTTTACCCCTTGGACATTCCATGAACACATCTTTATGCTTCTGCCCTGATTTGGGGATCTCTTCTCTCTATTATACATCACCATCCCCCCTTTTTATTTCCTCCCTTTCTAGTGTACCTCCCACCATGCCAGTGTATACTTTAATAATATCTGTTTACATAAGCGTGATTTTTGTAAATCTACTCTTTCTAGTGCCCTATTCAACCATCCCTTCCTTCCCACTTCCCCCCTTCCTCCCGCCCCCTCCCCCCTCCCTCCCTTGCCCCAGAAAAACATGTTTTGGTGGGTTCAATCATTGCTGTGTACCGCTCACACACTCTCCCCTCCCTCCCCTTCCACCCTCCCCTCCCCTCTTCCCCCCCTCACCTGCCCCATTTTGGGCCCATATAGAGGGCTTCTATAGTGACCGGACTCTCCTTTTGCTGCGAAACCTTTCCCCCTCCATCTCCCCCCTATCAACTCTTCCTCTAGTGTTTTTCGTGTGTTCCTTTCTCTAGTGCATCTCTTCCATATTTCTTGACATATAGTATTATTTCTCCACCTTTGTGCCATTCTCCACAAAAAAAAAACACTTTCATCAACCCCTTCCCCCCATTCTTGTACGGTTAACCAATACCTCTTTCATCTCTCTTGCCTTTTGGAGGATTGTAATTTTATCTGAGAAGTGCAGAAGTTTAATAAGAATGGGTCTAGGGCGTCCGCCCTCAGCTGGGGCTCTAAAAGGGACTCTATGGGCCCGCTCAATTGAGAAATGCTTTGATAAGCAATCCTGTCCAAACACTCCCAGGAGCCAGTTTTTCATAAATTCAGTGGGGCGACTACCTTCACTCTTTTCGGGGAGACCCAGTACCCTTATATTTTTCCTTCTTATCCTGTTTTCCATATCATCAATTTTATTGACGCACATATTCAGCTGTTCTTTCATTAATTTCATATCCTTTATCATAGGATTAACATCATCTTCCACCTGACTGATTCTTTCCTCTAAGGCGGAGGTGCGCTCCCCAACCCCCTGGACATCATGTTTTAGTGTTGACATTTCCTCTTTTATCCCCCTCAACTGGTCAAATATTTCAGTTAGTGAGGATTTGCAGTTGTTAATTGCGGATAGGATCTCTCTCATAGAGGGCTCATCCTCCATCACTGTTCCCGTGTTTAACTCTGTCACTTTTTCCGGTGCCTTTGCTTTTGACCCCCGCTCACCTGCTGCCTTTCCTACTGTCTCTGTGTTTGATGTTTGGCCCAGGCTTTTCCGTTGGGAGTTCACTCGTTGAGCCCCTTGTCCCTTTGTTGGTGTATGGCCTGTTGTGCTTCCCGGAACATATACATATTTTTCTAGTTTGGCTGCCGCCGCTGCCTGTCCTGTTCTAGTCCCCCGTGAGGACAGGGACTGAGGTTGGGGCTTGCAGCTGGTTGCTGGGACTGTAGCTGTGCATTCCTGGTCATCACCGACAGTGTGCCCGGCATTTTCCTTTTTTGACTGTAGCCCTCCACAGCTTAGTCCCCCACCGGCTCTATCAGCTAAAAAGTTCTCACAGGCTTCCTCACGTCTACTTTCCCCAGCCTCTTCCTCTCAAAGTTATAACAAGCGCAGACGCAAAAGATTATGCACGTCAGATATACAACAATTTCTTTTGCTCACCTCCGACTCCAATTTATGATGAAAAATACCTCCGCGACATCCTTCATCCCAGGAACAACAACATCCGGCCTGGGCAGAGTAGGACCAGCGGGCTCGTGGTGGACTGCCGGCCAGGTAATGTAGTGAGATGCGGTACAGGCAGAGCGGTAATACAGGGTCAGGGAAGATAGCTCCAGCTAGTTCCTCCAGTAGGTATTACGTGTCTCTAGTCGGGCTGATCAGCTGTTCGGGTCATATGATGCATAAGTCTGGATGAACTTCACGGAACACGCAGACTGAATCTCAGCCTCCGCAAAATTACACATCAGGGCTCGAGGAGTCTCAGCGTCCACATCCAGCCAGCTGCTTCATGCCCAGCGCCAAAGCCGAAGCCTCCCAGATCACGCTGCAGATAGTCGGCAGGTCAGATAAGCAGGGCCATCCCTCTCATATCTCCTCTCTCTTTCCCCTTCCCCCTCCCGCCAAACTACTCGTTCTTTGCGGCGTATATCATGGAGTGAGGTGTGGGCGGGCTGCTCACCTCTCACAGCAGCATCCGGTCACCCTCAAATTTCTAAATATGTTGAAAATAAAAAAAAATCTGATTTCACTTTAACACACAATGGGGGTTATTTACCAAAGGAAAATCCACTTTGCACTTCAAGTGCAAAGTGCACTTGAAATTGCACTGAAAGTCCACTTGGAAGTGCAGTCACTGTAGATCCGAGGGGGACATGCAAGGAAAATAAAAAACAGCATTTTAACTTGCACATGATTGGATAATAAAATCAGCAGAGCTTCCCGTCATTTCTGATCTACCCACTTGTAGCTTGTACTTGTAGTGCAAAGTGGATTTGCCTTTCGTAAATAACCCCCAATGTCTTTTCCTTTGATGGGTCCCACTACCTCCAGGTGTAGGGGGTGGCGATGGGGTCTTTCTGTGCCCCATCTTTTACCAACCTGTACCTGGGGGAGTGGGAACGTTCTCTTCTATCAAGCGAGAATTTGGCACTATCCATGTCGTTTCATGGTTTAGATATATTGATGATATTTTGATGATATGGAACGGTACATCCGAAACCCTACACGCATTTGTTCAGGTCATGAATAACAATGTTTCCAACCTACACTTCACAATTAATTTTAGTGATACATCTATCACCTTTTTAGATGTAACTATCTCGAAGCTTCAGGATGGGTCTCTTTCCAGCGGCCTGTATCGCAAACCGACCGCTGGGAATACCATCCTGCATGCATCTAGCTTGCATTCTCAATCATTAATCTAATCCATTCCATATAGCCAGTACTTGAGGCTGAGGAGAAACTGTTCTACTGATGAAGAGTTTGGCATTGAGGCAAACTCACTGAGAGACAGACTCCTCAATGACATGCCTCAAAAAGGCTTTTCGACAAGCACGTGGACACATGCAACAGGATTTTCTCTTCTCCAATAAAAAAAGAGATACTCAAAAACAAAGAACAAGACTAATTACAACCTATAACAAACAACATAAAGTTATTTAAAAAAATCATAGAAAAGCATTGTAATTTGCTACAGATCCATCCCACTCTAAATCAACACATATTCACAACTCCGCCCATCACATACAGAAGAGCTCGCTCTTTGAAAGATCAATTAGTAAGAAGTAAATATGTAGGTACCTTTCGAACTTATCCATGTAAAAGACTGGACACCTTCACGTGTGGAGGGTGCTCATATTGTAGGTACATGAATATACAACCTCGCACAATTCTGCCCAATGGCAAACCCTACAAACCCAAACATTACACAAATTTCAAAACTGCGGGGGGTCGTATACTTATTGACATGCTAGTGCCAATGTTTTTATATGGGTAAAACAAAACTCGAATTTTAGGAGGAGGGCTGCAAGGCCAATCCCGATCTCCCTCTCGGACGACACGTGAGAGATTGCCATCAGGGCATGTCCCCCCCATGCCCATTTTACCATCCTTGATCGGGTACATGTCAACAATAGAGGTGGGGATTGGAACAAACTTCTACTTCAACGGAAAATACGATGGATTGCTGAGCTGAATGCCACTCATTACCAGTTTCAAATACTCAGTTGAGCTATCGTTCCTTCCTGGATGGTTTTGCCAAAGGTGGTTGTGAAAAATAATAGTTTTATGTCTAGACTCCTTGTGAACATACTTCATCTATGATGGTTATTTCTATATATTTGGACTGTCTTTCCTTAAATTCATCCATTGTATGGATAATTTGCATTGCCTTTCAAATTATCCTAAGAGGTAGATATGGCCCTTTATCGGTACAAATTATGTCAATCACAATTGCGTTGTTGTTCATGTTATTCATGTACAATAATGAATACTATCTTTGATTAATGTAAATTTTTATGTTAATACTCTTATGATGCGTACACACGACCATTTTTCTCGTCGGAAAAAATTTCATTTTTTTCTCTTTGACAAGAAAAACGCCCGTGTATGGGCTTTCCAGCATTTTTCCCGACGAGAAAAACGGCAAGAATCATGACGAGAAAAATTAGAACATGCATTTTTTTCCGCTGCAGTTTTCCCATAGGGAAACACTGCCAGGGAGCCCACACACGGTCGGTTTCTGGACCAAGAGGAAAAATGTCATGAAAACCGGCCGTGTGTAGAGGAACAAGCCGGTCCTCGTTTTTCATGTCGAATTTCTCGGCGGTGTTTTCACCGTCGAGAAAATCGATCGTGTGTACACGGCATTAATATACTTTTCCACCATCAAAGGATTCCAAGATACTTTTTCATTGCTTATATTACCATTAGGGATGAGCTTCGAGTTCGAGTCAAACCCATGTTCGACTCGAACATGGGCTGTTCGATCGTTCGACGGAGATCGAACATTATGGGCCGTTCGCGCCAAATTCGAGTGGCGCGTCACGGCCCATAATTCACTGCGGCATCGCAGTGCATTGCTGGCTGTTGATTGGCCAAGCATGCACTATGACCCGCATGCTTGGCCAATCACAGCACTGTCTGAACAGAGAGCCGTAATTGGCCAAAGCCAGGGTGGCTTTGGCCAATTATGGCTCAGGGGGTTTAGTACACACCCCACAATTTATAAGGCTGCCGTCTCTGACCGGCCTTGTGTGGTGTGTTGGAGTTGTGAAAAGAGAGTGTTTGCAGAGACAGACAGTGTCATTTATATTGAGTTAGATAGAGCAGGCAGGCGAGTCAGTTAGCTGCAGTTACAGTGTGTAGAGGATATATATACATCCTAGGTGTTGTATATATATTTATACACTGTATTGAGTTTAGCTAGATCCGTTCCTGTTAGTCTCTATACTGTGACAGGCAGGCAGGTGATTGTGATAGCTGCAGACAGTCAGTGTTTCACTTAGTGTACTACTGTTTGCTTTGCATAGCGTTCACCTAAAGCTCACCTGAATACAGTTAGTTTCTATACTGTGACAGGCAGGCAGGTAATTGTGCTAGCTGCAGTCAGTGTTTCACTAATGCCCTGCACACACACATGATCGGATTTCCGATAGAATAAAATCAGATGGATTTTTTCATTGGAATTCCGATGAAACTGACTTTCATCAGTCTTGCCTACACACCATCAGTCAAAATTCCGACCGTCCAAAACGCCGTGACGTACAACACGTACGACGGCACTATAAAGGGGAAGTTCAAATCCAACGGCGCCACCCTTTGGGCTGCTTTTGCTGATTTCGTGTTACCGCGTGTTAGTAAAAGTTTGGTGAGAGCCGATTCGCGCTTTTCAGTCTCCGTGCTTTTCAGATAGTTTTCTGCATTTCAGTTTGTGCTTGTGGGTTTGTATTTGTCTTTCAGTGTGTGCAGTCAGGTCGGTTCTGTTTTGCAGTGCCTTCTTGGCCGCTCGTTACTGTTTTTCAGGTCGTTCTTCACAGGCCTTGCTGTTGCTCGGTGCATTCTGTTTAAGTTCATTCTGACCAGCCGACTGGTTTAAAGCCATGTTGGAAGTACGTTCTCATCGTAGAGCTCGTGCTGCATATGCGCTTGGTGTTTTTGCGGTTAATACTTTGACCCAAGCTCAGTCCATGAACAGGGTGAGGAGGAGTTCATGGACCAAGAATTGGTTGCTCCAGCGGGACCAATTCTGTCATATGCCTCTGCTGCAGGAAATCCAGGAGAATAATCCTGATGACTACAGGAATTATCTCCGGATGACGGACCCTGTTTTTCACCGTCTTTTGGATTTGGTGTCCCCCTATATCACCAGGCAGGACACTGTGATGCGCCAGGCCATCAATGCCGAGCAGAGGCTAGTCTCACCTTGAGATACCTGGCGACTGGGAGAAGCCTGCAGGACCTCAAGTTCACGACAGGCATCTCCCCCCAGGCTCTGGGGGGTCATTATTCCAGAGACCTGTTCTGCCATCATACAAGTTATGCAGAAGGACTATATTAAGGTAATTTTTCTCCTTTAACATCACATTCTATGTATATAATGCTTACTAATGTATTGTATTTCTTTCACCCTTCCCTAATTACCATGATTGTAATATGCTGTGAATGTTCCCTTTGTCCTCATGCATGCTGTACCCTTTTTTTGGCCTACATGCATATTTGCCTTCACTAACCTCTCCAGCATGCTATCCTGGGCCCAAACAGGACCCCCCTCCCTCCTGAACCGTACCAGGCCACATGCCCTCAATATGGGGAGGATGTCCCCATGTTGATGGGGACAAGGGCCTCATCCCCACAACCCTTGCCCGGTGGTTGTGGGGGTCTGCGGGCAGGGGGCTTATCGGAATCTGGAAGCCCCCTTTAACAAAGGGGACCCCAGATCACGCCCCCTCCCCTATGTGAATTGGTAAGGGGTACATTGTACCCCTACCCTTTTACCAAGAAAGTGTAAAAAATTTCTTCCATCTTCTTCTTTTCTCCATTCGGGTTTCTTCCTCTTCATCTTCCTTCTTCTTTCGGTGTTCTCGTCCGCATCTTGCTCCGGCGTCTTCCCTTCTTCTTTCTTCTCCGGCCGCTCCGTTTGAATTGGAGGTTCCCGCTGTGCGACGCTTCAGTTCTCCACTTGGTCCGCTGCCACCCGGTTGCTCCGCCCCCTCTGACACCACGCGGAATGTCCCCGTGAAATCCATGTGCGTCAGAGGGGGGCGGGGTCACCGGGTGTAAGCGGACCCAGAGGAGAACTGAAGAACTGAAGCGTCACACAGCGGGAACCTCCAATTCAAACGGAGCGGCCGGAGAAGAAGGAAGAAGGAAGAAGGAAGAAGGTGGAAGAAAAGAAAAGACATTAATAAAGGAATTGTCAAAAACCGGCTCTTGTAATTTTTTTACATTTTCTTTGTGAAATGGTAGGGGTACATTTGTACCCCATTACCATTTCACACAGGGGGGGCCGGGATCTGGGGGTCCCCTTTGTTAAAGGGGTCTTCCAGATTCTGATAAGCCCCCTGCCCGCAGACCCCCACAACCACCGGGCAAGGGTTGTGGGGATGAGGCCCTTGTCCCCATCAACATGGGGACATCCTCCCCATGTTGAGGGCATGTGGCCTGGTATGGTTCAGGAGGGGGGGGCGCTCTCTTGTCCCCCCCTTTTCCTGTGGCCTGCCAGGTTGCGTGCTCGGATAAGGGTCTGGTGTGGATTTTTGGGGGGACTCCACGCCATTTTTTTTTATTTGGGGTGGAGTTCCCCTTAAAATCCATGCCAGATCTGAAGGGTCTGGTATGGATATTTGGGGGGAACCCCACGTCATTTAAAAAAAAAAATTGCAGCGGGGTTCCCCTTAATATCCATTCCAGACCTGAAGGGCCTGGTAATGGAATTTGGGGGACCCCCACGCTTTTGTTTTTTGTGTAATCAAAGACTTTCAATGACTTTTATCTGTATTGACGGGAACCAGCAATTCATTACAGCCGCAAGGACTTTTAAATGACTATTATTTTACTTTAGAAATGTCATTTTGCTCTCCAAATGTTATAAACATGGAAAACATGTGCTACTTTACAGGCAAACTATAGACACCCCCCGGGTATGATATTTAGGGCCAGTTCACACCTGATGCAGTGCAGTGCGTTTTTTCGATGCATGAAAAACGCAAAGAAAGTTGATCACATTAATGCCAATGGCATAGTTCACACCACTGCAGTCCGTTCCAGAAAGCAAAAAAAAAAATTGGTCATGCTGCATTTTTTAGGTACAAAACTGTACTGGACCCCAGTAAAACACATCAAAAACGCAAAGGAACGTACCAAAAATGCACTGGAATGCACCGGAACGCACCTAAATGCACCAAAGACACACTGCAACACACTTGTCCTAAGTGAAAAGAGGGGGGAAAAAACACCGGACTGCATCAAAAACGCATCAAAAATGCACTGGAATGTGTCAAAACGTGCATGCAGAAAAGCACCTGGAACGCACCCAGACTGCGTTTCTATAGTGTGAACTAGGGCCAGTTCACACCATAGAAACGCAATCCGGATGCGTTCCAGGTGCTTTTCTGCATGCACGTTTTTGATGCGTTCCAGTGCATTTTTGGTAAGTTTTTGATGCAGTCCAGTGCTTTTTTTTCACCCCTCTTTTTTATTAACCATAGAAAAGAACAAGTGTGTTCCAGTGTGTTTTTGATGCATTTAGGTGTGTTCCTGTGCATTCCAGTGCGTTTATGATGCGTTTTGCTGCGTTCCAGTACAGTCCAGTGCAGGTAAAATGCAGCATGTTCTACTTTTTTGGTGGAACTAGAACGCACTGGAACAAACACTGCCATTTAGAACCATATAACCAACTTTCCATGCATTTTGGATGCATAAAAAACGCAATGCACTGCATGTGGTGTGAAATGGCCCTTAAGCAATTTGGCATATTTAAAGGCACTTCTCCTTGTTTGGTTTTTGGTGTTTTCCAAATTGGTGACATTGATATATGTCCCTTAGGGTGGGACCTGGGCCCCCATTTTAAGGCCAATAACTAGAAGATAAGCCAACCAAGTGGGGACTAGCAAAATTAACATGTCAGTTCCCATAGACTGCAATGGTATTTGTTGGTGGTGGGGGGGGGGGGGGTTGATTGTCCCATCTCTAATTTTGTAGCATGCTGGATGATGTGCTTAATTTTGGACGGAGGGGGGGTTATTTTTTGCTAGCTGCATTGGTGTTGTTCTGCACATGCCCAGACAGTTAGTTTTTTTTTTTGGGTGCTTTTTGTGTGTGAACAGCGCCTGGATATTTCTGGGCATGCTCACTCAGAGAGTGTTTTTATGGGTTAGTAATTGAAGGACATCCTTAACAGGTGTAGCCACTTTGAATTTCAGTCTCTACATTGGGAGAACTTGCATTTTGGGTGTTTCATGGACTGTGCATGTGTTTTCAATTGCCTCATTAGCACACAAACATATGTTATATAAAGCTCACAGGGAGCATTCGTTCGCTTGCCCTGAGAGGCAAGTGTGTGTGCGTGTGTGTGGGGGGTAAAATGTACATGTTGGTGTCCTTATCGAGTTTGTAACACATGTATTTTATTTGTTATGTCTTTGCAAAACAGGTGATTGGTTAACTTTTGTGGATTGTATTTTTTTGTGTGGGGAAAATGTTCCCCTGAAATAATTCTGATGTTGTTAATGTGTGTTGTTTGTTCACTTTGATTTAACCACTTGACAACTGGGCACTTAAACCCCCTTCCTAACCAGACGAATTTTCAGCTTTCGGTGCTCTCACATTTTGAATGACAATTACTCAGTCATACAACACTGTACCCATATGAAATTTTTGTCCTTTTTTTCACACAAATAGAGCTTTCTTTTGGTGGTATTTAATCACTGTTGGGTTTTTTATTTTTTGCGCTATAAGAGAAAAAAGACTGAAAATTTTGTAAAAAAATGAATTTTTCTTTGTTTCCGTTATAAAATTTTGCAAATTAGTATTTTTTCTTCATACATTTTGGCCAAAATTTATACTGCTACATATCTTTGGTAAAAATAAGTACAAATTGGTGGATATTTTTTGGTCTTTGTGAAAGTTATAGAGTCCACAAGCTATGGTGCCAATATCTGAAAATTGATCACACCTGAAGTACTGACGGCCGATCTCATTTCTTGAGACCCTAACATGCCAGAAAAGTACAAATACCCCCCAAATGACCCCTTTTTGGAAAGAAGACATTCCAAGGTATTCAGAAAGAGGCATTGTGAGTTTTTTGAAGTTGTCATTTTTTCCCACAATTCTTTGCAAAAATCAAGATTTTTTTTTCTTTTTTTTTTTTTCCACAAAATTGTCATATTAGCAGGTTATTTCTCACACACAGCATATGCATACCACAAATTACACCCCAAAACACATTCTGCTATTCCTCCCGAGTATGGCGATACCACATGTGTGAGACTTTTACACAGCGTGGCCACATACAGAGGCCCAACATGCAGGGAGCACCTTCAGGCGTTCTGGAGCACCCAGGCCAATTCTGACATTTCTCTCCTACATGTAAAAATCATCATTTATTTGCTATAAAATTACATAGAACCCCAAAACATTATATATGTTTTTTTAGCAAAGACCTTAAAGAATATAATGGTGGTCATTGCAACTTTTTATCTTGCACGGTATTTGCGCAGAAATTTTTCTAACGCGTTTTTTACGGAAAAAAAATGTTTTGTGCCTAAAAGAAAAAAAAAACAGTAAAGTTAGCCCAGTGTTTTTGCATAATGTGAAAGATGAAGTTACGCCGAGTAAATAGATACCTAACATGTCACCCTTCAAAATTGCACACGCTCGTGGAATGGCGCCAAACTTCGCTACTTAAAAATCCCCATAGGCAATGCTTTAAATATTTTTACTGGTTATATGTTTTGAGTTACAGAGGAGGTCTAGGGCCATAATCATTGCTCTCGCTCTAACGTTCGCAACGATACCTCACATGTGTGGCTTGAACACCGTTTTCATATGTGGGCGGGGCTTACGTATGCGTTCACTTCTGCATGCGAGCTCGCGGGGGCAGGGGCGCTTTAAAAAAAATATATATATTTTATTGTTCATTTTACTTTATTTATTTTAGTTTGACATGTTTTTCCGCCCCAAATTTTTTTTTTAGCACTTTTATTCCTATTACAAGGAATGTAAACATCCCTTGTAATAGGAATATGGCATGACAGGTCCTCTTTACAGTGAGATATGGGGGGGGGGGTGTCAATAAGACCCCACATCTCACCTCTAGGCTGGGAAGCCTAAAAAACAAACAAAAAAAAAACCAATCTTGGCTTTGATCGTAGCGGTGAGTCGGTAGAAGCACCGGAGGGCAGCGGGAGGGGGGGGCATCCCCTCTCACCTTCCGTAAGAGTGATCAAGCGGTGGAACAGCCGCTATGATTGTTCTTATGGTGTAGGGAATCGCCAGCTGAAAAAGCGAATATCTGAATGATGCCTGTAGCTGCTCCCATCATTCAGATATCTCCGCACAAAGTCAAGGACGTCATATGACGGCCGGTGGGCGGGCGGGAAGTGGTTATTGCAGAGTATTGCCGGGTATTGAGGAGTATTGCCGGGTATTGTGGAGTATTGCCGGGTATTGTGGAGTATTGCAGGGTATTGTGGAGTATTGCTGGGTATTGTGGAGTATTGCTGGGTATTGTGGAGTATTGCCGGGTATTGTGGAGTATTGCCGGGTATTGTGGAGTATTGCCGGGTATTGTGGAGTATTGCCGGGTATTGTGGAGTATTGCCGGGTATTGTGGAGTATTGCCGGGTATTGTGGAGTATTGCCGGATATTGTGGAGTATTGCCGGATATTGTGGAGTATTGCCGGATATTGTGGAGTATTGCCGGGTATTGTGGAGTATTGCGGAGTATTGCCGGTTATTGTGGAGTATTGCTGGGTATTGTGGAGTATTGCGGAGTATGGCAGGGTATGGGCAGGGTATTGCACAGTATGGGCAGGGTATTGCACAGGGTATTGCAGAGTATGGGCAGGGTATTGCACAGGGTGTATTGCAGAGTATTGCACAGGGTGTATTGCAGAGTATTGCACAGGGTGTATTGCAGAGTATTGGGCAGGGTGTATTGCAGAGTATTGGCAGGGTGTATTGCAGAGTATTGGCAGGGTGTATTGCAGAGTATTGCACAGGGTATTGCAGAGTATTGGCAGGGTGTATTGCAGAGTATTGCACAGGGTATTGCAGAGTATTGGCAGGGTGTATTGCAGAGTATTGCACAGGGTATTGCACAGGGTGTATTGCAGAGTATTGCACAGGGTGTATTGCAGAGTATTGCACAGGGTGTATTGCAGAGTATTGCACAGGGTGTATTGCAGAGTATTGCACAGGGTGTATTGCAGAGTATTGCACAGGGTGTATTGCAGAGTATTGGCAGAGTATTGCACAGGGATGGCTGAGCAGGGATGGATGGATTGCTGGATCTGTGACTGCAATTGTCACAGATCCAGCCCACAGCTGACATGGGGGAGGGAGCCGACATGATCCGCTCCCTCCCCTCTCCTCTCACACTGTACCGATCGGTACAGAGAGGGGAGGGAGGAACCGGCGTCATCAAATGATGCCGGTCTGTTTACAAGTGATCGCTCCGTCATTTGACGGAGCGATCACGTGGTAAACGGCCGCGATTAGCGGCCATCTACCGTGATCCGTGATGCGCCGGGTCTTCCGGACCCGGCGGTCACGGACATATCCTGGAGCGCGCCCCTGGGGGCGCGCGGGAGCAAGATTCTGTGAGGACGTCCCTGGGACGTCCACTCAGGATAACTCGACCGCGCTGTGGACGTCTTTTGTACATGGCGCGGTCGGGAAGTGGTTAATTGTCTGTGCTGCATTTTTTTTGCCCAAATATTTCTCAAGATGTCTGTTACTGTTTCAAATTGACCATGTTATTTTGCCTTCCCTTTTGTTTTGTTAACCAATAAAATTTGATGCAAAGTTTTGATGTTTGTTTTGTGTTTTCTTTGCAACAAATGTGACAGCTGATTGGCATGTCAAAACAAAACAGGTGTGATTTTTCTACCCTGGTGCCTTCATGCTAGCATATGCATGTATTGTGTGCTGCCATGGAGCGTCACCAGGAAATGAAAAATACAGAGCGGTAAGTATTCAAATTTTCCTTTTTTACTGCAGTGGTTCTCAGCCTCAGTCCTCAAGTACCCCCAACAGGACATGTTTTGTGAATTTATCTTATCGAGAATTGCTGTCCAAAAATCAAAACCATTGACTGTGATTTAAAGCACATGTGGAAGATGAAGGAAAACCTGCAAACATGGCCTGTTGGGGGTACTTGAGAAGCACTGATTTAGAGCACTGCACTTAAAAATAGTTTAAGGCCATACAATTCTAATTGTGGGCATTTTGAGGGAAACAAAGTAAGTGTTAGAACCCCTGCGTGTGTTTTTTTTTTTTGTAGTTTGGCCTTTGTGTCTCCTTTTCTTAAAATTGGCTTCACTTCCTGTCACACAGCTAAACAGGAAGTGAAGGTAAAACCCTACCAATGTCTTTTCTTGGAGACACACAGATCAATCTAACTAGTGTCCCCATTAAGCAAATTGCACTCTAGCACTTTGTTGTGTACACCCCAAATCATTGTATAGTTTGGGGTTTAGTAAAGGCAAATCCACTCTGCAGTAAAAGTGTAGCTGCTGAAAATCTGAGGGAAAGTACTGGTGATTGGATGTTACAATCATGTAAAAGCAAAGATGGTGTTTTTTTTTGCTTGCATGTCCCCCTCAGATATACAGCAAGTGCACTTGTAGTGCAAAGTAGATTTGCCTTTAGTAAATAAACCCCAAAGTCCAAACTACCTAATAATTTGTGGTGCACCCCGCAATATGCTGGAGTGCAATGTGCATAATGGGGAAAGTATTTAGACTGACCTGTGTGTCCCCAAGGAAAGACATTGTTAGGGATTTTCCCTCACTTCCTGTGTGGCTATGTGACAGGAAGTGAATTATTTGGAAGGATAAAGTGGCCAAATTATTTAGTTTAACTTTTCAAAGACTCATTCCTAAGTTGAATTGTGATGCATGTCAATGGCCCATTTAGACCCTCTTTAATCACTTGAGATCAGCGCTATAACTGATCGACGGCCACAGCATGGTCCTCAATTGCCGGGAGTCCGTCAATAAACGTCCTCCCCTTTGCGCGCGCTGTGGTCACAGAGTCGCTGAGACTCGGGTGATGACAGATCCGAGTAGGGGGCTGATCCCTGCCCTTTACCATGTGATCAGCTGTCAGCAAATGACAGCTGATCACGTGATGTAAACAAAAGCTGGGTAATGGTTTTTGTTTTCTCCTTGTGCTGACAGCGTGAGCATAAAAAAAAGGCAATCACCAGCTTATGTGCAAGGGACATCGGGCCCGAAGAGGAAGAGGCAATTCTGCGTCATCTGTGACAATTAGTAGCCCCTGCCAGTGCCACCTATCAATGCCCACCACTGGAGCCAATCAGTGGCACCTAGCAGTGCTGCCTATCAGTGCCCATCACTGCCAACTATCATTGCCACCTAGCTAGGGTGACCACATTTCCAAACTACCATTCAGGGACACCCTCCCTTCCCAAAAATCAGCTTGTGCTGTAACGAATCACAGCACAGTGATTGGACACAAGAGGCGGGATTTATGATTTATCCAATCACAAGTAGGGGGCGGGATTGTGCTCCTCCAGGCATTCTCGGCCAGGACAAGTACTGTCGGTGAGTAAAGCGGTGATGTGGCAGACTTTTTTGGGGGCATCAGATTGGCCCGGGGGGGGGGCTGTGTCAGTTTCATTCCGGGACACTATATTGTCCTGGAATGAATGTGCCCGGGACAGACCTGCAAAATGCGGGACTGTCCCGGGCAATCCGGGACACGTGGTCACCCTACACCTAGCAGTGCCACTTCTCACTGCCCACCAGTGCCAACTAGCAATGCCACCTCTCAGTTCCCACCCTTGCCACCTTATCGGTGCCCATCAGTGCAGTCTCATCAGTGTACATCAATGAAGAAGAAAAATTACCTTTTTAAAAAATATTAACCAGTTTCCTGCCGCCCGCCATCAAATGACATCCTTGGCTTTGTGCGGTGACATCTGAATGATGCCTGCAGTTGCAAATTTATTGCGCAAATACCGAGTGAGCTAAAAATTTGCAATGACCGCCATCTTATTCCCTAGGGTGTCTGCTCTAAAAACATATATAATGTTTGGTGTTTTGAAGTAATTTTATAGCCATAAATTTATGATTTTTACATGAAGGAGAGAAGTGCCAGAATAGGCCCAGTGCTGAAGTGGTTAAAATATCAATTTTTTTTTCTAAACTCTGTCTTTTGTATTTATAGAAAAAAAAAAAAAACACAAAGGTGATCAAATGGCACCAAAAGCAAGCTCTATTTGTGTGCCAAGAAATAATAAATTTTCATTGGGTTACAGTGTTGTATGAGCGCGCAATTGTCATTGAAAGTGCATCAGCGCTGAAATGTGAAACTTGGTCTGGGCAGTGAAGAAATGGTTAATATAAGGCTACATGCACACGGACGTTTTTCAAGCCGCTTGTTTGAGCGTTTTTTGCAGCTTAAAAACATCTCCCCATGTTAGCCTATGGCCTCATGGCCACCATGGCGTTTTTGAGCTGTAAATGGCATAGGCGTTTTTAGGCCCCATGTAGACGGGACGCTGGTGCAAAGTGTTCAGAACTAAGGTTGAAAGTGGCGTTTAGAAAGGCGCGCTTTGTGGTGTTTGCATGCCGTGTTTTACCACATTTGCGTGTATATGATAAGGAGCCGCCCTAAGCTCCAAAACCAGTATTATTTACGATTTTAGCTATTTAGTGAGACCAGAGTGATATCAGCAGCTGAGAGCAGCAGTGTAGTTGTATTTAGCGTGTCACTTGCCACAAGTTGTGGATTGTCCACTTGCCACGTCAGCTGCCCCAAGTTGTGGATTGTCCACAATGCAATGGAAGCAATTTCATATCTATCTATCTTTTTTTTTTTTTTTTTTTTTTTATGGTTTTTCCTCATTTGCCATAAATTTGGAGAAAATAGGTCACCTTTAAAAACGCTTCTAAACTAAAATGCGACTAAACGCTGGTACCGCGTCTGAAACGTGGAAATCTTTGGCGTCTGAAGGCATTTTTAGGCTTTGTGAAAAACGATTTTAAACGCAACTGCAGATTTTTTTGCCAGGCCAAAAACAGTGTTTTGGATATAATATAATTCAATGGACCCGCATCCAAAACGCAACTACCGCAATTTTGCGGCGATTTTTTGTTTTACCTGTTTATAGCTGGTTGTTAAAGGAAATGTAAAAAAAAAATGCCGCTGCTCAGACAAAGCATTGTAGCGGCAGACAGCGACGAGGCAACATCGGGCAAAGAGAAGAGGGAAGAAGGCGACGAAGAAGACCGCCCCCCGCTAGCAAAAGAGCTGGAAGAAGATAGCGGGGCGCCCGGCAGAAGGCAGAAAGAACCGGAGATCGTGGAGAAGGCACCGGAGAGTGGGAGAAGAACCGGAGATCGTGGAGAAGGCACCGGAGAGCGGGAGAAGAACCGGAGAACAGAACAAGAGACCCCCGAAGTCAGAAGAGGACGGCGAGGAAGCCCGGGACCCCGCTAGCAAAATAGCTGGCAGAAGATAGCGGGGCGCCCGGCAGAAAGACCCCCGAAGTCGGAAGAAGACGGCGAGGAAGCCCGGGACCCCCGCTAGCAAAAGTGCTGGCAGAAGATAGCGGGGCGCCCGGCAGAAAGACCCCCGAAGTCGGAAGAAGACAGCGAGGAAGCCCGGGACCCCGCTAGCAAAAGAGCTGGCAGAAGATAGCGGGGCGCCCGGCAGAAAGACCCCCGAAGTCGGAAGAAGACGGCGAGGAAGCCCGGGACCCCCGCTAGCAAAAGTGCTGGCAGAAGATAGTGGGGCGCCCGGCAGAAAGACCCCCGAAGTCGGAAGAAGACCCCCGGAGCTGCCCAATAAATTACTTTTCAAACCTGTGTTGTCTTTTTTATTGACTTATTTTGCCACCAGGTGAATGGGTAGGGGTACGATGTACCCCATACTCATTCACATAGGGTGGGGGGCCGGCATCTGGGGGCCCCCTTTTTAAAGGGGGCTCCCGGATTCCGAAAAGCCCCCCGCCCACATACCCCGACAACCAACGGCCAGGGTTGTCGGGAAGAGGCCCTTGTCCCCATCAACATGGGGGCAGGGTGCTTTTGGGTGGGGGGGGCGCAGGTCGACCCCCTGCCCCGAAGCACCAAACCCCCCATGTTGAGGGCATGCGGCCTGGTATGGTTCAGGAGGGAGGGGGGGCCGCTCTCTCGTCCCCCCGTTTTCCCCTGCGGCCTGCCAGGTTGCGTGCTAGGATAAGGGTCTGGTTTGGATTTTGAGGGGACCCCCACGCCGTTTTTCGGCTTAGTGGGTTCACCTTAAAATCCAGACCAGATCTAAGGGTCTGGTTTGGATTTTGGGGGGACCCCCACGCCATTTTTCGGCTATGGGGTTCACCTTAAAATCCAGACCAGACCTAAGGGCCTGGTATGCCCCTGGAGGGGAACCCATGCCGGTTTTTTATTTCAAATTTGGCCTGGAGTTCCCCTTCATGATTCATACCAAACATGGGACAGCGAGGCTGCCGAGGACCAGCGCGATGACATCGCGCTGGAGACATTCTCGGCCGGCTAGTCGCCTCTAGGACACGACTTGAGCGGCTGCTTCACGCTCAGGTCGTGTCCAAGTCGCCTCGCAAAGTCACGCTGTCCCCGTGTCAGCCGGCACACGAGTCGCCCCGCGAGTCGGATTGGCTTCATCCGACTTCCCGGGCGACCTGTATTCAAATCAATGGGCTCCCATAGGGAACCATTCATTTTCAATAGAGCGCCGCTGACATTTGTATTTACTAAAACAGTGCGCCGCTGGTTCCTGTGCCCAATGAAGGAGTTATCCGGCGCACCAATTAAGGGATCAACCAGCGCAGCGCACTGTTATTAGTAAATCAGCCCCACTGTGTGCATCTTCCAAATTTGGCTTGTTAAATCACACAAAAATGTAGAAACTTTTAGGCCAAAATAACTTGAAATGGTGGCAAGAAAAACATCTTTATACTCTCCCCAAGACATCAATCATGTTTTTAATATGTTGGTCAAAACGATAGAGTTTGTGCGTTATAACGTCGATTTCGACTCCATGAGATCCTGGATTATGATTTGTGTGCTCCCACTGGAGAAAGGAGGAGATTGATCTTCCACAAAGAGCACATCACCTAAAAAAAATGAATATCCATATTGCCGGGACCAGACATTACATTAAAGCCGCAAGCAGTTTTAAATGGCTTTTTTTCAAAATGTCATTTTGTGCAGGGACAGTTCTAAACACGGGAAACACGTGCCACTTCACAGGCATACTTTAGACACCCCCCAGGTAGGATATTTAAAGGAATATTTCACTTTTTTTTTCACTTTATGCATCATTAAAATCACTGCTCCCGAAAAAACGTCAGTTTTAAAAGATTATTTTTACATTGATACATGTCCCCTGGGGCAGGACCGGGGTCCCCAAACCCTTTTTAGGACAATAACATGCATATTAGGCATTATAATTAGCACTTTAGATTTCGAAAGTTTGTGTCCATTGTATTTAATAGGGTTCTAAAGTTCGTGCGAACGTTCGGTCCGTTCGAAGGTTCTGGTGCGAACCGAACGGGGGGGGTGTTCGGCTCATCCCTACTTCAGGTCAGACCACCTTTTACGGAGCTGCTCCTTGGATCTCCGGAACCCCAAATTTATGGTACAGACTCCTCGCCACTTTGCCCATTTTTTTGGCCTTCCTGAGATTAGCGGTGTTGTATGGCCCATGCTTCCCATCGTAATCTCTCCTCCGCAAAATTTCCACCATCTTCGACCATCTCAGCAAAGGACATATTACTGGCCTTGTATCTTGTCCTGGATCGGGACGTTTCCGGCTCCGGGCTTTCCTCGTCGGAAGTTAAAACAACCCGCACCTGCTGTGTCACCGCCATGTCGTCTCCCACTGGGCCTCGAACGAGAAGGGGCGGGGAATATCCGAGGAAGAACGTCAGAGGTGGGAACGTCAGGGGCGGCCAACGTAGGCGGAGTTTCACGCATGCGCAGGGAATATAATGATAACGACGTTGTGTGCGCGGAGTAAGGAGGACCGGAAGTTCCGAATGTCACTGACGAAGGTAAAAATTAAAGTTGGGGCATCAGTGGCCTATACTGATTCATGATTTTAAAAGGGCTAGATTGGGATAATATTAGGACAGTTTAGGCTGACATAGTGTTTTTGTCTTCTGTTTTATCTTGCAGCAAAAATGCAGAGTTTCAAGGATCCGGTAATCTTCAGAGCTTTCATAGATAAATATAGAGAGCTCACCAATTTATGGGAGCTTAAAAACCCATTATACCACAATCGTGATGTTAGGAGGGCAACAATTGAGAAATTTGTGGAATATATGAAGACCTGGATCCCAGAGGCAGACTATAACATGATTAACAATAAAACCAATAATATGAGGAACAGCCACAAAAAGCAATACAAAGAGGTCCGCGAATCCCGGAGATCAGGAGCAGCAGCAGCATAAGTACATGTCCCCAAGCTGTGGTATTACAAACACCTGCGATTTTTGGATGACCAGATAGAAGCCAGGGAATCACTTTCCAGCCTTCCCTCCACCCTTCCCTCCAGCGTTCCCTCCACCCTTCCCACAAAGCGTTCCCTCCACCCTTCCCTCCACCCCTGCAGAGGGTGCCGAGGAGCTAGCTGACCTCGAAGAGCCGGATCTTCACATCTATAGTCAGGTATAGTATTTTTCTAAAAAAAGTTTTGGCATAGAATAATTGTTGGGAACTAGATGTTATTATTCAAAAAAAAAATTATATATATATATATATATATATATATATATATATATATATATATATATATATATATAGATAGATAGTGGGCAGAATTGTTTGGGACAAGAATGAAAAATGCTGGGGTCAGAATGATAGTCTTTTCTATTTAGTAACATTTAATTTGCAACAGTCATGAGCTGGAAATTGTGTGTGATTGATGAACCAAAAACTCAAACTATGTCCCTTTTTTATACACAGGATGAGGTCAGCCAGGTGGACGAGGCTCTGGAGTGTGGCACCCAGGAGGAGGCAGGGGCGAGTGGCACCCAGGAGGAGGCCCGGCCAAGTGGCAGCACCCAGTCACAGGTGCTTCCCCTCCAGGTGAGACGGAAAAGGCCCAGGAGGATGACTCAGGTGGAGGAGGAATCCCTGAAAATAATAAGGGAAGCAGCTGAGATCATGAGGGCCCCTCTCAACCCAGTTGAGTCCTATGGGTGCTATGTGGCCGATAGACTCCTTAAAGTGGAGGAGGGCCAACGTGCCCTCTGTGAGGAGCTGATATCTATGGCCCTTCACAGGGCGGGGAGGAGCCAGCTGACAGAGGCCACACACCTTTGCGATCTGGCCTATCCTTCTCCTCCTTCTCCTCCTCCTCCTGCCACATTGCCACCACCATAGCCACAGCCTGCAAGGGGGCGTGGAGGGAGCCGTGGAAGGAACGCTGCAGGGAAGCGTGGAGCGTAGGCTACAAGCAAGACCAGAAAGTGATTCCCTGGCTTCAAGCTGCTCTGCCAGAAGACGCAGTTTTTTGGAGTACCACAGCTTGGGGACATGTATGACATCTGCTGCTGCTCCTGATTTCTGCAATTCGGGGACCAGATTGTGATCCCAATTTGAGGGACTCCTCACGTTATTGATTTTATTTGCCTTCATGTCTGCCTTTGGGGTCAAAAGTCGGCATATATTCCACTAATTTTTTAATTGCTGCCCTTCATCTTTAATTTTTTCCAGAATAAATGGATATTTGATTTCATTTAAATAGTTGCCTATGTGTTTTTCTTGTGAGTAGGAAGGTACATTTCATAAATATAATGTGTAATTAACAAGGGACACCAACACCAACCTCCTTGAGGGAAAAAAAAAACAAGATAATAATGTTGTTGTGATAACTTGACCATAAAAAAATATGGACATCACTATAAAATATTAAAAAGGCCAGAAAAATATTAGATCTTGATTCAAAACAACAACAAAAAAATAAAAAAAACAGAATCCTGCCTTTAAAATAAAATACGAAGATTCATGAGATCTCAAAGAAATTATTTTGTCCGAACTCTGTGTGAATATCCGCAACGATAATTTTTTTGGGGAAAACCGTTTATAGAAATAAGAAAAGAATGCGCTACATTTAACGATACAAAAATTTGCAGCATGACGAATGTGCTATGTCCATTATGAATGCTAGTTTTACCAGAATGAGCGCTCCCATCTTGTAATTTAGTCTGAGCATGCGTGGATTTTTCTCTGATGGAGTTCCCCACAGACGATCGGAATTTGCTATAGTTTTTTTTCCATCGGTAAAATTTAAAACAGGTTCTATTTTTTTATATCAATGGAAAAAAGACCTATGGGGCCCACACACGATCGGTTTGTCCGATTAAAAAAGTTCATCAGTCTTTTTTCATCAGAAAAACCGATTGTGTGTACGCGGCATTAGTGTACTGTGTGCTTTGCATAGCGTTCACCTAAAGCTCACCTGAATACAGTTAGTCTCTATACTGTGACAGACAGGCAGGTGATTGTGCTAGCTGCAGACAGTCAGTGTTTCACTTAGTGTACTACTGTGTGCTTTGCATAGCGTTCACCTAAAGCTCACCTGAATACAGTTAGTCTCTATACTGTGAAGGTCAGGCAGGTGATTGTGCTAGCTGCAGACAGTCAGTGTTTCACTTAGTGTACTACTGTGAAAATGGGGGAATTGGGGGGAGGGGGAAACTTGGGACTTTAAATGAGGCAGTGACCGGGTAAGGTCGGTTGCCTCCATCCCTATCTAATTTGAAGAGCGACAAAGGTTGGGACTTTAAATGAAGCAGGCAGGTGTAGGTAATTAAATTTATTGGAAATCAATGAAACGTTGCATGAAGGTAATCATGAGAACAAGGAAACCAATAATTCAATGGATATACATACAGCAATAACAACAATTGGCCACACACTGATAAAATTTCACAAATCACATGGTACAGGTGATCTTAAGGTAAAACATGTAGTGGGCATAAAAACATGGCATATAGTAGCTCTATGCATTTCGTGGATTCATCCACTCTTCAGGAGCATGCGCATGGAAAACTGAAAGCTGTTGTATAATGGTAATAGAAATATCTGTAAGGTCTGACCCTGTCACGGAAAAATTTAAATAAAATTGGGTAATTAGAGATAAAATTGCCTAGGATAGACGCCCCACAACCACTCTCAACAGTACTTACATTGTCTGTGTCTAAGCAGTAGCATGGTTCCATGTGGATGAGAAAACCCCCCCTGGGGGTGTCGCTGGTGGGAGCTGAGGTGGTGATGGCAGACAGGACTCAAAAACAAGGATGGTTTCCAAAGAAAGGTTCCAAAGGTAGGGTCAAGAATGACCACAAGTGCTAGAAACAAGGTGAGATAAGAAAATAGGCTAAAAGGCTCATACTATGTGGTATAGTGAGTCATCAGCCCTAACCTTGGTAAAGAATAGGGTGTAAAGATGTTAATGAGTGTATAGGTATGGTTAACTTAGTGAGAGTGAAGTATAAATTAATAGAAGGTGAAAAGCATAGAAATTAGAAAAACCCAGTTTCCAACAGAGTAAAATAGATCAGATGAAAATTTCATGTAAAAAGGTAAATAAGGTTACCTAATAACCACTTGTATATACCCTAAACCTGATAAGGGATAGGGTAATGAGATGCTAATGAGTGTATAGGTATGGTTAACTTAGTGAGAGTAAGAGGTAGACAGATATAAAGGTGAAAAGCATAAAAGGTTGAAAAACCGAGTTACCCATGAAAGTAAATTAGATCAGATAAATCTTCAATGTGAATAAGTGATGAAAAGTAACATGAAATTACCTAATAAACACGTCAATTGTGAAGGATCAACAGGATGTGCAGATAAGAAGCTGGAACCACCATGTGAGTCAACCGCCCCAGAATGGCTTATAAGGGCTGGTCAGCCACACCCACCTTTTTACATGAAATTTTCATCTGATCTATTTTACTCTGTTGGAAACTGGGTTTTTCTAATTTCTATGCTTTTCACCTTCTATTAATTTATACTTCACTCTCACTAAGTTAACCATACCTATACACTCATTAACATCTTTACACCCTATCCTTTACCAAGGTTAGGGCTGATGACTCACTATACCACATAGTATGAGCCTTTTTTTTTTTTTTTTTAACAACAAAAGGTTTTATTGAGTTAACACAGTGTATACATCTGGAGTACAATCACAGTTGTAATCATTACATATAACAGTATGTCATTGACACAGGACCCATAGTACATGTAAGAGTACATTGTATTGAGCAATTGACCCAACAATATAGGTACATGGTACACAAATTTCGATAGTAAGGCTTCACACAGACAGGTGGGCAGATTTTAATTTCCATAGAGGGGGCTGAACAAATGATCAAAAAAAGGTGTCAGAGTTCTGTAACCAGCGGTCCCAGACTTTCTCATATTTGGACGGGCACCCCCTGTTTATATATACACATTTTTTGTATGGCATAGTGGCATTAACCTCTGCCTTCCACTCCGTCAAGGTGGGGGGTATTGGCCTCATCCACTTTCTGGCAATAATTTTTCTGACTGAAAACAGGGTCTCCTGGAGGAAGATCTTGGTATATTTATCTAAACTCACTGTAAATATCCCCAGGAGACACTGCCTTGGGTCTAGTGTGAGGGGTGAGCCCATGTCATCGTGCAGAAAAGCTACTACCTGTTTCCATAGAGCCTGTATTTTAACACACGTCCACAACATGTGGAAGAATGTGCCCGTCTCGGAGATACAGAGTGGGCAAAGATTAGACTGCTCCCTCCTATACCTGGCCACTCGGAGCGGGGTAAGATATGCTCTGTGTATAATAAAAATTTGGGACAGTCTGTCTGACAGTCTGGGTGATACCTCTCTACAGGTTTCTAGAGCTTCCTCCCATTCCTCATTCTCCATTGGGCCCACCTCCCTCTCCCATCTAGGTTTCAGGTCAAATGCCAGTTTGCTGGACACCGGGGTGGATAGCATATTGTAAAAGCACGAAATTAAGCCCTTCGGATCCGTACTCCTAGCAATAGCTATGATCGGATTCGACGTGGGCTGGGGAGGAGGTTGGGGGAACTGGGCCTGAGTCGCGTGCCGAATCTGGAGGTAACGAAAGAACATATGATTATGGAGCATATATTGTTCCTTCAGCATATCAAACGATTTGAGATTACCGTTGGACAAAATATGATGCAGGTAATATATGCCTCGGGAACTCCATACCCCCGGACCTTGTATGCGTCCATATTCTGGTAGAGATGTATTGTGCCATAGAGGCGCATAATCATTTTAAGGTGACACCTGGAGTTTCTCGGATGCAAGGGACCACACACGCCTATAGTGATACAGGAGGGATTTAGTATTCCCCTCTGGATCAGCACAACATGTCCCCATAACAATGGGGTATAGAGGGTCTAGAATTTGTTGCGCCCATCGTGGGCATAGTAACATTCGGAATCTCTCGCTGTCTGTTTTATCAATATGGTATAACTGGGACAGTTGGGCCGCGATGTAATATAGGTTAAAGTCTGGCAAGGCCGTCCCGCCCATGTCCGTCGGGTTTTTAAGAGCTCGCCAGGGGAGTTTGTGACGGCCGGTCCCCCAAACGAAGGGTTTAAGCAAGGCTTCCAGAGATTTGAAGTATTTTAGTTGGATATATATGGGGGAGTGCCAGAGAACATACAGTACCTTGGGCAATAGGATCATCTTGATAAGATTAATCCGTCCCCACACTCCAAGGGGCAACCGGGCCCACGTGCGGATCTTGTTCCTGACCAGGGCAAAAAGGGGTTCGACGTTGAGGGCTAGATAATCTGAAGGGGACCTGGATATATTTATCCCAAGGTACTTTATCACCCCGACCCTTTGAAGTGGTAAAGTGGCCTGGGACTCGGGGATAGGAAAGCTATCTATTGGTAATATTTGCGACTTGTCCCAATTAATCTTGAGGCCGGAAAATATTCCAAACTGCTCAATTATGTGCAGGGCCCTGTGTAGAGAAGGCCCTGAGTCTGCTAAGTATAGTAGCGTGTCATCCGCATACATGCTTATCTTTTCTGTGAGGGGTCCCATGCTTAATCCCACTATCTCTGGGTCTGCTCGGATAACCATGGCCAGAGGCTCAGCCGCTAGAGCATACAGTAGGGGTGAGAGTGGGCAGCCCTGCCTAGTGCCTCGTCCCAGGCTAAACAACGGAGAGGGCCACCCATTCGCCACCACCTTGGCCGAAGGGTCTTGATACAGCAGCTGAGTCCATTTCACAAAATTCGGCCCGAAGCCATATCCCTCCAAGCAGCTCCAGAGATACTCCCATTCCACTGAATCAAACGCTTTCGCGGTGTCAAGTGCCACCACTACTCGCGTTCCTACCGTCTCGTGAGTGGCCTGTAAGTTGATAAAGAGCTTCCGCAGGTTGAATGAGGTATTACGACCTGGCATGAAGCCTGCTTGATCGGGGTGTATAAGGGAGAGAATAACTTGGTTGAGGCGTAATGAAAGAATTTTGGCAAGGATTTTAATGTCTACTTGTAATAGGGAGATGGGGCGGTAAGATTCGGGGAATCCCGGGTCTTTTCCAGGTTTGGGTATGAGTACTATCGTGGCTTCACGCATCGAAGGTGGTAGAGTAAAGGACTCGAACAGATCATTATATAGTGTTAGTAGTTTGGGAGTGATAACCTCCCCAAACCTAGAGTAGAATTCTATAGGGAGACCGTCCGATCCCGGGGATTTAGATCTCGCAAAGCTCGCTATGGCTTTGGCTATCTCCTCTTCAGTGAGAGGTGCCTCGAGTATGGTGATTTGGTCTTTCGTCAGTTTTGGAAAGGGTACGCTCGCAAGAAAGGAGGTCATGAGGCCACTATCAGGAGGGGCCGTAGATCGGTATAGATCTGAAAAAAAGTCTTTGAATGTTGAAGTCACTGCGCATGGGTCTGTAATCGGGATCCCCCCTGGTCCGTGCAAGGTGATGACCACTGGTGGCCTTTCCTCGCTGTGTGCCAAATATGCCAGTAATTTGCCGGCCTTTTCCCCATGTTCAAACATTTTTTGCCTGGTAAAGAATAATTTACGTTTAGTTTTTTCAAAGTGGAATTGATTGACCACCCTATTCTGTAGCTTGAGTAAACTCGCGTTAGAAGGTGACGGGTCATTTGCATATGCACCCTCCAATTTGGAGAGTTCCTCCAGTGCTTTGGTGAAAGCCTCTGAGGAATCTGCCTTGATTTTATTTATGTAAGAAATCAGGTGAGCCCTGGCGTGTATTTTAAATGATTCCCAAACCACGGAAGGGGGGGCCGACTGCACATTATCAGAGAAGAATCTGTGCCACTCCTCCGTGAGCTTGTCCTCCTCTGGAAGAAGTGACAACCAGAACGGATTCAGACGCCATGGTCTTACTGGTTTGTCAAGGGGAACCCTGAGGGTGATCGAGTAGGGGGTGTGATCAGACAGTAGTCTGGGTCCAAAGGCTGCAAATTGTAAACGTGGGGCCAATCCTCGAGAGATGAGGATGAGGTCTATTCTGGACATGGAGTTATGGGATGCAGAGAAACAAGAATATGCTTTGGTCTGGGGGTATTTATATCTCCAGGTATCTATAAGGTGAAATGAGGAGATCAGTTTGGAGAATTTGGTATCTCCAGCAGGCCTTGCCGACCCCTGAGAGGTCAGTAGCCTATCCATGTCTGTATTTAACACCATGTTAAAATCTCCTAGCCAGATTGACTGTGTATTAGGGTACCTAGCCATGAACGATATGCCCTCTAGTAGCACACTTTCACTATATGGGGGGGGGTATATAATAAGCCAGGATCAGTAGGGGTTCCCCATAAAATTTAGCTGACAGAAATATATAGCGACCTCCAGGGTCAGTGGTTACCTCACCTAATTCAAAATGCACAGATTTCGCCACCAATACAGACACCCCTCTGGAGTGTGATGTGTGAGTCGAATGGTATGCCCATCCCACCCATGGGCGGCGGAGGGCCATTTGAAGCCGCCCCTCAATGTGTGTCTCCACCAATACCACTACGTCAGCCCTCTGACCCTTCAAGAATGAGAGGGCCGCCGTACGTTTAATTTTGTCCCGCAGTCCCCTCACATTCCATACCAAAAACTTTAGGGACGCCATATCAGTCCATCCTCAGTAATTCCTACCCATAATTTACTATTAACCCATATAATCCCATGTACCTCAGGTAGGGTAATTCGTAGATATACATATAAAAGGAGCAGCAAGGAGCATAAAAACCCATGAAAATATTCTGTAAGTGATGGACCCTGGTGCCTGTATTGTGTTTGACTCATCATATTCACTGACAAAAAATGAAACCAAACCTTCCCCTCCCCTACCCCCCTCCCCCTCCCCACTCTGCATCTTTTCAAACTGATGCGAGCATCATCCCCAAACCGAACCGTAACTGCCATCCAGAATAACACATTAGTGAAAGAGATCAGTAGTAAGAGCCCGCGAAACCCAAAAAGTGGACCCACGCAGCATCCAGTCATAACAGACATACCACAACACGAGGCTGAGATAAATGCTTCGGATTGTTTTCTGCAAGTGAGACAGTCTTTGCATGAGTGGCTGCCGTGACCCCGGGCTTCATTTCCATATTTCTTGGATTGGCAGGGGGAAAAGTCTCGCTGCACTGTGTACTTGTATAGCAGCGCTTCTACTGTCCTATGCTCCAGCTGCTTCCGCAGCAAAGGGTATATGTGAGCCCACAAAGGAATCAAAGGAGTACAATCAACAAAACTTTTAAGCAGTGTGTCACAGATTCTGAATAATGAATATGAATATCCCGCCACTAGCTAGTGCACGCTCCTGACTGTAAGATAGCAATCCCAGGGGCTTCCACAAAGAGAACAACAGGTGTAGGCTTGGGATTAATGGGGCAAAGTGCAAAGAAGCAGTCAGGTCATGCAGATCCGTAGTATTTAAAGATTAGCAGGATTGGGCAGGTGCAGGATAAAGAGCATCATACTCACATAGTCACTTATTTCTCTGTGCCAGGGCGGCGCTCCAGCCAGGTTATGGCGGCATCAGGGTTATCAAAAAAGAGGGCCTTGCCATCATGTTCCACTCTGAGTCGGGCAGGAAACAGCATAGCATATTTGTAGTTGTGAATTCTCAGTCTGCGCTTGGCTTCCATGAAAGTTTGGCGGCGGCGCTGAACTTCCGCTGAGAAGTCTGGGAACACCGCTACTGTAGCATTCCCCAGAGCGATATTCCCTTTTATTCTGGCCATCCTGAGGGCAGCATCCCGATCTTTGTAGTTCAGTAGCTTAGCTATAAAAGTGCACGGCGGAGCTCCCTGCGGCGGAGCTTTAGCCGGCATGCGGTGGGCCCTCTCAACTGCCAGGAGAGGGGAGAATGCCTCTCTCCCATAAGTGGTTATGAGGAGCTGTTCCAGAAACGAGGTGGGATCCTTACCCTCGGACCCCTCCGGCAGGCCAATCAGTCGTATATTGCACCTCCTCATCCTGTTCTCCATCTCATCTTGCTTGGAGAACAGTTGCTGGATCTGTTGCTGCATATTATCCGCTCCCGTCTGCAATGGCGGGAGCGCGTCCTCCACAACACTCAGGCGGGTCTCCGCAGTAGTCACCCTCTCCCGCAGATTCTGCATGTCCTGCCGGATGTGAGATATATCCACTCTCACCTCCTCGATCTGGGTTGTCAGGGATGTGCGGCATAGCGTGATGGCCTCTAGAAGCTGGGCTGTATCACTCACCGGCCTTCCACTGTCCTCCGGCGCCTCGCCGCCATCTTCCTCGGGCTCCCCTGAATCTATATGGAGGTATTGTGCCAGCCTCGCCGCCGCGGCCCTTTGAGATTTCGTCGGTGACATGCTGTCTAGGATGTAGGGTATCAAAGCAAGCGAGTGCAATGCGAAAATTCAGCCTGTGGATCTCAGGATGCAATGGATTACAGGATCAATGTCTGGAGCTCCTCAGCAAGCGTCCTACTCCATGCACCGTCAGGCCATGCCCCCCATAGTATGAGCCTTTTAGCCTATTTTCTTATCTCACCTTGTTTCTAGCACTTGTGGTCATTCTTGACCCTACCTTTGGAACCTTTCTTTGGAAACCATCCTTGTTTTTGAGTCCTGTCTGCCATCACCACCTCAGCTCCCACCAGCGACACCCCCAGGGGGGGTTTCTCATCCACATGGAACCATGCTACTGCTTAGACACAGACAATGTAAGTACTGTTGAGAGTGGTTGTGGGGCGTCTATCCTAGGCAATTTTATCTCTAATTACCCAATTTTATTTAAATTTTTCCGTGACAGGGTCAGACCTTACAGATATTTCTATTACCATTATACAACAGCTTTCAGTTTTCCATGCGCATGCTCCTGAAGAGTGGATGAATCCACGAAATGCATAGAGCTACTATATGCCATGTTTTTATGCCCACTACATGTTTTACCTTAAGATCACCTGTACCATGTGATTTGTGAAATTTTATCAGTGTGTGGCCAATTGTTATTGCTGTATGTATATCCATTGAATTATTGGTTTCCTTGTTCTCATGATTACCTTCATGCAACGTTTCATTGATTTCCAATAAATTTAATTACCTACACCTGCCTGCTTCATTTATAGTGTACTACTGTGTGCTTTGCATAGCGTTCACCTAAAGATAACCTGAATACCGTTAGTCTCTATACTGTGACAGGCGGGCAGGTGATTATGCTAGCTGCAGACAGTCAGTGTTTCACTTAGTGTACTGTGTGCTTTGCATAGCGTTCACCTAAAGCTTACCTGAATACAGTTAGTGACTATTATAGTAGTGTTCTCATAATAAAACCACAAGCAGAGAGCTGCAAGTATTTTCAGTGTACTGTGTCCTCTGCACAGTTTTCACCTAAAACTAACTGAAAACAATTGCTGCTTTTCCCATACTAACACTACAGCAGGCAGTTGATTCTGATAGCTGCATTATCAGTACAGACAAATAAATATATATATATTGTGACAGCAGGAAGGTAAAGTCACCTGGTTGCATCCAGGGGGGTAGGTATATTTCTCCCAGATTCAGGCTTTATGCCGACTTATACAACTAGGGAGAGAGTTGATGAAGCCCAGCTGAGGCTAGTGGGCTCATGGATGATTCATACCTCTAGGGAGAGTGCTGGGCGTCGTGCAGGCAGGGAGTTGATGAGACCAGCTGAAGCTTGTCAGCTCGTTTAAGGCCTCTATAAAAACTCCCAGCTTCATTAGGTGTTTGCTCATGCCTGGAACCAGACCTGTGTGGACTGTCTAGGGAGAGTGAACCCCTGTGCGGTGAGAAAAAGCCTGTGTGGCTATTTGTTTGGACATTTACTAAACCAGGGACTTAGGGACTAGGACAGCACCAGGCTGATCCCAGTTGTTAGTTAGGGAAACCTGCATGTTTAGTCAGAGGTCAAGCTGACCAGGATTTATTTTGTTTATGTTTCTTTTTGCTTTGCTGTGTTTTTGTCACTGTAAATAGAGAAATAAACCGCACCTTTTGATCTTGAAAACCACAACCTCCGTCTGCTGGGCCTGTTTTTGTGTGGGGAGCCCATCCAGGGGGTCACACACACCCGCTACCGAGCTAACCCCCTCACAGTTGGTGGAGAACCAGTGGCAGTTTTTTTTTAAAGCCAGCATGGAGGAGATACTGAAACAGCTGGCTCTAGCAAATGCCAATCAACAGCAGACAAATGCAGGTTTGCAAAAGAGCCTTGCAGCTCAACAACAGAGCTTCGCAGCCCAGCAACAAGCCCAGCAGCAATCTGAGGCCCGCTTCATAGACCTGTTGCAGAAGCAAGAGCAGAGACTACAACAACAGATGGAAGCAGTAATGCAGCAACGTCCGCAGACCAGTGAGGAAAGCTGTCCCACTAATACCGCGTCCTTTGGGGTGAGTCGTTTATTGACAAAAATGACTGGAGAGGATGATCCAGAGGTATTTTTGACCACATTTGAAAGGACTGCTGAAAGAGAAAAGTGGCCTGAGGAGCAGTGGGCTGGACTGGTGGCTCCTCTGTTAACTGGTGAATCGCAGAAAGCTTACTATGACCTAGAGCCTGACCAAGCAAAAGACTATGGGATGCTAAAAGCTGAAATATTGGCAAGGCTGGGTGTCACCCTGGCTGTCCGGGCTCAGCGTGTGCATAACTGGACTTTCCAGCTTGGAAAACCCCCCAGGTCTCAAATGTATGATCTCATTCACCTGAGCAGGAAGTGGCTACAGCCAGAGACTTTGTCCGCACCGGAGATTGTGGAACGTGTTGTGATGGATCGTTTCTTGAGAGCTCTTCCTACCGCCATTCAAAAGTGGGTAAGCCATGGAGACCCAGAAACGGCCGGTAAACTTGTGGATCGTGTAGAGAGATACTTGGCTGCAGAGAACCTGACGGCCTCTTCCAGAGACTCTCGGACTTTCCACCCTAAGACCAGACCATCCCCAGGGGCGGATAAGATGATTCCAAGGGGTGAGGGTGGAGAGAGTGAGAGGGTGGGAGCTCTGCCCAGGGTTTGGCGAGAACAGCCTGGGAAGTCGGGGCTCAAGAGGCAGCCAAAAGGATTGTTTGCTACCGCTGCCGGCAAGCGGGACATATTGCAGCAAATTGCCCGGTTGTGGAGGTACCCATGCAATGTGACTTTCTGACGGACAGACGTCAGTCGTTATGCAAAGTCGTTAGTCGTTTATGCAAAATGTGTATTAATGGTAGAAATGTTGTGGTATCACTGGATTCAGGTAGCCTTGTGACCCTGATAAAGGCTGAATTAGTTAAAACAGAGGTCTCTGGGAATAGCAAGGTAGCTGTTATTTGTGTGCATGGGGACACCCGAGAGTATCCAGTGACTACAGTGTGTTTCAAGACCCCCAAAGGTACCCTCTCTCATCCAGTGGGGTTAGTATCTCAATTACCGCATGATGCCATTGTGGGAAGGGATTTTCCGAAGTTCTGGGAACTGTGGGATGATCCTGAGCCCCCCACTGGTGCCCCTATGTACCAGGAAGGCGATAGCCAGAACTCCTCTGAGAGTGGTGAGGACTCTCCAGAATTTCCCTTGTCAGTATTGGCAGGCGAGACTCAAGAAACTGGAGAGGAGCCCACCTCCTCAGACGAAAACCTACCGTCTGTGGAGTTTTCTGATCTTGAGGTTCACAGGGAAAATTTTGCCACAGAACAGTTAAAAGACCCCGCCCTAATAAAGGCACGGGAAAACGTAGTGGAAATAGATGGCGAGTTAGTGAACCCAGATAATACCTGCACTTACCCATACTTCAGCGTAGAGAAGGACCTACTGTATCGGGTGGCAAAAAGGGCAGAAGAAACCGTTGAGCAGCTTGTGGTGCCCAAACCTTACAGGAAGTTGGTGTTGGAGTTGGCCCATGGGCACATTCTTGGAGGTCATCTGGGGACAGAGAAAACCCGAGAGAGGGTATTACAGAGATTCTATTGGCCTGGGGTGATGAAGGACATAGAAAATTATTGTTCCTCCTGCCCTGTGTGTCAGAGGTCGGCCCCGATGCCACATTTCCGTAGCCCGCTGGTCCCTCTACCCATCATTGAGGTCCCGTTTGAGAGGATCGCAATGGATTTGGTAGGTCCTATAATCAAGTCCGCTAGGGGGCACCAGTACATATTAGTTATAATGGACTATGCCACCCGTTATCCAGAAGCGATCCCTCTCCGAAATACCTCGGCCAAAACCATAGCCAAAGAGCTATCTCTTGTTTTTAGCCGGGTGGGTATTTGTAAAGAACTGCTTACGGACCAAGGTACACCCTTTATGTCCCGGGTTATGAAAGAGCTGTGTAAATTGTTCAAAGTGACGCAATAGCGTACGTCTGTGTATCACCCCCAAACCGATGGGCTGGTTGAAAGATTCAACAAAACCCTAAAACAAATGTTGAAGAAAGTGGTGGATAGAGATGGAAAGGATTGGGACTGTCTACTTCCTTATTTGATGTTTGCTATTAGGGAGGTGCCCCAATCCTCTACGGGATTCTCCCCCTTTGAGTTACTGTATGGGAGACACCCAAGAGGGCTGTTGGATATTGCCAAGGAAACTTGGGAAAGTGAGAGTTCTCCCCACAGGAGTGTGATTGAGCATGTCGCCCTGATGCAAGATCGAATTGCACAGGTAATGCCCATCGTGAAGGAACATTTGGCCCAAGCGCAGTTGGCACAGCAGAGAGTGTACAACCGTGGAGCCAAGACCCGTACCTTTTCCCCGGGGGATAGGATATTGGTACTTGTCCCTACAGTTGAAAGTAAATTCCTTGCCAAATGGCAAGGCCCCTACGAGATAATGGAAAAAGTGAGCGAAGTGAATTACAAGGTCAGACAACCAGGAAGGCGAAAGCCCGAACAGATCTATCACGTTAATCTGTTGAAAGCCTGGAGGGATAGAGAGTCCCTAGTCGCAGAAACTTGGTCACCAGCTCAAACTGGTTGCGTGATTCCGGAGGTTGGAATAGCAGCCACCTTGTCACAACCCCAACAACAGGAGGTTAAGGAGTTTGTGCTTCGCAACAAGGAGGTGTTCTCTGAGCTGCCGGGACAAACATCTGGGGTAGAGCATGATATTATTACCCCGCCCGGTGAAAGGGTGAAGTTAAAACCCTATCGGATCCCAGAGGCCCGACGGGAGGCAATACGGGAGGAAGTACAGAAAATGCTGAACTTAGGGGTGATAGAGGAGTCCCAAAGTGATTGGTCTAGTCCCATTGTGTTGGTGCCTAAACCGGATGGGAGCTGGCGATTTTGTAACGATTTTCGTCAGTTGAACAAAGTTACAAAATTTGACACCTACCCCATGCCACGTATAGATGAGTTGATCGACCAGCTGGGAACAGCCCGATACATGACGACTCTTGACCTCACAAAAGGGTATTGGCAAATTCCCCTGGCCAAGTCGGCCAAAGAGAAAACCGCATTTGTAACCCCAGACGGGGCGTTCCAATATAAGAGAATGCCGTTCGGGTTACAGAATGCGCCGGCCACATTCCAGCAGAAAATGGACCAGATACTGAGGCCCCATCGGAAGTATGCTGCGGCTTACCTGGATGACGTAATTGTCCATAGCACAGATTGGGCCTCACATCTGCCAAAAGTGCAAGCAGTCCTAGACTCTATCCGGGAAGCGGGGTTTACGGCTAACCCCAAGAAGTGTACCATTGGGCAGGAGGGGGCCAAATATCTTGGGTACACCATTGGCAGGGGAGTAATAAAACCCCAACTCAACAAAGTCGAGGCCATCCAGAGTTGGCCACGTCCCAACAGCAAGAAGCAGGTACGAGCCTTTCTGGGAATCGCGGGTTATTATCGGCGCTTCATTCCCCACTTTGCTTCTAAGGCTGTGCCCCTAACCAACCTGACGAAAGGGAAAGGGTCGGTCATGATTAAATGGACCCCCGAGGCTGAGGCAGCATTCCAATTCTTGAAACAAGCCTTATGTAGCCAGCCAGTGTTGTACTCACCCGACTTCTCTAAAGACTTTGTCGTACAAAGTGATGCGTCAGATGTGGGGTTAGGAGCAGTATTGTCCCAGGTCTGGAACGGGGAAGAGCACCCAGTCATTTACCTCAGCAGGAAGTTGAAGTCCCATGAGGTAAATTACGCCACGGTTGAAAAGGAGTGTTTAGCGGTGAAGTGGGCTCTAGATTCCCTTCGGTACTATCTGCTAGGTAGGCACTTTGACATGGTTACGGATCACGCTCCGTTAAAGTGGATGGCTCAAAACAAGGAGACAAATAGAAGAGTAAATAGGTGGTTCCCGGCCCTACAGGAATTCAACTTCACAGTAAAGCATCGCCCTGGCGTTCAAATGGGGAATGTGGATGCTTTGTCTCGAGTACATGAATGCCTGATTGCTGGTGTTCCAACCCCAAGGTTAAAACAAGAGGGGGGGGTATGTGACAGCAGGAAGGTAAAGTCACCTGGTTGCATCCAGGGGGGTAGGTATATTTCTCCCAGATTCAGGCTTTATGCCGACTTATACAACTAGGGAGAGAGTTGATGAAGCCCAGCTGAGGCTAGTGGGCTCATGGATGATTCATACCTCTAGGGAGAGTGCTGGGCGTCGTGCAGGCAGGGAGTTGATGAGACCAGCTGAAGCTTGTCAGCTCGTTTAAGGCCTCTATAAAAACTCCCAGCTTCATTAGGTGTTTGCTCATGCCTGGAACCAGACCTGTGTGGACTGTCTAGGGAGAGTGAACCCCTGTGCGGTGAGAAAAAGCCTGTGTGGCTATTTGTTTGGACATTTACTAAACCAGGGACTTAGGGACTAGGACAGCACCAGGCTGATCCCAGTTGTTAGTTAGGGAAACCTGCATGTTTAGTCAGAGGTCAAGCTGACCAGGATTTATTTTGTTTATGTTTCTTTTTGCTTTGCTGTGTTTTTGTCACTGTAAATAGAGAAATAAACCGCACCTTTTGATCTTGAAAACCACAACCTCCGTCTGCTGGGCCTGTTTTTGTGTGGGGAGCCCATCCAGGGGGTCACACACACCCGCTACCGAGCTAACCCCCTCACAATATATATACACACACACACACACACACACACATCCCACCTTTGTGCAGCTACATCTCACTGCAGGCCATTAGTATGTCTGGAAGGCAAACAATGAGAGGCAGACAGTCACGAGGCAATAAAAGAGGGCAAGCAGGCTCTGTGTCTAGAGGCAACAGTGCTGCTGGTTGTGGACACGGTGCATCCTCATCAGCACGTGGCGGTGGGACACGCTTGTCCTTTTTGGCAGCTGGCCATGTAGAGCGGCAACATGCCCAAGACTTGGTAGAGTGGATGACCAAGCCGTCCTCCTCCTCCTCATCCTCTCTCACCCAGGCTCAGGGTACTTTGTCTGGCAAAGCAGCTGCCAAAGCGGCCTCTTCCCATCAGCTCAATGGCATCAGTCACTCCTTCCCTAGCCCCACCATGTCCTCCTGAGGAGTCCCCCGAAATGTTGGAGCACAGTGTTGGGTACATGCTCCAGGAGGATGCCCAGCGTTTTGAAGGCTCCGATGATGGAACCCAGCTGGAGGAAGGCAGTAACGTGAGCTCAGAGAGAGAGAGAGTAGTAACGTGAGCCCAAAGAGGAGGGGATGCCCAACAAGGTCAGCAATCTGGCAGTCATGTTCCCCCAGCTGCAGCATACTGCCAGATTGGCTCCAGTGATGAGGAGGGAGGGGATGATGAGGTCACTGACTCCACGTGCGTGCCTGATAGGAGAGAGGAGGAGGCACATCTCCAACGAGGCAGGATGCCCTCCAGGAGCCAGATTAAGGGCAGCACACCGACTGCATCACACCGCAGAGCTCCGCATGTGCAGGGCGCTGCGGTCTCTTTGTGCGTTATTCAAAAAGTTCTTTGGTGTTGACCTTTTTTCAGACGTGTGTAGCAGATCGCACCGTTGCCATTTGCAACATATGTCTAAAGCGTATCTCACGTGGCCAAAACATCAGCCGCTTGGGCACCACGTGCTTGACCAGACATATGTTGACCTGCCATGCAGTCTGTTGGCAAGCTTACCTAAAAGACCCACACCAAAGAACAACGCGGACCTCTCCTTGCTCCTCATCAGCTGGGATCTCCAACCCCACTATACCTTCAGTCCTCTCCGAAACCTGCACTGTGAGGAATGAAGGTGTATAATTAGGTGTGTCACAGCCAAGTACTTGCGGGCAATCTGCTATCGGTACACCGACGTCCGATTGTACCAGGCAAATTTCTCTGCCCCAGCTGCTGCACCGCCAAAAGAAGTTCGCTCCCAGCCATCCACATGCCCAGCGGTTGAATGCTACAGTAGGTGCCGCCGACATTGTATATCCATCGCGATCCCATCGCACAGATTCTCGGTGACAGGGTGCCGACATCTCGCGCTCGCTGCAATAGCGAGAAGGCGACGCAACACTGTATTGAACGGGGATCCGACGTGGATTCCTGCCAATACTAGGCACTGTGTTTGGTATGAATCCTGAGCGGGAAATCCACGCCACATTTTAAATAAAAAAACAGCATGGGTTCCCCTCCAGGAGCATACCAGGCCCTTCGGTCTGGTATGGATTTTAAAGGGAACCCCCTACGCCGAAAAAACGGCGTGGGGGTTCCCCTCAAAATCGACCAGACCCTTATCCGAGCACGCAACCTGGCAGGCCGCCGGAAAAGAGGGGGGGACGAGAGAGCAGACCCCCTCCCTCCTGAACCATACCAGGCCGCATGCCCTCAACATGGGGGGGGTTTGGTGCTTTGGGGCAGGGGGGCCACCTGCGGCCCCCCCACCCCAAAGCACTCTGCCCCCATGTTGATGGGGACAAGGGCCTCTTCCCAAAAACCCTGGCATTTGGTTGTCGGGGTCTGCGGGCGGGGGGCTTATCGGAATCCAGGAGCCCCCTTTAATAAAGGGGGCCCCCAGATCCCAGCCCCCCACCCTATGTGAATGAGTATGGGGTACATCGTACCCCTACCCATTCACCTGGTGGAAAAAAATGTCAATAAAAAACACTACACAGGTTTTTAAAGTAATTTATTAGGCAGCTCCGGGGTTCTTCTTCCGACTTCGGGGGTCTCTTCCGACTTCTCCCGCTCTCCGGTTCTTCTCTCGCTCTCCGGTGCCTTCTACCTTCTGCCGGGCTCCTCTGCCATCTTCTTCCAGCTCTTTTACAAGCGTTGGCCCGGTCTTTTCCACCGTCTTCTTCCCTCTTCTCTTCTTTTTCGATGTTGACACGACGCTCCCTCCCTCTGTAATGCTGTGTGCGCGGTGCGCAACGATTTATATAGGCATGGGGCGTGGTCACCGGGTGACCCCGCCTCTTATGACGTCACAGTCCCATCATGCTCTGGGTTGTGACGACATAAGGGGCGGGGTCACCGGGTGACATCACCTGGTGACCACGCCCCTTTCTCACGCTCGCTGTAATGTGTTTTTCCTATTGCAGCGAGCGCGAGATGCACAGTACCCTGTCGCCGAGAACCATCGAGCTGGAAACACATACAAACACCTAACGGGATATTTCCCGGTAGTTCTCCTGCCCTGGGGCCGCTTTGAGTTGAGGCTGCAGCGCTCCCCTCCCTCACTCCTCCCACTTCTGTGTATCACGGAGCTGGCTGGGTCTGTGTTCAGTGGCCATGCTGTAACAAGGTCCGCCCCCCTAGACCGGCTCATGTGATAGTAGATAGAATCATTGTTCCGCCTATCACACATGCCGGTCTAGGTGGCCGGAACCTTGTTACAGCACGGCCACCAAACACAGACCCAGCCGGCTCTGTGATACACAGGAGGAGATGCCCGCTGTGTGTGTGTGTGTGTTACCAGGCAATGGTGAGACTGCATTCATGGGCACAGTGAGGCTGTAATGGTGGGCACAGTGAGGGTGCAATGGTGGGCACAGAGAGTCTGCAATGGTGAGCACAGTGAGGCTGCATTCATGGGCACAGTGAGGCTGCAATGGTGGACACAGTGATGCTGCATTCATGGGCACAGTGATGATGCAATAGTGGGCACAGTGAGGCTGCATTCACGGGCACAGCAAGACTGCAATGATGGGCACAGTGATGTTGCATTCATGGGCACAGTGTGTAAAGCTTCAGGCAATGTTACTATAAAGTTTGGTGTGGATCACCGCGTCAGAGGTATATATGATATACTTAACAGTTAACTATAAGTAGGCAGAAATCAGATAGGGAGACTCAGATAATTTGGGAATACTAGTGGTTTTATTTAGTTTGGTAGTACACAGTCATAACATGGAGTTCCAGAGGAAATGTAGATGAAGTAGCAGTACACAGGATAATAGGTTATAGTATACAGAGGAATACTTGCTGTGAGAGGACTGGGGCTCTGTCTAGCCCAAAAGCTGGAAGTTGGAGGGGCTCTGACCGGCCCAATAGTGAAGAGGCAGCCGGGCTCTATCCGGCCCAATAGTGAGATGGAAGTCGGGGCTCTATCCGTCCCAATAGTGAAATGGAATTAGGGGCTCTATCCGGCCCAATAGCGAGATGGAATTAGGGGCTCTATCCGGCCCAATAGTGAGATGGAAGTAGGGGCTCTATCCGGCCCAATAGTGAGATGGAAGTAAGTAGGGGCTCTATCCGGCCCAATAGTGAGATGGAAGTCGGGGCTCTATCCAGCCCAATAGTGAGATGGAAGTCGAGGCTCTATCCAGCCCAATAGTGAGATGGAAGTCGGGGCTCTATCCAGCCCAATAGTGAGATGGAAGTAGGGGCTTTATCTGGCCCAATAGTGAGATGGAAGTCGGGGCTCTATCCGGCCCAATAGTGAGGGAAGACGGTCGTCAGCTGCTGGAGCTATTTACCTGGTGTCAGGTTCCTAGCACGAACACCAAGCAAAGGGTGTCGGCTATTTAAGTAGGGAGAAGAGGTGGAGCCGGGTGATGTCGCTGTGAGTCATCGGACTGTGACGGAGTTGGTTGAGATCTCGGAGCCCCGGTGGAGAGATAAGAATATTACAGGAGTCTTGGTGGAGAGATAAGGACATTACACAGTGAGGCTGCAATGGTGGGAACAGTGAGGCTGCATTCACTGGCACAGTGAGGCTGCAATGATGGGCACAGTGAGGCTGCATTCACAGGCACAGTGAGGCTGCAATAGTGGGCACAGTGATGCTGCATTCATGGACACAGTGAGGCTGCATTTGATGGGCACAGTGAGGCTGCATTCACAGGCACAGTAAAGCTGCATTTGATGGGCACAGTGATGCTTCATTGATGGGCAGTGCGGCTGCATTGATGGGCACAGTGAGGCTGCATTCATGGGCACAGTGAGGCTGCATTCACAGGCACAGTAAAGCTGCATTTGATTAGCACAGTGAGGCTGCATTCATGGGCACAGTGAGACTGAATTCATGGGCACAGTAAAGCTGCATTTGATGAGCACAGTGATGCTGCATTGATGAGCACAGTGAGGCTGCATTTATGGGCACAGTGAGGTTGCAATGATGAACACAGTGAGGCTGAATTGATGGGCACAGTGAGGCTTCAATTGATGGGCACAGTGAGGCTTCAATTGATGGGCACAGTGAGGCTGCATTTGATGGGCACAGTGAGGCTGCATTTGATGGGCACAGTGAGGCTGAATTTGATTGGCACTGATGAGGCTGCATTTGATGGGCACTGGTGAGCTTGCATTGAGCTCTTGTATTATGTCTGCAGTCTCTGACCATCTCCTGTATCATGTCTGCAGTCTCTGAGGGAGTCTGGAGAGGAGTCAAGAGTGGGAGCACCGCCGGGATGGGGGTCATGGAAGAAGTCAGACGTGTGTGGACTGTGGTGAGGAGACTATAGGATAAAACCAGAGCCACCGAGTTGGAGCCGACTGACTGAGCCCTGCATGGTGCAGCTGAGAAGAGGTCAGTGACAGCACCGCTAGGCCAGTCTGAGGGGGAGTCACTGATGTAAGGGGGGAGTGAATATGATAATGTAAGGGGGCACTGATATAAAGGTTTCCCCCTTATATCAGTAACCCACCCCCCTAACCTTAGTTTATTCTTTCTGCGTAAGGTGGTCCCCCCCAAGTTCTGAGTTCCTAGGGTCCCCCTTGATGATTGACCACTTTTAACTGGAATTTCCTTTTATATATGTAGCGGGTGGTTACATTTAGGGGGAAGCATCTGAGTGGTAACTAGGCTCAGATGTACAATTGTTAGGTCTCATGGACCATTTCTATCCCTGGGAGATGGTACTGGTGTGTAGTTCCCTGGGGCCTATAGGTGGCGCTGTTGCCATGGGCCCGGGTTGAACCGCAGTACAAGGTTGTGCCTTTTTTTGTCCCCTCTTGGCAGCAGTACGGCGGGGCGGGGAACCTGCTGTGCCTGTCGGGAGAGGATATAAAAGGGGGCGGCCATCTTCCAGAGGGGTCGGTTCCACGCTCAGGCACCTTAGGCCTGGGTGTGTGTGTGTCGCCTCCGGGTGCCCTAGGCCCGGAGGCCTAGTCGAGTTGTCCCTGGGTGCCCTTGGCCCAGAGACGGAGCTGCTGTTCCATCTCAGACACCTTCAGTCTGGGGTGAGGTACTTTGGAGAAAGGCCCGAAGCCCAGCAGCCTTCAGCTGGGATCCGCGGGGGACCGAGACTCCCAGGGATCTGCCTTGCGAGGGGACCCGTATCCAGGACTAGGAGGCCAGGGAGGTGACCCTTTCTGAAGACCCAGCGCAGAGTCGTGGTGACAGATGGGGCCTCTGGTAACTCTCCGGAGGGATGTTCTTGTCCTATAAAGGGCTAGTTTACTAACGGAAGGAAGTGCGTGTTCTCTAAGTCACAGTGGCAGTGACACTATGCACCCAAGGTCAGTGGCACGGACTTTCATATTTTTCACCCGGTCAAGTGGCAGTGACCAACTTCATGGTCAGTGGCAGAGACCATGCGCCAAGCCTGTTCGTTCTAATCAGAGCAGGAGAAAACCCAATTCGAGTTTGTGCCTGGACCTTCTCCCACCTTATCTGACCTGTGTCTTGTCCCAACCCGTCTGCTCTCAAAGAGACTGTTTATTGTGCTAAAAAGAATAAATAAGAGTTGGACCTTTCAGTTGGTGTGGACAGTTGCTTACTGGGGAGAACTAAAGACTTGTTTCTGACTACCGTAGAAACGAGGTCAGCACTGGAGGTTTTTAAACACTGGCTGCAAGCAGGCCCGAGAAACTAACACCGCTCAACCTCCCTATTCAGGAGGGTACGGGCTTGTGGTGCGGTGTGCCTCATTCATTTCTTGCGGAGGAGCCAAGCAGAAGAAAAGCAGGTAAAGTCTGGGGTTGGTGCGCTACATACACATACATATATATAAAAAGCCCTATGTGATTTCATATCTGTCTTATCTATATATAATACACTCTTCAAATGTGCTTTAAAATACATGGTTTTCCCTTTCATGAACAAGAAAATAATGACGTTACGCTGGTATAATAATGCTATGGGGCTGGTATGAATTTTTTTCCAGGGCTGGATTTTATTCCCAGTCCGGCCCTGCTCATTTGTGATCCCAACATAGGCTGAAAACGATTCAGTCTCAGGGAATGTAAAAAGACACGTGTACATTCATTGAAACTAGAGGAGAAGCGGTTTAGCCTTAAAGCAGTGTATACACTCAGAAAAAAAAAATGTTAAAAAAAACCCGGTGAGGCAAAGACATAATAATAAAAAATATGCTGTGCAAAGATAAAAAACGTGATAGTGACAATGAATGCTAAAATGAACAGAACATCCAATAATCTCTGTAGGTTTGATCCCACATCTAAAAGGAAAAAAGGTCAGGTCCAAAGTAATGTCCACAATATACTTCTCCTGTAGGGCTATCTAAAAAATGACTGGTGTGGATAGCATAGAAAGTCTTATAATACAAATAATATAAAACATGTATGATAAAAACGCATGTCCAATCTTCTAAACATGCATCCGTGACATCAAACTGGAACACCACAGAACAGTGCTGATTTGGAATAGCGAAGAATCCACCACCTCTATTTAAACTGGCCACTTACCGAAAGTACTGATCCCGGTATGAGATCAGTGCACGCATGCGGCTGTTATCCCTGCCAAGGGCTCTTTAAATCAGCTCTCCTGGTTCCTCTGATGTTTAGATAGGTGAACTCCCGGTGTCCCAACGGACCATGATAAGACAGAAAAGACATTCCATAGCGTAATCCAGTATAGGACTTTTGATTCAAATAATAAAAAAAATGCACTTACAATGTACATCAGGTATATAAGCGGGAGGTATGTTACAAAGCCGTTTAGATCATGTGACTGTTTGTGAAAAATGTTGAGGAGAGGGGGATCAGGAGAAAAATGCATTCCAACACTGCTGGTATGCATGTAACACTGGAAGAAGCATGAGCAGTCAGGTCAGGCTTTCTAACCTGCCAAATAAACCCTCTCCCCTGAGAGCTGCTGAATCTGGCAAATGTCATCCCATGTTTGTGGGTTACTTAAGCCTACCCATCTTATCCATTTAACCCTACTCTCCAATCCGTTTCTTAAAGTCATTTCTCATCGGTGTATTTTTCAGCTCCTGAATAGTGTTAATGAACCAAGCCCCTAGCTGCATACATGACATTTTATTTCTTCACGTGAAGATTGAATCATAATAACCAATACTGTAGGTACTACATAAGTCGGTATATTAAAAGCTGGATTATACATAAAAATAATATCCCACTTGTGAATTCAACATTTTCCTTAATAAAAGAAAAAAAAATCCCTCAGCTACTTGCTCGTTAATTGGTCTAATTAGATAGTAGGAAGGAGAGAAATAAGACGTGTCATCGGATTAGCATCTTAACATCTGTTACCTCCCCTTGCATAGAGAGCCCTTACATTGTCCTGAATGGCACCAACAACTACAGATCTGTAAAGTGAAATTATTACACAGCGCAAAGAGAAATAGTGACAAGTCTGCTTCTGGCAATGAAGAATGCCTGGCAACTTATACCCTCTTTTCTTCATCTATGCCTAGCAGGTAAGTACAATTATTTTATTTCACCAATGTACGACAGAGAGAAACAGACAGGCTCTGATGGCAAGAAAACTAATCCATCCTTGTTAAGCCTGTGTTTTGTAATGGGTTTTAACGTCTTCAGTTTAAAGGGCCTGTGCTGCCCTGAAGCAGCTGAAAACCTTATTGCCTGAACCCTACCCTACCTGTCATATTAATAAATACTTAGGCAACTCCATGTACAAGGCATCACTTATTAGCAATGGGGTGTTTTAAAGATAAAGTAAAAACTTAGTGTAGCAGGCATTTTTAAATAGCTAGCAATATTATAACCCAATAAACATTCTTATTCCTAACAGATACTAAAATAGTCAGTTGAAATTGCTAGCATCTTATATTATACTATTGTGTTTATTTTATTTTTTCTACTTTTAACTGTATTTCGCTTTCAATCTCTTAACTGTTTAAAAAGGATAGTACCCAAGAGTTTGTTATTTTAAAACAAAGTGTAAGGGGATACATGCCTGCTGTTATGCATTCAGTTAAATAATATGTGTATTTTATTTTATTTTTTATTTTTTATTAATGAATAGATCGTGGTCAAAAAAACACTTAATGATTGATTATGATTTTACTGCTTTTGTAAATCAGGTACTTTTTCTGGCATATTTACCTGTGTATAGTTTACAGAATATTATTATTTATAATTTACAGTATATTAAACTGAATTTTAATAGACATACACACTATCAATTATGCTAAATTTCTATTACGAGAAACCAAACATACCTTCTGTGCCCTATACAGCATTTTAAAATGACTGGGCTGTATTATGTAACATTAAGAAAAAAATTCAATTTTTATCTTTGTTCACTATGGCTTTTGAAGATTAATTTAACTTTTAGGTACCAATATAAACTGGTGGCACACAAATGTCTTACCACTTACAGAAGCACAGGTCCATTCATTTTTGAGTTAACGGGCAAAACAGTTATATTCGATGTATCGCATACATTAAATTACATGAGCTTGTTTGTAAAGTATAATGTCATATGCTTATTATTGAACTAGAATATTACTATGAAACGTAATGATAGAGCTAGCAATAAAGAAAGAGAAAAAGTAGTTTGCAAAACAGGAAAAAAAATCTTCAGATCTGGGTGTGGCCTGTGTTTTTACTTTAGTCTCGCCAACATAATTCCAAGAAGCTTATGTATGTGCTTGCTCGATGGTCATAGTACAATTTCAGCAGACCTCTCTAGAAAAACTGGGGTGATTGAAAGCCTCCTAAGGCATGGTGCACTGGACATGCATGTTGATGGAACATTTTGCAGACCTCTTATGACATTACAGAGTCCCCAGTGTTACATAAATGTCCTAAAAATCTACTTCTTCCATATTAGGTCACTCACTGTATGTCACAGAGAGTGGTGATTTTCACCCCATAACCTCAGTGGCTTCAAAAGTTTTCCCTTGGATCCCACCAGTTAACCAGAGGCCACATACAGTAGGTGGTGGTGAGTTTGTATTCCCTTATATCACTAAAGTGGTTCTAAAGGCAAAAAGCCAGGGGCATAACTACAGGTGTCACATGGTAACATTTGCTACCCGGCCCCATGCTCTAGGGGGCCCGTGCCGCTCCTCTGTTCTACAACTGGATAGAAGGGGCAGCAGGGGTGGCAAATAGAGGAACTGATGCCCTCCATCTTTTTCCTGCAGCTGCTGCAAAGCAACCTGAAAGTCTGCTTCTCCTCCTCTCCCTCCTGCAGGCATTTAGTGGCTACAGGAGGAAAATGGTGTCCTTGTTCCTCCTTTTACATCTGCCTGGCCCCCATGTTCTTCTTTTGTCCCCTTCCCTCTCCTGCCAGCTGCTGCAGAGGATCTAATCAGAATGGACAACGGGGAAGGGGCTGTTAAATATGTAATTTACTGGCCCCTTCTTTTTCTGAATGAACACTGAGTGATCAGTACCAATCACTCCTGTGTCCATTCATAACTTCAGCATAGTAAACGGTGCTTACTATGCTTCAGTTTGTGAATAAAGGGGAAGCTCTGTACAGAGCTATTTCTGTCCATTCATTCTGTACAGCTGGGGCTGCAGAGATGGAGATTGAGGGCTGTGTCCTCAATCTCATTTCTCTGTCTCAAAGATGAAACATCAGAGGTCTGTTTAGACCCCTGATATTTCACCAAAGCTTCCCAATGAGGCTCCTAAAATAAAAAGTAAAATTGTAAAAAAAAATAAAAAATGGTAAAGAATAATAAAAGATAAAATAACAAAAATAACAAACATAAAATACTACTAATACAAGTGTGGGGAACTACCAGGGTCACAAAGGTTGCACTTGCAAACAGGCCCTGGTGTTCTGCCACCATGGGGGGGGGGGGGCAAGACAGCAGGCCCCTCTGCAGAACATGTGAAAGGGTCCCCCTGCAGGATCATAATAAAGGGCCCTGCAATGGGTGTAAAAGGACCCTGGGCTGGGAGGAAAGGGCCCCAGCTGGGGGTCAGGGGGGCCCTTCATGGTTTCTTGCACTGGGGCCCTGAAGGTTCTAGTTATACCCTTGGGCTTTTTACCTCAAAGAAAATATCCATCTTTATACACACTTTACATAGTTTGTTTGGGCCAAATATGTCCCTCACTAACCTGTGAGGCTGCTGGGTGTGCAGTATAAACTGTATATAGCTGCAGCTACATACAGCACTGTGTTCCGGGTGGGAACTGAGACTTCCTAGCTCATACCCAGAACACAGAAGAGTCTACCACATTAATGCTCAACCGCTCAAAGCAAGCAATGTGTTCTATCAATGAATAAAAAGCTTCCTCTGATTGGCTGAGTCAGAGAGGCAGGCTAACAACCTCTGACTGTATTCATTGATCGAATACATTGCTTGATCTGCGTGGCTGAGCACCACTGTGGTAGACTCGTCTGTGTTCTGAGTATGAGACAGGAAGTGTCGTCTTGCACCCGGAACACAGTGCAGTTTACTGTATGTAGCCGCAACTACAGTTTATACCACACATCTAGCCATGTAATCATCAGGTTAATGAGGGACATCTTTCATTTGGGCCAGCTTGGACCAGATTTCATATGGGCCAGCTTGGGCCAGTTTGGCCCAAACAAACTATGCAAAGTGTGTGTAAAGATGGAGTTTTTCTTTAAAGCATTCTCTGCATTAGGGTAAAAAACATTGTGTGCTGCTAGAGTACCCCCCCACCCCCCATTATACATACCTGTGTCTGATCTTGATCCAGTGCTATGCCCAAGAGCAGCTTCTCTCTCTTATAGCTCCCTCCTCACAAGGCAGATTGATAGCAGCGGGAGCCATAGGCATGGGACATAAAACAGAGAGAAACAGTTCCCCGTGGGGTTTTTTAGCAGCAAAAAATTATTCAATATTGATAAATTGTATTCTTTTAATAATGAAAAAGTGGAAAAAGGCATATACAAATGATAAAATTTATGAGCTCTGGTTTACAAAGAAGCGAATATAGACAGAAGTTTTACAGGCAAACACACATATAGTATTGAGTTTTGGCTGAAAATCCAGTTAACTTCAACGCAGTTTGATGCTGGAGGAAAGGCCCCACTGCATTTCGACCTGTCAAATTCTAGGTCTTCCTCAGGGGGATCTTACATTTCTATAGGACATCAAAAAAGCAAAGTGCATTAGTATTATTACTATGGTGCATTTCTTGTATCTCATATTAGTTAGAATATACATACAGGTCCTTCTCAAAAAATTAGCATATTGTGATAAAGTTCATTATTTTCTGTAATGTACTGATAAACATTAGACTTTCATATATTTTAGATTCATTACACACAACTGAAGTAGTTCAAGGCTTTTCTTGTTTTAATATTGATGATTTTGGCATACAGCTCATGAAAACCCAAAAATCCTATCTCAAAAAATTAGCATATTTCATCCGACCAATAAAAGAAAAGTGTTTTTAATACAAAAAAAGTCAACCTTCAAATAATTATGTTCAGTTATGCACTCAATACTTGGTCGGGAATCCTTTTGCAGAAATGACTGCTTCAATGCGGCGTGGCATGGAGGCAACCAGCCTGTGGCACTGCTGAGGTGTTATGGAGGCCCAGGATGCTTCGATAGCGGCCTTAAGCTCATCCAGAGTGTTGGGTCTTGCGTCTCTCAACTTTCTCTTCCCAATATCCCACAGATTCTCTATGGGGTTCAGGTCAGGAGTAGGGATGAGCTTCGTGTTCGAGTCGAACATACGTTCGACTCGAACATCGGCTGTTCGATCGTTCGACGAAGATCGAACGATTTGGGCCGTTCGCGCCAAATTCGAGTGACGCGAACGGCCCACAATGCACTACGCCATCGCAGTGTCATCCAGGCGCTGTGATTGGCCAAGCATGCACTGTGACCCCGCATGCTTGGCCAATCACAGCGCCGGCAGCGAGGAGAGCAATGATTGGCCACAGGCAGGATGCCTGTGGCCAATTATTGCTGAGGGTGTTTAGTACACGCCCCACACTATAAAAGGCCGCCAGCACGGCGGCCTAGTGTAGTGTGTTCCGGAGCAGGGATAGAGCAGCATAGGCAGGGACAGTGACTGTTATTTCTTTCTTGCTTAACCTGGATTCCTTTAGTTTAGGGAAAGAGAAGGATAGGTAGGGAGAGTGTCAGTGTGTTTTGTGCTTGTGCTATAGTGTGCTTAAAAAAAACATTTATTCTAGGGACAGAAAACTGTAGGTAGGGACAGTGTCAGTTTCTTTCACTCTGCAAGTCCTTGTTTCCAGGGACCTGGAAGGACAGTGAGTGAATTGTCCTTGTGCTATATTGTGCTTAAAAAAACATTTATTCTAGGGACAGAAAACTGTAGGTAGGGAGAGTGTCAGTTTCTTTCACTCTGCAAGTCCTTGTTTCCAGGGACCTGGAAGGACAGTGAGTGAATTGTCCTTGTGCTATATTGTGCTTAAAAAAACATTTATTCTAGGGACAGAAAACTGTAGGTAGGGAGAGTGTCAGTTTCTTTCACTCTGCAAGTCCTTGTTTCCAGGGACCTGGAAGGACAGTGAGTGAATTGTCCTTGTGCTATATTGTGATTAAAAAAAACATTTTTTCTAGGGACAGAAAACTGTAGGTAGGGAGAGTGTTTTTTTCCTTTCACTCTGCAAGTCCTTGTTTCCAGGGACCTGTAAGGACAGTGAGTGAATTTTTCTTGTGCTATATTGTGATTAAAAAAAACATTTTTTCTAGGGACAGAAAACTGTAGGTAGGGAGAGTGTTTTTTTTCTTTCACTCTGCAAGTCCTTGTTTCCAGGGACCTGTAAGGACAGTGAGTGAATTGTTCTTGTGCTATATTGTGATTAAAAAAAACATTTTTTCTAGGGACAGAAAACTGTAGGTAGGGAGAGTGTTTTTTTTCTTTCACTCTGCAAGTCCTTGTTTCCAGGGACCTGTAAGGACAGTGAGTGAATTTTTCTTGTGCTATATTGTGATTAAAAAAAACATTTTTTCTAGGGACAGAAAACTGTAGGTAGGGAGAGTGTTTTTTTTCTTTCACTCTGCAAGTCCTTGTTTCCAGGGACCTGTAAGGACAGTGAGTGAATTTTTCTTGTGCTATATTGTGATTAAAAAAAACATTTTTTCTAGGGACAGAAAACTGTAGGTAGGGAGAGTGTTTTTTTTCTTTCACTCTGCAAGTCCTTGTTTCCAGGGACCTGTAAGGACAGTGAGTGAATTTTTCTTGTGCTATATTGTGATTAAAAAAAACATTTTTTCTAGGGACAGAAAACTGTAGGTAGGGAGAGTGTTTTTTTTCTTTCACTCTGCAAGTCCTTGTTTCCAGGGACCTGTAAGGACAGTGAGTGAATTTTTCTTGTGCTATATTGTGATTAAAAAAAACATTTTTTCTAGGGACAGAAAACTGTAGGTAGGGAGAGTGTTTTTTTCCTTTCACTCTGCAAGTCCTTGTTTCCAGGGACCTGTAAGGACAGTGAGTGAATTTTTCTTGTGCTATATTGTGATTAAAAAAAACATTTTTTCTAGGGACAGAAAACTGTAGGTAGGGAGAGTGTTTTTTTCTTTTCACTCTGCAAGTCCTTGTTTCCAGGGACCTGTAAGGACAGTGAGTGAATTTTTCTTGTGCTATATTGTGATTAAAAAAAACATTTTTTCTAGGGACAGAAAACTGTAGGTAGGGAGAGTGTTTTTTTTCTTTCACTCTGCAAGTCCTTGTTTCCAGGGACCTGTAAGGACAGTGAGTGAATTTTTCTTGTGCTATATTGTGATTAAAAAAAACATTTTTTCTAGGGACAGAAAACTGTAGGTAGGGAGAGTGTTTTTTTTCTTTCACTCTGCAAGTCCTTGTTTCCAGGGACCTGTAAGGACAGTGAGTGAATTTTTCTTGTGCTATATTGTGATTAAAAAAAACATTTTTTCTAGGGACAGAAAACTGTAGGTAGGGAGAGTGTTTTTTTCCTTTCACTCTGCAAGTCCTTGTTTCCAGGGACCTGTAAGGACAGTGAGTGAATTTTTCTTGTGCTATATTGTGATTAAAAAAAACATTTTTTCTAGGGACAGAAAACTGTAGGTAGGGAGAGTGTTTTTTTCCTTTCACTCTGCAAGTCCTTGTTTCCAGGGACCTGTAAGGACAGTGAGTGAATTTTTCTTGTGCTATATTGTGATTAAAAAAAACATTTTTTCTAGGGACAGAAAACTGTAGGTAGGGAGAGTGTTTTTTTTCTTTCACTCTGCAAGTCCTTGTTTCCAGGGACCTGTAAGGACAGTGAGTGAATTGTTCTTGTGCTATATTGTGATTAAAAAAAACATTTTTTCTAGGGACAGAAAACTGTAGGTAGGGAGAGTGTTTTTTTTCTTTCACTCTGCAAGTCCTTGTTTCCAGGGACCTGTAAGGACAGTGAGTGAATTTTTCTTGTGCTATATTGTGATTAAAAAAAACATTTTTTCTAGGGACAGAAAACTGTAGGTAGGGAGAGTGTTTTTTTTCTTTCACTCTGCAAGTCCTTGTTTCCAGGGACCTGTAAGGACAGTGAGTGAATTTTTCTTGTGCTATATTGTGATTAAAAAAAACATTTTTTCTAGGGACAGAAAACTGTAGGTAGGGAGAGTGTTTTTTTTCTTTCACTCTGCAAGTCCTTGTTTCCAGGGACCTGTAAGGACAGTGAGTGAATTTTTCTTGTGCTATATTGTGATTAAAAAAAACATTTTTTCTAGGGACAGAAAACTGTAGGTAGGGAGAGTGTTTTTTTTCTTTCACTCTGCAAGTCCTTGTTTCCAGGGACCTGTAAGGACAGTGAGTGAATTTTTCTTGTGCTATATTGTGATTAAAAAAAACATTTTTTCTAGGGACAGAAAACTGTAGGTAGGGAGAGTGTTTTTTTCCTTTCACTCTGCAAGTCCTTGTTTCCAGGGACCTGTAAGGACAGTGAGTGAATTTTTCTTGTGCTATATTGTGATTAAAAAAAACATTTTTTCTAGGGACAGAAAACTGTAGGTAGGGAGAGTGTTTTTTTCCTTTCACTCTGCAAGTCCTTGTTTCCAGGGACCTGTAAGGACAGTGAGTGAATTTTTCTTGTGCTATATTGTGATTAAAAAAAACATTTTTTCTAGGGACAGAAAACTGTAGGTAGGGAGAGTGTTTTTTTTCTTTCACTCTGCAAGTCCTTGTTTCCAGGGACCTGTAAGGACAGTGAGTGAATTTTTCTGGTGCTATATTGTGATTAAAAAAAACATTTTTTCTAGGGACAGAAAACTGTAGGTAGGGAGAGTGTCAGTTTCTTTCACTGTGAAAGTCCTTGTTTCAAGGGACAGAGAAGGACACCTGAAGGTAGCCCTTATTGCTTTTTTCCCATCTCCGTGCAGGCCATCTATTAGAATGTCTGGAAGGCAAACAAGGAGAGGCAGACAGTCAGGAGGCAATAAAAGAGGGCAAGCAGGCTCTGTGTCTGGGGGCAACAGTGCTGGTCGTGGACGCGGTGCATTGTCATCAGCACATGGCCATGGGACACGCTTGTCCTTCTTTTCGGCAGCTGGACATGTTGAGCCACATCATGCCGAAGACTTGGTAGAGTGGATGACCAAGCCCTCCTCCTCCTCCTCATCCTCTCTCACCCAGGCTCAGGGTACTGGAAAAGCAGCTGCCAAAGCGTCGTCTTCCCTGGTATCAATGTCAGACAAATCATCAGTCACTCCTTCCCTAGACCCACCATGTCCTCCTCCTGAGGAGTCCCCCGAACTGTTTCAGCACAGTGTTGGGTACATGCTCCAGGAGGATGCCCAGCGTTTCAAAGGGTCTGATGATGAAACCCAGCTAGAGGAAGGCAGTAGCGTGAGAGCAGACAGAGGGGATGCTCAAGAAGGACACCAATCTGGCAGTCATGTTCCAGCAGCTGCAGCATACTGCCAGATTGGCTCCAGTGATGAGGAGGGAGGGGATGATGAGGTCACTGACTCCACGTGGGTGCCTAATAGGAGAGAGGAGGAGGAGGAGGATGAGGAGGAGGCACATCTCCAACGAGGCAGGATGCCCTTTGGTGGCCAGCGTAAGGGCAGTACACCGACGGAATCACACCGCAGAGCTCCGCCTGTGCAGGGCGCTGCCTCTGCCCGTCATTCAAAAAGTTCTTTGGTGTGGGCCTTTTTTGAGGCTAGTGCATCAGATCGCACAGCTGCTGTTTGCAACATATGTCTCAAGCGTATATCGCGTGGCCAAAACATCAGCCGCTTGGGTACCACATGCCTGACCAGACATATGTTGACCTGCCATGCAGCTCGTTGGCAAGCCTACCTCAAAGACCCACACCAAAGAACAAAGCGGACCTCTCCTTGCACCGCATCAGCTGGGATCTCCAACCCCACTATAACTTCAGTCCTCTCTGAAACATGCACTGAGAGGAATGAAGGTGTAGAATTAGGTGTGTCACAGCCAAGTACTTGCGCCCACTCTGCTAGCAGTACACCGACGTCCGATTCTAGCAGGCAAATTTCCCTGCCCCAGCTGCTGGACCGTCGAAAGAAGTTCACTCCCAGCCATCCACATGCCCAGCGGTTGAATGCTAGCTTGGCTAAATTGCTAGCGCTTCAACTGCTGCCTTTTCAGTTGGTAGACTCGGCCCCCTTCCGTGAGTTTGTGCAATGTGCGGTTCCTCAGTGGCAGGTTCCCAAACGCCACTTTTTCGCACGGAAGGCTATTCCGGCTCTCTACCGGCATGTGGAAGGCAATGTCTTGGCCTCGCTGGACAGGGCGGTCAGCGGTAAGGTGCATATTACCGCTGACTCATGGTCCAGCAGGCATGGACAGGGACGTTACCTTTCTTTCACGGCCCATTGGGTCACTCTTTTGGCAGCTGGGAAGGATTCAGGACAAGGTGCAGTAGTGTTGGAGGTTGTCCCACCGCCACGCCTCCAAAATGCTACTACTGGTTGTGACACACCTCTCTCCTCCACCCCCTCCTCTTCTTCTTCCTCCATGGCCTCTTCCTGTGGTTTGTCCTATGAACCAGCGGTGCTCCGTAGCCGTTCACGGGGCTACGCAAGTACGCAGGCAAAAAGATGCCATGCCGTGCTTGCGCTGGTGTGTTTGGGGGACAGAAGCCACACTGGGGCAGAGGTCCTGTCTGCTCTGCAGGGCCAGGCCGAGAGGTGGTTGACGCCACGCCAGCTTAAGCCAGGAATGGTGGTTTGCGACAATGGCACCAACCTCCTCTCCGCCCTCCGACAGGGACAACTGACCCATGTGCCCTGTGTGGCTCACGTCCTTAACCTGGTGGTGCAGCGCTTCTTGGGCAGGTACCCGGGCTTACAGGATGTCCTGAGGCAGGCCAGGAAAGTCTGTGTGCATTTCCGCAGATCTTATGCCAGTGCTCGCCTGGCTGAGCTGCAAAAGGAGTTGAACCTGCCCAAGAACCGCCTTATATGTGACATGCCCACCAGGTGGAACTCAACGTTGGCCATGCTGCAGCGGCTGCACACGCAGCAGAGGGCCATCAATGAGTACCTGTGCGACTACGGCACCAGGACAGGGTCAGGGGAGCTTGTTTTTTTTTCTCCACGCCAGTGGGGCATGATCAGGGATGCATGCACTGTCCTGGCACCATTTGAGGAGGCCACGAGGATGGTGAGCAGTGACAGTGCATGCATCAGTGACACTGTACCTCTTGTCCACCTGTTGGAGCACACGCTGCGTGGAATAATGGACAGGGCACTTGAGGCAGAACAGAGGCAGGAAGAGGAGGACTTCCTTGCCTCTCAAGGCCCCCTTTACCCAGACAGTGTTACTTCTGTCCCACCCATCGCACAGGAAGAGGAGGAGGAGGAGGAGGAGGAGGAGGAGGATTGTGTCAGCATGGAGGTGGAGGCTGGCACTCAGCATCATCAGCAGCAGTCTTTTAGGGATGATTTACAGTCCCAAGAAACCAGTGGACTTGTACGTGGCTGGGAGGAGGTGGCTGCGGATCATGTCGTCCTTAGTGACCCAGAGGACTCCGGAGCGAATGCCTCAGCAAACCTACGCTGCATGGCCTCCCTGATCCTGCAAAGTCTGCGGAAGGATCCTCGTATTCTTCGGATCAAGGAGAGGGACCATTACTGGCTGGCCACTCTCCTTGATCCACGGTACAAGGGTAAGGTTGCGGACCTTATGTTACCGTCGCAGAGGGAGCAGAGGATGAGACAACTCCGGGAGGCCTTGCAGAAAGGTCTGTGCAACGCGTTCCCAGAGACTGGGAGGTTGCAAACTCCTGGTCCTGGACAACGAGTTGCTGAGGCTTCGGGCAGTCAAAGAAGGAGCGGTGGGGAAGGTGGCCGTCTGACCGATGCGTTCAGACAATTCTTTAGTCCGCAGCCCCAAAGTATGATCGGTTCCAGCAACCATCGCCAGCGTCTGATAAACATGGTGCAGGAATATCTAGGGGCAAGGTCAGACTTGGACACCTTCCCCACCGAAAATCCTCTGGCTTACTGGGTCTTGAGGATGGATCACTGGCCAGAGCTTGCACAGTATGCAATTGAGCTACTGGCCTGTCCTGCATCCAGCGTTCTTTCGGAACGCACATTCAGTGCTGCTGGAGGATTTGTCACGGATCACAGGGTGCGCCTGTCCACCGACTCGGTTGATCGACTGACTTTCATCAAGATGAACCAGTCTTGGATCACCACCAGCTACCACACACCTGATGCTGATATAACAGACTAATTGATTTTAACATGTCACATCCCTTCAAGACTGATGCTGATGCTGAGTGCCTGTGCTGTTATGTTGACTGGCTATCCTCCTCCTCCGAGTCCTCAATGATACGATTGATGATGATAGCTTGGAAGATCATTTTTGTTTATGGGTGCCGCCACCAGTGCCTAACGCCCAATTTTTCAGCCCCTGTTTAACAGGGGCGTGTAATTACAATTTTTGAAGCAATACTTTGCAACAGGGCTCATTGCTGTACTCCAAGTACAGTATCTGTGAGGAGTTGCAGTGTTGTGCCACCAGTGCCTAAGGCCCAATTTTTCAGCCCCTGTTTAACAGGGGCGTGTCATTACAATTTTTGAAGCAATACTTTGCAACAGGGCTCATTGCTGTGCTCCAAGTACAGTATCTGTGAGGGGTTGCAGTGTTGTGCCACCAGTGCCTAAGGCCCAATTTTTCAGCCCCTGTTCAACAGGGGCATGTAATTACAATTCTTGATCTAATAATTCACAGCAGGGCCCATTGCTGCACCCACCAAGAGTAACTGTCAGGGCTTACAGTGTTGTGGCACCAGCACCACCATCAAAGGCCCAATTTTTACTACCACTGTTCAACAATTATATGTAATTAAAATTCCTGATATAATAGTTGACAGCAGGGCGTTCCAGCACCAACCAAGAGTAACTGTGAGTGCTTACAGTGTTGTGCCAACACCAACAACTAAGGGGCCTATTTCTGCAGAGTATATACGGCAGGTCCCTACTTTCAAACATCCAACTTACAAACGACTCCTACTTGCAAACGCAAGAAGACAACAGGAAGTGAGAGGAAATCTACCACTAGGAAGGAAAATTCTCTCCTGTAAGAATAAATATGGGAGAAAGGTGTCTCCTCTGTACTGATGCTTTATCAGCAATCCTTGTTTCAAGAAAAACACCACATTTCAAAAACAGTTGTCATTGGGACGGAAAGTGAGGTGAAATGTTCTGAACAGGGGCACAGACAGCAAAACAAATGTTACAGGGGTGATAACCCTTACCTATGTTTTCCAAAAAGTTTAAAAATAGATTTTTGGTCTGGAGCTACACTTCAACAATGTACCTGTTCAAAATTACAAACAGATTCTACATAAGAACAAACCTACAGTCCCTGTCTTGTATGCACCGCCTGTATAGGGCTGTTCAGAGTATATAGGGCCTTTTTTATTTTATGTGCGGGGTTCCCCTTAATATCCATACAAGACCCAAAGGGGCTGGTAATGGGCTGGGGTAGGGGGGGGGGGGGGGTCATGGGGTAGCTATGCCATTTTTCTTAAAGAATTTCATCCATATTACCGGGACCAGACATTACATTAAAGCCGCAAGCAGTTTTAAATGGCTTTTTTTTCCTTTAGAAGTGTCATTTTGTGCAGGGACAGTTCTAAACACGGGAAACACGTGGCACTTCACAGGCATACTTTAGACACCCCCCAGGTACGATATTTAAAGGAATATTTGACTTTTTTTTTTCACTTTATGCATCATTAAAATGACTGCTCCCGAAAAACGACCGTTTTTAAAACTTCTTTTTGCATTGATACATGTCCCCTGGTGCAGAACCCGGGTTCCCAAACCCTTTTTAGGACAATAACATGCATAATAGTTGTTATAATTAGCACTTTAGAATTCGAACGTTCGCATCCATTCTATTTAATAGGGTTCTAATGTTCGTTCGAACTTTCGGTCCGTTCGCGGGTTCTGGTGCGAACCGAACAGGGGGGTGTTCGGCTCATCACTAGTCAGGAGTAGTGATGAGCCGAACACCCCCAGGTTCGGTTCGCACCAGAACCCGCGAACGGACCGAAAGTTCGTACGAACATTAGAACCCTATTAAATACAATGGATGCGAACGTTCGAATTCTAAAGTGGTAATTATAACAACTATTATGCATGTTATTGTCCTAAAAAGGGTTTGGGAACCCGGGTTCTGCACCAGGGGACATGTATCAATGCAAAAAGAAGTTTTAATAACGGTCGTTTTTCGGGAGCAGTCATTTTAATGATGCATAAAGTGGAAAAAAAAAAGTCAAATATTCCTTTAAATATCGTACCTGGGGGGTGTCTAAAGTATGCCTGTGAAGTGCCACGTGTTTCCCGTGTTTAGAACTGTCCCTGCACAAAATGACACTTCTAAAGGAAAAAAAAGCCATTTAAAACTGCTTGCGGCTTTAATGTAATGTCTGGTCCCGGTAATATGGATGAAAATCTTTAAGAAAAATGGCATAGCTACCCCATGACCCCCCCCTACCCCAGCCCATTACCAGCCCCTTTGGGTCTTGTATGGATATTAAGGGGAACCCCGCACATAAAATAAAAAAGGCCCTATATACTCTGAACAGCCGTATACAGGCGGTGCATACAAGACAGGGACTGTAGGTTTGTTCTTATGTAGAATCTGTTTGTAATTTTGAACAGGTACATTGTTGAAGTGTAGCTCCAGCCCAAAAATCTATTTTTAAACTTTTTGGAAAACATAGGTAAGGGTTATCACCCCTGTAACATTTGTTTTGCTGTCTGTGCCCCTGTTCAGAACATTTCACCTCACTTTCCGTCCCAATGACAACTGTTTTTGAAATGTGGTGTTTTTCTTGAAACAAGGATTGCTGATAAAGCATCAGTACAGAGGAGACACCTTTCTCCCATATTTATTCTTACAGGAGAGAATTTTCCTTCCTAGTGGTAGATTTCCTCTCACTTCCTGTTGTCTTCTTGCGTTTGCAAGTAGGAGTCGTTTGTAAGTTGGATGTTTGAAAGTAGGGACCTGCCGTATATACTCTTCAGAAATAGGCCCCTTAGTTGTTGGGTTTGGCACAACACTGTAAGCACTCAGTTACTCTTGGTTGGTGCTGGAACGCCCTGCTGTCAACTATTATATCAGGAATTTTAATTACATATAATTGTTGAACAGTGGTAGTAAAAATTGGGCCTTTGATGGTGGTGCTGGTGCCACAACACTGTAAGCCCTGACAGTTACTCTTGGTGGGTGCAGCAATGGGCCCTGCTGTGAATTATTAGATCAAGAATTGTAATTGCATGCCCCTGTTGAACAGGGGCTGAAAAATTGGGCCTTTCGTGGTGGTGGTGGTGGTGGTGGTGTTGCCACAACACTGTAAGCCCTCAGAGTTACTCTTGGTGGGTGCAGGAATGGGCCCTGCTGTGAATTATTAGATCAAGAATTGTAATTACATGCCCCTTTTGAACAGGGGCTGAAAAATTGGGCCTTTCGTGGTGGTGGTGGTGGTGGTGGCATTGCCACAACACTGTAAGCCCTCAGAGTTACTCTTGGTGGGTGCAGCAATGGGCCCTGCTGTGAATTATTAGATCAAGAATTGTAATTGCATGCCCCTGTTGAACAGGGGCTGAAAAATTGGGCCTTAGGAACTGGTGGCACAACACTACAACCCCTCACAGATACGTTACTTGGAGCACAGCAATGAGCCCTGTTGCAAAGTATTGCTTCAAAAATTGTAATGACACGCCCCTGTAAAACAGGGGCTGAAAAATTGGGCCTTAGCCACTGGTGGCGGCACCCATAAACAAAAATGATCTTCCAAGCTATCATCATCAATCGTATCATTGAGGACTCGGAGGAGGAGGATAGCCAGTCAACATAACAGCACAGGCACTCAGCATCAGCATCAGTCTTGAAGGGATGTGACATGTTAAAATCAATTAGTCTGTTATATCAGCATCAGGTGTGTGGTAGCTGGTGGTGATCCAAGACTGGTTCATCTTGATGAAAGTCAGTCGATCAACCGAGTCGGTGGACAGGCGCACCCTGTGATCCGTGACAAGTCCTCCAGCAGCACTGAATGTGCGTTCCGAAAGAACGCTGGATGCAGGACAGGCCAGTAGCTCAATTGCATACTGTGCAAGCTCTGGCCAGTGATCCATCCTCAAGACCCAGTAAGCCAGAGGATTTTCGGTGGGGAAGGTGTCCAAGTCTGACCTTGCCCCTAGATATTCCTGCACCATGTTTATCAGACGCTGGCGATGGTTGCTGGAACCGATCATACTTTGGGGCTGCGGACTAAAGAATTGTCTGAACGCATCGGTCAGACGGCCACCTTCCCCACCGCTCCTTCTTTGACTGCCCGAAGCCTCAGCAACTCGTTGTCCAGGACCAGGAGTTTGTAACCTCCCAGTCTCTGGGAACGCATTGCACAGACCTTTCTGCAAGGCCTCCCGGAGTTGTCTCATCCTCTGCTCCCTCTGCGAAGGTAACATAAGGTCCGCAACCTTACCCTTGTACCGTGGATCAAGGAGAGTGGCCAGCCAGTAATGGTCCCTCTCCTTGATCCGAAGAATACGAGGATCCTTCCGCAGACTTTGCAGGATCAGGGAGGCCATGCAGCGTAGGTTTGCTGAGGCATTCGCTCCGGAGTCCTCTGGGTCACTAAGGACGACATGATCCGCAGCCACCTCCTCCCAGCCACGTAAAAGTCCACTGGTTTCTTGGGACTGTAAATCATCCCTAAAAGACTGCTGCTGATGATGCTGAGTGCCAGCCTCCACCTCCATGCTGACACAATCCTCCTCCTCCTCCTCCTCCTCTTCCTCTTCCTGTGCGATGGGTGGGACAGAAGGAACACTGTCTGGGTAAAGGGGGCCTTGAGAGGCAAGGAAGTCCTCCTCTTCCTGCCTCTGTTCTGCCTCAAGTGCCCTGTCCATTATTCCACGCAGCGTGTGCTCCAACAGGTGGACAAGAGGTACAGTGTCACTGATGCATGCACTGTCACTGCTCACCATCCTCGTGGCCTCCTCAAATGGTGCCAGGACAGTGCATGCATCCCTGATCATGCCCCACTGGCGTGGAGAAAAAAAACCAAGCTCCCCTGACCCTGTCCTGGTGCCGTAGTCACACAAGTACTCATTGATGGCCCTCTGCTGCGTGTGCAGCCGCTGCAGCATGGCCAACGTTGAGTTCCACCTGGTGGGCATGACACATATAAGGCGGTTCTTGGGCAGGTTCAACTCCTTTTGCAGCTCAGCCAGGCGAGCACTGGCATTATAAGATCTGCGGAAATGCACACAGACTTTCCTGGCCTGCCTCAGGACATCCTGTAAGCCCGGGTACCTGCCCAAGAACCGCTGCACCACCAGGTTAAGGACGTGAGCCACACAGGGCACATGGGTCAGTTGTCCCTGTCGGAGGGCGGAGAGGAGGTTGGTGCCATTGTCGCAAACCACCATTCCTGGCTTAAGCTGGCGTGGCGTCAACCACCTCTCGGCCTGGCCCTGCAGAGCAGACAGGACCTCTGCCCCAGTGTGGCTTCTGTCCCCCAAACACACCAGCGCAAGCACGGCATGGCATCTTTTTGCCTGCGTACTTGCGTAGCCCCGTGAACGGCTACGGAGCACCGCTGGTTCATAGGACAAACCACAGGAAGAGGCCATGGAGGAAGAAGAAGAGGAGGGGGTGGAGGAGAGAGGTGTGTCACAACCAGTAGTAGCATTTTGGAGGCGTGGCGGTGGAACAACCTCCAACACTACTGCACCTTGTCCTGCATCCTTCCCAGCTGCCAAAAGAGTGACCCAATGGGCCGTGAAAGAAAGGTAACGTCCCTGTCCATGCCTGCTGGACCATGAGTCAGCGGTAATATGCACCTTACCGCTGACCGCCCTGTCCAGCGAGGCCAAGACATTGCCTTCCACATGCCTGTAGAGAGCCGGAATAGCCTTCCGTGAGAAAAAGTGGCGTTTGGGAACCTGCCACTGAGGAACCGCACATTGCACAAACTCACGGAAGGGGGCCGAGTCTACCAACTGAAAAGGCAGCAGTTGAAGCGCTAGCAATTTAGCCAAGCTAGCATTCAACCGCTGGGCATGTGGATGGCTGGGAGTGAACTTCTTTCGACGGTCCAGCAGCTGGGGCAGGGAAATTTGCCTGCTAGAATCGGACGTCGGTGTACTGCTAGCAGAGTGGCCGCAAGTACTTGGCTGTGACACACCTAATTCTACACCTTCATTCCTCTCAGTGCATGTTTCAGAGAGGACTGAAGTTATAGTGGGGTTGGAGATCCCAGCTGATGCGGTGCAAGGAGAGGTCCGCTTTGTTCTTTGGTGTGGGTCTTTGAGGTAGGCTTGCCAACGAGCTGCATGGCAGGTCAACATATGTCTGGTCAGGCATGTGGTACCCAAGCGGCTGATGTTTTGGCCACGCGATATACGCTTGAGACATATGTTGCAAACAGCAGCTGTGCGATCTGATGCACTAGCCTCAAAAAAGGCCCACACCAAGGAACTTTTTGAATGACGGGCAGAGGCAGCGCCCTGCACAGGCGGAGCTCTGCGGTGTGATTCCGTCGGTGTACTGCCCTTACGCTGGCCACCAAAGGGCATCCTGCCTCGTTGGAGATGTGCCTCCTCCTCATCCTCCTCCTCTCTCCTATTAGGCACCCACGTGGAGTCAGTGACCTCATCATCCCCTCCCTCCTCATCACTGGAGCCAATCTGGCAGTATGCTGCAGCTGCTGGAACATGACTGCCAGATTGGTGTCCTTCTTGAGCATCCCCTCTGTCTGCTCTCACGCTACTGCCTTCCTGTAGCTGGGTTTCATCATCAGACCCTTCGAAACGCTGGGCATCCTCCTGGAGCATGTACCCAACACTGTGCTCAAACAGTTCGGGGGACTCCTCAGGAGGAGGACATGGTGGGTCTAGGGAAGGAGTGACTGATGATGAGTCTGACATTGATACCAGGGAAGAGGACGCTTTGGCAGCTGCTTTGCCAGTACCCTGAGCCTGGGTGAGAGAGGATGAGGAGGAGGAGGAGGGCTTGGTCATCCACTCTACCAAGTCTTCGGCATGATGTGGCTCAACATGTCCAGCTGCCGAAAAGAAGGACAAGCGTGTCCCATGGCCATGTGCTGATGACAATGCACCACGTCCACGACCAGCACTGTTGCCCCCAGACACAGAGCCTGCTTGCCCTCTTTTATTGCCTCCTGACTGTCTGCCTCTCCTTGTTTGCCTTCCAGACATTCTAATAGATGGCCTGCAGGGAGATGGGAAAAAAGCAATAAGGGCTACCTTCAGGTGTCCTTCTCTGTCCCTTTACTTAAGGATTTCTAAATATGGTTGAGGATTATTGCTTTTGCACAGAATAGCACAACGACAATTTCCCTGACTGTCCAAAAAACAAGGATTTCAAAGATGGTTGATGAGGAATGCTTTGGCACACTATAGCACAAGGAGAATTCCCCTCACTTTCCTTGTTTGTCCCTAGAAACAAGGACTGGCACAGTGAAAGAAACTGACACTCTCCCTACCTACAGTTTTCTGTCCCTAGAAAAAATGTTTTTTTAAAGCACACTATAGCACAAGGAGAATTCCCCTCACTTTCCTTCTTTGTCCCTAGAAACAAGGACTGGCACAGTGAAAGAAACTGACACTCTCCCTACCTACAGTTTTCTGTCCCTAGAAAAAATGTTTTTTTAAAGCACACTATAGCACAAGGAGAAATCCCCTCACTTTCCTTCTTTGTCCCTAGAAACAAGGACTGGCACAGTGAAAGAAACTGACACTCTCCCTACCTACAGTTTTCTGTCCCTAGAAAAAATGTTTTTTTAAAGCACACTATAGCACAAGGAGAATTCCCCTCACTTTCCTTCTTTGTCCCTAGAAACAAGGACTGGCACAGTGAAAGAAACTGACACTCTCCCTACCTACAGTTTTCTGTCCCTAGAAAAAATGTTTTTTTAAAGCACACTATAGCACAAGGAGAAATCCCCTCACTTTCCTTCTTTGTCCCTAGAAACAAGGACTGGCACAGTGAAAGAAACTGACACTCTCCCTACCTACAGTTTTCTGTCCCTAGAAAAAATGTTTTTTTAAAGCACACTATAGCACAAGGAGAAATCCCCTCACTTTCCTTCTTTGTCCCTAGAAACAAGGACTCGCACAGTAAAACACACTGACACTCTCCCTACCTATCCTTCTCTTTCCCTAAACTAAAGGAATCCAGGTTAAGCAAGAAAGAAATAAATGTCACTGTCCCTGCCTATGCTTGTCTTTCCCTGCTCCGGAACACACTACACTAGGCCGCCGTGCTGGCGGCCTTTTATAGTGTGGGGCGTGTACTAAACACCCTCAACAATAATTGGCCACAGGCATCCTGCCTGTGGCCAATCATTGCTCTCCTCGCTGCCGGCGCTGTGATTGGCCAAGCATGCGGGGTCACAGTGCATGCTTGGCCAACACAGCGCCTGGATGACACTGCGATGGCGTAGTGCATTGTGGGCCGTTCGCGTCACTCGAATTTGGCGCGAACGGCCCAAATCGTTCGATCTTCGTCGAACGATCGAACAGCCGATGTTCGAGTCGAACGTATGTTCGACTCGAACACGAAGCTCATCCCTAGTCAGGAGAGTTGGCAGGCCAATTGAGCACAGTAATACCATGGTCAGTAAACCATTTACCAGTGGTTTTGGCACTGTGAGCAGGTGCCAGGTCGTGCTGAAAAATGAAATCTTCATCTCCATGAAGCTTTTCAGCAGATGGACGCATGAAGTGCTCCAAAATCTCCTGATAGCTAGCTGCATTGACCCTGCCCTTGATAAAACACAGTGGACCAACACCAGCAGCTGACATGGCACCCCAGACCATCACTGACTGTGGGTACTTGACACTGGACTTCAGGCATTTTGGCATTTCCCTCTCCCCAGTCTTCCTCCAGACTCTGGCACCTTGATTTCCGAATGACATGCAAAATTTGCTTTCATCCGAAAAAAGTACTTTGGACCACTGAGCAACAGTCCAGTGCTGCTTCTCTGTAGCCCAGGTCAGGCGCTTCTGCCGCTGTTTCTGGTTCAAAAGTGGCTTGACCTGGGGAATGCGGCACCTGTAGCCCATTTCCTGCACACGCCTGTTCACGGTGGCTCTGGATGTTTCTACTCCAGACTCAGTCCACTGCTTCCGCAGGTCCTCCAAGGTCTGGAATCGGTCCTTCTCCACAATCTTCTTCAGGGTCCGGTCACCTCTTCTCGTTGTGCAGCGTTTTCTGCCACACTTTTTCCTTCCCACAGACTTCCCACTGAGGTGCCTTGATACAGCACTCTGGGAACAGCCTATTCGTTCAGAAATTTCTTTCTGTGTCTTACCCTCTTGCTTGAGGGTGTCAATGATGGCCTTCTGGACAGCAGTCAGGTCGGCAGTCTTACCCATGATTGCGGTTTTGAGTAATGAACCAGGCTGGGAGTTTTTAAAAGCCTCAGGAATCTTTTGCAGGTGTTTAGAGTTAATTAGTTGATTCAGATGATTAGGTTAATAGCTCGTTTAGAGAACCTTTTCATGATATGCTAATTTTTTGAGATAGGAATTTTGGGTTGTCATGAGCTGTATGCCAAAATCATCAATATTAAAACAAGAAAAGGCTTGAACTACTTCAGTTGTGTGTAATGAATCTAAAATATATGAAAGTCTAATGTTTATCAGTACATTACAGAAAATAATGAACTTTATCACAATATGCTAATTTTTGGAGAAGGACCTGTATATATATATATATATATATATATATATATATATATATATATATATATATATATATATATATATATATATCTCACTACCCCCGTAGGAGCTGCTGGTTATATTTTTGGGTCTACGCTCTGCCTATCAACCCCAGAAGTTGGCTCGAACCTTCCCTTGGCACAACTGGACTGGCTCGAACCCTCCCTTGGCACAACTGGACAACACAATAATTGTGGACCCCACTGATGATTGGGAACCACAAGAATATCATACAATAATGAAATTCACAGTTAAATATTGTTACCTTTTACTGGTCACCTGTCCAAGGGAGTAACACATGAGACTCACACAAATTGCTGCTTAACCAAGAGCTAATGATTTACTTGGTAATAAGAAAAGAACAAGGTTAAACAAATGCAGTTGACTGCTTACAGGGCCCTGCAAAAGTCAATTGTATAGTAGAAAATATTTAGTTAGAAACAATCTAAGCACAAAATCACAGTTCTAGTGTACACTTTCTATATATTTGAAATGTATGCTTGCGAGCTCCCCCTAGTGGGCAGTACTATACACGTGTCCCGGTACTATCTGCTCTGGACAGGCCTGACTAAGTTCAGTGTAAAGTTCCTTCCAGCAGTAAGAGTCTTCGCTAGCATTTGTTGGTGCACATAGAACATTTGTAATCCATTAGGTAAAGGAAAAGGCAGAAAAACTGAACATCCACAATGTTTATGAGTAGGTATGACTTGCTGGCAGTGCAAACACCAATATTTAAACACGCGACCACTGCAAGATGCACTATGTCCTGGTATGTGGCGCACTACTATAATAATAACTGCAGGCCTTTAATAGTCGCTTTCTTACGCAGCAGTTAGACAGTTTTGGGCAGGTGCCCCCTCACCAAAGCAGCCCTCGTCCCTCCGGTACGCTCCGCTGTCGGTATTCTGGTCCACGGCCTCTCCGCAACTTGCAGTCTCCGGTCCCTCACACAGCCGCACAAGGTGTCGGTAGATGAACGACTCCGGTCTCTGTGGAGCGAGAGCTGGACACGCGGGAAGGGATCCCTCCTTAAGCTGAGTGATCCTACTTGACAAATGTAGGCCCAGGCTTTCTGGCCAGGACACTCCAGGAGCAGGCCTCAACACAGGCTTCCTGCTTGATAGAAGGTGATGTCCAGAGAGAGAGAGAGTGTAGCTTCTCCCTTTAAGTAATTTCCCCCAGAAGGCTTTGCGAAGATGCAATGCTCTCTGGTAGCACAGATGCAGTGTGGGTTAGTAGTTCTCCCTGTGTACCAGACTATGGGGCCGTTTTGTGTGAGAACTTCATGTCCCAGAATTCATTGCTGCTCTCCTCAGTTCTGTACAATCTCCTCCATTGGCTGTTGTAACTCTGCTCTTAATTGGTTTTCCTCTCCAGCCATAGGAACACAACAGAGGTCACTCAATCCAGAGCTGTGTGTGTGTGTGTGTGTCAGCTCAGATTACACTCCCTCAAGTCTGTGAAAACAGGAAGGAGGAGGGGTGCAAATAAACCCAGACATGGCAGGCAGCTTCTCCTTAACTGAAGCTGGAAAGCCTGTGTACATTGTTCTGGCAAACTTGGCAGGATCTGCGGGTTATATTATGAGACACCCGCTACACATATATGGTACAATTTATGTTTTTTTACACTGTGAGAACACAAACAGAGAACGTGCCAACATATATTCAATTTTGCATTAGTGGCATATTTACCCTTCCTGCTGTGTGAAGTTCGCTAAACCAGAGGCTTTATTAAAAGAATAACTCCATATGGTCTCCCAAGGTCTGGAACCTATCCGGGCGCGCACCCCCAACCCCAAAGGGGGAGACAGACCCCACAGACCACCGGGCTTACAGAGGGTCACACTCCTGCGGGTCCCCCGAAAAGGCAAGAGGGGGGAGGTAAATATATACCATGGGCCACAGCACCTGAAAGTTGTAATTTAGTATACTTTAGTGTGGGTAAATTCAAGACACAAGCATTTATGATCATCGCAGTGGAGGGCGTGGGGAGGACCTTTTTGATGCTGCTGAATGGTATCAAACAATGTTTGGCATGCCCGGCTGTCCCCCCCCCCCGGCATGAGGACCGGTGGATCCATGTCCAATCCAACAGACCCGGAGGGCCAGCCAAGGACACCCAACATATGTATATAGGAGTAGTTCAAAACACTAGTTATATGAGTATTATATATGTAGCGCACCAACCCCAGACTTTACCTGCTTTTCTTCTGCTTGGCTCCTCCACAGGAAAAGAATGAGGCACACCGCACCACAAGCCCGTACCCTCCTGAATAGGGAGGTTGAGCGGTGTTAGTTTCTCGGGCCTGCTTGCAGCCAGTGTCAAAAAGCCTCCAGTGCTGACCTCATTTCTGCAGTAGTCAGAAACAAGTCTTTAGTTCTCCCCAGTAAGCAACTGTCCACACCAACTGAAAGGTCCAACACTTATTTATTCCTTCTTGCACAATAAACAGTCTCTTTGCGAGCAGACAGGTAGGGACAAGACACAGGTCAGATAAGGTGAGAGGAGGTCCAGGCACAAACTTGAATTTGGGTTTCTCCTGCTCTGATCAGCACGAACAGGCTTGACGCACGGTCTCTGCCACAGACCATGAGGTTGGTCACTGCCACTGACCGGGTGAAAAAATATGAAAGCCACTGCTACTGACCTTGGGTGCGTAGTATCACTGCCACTGTGATTTAAAGAACACGCACTTCCTTCCGTTAGTGAACTAGCCCTTATAGGACAAGAACATCCCTCTGGAGAGTTACCAGAGGCCCCATCTGTCACCACGACTCTGCGCTGGGTCTTCAGAAAGGGTCACCTCCCTGGCCTCCTCATCCTGGATACGGGTCCCCTCGCAAGGCAGATCCCTGGTAGTCTCGGTCCCTGGCGGATCCCAGCCGAAGGCTGCTGGGCTCCGGGCCTTTCTCCAAAAGTACCTCACCCCAGACTGAAGGTGTCGGAGATGGAACAGCAGCTCCGTCTCTGGGCCTAGGGCACCCAGAGACAACTCGACCAGGCCTCCGGGCCTAGGGCACCCGGAGACGACACACCCACACCCAGGCCTAAGGTGCCTGAGCGCGGAACCGACGACCCCTCTGAAAGATGGCCGCCCCCTTTTATATCCTCTCCCGACAGGCACAGCAGGTTCCCCGCCCCACCATACTGCTGCCGAGAGGGGACAAAAAGGACACAACCTTGTACTGCGGTTCAACCTGGGCCCATGGCAACAGCGCCACCCATAGGCCCCAGTGAACTTACACACCAGTACTATCTCCCAGGGATAGAAATGGTCCATGAGACCTAACAATTAGTGCATCTGAGCCTAGTTACCACTCAGATGCTTCCCCCTAAATGTAACCACACGCTACATATATTTACTATAATTAAAGAGTAATTTATTTACTAAACATATAAATGTTTATAAAAATTAATTATTATTAATTTAATTAAAATTGATTGATTGAGCAGGAAATATCAAAATATACTCTGAACGGTTATGTATGTATTATGGTGGCCGCATACAGGTGATTGGTGTGATAAAAGTGCATGTGAGAAATGTGAAAGAATGGGAATAAGATTGAAAAAACAGGGGTTATAACGATAATCGATATTTATGTGAATGAAATAAATGTGAATCAAAAAAGGGGATGTTTGAAAATAAATATATATTGAAGAACAAAGAAGGAAACTGATACAGAAAGAGCCCTCTCTGCCTAATAGTATTGCTTTCCATTATTAATTTTACAATTAGTATTCAACCAGGCAGAAAATGCTAATTGCATGTCCTGGGTGAAGAATTTTTTAAAAGAAGTTAAATGAGCTATGGCCTGTATTCCTATATAGGAACATATAAACAATGCTCACATCCTGAGCCAAATTTACACACTAGGCAGAAGAGCTTCTTAATGCTTCATCCATTCTAACTCGTCTTTCCTGAGACAAAGCTTTTTAGGAAAGGTACATATGAAATGGCCTCATTGAGGCCAGGATACAAGGTGGCCTCCAATCTAAAGATCCATTTCTGTTCTATCTCTTATGGCTAGTACATGTTTACAGACAATCTAATTTACCAAAGCTCATAAAGAGACCTCTCATGTGTCAGGGAATGGGCAAGGGGTGTTTAACCACCCAAAAAGAAAAAACTATAACATGAGATGACACATACACGGGTCTGAGATAGGGTGACCACATCTCCAAACTGCCATTCAGGGACACACCCCCCCCCCCCCCCAAAATATGATTTTTGTCATTTTTTTCCCTATTTTTGGGGCAGGGGCGTATGAAATCAGCGGACCCGTGTGCAAGATCAAAAGTGGGCCCTAGGCATCAACAGGAACAACAATATGGCGCGCAAAGCGTGTCGTGGTGAACATGTCTTAAATTGCGCCAAATATTGGCTTAAAGGGGGTGTTGTTAAAGAGTCTGAGATGACTTGTATAGTACAGAATGTGGTAATGTTAAATAGGGAATGCAGAGTGTATGGTGGTGAGTAGTATATACAGGAGAGGAGTGCGGAGTGTATGGAGGTGGGTAATATGTACAGGAGAGGAGTGCGGAGTGTATGGCGAGGGTAATATGTACAGGAGAGGAGTGCGGAGTGTATGGCGGGGGGGTAATATGTACAGGAGAGGAGTGCGGAGTGTATGGAGGTGGGTAATATGTACAGGAGAGGAGTGCGGAGTGTATGGCGAGGGTAATATGTACAGGAGAGGAGTGCGGAGTGTATGGCGAGGGTAATATGTACAGGAGAGGAGTGCGGAGTGTATGGCGAGGGTAATATGTACAGGAGAGGAGTGCGGAGTGTATGGCGGGGGGGTAATATGTACAGGAGAGGAGTGCGGAGTGTATGGCGGGGGGGGTAATATGTACAGGAGAGGAGTGCGGAGTGTATTGCGAGGGTAATATGTACAGGAGAGGAGTGCGGAGTGTATGGCGAGGGTAATATGTACAGGAGAGGAGTGCGGAGTGTATGGCGGGGGGGTAATATGTACAGGAGAGGAGTGCGGAGTGTATGGCGAGGGTAATATGTACAGGAGAGGAGTGCGGAGTGTATGGCGGGGGGGGTAATATGTACAGGAGAGGAGTGCGGAGTGTATGGCGAGGGTAATATGTACAGGAGAGGAGTGCGGAGTGTATGGCGGGGGGGTAATATGTACAGGAGAGGAGTGCGGAGTGTATGGCGAGGGTAATATGTACAGGAGAGGAGTGCGGAGTGTATGGCCTGGGGTAATATGTACAGGAGAGGAGTGCGGAGTGTATGGCGAGGGTAATATGTACAGGAGAGGAGTGCGGAGTGTATGGCGGGGGGGTAATATGTACAGGAGAGGAGTGCGGAGTGTATGGCGAGGGTAATATGTACAGGAGAGGAGTGCGGAGTGTATGGCGAGGGTAATATGTACAGGAGAGGAGTGCGGAGTGTATGGCGGGGGGGTAATATGTACAGGAGAGGAGTGCGGAGTGTATGGCGAGGGTAATATGTACAGGAGAGGAGTGCGGAGTGTATGGCGGGGGGGTAATATGTACAGGAGAGGAGTGCGGAGTGTATGGCGAGGGTAATATGTACAGGAGAGGAGTGCGGAGTGTATGGCGGGGGGGTAATATGTACAGGAGAGGAGTGCGGAGTGTATGGCGAGGGTAATATGTACAGGAGAGGAGTGCAGTGTATGGCGGGGGGGGTAATATGTACAGGAGAGGAATGTGGAGTGTATGGCGGGGGGTAGTTAGTGGAGAGAGGAGGAAGAGGAGTGCAATACCACCTCCTGATAGTCTGTCAGCCACTGCTATACCACTTTGGTGGTGGGGCACTCCGAAGGATGTAAGGGGGCACTCTGGAGAAAGTAAAGGGGCACTCTGGAGGCACTAAGGGGGCACCCTAGAGGTTGTAAGGGGGATGTAAGGGGGCAGTCTGGCGGTACTAACTTAGTCAGAGCCCCCTTACATCCTCCAGGGTGCCCGCTTAGTGCCTCCTTACATCCTCCTCCAGAGTGCCCCCTTACATCCCCCTCCAGAGTGCCCCCTTAGTATTACTGTACTAAGGGGCACTCTGGAGAAAGTAATGGGGCACTCTGGAGAAAGTAAGGGGAGGAAGTAAGGGAGCACTCTGGAGGCACACAGATAGTACCTCCAGAGTGCCCCACTGCAGAGAGTCCTGAGGAGTGATGGCCATTAATCCATGCCAGGTGAATGTTAGGAAAAGCAGAGCACACCACCCACCTCATGGCTGCCCTATTCCACTACTGCTTGCTCACTCCCTGCCACAGCCCTGTAGAGCCTGCAGAGTGGTCAGAGGGGCCGTAGAGTAGTCAGAGGGGCCGTAGAGTAGTCAGAGGGGCCGTAGAGTAGTCAGAGGGGCCGCAGAGTAGTCAGAGGGGCCGCAGAGTAGTCAGAGGGGCCGCAGAGTAGTCAGAGGGGCAGTGGGATGGACAGGGGGACCGCGGGATGGACAGGGGGACCGCGGGATGGACAGGGGGACCGCGGGATGGACAGGGGGACCGCGGGATGGACAGGGGGACCGCGGGATGGACAGGGCGGGACACGGAGGAAGAACAGAGGGGGACAGCAGAATCGAGGGGGACACGGAGGAAGAACGGAGGGGGACAGCAGAACGGAGGGGGACAGCTGAACGGAGGGGGACAGGACAGCTGAACAGAGGGGGACAGGACAGCTGAACAGAGGGGGACAGGACAGCTGAACAGAGGGGGACAGGACAGCTGAACAGAGGGGGACAGGACAGCTGAACAGAGGGGGACAGGACAGCTGAACAGAGGGGGACAGGACAGCTGAACAGAGGGGGACAGGACAGCTGAACAGAGGGGGACAGGACAGCTGAACAGAGGGGGACAGGACAGCTGAACAGAGGGGGACAGGACAGCTGAACAGAGGGGGACAGGACAGCTGAACAGAGGGGGACAGGACAGCTGAACAGAGGGGGACACGGAGGAAAAACGGAGGGGGACAGCAGCAGGGGGGGGGGACAGCAGCAGAATGGAGGGGGGGGCAGCAGCAGAATGGAGGGGGGGGGCAGCAGCAGCAGAACGGAGGGGGACAAAGTGTGAGTATAACACAGACAGTACAGTGAGTACACTAACCTGTCCTGGTCCTGGAAGTCAGACTGGCTGCTGGCACTGACTGCAAACTTGTGGACCTCGACGTGGGCGGGAGGAGCAAGAGCCTGGCTGGAGGAGGACTCAGACGAGGCTCAGGCTGGCTGGCTGGCTGGCTGCACAGGAGAGTGGCTCTGTCTGTTCACTGGCGTCAGGTCAGCCGCATCACTCACTCTCTGTGCTATCTCTGGTCGGTCGACTCGTCACTGGAGGAGGAGGACTAGTCTGGACGACGAGGCTCGCTCAGGCTGGGCTGGCTGTGCACAGGTGAGTGTGTGAGTGGCTCTCTCTGAGTGGTCACCGTCCCTGGCATGAGCGTCACGGTCACTCACTCTGTGCTGGCTCTGGACTGGCTGGTGGATGCGGAGGGGAGGGAGGCGCGCGCGCTGGCTGCTCTCAGACTCAGCGTAGTGTGCGCCGGGCGGGTACACACTGCACTCACTGCCCACACTGACAGGCCCCAGCTCAGCTTACGTCACTGGTTGCTAGATGCGGAGCGGCCCCTACCCTAGCAACCAGACTGGCAGTGGCAGCCGCAGCCTGTGTTTATGTTATCATTGATCAGTGTAATAAAATTTATAAGGTGGTGGGGGCGGCGGACAGGCGGAGCGGACTGGTCACTGTTTTTTTTAATTTTTTTTCATTCCGGGATAACTGTATTGTCCCGGAATGAGCTGCCCGGGACACGGGACAAAAATCTCCAATCAGGGATGATCCCGGGCAATCCGGGACACGTGGGCACCCTAGTCTGAGAGGGCTGCACACCCCGGATTTGGTACTTAATAGTGATGAGCCGAACACCCCCGGGTTCGGTTCGCACCAGAACCCGCGAACGGACCGAAAGTTCGCACGAACATTAGAACCCTATTAAATACAATGGATGCGAACGTTCGGATTCTAAAGTGCTAATTATAACGACTATTATCCATGTTATTGTCCGAAACAGAGTTTGGGAACCCGGCTTCTGCACCAGGGGACATGTATCAATGCAAAAAGAAGTTTTAAAAACGGACGTTTTCCGGGAGCAGTCATTTTAACCACTTAACGACCGCTCACTGTATATATACGTCGGCAGAATGGCACCGACAGGCACAATCACGTAGAGTGTACGTGATTGCCTTTGTACAGTTGTGGGGTCCAATCGGACCCCCCTTCTATACAGTGAGCGGTGGCTAAGTGTCCGGGAGCGTTCCGGGATGAGGGGGCAGCCATTCGTTTCTGGCCACCCCCTCGCGATCGCTCCCGGCGAATGGAAATGCCCCCTCTGTCTGTGTCAGACAGAGGGAGCAGGAGGAAGTGATGTCATCTCTGGTGCGGCGCTCACATATACCGAGCGCCGTACAAGAGAAGATATCAGGTCAGTGCACACAACACTACACTGACACCAGGACACATAGGGACATAAATCGCCCCCCCAGGCCCCCCCAGACACCCCAGATCACCCCCCAGATCACCCCCCCAGCCCCCAGTCACAGTGTCACTGATTGCAGTGACCATTTATTTAGTGATCACTGCAATCAGTGACATTTGTGACTGTAAAAGTGTCACCAAAGTTTAGTCTTAGGTCCAGTGTAGCCCCCTAACCCCCCCTAATAAAGGTTTAACCCCCTGATCACCCCCCAGATAACCCTTTCACCCCCTATCACCACTGTCGCTTAGCGATCATTTTTCTGATCGCTGTCTTAGCGTCAGTGATGCCGATCAGCAGCCAGTAATTTTTTTTAGGTTCGCCGCAGGTTTTTATAGCGTCAGGTACCCCAATATATTATCTAATAAAGGTTTAACCCCCTTGATCGCCCCCCAGGTAACCCTTTCACCCCCTATCACCACTATCACTAAGCGATCGTTTTTCTAAACGCTGTCTTAGTGTCTGTGATGCAGATCGGTAGCCGGTAATTTTTTTTAGGTTCGCCACAGGTTTTTATAGCGTCAGGTACCCCAATATATTATCTAATAAAGGTTTAACTCCCTTGATCGCCCCCCAGGTAACCCTTTCACCCCCTATCACCACTGTCACTAAGCGATCATTTTTCTAAACGCTGTCTTAGTGTCTGTGATGCAGATAGGTAGCCAGTAATTTTTTTTAGGTTCGCCGCAGGTTTTTATAGCGTCAGGTACCCCAATATATTATCTAATAAAGGTTTAACCCCCTTGATCGCCCCCCAGGTAACCCTTTCACCCCCTATCACCACTGTCGCTAAGCAATTGTTTTTCTAAACGCTGTCTTAGTGTCGGTGATGCAGATCGTAGCCAGTATTTTTTTTTAGGTTCGCCGCATGTTTTTATAGCGTCAGGTACCCCAATATATTATCTAATAAAGGTTTAACCCCCTTGATCGCCCCCCCAGGTAACCCTTTCACCCCCATCACCACTGTCGCTAAGCAATCGTTTTTCTAAACGCTGTCTTAGTGTCGGTGATGCAGATCGGTAGCTGGTAATTTTTTTTAGGTTCGCCGCAGGTTTTTATAGCGTCAGGTACCCCCATATATTATCTAATAAAGGTTTTAACCCCCTGATTGCCCCTAGTTAACCCTTTCACCAGTGATCACCATATAAGTGTTACGGGTGACGCTGGTTAGTTAGTTTGCTTTTTATAGTGTCAGGGCACCCGCCGTGTATATAACCCAATAAAGGTTTAACCCCCTGATCGCCCGGCGGGTGATATCAATTAGGTTTTAGCGTCAGAGAGGGTCTGAGTCACACCCCAGGCAGCGTCAGGTTAGTGCCAGTAACGCTAACACCCACGCGTGAAGCATACACCCCCCTTAGTGGTATAGTATCTGAACAGATCAATATCTGATCTGATCAGATCTATACTAGTGTCCCCAGCAGTTTAGGGTTCCCAAAAACGCAGTGTTAGCGGGATCAGCCCAGATATCTGCTGGCACCTGCGTTTTGCCCCTCCGTCCAGCCCAGGCCACCCAAGTGCAGTATCGATCGATCACTGTCACTTACAAAACAAAAACACACATAACTGCAGCGTTCGCAGAGACAGGCCTGATCCCTGCGACTCCAGTGCTGTAGGATGTGATTTCACCACCACAGTTAAAGAAAAAAAGCAAATATGCCGAAGCATTGGGGCAGCAGGGGCGGAGGAGCGATTTTGCTCCTAATGCCGCGTACATACGGTCTAAATTCCGACGGAGGCTTGCCCGTGGAAAAGTCCGACCATGTGTGTGCGGCATAACTTTTTTGCGGGAGGATGCCCCTATGCTTCGGCATATATAAATGGTGCGTGTATGCCCATCATTGGAAGTGGGTGGATGAAGGGCGGTATTCTAATGGTGGGCATACCCACCGATCAATCTCTTTTTTCGTTCAGCCAACTGGCTGCATGAAATAAAAAGATTACAATACATGTCCAACAAGGACCAGCAACGTACTGGTATGTTGCTGGACTTTGAATGTTTATACCAGAATGATGCCTGCGGGTTTAGGTATCATCTTGGTATCATTCTTTTCAGCCTGCGGCCGGCTTTCATGTAAAAGCAATCCTAGCGGCTAATTAGCCTCTGGACTGCTTTTACAAGCAGTGGGAGGGAATGCCCCCCCCTGGATATAAAAAGCGCCATTGGGAAATTGGGAAAGCATTTTATCACACCGATCTTGGTGTGGTCAGATGCTTTGAGGGCAGAGGAAAAATCTAGGGTCTAGAAGACCCCAGTTTTTTCAAAAAAAGAGTACCTGTCACTACCTATTGCTATCATAGGGGATATTTACATTCCCTGAGATAACAATAAAAATGATAAAAAAAAAAAAAATACTTGGAAGGAACAATTTAAAAATAAAATAAAAAAGCAAAATTAATAATAAAAAAATAAAAAAAAAAAGCACCCCTGTCCTGCCCTGCTCTTGCCCAATGGCGAACGCAAGCGTCGGTCTGGCGTCATATGTAAACAGCAATTGCACCATGCATGTGAGGTATCACCGCGAAGGTCAGATCGAGGGCAATCATTTTAGCAGTAAACCTCCTCTGTAAATCTACTGGGGTAACCTGTAAAGGCTTTTAAAGGCTTTTAAAAATGTATGTAGTTTGTCGCCAATGCGCGTTTGTGCGAAATTTTAAAGCATGTCGTGTTTGGTATCTATGTACTCGGCCTAAGATCATCTTTTTTATTTCATCAAACATTTGGGCAATATAGTGTGTTTTAGTGCATTAAAATTAAAAAAAGTGTATTTTTTAACCCAAAAAATGCATTTGAAAAATCGCTGCGCAAATACTGTGTAGAAAAAAAAAATGCAACACCCACCATTTTAATCTGTAGGGCCTTTGCTTTAAAAATATATATATAATGTTTGGGGGTTCAACATAATTTTCTTGCAAAAAAAAAAATGTTTTTATGTAAACAAAAAGTGTCAAAAAGGGCTTTGTCTTCAAGTGGTTAGAAGAGTGGATGTAAGCTTCCTAATGTTGTGTATAAAATGCCAGAACAGTTCAAAACCCCCCCAAATGACCCCATTTTGGAAAGTAGACACCCCAAGCTATATACTGAGAGGCATGTCGAGTCCATGGAATATTTTATATGTTGACACAAGTTGTGGAAAAACGACAATTTTTTATTTTTTTTTGCACAAAGTTGTCACTAAATGATATATTGCTCAAACATGCCATGGGCATATGTGGAATTACACCCCAAAATACATTCTGTTGCTTCTCCTGAGTACGGGGATACCACATGTGTGAGACTTTTTGGGAGCCTAGCCATGTACGGGACCCCAAAAACCAAGCACCGCCTTCAGGCTTTCTAAGGGTGTAAATTTTTGATTTCACTTCTCACTGCCTATCAAAGTTTCGGAGGCCATGGAATGCCCAGATAGCACAAAACCCCCCCAAATTACCCCATTTTGGAAAGTAGACACCCCAAGCTATTTGCTGAGAGGTATTGTGAGTATTTTGCAGATCTCGCTTTTTGTCACAAAGTTTTGAAAATTGAAAAAAAAAAAAAATATATATATATATATATATATATATATATATATATATTTTCTTTCTTAATTTTCAAAAACAAATGAGAGCTGTAAAATACTCGCCATTCCTCTCAGCAAATAGCTTGGGGTGTCTATATTCCAAAATGGGGTCATTTGGGGGGGTTTTGTGCGATTTTGGCATTTTATGGCCTTCGAAACTGTGATAGGTAGTGAGGAGTGAAATCAAAAATTTGTGCCTAGAAATCCTGAAGGCGGTGCTTGGTTTTCGGGGTCCCGTACGCGGCTAGGCTCCTAAAAAGTCCCACACATGTGGTATCCCCGTACTCAGGAGAAGCAGAAAAATGTATTTTGGGGTGTAATTCCACATATAACCATGGCATGTGTGAGCAATATATAATTTAGTGACAACTTTTTGTAATTTTTTTTTTTTTTTTGTCATTATTCAATCACTTGGGACAAAAAAATTATATTCAATGGGCTCAACAGGCCTCTCAGCAATTTCCTTGGGGTGTCTACTTTCTAAAATGGGGTCATTTGGGGGGGTTTTGTGCTATTTTGGCATTTTATGGCCTTCGAAACTGTGATAGGTAGTGAGGAGTGAAATCAAAAATTTGCGCCCTTAGAAATCCTGAAGGCGGTGCTTGGTTTCCGGGGTCCCGTACGCGGCTAGGCTCCCAAAAAGTCCCACACATGTGGTATCCCCGTACTCAGGAGAAGCAGCAAAATGTATTTTGGGGTGAAATTCCACATATAACCATGGCATGTGTGAGCAATATATCATTTAGTGACAACTTTTTGTAATTTTTTTTTTTTTTTTTTAGTCATTATTCAATCACTTGGGACAAAAAAATAAAAAATTCAATGGGCTCAACATGCCTCTCAGCAATTTCCTTGGGGTGTCTACTTTCCAAAATGGGGTCATTTGGGGGGGTTTTGTACTGCCCTGTCATTTTAGCACCTCAAGAAATGAGATAGGCAGTCATAAATTTAAAGCGTGTAAATTTCAGAAAATGTACCCTAGTTTGTAAACTCTATAACTTTTGCGCAAACCAATAAATATACGCTTATTGACATTTTTTTTACTAAAAACATGTGGCTGAATACATTTTGGCCTAAATGTATGACTACAATTGAGTTTATTCGATTTTTCTTATAACAAAAAGTAGAAAATATCATTTTTTTTCAAAATTTTCGGTCTTTTTCCGTTTATATCGCAAAAAATAAAAATCGCAGAGGCAATCAAATACCATTAAAAGAAAGCTCTATTTGTGGGAAGAAAAGGACGTAAATTTCGTTTGGGTACAACATTGCATGTCCGCACAATTTACAGTTAAAGCAGCGCAGTGCAAAATTCTGAATTCACCTCTGGTCCTCTAGCTACCAAATGGTCCGGGGCTTAAGTGGTTAATGATGCATAAAGTGAAAAAAAAAAGTCAAATATTCCTTTAAATATTGTACCTGGGGGGTGTCTAAAGTATGCCTGTGAAGTGCCACGTGTTTCCCGTGTTTAGAACTGTCCCTGCACAAAATAACATTTCTAAAAGAAAAAAAGCCATTTAAAACTGCTTGCGGCTTTAATGCAATGTCTGGTCCCGGTAATATGGATGAAAATCTTTAGGAAAAATGGCATAGCTACCCCATCAACCCCCCCCCCCCCCTCCTACCCCAGCCCATTACCAGCTCCTTTGGGTCTTGTATGGATATTAAGGGGAAGCCCGCACACAAAATAAAAAAGGCCCTATATACTCTGAACAGCCGTATACAGGCGGTGCATACAAGACAGGGACTGTAGGTTTGTTCTTATGTAGAATCTGTTTGTAATTTTGAACAGCTGCATTGTTTAAGTGGAGCTCCATGCCAAATTCCTTTTTTTTAGCTTTTTGTAAAACATAGGGAACAGTTATCACCCCTGTCACATTTTTTTTTCTGTCTGTGCCCCTGTTCAGAACATTTCACCTCACTTTGCGTCCCAATGACAACTGTTTTTGAAATGTGGTGTTTTTATTGAAACAAGGATTGGTGATAAAGCATCAGTAGAGAGGAGACACCTTTCTCCCATAATAATTCTTACAGGAGAGAATTTTCCTTCCAAGGGGTAGATTTCCTCTCACTTCCTGTTGTCTTCTTCCGTTTGCAAGTAGTAGTAGTTTGTAAGTTGGATGTTTGAAAGTAGGGACCTTCCGTATATACTCTGCAGAAATTGGCCCCTTAGGTGTTGGTGTTGGCACAACACTGAAAGCACTCACAGTTATTCTTGGTGGGTGCTGGAACGCCCTGCTGTCAACTATTATATCAGGAATTGTAATAACATATAATTGTTGATCAGTGGTAGTAAAAATTGGGCCTTTGATGGTGGTGCTGGTGCCACAACACTGTAAGGCCTGACAGTTACTCTTGGTGGGCGCAGCAATGGTCCCTGCTGTGAATTATTAGATCAATAATTATAATTGCATGCCCCTGTTGAACAGGGGCTGAAAAATTGGGCCTTTGGTGGTGGTGGCGTCACCCATAAACCAAAATGATCTTCCAAGCTATCATCGTTAATCGTATCATTGAGGAGGAGGAGGAGGATAGCCAGTCAACATAACAGCACAGGCACTCAGCATCAGCATCAGTCTTGAAGGGATGTGACATTTTAAAATCAATTAGTCTGTTATATCAGCATCTGGTGTGTGGTAGCTGGTGGTGATCCAAGACTGGTTCATCTTGATGAAAGTCAGTCGATCAACCGAGTCGGTGGACAGGCGCACCCTGTGATCCGTGACAAATCCTCCAGCAGCACTGAATGTGCGTTCTGAAAGAACGCTGGATGCAGGACAGGCCAGTAGCTCAATTGCATACTGTGCAAGCTCTGGCCAGTGATCCATCCTCAAGACCCAGTAAGCCAGAGGATTTTCGGTGGGGAAGGTGTCCAAGTCTGACCTTGCCCCTAGGTATTCCTGGACCATGTATATCAGACGCTGGCGATGGTTGCTGGAACTGATCATACTTTGGGGCTGCGGACTAAAGAATTGTCTGAACGCATCGGTCAGACGGCCACCTTCCCCACCGCTCCTTCTTTGACTGCCCGAAGCCTCAGCAACTCGTTGTCCAGGACCAGGAGTTTGTAACCTCCCAGTCTCTGGGAACGCGTTGCACAGACCTTTCTGCAAGGCCTCCCGGAGTTGTCTCATCCTCTGCTCCCTCTGCGACGGTACGATAAGGTCCGCAACCTTACCCTTGTACCGTGGATCAAGGAGAGTGGCCAGCCAGTAATGGTCCCTCTCCTTGATCCGAAGAATACGAGGATCCTTCCGCAGACTTTGCAGGATCAGGGAGGCCATGCAGCGTAGGTTAGCTGAGGCATTCAGTCCGGAGTCCTCTGGGTCACTAAGGACGACATGATCCGCAGCCACCTCCTCCCAGCCACGTACAAGTCCACTGGTTTCTTGGGACTGTAAATCATCCCTAAAAGACTGCTGCTGATGATGCTGAGTGCCAGCCTCCACCTCCATGCTGACACAATCCTCCTCCTCCTCCTCCTCCTCCTCCTCCTCCTCCTCCTCCTCCTCTTCCTGTGCGATGGGTGGGACAGAAGGAACACTGTCTGGGTAAAGGGGGCCTTGAGAGGCAAGGAAGTCCTCCTCCTCTTCCTGCCTCTGTTCTGCCTCAAGTGCCCTGTCCATTATTCCACGCAGCGTGTGCTCCAACAGGTGGACAAGAGGTACAGTGTCACTGATGCATGCACTGTCACTGCTCACCATCCTCAAATGGTGCCAGGACAGTGCATGCATCCCTGATCATGCCCCACTGGCATGGTGAAAAAAAACCAAGCTCCCCTGACCCTGTCCTGGTGCCGTAGTCGCACAGGTACTCATTGATGGCCCTCTGCTGCGTGAGCAGCCACTGCAGCATGGCCAACGTTGAGTTCCACCTGGTGGGCATGTCAGATATAAGGCGGTTCTTGGGCAGGTTCAACTCCTTTTGAAGCTCAGCCAGGCGAGCACTGGCATTATAAGATCTGCGGAAATGCACACAGACTTTCCTGGCCTGCCTCAGGACATCCTGTAAGCCCGGGTACCTGCCCAAGAACCGCTGCACCACCAGGTTAAGGACGTGAGCCATACAGGGCACATGGGTCAGTTGTCCCTGTCGGAGGGCGGAGAGGAGGTTGGCGCCATTGTCGCAAACCACCATTCCTGGCTTAAGCTGGCGTGGCGTCAACCACCTCTCGGCCTGCCCCTGCAGAGCAGACAGGACCTCTGCCCCAGTGTGGCTCCTGTCCCCCAAACACACCAGCGCAAGCACGGCATGGCATCTTTTTGCCTGCGTACTTGCGTAGCCCCTTGAACGCCTACGGAGCACCGCTGGTTCCGAGGACAAACCACAGGAAGAGGCCATGAAGGAAGAAGAAGAGGAGGGGGTGGAGGAGAGGGGTGTGTCACAACCAGTAGTAGCATTTTGGAGGCGTGGCGGTGGAACAACCTCCAACACTACTGCACCTTGTCCTGCATCCTTCCCAGCTGCCAAAAGAGTGACCCAATGGGCCGTGAAAGAAAGGTAACGTCCCTGTCCATGCCTGCTGGACCACGAGTCAGCGGTAATATGCACCTTACCGCTGACCGCCCTGTCCAGCGAGGCCAAGACATTGCCTTCCACATGCCTGTAGAGAGCCGGAATCGCCTTCCGTGCGAAAAAGTGGCGTTTGGGAACCTGCCACTGAGGAACCGCACATTGCACAAACTCACGGAAGGGGGCCGAGTCTACCAACTGAAAAGGCAGCAGTTGAAGCGCTAGCAATTTAGCCAAGCTAGCATTCAACCGCTGGGCATGTGGATGGCTGGGAGTGAACTTCTTTCGACGGTCCAGCAGCTGGGGCAGGGAAATTTGCCTGCTAGAATCGGACGTTGGTGTACTGCTAGCAGAGTGCCCGCAAGTACTTGCCTGTGACACACCTAATTCTACACCTTCATTCCTCTCAGAGCAGGTTTCAGAGAGGAGTGAAGGTATAGTGGGGTTGGAGATCCCAGCTGATGCGGTGCAAGAAGAGGTCAGCTTTGTTCTTTGGTGTGGGTCTTTAAGGTAGGCTTGCCAACGAGCTGCATGGCAGGTCAACATATGTCTGATCAAGCATGTGGTGCCCAAGCGGCTGATGTTTTGGCCACGCGATATACGCTTGAGACATATGTTGCAAACAGCAGCTGTGCGATCTGATGCACTCGCCTCAAAAAAGACCCACACCAAAGAACTTTTTGAATGACGGGCAGAGACAGCGCCCTGCATAGGCGGAGCTCTGCGGTGTGATTCCGTCGGTGTGCTGCCCATACGCTGGCCACTCAAGGGCATCCTGCCTCGTTGGAGATGTGCCTCCTCCTCATCCTCCTCCTCCTCTCTCCTATTAGGCACCCACGTGGAGTCAGTGACCTCATCATCCCCTCCCTCCTCATCACTGGAGCCAATCTGGCAGTATGCTGCAGCTGCTGGAGCATGACTGCCAGATTGGTGTCCTTCTTGAGCATCCCCTCTCTCTGCTCTCACGCTGCTGCCTTCCTCTAGCTGGGTATCATCATTAGATCCTTCCAAACGCTGGGCATCCTCCTGGAGCATGTACCCAACACTGTGCTCAAACAGTTCGGGGGACTCCTCAGGAGGAGGACATGGTGGGTCTAGGGAAGGATTGACTAATGAAGATAATGATACCAGAGAAGAGGACGCTTTGGCAGCTGCTTTGCCAGTACCCTGAGCCTGGGTGAGAGAGGATGAGGAGGATGAGGTGGGCTTGGTCATCCACTCTACCAAGTCTTCGGCATGATGTGGCTCAACATGTCCAGCTGCCGAAAAGGACAAGCGTGTCCCATGGCCACGTGCTGATGGCGATGCACCGCGTCCACGACCAGCACTGTTGCCCCCAGACACAGAGCCTGCTTGCCCTCTTTTTTTGCCTCCTGACTGTCTGCCTCTCCTTGTTTGCCTTCCAGACATTTTAATGGATGGCCTGCAGGGAGATGGGAAAAAGAGCAATAAGGGCTACCTTCAGGTGTATACTGTGCAGGAGGCTTAGCAACAATGACACTGACACTGTCCCCTGCCTATCCTTCTCTGTCCCTAAGCACAAGGATTGAAAATATGGTTCAGCAAAATAGTTTTAGAACAGAATAGCACACTGACACTTTCCCTCACTGTCCTACTCTGTCCCTCCCTACAAACAAGATTTAGCACAGAATAGCACACTGATAATTTCTACGAGTGTCCTTCTCTGTCCCTAAACTCAAGGATTGAAAATATGGAACAGCAAAATTGGTTTAAAACAGAATAGCACACTGTCAGTTTCACTCACTGTACCTCTCTGTCCCTAAACTCAAGGATTGAAAATATGGTTCAGCAAAATAGTTTTAGAACAGAATAGCACACTGACACTTTCCCTCACTGTCCTACTCTGTCCCTCCCTACAAACAAGATTTAGCACAGAATAGCACACTGATAGTTTCTACGAGTGTCCTTCTCTGTCCCTAAACTCAAGGATTGAAAATATGGAACAGCAAAATTGGTTTAGAACAGAATAGCACACTGTCAGTTTCACTCACTGTACCTCTCTGTCCCTAAACTCAAGGATTGAAAATATGGTTCAGCAAAATAGTTTTAGAACAGAATAGCACACTGACACTTTCCCTCACTGTACCTCTCTGTCCCTAAACTCAAGGATTGAAAATATGGTTCAGCAAAATAGTTTTAGAACAGAATAGCACACTGACACTTTCACTCACTGTACCTCTCTGTCCCTACAAACAAGGATTAGCACAGAATAGCACACTGTCACTGACACTCTCCCTACCTATCCTTATTTGTCCCTAAACACAAGGAATCCAGGATTAGTAAAGGAAAAATAATGACACTGTCCATGCCTATGCTTCTCTTTCCCTGCTCCGGTACACACTACACAAGGCCGCCACGCTGGCAGCCTTTTATAGTGTGGGGCGTGTACTAAACCCCCTCAGCAATAATTGGCCACAGGCATCCTGCCTGTGGCCAATCATTGCTCTCCTCGCTGCCGGCGCTGTGATTGGCCAAGCATGGGGGGTCACAGTGCATGCTTGGCCAATCACAGCGCCTGGATGACACTGCGATGGCGTAGTGCATTGTGGGCCGTTCGCGTCACTCGAATTTGGCGCGAACGGCCCAAATCATTCGATCTTCGTCTAACGATCGAACAGCCGATGTTCGAGTCGAACGTATGTTCGACTCGAACACGAAGCTCATCCCTAGTACTTAAAACATAGAGAAACAGTTCCCCGTGGGGTTTTTTAGCAGCAAAAAATTATTCAATAATGATAAATTGTATTCTTTTAATAATGAAAAAGTGGAAAAGGGCATATACAAATGTTAAAATTTGTGAGCTCTGGTTTACAAAGAAGCGAATACAGACAGTAGTTTTACAGGCAAACACACATATAGTATTGAGTTTTGGCTGAAAAACCAGTTAACTTCAACGCAGTTTGATGCTGGAGGAAAGCACCCAATGCATTTCGACCTGTCAAATTCTAGGTCTTCCTCAGGGGGATCTTAAGCTTCGTACACACGGTCGGACTTCCATCTGACTTTTCCGTGGATTTTTGTCCGAACGGAGTTGGCCGGGCACACCCATAGCATACACACCACAGGACTTTTCTGCAAACTTTCCCAAAACTTTTTGCAACATCACATGGTTTTTCTGCTCTTTACCGCCACCCTTTGGTCAACTTCTGCTATTGTTGGTTGATTTTAACATTAGTTGTTTTGTCCATCGGACAAAAGTCCTATGGTTTTCTGTACACATGGTAGGACTTTGCTCCATCAGACTTTTGTTGGGCAAAAGTTTGTCCGTTTGCAGACCCAACTTTTGTCCGATGAAAACAAAACCAAACGAAAAAAAGTTTGTCCGATGGAGCATACACACGGTCGGATTATTGGTCCAACTTGCTTAAAACAAAGTTTGTTGGGCAAAAGTCCGACCGTGTGTACGGGGCTTTAGATTTCTCTAGGACATCAAAAAAGCAAAGTGCATTAGTATTATTACTTAGGCGCATTTCTTGTATCTCATATTAGTTAGAATATACAATATATATATATATATATATATATATATATATATATATATATATATATAGTACAATTTATGTTTTTTTACACTGTGAGAACACAAACAGAGAACGTACCAACATATATTCAATTTTGCATTAGTGGCATATTTACCCTTCCTGCTGTGTGAAGTTCGCTAAACCAGAATAAAGTTAAAAGAATAACTCCATATGGTCTCCCAAGGTCTGGAACCGATCCGTGCCAGCGGGGCACGCACCCCCAACCCCAAAGGGGGAGACAGACCCCACAGACCACCGGGCTTACAGAGGGTCACACTCCTGTGGGTCCCCCGAAAAGGCAAGAGGGGGGAGGTAAATATATACCATGGGCCACAGCACCTGAAAGTTGTAATTTAGTATACTTTAGTGTGGGTAAATTTAAGACACAAGCATTTATGATCATCGCACAGCTTGGGATCGAGCCCACAGATGTGCCATAAAAGAAAATGGCTTCCTACAGTGACACACTGAGAAGAGGAGGAGCCAGGAGCCCTAGTGGGGGACCTGAGAAAACGGAAAATTTATTACCAAATACTTACCGTAATTTTCCTTTCCTGATAGACTCCATGGCAGACTACGTGTGGGTTAACCCCGCCTCCTCTCCACAGCTATAGGACCCCATACCCATAAATTTGAGCTCACCTCCACAGACAGGTGTTCCGTAACTAGCCGACTCAAATTTCAACTTTCATATTTTTAATTCATGGGTGGGAACTCCGTCTGCCATGGAGTCTATCAGGAAAGGAAAATTACGGTAAGTATTTGGCAATAAATTTTCCGTTTTCCTGACAGACTCCATGGCAGACTACGTGTGGGAAATAACTAGCCAATCCACACGGGAGGGTATGCTGAACAAAAAATATTTTAATCTTTCCCGTCAACTGACAGGATTTTTCGACCAAAATTAACAGAAAAAAGGGAAGCAGGCTCAATACAATAATGAGACATAAATGTATGAATAGAAAACCACGAAGCTGCCTTGCATATCACTTCAGGAGCCACGTGTCGAGCTGCTGCCCATGAGGCTGCCATGCCTCTGGTGGAATGAGCCGTCACCACCTCTGGAGGAGCCAAGCCCTTTGCCCTGTAAGCCTGTTGAATAGATTGGACGATCCAGGCTGCTATTGTTCTGGAAGAATCCCTCTTCCCTTTGTTGCTACCGGTGTGTAACAAGAACAGGTAGTTCGAGCTTCTAAAAGATGAAGTAACTCGCAAGTATTCTTTCAGAGTCTCACCTACATCCAAGGGATGAGCATCTGCTGAATCTGGAGAATCGAAAGTAGGAAGGACTATTTCTTGGTTTTCGTGAAAAACTGATGTGACCTTTGGTTTTGACCCAAGCATGGGAATAAGGACCACTCGGTCCGGGAAGAAAGTCAAAAAGGGTTCTTTACAACCCAGGAAGCTTATTTCTGAAACCCTTTTGGCTGAAGTAATGGCCACTAGAAAGGCCAATTTGATTGATAAGTCCTTAACAGAAAGATCCTTGTTGTTGAGTGCTGAAAGAGCATCAAGGACGAGTGGAAGATCCCATTTGGGGAATCTAGGTTTCCTCTGAGGCCTGATTCTCGATGCCCCCCGAAAGAACTGTTGAACCAGGGGATGAGTTGCCCATGACGTTCCCTGAAAAAGCTGATAAGGCTGATAAGGCTGATACTTGTACCCTAAAGGAACTAATCGATAAAGGCAGGTCTAAGCCTGATTGGAGAAAACTCAAGATGTCTTGAACACTAGGATTTCTAGATGACTTTCCTGCAGAAGTCGTGAAGCTGACAAATCTGGCCCAGATTCTATTGTAAGTTTTATTTGTGTTGGAATTTCTGGAGCTCATAAGGGTAGAGATTACCCCTGAAGCACACCCAAGAGACTCTAGCCTCTCCCTCTCAAAAACCAGACCATCAGTCTCAGCATTGCTGGACAGGGGTGCATGGTCGTCCCCTGAGAAAGAAGGTCCGGCCTGAGAGGAAGAGGCAGCGGGTCCCTGAAGCTCATTAGATTCAGGAGAGGAAACCAAGGTCTGCTCGGCCAGTATGGTGCTATTGTTACCACCTCGACTTTCTCCAACTGAAGCCGCTGTAGGAATTTTAGCATGATCGGAAGAGGAGGGAAGGCATATGCCCTGTTGAAGTCCCATTGACTCGTTAATGCATCTATTCCGAAGGCTTGATTGTACCGAGCTCGGGTGTAGTATCTGTCGATCTTGTAATTGCAGGGGGATGCAAACAGATCCACTTCTGGATCGAAATCCAACGATAGGATCCACTTGAAGGTTTGTGGATGCAGAGACTATTCGTTGTTGTCTAGCATGCTGCGTGACAGGAAGTCCGCTTGAATGTTCTGCTCCCCTGGAATGAAGACTGCTGTTAAGCTGAGCAGATTCCTCTGAGCCCAGGTCATAATGGGCTCGACCTCTTGGAGAAGGGCAGAGCTCCGAGTGCCCCCTTGTCTCTTCACATATGCCACAGCGGTGGTATTGTCCATTTTGAGTAGGACCGACTTCCCTTTCAGAAGGTGGGAGAAGGCTTGAAGGGCGCACCATGCCGCGCGCAGTTCCAGAATGTTCGAACCTGGAGAGTGGAGACGGGCATCCCATTTGCCCTGAGCCAGTTCTGCCCCACAATGTGCCCCCCAGCCCGCATTGCTGGCATCGGATGTAACAGTCACCCAATGGATGGGGGCAAGGGGGTGGCAAGTTGACAAGTTCTTGGTTTGAAGCCACCAGAGGAGACTGTTGCTCATTGACTGTGTTATCCGGATCCGCTGATTGAGATCGTCTGTCTTCCATTGCTGGAGGAATCCGGATTGAAAAGGACAAAGCCTCCACATCGCCCACTTGACCATGGGGGATGTGGCCACCATCGTGCCGATTATCTTCAGGCACTGTGATGCCCTTAGGTGAGAGAAGTCTAGAGCCAAGGAGATTCTTTCCCGAATGATCGGTATTTTTTCTTCTGGAAGAGAGATGGTGTTCTCTATGGTGTCGAACTGGGCTCCTAGATAGACCAAGCGCTGGGTCGGTTCCAGCTGACTCTTCTCCCGGTTTAGGAGCCATCCGAACTCCAACAGTGTGGAGATCACCTGATCTTTGTGGACTAGCAGCTGCTGCTTGTCTTGGGACAGTACTAGTAGATCGTCCAGATAATGATACAGGCGCACACCCTGTACTCTGAGAAGGGACACAACTGCTAACAGTACCTTGGAAAAGACTCTTGGAGAAGTCGTTAGCCCGAATGGAAGACAAATAAATTGTAGGTGCTCTTGTTCGACCTGGAACCGCAGATATTTGTGAAAGTTTTCTGCCACCGGAACATGAAAGTACGCGTCTTTTAGATCTATTGAGATCAACCAGTCGCCTGGTTGAACTATTTTTTGGATGGTTGAGAGTGACTCCATTTTGAACTTCTCGTGCTTTATGTACTTGTTCAGGAAAGTGAGATCTATGACTGGACGCCAAGAGCCGTTCTTCTTTTGTACTAGGAAGAGGGGGGAGTATACCCCCTGGTATTCCTCGTCCTTTGGGATGGGCACCACTGCTCCTTGATCTTTCAGGACATTTACATATGAGAGAAGAACTTGTTGTTTCTCCTCTGACCGAGGAAGTGAAGTTTGCATTGGTCTGCATGGAGGGATCTTGGTGAAGGACCATGTGTGACCTGTTGAGACCGTCTTGATGGTCCAATAGTCCGAGATCGAGGCCACCCAGACGTGCCGGAAGAGACGTAGGCGAGCCCCTACCCGACCCGCCTGGGCGGGCCCAATCTCAAAAAGACTTGGTTGGTTCACGCCCACCGGGCGTCTGTTTCTTGCCGGACTTTTGAAAAGAAGATTGGCCTCTGTTCCAATTCCAGCTTCTCCTGAAATCCCGTCTGGGTTTTATAGGAGCGTGCCTCTCTCTCGAGTGCTCTGTACTGCGTCTCTGTTGAGGTTTTTTCTGATTAAACTGGCGCCTGTCCTGGGGAAGAAAACCCGACCTTCCCCATGTAGCTTTTGAAATGGCGTTGTCAAGTTTGTTCCCAAACAATGAAGTTCCTTCAAAGGGAATTTTGCACCACGCCTGCTTGGAGGCTGGATCAGCAAGCCAGGGGCGTAACCACAGTGCTCGTTTGGCCGTGACCGAGGACAACATCGATCTGGCCAGTAAACGGATGAGGTCAATTGAAGCTTCCCCCAAAAAGGCGACTGCCATCTTAAGTTCTTGCACTGCTGAACTTTGAGCCAGTTCTTCCGAGACACCTTTCAGAACGGAGTCTACATTTTCCACCCATGCCTCCATTGCTTTGGAGGTCACTGCAAGGGCTAAAGCTGGTTTGCATGCTGTTCCAGCCAGGCTATATATTTTTTTGAGGTCCTGGTCGATCTTCCGATCCAGACCATCTTTAAATGATACGGTGTCATCTAGCGGGAGGGTGATATGCTTCGCTAGGCGCATTACTGCTGCATCTACGAGGGGAGCATTCTCCAGATGCTTGACATCCTCCGATTTAAAGGGATACAGTCTAGAGGTTTTGCTTAGCATGGAAACCTTCTTATCTCCCTTGTTCCATTCTTCCTCAAACACTCCTTTCAGCTCAGAGGGAAGTGGGAAATTGGAGCGTTCTTTCCCCAGTTGTTTAAACAGTTTTCTTTGTTTTTCTGAGGGGGCAGTGGTATCCTCCAACTTCAAAGTTTCCTTCACTGCCTTGATCAGCGGAGAGACTAAAGCGTAGTCGAATCCCACCGTAGAATCATCTCCCTCCATCTCGTCTTGCGAGGAATAATGGGAGGAATCATGGGGCTGGAATTGGCCAGGATCCTCCTGGGCCTCGTCAGCCAAGGAGCCAGACAAGGTGGTGGACTGGCTCCTTGTGTGGGGGCAACTATTTCTTTCATAGATTGCTGTACCACACGTTTCACAAGAGACTCAAGGTTTTGATTTTCCGTCTCTTTCTCACCAACCGCTCGGGCATAACATGGGTCGCATAGCGATTTGCCCTCCGGGATTCTGGTCTTGCATCCCCAACAGGCTCTGTGGTCAGAGCGATCATCGCGGTGGTGGTGGCGGTGACTAGAGGAGGAATGGGAACATCTCCTATGTCTAGAGGGGGTATGTGAACGTCCCCTATGATGATGGGTCCTAGACGTAGTGTCACGTCTAGACCTGGATGATGAGTGATGATGCGGCCTGGCAAGGTCCCTGTCTTCAGACTGATGAACTGAAGTAGCCGGGCTGCAAAAGATAATACAGACAGAGGGAGGGGGGAAGGTGGGCAGGATGTAACCGTTAGCAACCACCAGATAGGCACAAAAGACACCAACCCCCTTAACCATTCTGCACATACCTTGTGCGGGAGGGCTGGCCACATGGCGGTGAAGGAGAGTCCATGATGAGGCAAGACATACGCAAAAACTCAGAGACCACCTAGGACAAGAGTAAGCAACACAAAAAAAGAAAAACATTTTCATTTTTTTTTATTTTTTTTTAACTGTCTCTTTAAGAGACACTTGCATGACTACCTAAAGGATGTTGCTTACCTTGTCCCAGCAGAACCGAGCTCTGGGATGCTGCCGTCAAAGCCCACAGGTTATCCCACCTGTACAGGGCTCCACAGCGTTTAAATTCCCCGCTGTAGTGACGTCACGGCCGGTCCCGCTGCGCGCATGCGCCGAGGGGACCGGCTCACTGCGCCTGTGCAGCCTCTGACCCCGCCGCCGTACCGCGCATGCGCGAAAACCAAGCCTCGGTTTTGCCGCGGCTCTGCACATGCGCAGACGTACGGCGGATCGGGAGGCAGGAAGTAGAGTGGCGTCCTGGAACGCAGAAGCGTTCCACACACGGCGCAAAGACACTGATACACAAGGGGGAACAGACAAAATACATACAAAAACGGTCTGCCATGTAAATAATGAAGAAATCTTCAGACCTTGCCAGCCAATCCTTCGTCCATCCTGGTACACTGGGCCACATCCCTTCCACCATAGGGGTATTAACTGCCCGAAACCACTCGCCCGCTGATAGCTGGGCCCTGGGTGCACCGCACAACTTGTACCTAATCCGACGGACATCCTGGACTGCACCTGAATTGCATGATGAAGGGTCCATGTGAGGAGGATAGAAAAGGAACACCTGTCTGTGGAGGTGAGCTCAAATTTATGGGTATGGGGTCCTATAGCTGTGGAGAGGAGGCAGGGTTAACCCACACGTAGTCTGCCATGGAGTCTGTCAGGAAAAGGAGGTTTGGCGCTGCTCTGTGCAATTTTATTGCACAGAGCAGGTAAGTATACCATGTTTGTTATTTTAAAAAGATTTTTTTTTTTACAATCACTTCATTGTCATAGCTCATGTGGGTTAAGCTCCTATGGCGGTTAGTGTTTTCACAATTTTTTTTCACATATGGGTTGTGGTGTCTGTTATCATAAGGGTAGTGGAGAAGTTGGGTACATATAATTTTTTCAGTGTTGGGTCCTTGATACCTTACTATTTCTCTTACAAAAAGGTACCAAAACATTTTATTTTTTATTTTTGTATAAACAAATGTTTATCCCAAACATGTTTGAAGGTACTGTTGTCAACCTAAAAGCTAGCTTATGGACACAGAGCAGGGCTCGGGAGCAAGCATGCACCAGTGCCCCCATAGCAAGGGGCTTGCTATTGTCGGCACTGGTCAAGGGGGCAGAACCAGGAGTTCCAGCGGAGGACCCAAGAAGAGGAGGATTGGGGCTGCTCTGTGCAAAACCACTGCACAGAGCAGGTAAGTATAACATGTTTGTTATTTAAAAAAAAAAAAGAAAAAAGCCAAACCTTTAATACCACTAAACTATTTCAGGTTTCAGTCATGCCCCCTTTTCACCATTTGTGTTGTCAGTCTCTGAACTTATTCTGTCTTATCAATTATTTTTTGTAAGTGAGGCCTTCAAAACTGGACACAGTATTCTAAATGAAGTCAAACTAAATTCTGCATAGTAAAGATTCCTTTAGTGATGCACCCCACAATGCTTGCCTTGCCTGGCTATACTGTTTATTTTGCAATTATCTAAAATATGCACCCCCTAGTTTTCCCCCCCCCCTGTAGTTTTAGCCAAACCTGTAGTCCTGATTTTGTTCTCTGAGAGGATTCTTTTTCTCTAAGTGCATTATTTGGATTAAGGTGCTGGAAGAACTGAGCATTTGTTAGCTTCTGACAGCTCCATAGATGTACTTATTTGAATTTATTTTTCTAGCAGGTGTGTGAGTTAAAATTGTTGTTAATTTTATGTATTGCAGTGCAAACCAATTATGCTCCTTCTTTTTATGACAACGGATCTGAAAGCACCAATGGGAACATGGCCCTTCTGAGCCTCTCTGAAGACACTCCAGTAGGTCAGTGCCGTAATTATGATGTGTTATTATTTTTTTTTGCATTCCAGATCACATAAGGTAAAGCTGGATGAAAATGGCTCATTCTAGGGTCTGAATCTGTTAACCTGTCATCGTTTTATGCAGTGCTCAGGAGCAACATATCTTTTGACATGCACGAAACACATAAATATTTATGAACATAACAGCAACGCTAAAGCTGTGATTTTCCAAAGGTCTGCTGCAATTAGAATTTTTAAAGGTTTCTATTTGTGTCTGTTGCTTAGCAGAAAATTGTTTTAAATATACGTTTTTACAAATTCAAACAGCTTTTTGCTAAAAAAAAAAAAAGTTTTTTAACAAAGATCTGCATTTTATGTAAGTAGAGTACTGATTTGAAAAAAATAAAAATCAAACCACAAAAGTAGTTAATCAAGACAGGGTTATGTGACCAGCTAGCTACTGATAAAAATAGGCTATACTAACTGTCAAAATTGCTTTTATGACTTCCTACACCTCAAGCAAATTGTACAAACTGTTCTGCCAGAGTTTGCTCAGCCTATGTTTACAAGAAACCCCTGAAGATGTCAGATGTAGGCTGACGAAACAGCATTGGGTGGTGTTGGAGATATGTAATTTCCGGTCAGCTGGAACTCAGGTGGAGCGCTAACCAGTGATTCATTATACAATACATGCTGATCCCTGTCTTCTTTGATTTAAGTGTAATGCAACCTTCTTTTTTAAATAAATAATTTGAATTACTTGAATTACTGCACCAAGAGAGTATCCTTTTCTCTCCCTCTCTATATGGCAACACTGGAGCTTTGAATACGCTATATATATATATATATATATATATATATATATATATATATATATATATATACACACACACATATATACACACACACACACATACATACATACATAAGATACATATATTTTAAATGGATGACAGCAGCGGTTTGGATTTCTACCTGTGACCTCATGTATGACATCTTGAATTTTCCCATGTGCGTAATTTGACTCCCTGTAATAGGGGTCAATTTAAGTCTGGTGAATGCATTGTGTCTGCATGCATGTGGAGAGGAACCTTTCCTATATTCACTGAGGACATTATTCACGTGTGGGATCTATACATGGACTTTTTTTAATGTATTTTTTATAATTCAAATGAAGATGTATTTATTTATTTATTTGTTTATTCACTATGGGGATTTATGATATGTCATTTATGATATAAGAGTGCGATTCCTTTGTTTCTTTTCACATTTTATGTTTACATGCAGCTGGATGATCACACGGCCCTGCCAGCGCTAACCGCATCAGATTAGTTCGTTATTTATACAAATTATTCTGCCACAAATTGGGCTTTTGTGTTGCATTTTTTATGTCTTTTTACGTGTTTTTTTGCCTTGTTTTTTCTCCATAACAAACTGTAAATAACTGATTGTTAAGGAGCAGGCCGAGAAGTCAGCCATCGTGTCCTTAACAACCGATGAGTCGTCAACAGCTGAATGTAAAAAACTGCCTGCAATAATAAAATTGGGAAAAAAATGGTGTGGACCCCTCCCCAATCCATACCAGGCCCTTCTGGTCTAGTATGGATTTTGAGGGGAACCACACGCCAAAATTAAAAAATTACGAACCAAAAGGGGAACCACACGCCAAAATTCATATCAGACCCTAATGCGAGCATGCAGCTCGGCAGTTCAGGAAATGGAGGGGATGTGCGAGTGCACCCCCTCCTGAACCATACCAGGCCACATGCCCTCAACATGAGGGGGGTGCTTTGGAGCAAGGAGGCTCTGCCCCCCCAAGCACATTGTCCCTGTGTTGATGGGGAGAAGGGCCTCTTCTCAAAAACTTGTGGTTGTGGGGGTCCACGGGTGGGGGGCTTTAACAAGGGGGCCCTCAGATCCCAGCCCCCTATGTGAATAAGTATTGGGTACATAGTACCCCTACTAATTCACCCCCAAAAAAAGTTTAGTGTAAAAAATGATAGTAGGCTGTTTTTGACAAGTCCTTGTTTTTTTTAAATAAATGTCCCCTGATGTAAATCCATCATTAATCATGACCCCCGTCACCACCGCCGACCCGAAAAAACAAAACAAAAAAACTGTCCACTTCTGCTGAAGGCTCCTTCCGTCTTCCAGCTCTGCCGTCTGACAGTTCTTAACCATTTGACCTCCGGAAGGTTTTGCCCCCTTCCTGACCAGAGAGTTCTTTGCCATTTGGCACTGCGCCACTTTAACTGGTAATTGCTCGGTCATGCAAAAATGTACCCAAATGTACCGTATTTTTTGCTCCATAAGATGCACCTGACCATAAGACGCACCTAGATTTTAGAGGAGTAAAATATGAAAAAAATATATTCTGAACCAAATGGTGTACTAAAATATTTAATAAAATCTAACAGAATAATAATATTTCTACACTAACAACCAATGTAAGGGGGCACTCTACACTGATCACCCAATGTAACAGACATTTACATGACCTCAACACAACAGGAGTATTTACATCAACCACCAATGTTTTGAGACATTTACACTGACCAGTGATGTAACAGGTATATTTACAGTAACCTCCCATCTCTCTACTAATCTCTGCATTCTTATCTCCCTGTCAACTCATCATCTGCTAACCTCGGTCCCCCAAACCACTCATCTACTAACCTCTGCACTCCAACCCCTCCTTCCCATTCAACTCTGCACACCTCCTCTGCTCACCTATGCACCCCACCTGTATGCTAGGTGGGTGGCATGCAGAGAAGGGGGTGTAATTAGCATAAGAATCGCGGCGGCCGACCTCATTTGCATAACAATGCCCACACGATTTACATATGAATGCCGATCTTATGCGGGTTAAACAAAGAACAATACCTTTTTGTTTCTCTCCCTTTAGCAGCTGAAGGCAGGGGAGAAACATTTGCATAGGGTATCAGCGGCTCTGCTGGTCAGTATTCATAAGACGCACAAACATTTCCACCCGTTTTTTTTGGGGGAAAAAGTGCATCTTATGGAGCGAAAAATACGGTAATTAATGTGTTTTTTTTTTTTTTACACAAATAGAACTTTCAATTGGTGGCATTTGATCACCACTGGGATTAATTTTTTTTGCGATATAAACAAAAAAATATAGTTATTTTTTAAAAAATTTCATTATTTTCTACTTGTTATAAAAATATCTAATAAACTCAAATTGTGTCATACATTTAGGCCAAAATGTATTCAGCCACGTCTTTGGTAAAAAAAATTGATTGGTTTGCGCAAAAGTTAGTGTCTACAAACTATGGTACCGTGTTTCACCAAAAATAAGCCTGGGTCTTATATTAATTTTGGCAACAAAAGACCCAGTAGGGCTTATTTTCAGGGTAGGTCTTACCATATAATGTGCTGTTTTCTCTCCCTCCCTGCCTGTCAGGAATCCCCAGTTTGAACAAAGTTAAAATGCTTGTAAGAGAGCATTATAGGAGTACACATGTGCCTCAAACTAGGGCTTATTTTGGGGTAGGGCTTATATTGCAGCCCTCCTGGAAAATAGCGCTAGGTCTTGTTTTCGGGGTAGGTCTTATTTAAGGGGAAACATGGTATGTATACTAGAATTTAGACAGCTTTTACTTTCTGGCTGCCTTACACATTTCTTGAGGTGCTAAAATACCAGGGCAGTACAAAACCCGATACCACATGTGTGAGTCTTTTTGGGAGCCTAGCCGCATACGGGTGGCCAAAACCGCCTTCAGGATTTCAAAGGGCATAAATTGCTCATTTCACTTCCTCACTACCTATCACAGTTTTGGAAGCCCTGAAATGCCAAGATAGCACACCCCTTCCCCATGACCCCTTTTGAAACAGGAGACACCCCAAGTATGTGTATAAGTATGTTGCAGATCTCATTTTTTGTCACAAGGTTTTGAAAATTAAAAAAAGAAAATAAAAAAAAAATTCATTTTTTTCGTTTTCTTTTTTTAATTTTCCCAAAAATTGTGGCAACAAATGATATCTTCAAAATACTCACCATGCCTCTTAGTAAATACCTTGATGTCATTTGTGAGAGTTTTGTGCTATCTTGGCATTTCAGGGCCTCCGAAGCTGTGATAGGTAGTCAGAAAGTGTAATGGGGAAATAACGCCCTTTAAAAGCCTGAAAGTGCTTATTGGATTTCGGGGTCCTGTACGCAGCTAGATTGTCAAAAAGTCTCTCACATGTGGTATCTCCATACTCAGGAAAGGTAGCAGAATGTATTTTGGGGTGTAATTCCACATATACCCATGGCATGTGTGAGCAATATATAATGTAAGTCACAACTTTGTGTAAATTTTGTTTTAACATTTTCCAGAAACTTGTGGCAAAAACATAACATACCTCTCTCAGCAAATAGATTGGGTCTACTTTGCAAAAAGGGGTCATTTTTTTTTTTTTTTTAACTGTCCTGTCATTTTATGCCTAACATTAGAAGCTTATAAAACACACCTCACCCTCTCTAACCACTTGAAGACCAAACCTTTTCTGACAAAATCTTTTATTTTTTTTGCTAGAAAATTACGTTGAACCCCCAAACATTAAATATTTCTTAAAGCAGAGGCCCTAAAGAATAAAATGGTGGGTGTTGCAATTTTTTTTGTCACACAGAGTTTGCGCAGCAGTTTTTCAAACGCAATTTTTTTGTGGAAAAAAATACACTTTTTTTAATTTTAATGCACAAAAACAAAATATATTGCCCAATTGTTTGATAAAATATAAAATATGATCTTACGACGAGTAAATAGATACTAAACATGACATGCTTTAAAATTGCGCACTATTGTGCAGCAAAGCTTTAAAAGCCTTTACAGGTTACCACTTTAGATTTGTACAGAAGATCTAGTGCTAGAATTACTACCCGCGATCTGAAATTTGCGTTGATACCTCACATGCATGGTGCAATTGCCTTTTACATATGACACAAGACCGATGCTTGCATTCGCCCTTGTGTGCGAGCACGAGGGGTGCTTTCATTTTATTTATGTTTTATTATTTATTTTGCTTTTATTTTATTTTTACACTGGTCCTTTCATTTGTTTTTTAATAACGGTTATTGTTATCACAGGGAATGTAAATATCCCCTGTTGTAGAAATTGGCAATGACAGGTACTCTTTTCTGAAAACTCTGTGGTCTATTAGACTCTAGATATCTCCTCTGCCCTTAAAGCATCTGACCATACCAAGATTGGTGTGATCAGATGCTTTCCCAATTTAAAAATTGTGCAGTTTATATCCAAAGTGATAAAATGCTCGTAGCTTCCGGTTTCTTAGGCCATAGAGATTATTGGAGCTGTTCCAGTCTTCAAATCAGCTTAATGGTCAGCTGGCGGAACTGCCAGCTGCATTCTTGGGTTCCCTGGTGAGACTGGTAAGCCCAAGAAAACGGTGGAAGGAAGCAAAGGGGGGCGTCCCCTCACACTGCTTATAAAAGCAATCTAGAGGCGAATTAGAAATGAAATCCAACCGCTGGCTGAAAAAAATAATACCAAGATGATGCCTATTCGTGCAGGAATCCTCCCGGTATAACCACTTAAAGTTCAGTGATGTACCAGTATGTTGCTAGTCCTTGTTGAGCGTATATTGTAATTTTTTTTTTTTATGCAGCCTGTGGGCTGAATGAAAAAAAAAAAGAACCTAACAGATTCCTCCATTCACATCGATCGATGTGGATGAAGAAATCTCTGGCAGAAAAAGTGTGTGTGGTATGCCCACTTTTAGAATATAATGCCCTGCATCCACCCACTTCTAATTTTGGGCATAAATCAAATGTTTTTTTCATTCAGCCCATGGGCTAAACGAAAAAAAAAAAAGAATCTAACAGATTCCTCCATTTACATCAATCAGTGCGGAAGAAATTTCTGCCAAAAAAAGTGAAAAAAATTATATGTCGAAGCATAGGGGCGATCCGCCCACTGACCACCCCAGGCCCCATGCTTCGGCATACACGTTCTTTTTTTTAAAAATGTGGATGAGAAATTTCCTCCTACAGCGCTGCAGTCACTGACATATGTATGCTGAAAGCACACCCTGTTGCTGTCAGAATAAACAGATCAGTGCTGCAGCTGAATGGCATTCCTGCAAAACAAACAACGGTTAACAATTAAACACAGTAACAATAAAACATTAACTTTTTATTGCAATCTGTGGCCAAAAAAAAAGTTAAATATATATGCCGAAGCATAAGGGAGAGCTGCCCACTGACCACCCCAGGCATATATGCTCTTTTTTTTAACTGTGGAGGAGAAATCTCCTCTTACAGCACTGCAATCACTGACGTATGTATTTTGAAAGTACACCCTGCTGCTGTCAGAATAAACAGATAAGTGCTGCATGGTGTTCCTGCAAAGAAAACAACAGTAAACAATAAAACACAGCAGCATTAACTCAATAAAACAACATCTATTTTTGGCTTTTTATTTTACTGTTTTTTTTTTTAGGGTTTTTTTAATACTTTTTTTAAACTTTTTTTGTAACTTTCATGTAACTGTAAACTTTCCAGGCTGGGGTCTCTCAATATGCGATAGCCAGTTTACTGTCTACCCAACATCTTTTGGGACCCTGTGTGAATGTGTGCTTTAGACTGTGCCATGCTGTATCCTATACTAATACTTCACTAGCGTGTGGTAGCAAAAGAAACAGTCCTTGAGGCAGAGACCAGGTTGGCTAGGACAGGAGGGACAAAAATAACACCTAAATCCGCATCTACTACAGACACAACATCTTTTTTAGGGTGCTCTTTGGGTTGGAGTACCAGGGAGGACATCCGGAAAATGCTCTCATGCAGCTGATTCACTGCATCTGGATTGGGAAATTGGGCCACAGCACCTTCTGGATACAAAAGAACTGTGATGATCTCTTCCTGAAATTTTAGGAAGGATCCACTTCTTCCTGACGCTATGTATAGTACAAAAGCGTTAAACACTTTGAAAAAATATACAGACACTTTCTTGTACCAGTGTCTGGCTTTATAGCAAAATAAGTACGGCGCCATCTGATCATTGAAGTCCACCCCTCCCATGTTAAGGTTGTAGTCGTGGACACAGAGGAGCTTCTCAACAACACTATTCACCATTGCAATTGGACTGTTGTATCTGCGTGAATGGAAGACAGGAAGAAAACATTGCGTTTGTCCTTTCACTTCACTGCAAGCAGTTCATCATTTCTCAAGTAGGCTTTCTCCCCCTGTCTAAGTTGTGTGTTTACAGGCCATTGGGGGAAGCCCTGGCGATTAGGTTGCACAGTGCCACATGAGCCAATTCAAAAGTAAAAAAAGGTGTCTAAAAAATTGGCACGCTTGTATAAAAATTGTGATACTCCTTTCGGAATAAGGGTGACACCAAGTCCCTAATAATCTTGCGACTGCTCCCTATGTAGTCTGGACAGTTGTGGGGCTCCATGCAACTATCTTTACTCTCATAAATCAGGAAATTGTATAGCCTGTAGCCCTCTTACAGAGCTTATACATTTTGACCCCATATCTGGCACGCTTGCTGGGGAGAAACTGTTTGAAAGCAAGGCGGCGAGAAAAATGAATGAGGGACTCATTACTCATCTACTCAGACAACTTTTTGGCGTGTATATAAGTCTGCAAATTTTTGGTTTAAGTGATTTATGAGGAGCCAAATTTTATGGAGCCAATCATTTCCAGGGTCACCCTGAGGATGACAGAGTTCATTGTTGCTGAAATGCATGAATCACATTATAGTCTCATATCTATGCCTGGTCATGGCAGCAGAGAACATGAGCATATAATGAATTGGGTCTGTAACTCATTCTTTTTAGTTATGCCCATGTTGATTGTTAGGCCCAAAAGAAATGGTAAAGTGGGAAACCGTGATACGTTTCCATTTAAATGAGCTGGCAAGGAACAAATTTTGGCTGGTGGCGATAAATTGCTCAGCATTTAAATTGCTTTGGTCCACAATTGATCTGTACAGATCTTCTGTGAAAAAAAGCTCCAAAAAACCAAGGGGAGTTAAATTTACTGTTTCCACCTGAATTCCGGGTTGGCCAGAGAATGGAGGAAGTACGGGTGTTGCAGAATCTGTGGGCTGCCAATCAGGATTTGCAAGCACATCAGGAAGGACACTATGGGCTCTACGGGCCAATGTTCAAATTCTTGGTGGTTGCGGGACGCTACTTACCGCACCAGGTTGAACTGCACTTATAGGACTCGCCACATCACCAAGCATTGCTGCAGTGCTGGTGTGTCTAAGACCAGGATGTACTAGGCCGCTGGTGCTCGCCAGTTCACCAAAAAGGTAAAGTGGCACTAGTACTGGCACTCTGCTGCATACAAGAATCATGTGATTGTACCACCTCAGCAACCTGGGCATGGGTTTGGGCATGCTTGACCGTAGCAGGGACCTCTGCTCCATCATCTGAGCTATCTGTCAGGACTTTGCTGCTCTCCTCAGCTTGATTCTGGCAGTGAGGACTCCATATCACTCATCTGTCATGCTCAGTATAATGTACGGCTCTTTACTAGTGTACCTTTTGGGCACTAAATTTACAGGTACCTAGTGTGACTCACAGATAAAAAAGCACCTAGCTATCAAGGACAGTTTGAACCGCTATAAATATAAAATGTACCTGCTAATGGTAGCAGAAATCAGGCCTGATCTTGCTAATGCTGCGGTTTTGTGTACCGCGTATCAGAAGTGACAGTGATCTACTGACACTGCACTTGTTGGGGGGGGGGGGGGGCAGAGGGGCTACAAGCAATTGCTAGCAGGTGTTGGGGCTGACCCTGCTAACGATGCGTTTTTGGGGACACTATACTATTGGGGACGCTAGTATGATTCTTATCTCTGATCAAAGATATTGATCTTTTTAGGCACTATACTAGTAATGGAGGTTTATAGTGCGTGTGTGTGTGTGTGTGTGTGTAACTGGCAATCAAAGGGTTAAATGTAACAATAAATATGTGGCAGGCAATCTGACGCTATCTGGGATTGACGCTGACGCTAACGCTATTTGGCGTCACCCGTGTGGGCGGCACAGTGGTGTAGTGAGTAGCAATCTCGCCTAGCAGTAAAAAGGGTCGCTGGTTCGAATCCCAACCACGACACTACCTGCCTGGAGTTTGCATGTTCTTCCTGTGCCTGCGTGGGTTTCCTCCAGGTACTCTGGTTTCCTCCCACACTCCAAAGACATGCTGGTAGGTTAATTGGCCTCTGTCCAAAATTGGCCCTAGTATATGGGTGTGAGTTGGGGGCCTTGGATTGTGGGCTCTTTGAGGGTAGGGACCGATGTGGGTGTGTGATGTGTGTCTGGAGCGCTGCGTAAGTTAGGGATAGGGAGAATTGTAGACACGCACCCACACTCACTCAGGTTGAACTGGATGGACTGGTGTCTTTATTCAACCTTACTAACTATGTAACTGTAATACAATGATCAGGAAAAAGTCTGTACGCTGTACTAATGATACTGTGACAAGGCAGTGAAAGGGTTAACGGGAATAAATGTGCCTAAGTAGGTTTCTGTGTGACTGTGTGCTGCTTTTACTCACTGTATGATGTGATCTCCTCTCACGCTGGAACCGAAAAGGGCTCCAGGAGAGAAGATCACATCATTTCCTGTGCCTGTGTTTTGTAAACACATGCTGATCTAGGATTTGTCAGAACCGATCAGCAGGTCCAGGCAAAAAACCATTGGCCTGAACATGAAAACTGCTCAGTGCTGGATCAAATGACAGCACCACAGGGCTGGTCGGCACGCGCGCCCCTTGCCCCGGTGCACAGATCACATACCTATTACCGGCACAGCAGAGCAGCCTTGTCGTCGTATATGTAAGTTATAAAGTCGGCAAACGATTAAATAACAAAGGGGTGGGGTCACCTGCTGATGTCACTGGGTGGCCGTGCCCCTTGTGACATCATCGGCCAAGCATGCCCCTGGCCACCACCACCACCGACAGCCCAAGCTTACTCAGACAAACTATGTCCCTCACTAACCTGTGAGGCCACTGGATGTGTGGTATAAAAACTGTATGTAGCAATGGCTACAAACAATATACTGCACCGTGTTCAGGGTGCGAGACAATGTATTTTATCAATTAATACAAAGCTTCCTCTGATTGGCGGAGACAATGGGGGGCTGATGATGTCACAACCACTGACAGGGCTCTGGGCTGTGATTGTAAACAGCCGATCAGCAGGTTTCAGCTGTAAATCATTGGCTGGGACTTTGACAGGCTCCCGCTGTGTGCATACACAGTGGGTACAGGGCGGGGGGTGTGCATGCATGCACCCTGAACCCAGAAGTAGGCAGCAATGTACTAGCATGTCGCTTTGTCTACACTGGCCGCTCACCCACAAAGCATTGTGGACAGGCGGGCGACAAGTGGTTATTAAATATGCTTCTCCCCCCCCCCCCCAAATAGAATTGTTTCAAATTGTTTTGCTTTTGATACATGTTTCCCAGGGCAGTGCCAGGCCCCCCATGCCATTTGTTTGCCAATCCCTTGCCTAATAGCCTAGAAAATGGCCATTAATGTTTTTATAGTCAGCTCCCATTGACTTCAGTGGGGTTCAGAAGGGGCACCATTTTCAAAGTGAACCCAGGTACATTCCGCTCATTCCTATGGTGTCCACAGCACAGCAGCCTATAAAAAAACTGTTACTGACAGTTTTTTTGCTCCAAGTTTAAAATTAAGTCTGCCACTGTTTTTGCTGCCAAACAACAAATCCAAAAATTAAATGGTGGCAAGTAGTGGCAAAAATGTGCTTTGGTTTAGATGTTGTTAGCAGGGGCGTTGCTAGGTCTGCAAAAGATCTGGGGCTAGAGCCCATAGCAGCGGTCACCAACCTTTTTGCAGGCACGGGGTGGGGGGGGGGGTAAGCAATTTTTTGCAGGATATTTGTTGGGACAATGGCTGGTGGTAGCACTTCAATCATCACAGCACCATGGTTGATATGGTGTCAGGGTCATTGAAGCGCATTATTTCCAATTACAACTGATCATGATGTAAACACACTTGTCGGTTATCAGCATTCCTTTCCTCACACTGTCACAGCGCGAGAAGAGGAGAGACCCAGTAACCGGCTTGTGTGAAAGGGGACATCTGCACTGATCAGTGTCCTGATCAGTGCGGCTCAGGGCCCAGGGTGATTGAAGCGCATTATTTCCAATCACAACTGATCATGATGTAAACACACTTGCCGGTTATCGGCATTCCTTTCCTCACACTGTCACAGCGCGAGGAGAGGAGAGAGCCAGTAACCGGCTTGTGTGAAAGGGGACATCTGCACTGATCAGTGTAGCCTCATTAGCGCACATCAGTCAAGGCGAAAAAATACCTGTTTTCAGATAAAAATGTAATATGGATACAGTGTTGCATGATCGCGCAATTGTCATTCAAAGTGTGACAGCGCTGAAAGCTAAACATTGGCCTGGGCAGGAAGGGGGTGAAAGTGTCCAGTAGGCAAGTGCATGGGCATCCGCTGATATGTTTTCAGGGGGGGGGGGCGCTTCAGCAGCGGCGATACACAGTCGCATTTTACCCTTTCTTCGACCGCTAGCGGGGGTTAAAAGTTACCCCCCCACGTTAAAATGTAAAAACACCCCACTGTGCCCCCTGCATCTTTAAATATCTCTTTGTCACTACTGTGTACCCCCTCTCCACAACTGCACCTCTGGACCCCTTTACATTACACAGCAGCCCACAGCTCTGGACCCCTTTACATTACATAGCACCCTGCATCACTGACCCCCCTTTACATTACACAGCACCCTGCATCACTGGACCCCTTTACATTACACAGCACCCTGCATCACTGGACCCCTTTACACTACACAGCACCCTGCATCTCTGGACCCCTTTACACTACACAGCCCCCTGCACCACTGGACCCCTTTACATTACACAGCACCCTGCACCTCTGGACCCCTTTACATTACACAGCAGCACCCTGCACCTCTGGGCACACTGACCACTACACTGCACACTGACCACACTGACCATATGTATACGTGTCCTATGACGTCATGTCTCTGCAGTCACACATACACACGTGTTGTAGGACATCTCCTCCTCCCTCCATACCGCACACACAGCCCGGTGATGTAAAAAAAGTTGCGACCTATGCAGGGTCTCGACCGCGTCACTTCCGGTGCAGCTACGTCAAAAACACAGCTGATGGCGGGCTCGACTGCGCATGCGCGGCTTCACCGCACCTATACCGCGCATGCGCAGACGCCCATTTCGGTCCATGAAAATTCTAGACTCGAGTGGGCGGGCGGAAGCGTTGCGAATTGCTCAACATCGTCGACAAGCACCACCTCCAGTCCCGCCCCCAACACGCCCTAGCCTGCTCTGTAGAAGGGGGGCGGACAAGCTAGCCACCGAGGTCGACATAAAATATAGTGCTGCACCGCCTCCAGCCCCTAACACGCCCCTAGCCTGCTCTGCTGAAGTGGGGCGGGCCCCGTGTATAGCACTGTGTATATCACAATGGCAGGTCCATGAAAAATATAGAACTTTGCCTGTGGGAGACATTAAGACATAGAAGACATTACTCATCAAACTGAACCCCCCCCCCACTCAATTGCAGCCTCACTGTGCCCGTCAAATGCAGCCGCTGTACCCAGCAAACGCATACGCTGTGCCCGTCAAATGCAGCCGCTGTGCCCGTCAAATGCAGCCGCTGTGCCCGTCAAATGCAGCCGCTGCGCCCGTCAAACGCAGCCGCTGCGCCCATCAAATGCAGCCGCTGTGCCCGTCAAATGCAGCCGCTGTGCCCGTCAAACGCAGCCGCTGCGCCCGTCAAATGCAGCTGAGGACAGGGACCCCTTCTCTCCTGGGGACAGGGACTCCCTTCTCTCCTGGGGACAGGGACTCCCTTCTCTCCTGGGGACAGGGACTCCCTTCTCTCCTGGGGACAGGGACTCCCTTCTCTCCTGGGGACAGGGACCCCCCTTCTCTCCTGGGGACAGGGACCCCCTTCTCTCCTGGGGACAGGGACCCCCTTCTCTCCTGGGGACAGGGACCCCCTTCTCCCCTGGAAACAGGGACCCTCTGGGCCACTCACCTGGGAACAGGAACTCCTCCTCTCCTGTGGACAGGGACCCCCCTTCTCCCCTGGAAACAGGGACCCTCTGGGCCACTCACCTGGGAACAGGAACTCCTCCTCTCCTGTGGACAGGGACCCCCTTCTCCCCTGGAAACAGGGACCCTCTGGGCCACTCACCTGGGAACAGGAACTCCTCCTCTCCTGTGGACAGGGACCCCCTTCTCCCCTGGAAACAGGGACCCTCTGGGCCACTCACCTGGGAACAGGAACTCCTCCTCTCCTGTGGACAGGGACCCCCTTCTCCCCTGGAAACAGGGACCCTCTGGGCCACTCACCTGGGAACAGGAACTCCTCCTCTCCTGTGGACAGGGACCCCCTTCTCCCCTGGAAACAGGGACCCTCTGGGCCACTCACCTGTGGACAGGGACCCCCTTCTCCCCTGGAAACAGGGACCCTCTGGGCCACTCACCTGGGAACAGAAACTCCTCCTCTCCTGTGGACAGGGACCCCCTTCTCCCCTGGAAACAGGGACCCTCTGGGCCACTCACCTGGGAACAGGAACTCCTCCTCTCCTGTGGACAGGGACCCCCTTCTCCCCTGGAAACAGGAACTCATCCTGTCTCACCTGGGGGCAGGGGACTCCTGTCTCACCTGGGGGCAGGGGACTCCTGTCTCACCTGGGGGCAGGGGACTCCTGTCTCACCTGGGGGCAGGGGACTCCTGTCTCACCTGGGGGCCCCATCTTCCCTAGGGATCAGGACGCCACCTCCCCTAAGAACAGGAACCTGATCACCCTGTGTGTGCCAACCTCACTGCCCTGTGTCCTGTGTGAGGGCCATTCTGTGACAGCTGTTATCAGTACTTCATCCCACTGTGTGATCCCCCTACATGACTGATCCCTCTGTGTGCACCCCTTACACGGGGAACCCCTCTGTTTTCTCCCCCTACATGTCTGCATTCTCTGACCACCACCTGTACCATTTCCACATCCTCTGACTGCCTCCTGTATCCTATCCGCCATCCTCTGACCACCTCCTCTATCCTGTGCACATGTTCTGACCACCTATTGTCTGCAGCCTCTAACAACCTCCTGTATCCTGTCTGCAGCCTCTAACCTGTCTGCAATCTCTGACTATCTCTTGTCTTTTATCGTGTCTGCAGTCTCTTAGGGGGAGTCTGGAGAGGAATCAAGAGTAAAGCCTCGTACACACGGCCGAGATTCTCGTCGGAAAAAACATGTCGTTTTTTTCGACGAGATTCTTGGACAAGAAACTTGTCCCCGCCGAGTGTACACACGCTCGATTCAAAGAACCTGCGGTTCTTTGAATGGAGCGTACGCGGTGACGTCATTGACTATGACGAGCATGCGCTCGTCACATTCGATAACGTCGCCGCCATCTTGGTATACCCTACCTATGCCTAGGAAGCTACCGCGCATGCGTCGAATTCATTTCGAACATGCGCGGGCTTCCCGGAGGACAGGTTAGTGTACACACACTCACTTTTCTCGTCGAGAAACATGCCAACGAGAATCTCGACGAGAAAATAGAGAGCAGGTTCTCTATTTTCTCGTCGAGATTACTTGTCGGTTTTCTTGACGAGAAACCATACACACAAACAAATTTCTCGGCAAGACATCTCTGCCAGCAAGTTTCTTGCTGGTTCTTGCCGAGAAACTCGGTCGTGTGTACGAGGCCTCAGAGCGTCGCCGGGATTGGGATTACGGGAGGAGTCAGACGTGTATGGACTGTGGAGAACAGACTATAGAATAAAACCAGAGCCACCAACCTGGAGCCATCTAACTGAGACCTGCACGCTGCACCGGAGAGGAGGTCAGTGACAGCGCCGTCAGGTCAGTCTGAGGGGGGGTCACTGATGTAAGGGGGGAGTGAATACAATTATGTAAGGGGGCACTGATATAAAGGTTTCCCCTTATCTCAGTAACACCCCCCCTCTTACCTTAGTGTATTCACTCTGCGAAAGGTGGTCTCCGGTCACCAGAGTCTCCCCCCCCCCCCATCACATTTCCCGGCATTCCCCTTTACATCAGAGTCGGCAGGATTCCCCCTTACAGTGCAAGGGAACTCAGATGTAAAGGAAAATGCTGCAGAGCATAATCTCAGAAGGAACTCTGATGTAAGGAGTGCTCTGGTCACCAGAGACCACCTTATATCAGAGTCCACTGCATTCCCATTTACATCAGAGTTCCCACTTACATCAGGGTCAGCAGAGTTTCCCCTGTAAGATTAGAAGGGATGGAGGCCCAGAGACATGTCCAGAGTACACAGAGGATACATGGGTTAGGATTAGAAGGGATGGATGTCCAGGGAAAACAGAGGAGGCCTCCATCCCTTCTAATCTAACCCATGTATCCTTACATAATTGTATTCACTCCCCCCTTACATCAGTGACCCCCCCTCAGACTGACCTGACGGCGCTGTCACTGACCTCCTCTCCGGTGCAGCGTGCAGGGCTCAGTTAGATGTCTCCAGGTTGGTGGCTCTGGTTTTATTCTATAGTCTGTTCTCCACAGTCCATACACGTCTGACTCCTCCCGTAATCCCAATCCCGGCGACGCTCTTACTCTTGATTCCTCTCCAGACTCCCCCTAAGAGACTGCAGACACGATAAAAGACAAGAGATAGTCAGAGATTGCAGACAGGTTAGAGGCTGCAGACAGGATACAGGAGGTGGTTAGAGGCTGCAGACAATAGGTGGTCAGAACATGTGCACAGGATAGAGGAGGTGGTCAGAGGATGGCGGATAGGATACAGGAGGCAGTCAGAGGATGTGGAAATGGTACAGGTGGTGGTTAGAGAATGCAGACATGTAGGGGGAGAAAACAGAGGGGTTCCCCGTGTAAGGGGTGCACACAGAGGGATCAGTCATGTAGGGGGATCACACAGTGGGATGAAGTACTGATAAGAGCTGTCACAGAAGGGCCCTCACACAGGACACATGGCAGGCAGGGCAGTGAGTTTGGCACACACAGGGTGATCAGGTTCCTGTTCTTAGGGGAGGTGGCGTCCTGATCCCTAGGGAAGATGGGGTCCCTAGGAGAGATGAAGTCCCTGTTGCCAGGGGAGATGGGGTCCCTAGGAGAGATGAAGTCCCTGTTGCCAGGGGAGATGGAGTCCCTGCCCCCAGGTGAGATAGGATCCCTGCCCCAGAGTGAGAAGGGAGTCCCTGTCCCCATGAGAGAAGAGGGTCCCTGTCCACAGGAGAGAAGAGGGTCCCTGTCCACAGGAGAGAAGGGAGTCCCTGTCCCCAGGAGAGAAGGGAGTCCCTGTCCCCAGGAGAGAAGGGAGTCCCTGTCCCCAGGAGAGAAGGGAGTCCCTGTCCCCAGGAGAGAAGGGAGTCCCTGTCCCCAGGAGAGAAGAGGTCCCTGTCCCCAGGAGAGAAGGGGTCCCTGTCTTGGGGGGGAGGGGGTCCCTGTCCCCAGGAGAGAAGGGGTCCCTGTACCCAGTAGAGAAGGGAATCCCTGTACCCAGTAGAGAAGGGAATCCCTGTCCCCAGTAGAGAAGGGAATCCCTGTCCCCAGTAGAGAAGGGAATCCCTGTCCCCAGTAGAGAAGGGAATCCCTGTCCCCAGTAGAGAAGGGAATCCCTGTCCCCAGTAGAGAAGGGAGTCCCTGTCCCCAGGAGAGAAGGGAGTCCCTGTCCCCAGGAGAGAAGGGAGTCCCTGTCCCCAGGAGAGAAGGGAGTCCCTGTCCCCAGGAGAGAAGGGAGTCCCTGTCCCCAGGAGAGAAGGGAGTCCCTGTCCCCAGGAGAGAAGGGAGTCCCTGTCCCCAGGAGAGAAGGGGTCCCTGTCCCCAGGAGAGAAGGGGTCCCTGTCCCCAGGAGAGAAGGGGTCCCTGTCCTCAGGGGTAGAAGGGGGTCTCTGTCTTGGGGGGAGGGGGGTCCCTGTCCTCGGGGGTGGTCCCTGTCCTCGGGGAATATGGAGTGGGATATGGGATGGTCTCACTTACCATGACCAAGTCTGCAGGTCCTTCATTTATGCTCGTCTGGGCTCCCTCCAGCAGCACGGATGGGCGATCAGCTTATCCCCAGGGAGCACAGCTATGGCTTGACAATCTGGCAGCAATTGATAGGCACAGTGGCTGCGTTTGACGGGCACAGTCATTGCGTTTGCTGGGTGCAGTGGCTGCATTTGACGGGCACAGCGGCTGCGTTTGCTGGGTGCAGCGGCTGCGTTTGCTGGGTGCAGCGGCTGCATTTGACGGGCACAGCGGATGCGTTTGCTGGGTGCAGCGGCTGCATTTGACGGGCAGTTTGATGGGCACAGCGGCTGCTGGGTGCAGTGGCTGCGTTTGACGGGCACAGTGGCTACATTTGATGGGCACAGCGGCTGCATTTGACGGGCACAGCGGCTGCATTTGACAGTGGCTGCGTTTGACGGGCACAGCGGCTGCGTTTGACGGGCACAGCGGCTGCGTTTGCTGGGTGCAGTGGCTGCGTTTGGCGGGCACAGCGGCTGCGTTTGCTGGGTGGAGTGGCTGCGTTTGACGGGCACAGCGGCTGCATTTGACGGGTACAGTGGCTGCGCTTGCTGGGTGCAGTGGCTGCGTTTGACGGGCACAGCGGCTACATTTGACGGGCACAGCGGCTACATTTGACGGGCACAGCGGCTACATTTGACAGGCACAGCGGATGCATTTGACGGGCACAGCGGATGCGTTTGACGGGCACAGCGGATGCGTTTGAAGGGCACAGCGGCTGCATTTGACGGGCACAGCGGCTGCGTTTGCTGGGTGGAGTGGCTGCGTTTGACGGGCACAGCGGCTGCATTTGACGGGTACAGTGGCTGCGCTTGCTGGGTGCAGTGGCTGCGTTTGACGGGCACAGCGGCTACATTTGACGGGCACAGCGGCTACATTTGACAGGCACAGCGGATGCATTTGACGGGCACAGCGGATGCATTTGACGGGCACAGCGGCTGCGTTTGACGGGCACAGCGGCTGCATTTGACGGGTACAGTGGCTGCGCTTGCTGGGTGCAGTGGCTGCGTTTGACGGGCACAGCGGCTACATTTGACGGGCACAGCGGCTACATTTGACAGGCACAGCGGATGCATTTGACGGGCACAGCGGATGCATTTGACGGGCACAGCGTATGCGTTTGCTGGGTGCAGCGGCTGCGTTTGACGGGCACAGCGGCTGCATTTGACGGGCACAGCGGCTACATTTGACAGGCACAGCGGATGCATTTGACGGGCACAGCGGATGCGTTTGACGGGCACAGCGGATGCGTTTGAAGGGCACAGCGGCTGCATTTGACGGGCACAGCGGCTGCGTTTGCTGGGTGGAGTGGCTGCGTTTGACGGGCACAGCGGCTGCATTTGACGGGTACAGTGGCTGCGCTTGCTGGGTGCAGTGGCTGCGTTTGACGGGCACAGCGGCTGCATTTGACGGGCACAGCGTATGCGTTTGCTGGGTGCAGCGGCTGCGTTTGACGGGCACAGCGGCTGCATTTGACGGGCACAGCGGCTACATTTGACAGGCACAGCGGATGCATTTGACGGGCACAGCGGATGCGTTTGACGGGCACAGCGGATGCGTTTGAAGGGCACAGCGGCTGCATTTGACGGGCACAGCGGCTGCGTTTGCTGGGTGGAGTGGCTGCGTTTGACGGGCACAGCGGCTGCATTTGACGGGTACAGTGGCTACATTTGACAGGCACAGCGGATGCATTTGACGGGCACAGCGGATGCGTTTGACGGGCACAGCGGATGCGTTTGAAGGGCACAGCGGCTGCATTTGACGGGCACAGCGGCTGCGTTTGCTGGGTGGAGTGGCTGCGTTTGACGGGCACAGCGGCTGCATTTGACGGGTACAGTGGCTGCGCTTGCTGGGTGCAGTGGCTGCGTTTGACGGGCACAGCGGCTGCATTTGACGGGCACAGCGTATGCGTTTGCTGGGTGCAGCGGCTGCGTTTGACGGGCACAGCGGCTGCATTTGACGGGCACAGCGGCTACATTTGACAGGCACAGCGGATGCATTTGACGGGCACAGCGGATGCGTTTGACGGGCACAGCGGATGCGTTTGAAGGGCACAGCGGCTGCATTTGACGGGCACAGCGGCTGCGTTTGCTGGGTGGAGTGGCTGCGTTTGACGGGCACAGCGGCTGCATTTGACGGGTACAGTGGCTGCGCTTGCTGGGTGCAGTGGCTGCGTTTGACGGGCACAGCGGCTACATTTGACGGGCACAGCGGCTACATTTGACAGGCACAGCGGATGCATTTGACGGGCACAGCGGATGCATTTGACGGGCACAGCGGCTGCGTTTGACGGGCACAGCGGCTGCATTTGACGGGTACAGTGGCTGCGCTTGCTGGGTGCAGTGGCTGCGTTTGACGGGCACAGCGGCTACATTTGACAGGCACAGCGGATGCATTTGACGGGCACAGCGGATGCATTTGACGGGCACAGCGGCTGCATTTGACGGGCACAGCGGCTGCATTTGACGGGCACAGCGTATGCGTTTGCTGGGTGCAGCGGCTGCGTTTGACGGGCACAGCGGCTGCATTTGACGGGCACAGTGAGGCTGCAATTGAGTGGGGGGGGGGGGTTCAGTTTGATGAGTAATGTCTTCTATGTCTTAATGTCTCCCACAGGCAAAGTTCTATATTTTTCATGGACCTGCCATTGTGATATACACAGTGCTATACACGGGGCCCGCCCCACTTCAGCAGAGCAGGCTAGGGGCGTGTTAGGGGCTGGAGGCGGTGCAGCACTATATTTTATGTCGACCTCGGTGGCTAGCTTGTTCGCCCCCCTTCTACAGAGCAGGCTAGGGCGTGTTGGGGGCGGGACTGGAGGCGGTGCTTGTCGACGATGTTGAGCAATTCGCAACGCCTCCGCCCGCCCGCTCGAGTCTAGAATTTTCATGGACCGAAATGGGTGTCTGCGCATGCGCGGTATAGGTGCGGTGAAGCCGCGCATGCGCAGTCGAGCCCGCCATCAGCTGTGTTTTTGACGTAGTTGCACCGGAAGTGACGCGGTCGAGACCCTGCATAGGTCGCGACTTTTTTTACATCACCGGCTCTCCTTCCTTCTCACCTTCAGCAGGTCCAGCGGGGCTGGAAGTAGGTGTAAGGGCGGCGGAGGGTGTAGAACACTGACAATTTGGCCAACACCGTCTCGATTCCAGGGGGGGGCAAACGACCCCCCTTGCCCTATGGAGCGGACGCCCATGGGCAAGTGGTTAAACCTGCAGGGGGTCCAGCTTTTTCATTAAAAAAAAAAAGACTTTAGTAACGCTTTACGCCTGGGTCACATCTATGCGGGTTTGCAGCGCATGTTTGTGCAGGCATGGCGGACAATTCATTTGAATGGGCTGCTGTGCCTGCATTTTCTGCAGGAAAAACGTAGCAGCTTTTCCACTTTGCGATTTCCCTGCAGTTCAATTTTAGATGTGTGGGGGTGTCATTAAGAATGAATGGCAGCCTTGCGTGTTTATAAACAGCAGCAGGTTTTGACTCTGGGTACGGGAATTGCTGCCATTCAATCCTAATGGCACCCCCACACATCTAAAAATGCAGTGCGCTTGTGGGTGCGGGACCTGCAGGGAAATTGCATGGTGCAAAAAGCACCATGCAATTTCCAGGCCGCTGCATTTTTAAAATGCTGCATGCACCTTTTCTCTGCAGGAAATGCAGGCATGGCAGCACATTCAAATAAATGGAATGCCATCTCAGCGCAAACGCGGGCCGCAAACCCGCATTGATGGGAACCAGGCCCAATGGAAGTCCATCAAGCAGTGTTGCATTTCACTTTGTCTATGTGTGGAAGATGTGCAAGTACCACTGGTAGTCCATGCTAGTGCTCCAATTGGTGAACAGTTTAGCCATAGCCAGGTCAAGATTTAGTCCACATTGACAGGAAGACTATTTGGGGAGAAGGACCTACCTTAGGGTGTTTCATTTTCCAAAGATGTGATTTTTATATGACTTTGCTTACGCCCCGAGTCTCAGTGATGTAAAAGATATACATGCCAAATTTCAAGAATATTGGATAATATTTAGGGGTTGCACACATTGATCACTTTCATCACAAACTAGTGACATTTCTAACATTGAACTAAGTGTACAAAAGAAGAAAAAAAAGATTCATATAAGAATAAACATTACAAAGCTATCGCTGAAATCAATAAGACAGTTAAACTGGAAGACTCCTCTCCATCATCACAAGCACCTAGTGACGAAGAGGCTGAGTTTTCGCCTCCAGCAACAAAAAAATTACGTTCAAGTCCTAGATTAAAACCTTTTGATCAGACACTCACGTTTACTTGGGATCAAGAACAGCTATCTATTCGACAAGCAAGTACTTAATTTATAGCAACTGCAAACAGCCTTGGCCACGATGTTTCCAAAATTTCCATATCTCCAGCTACCGTTTACCGAGCTTGGGCCATCAATAGAAGTAAAATGGCAAAAGAAAATCAAAGAGTCATGCCGCGTACACACGACACGTTTTTCATGGCGTGAAAAATGCCATTTTTTAAATTGGTCATTAAAAACGGATGTGTGTAGGCTCCAGAGCATTTTTAAACTATGTGAAAAATGGCCTAAAAAAAAAAATTAGAACCTGCTCTATTTTTTCATGTCGTTCTTTTTAACGTTGTGAAAAAAATGGTAGTGTGTATGCTTTTACGAGGGGAAAAAAAAATGCGCATGCTCAGAATCAAGTATGAGACATGAGCGCTCCTGGTAAAACTAACGTTCGTAATGGAGATAGCACATTCGTCACGCTGTAACGGACTGAAGAGCATGAGGCTGAAAAGCGCGAATCGGCTCTCAAACTTTACTAATACGAGGATCAGCAAAAGAAGCCCAAAGGGTGGCGCCATCCGAATAGAACTTCCCCTTTATAGTGCCGTCGTACGTGTTGTACATCACCGTGCTTTGCTCAAGCATTTTTTTTCACGATAGTGTGTAGGCAAGGCAGGCTTGAGAGGAAACACGAAAAATCACGTCGAGAAAAACGTTGCGTTTTTCAATGACATTAAAAACGACCGTGTGTACTCGGCATCACTCTTTGAAAATCCTCCTCATTCGGTCTTGCATTGGGATAGTAAACTGTTGCCCTCAGTTGCCCATGGGAATGTCAAAACTTTGGAAAATAGAGTTGCAGTTCTAGTGACTGGCAAACATTTTGAGCATTTGCTTGGCGTACCTGTTGCCCTGAAAGGCACTGGTGAGCAGATGGCTGAAGTAGTTATTCTGGAAGTGGACCGATTTGGGTTACGTGACAATATAATCGCTATATATTTTTTGATACTACAGCATCTAATACAGGACTGATCCAAAGGGCATGTACCAGAATTGAAAGGGAAATCGGACGAACATTGTTATGGTTGGCTTGATATCATCACATCCATGAACTAATATTGAAAGGAGTGTTTGAGGATTGTTGTGGCATACCATAAAGTGATCCTGACATCCAGAAAAAGGAAGTGAACTGGTTAGAGGGTAAAAACATGTTTTTTGAAGGAAAAAACCTGAGCCATTTCATTACTAATAAAACAAAGACGTTCTTTGAATTGTTTGGGATCCACGACGTGACAAAATACTGCAGTGATTCTCTAAGAAGCCATGTGAACGCTCTTAAGGTTGTCGTCAATGATACAGCAGAAAGAGGAATTGCTCTGATAAAAAAGTATAACGAATCGGTCAGGGATGAACAACAAAAAAAATTCTTGTTGAGGGTAATCGAGCATCACAGAAAAGTCGTCACCAAGCGAACAAAACAAGGGATTGCATCGTTCAAAGTTGATTAATATAACACGTTTTGCCTATCATATTACCTATTAATCTTAGTGTATAGTTTTAATAGTATTTTAAGTTTGTGATTTCTAGTTTTCCCAATAAAAGTAATTAACATTGAAAAATCTTATTTTTTGCAAAACAGATCAAAGTATGCAACCTCTAAATATTATCCAATCTTCTTGAAATTTAGCATATATATGTTTTACTTCACTGAGACTCGGGGCGTAAGCAAAGTCTGCAAAAATTTTAGTTTATTTTTTGCTTTAGAAAATGAAACACCCTAACCTACTGTACCTGGTCCTGGCCAGCCAGGCTCACCATCCGCTGGCTTTCAGCACAGTGCCGACTGCCACTCCCTCCCACTCTGATCTCAGTACCTATCCTGCAGCCTCCCGAGTCCCGAACATGCGGTCTACATGGGGCGGGATCAGAGCGTCAGTGGAGCTCCTGGCCCCGCCCACTCTCTGCTAGCTGGGGAATAATACAGCGCATCGCTGCCTGTCTCCCACTGTATACCCAGTCACTTTGCAGGGCGGAAGAGCAGTGATGCGGGCAGTGCCGGTGCTAGACTATAGGGCGAGACCAGCTACTTGCACCACCCCAAAAAAAAAATTAATTCAATAATTTTAGCATCAGGAGGAGGGGGGTGCAGCCAGGTGGGAGGATGGAGTCAGGTGGACAGGAGGGGGGGTGCAGCCAGATGGGAGGATGGAGTCAGGTGGACAGGAGGGGGTGCAGCCAGGTGGGAGGATGGAGTCAGGTGGACAGGAGGGGGTGCAGCCAGGTGGGAGGATGGAGTCAGGTGGACAGGAGGGGGGTGCAGCCAGGTGGGAGGATGGAGTCAGGTGGACAGGAGGGGAGTGCAGCCAGGTGGGAGGCTGGATTCAGGGGACAGGAGGAGGGGTGCAGCCAGGTGGGAGGATGGAGTCAGGTGAACAGGAGGGGGGTGCAGCCAGGTGTGAGGATGGGGGGGTTCAGCCAGGTGGGAGGATGGAGTCAGGTGGACAGGAGGGGGGTGCAGCCAGGTGTGAGGATGGGGGGGTTCAGCCAGGTGGGAGGATGGAGTCAGGTGAACAGGAGGGGGGTGCAGCCAGGTGGGAGGATGGAGTCAGGTGGACAGGAGGGGAGTGCAGCCAGGTGGGAGGCTGGAGTCAGGTGGACAGGAGGGGGTTCAGCCAGGTGGGAGGATGGAGTCAGGTGGACAGAAGGGGGTGCAGCCAGGTGGGAGGATGGAGTCAGGTGGACAGGAGGGGAGTGCAGCCAGGTGGGAGGATGGAGTCAGGTGGACAGGAGGGGGGGGTTCAGCCAGGTGGGAGGATGGAGTCAGGTGGACAGAAGGGGGTGCAGCCAGGTGGACAGGAGGGGGGGTGCAGCCAGGTGGGAGGATAGAGTCAGGTGGACAGGAGGGGGGTGCAGCCAGGTGGGAGGATGGAGTCAGGTGGAAAGGAGAGGGGGGTGCAGCCAAGTGGAGGGGTTCACACACCAGTGATAAGGTCTGACTGGAAGCCCTCATCCCCAGCGCTTCCCCCCCACCACCTGACAAGTTCTTACCTTGGGGCTCTTCTTTCCAGATCCCTCAACATGTCAGGAAGCGGGCGGCAGTCTGTCACCACTCACAGGATCAAGCACGAGAGATGACCTTGGCTCATCCAGCTCCAGGACAAGTAGCCCGGTGTTCTAACAATATGGGTCCCCTATCAGATAGTGCCCGGGTTGTACTGCGCATGCGCAATCGGAGATCATAGAAATCTCAGAGACTGAACATCTGTTTCATCAGCTGTAGTTGGAGCATGCGCAGTTAACACGCCGCTCGAAACACGCCCATCAACATTGAAAAACCCTCCCTTAAGTTCTGTAAACACGACCCGCAGACGTGTAGTTTATTGTGAAAAGCACCATCTAAAAAAATCACTGCTCAATAATACACCCGGCCCTTTTAAAAAGCCATCCACCCCTTGCTGTATTGAGTGAGCGTGGCCAGCGCTGTTCTATCGAGATGGGTCCCCATGTGATAGAGCGAGCGGCGTGGATAAGCATTGGGACACCCGCCCCTTTTAAAAAAGCATCCACCCCCTTGCTGCATTGAGTGAGCGCGGATAGCACTGTTCTATCGAGATGCGTCCCCCATCTGATAGAACGAGCAGCGTGTATAAGCATCGGGAGCGAACGGCGTGTTAACTGTGCATGCTCGAACTACAGCTAATGGAACAGATGGTCAGTCTTAGAGATTTCCGTGATCTCCGATTGCGCATGCGCAGTCCAGCCCGGGCACTATCTGATAGGGGACCCATATTGATAGGACACTGGCGGCCTCAGCCCAGTGTGTGTCCTATGGTGGCCAGTCCGGACTAGTGTGGATCCATCCCGGTTGTCTCTCTCTGTGCACAATGCCGCCCGCCCTGCTCCTCCAATGGCTGCACATCACTCAGGGAGGGAGGCGGGGCAGGCAGAGAGCTGACACCCATGGCTTCTAGACATCGGCATGGTCGCCCCTGGCTCCTGGGAAGAGGGGGTTTGCCTGCACATTCTCTCTGCCCAGCGACTCTGCAGCCAGCCAGATGGAGCCGCTACACTCTGCACCGCACCAGTCACCACCTGCCAGGGGGGGATCTGATCCTCTGGAGGGGACCCAGCGGCTATGGCTGCTCCCAAGGCAGCTGCCTAGTGGGAGCGCCGGTCCTGGATGCGGGGTGGGCGGGGGGGAGAGAGATGATGTCATCTCTGCTCACCCGCCCGCTTCCCTCATCCGCCTGCTCTGCTCCCTCATGCAGCCCGCACGCGGCACTCGTGGCCCGGTGGTTAGGCAGGGACCCCTGCAGTAAGAGACTCGGGGCTATGGGCCCTAGATTCGGGGCTATAGCCCCAATAGCCACCCCCTAACGACGCCTCTGGTTGTTAGATATTTAAGCTCTATTCTGTGACAATATCCACTACAGACATAAAGGTATCTGTCTAGCAGTTCTTACATGTGGTACACAGAGTAAAGTTTATGCCAGGGGTAGGCAACCCCCGACACTGGTGACACAAGCGGCACTCGAAGCCTCTTTTGCTGGCACTCTACTCCCTCTCCATCAGCAGAGCAGCGCAGGGAAGTGTCAGTGAGACACTAATGCATTCCAATTTCAGAATTCCCCACGCCACACCTGCACTGAGGGGGAATCACTGTGTCCCCACACATTGTAAAAGATGGGAAACTTTACTGTAGCTGCGATCGTCATCTTTTGTGATGGGTAAAGAGATTGGGTGCAGTTCTGCTAGGGGGGGGGTGGTCCCTCTTTCCAGGAGGAGGACGACTGCTAAAGCCAATCACAGTCCTGCTAGCCCCGTCCAACATCTGGAGGAAGATGACTCACTTGGTTGCCACTACCAAACTCATAAAGAAGGGATTTCACTGTGAATGAGAAAACCACAACCAGGTGACAGTTTGTGGAATTACTGTTGAGCTTCTGGGAACTTTGTTGAAATTATTCCTCAACCTTTGCGTCACTTACTACTGAACCTCTGCACTCTGTGACCCTTTAAACCACAGCCAGTACTCAGCGCAATGAAAATCACACCCTAACCATTTTTTTTCCATCTGCGGGGCTCAACTTATGATTCTGCATACAGGCCAACTGCTTTCAGAAAATGCCCCTGACCTGAGCTCATCATTGCACATCCATTCCAGATGCTTGTATGTGACATCACATACAAGCACGTGGGCTGGATGCGAGAGGTGTATCAGCAGGATGAGTGTACCAGGACAGGTAGATGTGTCGTCTCTGCTTCCTTTCACCACTCTGCATATCACACATATCACAGATGAGAAGAGGGTACAGCAGTGGAGCAGATGGGCAGGAGGGTACAGCGGTGGGAAAAAATTAGCAGGAGGGGTTCAGAGGTGGAACAGAAGAGCAGGAGGGTACAGCGGTGGGGCAGATGTGCAGGAGGTACAGTGGTGGAAGAGATAAGAAGGGGGTTCAGCAGTGGGACAGAAGAGCAGGGGGGTACAGTGATGGGCCAGATGAGCGGGGGGGGTTCAGTATTGGGGCATAAAAGCAGGGGGGTAGAGAAGTGGGGCAGATGTGAAAGGAGGTGTATTGGTGGGGCAGATGAGCAGGGGGTTACAGTGGTGGGGCAGGAGAGCAGGTGGGGCGGAAGAGCAGTGGAGTAGTGAGGTGAGACAGATGTGCAGGAGGTACATTGGTGGGGCAGATGAGAAAGCGGGTTACAGTAATGCGGCAGATGAGCAGACAGGTTCAGTGTTAGGACAGATGAGAAGGTGATTCAGTAGTGAGACAGACGAGCATGGGGATACAGCGGTGGAGCAGATGTGCAGGGAGGTACAGTGGTGGGGCAGATGAGAAAAGGGGTACATTGATAGGGCAGATGAGCAGGGGGGTTACAGTGGTAGGACAGAAGAGCAAGGGGGTACAGCTGTGGGAGAGAAAATCAGGGGGGGACAGTGATGAAAATGATGAGCGGGGGGTTACAGTGGTGGGACAGATGAGCAGGGGGGTTCAGTGTTGGGGAAGAGGAGAAAGGAGGTACATTGGTGGAACAGATGAGCAGGGGGTTACAGTGGTGGGGCAGAAGAGCAGGGGGAACAGAGGTGGGACAGATGTGCAGGAGGTACAGTTGTGAGGCAGATGAGCAGGGGGTTACAGTGGTGAGGCAGATGAGCAGGGGGTTACAGTGGTGGGACAGAAGAGCAGGGGGTTACAGTGGTGGGGCAGATGAGCAGGGGGTTACAGTGGTGGGGCAGATGAGCAGGGGGTTACAGTGGTGGGGCAGATGAGCAGGGGGTTACAGTGGTGGGGCAGATGAGCAGGGGGTTACAGTGGTGGGGGCAGATGAGCAGGGGGTTACAGTGGTGGGGGCAGATGAGCAGGGGGTTACAGTGATGAAACAGATTTGCAGGAGGGACAGTGATCTGAGGTGTGAGGGTACATGAATTGGGGCTTATCTGAGGTGTGAGAGTGCTCATTTCTCACTACTAAAAGTAGTTTACAGCATTTACTTTATAAAAAATCCTTTTCGTGATTGAGAGTGTAAAGTTGATTGGCACGCTCAATTTCTTTGAAAACATTTTGGCACACTGTGCTTAAAAGGTTGCCTACCCCTGGTCTATGCCATCTATTTGATGTATGTGCTGTTGTGGGTGTGGAGAAAGTAGTGCAAAGGAAACATGTAGCAGTCAAGCAGATATATAGAACACTTGTTTAGAAAATAGTGTTCTTTTATAAATGCTGATATATGCAATGACAAACATGCAGATTGCCAGTATAGCCACTTGCTGATTTAGCAAAATTCACAAGCAGATTAACTCTTCAATAAGACACAGAAATTGAATACAACATAGATTTACGTTAGATAAGTGCTGTACAGGAGGACTTGTAAAAAGTGTAATGCCCCGTACACACGATGAGAAAAGCCATTTTTTAGATTGGTCGGGAAAACCGACGAGAAAACTGCCCGCAAAAAATTTAGAACCTGCTCTATTTTTTCCCATCGTGTTTCCGTCAGTCTTTTTCTCGTCGCGAAAACCGGTCGTGTGTATGCTTTTCCGAGGGGAAGAAAACCACGCATGCTCAGAATCAAGTATGAGACGGGAGCGTTCGTTCTGGTAAAACTAGCGTTCGTAATGGAGATAGCACATTCATCACGCTGTAACGGACTGAAAAGCACGAGGCTGAAAAGCGCGAATCGTCTCTCACCAAACTTTTACTAACACAAGATCAGCAAAAACCAAGCCCAAAGGGTGGCGCCATTTGAATGGAACGTCCCCTTTATAGTGCCGTCGTACGTGTTGGACGTCACCACGCTTTGGTCGAGCGTTTTTTTTAATGAACGTGTGTATGCAAGGCAGGCTTGAGAGGAATCACGTCGGGAAAAACGTCAGGTTTTGGCATGTCAGGAAAACCGGACGTGTGTACGGGCCATAAAAAGACAATGCCTTTTGATAGCCCTGCCTCTGCTGTGTTAAAGTGAAAATAACCATAGAGTATGGGGAAGCATGGAGTGTCTAGCTCAGGACTATATTAACTACAGGAGGGAAGACAGAGGAACTTACCAAAGGCACAATAACAACAATAATTGAATGCTGTTGTGGTAGCACAGATCAAACATTGTTTTATTTTTCCAAGGTATTAAGATGGGGCCTCAAAATGTTTAAAAAAATCTTTTAATGCACAAATTTAAGATTTGTAGCATTTTTAGAAAAGTTGACAAATGTCAGGTAAATAGTTGATATTTTCAATAATGACCAGGAATGTTTTACATGGCATTTTGAGGTGGTTTAAATATGCTAATTGCTGATATCTTGTCCAGATGTCTTTAAGCTTTTGTTCACCTGTAGCAGGTATAAAAACGATGATTCTAAGAAGCTTTGAATGTTGACTGTTACTAGTTACATGAAAAGCTGAATCACTTTCCCCCAGTGCTCACTGACGTCTATCACAGATCGTATTAGCACATTCTGGCTTAAAATGGAAACAGATGGGGTGCCAACATACAGCTGTGATCTTTGTGTTTACATTGACAACTGCAAACTGTGATTTTGTACTTGCCAGTCCAGTCTTGAAAACATATGTTATATGTAAGCCAAGAACAGCAAATTCTGGATTTGATAGTCTGTTAAATGTGTATCATATGTAGAACAGCACAGTTAAGGAATAACCAGACACTGAATTTTTCTTTTTGTGGTGCTTTCATTTTTTGTTTATTCATTTTCTGCCTTCGCTGTCATTTGGATTAATAAGTCAACAGTAATATCTACTGAGTATTAGCTCTAGAATTCCTTGCAGTTGGCCATTTTTGGTTGGATTACCATACTTGACTTGTCTAAAACTTGTATGGCTTAATTTTTGGCCAAAGTTTAGTTTGTGGCTTTACCCAACTTATAACATCCAAGTGAAAGATACAAACATCAACATGTCAGAAAAAACTAATTCAAAAACAGAATCACTAAGTTGGAAAAAGGATCACCCCCTTGTGTCAGTATTTTGTTGTACCACCTTTTGCTTTAATTACAACCTTTAGTCTGTTGGGATATGTCTCTACTAACTTTGCACATCTAGGCTTTGCAATATTTGCCCACTCTTTGCAGAACTGCTCAAGTTCAGTTAAATTTGATGGTAAGTGTTTGTGGTCTTTGAGTCATTCTACAGATTTTCAATGGGTTTTAAGTCTGGGCTCTGACTATGCCATGCAAGGACATTCATCTTTTTCTCCTTTAACCACTGTGTGGTCATTTTTGCTGTGTGATTTGGGCCATTGTCATGTTGGAATTAAACCTTCTTCCCATTTACAACTTTCTGGCAGAGGGCAGTAGATGGTATGTTGCCCCATCCATTTTTCCTTCTATCCTGACAAGTGCTCCAGTCCCTGCTGCAGAGCAACACCCCTATAACAGGATATTACCCCCTCCACGCTTTACTGTAGGAATTGTGTTATTTTGCTTGTGCACTGTATTGAATTTCCGGCAGACATATTGTTTAGTGTTGAGGCCAAATAATAAAATTTTGCTCTCCTCTGACCATAACACCTTTTTTCATGCTGTGCTAATCAAAACGATCACAGTTGATAGTCAATTGGCTTTGTGTGCCTTTGAGAAGGTGATTAGCTGCACCTGAATAAGTGTAAAAGTAATTTTTAGGAGGGGGGTGATCCTTTTTCAAACTCAGTGATTCTGTTTTTGAATATTTTTGCTTTTTTTTCTGACATGTTGGTGTCATATCTTTCACTTGGATGTTATAAGTTGCACTGAGTAAATACAGCCGGATAAAACAAAAACTGTCTCTGTCTTCATTTCAGGCTGCAAAGCAACAAAAAAATGATTATTTTAATGGGGGGTGATTATTTTCTATACCCACTGTAAATTGCTACTTATGTAGATGTGCACAGGTTGTATTGATGAATACAGATGACAGCTTGTTGAATACTGAAAGCATGCACATGGAGAAATTTGTCTCAAGAATGAAGTGTTCTTATTGAGCAAAGAAAAGTATGCAGAAGTGCACCACCAGTTTACTAGTTGTATCCAGATTCTCAAGCAACTTTACAAGCCCTTTACTGTTGTGTTTGCTCTTTTCAGATTGGGCCGTATGAATTTACATAAAAAAATTTGTGAAAGATATTCAAGCAGATTGGCATAGAGGGGGTGAATATATCTAGAAATGAGTTGTAGAATAATATGGTTTATAGTTTTGGTTATGTAAATAAGTTATTTTGTTATGAAAGTGGAGGGGGGGGGGGTTATGGAAAGGTGTTGGGTAAATGTCATCCTATGTTCTGTCCTATGCATGAATTTATATTGAGGGATAGTAATTACAGTATGTAAATAATATATTATGTAGCAAGCACTGTTTTGTTTTATGTAGGTGGGGAAAAAAATAAATGAATGAATTTTTGTCAGAAATTGGGAAATGCGGTTAGCCAAAATTTATGTGAATAGCTTATAATCTGAGTTTAAAAGTACAATTGGCCTGTAGCTGTCTGGAAACGACAGATCATTGTCCGGTTTAGGTATAACTGTGATATAGGAATGTAAAAACTGCTGATGGGGGGGACTCGCTCTGAAGAAGAGAGTTATACAGGTATTCTAGAGGAGTTGACAGAATCAGGAGAAAAGGTCTTACAGTAGGAGTATGGGAGGCCATCTGGACCAGGGGGATTTGTGGGTTGGTAGGCTCTTAATAGTGTTGGCTAGTTCCTCCCCAGTAACAGGGGTGTTCAATGCATGTACATCTGACTTGGTCAGTTTAGGTAGCTTCAAGTCTGACATAAACACCTCGAAAGCCTCAAGAAATCACTCATCCCCATTCTCTTAATATCCAGGATAAACTCTAGGCTGATAGCTGATATAGCAGCCGGGACTGTGTGCGCCTTCTCTCCCAGCTACTGGCTATGTAGTAGAAGTGATTTGAGCGGCTGATCTCATCTACATGTGAGTGAAGGTGCACCCCTGTCAGTCCCTTGTAATAACATTAAGATTTAGTTTAAAAAAATAAATAAATCAAACATTTTATACAAATTGGAAGTTTAATAAATGCAAAAGCCCCTGGGGCGTACAGGCACATAGAGACAATGGCCACAATTCACTAAAGGTTATCGCATGCGTTATGATGGTCATCTTTTATAAAACTTTGCAAATGAATAATCTTTTTTTTTTTTTTATACACTTACACCAAAATGTATATTTCTTTGGTAAAAATAACCAAATAAGTACCGGTATATATTATTCAGTCTGTCTAAATATTATAGAGTCTTCAAACTACGGTACAGTATATGAATTTGAAAATTGATCAGTCCTGATGTACTAACTGCCCATCCCATTTGAGGCCCTAAAATGCCAGGGCAGTACAAGTGCAGTCCAAGGTATTGAGTAAGAGACAGTGAGTTTTTTAAGTTGCAATTTTTTGGAAAAAGAAGAAAGTTGACATTTTTCACACACAGCAAAGGCATAATATTAATAATTACACCCCAAAACACATTCTGCTATGCTTCCAGAGTATGAGGTAAGATACCTCACATGTGTGAGACTTTTATATAGCATCGGTGCATAGAGGGGCCCAAAATCCAAGGAGCACATTTGGGCTTTCAAAGAGCATAAATTACACTTTTAATTTCTTGACTACCTATCACACAGCAGTACGATGTCAACATTGTGTCACTGCACTTGCTCTGGTGACAGTATGTAACAAAAAAATATTGCTTACTGTCACTTGAGCAGCACAGTGTCACCATAGAGAATGCCTTAGTGATTATAAAAGCAAATATCTTGCTCCTGTCTTCCCTGCTGCCAGTCCTTTCTTGTATTAAGAGAGGTATGAACTCCAGAGAGAGAGATATCATTTTGCCCCTGTACAAATCATTAGTAAGACCTCATCTGGAATATGCAGTTCAGTTTTGGGCCCCAGTTCTCAAAATGGATATTGGGGAACTGGAGAAAGTGCAGAGAAGGGTAACCAAACTGATAAGAGGCATGGAGGAGCTCAGCTATGAGGAAAGATTTAGAGGAACTGAATTTATTCACTCTTGAGAAGAGGAGATTAAGGGGATATATGATCAACATGTACAAATATATAAAGGGGCCCATATAGTGAACTTGGTGTTGAGTTATTCACTTTATGGTCAACACAAAGGACAAGGGGGCACTCTTTACGTCTAGAGGAAAAGAGATTTCACCTCCAAATACGGAAAGGTTTCTTCACAGTAAGAGCTGGGAAAATGTGGAATAGACTCCCTGCAGAGGTGGTTCTGGCCAGCTCAGTAGATTGCTTTAAGAAAGGCCTGGATTATTTCTTAAATGTACATAATATAACTGGGTACTGACATTTATAGGTAAAGTTGATCCGGGGAATATCCGATTGCCTCTCGGGGGATCAGGAAGGAATTTTTTCCCCTGCTGTAGCAAATTGGATCATGCTTTGCTGGGGTTTTTTCGCCTTCCTCTGGATCAACTGTGGGTATAGACTTCGGTATATGGGATTGTATGATATATTTTTTTTTTTTTTGGATGGACTTGTGTCTTTTTTTCAACCTGACTAACTATGTAACCATATTTTGCTACCACTTGTTATCAACCCTTAGCTTGTTCTTTGGCTATGCTTCTGCCTGATCCCAACCTGCAACTACTCATTACTGACCTTTTGGTTTGTCTACTGACTACGCTTCCATTTGATCCCTACCTGCTTTTCTGCTGCTGGACCCCTGTTTGCTCATCTCCTGGTGGGGTGATCCTGAGGACGGTGACCTGGTACTAACATGCATCAAAATCCATCTCCATCATTAGGCGCTCTGATGAACACCAGTTAGTACTTAGACTCTGCACCTCAGGTGAGCCTCTGTCATTAACCAGGGTGACTGCCTGTGTACCTATCCTGCCGGTCGTGGTAGTTCTGCTACTACTATAGCAACTGGTCTTTAAACCTGACCCCTGATCGTGACAGAAAAATCCAGCCAAAACATGGAGGCTGCTATAGCAAAATGCTGTGATTCCTTTTAGGGAGCAAATTGCAGAAATGTCTGCGTTGCCTACCAAGGAAAATTTTCCAAACTGGAAAGTGTGGTAAAAGGGCAACAAGAGGAAATCTATGATTTGCAGAGACTTTTGCCAGACTTAAGCTCCTGAGATGATGCTTACGCACATATGCTTTTACCACTCAAGTTTAATGGAAACCACTGCCATTACAGAGGTTTCCTTACCCAATGTCGCATTTATTTCCAAATGCAACCTGTTGCATTTCCTTCTGAGAAAAGGAAGGTAATGTTTCTTATCAGCCTCCTGACTGAGGAAGCTCTAGCTTTGGCCTCCCCATATGTAGAACAAGACAGCGCCGCTCTAAATAATTTTGAGAATTTTGTGACCGCGATGAACCAGGTTTTTGACGATCCTAACTGCTGCACTACTGCTGAAGCAAAGTTGCATAGTTTTCGGCAGGGTAGGTGCTCTGTTGCTGAGTACACAGCAGAATTCAGACATTGGATCGCAGATACCACCATAAACCCAGCAGTGCAAAAGAGTCAGTTCTGCAAAAGGGTCTCCGAACAGGTAAAAGATGTGCTTGCCAGAGTGGAGACTCCTAATGAGTCATAATTGGCTTTCATCCAATTATGTATCTGAATTGATCAGAGTCTTTTTTCCTGCAAGTAGCATCTTTGGGGCGGTGAAGAAACCGTGTATACACCGCTCCTCCACTGCCCATGCCTATTGAAATGAATGGGCATCGTTGCTGAAGTGCCTGCAAAGCACTTCGGCAGCACTACACAAGCACATTTAACCCTTTATTCGACCGCTAGCGGTGGTTAAAAGCGGCCGAACATCGAGGGTAAAGCTCAGCTTAAACTAGCAACGTTTTACCGTCACCCGCCCATCCCAGCGTGAAAGCAGACTTCCTCTGCTATGCTGGACTCCAGGGCCAGGGGGAACTTTCTGGACATAAAGTTTACCCTCGCACAAATATTCAAACAAGAAATAAAATTCCCCCCTATTAATATGGAGACTGTTGATGGCTCACCTGTATAGTCAGGTCCTGTTACCCATGAAATGAAACGGTTCCTCTGGTACTCCAATTTGAGGCTGACCATTGTGAGACTTCCAGCTGATTACCTCACCAAAATTTTCTGTCATCCTGGGCATTCCTTGGTTTTCTATTTACAATCCCTCCATCAATTGCGGAGCACAGACTATACGTTTTGTACCCCCCCCCCCCCCCTATTGCAAGGAACATTGTAGAGAACCTCATAAAACAAGTTATCTACTGATCAAAGAATCACAAGTTGATGTGGTAATTACCTAATTATATGACAACTTACCTCCACAATACCATGAGTTTAGGGATGTCAGTGATAAGAAGAATGACGATCAATTACCACCTCATTGCCCATATGATTGTCCCATTAAGCTGTTCCCAGGGACAGAAATATCCTTCAGCCGCCTTTTCAATCTGACAGAACCTGAATTAAAGTTGAGTGGCTTGATGAGAATTTAGAGAAGGGCTTTATCAGACACTCAACATCTCCTGCAGGAGCAGGCCTGTTCTTTGCTGAAAAGAAAGACTCCACCTTGCGTCCTTGCATCGATTATAGGGACTTGAATAAGGTCCCATTTAAAAAACATTATCCACTCCCAGGGCCGCCATCAGAAATTTTGGGGCCCCTTACACAGCTTCAGGCATGGGCCCCTGGAGCAGAGGAGAAACGGGGGGGTGCTGCCGCCACAAATTGAGATGCAGGGGGGGCTGCCTCCGCAAAATTGTTGTGGTCGGGGGGGGGGGGGGCGCTTTGGGTGCAGATGAACAAAAAGAAAAACAAAAGAACAATGGGTTGCCATCCGGGCCCTTTACAAAAAAAAAAAAAAGGGGGGGGGTTTGCCACCTGGGGCCCTCCGGGCCTCTTACATGTGTACTGCCTGTACCCCCCCTGGTGGCGGCCCTGTCCACTCCCCTTGATCGCTAAAATGTTGGGAAGGCTCTGTTCTGCTAAAATCTGTACAAAACTAGACTTATGGGAGGCATATAACCTTGTCCACCTTTGTCAAGGAGATGAATGGAAAACTGCTTTTGGAACCAGATATGGGCATTTCGAGTCCTTAGTTATGCCTTTGCAATGGCCCTGCAACTTTTTAACACTTCATCAATGTTTTTCACAATCTGTAGACCAGTTTGTAATTGCCAATCTGGATGATATTCTCATCTTTTCCTGACAAAGAAAGGGGTGCCATTTGTGTGGTCACCTGAGGCACAGACTGCTTTTAGTAAGCTAAAGACTCTTTTCACTTCTGCACCAATATTGGTACATCCCGATCCTGAACTACCTTTTATCTTGAAAGTGGATGCTTCAGACTCTGCCGTGGGAGCTATCCTTTCTCACTGAAGCAGATGAAAGATACAGCCTCATCCTTGTACTTACTTCTCTCATTTAATATCTTCAGCCGGAAGGAGTTTCTGGCAATTAAGGAAGCCTTTTCTGAATGGAGGCATCTAATGGAAAGGGCTACCATCCTGTAAGTGTTCTCACTGATCATAGATATTTGTAATTTGTTTGTGCTGACAAGAAATTCTCTTCTATTCTTTTCCAGATTTTACTATTTCATATCAACCTGGTTCGAGGAATGGCAAGGCCAATGTACTATCAAGGATGTTGTCTGAGCCTCTCCAGGAAGGCGACTGTGAATGTACAATCCTACCTCAAAATAACTTTTTAGGGGCCACAAGTTCCAAGACATTCTTGAGTCTAATCAAAGAGGGGTGTGAGAATGACTCGCTTCTCAATCCTCCTCCACATTAACCTTGAATACAAGAATGGCTTTTGGACTTAAGCACATGGTCTCTATGTACTTAAATCTTCTCAGGTTGAAGCCTTCAGGTTTAGTTCAAGACTCTAAACTTGTGGGCATTTTGGGATTTCGAAGACAGAAGAACTTTTGTCACATTCTTTTGGTGGCCTGGTTACAAAAGAGATGTCAAAAGATATGTGGTCTCGTGTCTTCTCTGTGCATGCAATAAGACACCCGAGCTTCGCCTTTGGGGTTGCTCCAGCCACTCCCTGTTCCATCAAGACCATGGGGGTCAACTTATATGGACTTTGTGGTTGATGAGGAAAATTGCAGGGTCTGCATCCCTTTAGACATGCTTTTCTATTTTTGAGCACAATGCATTATCTCTCCTTCATCCATTATAATTGGTGACGTGAATAGCTGGCTGTAATGACATGCCAGCTGTTTTCCTGCTCATTCGTTAATACATATCCTCTGTGTTTGCTGTAGGCAGCTATAGTCAAGTTCCACTGCTCTGTAAGACTGAACCAAGAGGTATCTATTTCAATGCTCTAGTGCTTCAAAGTTTTTGCAAAATTTTTGCAACATGTTTTAGAGGGCAGGAGATTGCAAGTTACATTTTGTCATAATAGAAAAAAAGGCCATTCATGTTGATTGTTGTGCTTATTTTTCAAGAAATCACTCATCCCCATTCTCTTAATATCCAAGATAAACTCTAGGCTGATAGCTGATATAGCAGCCGGGACTTTGTGTGCCTTTTCTCTCCCAGCTACTGGCTATGTAGTAGAAGTGATTTGAGCAGCCGATTGCATCTACATGTGAGTGAAGGTGCCACCCCTGTCAGTCCCTTGTAATAACATTAAAGGTTTAGTTTAAAAAAAAAAAAAAAAAAAAATTTTTTTATACAAAATGGAAGTTTAATAAATTCTAAAGCCCCTGGGGCGTACAGGCACAGAGACAATGGCCACAATTCACTAAAGGTCATCGCATGCGTTATGATGGTCATCTTTTATAAAACTTTGCAAATGAATAATTTTTTATACATTTACACCTGTCAGTCCCTTGTAATAACATTAAGGTTTAGTTAAAAAAAAAAAATGTAAAAAAGAAAAACATTTTATACAAAATGGAAATTTAACCTTAAACTTCAGCCCCGACCCATTTCGCTGGTCAAAGACCAGGCCACTTTTTGCGATTCGGCACTGCGTCGCTTTAACTGACAATTGCGCGGTTGTGCAACGTGGCTCCCAAACAAAATCGTCCTTTTTTTCCCACAAATAGAGCTTTCTTTTGGTGGTATTTGATCACCTCTGCGGTTTTTATTTTTTGCGCTATAAACAAAAATAGAGCGACAATTTTGAAAAGAAATGACATTTTTTACTTAATAAATATCCCCCAAAAAATATATAATTTTTTTCCCCCCCTCAGTTTAGGCCGATACGTATTCTTCTACATATTTTTGGTATCTTAAAAAAAAAAAAAAAAAAAAAAAAAATCGCAATAAGCGTTTGATTGGTTTGCGCAAAAGTTATAGCGTCTACAAAATAGGGGATAGTTATATGGCATTTTTAATCAAGATTTTTTTTTTTACTAGTAATGGCAGCGATCATCATAATGTCGCAGTCACGATAAAAATCACTGGACACATCGGACACTTTTGACACCATTTTGGGACCATTGTCATTTTTACAGCGATCAGTGCTTTAAAAATGCACCGGCAGTAAAGGGGTTAACCACTAGGTGGCGCTGTAGGGGTTAAGTGTGACCTGGTGAGTGTTTCTTACTGTAGGGGGGGGGATGGGCTGTGTGTGACATGACACTGATCTCCGCTCCGATTATACGGAGCAGAGATCAGTGTCATTGTCACTAGGCAGAGTGGGGAGATGCTTGTTTACATTAGCATCTCCCCGCTTTATCTCTCCGTGAGACGATCGTGGGTTTTCCCGCGGCGATCGAGTCCGCAGGACCTAAGGTCAGGCTCACGGAGCTCGCGGGAGGAACGCGAGTGCGCTGCCCGCGGTGCGCGACCACACGGCGGCATCTTAAAGGGGACGTACCTGTACGCCCTTATGCCTGTCCGTGCCATTCTGTCGGCGTATATAGTCGTGCGGCGGTCCTTAAGCGGTTAACCACTTCAGCCCCGGACCATTTGGCTGGTCAAAGACCAGGAGCACTTTTTGCGATTTGGCACGGTGTCGCTTTAACTGAAAATTGTTTTCCCACAAATAGAGCTTTCTTTTGATGGCATTTGATCACCTCTGCGGTTTTTAATTTTTGGGCTATAAAACCAAAAAAAGCGATAATTTACAAAAAAAAAAAAAAAAAAGCAATATTTTTTACTGTAATAAATATCCCCAAAAAATATATATTAAAAAAATAATTTTTTTTCCCCCTCAGTTTAGACCGATACTTATTCTTCTACATATTTTTGGTAAAAAAAAATTGCAATAAGCGTTTGATTGGTTTGCGCAAAAGTTATAGCGTCTACAAAATAGGGGATTGTTTTATGGCATTTTTATTATCATTTTTTTTTTTTTACTAGTAATGGCTGCAATCAGCGATTTTTATATCGTGACTGCGACATTATGGTGGACACATCGAACACTTTTGGTGCTATTTTGGGATCATTTACACAGCGATCAGTGCTATACATATGCACTTATTACTGTGTAAATGTGACTGGCAATGAAGGGGTTAACTAGGAGGGGGCGCTGAAGAGGTTAAGTGTGTCCTAGGGATGTGTTCTAACTGTAGGGGGGGGCGTGGGCTATGTGTGACACGACACTGATCACCACTCCCGATTACAGGGAGCTGTGATCAGTGTCCTTGTCACTAGGAAGAATGGGGAAATGCTTGTTTACATTAGCATTTCCCCGTTCTTCCTCTCCGTGAGACGATCGCGGGTATCCCGGCGGACATTGAGTCATACATTCACACTCAATGCTGCGTCTTAAAAGGGAAGTACAGGTACGTTAATCTGCCGACGTATATAGTCGTGAGCCGGTCCTTAAGTGGTTAATAAATTAAAAAGCCCCTGGGGCGTACAGGCACATAGAGACAATGGCCAAAATTCACTAAAGGTTATCGCATGCGTTATGATGGTCACCTGACTACTTATCGCATGCAATAATGAAAATGTAAAATTCACTATTGCTTGCATGTGGTATTGAGTGTAAACACCAAAAATGGCAACTCGGTAAGTACCGTCAGGGGCGTACCTAGAGCATTTGGCACCCTGGGCAGATCCTACATCTGGCAACCCCCCTAACTTTTAAATGGAAAAACACCCACAATTTTTTCATTTCAAGAACATTTATTGCACGAATTTGTAAACTTTACATCAACTAAAAAAAAAATAAAAAAAAAAAAAATTGGAAAATAAGTTAACTTACTTAAACCTATTTCAATTACCGTATTTAATTGGCGTATAACACTAAAATCAGGGGGAAATCGTGGGTGCGTGTTATACGCCGATCCCCCGCCGAAACGAGCAAGAGGAGCCGAGATACACAAAGCCGAAGTACACTCGGCTTTACGCAGCTCCTCTCGCAGTCCCGCCCATCTCCACTGATTGCGCCGCTGACATACAGAAAGCCTTTCCGTGTGGAGAGGAGCGAGCGGGGCCGAGTGTACTTCGGCTAGTCTCGGCTCCTCTCGCAGTCCTGCCCCTGACTGTGAGCAGAGCCGAGTCTAGCCGAAGTACACTCGGCTTTCTGTATGTCAGCGGCACAATCAGTGGAGATGGGCGGGACTGCGAGAGGAGCCGAGTCTAGCTGAAGTACACTTGGCCCCGCTCGCTCCTCTCCACACGGAAATCTGCGCCAATTTTAAATTTCGCAGAGACTGGCAAGGCTGCAATGATGGACACTGGGCAAGGCTGCAATGATGGACACTGGGCAAGGCTGCAATGATGGACAAGGCTGCATTTAAATGCAAGTTTTTTTCCTTGAACTTCCCTCCTAAACTTGGGGTGCGTGTTATACGCTGGCACGCGTTATACGCCGATAAATACAGTATTTATAACATTTACTGAACAGATAATACTGTTTTTTTTAAACAAAAAACAGATCCAAACTCCAAAGTGACCACTCAGTCTATATTGAAAGGAATCATTCACATCCTCTGCCTTCGATCCTTCAGTTCCGCAAATTGATCAATGACTGCATCAAAGTTAATCTTCTTTGCATATTCATGTTCAATTGAAAGTATGGCCAGATTTGTCAATCTTGTCTCACTCATGGTGGAGTGGAAGTAGTTTTTTTATTAATTTCACATGAAGCAATGCTCACACAGAGTCAAAAAGAATCTAAAACACAGTGACAAGTTAGGCAAAGATTCACCAAAATCCCATTTAACAATGAACTGCAGGAACTGCAAAACCGTCCATTTCTTTGCCTCTTCAATAATGATCTTGGCTGCTTCCAAACGCCTCCGAAGGCGTTCAATCTCCACATAGATATCTTCATTAGAGCATTTATCAAAAACCTCAGTCAATTTGGAAGTATAATTCTGAATATCTTTTTCTGTTGCAACAACCAGAGTGTTCGGTTGAATAACAGCAAACATTGAAAGGATTTTTTCAATTGCCCAAGTACGAATTTCCAACTCCTGGAGAAACTGATCAAGGCACTCAAAAATAGCCCTTTTCATTTCCTCTGGCAATGTGAGACCAGCATCCTTTGCCTTCACGCCTGGCATTGTTTTTCCAGAGCTTTACTCTCCCTCTTCTCTCCATTGAAATGCCCATTTCCTCACACATGGTAGTTGCATAATGAATAGCCTTTTCAACAATTTCATTTTGTTGACCTGCAAGAAATGCTTTTAGAGCTTGTAGCATCACAATGCACTTTTCAAGAGTATAGCCTCGTACGACAAGAAACTTGCTGGCAGAGCTTTCTTGCCGAGTAAATCGGTCGTGTGTACGTGGCTATCAGGTTTCTCGTCAAGAAAACCCGACAAGAATCTCGACGATAAAAATAGAGCCCGCTCTCTATTTTCTCGTCAGGATTCTCCATTTTCTTGTCGAGATTCTCGTCAGCATGTTTCTCGACGAGAAAAGAGAGTGTGTGTGTGTGTGTGTGTGTGTACACTTACCTGTCGCCGTGGAAACCCGCGCATGCTCGAAATGACTGACGCATGCGCGGTAGCTTCCTACGCAAAGGTAGGGTGTAGCAAGATGGCGGCGACGGCATTGAATGTGACGAGCGCATGCTCGTCGTAGTCGATTACGTCACCGCGTTCACTCCATTCAAAGATCAAGCGTGTGTACACTCGGCCGGGACAAGTTTCTTGTCCAAGAATCTTGTCAAGAAAAACGACAAGTTTTTTCCTGACGAGATTCTCGGCCGTGTGTATGAGGCCTGAGTCCCACTGTTTGCAAATACTTCTGTGTGATATTAACTTCTTCCAGAATGTCACACCAGAAAGAAAACACAAAAAAGTAAAAAATCGCATATAGCAGGCAGCAACATCTGAGCAGATCCTCGTGTCCACATTTTCTTTGGGATCACACAGCTTTTCAAGGGCTGAAGCAAGTTTTTCAAAATTTGCCCTCACTGGCTTCACAGCATCATAATGAGCACTTCATCTTGTTTGGGAAAGTCTTTTCACTGTCACACCTAAATTCTCCATCAGCAATTCCCAACGATGTGTAGAAACTGAAAAGAACGAATACACTTGATCCAATGTTCCAAAAAAAGTAACACAGGAAGCAACACAGGAAGCAACACTTTCAAATAAGTGCACCCCACAAAAGGTTAAGAGAATGGTTTGCACATGGGATAAACAAATCCTTGGGATTTATCTCTTTTATCTTTGCCTGAACACCACCATGAATCCCTGCCATAGTTGCAGCATTATCATATCCTTGACCACGGCAAAGGCTTTATGTCCAGTCCAGCTTCCTCCAGATGTTGCAGGATATTTTCTGTGAGCTCAGTAGCAGTCTTTCCAGCAATAGGAAAGAAGCCCAAGAATGATTATTTTACTTCAACATTGTCACCTTCAATATGGACATATCTGATCACTTCACACATCTGATCAATGTCTGACACATCAGGGGTACTGTCAAAAAGAATCCCAAAGTACTTTGCTTTCTTGATATCAGCCACTATTTTCTCTTTCACATGATTCCCCAGAAGACTAATGAATTCATTTTGAATTTTTGGAGAGAAATAAGAAGTCATTCTCTTCCCAGATTCAATAGAATGTTTCAGCCTTATGAAATGTTCATTTAAAACTGGATCATAATTTGAAAGCAATTCTACCAATTCCAGGAAGTTTCCTTTGTTTACTGATGACATGGTCTCTCTATGACCACGAAAAGGAAGATTTTGGTGAGCCAAAAACAAGGTTACATCCAAGAGGCGATGCAAAATATCCCTCCATTTCTTTTTCTCTTTGTCCACTGTTTGGTGGACATGATTAATGCATTTTTGTAGCCTCAGTCCTGCTCTCAAGGTCTTCCATTTCTCCAAGCATGTAAGATGCTGCTCAGAAGCTTCATGATCAGACACCTTTGGATTCAGCTTCCACCACAACTGAAATCCGGTAACAAAACTGGATGTTACGGTTACTTTTTCATCAAGAGCAAAAAGTCTGCAGCAAAAACAAAACAAAACTTTCTTTTGATGGAGAGTACACCATCCAGGTTCTAAGAATTGTCTCACCATTTGGAAGAGCCTTATAGAACCATGCAGTGGTGAGATGTCGACTTTTCCCTTTCAATTTCTCTCCACGTCTTTCAACAGCACTGAAAAGCCCAGCTCTATTTTGGAAAGGTTCACTTTCCCTCTTAATAAGGTCCACTCTTAACTTATCTGGAACTGGCCAAGCAGCAACATCAGAATAAACTGATAGATAATCAGTCTGCTCTGCTTCTTCATCAGTCTTGCTGGGGAGGCTTCTTCTGGCATCTCCTTCCTCTACATCACTGCTTGAAGATAAGTTGATCTTTTCCAATTCTTGCCTTTTTATATATAAATGTTCTTGAGAAGATACTTCTGGTATTTCTCCCTTGAATTCACCAGACAATGCCTTCAGCACTTTCTCCTACTGCAGTAGACGTCGAAGGCGTGACATATTTTAAAATGGATCCAGACATTGCCTCAGCTGACTGTTCTTTTGCCTTCTTCATTTTTCGTTGCTGAAACCCACTAGGTCGATTTTGCTTCATATTGGCGTTTTCTGAAAAATATACTTTGATCTTAAGCACAAATACAAGTCTCTAAAAAAAGTGGTTCTCAACTCCTGTCCTCAGGACCCACTAACAGGCCAGGTTTGCAAGAGAACTGAAATACATCACAGGTGATATCATTTGCTGCTCAGTGATTGCAGTATTCTAATCTGCATCTCCCCAAGGTAATACTTAAAATCTGGCCTATTAGTGGGTCCTGAGGACAGGAGTTGAGAACCACTGCTCTAAAAAGTTCAGTGCTTCTTCATCCAAATCTCAATATGTGCACCAGCAAACTGTGCATGGTGGACTACAAAACAACTCCTTCTCAGAATACAAAACCCATGCGCTTTTGGTGCTCACACTCAAATTGTGCACTCACCAGACCTCCATAACTCTCTTAACTTAATAAGTGGGTCCACAGTAGCTTACATTTACAATATCCTTCCAAGGCAGCCTTCCGAGTCCCTTCCATCCAGTTTTTGATCTTTACACATACATGGAACACACGTAGGAAACAAACAGGACATGGAACACACGTAGGAAACAAACAGGAGGTTGGGTCAGTGGTGGCCATCTTGGAATCATGTGGTATAGTAACCATACTGAATGCTGCCATTTGTATTTTTAATATTATTGCAGACTTGAACGTATAGCAGCTGCTAGCAACAGTCACAATAGAATCCGGCAGGCTGGTTGTACCCAAGCTGATCGAGCAAACCGTGTATGGCCAGCCTAAGCTACTGTGGACACAATAAAGAGGGTCATGGAGGTCTGGTTAGTGCAAAGTTTGAGTGTGAGCACCAAGAGAGCATGGGTTTTGTGTTCTGGGAAGAAGGTGTTTTGTAGTCCACCACGCATGATTTACTAGAGCACATAATGTATTGAGATTTGGATAAACAAGCATTGAATTTTTAGAGACATTTATTTCTGGTTATATAATTTACTTAGGTATAAAGGACACATTGGATGGACTTTGAATTAAATTTACGGTTTGTTATTGGATATTTATCACGTTAAAAGGAGAAGTCCGGCCTGAGCTTTTTAGGCTGGGCTTCTCCTCTGGGTCACAGGAGTGCAATTTGTTTTGCACTCCTGTGACCCGTTTTCATCGGAGAGCGGTCTGAAGTCCGCTCTCCGCTGACGTCACTGCCATAAGTCGGGATCCGCCAGCTGCCCTGATTGATGGCAGTCTCAGTGAGCCGCTGAGACAGCCTCTTCCTGCCCCTCCGCGGCTCAGCGCTCCAATGAGCGTGGAGAAGCAGAGAAGAAAGGCGCCGACTGACAGTCAGCAGCTTTCCTCTCGGGGATCTGTGAGAAACGAGCCATCGGCGGGGGACAGATGGAGCATCAGCCTGATGCTCCATCCACCGAGGCAAGTATGAATCAAAAAAAATAAAAAAAAAAGTAAACCCATACTTCTCTTTTAAATGAGTTGATTATTTATCATGTGTTTTTTCACTTCTTAATTTGGAGTACAAGAGCACAGTATTTATGTTCATAAAGCACTATATTGTATTCACCACATTACTAAGCATACATTGAACAAGGCTTATCCATTAATAGTAAAGAAAGAAAGTAGTATTCATTAAAAGACAAGCATGTATATTATAAGATATTTTAAATATATATTGTAAGATATAACAGCAATTAGGGCCCATTCACACCGCCAATGTTAGGTTGTGTTGGGCTACATTGCCCAATGTAGTCTCAAGCAACCCCTATAGTTTAAAAAAGAGGAGTTTCGCCCCCACATACGAAAAAAAAATAAAAAAAAATCAGCAGCTACACATACATTATCTGCTAACTTTTAATAATAGACAAAAGGAACCAACATTTGCAAAATTGTATTTGTTTAACAGTCACCACATCCCGAATGAAATGAATAAAGCAAAAAAAACCCTTGGAGGTGGGACTTTATAAGTGACTGAAAACACATCAAAGTATATCACAAATATATGAATTTAATAAATGAGTACAAAATTACAAAAACAATCTGAATATAAAAAAAACACATAGAATATGTACAAATCCAGAAGGCTGATTGCATTGAAGGGGAGAGAATTTTGACATTTATGATCAAACCCGACAGCTGTTTCGGTAAACCCTTCTTCGGGGGAATTGTAGACAAAGTTCAGAAATTGTCTATAAAGAGATAGATTCTGTTGAATACATAAAAATATAAATGAATATCATATTATATACATATCCACAAAATGCAAAGAATTATTATTACACAATCCTGATAAACTACAGAGAATTATTAAACAAATATATGCTTACAAAAATTATTTGTCCAAGATTAATTCGACATTTCATGTATCAGTGGACCACATACACGGCTGTAAATGTGGGGTGAAACAAAGGACACCCCACAGATGTGGGGGCTCCAAAGTTGACAGGGTCCAAAGGGCCTCAACGGGGGTCCCCAGGTAGCGACAAACGGCAAAGCTAAGGAGAACTCAGTGGGTCCGGTAAGGTAGATTTCTGGAAGATATAGAAATAAAGGGGGGGGGGAAGACAGGAAAGGGGAATCACATTAATGAGCCCCTAATACATAGTAAAGCCCCTCTACTAAATTTTGGCCATGATCTAAACCCGATGTAAAGAGTATATGTCCATCCAATATGTTATATACAAAGAGAAACCTACCAGTATGGAGAAAAACTCCAAAATCAGTAGAATAAGGGATGGGAACCTAAAAAAGCTTCAACAGTAGAGGAAGTCCTCAATTCAAGAGAAATGCATCAAATATGCACTATTTCAATAGTGAAGCGATTGTATACATAGTTCCAATCTTCCGATTTCAAAAAAGTATCTAAAAAAACAAAATAAGAATGGAAAGAAAAAAACGGGAGAAAATAAATAGATGTAGCATCTAGGATACCCAAGATGAAATAATGTAATACAATATCTCAAACGGCTCCATCTAGCAAAGAACTTACCTGTATTGATCTAGAGTGTCCAAATAGCTGCCACGTAGGGTGCCTCGTGTGGACTCTAACCGGTCCTTGAGGGCTTTAAATGGTGTCCAAAAGACGTCCGCGCGTGCGTCAAAAAGCGCCGTGAAAGACGGGAACGTAATGACGTCAATGCGCTACCCGTCGCATACAGATGACACTCCGGATAGACGCAGAGGGAAATAGAAGATCGTAGGCAAAAATAAGTCCATGCGGTAAAAATATCCCTATGTAAACAGGATATACCACAATATGCTAAAGAGGACACAGGCGCGGTACAGAGATGGTGAACATGAGCTTGCTTAGTGCCAAAGATTATAAATACAGCAAAACACAACATAAGAAAAAGAAAACCAGGGGGGGGGGGGGGATCTATTCAAAATTATCTATCCCTATATTATATTAGAACGACATGTGTCCATAATTCGAATTGAGTAGACTATTTGTCCCAGATAAAAAAATAAAATTAAAAATAAAGTATAAAGTGGGGGGGGGGGGAAGAGTTTACTGATGACATCCATTAATAATTCAATGAAAAATAGAGCAGCACTACTCATTATGTGCATGGAAGATAACCTGCACATATATATATCCCATTAGGGAAATATATATCAACTATTTAGTGCATCTACAAAAATATAATAATTGTCATATAGATAAGCCCTCCCTCTAATGAAGTGAATCTGGTAAAAAAATTTTTTAAAAAAAAGCCACATAAATAGCAAGCAAATTCATAGTATCAAAATCCACAGGATTATATCGCCACCAAGGGGCCCCCCGCGCGTCATATGCCAAACACCATCCCAAGTGACGGCAGTTGGCAAATGACGCGTGCCGTCGCATAAATGCATACACAAGGGGGAAAGAAAGAACCGACCACGCCCGTAAAAAGGGCCTAACGGGGCAGTTCACCCCCTGTGTGAAGAACAAAGGACCCACCAAGAGCCCAGGACAACGTATGCAAGCGGACCACTGACACACCAGATGAGGAAAAATTATTGTGTATGGAGGGGACAGCGAGGGGGGGGAAGGGAAGGAAAAAAGGGGGGGAGGGGGTGAAATATAGTACATGTCGATGAACCTGTCCAATATTGACAGAGAGTGTGTTACATTGCCTAAACTTCTACTCTTCCCAACCGCCCGAGGAAAATCCCTCAAGAAACGGACGATAACTTATAAGATCATTCAGGCCTGGAGGCATGGTGGCATTTAGAATGAAAATCCATCTAGTCTCTCTTTGTAAAAGAGTTCTATTCCAATCCCCTCCTCTATTGCTGGGATGTATCCTATCTAAAATTAAGATTTTTTTTTCCTGGGGATTTTGCCATTGTGGATGTCTTTAATGTGCCGTCCAAGAGGGAGATCTGGGTCACATTTCTTCATACAGGTAATGTGCCTAGCTGCTCTCTTAAAAAATGGCTGTTTAGTTTTGCCAATGTAGAATGATCCACATTGGCATGCAAGTAGATAAACAACTCCTTCCGTTTTGCAGTTGGCAAAGTGAGTAGCTTTAAAGATTTTACCATTTGGCAATAATGCTTTATTGTCAATGTTCATATATTGGCATAAATTACACCCTCCACATCTATATGTACCGGGTCGCCTACAAGGGTCAACACGGAATTCACCCGTGTATTCACTCTGTATTAAATTATCCTTTATTGAATTAGCCTTCCGATAGGTAATTGATGGTTGGGCTGGCACAAATGGAGCTAGTGATGGATCAATCTGTAGGAGATGCCAATACTTAGAGACAATTCTCCTAATCTGTTCGCTTTGTCTATTGAATTTGGTAATAATACGTACAGTATTAAAATCAGGATTGTCGGATCTAATCTTGGGTTGTTTTTTTGTTCGAAGTTGATCCCTAGATTTTGGGGTAGCCCTTCTAAAAGATTTGAGGCTACTAATAGAGTACCCTCGTATTAACAGGCGGTCTCTTAGGGCATTAGCTTCTTTCTGAAAGGTAACATCATTCGTGCAATTGCGGCGTAGCCGCAAATATTGCCCGAACGGTATTGATTTTACTAATGATGCAGGGTGTGCACTTCCCGCATGAAGTATGGAATTACATGCTGTATCTTTACGATACAGTGCACTTGTTAGTTTGCCATTTTTGTCCTTTAGTATAGTGATGTCCAGAAAGTTGATAGATGTCTCACTATAAGTCATGGTAAATTTAAAATTGTAAGAATGGTCATTCATGGCATCCAAACAGGACAACAGTAATTCTGGAGTGCCTAACCAGATGATAAAAATATCGTCGATATAGCGACTCCAGTTGATAAACTCAGTCAATGGCAAAAGAGTTTCAGTCAAGTTAGATGGAGTTTTGCAATTGAGATTAAGTTTCTTGATGTCATTAGTTGTCATAGTCAAAAAGGCTCCCAAATTGATATTCGTACCTATAACAGGAAATTTGTCAGATTTCTTTTTTAGAGAGGATTGTATCTTAGGTAAGATAACCTTTTTATTAGTCAGTGATGGTACGTCACCCACCAATAAACTATCCAAGTCAATCCTATCTATGAGATCTGTATTCCCATGGTCCATGGACAGATCAACAAGAATCTGTACATCATGCTCATGTTGAGTTACAGTTTTCTCTTTTTCTTTAATAGGAACTTCAATTTTGGTATACATAATCTTCAATAACAATTTCCTCAAAAATAGCTGCAGATCCTTAATTATCTCAAATTTATCCAAATCTGAGCTTGGACAAAAATTCAAACCCCTGGACAAAACAGATCTTTCATCCTCAGATAATATATAATCTGATAAGTTAATATTCAACCTATCACCACTAGATTTCTGGCTCTTTAGCTATGGTACCGTATTAGATGACCCAATACTCATCTCTGCCATGGGTTCAGTCATGTCTGACATATTGTTGTGGGGAAATAAGATTCCCGATGTAGATTGTTCTAATGGACCACCACGTGGTCCTGTTACCTTCATATGCAAAGTCCCGTTCTGAGGAGGGATGGGCACTACTTCCACCATACGTTTTTTGGTCTGTCCCTTGTTGGGTGATTTCCATTTATTCTTAAGTGGCTTTTTCCTATCCGTGATTGAACGCTGTGAGGATGAGGAAAGAGAAGAGTTGAGTGAAACATTGGAAACCCTCTCAGCAGTCGCACCCCTTATTTTACTGAATTTGGGGCGCGTACGTGGGTTGTTGTTTCTTTGCCAATGATATGCTTTTGATTCTTTAAAGGCAATCTTATCTCTCCAGAATTTTTGTTCCTTAGCTGGCAAAACATTACCAGCCAACAAATCAAGATGGGTTTTAATACTCTCTTCAAGAGTTTTGTAGTTGTCAAGATTTTCACACGGTTTTAGCTGTGTATGTATATTCTCAATGTCTGTATTTAGAATCACAACTCTTCTAGAATATTCTTCCATTAATAGCCTCATCATTATGAGGCTACACTGTTGTAAAAAAATTTCCCATTGTTTCTTGAAGGATTCGTCAATATTGTCAAAGGTGGGGAAGATCTGAATACGTAAACCCAATGGGTTCAGATCCTCCCTAATGTATTGTTCGAATCCTTCAATATGCCATACTAATTGTGCTTTTTCAACCAATTTGGATAGTTGGGAAAAGAGGGCTGACATTTCAGAGGTTTGAGCTTCGTAAAGATACAGCATGTAATTCCATACTTCATGCGGGAAGTGCACACCCTGCATCATTAGTAAAATCAATACCGTTCGGGCAATATTTGCAGCTACGCCGCAATTGCACGAATGATGTTACCTTTCAGAAAGAAGCTAATGCCCTAAGAGACCGCCTGTTAATATGAGGGTACTCTCTTAGTAGCCTCAAAAAATCTTTTAGAAGGGCTACCCTAAAATCTAGGGATCAACTTCTAACAAAAAAACAACCCAAGATTAGATCCGACAATCCTGATTTTAATACTGTACGTATTATTACCAAATTCAATAGACAAAGCGAACAGATTAGGAGAATTGTCTCTAAGTATTGGCATCTCCTACAGATTGATCCATCACTAGCTCCATTTGTGCCAGCCCAACCAATTACCTATCGGAAGGCTAATTCAATAAAGGATCATTTAATACAGAGTGAATACACGGGTGAATTCCGTGTTGACCCTTGTAGGCGACCCGGTACATATAGATGTGGAGGGTGTAATTTATGCCAATATATGAACATTGACAAAGCATTATTGCCAAATGGTAAAATCTTTAAAGCTACTCACTTTGCCAACTGCAAAACGGAAGGAGTTGTTTATCTACTTACATGCCAATGTGGATCATTCTACATTGGCAAAACTAAACAGCCATTTTTTAAGAGAGCAGCTAGGCACATTACCTGTATGAACAAATGTGACCCAGATCTCCCTCTTGGATGGCACATTAAAGACATCCACAATGGCAAAATCCCCAGAATAAAATTCTTAATTTTAGATAGGATACATCCCAGCAATAGAGGAGGGGATTGGAATAGAACTCTTTTACAAAGAGAGACTAGATGGATTTTCATTTTAAATGCCACCATGCCTCCAGGCCTGAATGATCTTATAAGTTATCGTCCGTTTGAGGGATTTTCCTCGGGCGGTTGGGAAGAGTAGACGTTTAGGCAATGTAACACACCCTCTGTCAATATTGGACAGGTTCATCGACATGTACTATATTTCACCCCCTCCCCCCCCTTTTTCCTTCCCCTTCCCCCCTCGCTGTCCCCTCCATACACAATAATTTTTCCTCATCTGGCGTGTCAGTGGTGCGCTTGCATACGTTGTCCTGGGCTCTTGGTGGGTCCTTTGTTCTTCACACGGCGCACACAGGGGGTGAACTGCCCCGTTAGGCCCTTTTTCCGGGCGTGGTCGGTTCTTTCTTTCCCCCTTGTGTATGCATTTATGCGACGGCGCGCGTCATTTGCCAACTGCCGTCACTTGGGATGGTGTTTGGCATATGACGCGCGGGGGGGCCCCTTGGTGGCGATATAATCCTGTGGATTTTGATACTATGAATTTGCTTGCTATTTATGTGCCTTTTTTTTTTTTTTTTTTTTTACCAGATTCACTTCATTAAAAGGGAGGGCTTATCTATATGACAATTATTATATTTTTGTAGATGCACTAAATAGTTGATATATATTTCCCTAATGGGATATATATATGTGCAGGTTATCTTCCATGCACAAAATGATTAGTGCTGCTCTATTTTTCATTGAATTAATAATGGATGTCATCGGTAAACTCTCCCCTCCACTTTATACTTTATTAATTTATTTTTTATTTTTATTTTTTATCTGGGACAAATAGTCTACTCAATTCGAATTATGGACACATGTCGTTCTAATATAATATAGGGATAGATAATTTTGAATAGATCCCCCCTGGTTTTCTTTTCTTATGTTTTGCTGTATTTATAATCTTTGGCACTAAGCAAGCTCATGTTCACCATCTTTGTACCGCGCCTGTGTCCTCTTTAGCATATTGCGGTATATCCTGTTTACATAGGGATATTTTTACCGCACGGACTTATTTTTGCCTACGATCTTCTATTTCCCTCTGCGTCTATCCGGAGTGTCATCTGTATGTGACGGGTAGCGCATTGACGTCATTATGTTCCCGTCTTTCACGGCGCTTTTTGACGCATGCGCGGACATCTTTTGGACACCATTTAAAGCCCTCAAGGACCAGTTAGAGTCCACACGAGGCACCCTACGCGGCAGCTATTTGGACACTCGGGATCAATACAGGTATGTTCTTTGCTAGATGGAGCCGTTTGAGATATTGTATTACATTATTTCATCTTGGGTATCCTAGATGCTACATCTATTTATTTTCTCTATACAATCGCTTCACTATTGAAATAGTGCATATTTGATGCATTTCTCTTGAATTGAGGACTTCCTGTACTGTTGAAGCTTTTTTAGGTTCCCATCCCTTATTCTACTGATTTGGAGTTTTTCTCCATACTGGTAGGTTTCTCTTTGTATATAACATATTGGATGGACATATACTCTTTACATCGGGTTTAGATCATGGCCAAAATTTAGTAGAGAGGCTTTACTATGTATTAGGGGCTCATTAATGTGATTCCCCTTTCCTGTCTTCCCCCCCCCCCTTTATTTCTATATCTTCCAGAAATCTACCTTACCGGACCCACTGAGTTCTCCTTAGCTTTGCCGTTTGTCGCTACCTGGGGACCCCCGTTGAGGCCCTTTGGAGCCCCCACATCTGTGGGGTGTCCTTTGTTTCATCCCACATTTACAGCCGTGTATGTGGTCCACTGATACATGAAATGTCGAATTAATCTTGGACAAATAATTTTTGTAAGCATATATTTGTTTAATAATTCTCTGTAGTTTATCATTATTTTTATGTATTCAACAGAATCTGTCTCTTTATAGACAATTTCTGAACTTTATGTCTACAATTCCCCCGAAGAAGGGTTTACCGAAACAGCTGTCGGGTTTGATCATAAATGTCAAAATTCTCTCCTCAATGCAATCAGCCTTCCGGATTTGTACATATTCTATGTGTTTTTTTATATTCAGATTGTTTTTGTAATTTTGTACTCATTTATTAAATTCATATATTTTTGATATACTTTGATGTGTTTTCAGTCACTTATAAGGTCCCACCTCCAAGGTTTTTTTTTTGCTTTATTAACTTTTAATAATAGGACGCTTACCTGTTCTGGAATCCAACGATGTCGGGACCCGCAGCCAATGTTTCCATTGGCTCTCGGGTGGTACCGCCGCCATTCGTAGTAAGGGAACCCGGCAGTGAAGCTTTGGTAGGTTCCCTTCTGCACATACGCGAAGTGCGCTGCACTCTCTTACTGGCCCGGCAGCAGGGGAAGGAGGAGGGGGGCAGAACTTCTGACGTACCTCGCCATGGCAAGGTCTGACGGAAGTGGGGATAGGCTCCCCTCCAAAAGGTGCCAAATGTGGCACCGGAGGGGGGGGGGGGACAGATAAGTGGAGCTTTCACTTTTGGGTGGAACTGTGCTTTAAGTTCACACCAATGCATTGCGTTTGTGTGCACTGACAAAAAAATAGCATAGACATTTTTGCACCGTGCAATCTGACATGCTGAATGCATCACAATGTGCTACAGCACTAAGTAATAACAATAGAAGTAAAAAGAAAAGAAAAACATTGCAATGCGTGTTAAAACTGCCTGTCAGCACAAGGTAAAACACCCACAATCACACGTTCATAATGTGCACACTAGTAGGTGTACTGTGGTGTGAATGAACCCTTGCAGAGAAGAATAATTTTTTAAGTGAATTTATGCCTAAAAAAATTTCTTAGAACCCCCAAACATTATATATATTTTTTTTAGCAAATGACAGTCATTGCAATATTTTATGTCACACGATATTTGCGCAGCTGTCTCTCAAACGTAAATTTTGTGTAAAAAATACACTAATGTGAAAGATGATGTTACACTGAGTAAATGGATACTGAACATGTCACGCTTTAAAATTGCGCACACTCATGGAATGGCGACAAACTACGATACTTAAAAATCTCCATAGGCAACGTTTTAAAAAATTTAAACGGTTACCTGTTTAGAGTAACAGGGGAGGTCTAGTGCTAGAATTATAGCTCTCACTTGAACGATCGTGGCAATACCTCACATGTGTGCTTTGAACACTTATTATATTTGCGGACTTGACTTAGGTATGAGTTTTCTTTGGCGTGCAAACATGGAGGGATTGGGTGCATTAACATTTTATTTTTTCTTTTCTCATTTCATTTTTTTTTTTTTTACACTGTCCCTTAAAATAAAAACATCCCTTGTGACAGTAATAGGCAGTGACCGGTACTCTTTATGGAGGGAGCGGGGGTCTAAAAGACCCCAAACCCCTCCTCTGCCAAGATCAGTGTTTTTTAATTATGATTTTTTTTTTAAATGGCGCCGTTGGCTGCTGAGTAAACCGGAAGTGATGCTGTGATGTAGTTTATGAGTTTCTACATTGGAGACCCGATCAAAGGCAAACCCGGATGTGCAGGCTGGTGGCTCAGGTCTCCGGGTGGGATGGGAGACCTGGACGGAGCTGTGGGGGGATGGGGACGTCCCCTCCCGCTCCTTGAAATGACAGCTGATGCTGTTCATTCATAGCAGCCAGTGAAAATAGATGGGACAGGCAAGAGGTGTCAGTCACTCAGGTGAGCAGATCCCACATTTTTAGACAAATCGGTGCCACGGTCAGGGAAGTGGAGAGCTGGACTGGAGCTGCTATGAGGGAGACAGAGTGAGATAGGGAGACAGCTGACAATACAAAGTATGGCCCATACTTTGCATTATCTGCTGAACGACTCCTCAGGGACAGATCCGATCCAGCGATCCCACTGTATGGCGATCTCCCATCCAGGGACAGCAGACAATGGCATCATTGGCATTGATGATTTGATTCCGATTTTGGAACTGACCAGCTGACAAGGCGTACTGCTTGCTGGACCGCGGACGGGATCTGATGGCCGCAGGGAAGATGCTGCTGTGACCTGCTTCTTGCTGGACCGATCTGATGGCTGCAAGATGTGGGTGTAGGTCAATGTCTATTTACACCTGGGATGCAGACACCCCCCCCCCTCCCTATCAGACCAGCTCATCTACTATACCTGGGTTGTAAACACAGCAACACCCCCCCCCCCCTTATCAGGTAAGCTCAGCTACTTCAGGTGGGTAATATACAGCAAACGCCTGGATTCTGCACCCTGTAAATTGCACACGTCTGCATTCTGCAACCCAGTGTTGCCAACCGTCCGTTAATTTACGGACAGTTCGTTGATTTCACCCCATTTTTGGGGTGTCCGTGAATGTCCGTTGCGCCGTTCCCAAGCCTGCAGAACTCGAGAAAGATCATACAAGCTCAGCTGGGCGGCGCATGCGCAGTAACGTAATGTCGCCATCTGGCGCCATTTTTGAATGGACGGCGGCGCGTCTCGGCAGTATATCAGTGGATCGGGCTGTGGGCAGGAGACCGAAACCCGACCCGCCACACTATAAGCTGATGGAGCCTGTGAGGAGTCAGGAATTCCCACCACCATAGCACTGTGCCCCTACCTGCACCATCAGCCGAGTAGAGCGGAGGGGACTTCATGGTGGAGACAATAAGTGGCTGGCAGACTATTATGCTGTCTGCAGGAGCGGGACAGAGTGAGACTGTCGGACCATCCACGGCAATGAACAGACCAGGCACACAAGCAAGGCAAGCCTGCAGACTCAAAGCTCTCAGGTGGAGACACAGCACAAAACAAAGCCCTGGGCTGAGGTGGAGAGAGACTGTCACTGTAGGAGGTTAGCTATTTATCATCTGTGCTGCCTGCTGCAAGTCAAATTCAGCTTTTATTGTGTGCTCATTCTTTCCCTCTTGTCCCTGAGCCAGGAAGAGTGGGCTGCTGGGGACCAGGCCTGCCTGGAGACTGTCACTTTAATGGAGGTCATCTGTGTTGCACTGCTGAAGTGCTGTCAGAGTCAGTCGTTTTCATATGTGCCATATCTTGTCTTCCCTGAGCCGGAAGGGGGTAGCAGTCTGTTTGCTGGGCACTGCAGCCTGAGGCTCTTTTGCTGTTGGGGGCAAAGGCTGCATCTATCTGTGGGGGGGCAGAGGCTGCGTCTCTCTGTGGGGGGGGGGGGCAGAGGCTGCGCCTCTCTGTGGGGGGGGGGGGGGGGGCAGAGGCTGCGCCTCTGTCTCTCTCTCTCTCTCTCTAAAATTGGTCCCTCTCACTCACTCTGGGGACATAGGTGACAAAAAACTGATGGGTTATAATAACCTGCCTTGCTATATATGAAAAAAAAAAAAAAAAAAAAAAAATGTTTTTTTGCTTTCAGATCTACTTGAAATCACATTACTAACTGTATATTGTAGTTGTTTATAGATTAAATACCGAAATTTGCACTTAAAACTGCAATTTTGGAACTTTTTGAAATGCCAGTAAAAATGTGGCTGTGCCAGTTAATTTTGGGTGTTGCACCAGTAAATTTCAGCTTGATAGGTTGGCAACACTGCTGCAACCCCCCCAATCAGGTCATCTACAGTGCTACACTATACACATGGCAGGGGGTGGTGGACACAGCAATCACCCCACCCCCCAAATCATGTCAGCTACATACAGTGCTAGTACACATTGCAGGGGGTGGTGGACTAGGGTGACCACATTTCCAAACTACCATTCAGGGACACCCTCCCTTCCCAAAAATCAGCTTGTGCTGTAACAAATCACAGCACAGTGATTGGACATAAGAGGCAGGATTAGGATTTATGATTTCTCCAATCACAAGCAGGGGGCGGGGATTGTGGTCCTCCAGGCATTCCCGGCCAGGACAAGTATTGTCAGTGAGTAAAGCGGTGATGTGGCGGCCTTTTTTGGGGGCATCAGATTAGCCCGGGGGGGGGGGGGTGGCTGTGTCAGTTTCATTCCGGGACACTGTATTGTCCTGGAATGAAGGTGCCCGGGACAGACCTGCAAAATGCGGGACTGTCCCGGGCAATCCGGGACACGTGGTCATCCTATGGTGGACACAGCAATCCCCCCCCCCAATCAGGTCAGCTATATACAGTGCTAGTACACATGGCAGGGGGTGGTGGACACAGCAATTACCCCCCCCCCCACAATCAGGTCAGCTACATACAGTGCTAGTACACATGGCAGGGGGTGGTGGACAGAGCAATCACCCCCCCATCAGGTCAGCACAGGGTGGCAGAGCAGAAAGACACACACACTCCTCCAGGCTCTTCTTCTTACAACACCCCGCCCGCCTGCCACTCACCACTGTCCCCTGGTTCTCAGATTAAGTCTCAGCTAGGGAGTAACTTGGGAGGTCCAGATTCGATTCCGGATCCTGACTGTGTCTGTGGTAGCAGCTGAGCCGCCCCAGTGGAGAGAGATGATGACAGACACAGGCTGAGGCCGCAGTGGTGGGTGGAGGCAGAGCTAGCAGGAGGGAATTCAGTAACTGAACGAGTGGACGGTCTGGACCAGTCCATTGCGGCCGCGGCGCTGGGGTGTTCTAAAAAACACCTAAAAAGGGAAAGGGAGCAGCCAGAGCCAGCAGGGATGCCCTTGGGATGATCGGACAGTGTCACCTGACTCTGGTGCGGAGCGCACCCCATATAGCGAAGTCACTCGGCCACTGTCACCCCCCCCCAATGTGTGCTACCTGGGGCGGAGCTCCCCCGCCCCCCTATTGGTACGCCCCTGAGTACCGCATAAGAAGGTGTTAAAGTGAATTCACATAAATAAATAAATACATGCAGTAATTAAGTAGTGGTCTAAGCTATGCAATAAGTATGGCATTGGTCAGACCCAAGGTAGGTCAGTGATTGTTTTAAAAAAATCAACAGGAAAGTGCAAGCTGAAGCAGGTGGCAGGTAGATTCCACTCAGGAGTTGTCTTAGGAGGCTGACAGACTACATAGCACAGTTCAGGTAGCCCTTTGAATCTGTCATGCAGAAGGAGGAGAAGATCTAGAGTGGTCCTTTTAAATGAAATATGCTTTAAGAAGCGCACATTGCTGGATAAATACACAGATGATGATACATTGCAGAAGTTGTGGTTATCCAAGGCACTAATTATGAAGCTGTATACCCAACTCAGAGTACCTTGAGCCCTCAACCCAAAAAAGCCATGCCATACCAGCCATGACTAAATTGTTGACTGCATTACATTTTTTGGGGAAAGCATCCTATCAGATGGTACCTGGCAAGATAGTGGGAATTTCACAGGCCTCCTCACCAATGTACTGTACGGTTTCTGTGCAATAGCAGCACAATATACTTGTAGCGGGGCTTTTAAATCTAAGGGAATGTTTGAGTGGTAGTTGTACTCAAACACTATTTGATAGGGTTCTGTAAAACCCATTTTATACTACAGGTGGGATGCTGGCGTATAGTTTCCTGTGGCCTGTTGATGGCGCTGCCATCGGAGGCTAGGGTTGAACTGCTGGTACAGTGCTGTGCCTTGGATGTCCCCTCTCGGCGGTAGTATGGTGGGCGTGTCGACCTGCTGTGCATCCCGGGAGAGGATATAAAAGGGGCAGGCCCTGTCTGGAGGGTGTGAGTTCCCGTGGGTCCGACCCCGGGAGCGTGCAATTCTGTTCGTGGCCACCCCAGGCACCTTTAGCCCTGGGGTGGAGTTCCTGGCCTGGTACACTGGCGGATCAGTCCCAGGCATCTTTAGCCCTCGGGCTGCAACTGAAGGCCTTGGGTCCAGCACCTTCGGCTGGAACCCACGGAGGGAGGAGGAATCCCAGGGTGCTGCCTTGCGAGGAGACCCGTATCTAGACGAGGAGGCCTGGGGGAGGACCGTTCCGAGGGACTGGTGAGAGAGCATAGTGAAGGAAGGGGCCCGGAATCTCTCTGGAGGGATGTCATCTTCCTGATAGAGGCCTAATACCAGAACCATCGTTCACCAGGTCTGTGGTAGAGACCAAACGTTCATCAGGACTGTGGTTTGTGCAGAGACTGTGTGTAAACTAATTCGAGCATCACTCCGGCTGCTAGGATCCACTCTAATGAGAGACTATCCAGATGAGCTGAGACTACCTGAGGATATGGGTAGTGAATAAGTATTTGTTTGTGCCTGGACCTACTCCAACACCTCTTGCTGTCCTGATCTTCCTCCAACCTTTTCTATCTAAATGACTATGCATAAGAGAAAAATAAACTCTACGTTGGAGTTGCAATTGGTGTGGACCTTGGAGTTATTGGGAAATAGAGACTTGTCTTTATTGCAGTGAAGACGGGAACCATTCTCTGGAGAACCTGACCATAAAGACCCAGGTACATTACACTGCTCAACCTCTTCACACAGGAGGGTACGGGCATGTGGCATGGTGTGCCCCTTTTCCTACAAGTGAGACAAAGGTAAAGAAGAGGGGTCTGTGTGCTACACGTGGGGGCTCGAGTCCGGGATTTTTGTGGTCGGAAACCCCAAAGTTTGGACTTTGTTCCCCTTGTGAGGCTCCGTAGAGGTCGGCCATCTTTGGAAGAATTTTGGCTGCGCCACGAGGAGAGCCCAAGCTGCGTAGTTCGTGGGCATGTCAAGAGAAGCGAAAGCCTGTGAATATTGCAGGAAAATGGGAGGAGCCTCGCCATGCGGTGAGATGTGTGTGGTGACTGTCGCCAAATGGACAGTGCATGATGGATCGGCGAGTGAGTAACATGGCGAATAATGCCCCATGGATTCCGGTTCCTTCAACCATAAATGTGGCCTCTTTCGCTGCTCCCTTGATGGATACAGGGATTCGGCTGAAGCCTCGGGGTCACGTCGCTCTCTACGTCTGCAGCGATGCGGAGGCCCTTGGAGTGGTTTGTCCCGGATGCCAGGGACTGGTGGTGCACCTTCAGCCCTTTGGAAGATGTGACAAGTGCAAGGAATTTATCTTCGAGGTAGAGCAACCTACAGAAAAACCTCGGGCCTACCGTTTGAATTGCCTTACGGGCGCCACTACTCTTGAGGAGGAAACCAGTGCTTCTACAGCCACCCCCACGCGCACTGTCGTGACTTCGGAGGAAGGGAAGTCGTTGCGGATGTTCCGGTAGAAGAGGAACCGGAGACGGAGAGGCCGGCGAATGCTGCCTCTATCACTACAGAGTCTTCGCTCCCACCGCCCAAGTGAAAGGTGGGCTATGTGAAAGCCTCCTGCGGCCGTGGTCGAGCTACACCCCAGCACTTGCTTGAATCGGATTGCTTAGTCGGAGGGACCTCCAGACGATCCGCGACAGCTACAGGCCGAGGTAAGCCGGGGAAAGGGACAAAAGCTAGTGTCTGAAGTATCGGGGATGTTTGGGTTCCCAACCCTAAAGAACTTGTTAAGAACAGTGATTCCTCCACCACCAAAAATTATTTGCTGGCAGAGGAGTACGATACCTGACCTGGAGTCGTCCTCCGAGGTGGGAGACGATGCAGAGATAGACCAACTGTTTGTCAAGAAGGGCTGGGATAAGATACCCCTATCCTCCGCCAGAAGTAGAAGGGATACACCCAAAGTATCTGGGGCTATCGCACCCCTGGTGGAGGCCCATGTGCTTGAGGAGGTATCTGACCCCATGCCTACATCACCCAGACCTGTATTACCGGTGCCAACCGCTGTGGCTGAGTATGCGCCATTGTGGGCTGCTATGTTGGGTCTCAAGGCAGTGAAAGTGCCTAGGCATCCGGATGCCATTGTCCTACCGGGTGCGGGAGACCGTGCTACCCTTCCTCCGCTTTCCAGGATGCAACGGCTGTTCAATCAAAGGGTGGCCGCTGATTACGGATGGGAGTACCCGTATCTCTCAAGAGATTTTCTTTTTGAGGTGGAGGCCTACAGGGAGAGATGGTATGCTGACTTTCTGTGGGACTATTTGAAAGTGCCTAATGCCCACAGGTATCTCTCCTGTTCTGCAGCTGTTGCTGAGAGGTACAAAGGGTGTAAGTTGGACTGGGTGCTGGGTCGGTACATACACGCAGATCTGGTGGTTGTGTGTCGGAGGGAGCGGGAGGATGCCGTGTATTCCATTGAAATATTTGACAAAGAATTGGAAGCTCCTTGTTTTACCCGATCCTAAATTTTACCTCTAAAAGACTGGACTCTAATGTGTTCTATTGTTTTCCGGAGTGTACTCTCCTGGAGTCCAGGGACTTTGCCTTTGTGAATTGGGGTAATCTACTCCGCTGGAGAGCTGTTGCAATTGCTCTCCACTCACAGCGCCACAAAGACAGAGACTTTGGGGAGTAGGTACAGTTAGGGCCACAGAAGAAGAAGAAATGGAGAAGATGTAATTTTCAAATGCTGGGACAATGTTATGATGGTAGCACTTCCACTAGGTGGCGGTGTTGCGAAGGGTTTCTGTGCGCTCAAAGAAAATAAATATGTAATGTATATTAATGTTTTCTCTATTTACACTAGGACTAGTGTAATAGGTACTTTATTTAGAAGAAAAATATCCTCGCCTCGGGGAGGGTAGTTCCCCTCATTTGTATAGAATAGTATAGGATGTGATTATGTTGGTTTATGTGTGTTTCTCCCTTTGCAGGTGAAGGACTGGCAACCGCTGAGCATGGGTGGGTTAGCTAGCATAGGGGGGGGGGGGGGGGGAGGGAGATGTAAATGTATATAAAGTGATGCGTTTTATATTGTATATGTGACATTGAGAATGGGATGTACCGTATTTATCGGCGTATAACACGCACCGGCGTATAACACGCACCCCAAGTTTAGGAGGGAATTTTAAGGAAAAAAACTTTTAGGAGGGAAATTCAAGGAAAAAAAAAAAACTTACATTTAAATGCAGCATGCAGCCTTGCCCAGTGTCCATCTGTCCATCTGCAGCCGTGCCCAGTGTCCATCTGTCCATCTGCAGCCTTGCCCAGTGTCCATCTGTCCATCTGCAGCCGTGCCCAGTGTCCATCTGTCCATCTGCAGCCGTGCCCAGTGTCCATCTGTCCATCTGCAGCCGTGCCCAGTGTCCATCTGTCCATCTGCAGCCGTGCCCAGTGTTCATCTGTCCATCTGCAGCCGTGCCCAGTGCCTTTGCGATCGTGTCAGTCGCGGCGTTTTTTAAAATTTGGCGCCGATTTCTGTGGAGAGGAGCGAGCGGGGCCGAGTGTACTTCGGCTGGACTCGGCTCCTCTCGCAGTTCCGCCCATCTCCACTGACTGCGCCGCTGACGGAGAAAGCCGAGTGTACTTCGCCTAGACTCGTGTCTGCTCACAGTCACAGGCAGGACTGCGAGAGGAGCCGAGACTAGGCGAAGTACACTCGGCTTTCTCCGTCAGCGGCGCAGTCAGAGATGGGCGGGACTGCGAGAGGAGCCGAGTAAAGCCGATTGTACTTCGGCTTCGGCTCCGCTCGCTCCTCTCGCTCGTTTTCAGCAGGGGAATTCGACGGAGTATCGGCGTATAACACGCACCCACGATTTTCCCCTGATTTTAAGGGGAAAAAAGTGCGTGTTATACGCCGATAAATACGGTATACATTTTTTTTTCTCTTCTCTTGTTGATCTTCCTTTATTTCTTTATTCAACACCTTTCCCCACATTTAGGTTTCGGCACAAACAAACCATTTTCCTATTGTGTTTTTTTTTGTACATAGTTCTGAGATAAACATGTGTAGACTCAGGCTTGAGGTAGGTGGGTTTACCCCAGACACTGGGGACAGTGTATTTGTCCTGGGGTGTGTTTAGCGGGGCTTTTAAATCTAAGGGAATGTTTGAGTGGTAGTTGTATTCAAACACACTATTTGATAGGGTTCTGTAAAACCCATTTTATACTACAGGTGGGATGCTGGCGTATAGTTCCCTGTGGCCTGTTGATGGCGCTGCCATCGGAGGCTAGGGTTGATCCGCTGGTACAGTGCTGTGCCTTGGATGTCCCCTCTTGGCGGTAGTATGGTGGGCATGTCGGCCTGCTGTGCATCCCGGGAGAGGATATAAAAGGGGCAGACCCTGTCTGGAGGGTGTGAGTTCCCGGGGGTCCGACCCCGGGAGCGTGTGATTCTGTTCGTGGCCACCCCAGGCACCTTTAGCCCTGGGGTGGAGTTCCTGGCCCGGTACACTGGTGGATCAGTCCCAGGCACCTTTAGCCCTGGGGCTGCAACTGAAGGCCTTGGGTCCAGCACCTTCGGCTGGAACCCACGGAGGGAGGAGGAATCCCAGGGTGCTGCCTTGCGAGGAGACCCATATCTAGAGGAGGAGGCCGGGGGAGGACCGTTCCAAGGACTGGTGAGAGATCACAGTGAAGGAAGGGGCCCGGTAACTCTCTGGAGGGATGTCATCTTCCTGATAGAGGCCTAATACCAGAACCATCGTTCACCAGGTCTGTGGTAGAGACCAAACGTTCATCAGGTCTGTGGCAGAGTTTGTGCAGAGACTGTGTGTAAACTAATTCGAGCATCACGCCGGCTGCTAGGATCCACTCTAATGGGAGACTATCCGGATGAGCTGAGACTAACTGAGGATATGGGTAGTAAATAAGTATTCATTTGTGCCTGGATCTACTCCAACACCTCTTGCTGTCCTGATCTTCCTCCAACCTTTTCTATCTAAATGATTATGCAAAAGAGAAAAATAAACTCTACGTTGGAGTTGCAATTGGTGTGGACCTTGGAGTTATTGGGGAATAGAGACTTGTCTTTATTGCAGTGAAGACGGGAACCATTCACTGGAGAACCTGACCATAAAGACCCAGGTACATTACACCGCTCAACCTCTTCACACAGGAGGGTACAGGCATGTGGCATGGTGTGCCCCTTTTCCTTCAAGTGAGCCAAAAGGTAAGGAAGAGGGGTCTGTGTGCTACATACTGTATATTTTTACAGAATCTCGTCAGTGAGATCAAAAGTAAAAACACTTTTTTATCATATTGTCAGAATCCCAAATGTGCTTGGCAGGGCCATCTTAATAGCATCATGGGCACTGGGGCCCCTACAAGCCTTCCCCAATTTACGTACCTACTCTACAACAATGTGGCACTGTGGGGATTCAGTGGCTTTATGAACACAGCTGCAGGTCCTGATTTGACATGCATGTGGAATGAGCTGTACGGCTCTGAACATAGTGTGCATTCCGGACCACTTACCCACACCTGTCAAATTAGGACCTGTGCCTGTGTTTATACAGCCGCTGCATCCACATAGAGTAACCGATGGCTCCCACCGCACAAACAACCTGCTCATTCACACTTTATGGGCCAGAGAGCCCATGTGAATGAGCCTTTTATTTTTTTTAATTATTTTTTACATTCTTTGTTATTTTTTACATTTTTCTAATCATTTTCTTTTACAATTTTTTTTCACAACAATTTTGGGGGAGGGGGCTATGGTGAAATATCAGGAGTCTAATCAGACCCCTGATGTCTCACTTTTGAGACAGAGAAAGGGACTGAGGATCTATATTTCTTAACTAACCACTTCAGCCCCAAAAGAATTTACCCCCTTTCTGATCGGGCCATTTTTTGCGATACGGTACTGCATCACTTTAACTGACAATTGCACGGTCGTTATGTCCTTTTTTTCCCCACAAATAGAGCTTTCTTTTGGTGGTATTTAATCACTTCTGCGTTTTTTTTGTTGGTCATCTTACTTTAAAAAAGTAATTAGTTACAGTTACAAATTACTTCTCCCAAAAAGTAATTGCGTTAGTAACTCAGTTACTACATTGAAAAAGTAATTAGTTACTCAACAAAGTAACTGACTTTTTTTTTGAGGGCACATAGCACCTTAGGGCACATAAGGACATGGGGCACATAGCACATCGGGGCACATCAGGGCATTGTTTACCAGCCATGCAGAGTAGCGCAGGAAGCATGTGTAATAAGTTCTCTCTCATGTCACGCTACTCCCCGGTGGCCCCTCCTCTCTTCTCGTTCATCCCAGATGAGGTCACAAGCAAATGGGGATGGATGAGAAGAGGGGAGGGGCCGCGGGGAGCAGCGTGACTGCCGTCAGTGGCGTAACATGAGAGAGGCCCGGTCATAGAGGAGAGGAGGAATTACACTACTGCCATCTAGTGGCGGTAGATGTAATTGGGGTAACGCTGCCCAAGTAATGGTAACTGCGTTACCATGAGGGGAAGAGTTATCAGTTAGATTACTCGTTACCCTCTAAAGTAACTGCGTTACGTACCTCAGTTTATTCTAACTCCGTTACTTACATCACTGCTATTAAACAAAAAAAAGGCCGCCAATTTTGAAAAAAAAAAAAAAAAAAAAAAGTTTACTTTCTGCTATAAAACATACCCAATAAAAATTTTAAAAAAATCGAATTTCTTCATTGGTTTAGGCCAATATTTATTCTTCTTCAAATTTTTGGTTAAATAAATCCCAATAAGTGTATGTTGATTGGTTTACGCAAAAGTTATCGCGTCTACAAACTATGGGATATATTTAAAGGAATTTTTATTTATTTATTTTTACAAGAAATGGCAGCGATCAGTGACTTAGAGAGATTGCGGCAGACAAATCGGACACTAAGTGACACTTTTTGGGGACCAGTGACACCAATACAGTGATTAGTGCATGCACTGTACTAATGATACCCAGGGGTTAAAGTGGGAAGGAAAAAGATTGCCGCTCCAGGTGAGTGAATTTCACTGATCACTCGGTAGTCAAGAAGCCAAGGGTGCTGGCGATGCACTTAGGCAGATAAAGGATCAAATAAAAGGATGGACTGCCGCACTCCAAAAAACCTTTCGGTGGCTTTTATTAAAATGACATCAAACGATAGCACTACTGGTCACAGCAAGGCAAAGGAACAGCTAACGCGTTTCACACTTTTGAATAGTGCTTACTCATAGCTAAGTGCTATGAGTAAGCACTATTTAAAAGTGTGAAACGCGCTAGCTGTTCCTTTGCCTTGCTGTGACCTGTAGTGCTATCGTTTGATGTCATTTTAATAAAAGCCACCGAAAGGTTTTTTGGAGTGCGGCAGTCCATCCTTTTATTTGATCCAGGGGTTAAAGTGGTTGTAAACCCGATAATTGATTTTTTTTTTCACAACCACCTGTAAGAGAAAGGCATAATGAGCTAATATGACTAGCATAATAGCTCATTATGCATCACTTACCTTAGATCGGGGCCCCCAAAGCCGTCCTCGTCTCCCTCTTCAGCCGCATCCATCGCTGCGGCGATAGCCGGAAGGTTACTTCTGGGTATCGCCGCACCAGCCAATCACAGCGCCGCTCCGGTGCTGTGATTGGCCAGAGCGGCGGAGACGTCACTCTGCGCATGCGCGCGAGAGCCTTTTCATTCGGCTACGCCCAGCGATTGCTGGGAAGTAGCCGATTTTGTGAATGGGATTAACCCCATGAATGCGCCGTTGTCTACGACGCGCATGTGCCGTAGACAGCGGCGCCTGTCATTTTTAGTAAATATCTCCTAAACCGTGTAGATTAAAGGAGATATTTCTTGCACCTACAGGTAAGCCTTAATCTAGGCTTACCTGTAGGTGCAAGTTGAAAAAGTGGGTTTACAACCACTTTAACTGTGTGTCTAGGGAGTGCTTGCTAACTGTGTGCCTAGCCTGTGCTTGGTTACTGTGGGGGAGGTGTTTTTACTAGGGGAAGGCATTGATCCATGTTCCTGTTTTCCAGAAACACAGGATCAATACCTTCTCTACTGACAGAACAGCAGTCTGTCTTGTTTACATAGACAGACTGCCGTTCTGCTAGTGTCCCGAGCGATCGCAGGTGCCGGCGGATATCAAGTCTGCTGGACCTGCTGATTGGCTCCCGCTGTGTCCAATCACAGTGGGAGTGGATTAAGAGCGGCGTGCGTGTGCACCCCCCCCAGACCTGAAAGTGCAGGATCATGTACTAGGTACGTGATGCTGTGTAGTAGAGCCGCTCCACCACCGTAATATATCACACATACACACACTGTAAACTTTTGGGGATTATAGCTCCATGGGACCAAGTGCATAAACCGTTGAAGTTGAACAAAAAGGCTTCTATTTGTAAACAAACCAAAAATCAAGCTTCATTCAGCACACAGGAAAAATATAAAAACAAAGTCCACTTATCTTCCAGCATAAAGTAAAGTCCTGCTTGTCTTCAGCACAAAATAAATTAATTAAAGAAAAGGCACATACAGTTTTGTAGAGGGAACTTCCAGAGCCCTTGCTGAATCTTTTAAACGCTCCCAGCAGACTCACAGTTGCAATCCCCATACTCCTTCCACACCACCTCTTGCACCACTTCCTGTTTTATGAGCTGTTTCCTGGAAGCTTTTAACCCCCTGTGTGCTGACTCCCAGTGGTCAGGAATGGAGGCTCTATCCCACCCCGAATATCATTTTAGAGCCTCCGAAATTCCGGGCCCCAAATAACTCTTTATCAAGACAAAGAGGACTGCGAGCCAGTCCACTCTGGACTACTTCTTTTGCCAGGAATTCCTCACCTATTCTGGGTGACCTCCTGAACACCATCACCACTCCTTAAAGGGACCACAACCCAAATATTGGTGCTATATAGCACCCGTCCAGGACCCAACCTTGGCGTCCTGTACAATACATGCATACATACATACATACATACATACACAGTATATGGTTGGCAAGTGGTTAAAAAAAGAAAGCACAGCATGTTCTAATGCAGCAGCTTGGCTGACAAGGCAGCAGCAGGGGGTGTATACATGCTGGAGCCACGATGCTTTGATTTGTGACTGTGGCAAGAATTATATCACCAGTTGCATTTGGTGGGCACTACTGCTTACCAAATGCAACCAAATCAAATAAGAGTCTGTGCTGCAACTTACCCACAACCGTGCGCAATGCACATAGTTGTTGTGGTGGGGGTGATGCAGCTTTTAGGGGCTTAAAATAGGCATACCTCCCAACTTTGTAAAGTCCCTTCGCAGGACATTCTGATGTCCCCTCACCCCTGCCAACCAGAAGTTGTTGAGCGGGGGGGGGGGGGGGGGGTGGTTGCCGACGGAACATTTAAAAAAAAATTAAAAAAAAGGACTTGCAAAAAAAAAAAAAAATTAAGCGGGGGGGGTTTGGGGCGCGGCGGGGGGCCGCCGATCGCGGGGGGGGGGCTCTTACCTAATGCTGCTGCTCCTCTTCTTCTCTTCAAGTTTCCTGCTGTGCGGGAAACATGATAGTCTCGCGGGAGTGCGGGAAGGAGGAGCCTCTGCGGGTAAAACCCGCACAATCCGTGCCAGTTGGGAGGTATGAAAATAGGTGGTGAGGAAGCAACATATCACCGCCTATCTAATACCTCTGAAAAGCAATCCATGTGCAGCAGTTTTTTATGTGCAGATTCCGCACCAAATCCAAATCACACCCCGTTCATGCGAACCGCTGCAGGTGTAACGACACCCTGAAATCGGTTTGCAAAACGCAGTGCGATTTGCAGAAATGATTCAGGGGTGGCCCAAAAAAATAAGGGTCCTGCAACACTTTGGTGCAGATTTGGTGCGATTTGAGCCATAAAGAATGAATGGCTCAATTCACACTGCTGAAGAATCGCATGTGATTTGAACAGGAATGCTGTGCGATTCCGGTTCAAACTCGCATGCAGTTCCCGCACCGCATAGTGTGAACCAGCTCAGAGCAGTAGAGAAGGACATTTGTTAAAGGGGTTGTAAAGGTTAGTTTTTTATTTTCTAAATAGGTTCCTTTAAGCTAGTGCATTGTTTGTTCACTTACCTTTTCCTTCAATTTCCCTTCTAAATGTTTTTTTTCTTTGTTTTCTTTGTCTGAATTTCTCACTTCCTGTTCCTCCTCAGTAAGCTGTTCAATAAGCTGTTCTGGCTGACTAAACACCGCTCGGATGATGGTGTGAAGTTTACTGAGGAGAAACAGGAAGTGAGAAATTCAGACAAAGAAAAAAAAACATTTAGAACGGAAATCGAAGGAAAAGGTAAGTAAACCAACAATGCACTAGCTTAAAGGAACCCATTTAGAAAATAAAAAACGAACCTTTACAACCCCTTTAAGTTAAGGGGGTGTCTGGACAGTGTGGACTTTCTGATTTTTCAGCCTCTTGTCTCCTCCAATTGCAGTTTTCATGCTGCAGCTGCACACACACCTATCTAGCATAAGGTGACCAGATTTTTAAAATGAAATCCGGGGACATATTTTTTTTTCACTAGTAATGGCGGCAATCAGCTACTCTCTGCCCGTCGCCGCCGCCTCACAGCCTGTCAAGTCTTACTCTCCGGGCCCCGGCTACTACTGGGTGGGGAGCGGAGGAAGATCACTCCGCCAGGGAAGGCAAGGAGATAAGCAGGCAGGCGGCTGGCCCGGGACTTGAGCCAAGGCAGAAGAACATGCGAGCGGAGCTGAATGGGCACCCGAAACTGAAGAAATATTCCCTCCGCTCACCCCACTAAGCTAGTAGGAGCGGCAGAGCGGGGGTGTGTAATTCAGATTTTTTTTTTTTTATTCTGCACTGACTGTCTTTAAAATTGCCCCAGCCCCTGTTCAAATCCAATCCGGGGACAAAACTGGGGACAGACTTGGTCCGGGGACAGTGCCCTCAATCCGGGGACTGTCCCCTGAAACCGGGGATGTCTGGTCACCCTAATCTAGCACCATACTGTGTGCACATCAGGGAGTGGGGTTGCTAGCCTGGCTGGGCACAGCAGGGAATCAGGGATTGGTCGGGTTACAGGGGTCTTCAGCACACTGAGGTCCTGTGCTGTTCACTCTGAATCCTCCTGTGATAAATATGAGTGACAGTGCAGTAATGGCACAGGCAGATACAAAGGCAGCACTTTCACTGGGAAGTCCCAACTTGCTGCCGTGGAGACCGTGGAGGCGGAGCATCTGCCGACATTCAGATCTCTCAGCCGGGGAAGGAGAGGAGAGAGACAAGTGACAGCCAGCCCCGCTTCCCCCATCAGAAGCAGAATAAAAGCAGCCGCCCGACCGACTCCCGAACCAGGCAGCCCCAGCGCTCCACACAGTGCAGAGACCAGACCACACACTGCTGTCCTGTCCTTTCAGCTCTGCCGCATCCTGCAGGGTTGTGACAGAACCGGGCCCTGATGGGGCCCTAGGAGCACCTGGGGCCCCTGGGCTGTGCCCAGGTGTGCCTGCTCAATAAGATGGCCCTGGTGCTCGGTGCAATTGACTGTACACATGTTGCTTTTTTTTTGCACCATCTTCATCAGCTTCTGCTGTCTACACTCACAGGATATGATGTTCGCACACATTTCTGTGATATGCTTGTGAAAACTTGCTGCACGGTTCCATGCAATAAAATTATTGCATAATTCGGAAATATAACGCATGCAAGATTTTAAGGACCATTTCTTTGTGAATTACACCGTTTAAAAAAAACAAAAAAACTCTATGTGTTATTTTACCGCATTATTGGATGCAATAAAATATAGCTTAGTGAATTGTGCCTCAATGTCTCCCCTGCACTCTAGAACACAGAAGTGCTTAGAGCTTGAGCTCTTCCAGATTAATTCCTAATGCCGCGTACACACACGACCGTTTTTCATGACGAGAAAAATGCCATTTGTTAAATTGGTCATTAAAAATGATCGTGTGTAGGCTCCAGAGACTTTCTCGACGAGAAAAATGGGCATAAAAAATTTAGAACATGCACTATTTTTTCTCGTCGTTTTTCTCGTCGTGAAAAACGGCCGTGTGCACGATTTAATGACGTGAAAAAAAAAGGCGCATGCTCAGAAGCAAGTTATGAGAGGGAAGCGCTCATTCTGGTAAAACTAACGTTCAGAATGGAGATAGCACATTCGTCACGCTGTAACGGACTGAAGAGCACGAGGCTGAAAAGCGCGAATCATCTCTCAAACTTTACTAACACGAGGATCAGCAAATGCAGCCCAAAGGGTGGCGCCATCCGAATGGAACTTCCCCTTTATAGTGCCGTCGTACGTGTTGTCGAACGTGTTTTATGTCACTGTGCTTTGCTCGAGCATTTTTTTTCACGATAGTGTGTAGGCAAGGCAGGCTTGAGAAAAATCACGTAGAGAAAAACTGTTTTTTTTCAATGACATTAAAAACGGCCGTGTGTACGCGGCATAACAGACGTATGCTGCTTTCTTCCATCTCACACATGCCATGGACATAGGCGTGCGCAGCCTTTTGCATAAAAGGGTGTGAACCCCAGAGCTTACACACACACACACACACACACACTAATTACTATATATATGTTCAGGGAACCAGCTAGATCACAGGACACAGGCTTTACAAACAAAAAGGACGTTTATTAAACTTAAATGGCTTGTAGAGCTTAGAACTGCTATCGCAGTTAAACAGTCCTTACTTGATGTTGCAGGTAAGTTCCCCAGCTAGCAGGCTTCCTTGCAGGCCACTGCCATGTACATTCACAGCTTTTCACAGCCTCCACAGCTTTGCAATGTCCACCATTCACCATGCACAGTTTCACTATACTCCTTCACTCTCACCTACAACTTCCTGTCTGTCTTAAACCACTTCCTTGGACAGGTGTGTTAACCCTTTCTGTTCCCTTAAAGGAACCACAGCCCAAAACAGAGGGGAAATATAGCATCCTTCCAGGACCCTGCCACAGCGTCCTGTACATATCCCCCCCCCCTGTGCCCCAACACCAAGGAGGTGGAGGCAACAGTGGAGCTAAAACAATGGACTCGGGAGAGGGCATCTGCATTTTGATGCAGACTCCCGGCCTATGCTCCACTACAAATTTTATTTCCTGGAGCGCCAGGAACCAACGTGTAATCCTGGCATTAGTCCCTTTACCTTGCCTCATCCATGTTAAAAGGGCATGGTCAGAAATCAACCTAAACTTCCTTCCCAAGAGGTAATATCTGAGGGATTCCAGAGCCCACTTAATGGCCAGACATTTTTGTTCAACTATAGCGTAGTTTTTCTCCACTGGTGTCAACTTCCTACTGAGGAAGACTACTGGGTGCTCCTCACCATGAACAACCTGTGACAACACAGCTCCCAATCCTACATCGGAAGCATCAGTCTGGACAACGAACTTGTTTGAAAAATTGGGTGCCATCAGGACAGGGTGTTGGCACAGTGCTGACTTGAGCTCCAAAAAAGCCTTTTCAGCATCTGCATTCCATTCCACCATGACCGATTTCCGACCCTTAGTCAGATCGGTCAATGGAGCCGCCAATGTGGCAAAGTTGGGTACGAATCTCCTGTAGTATCCCACCATGCCCAGAAATGCACGTACCTGCTTTTTTGTGAGAGGGCGGGGCCAATTCTGTAAAGCCTCTACCTTGCTAGCCTGAGGTTTCACCACCCCTTCACCCACAATATAGCCCAGGTATTTCACCTCCTCCATTCCCAAAGCACATTTCAGGGTTTATTGTAAACCCCTCCTTCCAAAGAGAGTCCAGTACTGCCTGGACTTTGGGCAAGTGTGATTCCCAGTCTCTGCTGTCGTCCAAGTACACTGAGGCATACTCCCGGTGAGGTTGTAAAATCCTATCCATTGCTCGCTGGAAAGTGGCTGGAGCAGTTTGCAGCCCAAAAGGCATTCATTTGTACTGAAAACTCCCCTCTGGGGTAGAAAAAGCAGTTTTCTCTCTAGCAGCCTTAGTCAACGGGATTTGCCAATACCCCTTGGTAAGGTCGAATGTTGTGATATACCTGGCTGGACCTAGTCTCTCAATAAGCTCATCTACCCGGGGCATGGGGTAGGCATCAAACCGTGAAACCTCATTAAGTTTCCGGAAATCATTGCAGAATCGCAGAGTCCTGTTGGGCTTTGGTACCAACACAATCGGGCTCGACCACTCACTCTGCGATTCTTCAATGATCTCCAGGTCTAGCATCTTCTTCACTTCCTCTGAAACGGCCTTCCTTTGAGCCTCTGGGATGCGGTAGGGCCGGACAAAAACTTTGACTCCAGGTTCCGTGATAATATCATGTTCAATTTGAAATGACAGTTTGGCAGGCACGACAAGTGAGACACTTTTTAGTATCCCTTGGCCCAATGGAGAAATATTGTAGATCACATACAAAGTTTGAGATATACTGCGAAGAAAAGGAACCGATCTCCCATGTTATATTTAAAATATACGCTCTTCTGGTAACGCCTCCAGAGGAGTATAAAATAAAAAGTCTGAGTAAATGGGAGAGGGACATGAATCAAAGCTTTTCACCAATACAGAGTAAGAAAATAGAACAGCTGGCCCTGAGTAGTTCTAGATGTACCAAGACACAGGAATCTAATTACAAATTGTTAATGCGATGGTACTATACACCAGCAGATCTAAATAATTTTTTCCCCAGAAGAATCAGATAGATGTTGGAGAGGCTGTGGTGAACGGGGGACCATCTTTCATATCTTCTGGCAGTGTCCAGTGATTAGACGATTCTGGCTGGAGGTGCAGAGAATAACGCAAATGTTTACGGAATATCAAGTTCCGGATGACCCAGCCTTCTTTTTGTTACAGAGCTCTCAAATCCCAATAAAAAGGTATAAGAACTCAATAATATGCCACATGGTGAATGCAGCCAAAAGCTGCATATCTCTATGCTGGAAAGAAACTCGATCACCCCTTATTTCTATGTGGCTGGAAAAAATAAGACGAGTGGGGATAATGGAAAATCTATGGCCCAGCACAGTAGGAAGAACGGAACAAATTAATGAGATATGGGCACCATGGGAAGAATTTGTAAAGTCGGAAGAGGGTAAAAAAAATTATTGGGAGAAGATAGAGACTGGGGCTCTGAAGCCCCCCCAAGGGAGAGGTTAATTATGTCCGGTGGTCGGAGAGAGAGTGGGAGGGATTTGGAGAGAGAGAATGAAAAATATATATTTTTTTCTTTTTGTTGTGTTATTGTTTCCGGGGTGCAAGGGGTAAGGGTAAAAGAATGGGTGGGAGGGATGAGTAAATGGAGAAATAGACAATTAATATTTTGTTTCATATGTGGATCAGGAAAATATTACTGATGTATAATATGTAATATGTTTTATGAGATGGGCAATATTATGTTATTATTATTGTCTATGGGGTATGGAAAGAAAAAAAAAAAGTTACAGAAATAGAGAATTTAAAGATAATATCATGTTCTGAGACACTAGTTAGCCCTGGCAAGTCTGAAAACTTTTCTTTATTTCTCTGCAAGAACTCCTTTGCCTGCTGACTTTGGATTTTAGACAGGGTACTTGCTACTTGGACACTCTCCACCCCAACCTGAGGCTCAAGTCTTGCACTAGCCAAGGAGGTCACCAGTTCCCTGTCTGTCCAGGGCTTTAACAAGTTGACATGATATATCTGATACGGTTTCCTCTTGCCTGGCTGGTGGACTCTATAATTTACCTCTCCCACTTTTTCCACAACTTCAAAAGGGACCTTGTCATCTGGCCAAGAATTTATATTCCACAGTGGGAATTAGTACCGCTACTCGATCCCCCACTTGGAAGTGCCTTATTTTAGCAGCCCTGTTATAGACCCGTCGTTGAGCCTCCTGGGCTTTTTGACCAGTGGCATCACAGTTTGGATCCTTTCCTGCATTTGGGAGACATATTCAAGAACACTCTTATGCTGAACAGGTTCACTTTCTCATTCCTCTTTAATAAAGTCAAGTAGTCTGCGAGGTCTCCGTCCATATAACAACTCATAGGGCGAAAACCCAGTGGAGGCCTGGGGCACTTCTCTGATAGCAAACAGGAGAGCTGGTAACAGGCAGTCCCAGTCTTTCCCATCCCTTTGTACCACTCTCTTGAGCATAGACTTAAGGGTCTTATTAAAGCGTTCCACCAACCCGTCCGTTTGGGGATGGTAGACCGATGTGCGCAGCTGTTTAATCTGGAACAGCTTGCACACATCGGCCATAACTCTCGACATAAATGGGGTGCCCTGGTCTGTGAGTATTTCCTTGGGAAAACTAGTCCGTGTAAACAACTGGAATAATTCCCGGGCAATAGCCTTAGAGGAGGTATTCCACAGGGGAAGCGCCTCAGGACATCGGGTGGCATAGTCAAGAATCACCAATATGTAGGAGTAACCTCGAGCCGACTTTACCAAGGGACCCACTATGTCCATGGCTATCCTCTCGAACGGGACCTCAATTATGGGCAGAGGGACCAAAGGGCTCCGGAAGTAGATCACCGGAGCGGTCAACTGACAGGTGGGACAAGAGGTACATACAGTATTTCTTTACCTCTGCCTTCAGACCTGGCCAGTAAAACCGGTCGGTAATCCATGCCTTCGTCTTCTCAACTCCCAGGTGTCTCCCTAACACATCGTCATGGGCCAGGTCCAGAACCTTTCATCTATATTGTTCTACCACATTTTCTCTCACCTTGGTAACCCGATACAATAACTCATTATATATTGCGAAGTGTGGCCACCGCTCATTCGCACCTGGCTCTTGGGGAACCCCATTTACTACTACAACTTGTTCCCGTGCACGGGTCAAAGTGGGGTCCTGCATCTGAGCAGTACCAAAGGCCCCCCCCTGCGGAACACCCAAATCTGGCAAGGCAGGGGTAGAGGCCACTTCCTCGTCCTCTTCCCCCAGCATTACCTGAAGTGGGGTAGGTTCTCCCCCCTCAGTGTTTTGGTAGGTCTGTGGACCACATATCTTGGCATTCACAACAGTATCAGATCTACTTTCATCACCATTACCCAACCATTAGCATTTTCATCATTTGGATACACATTAAGAACATTAGACAGTTCAGGGTTATTCCTCTCAGCTGCAGGAACAGGGAGGCTAGTTTCTCCCCAATCTCTGAACTGTTCTCCTTGTTCCCACAGTTTTGTAAACAACGGACAGTCTCGTCCTATTATAACATCATGTACCAAGTTCTTTACCACCCCCACCTCTTGAGTACCAGTGCCACATGCTGAGGAGATGGACACCGAGATGAGAGGGTACTCTCTAGTGTCCCCGTGAATGCACACCACCCGTAAGGTTTTGCTTACCAGGCCGATCTTCCCAATTACTCTAGGATGAACCAGGGTTACCATGCTTCCGGAGTCCAACAAAGCCCGGGCAGGGAGGTGGTTCACTTGGACTTCACACTCAAATTTTTCCTCACCCAGGTCGAGTGTGGTGCATACTTTATGGGCATAAAAAGACCCCCTCCGAAGAACCCCACATTCCATGGGCTCCTCTTGCAGTGGGCAGTGTGCCCGGGTATGACCCCAAAAATGACATCGCCAACATTGTACATCCCGTCCTCTCCGAACAGGAACAAAACGCTGAGGAGGTACCGGGAGTGACTCTTGACCTTCCGGGGTGTTTGCTCTAGGACTCCTTGGGACATCCTTTCGAAGGGCAGCAGTTGGTCGAACAGGCCGTGGTAGACTGGGTCCTATGCTCTTGGTAGGTCCGAGCAGGTCCTCCACCACTGTATATCGTTCCGCCATCTCGACAAGGAGGTTTGCTGTTTTGGGGTCTCCATGGCTGACCCATCGTTGAAGGTCGTCTGGCAGGGATCTCAGGTATCGGTCCAGCACGACTCGTTCCACAATTTGGGGGCCAGACAACACCTCAGGCTGCAGCCATTTTTTTTACCAGTTGCACCAGGTCATGCATTTGAGACCGGGGTGGCCGATTTGGACGATACTTCCATTGGTGTACTCGTTGGGCCCGAATGGCCGTAGTCACCCCCAGACGAGCCAGAATTTCTGCCTTTAACTTTTGATAGTCTTTGGCATCATCGGGGGGCAGGTCGAAGTATGCTTTTTGAGGATCTCCGGTGAGAAAAGGAGCAATGAGGCCGGCCCACTGGTCCTGAGGCCACCCTTCTCTCTCTGCCGTCCTCTCAAATGTAGCAAGAAATGCCTCTACATCATCGCTCAGGGACAATTTCTGCAGAAAATGGCTTGCCCTCACAGTCACCTGGTTGCCAGGGGCAACAGCCACTTGCTCCCGACCCTGAGACAGCTGCTGCACTGCTTCCTTTAAGACAGCCACCTGAGCCTGCATAACCTCTTGCTGGGCTGCTTGCTGGGTCACCAACAGGCGAGTATTTTCTTGCTGCAGTTGATTAGCTAGGGACAACTGTTTAATTAGCTCCTCCATTGCTTCGGCTTTCAATGTTTGTGCAGCTTTAACCCAGGACATAAATCCAATGTACTGTCCCTTTAACTGTCAGTTCAATGTCATGTTCAATGCAAATAAAAAATAAAAAAAATGTGTTTTTTTTTCTTCTTATGCCTGTTATTCTGTCCTGCCCGCATTCGAGCACCAGTGTAATGTTCGGGGAACCAGCTAGATCGCAGGACACAGGCTTTTCAAGCAAAAGGACATTTATTAAACTTAAATGGCTTCACAGCAGCAAAAACAAAAGAAACAACAGTCTCACCGACTTGTAGAGCTTAGAACTGCTATCGCAGTTAAACAGTCCTTGCTTGATTTTGCAGGTAAGTTCCCCAGCTAGCAGGCTTCCATGCAGGCCACTGCCATGTACATTCACAGCTTTTTCACAGCCTCCACAGCTTTGCAATGTCCACCATTCACCATGCACAGTCTTCACTATACCCCTTCACTCTCACCTACAACTTCCTGTCTGTCTTAAATCACTTCCTTGGACAGGTGTGTTAACCCTTTCTGTTCCCTTAAAGGAACCACAGCCCAAACAGAGGGGAAATATAGCGTCCTTCCAGGACCCTGCCACGGCGTCCTGTACAATATATATATATATATATATATATATATATATATATATACACAGTTGCAATAAAAAGTATGTAAACCCCTTGGAATGATATGGATTTCTGCACAAATTGGTCATAAAATGTGATCTGATCTTCATCTAAGTCACAACAATAGACAATCACAGTCTGCTTAAACTAATAACACACAAATAATTAAATGTTACCATGTTTTTATTGAACACACCATGTAAACATTCACAGTGCAGGTGGAACAAGTATGTGAACCCCTATACTAATGAGATCTCCAAGAGCTAATTGGAGTGAGGTGTCAGCCAACTGGAGTCCAATCAATGAGATGAGATTGGAGGTGTTGGTTACAGCTGCCCTGCCCTCTAAAAAACACACACCAGTTCAGGGTTTGCTTTTCACAAGAAGCATTGCCTGATGTGAATGATGCCTTGCACAAAAGAGCTCTCAGAAGACCTACGATTAAGAATTGTTGACTTGCATAAAGCCAGAAAGGGTTATAAAAGTATCTCCAAAAGCCTTGCTGTTCATTAGTCCACGGTAAGACAAATTGTCTATAAATGGAGAAAGTTCAGCACTGTTGCTACTCTCCCTAGGAGTGGGCGTCCTGTAAAGATGACTGCAAGAGCACAGCGCAGACTGCTCAATGAGGTGAAGAAGAATCCTAGAGTGTCAGCTAAAGACTTACAAAAGTCTCTGGCATATGCTAACATCCCTGTTAGCGAATCTACAATACGTAAAATACTGAACAAGAATGGATTTCATGGGAGGATACCACAGAGGAAGCCACTGCTGTCCAAAAAAAAACATTGCTGCACGTTTACAGTTTGCACAAGAGAACCTGGATGTTCCACAGCAGTACTGGCAAAATATTCTGTGGACAGATGAAACCAAAGTTGAGTTGTTTGGAAGAAACACACAACACTATTTGTGGAGAAAAAGAGGCACAGCACACCAACATCAAAACCTCATCCCAACTGTGAAGTATGGTGGGGGGGCATAATGGGTTGGGGCTGCTTTGCTGCATCAGGGCCTGGACGGATTGCTATCATTGAAGGAATAATGAATTCCCAAGTTTATCAAGACATTTTGTAGGAGAACTTAAGGCCATCTGTCCACCAGCTGAAGCTCAACAGAAGATGGGCGTTGCAACAGGACAACGACCCAAAGCATAAAAGTAAATCAACAACAGAATGGCTTAAACAGAAGAAAATACACCTTCTGGAGTGGCCCAGTCAGAGTCCTGACCTCAACCCGATTGAGATGCTGTGGCATAACCTCAAGAAAGCGATTTACACCAGACATGCCAAGAATATTGCTGAACTGAAACAGTTCTGTAAAGAGGAATGGTCAAGAATTACTCCTGACCGTTGTGCACGTCTGATCTGCAACTACAGGAAACGTTTGGTTGCAGTTATTGCTGCCAAAGGAGGTTCAACCAGTTATTAAATCCAAGGGTTCACATACTTTTTCAAGCTGCACTGTGAATGTTTACATGGTGTGTTCAATAAAAACATCGTAACATTTAATTCTGTGTGTGTTATTAGTTTAAGCAGACTGTGATTGTCTATTGCTGTGACTTAGATGAAGATCAGATCACATTTTATGACCAATTTGTGCAGAAATCCATATCATTCCAAGGTGTTCACATACTTTTTATTGCAACTGTATGTGTATATATATATATATATATATATATATATATATATATATATATAATGTGTGTGTATATATATATATGTATATACACTACATTACCAAAAGTATTGGGACGCCTGCCCTTACACACACATGAACTTTAATGGCATCCAAGTCTTAGTGCGTAGGGTTCAATATTGAGTTTGCCCACCTTTTGCAGCTATAACAGCTTCAACTCTTCTGGGAAAGCTGTCCACAAGGTTTGGGAGTGTGTCTATGGGAATATTTGATCATTTTTCCAGAAACGCATTTGTGAGGTCAGGCACTGATGTTGGACGAGAAGGCCTTGCTCGCAGTCTCTGCTCTAATTCATCCCAAAGGTGTTCTTTCGGGTTGAGGTCAGGACTCTGTGCAGGCCAGTCAAGTTCCTCCACCCCAAACTTGCTCATCTATGTCTTTATGGACCTTGCTTTGTGCACTGGTCCAAATCATTTGGTGGAGGGGGGATTATGGTGTGGGGTTGTTTTTCAGGGGTTACATAGTTAGTCAGGTTGAAAAAAAGACATAAGTCCATTTAGTTCAACCATAAAAAAACAAATACCGGTAAATAAAATAAAAAAATATCGTACAATCCCATATACCCAATTCCACACCCACAGTTGATCCAGAGGAAGGCAAAAAAAACCCAGCAGAGCATGCTCCAATCTGCTACAGCAGGGGAAAAAAATCCTTCCTGATCTCCCGAGAGGCAATCGGATATTCCCCGGATCAACTTTACTTTTCAATGTCAGTACCCAGTTATATTATGTACATTTAGGAAATAATCCAGGCCTTTCTTAAAGCAATCTACTGAGCTGGCCAGAACCACCTCTGGAGGGAGTCTATTCCACATTTTCACAGCTCTTATGCCACGTACACTCGATCGGATATTCCAACAAGAAAACAGTGGATTTTTTTGTGACGGAATGTTGGCTCAAACTTGTCTTGCATACACACGGTCACACAAATGTTGTCGGAAATTCCGACCATCAAGAACGCGGTGATGTACAAGACGTACGACGAGCTGAAATCAATGAAGCTCTTCTGCTTGATTCTGAGCATGCGTGTTTTTTTGTGTGTCGGAATTGCATACAGACGATCGGCATTTCCAACAAGAACTTTTCTGGTCGGAAAATTTGAGAACCAGCTCTCAAATTTTTGTTGTCGGAAATTCCAACAGAAAATGTCCGATGGTGCCTACACACGGTCGGAATTTACGACCAAAAGCTCACATCGAACTTTTCTTGTCGGAACTTCCGATCGTGTGTACACGGCATTACTGTGAAGAAACCTTTCCATATTAGGAGATTAAATCTCTTTTACTCTAGACGTAAAGAGTGCCCCTGTGTCCTCTGTGTTGACCGTAAAGTGAATAACTCAGCACCAAGTTCACTATATGGACCCCTTATATATTTGTACATGTTGATCATATCCCCCCTTATTCTCCTCTTCTCAAGAGTGAATAAATTCAGTTCCTCTAATCTTTCCTCATAGCTGAGCTCCTCCATGCCTCTTATCAGTTTGGTTGCCCTTCTCTTCACTTTCTCCAGTTCCCCAATATCCTTTTTGAGAACTGGTGCCCAAAACTGAACTGCATATTCCAGATGAGGTCTTACTAATGATTTGTACAGGGGCAAAATTATATCTCTCTCTCTGGAGTCCATACCTCTCTTAATACAAGAAAGGACTTTGCTCGCTTTGGAAACTGCAGCTTAGCATTGCATGCCATTATTGAGCTTATGATCTACCAAACCCCCTGATCCTTCTCCACTACGGATTCCCCCAGTTGTACTCCCCCTAGTATGTATGATGCATGCATATTCTTAGACCCCAAGTGCATAACTTTACATTTATCGACATTAAACCTCATCTGCCATATAGTCGCCCAATTGGGTTGGGTTTGGCCCCCTAGTTCCAGTGAAAGGAACTCTTAAGGCATCAGCATACCAAGACATTTTGGACCATTTTATGTTCCCAACTTTGTGGGAACAGTTTGGGGGTGGCCCCTTCCTGTTCCAACATGACTTTGCACCAGTGCACAAAGAAAGGTCCATAAAGACATGGACTTAGCAGTAGTGGTGGAAAATTAACTTCAAGTGCAATATTTCATATTATAATAGTAACTAAAACATATACAATTAAGTGTAATAATCATAACTAAAAAGTTGTTGCACTTAAAGTTAAATGTGTATTGCAAATATCTGTAAAGGGGTTTTCCACCATCCCTGCCAAGTTATATTTTTCTTTTTCAGTCCTTTTTTCAGTTTGATGTGTATTATATGTGAAGGTACATATCACAGACACCGGTATTGTGGTAATATTGACGTTTATTGAGATTACCATACATTAGAGGGTCCCACCATTATTGTTAAGGTATTGATTGTTAAGTTCGTACTGCACTTTTTTTGTGGTGTGAGAACACGTAACAGTGCTTAGCGGCAAACCTTTTACTGACACTTTTTTATTTTACCTCCAGTAGTTTATTGTAGTTTATTACCTATTATACTAAAGATCAGCATGTGGCATTAATAAACATCAACAGATTTCAGTTGTGGCCCACCAGACCAGCCCCCCATGGACAATGTGCCTGGCTGCTGAGTTCATCTCCCCATCCCTGCAATCAGTGCACTGATGGGCACTGATTGGCAGCATTGATGGGCACTGATTGGCAGCACTAATGGGCACTGATTGGCAGCACTTATGGGCACTGATTGGCACTGGTAGGTGGTACTGATTGGCACTGATAGGTAGCACTGATTGGCAGCACTGATAGGCGACACTGATAAGGAGGCACTGATGGCACTTATTGGCAGCACTGATGAGAAGGCACTGATTGGCAGCACTGATGAGTAGGAAAAAAAGGAGAGCTAGCAGAGTGGGACTTTGAATGAGCCACGCAGTCAATAAACATGATTGATAATAAGCATTAATTGCGTACTAGATAATACAAAAAATAGGATTTTTTTGTACTCACCGTAAAATCCTTTTCTCTGACGTCCATGGACTGACACAGCATCTTCAATCGTGACAAAGTGGGTTATGTTCCTGCTCATAGGAGAAGACTAGGCAGAATGTTAGATGTTTTAACATACATTTCATTACCAGAGCTGAACAGCCCCGCCCAGGGGGCGGTCCCTCTGGACATGACCCTCCTACCTGCAGCCAGCAGCCTCAGTTCGTATTAAAGCAGTACAAACACAAAAAAGGAGGGGTGGGTGATGTGTCAGTCCATGGACGTCAGAGAAAGGGATTTTACGGTGAGTACAAAAAAATCCTATTTTCTCTTACCGTCAATGGACTGACACAGCATCTTCAATCTTGACAATGTGGGACATCCCAAAGCAGTGTCAAAGAACGAGGGGTGGTAACAGTATCAAGGAAAAACCAAACTACACCCCAAACAAGCAGAGCTCCTCAACAGAGGAGTTTCAACTATAAACAGCCACCTGCAAAACCTTACGGCTGAAGGAAGCATCAGAAGATGCAGCCACATCAACCTTATAAAACTTTGAAAAGGTATGTGCGGACTACCAGGTCGCCACCTTGCACACTTGTGCAACAGATGCTTGATATCGGAAAGCCCAGGAAGCACCAATTGCCCTGGTTGAATGCGCCGTAACCGGAAAGGGAGGCGCCTGCCCATGGTGCTTAAAGCAAGCTTTTTGACATAACCCTCCTACCTGCAACCAGCAGCCTCAGTTTTTTTCTGCCTATCAGAGGAGAGGACGTGGCTCTCTTCGGAGACAGACTCTTGAAGAAATATTTTTAAGCTTATCCTCCACTGAAGTTGCTTCCTCGTCTTCTTCGCAGGGTGGAGGCCGAGGGGATTCCGGTGATCCTCATTGCTCCAGATTGGCCTAGTGGCAGACGTTCCATGGCGACTGCCTGTGCGGGAGGACCTTCTGTCTCAAGGTCCCATACTTCATCCTGCTTTACAGTAGCTGGTAGGCTTGTGCAATTCGTTTCGTAACGAATCAAAATTCGTCCGAATTTAGCAACTTTCGGACATTCGGAAGCATTCGAATTTCCGAACAGAGCAATTACGAATAAAACCGAATCCGAAATAAATTATACCGCAAAATAGCGAATGCCCGAAGGTCTTCGGCATAATTCGTTATGAAAAAAGTTACGAATGTACGAATCCATTCGAAGCACAATAACACTCACTCTGCTCTCTGCTTCTCCCTCACCATGCTGAACTCCCTCTCAAAATGGTGTACAGGGGCGGAGGCTATCGCCGCATGAAAAAACGAAAGTAAAATACGAGATTTCAAATCCATTCGAAGCACAATAACACTCACTCTGCTCTGCTCTCTGCTTCTCCCTCACCGTGCTGAACCCTCTCAAAATGGTGTACAGGGGCGGAGCCTATAGCCGCATGTAAAAAACGAAAGTAAAATACGAGATTTCGAATCGTTACAAATAACCGCTATGTATTTAGAAAAGTACAAATCCATTCGAAGCACATTAGGCATAATAGGCAGCGTCGTTGTGAGAGAGACACGGAAAATTACGAATCAACGAACCCAAAAAAAGTTACGAAAGTAGGAGTTGTGTCCAGAATCAACGAAAAACAACGTACTCTACCGAAAGTACGAATTATAAAGCAACAAAAAATTCAACGAAAAATGTCGCTTGCAAAAATACGAATGAGTCCGAACACGAAAAATCCCGTCTAGCAAAATTACGAATGATTACGAATCAACAGGACCGGAAAGAAACGAACCGAAACGGAACGAATTTTTCCGTTGTGCACAAGTCTAGTAGCTGGCTTTAACGGCATGGCTATTGAAAGCCAGGTGCTGAAGGACCGTGGTCTCTCAGATTCGGTCATCTCGACCATGCTGAGGGCACGGAAATCTTCCTCTAGAAAGATATACCACCGTACTTGGAGAGCCTACATCGCTCATGTCAGGAGGGACCGCCCCCTGGGCGGGGCTGTTCAGCTCTGGTAATGGAATGTATGTTAAAACATCTAACATTCTGCCTAGTCTTCTCCTATGAGCAGGAACATAACCCACTTTGTCAAGATTGAAGATGCTGTGTCAGTCCATGGACGGTAAGAGAAAACCTGATTATTGTCACAGTATAAATCTGTATCCATTCATAAAGAGCATGAATAATACATATCCATAGGGAAGGATCATGGGTATACACCTCTTAAGTCCCCATAATTTGGAATAGATACAGAGATACATAAACAGATCATATATTGATTTGTAGAAAGTGCATAATTATAAATGAAAAAGTTAAAAAACACATGATCGATTTAAACATGGCGAATACAAAAGCTTGACGCGTTTCATGGAGTTATTATCCATTCTTCAGGAGCAAACATGTGTATCTGTAATGAAATGAAGTATACGATATAAAAAATAAGAAATCTTTAAGGGGCTGTCCCAATGAAACAGCCCAAAAAGGAGAGGGGAGAGAGATAAAACAATATCCCCATGGAGGATAATATACTCACAAAGTCGCTGTGCATTGTGAGTGCGAAACAGGCTGGAGACCCCCTTGGGAGCTGTGGTTGTGAGAACCGCATGCACTGCCCATGCAGGGCAACACCAAGGTACACATAGTCCCCAACAGGACATTCTCCAGAGTGTAACAAAAGATGTATGTGTAGTTGTCTTGAGGGGCTGCCAAATGATAAATAAATAGATGTTGTTAATATGTAACAAACAACCCTATCGGTTGAAATAACAAGGATACTGAATATGTAGTAAATGTATAAATCCCCAATTATGGGGGTAGAGAATAAAATTAAATTGAATCAATTATCAATTGGTGCTGACAATTCACCCACTCAAGAATGTATATGAGAACCCACTAGGGGCCTAATCAATAAGTAATGTGAGAATAAGATTACCTGCTGCCAAAACCTGGGGAGTGATAAGGAGGCACTGATGGGCACTTATTGGCAGCACTGATGAGGAGGCACTGATTGGCAGCACTGATGAGGAGGCACTGATTGGCAGCACTGATGAGGAGGCACTGATGGGCACTTATTGGCAGCACTGATTAGGAGGCACTGATCGACACTGATTGGCAGCACTGATAGACACTGACAGGGGAGAGGGGGAGTTTCACATTCAACAGGAGATAGTGAAGCTTGCAAGAGCCGCTGAGTGTGTGAAATTGGCAGGGAATGTATCTGCATGCAGGGAGAGAGACCAGCTGTCAAAACTCAGCGGTGATGTCGGGGATGGATAGCTATCAAACACCAGCCAATGATTAGGCTGCTTAATAAAGGGGCAGGGCCACATAAAATGGAGCAGGCCACCCAGACCCCATCCCATTGGCTAATGTTTGATAGCTTGGCCCCACCCTCACAGTTGAGTTTTGACAGCTCAGCTGGTCTCTCTCCCTGCATGCAGATACATTCCCTGCCAGTTTCACACACTCAGCGGCTCTTTCAAGCCTCTCTATTTGCTGCTGAATGTGAAACTATTTCACAAGCAGAGCGGGCTAAACAATTTAATGCAGCCCAGCGGGCAGCCCCCCATGCGAGGGGGGGGGAGCGATATGGCGATTACAGTGGGGTGCTGGCAAGGGAGAGGAGAGATAACAGCACAGCCGCCTCTCCTCTGGGTATCTCATTACCACTAGTGCCAAAGCAGAGACTGAAGGAAAAGCATGGACAGCCGCACTCCAAAAATTGGTTGTTTTTATCTTAAAAAAAGGAAAAGATCACATCAACACAAAATCACAGCAAAACACAGCAATGGAGCTGACGCGTTTCGCACTACAGATCAGTGCTTATTCATAGCACCAGTGCCAAAGATGGATATCTCAGGAGGCAGCCAGCATTCGGCTACACCATACACTAATGCCGCGTACACACGACCGCTTTTCATGGCGTGAAAAATTCAATTTTTAAAATTGGTCATTAAAAACGATCGTGTGTAGGCTCCAGAGCATTTTTAACGACGTGAAAAATGGGCTAAAAAAATTAGAACCTGCTCTATTTTTTCACGTCGTTTTTCACGTCGTTCTTTTTAACGACGTGAAAAACGGTAGTGTGTATGCTTTTACAAGGGGAAAAAAATGCGCATGCTCAGAATCAAGTATAAGATGGGAATGCTCCTTCTGGTAAAACTAACGTTCGTAATGGAGATAGCACATTCGTCACGCTGTAACGGACTGAAGAGCATGAGGCTGAAAAGCGCAAATCGGCTCTCACCAAACTTTACTAATACGAGGATCAGCAAAAGCAGCCCAAAGGGTGGCGCCATCCGAATAGAACTTCCCCTTTATAGTTCCATCGTACGTGTTGTACATCACCGCGCTTTGCTCAAGCATTTTTTTTCACGATAGTGTGTAGGCAAGGCAGGCTTAAGAGAAAACACAAAAAATCACGTCGAGAAAAACGTCGCTTTTTTCAATGACATTAAAAACGTCCGTGTGTACGCGGCATTACACGCACGGGATGATTAGGGTGTGCACACCTGGCACACCCCATGCGCACGCCTATGGCCATGGAGGTTCTGGGCACCCAGTAGGGACAGGTGAGCTCTAGACATACAGTATAGTGAGGGGGTCAGGACTGGGAAGCATTATTACTGTACATAAACACTTAAAGTGACACTATTTGAGCTTTTTTTCTTCTATTTATGTATGTAACGCTATCGGTAGCCAGTCCTGGCACATTTGGATCTACTGATGCCCAATAGGTACATGTCAATGTCCCAGACCCACTTACTTGGTGATAAATGTCCCAGGCACATTCCTTCTCAGGGTGAAAGTCTTTTTTCTGGGTGGTGGTGGATTAATTAAGGGAGCCAGTCACTTTGAATACATTTTAGATGTTTTAATAATGAACATGCATGAAGAGTGGGAAGGAGGGTGGAGGGAACACAGGATACCTGAGGGTTTCATTAACAATACACAGTCTCTGATCTCATACATGGTCTTCTCACTAATATCAATCCTTCTGTAACAGAACACTGCTGGATGGAATACATCTCATAAATGTGGTTCCTTGCCAACTGAGGTTCCTGTGTATTCTCAGTCTTAGGATACAAGGCAGGACAGCAGTGGGAAGGTTCATGTGATGCTTTCCAGCTCAGTCGGTCACTCACCATCCCTGTGGTAGGACAACTGCAGCTTTGCTTCCCCAAACGACCAGTAGCCCTTCATCTCAGCCAACAGCTTAGGGACACCTCCCATGACAGGAGATCCCTCAACACTCCATACCTCTAAGCCCTAAGGCCTAGATAAGTGGATCACACAGACATCCTCTCAAGGGAAATCCCTGTTGGGAAAGAGAAAGAGCAGGAAGTGACTTGGATACTTAATAGTTCTCCCAGCATGCACAGCAAGCTCTCCAGGCCTACTGATTGGCCAGGTATCAAATATCTATAATGTGCAGTAATATCTCTAGCACACCCTGCTGGAGAACACTCACACAGCATGTGACTGAGAATATTTACTGAACACTTAATGCCGCGTACACACGATCATTATTCACGGCGGTTAAAAAACCGCAGTGAATAATGACAGGAAAAATGAGGGAACCGCTTGGTTCCCTACACATGGTCGTTTTTCCCATCATTTTTTCTCTTGACGAGAAAAACGACCGTCTGTGGGCTCCGCGGCAATGTTTCCCTATGGGAAAACTGCCGCGGAAAAAAATGCTGGAAAAATTTATGAGAAAATTTAGAACATGTTCTAATTTTTTTCGTCGTTTTTTATGCCGTTTTTCTCAACGACAAAAACAACATAAAGCCCACAGACGATCGTTTTTCTCGGCGAAAAAAAAAAATGCAGTTTTTCTCGTCGAGAAAAGCGGTCGTGTGTACGCGGCATAAGCCTCGCACACACGTCCAGTTTTCTCGGCAAGAAAACTGCTGGGAGAGCTTTTTGCAGAGAAAACCGGTCTTGTGCATGGTTTCTCGTTGGGAAAACTGCCGGGAATCTTGACGAGAAAAATAGAGAACATGCTCTCTATTTTCTCATCGGGATTCTCGTCGGCCTGTTTCCCGACGCGAAAACCGTGCGTGTGTATGCTTACCTGTCTCCAGGTAAACCCACGCATGCTCAAAAAGTCTTGGATGCATGCGCGGTAGCATACAAGGGTAGTGTAGGGTGAAGCAAGATGGCGGCGACGGCATCTAATGTGACGAGCGCATGCTCGTCGTAGTCGATGACGTCACCGCGTTCTTGCCATTCAAAAGAACGGCGGTTCTTTTGAATGTGCGTGTGTACACAGGGCTTGGCAAGACAAGCTTGCCAGGAATCTCGTCGAGAGAACCAACTTTTTTTTTCGACGGGATTCTCGCCCGTGTGTACGAGGCTTGAGAGTGAACAGCCAGCACACAGCTAAGCTGACTAGCACTACACTAACAGATCACAATTAGGGATGAGCTTCGTGTTCGAGTCGAACATACGTTCGACTCGAACATTGGCTGTTCGATCGTTCGACGAAGATCGAACGATTTGGGCCGTTCGCGCCAAATTCGAGTGACGCGAACGGCCCACAATGCACTACGCCATCGCAGTGTCATCCAGGCGCTGTGATTGGCCAAGCATGCACTGTGACCCCGCATGCTTGGCCAATCACAGCGCCGGCAGCGAGGAGAGCAATGATTGGCCACAGGCAGGATGCCTGTGGCCAATTATTGCTGAGGGTGTTTAGTACACGCCCCACACTATAAAAGGCCGCCAGCACGGCGGCCTAGTGTAGTGTGTTCCGGAGCAGGGATAGAGTAGCATAGGCAGGGACAGTGACTGTTATTTCTTTCTTGCTTAACCTGGATTCCTTTAGTTTAGGGAAAGAGAAGGATAGGTAGGGAGAGTGTCAGTGTGTTTTGTGCTTCTGCTATAGTGTGCTTAAAAAAAAACATTTATTCTAGGGACAGAAAACTCTAGGTAGGGACAGTGTCAGTTTCTTTCACTCTGCAAGTCCTTGTTTCCAGGGACCTGGAAGGACAGTGAGTGAATTGTCCTTTTGCTATATTGTGATTAAAAAAAACATTTATTCTAGGGACAGAAAACTCTAGGTAGGGACAGTGTCAGTTTCTTTCACTCTGCAAGTCCTTGTTTCCAGGGACCTGGAAGGACAGTGAGTGAATTGTCCTTTTGCTATATTGTGATTAAAAAAAACATTTATTCTAGGGACAGAAAACTCTAGGTAGGGACAGTGTCAGTTTCTTTCACTCTGCAAGTCCTTGTTTCCAGGGACCTGGAAGGACAGTGAGTGAATTGTCCTTTTGCTATATTGTGATTAAAAAAAACATTTATTCTAGGGACAGAAAACTCTAGGTAGGGACAGTGTCAGTTTCTTTCACTCTGCAAGTCCTTGTTTCCAGGGACCTGGAAGGACAGTGAGTGAATTGTCCTTTTGCTATATTGTGATTAAAAAAAACATTTTTTTCTAGGGACAGAAAACTGTAGGTAGGGAGAGTATTTTTTTTCTTTCACTCTGCAAGTCCTTGTTTCCAGGGACCTGTAAGGACAGTGAGTTAATTGTCCTTGTGCTATATTGTGCTGAAAAAAACATTTATTCCAGGGACAGAAAACTCTAGGTAGGGACAGTGTCAGTTTCTTTCACTCTGCAAGTCCTTGTTTCCAGGGACCTGGAAGGACAGTGAGTGAATTGTCCTTTTGCTATATTGTGATTAAAAAAAACATTTTTTTCTAGGGACAGAAAACTGTAGGTAGGGAGAGTGTTTTTTTTCTTTCACTCTGCAAGTCCTTGTTTCCAGGGACCTGTAAGGACAGTGAGTTAATTTTCCTTGTGCTATATTGTGATTAAAAAAAACATTTATTCTAGGGACAGAAAACTCTAGGTAGGGACAGTGTCAGTTTCTTTCACTCTGCAAGTCCTTGTTTCCAGGGACCTGGAAGGACAGTGAGTGAATTGTCCTTTTGCTATATTGTGATTAAAAAAAACATTTATTCTAGGGACAGAAAACTCTAGGTAGGGACAGTGTCAGTTTCTTTCACTCTGCAAGTCCTTGTTTCCAGGGACCTGGAAGGACAGTGAGTGAATTGTCCTTTTGCTATATTGTGATTAAAAAAAACATTTTTTTCTAGGGACAGAAAACTGTAGGTAGGGAGAGTATTTTTTTTCTTTCACTCTGCAAGTCCTTGTTTCCAGGGACCTGTAAGGACAGTGAGTTAATTGTCCTTGTGCTATATTGTGCTGAAAAAAAACATTTATTCCAGGGACAGAAAACTCTAGGTAGGGACAGTGTCAGTTTCTTTCACTCTGCAAGTCCTTGTTTCCAGGGACCTGGAAGGACAGTGAGTGAATTGTCCTTTTGCTATATTGTGATTAAAAAAAACATTTTTTTCTAGGGACAGAAAACTGTAGGTAGGGAGAGTATTTTTTTTCTTTCACTCTGCAAGTCCTTGTTTCCAGGGACCTGTAAGGACAGTGAGTTAATTTTCCTTGTGCTATATTGTGATTAAAAAAAACATTTATTCTAGGGACAGAAAACTCTAGGTAGGGACAGTGTCAGTTTCTTTCACTCTGCAAGTCCTTGTTTCCAGGGACCTGGAAGGACAGTGAGTGAATTGTCCTTTTGCTATATTGTGATTAAAAAAAACATTTTTTTCTAGGGACAGAAAACTGTAGGTAGGGAGAGTATTTTTTTTCTTTCACTCTGCAAGTCCTTGTTTCCAGGGACCTGTAAGGACAGTGAGTTAATTGTCCTTGTGCTATATTGTGCTGAAAAAAACATTTATTCCAGGGACAGAAAACTCTAGGTAGGGACAGTGTCAGTTTCTTTCACTCTGCAAGTCCTTGTTTCCAGGGACCTGGAAGGACAGTGAGTGAATTGTCCTTTTGCTATATTGTGATAAAAAAAAACATTTTTTTCTAGGGACAGAAAACTGTAGGTAGGGAGAGTGTTTTTTTTCTTTCACTCTGCAAGTCCTTGTTTCCAGGGACCTGTAAGGACAGTGAGTTAATTTTCCTTGTGCTATATTGTGATTAAAAAAAACATTTATTCTAGGGACAGAAAACTCTAGGTAGGGACAGTGTCAGTTTCTTTCACTCTGCAAGTCCTTGTTTCCAGGGACCTGGAAGGACAGTGAGTGAATTGTCCTTTTGCTATATTGTGATTAAAAAAAACATTTTTTTCTAGGGACAGAAAACTGTAGGTAGGGAGAGTGTTTTTTTTCTTTCACTCTGCAAGTCCTTGTTTCCAGGGACCTGTAAGGACAGTGAGTTAATTTTCCTTGTGCTATATTGTGATTAAAAAAAACATTTATTCTAGGGACAGAAAACTCTAGGTAGGGACAGTGTCAGTTTCTTTCACTCTGCAAGTCCTTGTTTCCAGGGACCTGGAAGGACAGTGAGTGAATTGTCCTTTTGCTATATTGTGATTAAAAAAAACATTTATTCTAGGGACAGAAAACTCTAGGTAGGGACAGTGTCAGTTTCTTTCACTCTGCAAGTCCTTGTTTCCAGGGACCTGGAAGGACAGTGAGTGAATTGTCCTTTTGCTATATTGTGATTAAAAAAAACATTTTTTTCTAGGGACAGAAAACTGTAGGTAGGGAGAGTATTTTTTTTCTTTCACTCTGCAAGTCCTTGTTTCCAGGGACCTGTAAGGACAGTGAGTTAATTGTCCTTGTGCTATATTGTGCTGAAAAAAACATTTATTCCAGGGACAGAAAACTCTAGGTAGGGACAGTGTCAGTTTCTTTCACTCTGCAAGTCCTTGTTTCCAGGGACCTGGAAGGACAGTGAGTGAATTGTCCTTTTGCTATATTGTGATTAAAAAAAACATTTTTTTCTAGGGACAGAAAACTGTAGGTAGGGAGAGTATTTTTTTTCTTTCACTCTGCAAGTCCTTGTTTCCAGGGACCTGTAAGGACAGTGAGTTAATTTTCCTTGTGCTATATTGTGATTAAAAAAAACATTTATTCTAGGGACAGAAAACTCTAGGTAGGGACAGTGTCAGTTTCTTTCACTCTGCAAGTCCTTGTTTCCAGGGACCTGGAAGGACAGTGAGTGAATTGTCCTTTTGCTATATTGTGATTAAAAAAAACATTTTTTTCTAGGGACAGAAAACTGTAGGTAGGGAGAGTATTTTTTTTCTTTCACTCTGCAAGTCCTTGTTTCCAGGGACCTGTAAGGACAGTGAGTTAATTGTCCTTGTGCTATATTGTGCTGAAAAAAACATTTATTCCAGGGACAGAAAACTCTAGGTAGGGACAGTGTCAGTTTCTTTCACTCTGCAAGTCCTTGTTTCCAGGGACCTGGAAGGACAGTGAGTGAATTGTCCTTTTGCTATATTGTGATAAAAAAAAACATTTTTTTCTAGGGACAGAAAACTGTAGGTAGGGAGAGTGTTTTTTTTCTTTCACTCTGCAAGTCCTTGTTTCCAGGGACCTGTAAGGACAGTGAGTTAATTTTCCTTGTGCTATATTGTGATTAAAAAAAACATTTATTCTAGGGACAGAAAACTCTAGGTAGGGACAGTGTCAGTTTCTTTCACTCTGCAAGTCCTTGTTTCCAGGGACCTGGAAGGACAGTGAGTGAATTGTCCTTTTGCTATATTGTGCTGAAAAAAACATTTATTCCAGGGACAGAAAACTCTAGGTAGGGACAGTGTCAGTTTCTTTCACTCTGCAAGTCCTTGTTTCCAGGGACCTGGAAGGACAGTGAGTGAATTGTCCTTTTGCTATATTGTGATTAAAAAAAACATTTTTTTCTAGGGACAGAAAACTGTAGGTAGGGAGAGTGTTTTTTTTCTTTCACTCTGCAAGTCCTTGTTTCCAGGGACAGAGAAGGACACCTGAAGGTAGCCCTTATTGCTTTTTTCCCATCTCCCTGCAGGCCATCTATTAGAATGTCTGGAAGGCAAACAAGGAGAGGCAGACAGTCAGGAGGCAATAAAAGAGGGCAAGCAGGCTCTGTGTCTGGGGGCAACAGTGCTGGTCGTGGACGCGGTGCATTGTCATCAGCACATGGCCATGGGACACGCTTGTCCTTCTTTTCGGCAGCTGGACATGTTGAGCCACATCATGCCGAAGACTTGGTAGAGTGGATGACCAAGCCCTCCTCCTCCTCCTCATCCTCTCTCACCCAGGCTCAGGGTACTGGAAAAGCAGCTGCCAAAGCGTCGTCTTCCCTGGTATCAATGTCAGACAAATCATCAGTCACTCCTTCCCTAGACCCACCATGTCCTCCTCCTGAGGAGTCCCCCGAACTGTTTCAGCACAGTGTTGGGTACATGCTCCAGGAGGATGCCCAGCGTTTCGAAGGGTCTGATGATGAAACCCAGCTAGAGGAAGGCAGTAGCGTGAGAGCAGACAGAGGGGATGCTCAAGAAGGACACCAATCTGGCAGTCATGTTCCAGCAGCTGCAGCATACTGCCAGATTGGCTCCAGTGATGAGGAGGGAGGGGATGATGAGGTCAATGACTCCACGTGGGTGCCTAATAGGAGAGAGGAGGAGGAGGAGGATGAGGAGGAGGCACATCTCCAACGAGGCAGGATGCCCTTTGGTGGCCAGCGTAAGGGCAGTACACCGACGGAATCACACCGCAGAGCTCCGCCTGTGCAGGGCGCTGCCTCTGCCCGTCATTCAAAAAGTTCTTTGGTGTGGGCCTTTTTTGAGGCTAGTGCATCAGATCGCACAGCTGCTGTTTGCAACATATGTCTCAAGCGTATATCGCGTGGCCAAAACATCAGCCGCTTGGGTACCACATGCCTGACCAGACATATGTTGACCTGCCATGCAGCTCGTTGGCAAGCCTACCTCAAAGACCCACACCAAAGAACAAAGCGGACCTCTCCTTGCACCGCATCAGCTGGGATCTCCAACCCCACTATAACTTCAGTCCTCTCTGAAACATGCACTGAGAGGAATGAAGGTGTAGAATTAGGTGTGTCACAGCCAAGTACTTGCGCCCACTCTGCTAGCAGTACACCGACGTCCGATTCTAGCAGGCAAATTTCCCTGCCCCAGCTGCTGGACCGTCGAAAGAAGTTCACTCCCAGCCATCCACATGCCCAGCGGTTGAATGCTAGCTTGGCTAAATTGCTAGCGCTTCAACTGCTGCCTTTTCAGTTGGTAGACTCGGCCCCCTTCCGTGAGTTTGTGCAATGTGCGGTTCCTCAGTGGCAGGTTCCCAAACGCCACTTTTTCTCACGGAAGGCTATTCCGGCTCTCTACCGGCATGTGGAAGGCAATGTCTTGGCCTCGCTGGACAGGGCGGTCAGCGGTAAGGTGCATATTACCGCTGACTCATGGTCCAGCAGGCATGGACAGGGACGTTACCTTTCTTTCACGGCCCATTGGGTCACTCTTTTGGCAGCTGGGAAGGATTCAGGACAAGGTGCAGTAGTGTTGGAGGTTGTCCCACCGCCACGCCTCCAAAATGCTACTACTGGTTGTGACACACCTCTCTCCTCCACCCCCTCCTCTTCTTCTTCCTCCATGGCCTCTTCCTGTGGTTTGTCCTATGAACCAGCGGTGCTCCGTAGCCGTTCACGGGGCTACGCAAGTACGCAGGCAAAAAGATGCCATGCCGTGCTTGCGCTGGTGTGTTTGGGGGACAGAAGCCACACTGGGGCAGAGGTCCTGTCTGCTCTGCAGGGCCAGGCCGAGAGGTGGTTGACGCCACGCCAGCTTAAGCCAGGAATGGTGGTTTGCGACAATGGCACCAACCTCCTCTCCGCCCTCCGACAGGGACAACTGACCCATGTGCCCTGTGTGGCTCACGTCCTTAACCTGGTGGTGCAGCGGTTCTTGGGCAGGTACCCGGGCTTACAGGATGTCCTGAGGCAGGCCAGGAAAGTCTGTGTGCATTTCCGCAGATCTTATAATGCCAGTGCTCGCCTGGCTGAGCTGCAAAAGGAGTTGAACCTGCCCAAGAACCGCCTTATATGTGACATGCCCACCAGGTGGAACTCAACGTTGGCCATGCTGCAGCGGCTGCACACGCAGCAGAGGGCCATCAATGAGTACCTGTGCGACTACGGCACCAGGACAGGGTCAGGGGAGCTTGGTTTTTTTTCTCCACGCCAGTGGGGCATGATCAGGGATGCATGCACTGTCCTGGCACCATTTGAGGAGGCCACGAGGATGGTGAGCAGTGACAGTGCATGCATCAGTGACACTGTACCTCTTGTCCACCTGTTGGAGCACACGCTGCGTGGAATAATGGACAGGGCACTTGAGGCAGAACAGAGGCAGGAAGAGGAGGACTTCCTTGCCTCTCAAGGCCCCCTTTACCCAGACAGTGTTCCTTCTGTCCCACCCATCGCACAGGAAGAGGAGGAGGAGGAGGAGGAGGAGGAGGATTGTGTCAGCATGGAGGTGGAGGCTGGCACTCAGCATCATCAGCAGCAGTCTTTTAGGGATGATTTACAGTCCCAAGAAACCAGTGGACTTGTACGTGGCTGGGAGGAGGTGGCTGCGGATCATGTCGTCCTTAGTGACCCAGAGGACTCCGGAGCGAATGCCTCAGCAAACCTACGCTGCATGGCCTCCCTGATCCTGCAAAGTCTGCGGAAGGATCCTCGTATTCTTCGGATCAAGGAGAGGGACCATTACTGGCTGGCCACTCTCCTTGATCCACGGTACAAGGGTAAGGTTGCGGACCTTATGTTACCGTCGCAGAGGGAGCAGAGGATGAGACAACTCCGGGAGGCCTTGCAGAAAGGTCTGTGCAACGCGTTCCCAGAGACTGGGAGGTTGCAAACTCCTGGTCCTGGACAACGAGTTGCTGAGGCTTCGGCCAGTCAAAGAAGGAGCGGTGGGGAAGGTGGCCGTCTGACCGATGCGTTCAGACAATTCTTTAGTCCGCAGCCCCAAAGTATGATTGGTTCCAGCAACCATCGCCAGCGTCTGATAAACATGGTGCAGGAATATCTAGGGGCAAGGTCAGACTTGGACACCTTCCCCACCGAAAATCCTCTGGCTTACTGGGTCTTGAGGATGGATCACTGGCCAGAGCTTGCACAGTATGCAATTGAGCTACTGGCCTGTCCTGCATCCAGCGTTCTTTCGGAACGCACATTCAGTGCTGCTGGAGGATTTGTCACGGATCACAGGGTGCGCCTGTCCACCGACTCGGTTGATCGACTGACTTTCATCAAGATGAACCAGTCTTGGATCACCACCAGCTACCACACACCTGATGCTGATATAACAGACTAATTGATTTTAAAATGTCACATCCCTTCAAGACTGATGCTGATGCTGAGTGCCTGTGCTGTTATGTTGACTGCCTATCCTCCTCCTCCGAGTCCTCAATGATACGATTGATGATGATAGCTTGGAAGATCATTTTTGTTTATGGGTGCCGCCACCAGTGCCTAACGCCCAATTTTTCAGCCCCTGTTTAACAGGGGCGTGTAATTACAATTTTTGAAGCAATACTTTGCAACAGGGCTCATTGCTGTGCTCCAAGTACAGTATCTGTGAGGAGTTGCAGTGTTGTGCCACCAGTGCCTAAGGCCCAATTTTTCAGCCCCTGTTTAACAGGGGCGTGTCATTACAATTTTTGAAGCAATACTTTGCAACAGGGCTCATTGCTGTGCTCCAAGTACAGTATCTGTGAGGGGTTGCAGTGTTGTGCCACCAGTGCCTAAGGCCCAATTTTTCAGCCCCTGTTCAACAGGGGCATGTAATTACAATTCTTGATCTAATAATTCACAGCAGGGCCCATTGCTGCACCCACCAAGAGTAACTGTCAGGGCTTACAGTGTTGTGGCACCAGCACCACCATCAAAGGCCCAATTTTTACTACCACTGTTCAACAATTATATGTAATTAAAATTCCTGATATAATAGTTGACAGCAGGGCGTTCCAGCACCAACCAAGAGTAACTGTGAGTGCTTACAGTGTTGTGCCAACACCAACAACTAAGGGGCCTATTTCTGCAGAGTATATACGGCAGGTCCCTACTTTCAAACATCCAACTTACAAACGACTCCTACTTGCAAACGCAAGAAGACAACAGGAAGTGAGAGGAAATCTACCACTAGGAAGGAAAATTCTCTCCTGTAAGAATAAATATGGGAGAAAGGTGTCTCCTCTGTACTGATGCTTTATCAGCAATCCTTGTTTCAAGAAAAACACCACATTTCAAAAACAGTTGTCATTGGGACGGAAAGTGAGGTGAAATGTTCTGAACAGGGGCACAGACAGCAAAACAAATGTTACAGGGGTGATAACCCTTACCTATGTTTTCCAAAAAGTTTAAAAATAGATTTTTGGGCTGGAGCTACACTTCAACAATGTACCTGTTCAAAATTACAAACAGATTCTACATAAGAACAAACCTACAGTCCCTGTCTTGTATGCACCGCCTGTATACGGCTGTTCAGAGTATATAGGGCCTTTTTTATTTTATGTGCGGGGTTCCCCTTAATATCCATACAAGACCCAAAGGGGCTGGTAATGGGCTGGGGTAGGGGGGGGGGGTCATGGGGTAGCTATGCCATTTTTCTTAAAGAATTTCATCCATATTACCGGGACCAGACATTACATTAAAGCCGCAAGCAGTTTTAAATGGCTTTTTTTTCCTTTAGAAGTGTCATTTTGTGCAGGGACAGTTCTAAACACGGGAAACACGTGGCACTTCACAGGCATACTTTAGACACCCCCCAGGTACGATATTTAAAGGAATATTTGACTTTTTTTTTTTCACTTTATGCATCATTAAAATGACTGCTCCCGAAAAACGACCGTTTTTAAAACTTCTTTTTGCATTGATACATGTCCCCTGGTGCAGAACCCGGGTTCCCAAACCCTTTTTAGGACAATAACATGCATAATAGTTGTTATAATTAGCACTTTAGAATTCGAACGTTCGCATCCATTGTATTTAATAGGGTTCTAATGTTCGTTCGAACTTCCGGTCCGTTCGCGGGTTCTGGTGCGAACCGAACCCGGGGGTGTTCGGCTCATCACTAATCACAATACACAGCACAAAGAATTTAGGAAATCACTACATCCCTACATTTATATAATAGTTACAAGCACCATATGCCAATCAAGTGAATAAGAGGCATAAAATTCCTGTGAGTCCCAGTCTGTGGGGAGAAGTGCTTCACTTAATCACGTGGTGACAACACTGTCATTTTGGTGCCCTGGACTCAAGAGCTATGTGAATTGTTATATCACAGTTTTGGATTGGATATCATTTTTGTGGACTTTATATCACTGTTTCAAGGGTGGACTTTAGCTGTGTGCTAAGTCATAGCGCCACTTTTTAATTTAGGTTTTAGTTTTTTCTACACCCAATTTGAATTTATTTCTACATTACTGTACATGTAGAAGTGATCACTGAGTTAAACTAACTCCTAGCTGTTACAGTCAGCCCTACCGCCAATATAATCCTTACACCAGGATTGGTTAAAGTACAACTAAAGGCTCCTGTATGTCTAAAAAAAGTGCCAAATCTTATTTTATGTGATGCACATGCTTTATAATGGGGAAAAAAATCCTCTACCTTCCCTGACTGGGCCAAATCATCCCTTATTTGTGCCTCAAATGCTGCACCTTCCCAGATACTGCAGCTCACAGTGGGAGGGTTTCCGTAACAGATGCAGTGCACTCAATTCAGGAAACAGTGGGCAAGACTAGGTGTGACTAGATGTTGATTGACAAGCTACAGTCTTGTTGTGAATCAGCAATGACAATGCTGATAGCAAAGCCCCCTGCAACATCTTCTCTTCCAACTGTAGTGCAAACAGGCACAGCCTACAGAGAGTAGCAACTCAGCTCTCAATTTAAGAGCAGTGCAGAATTGTTGCCACACAATCACAGGGAGCTGAATTTTGTGAATTTCACAAGCAGACTCAATAGAAAACTTTAGGTGTCGATGTAGTTCTGCTACCAAGAAAATATATTTTTGACATGCATTAGTTTACATGAAAAACATATTTCTGTTAAACCTGTACATTTCTGGACAGTATGATACAATATGCACTATGGCAGCAGAAACGTTTAAAGTGATTTAAATGCTTTTTTTATAAAAAAAACAAAAAACAAACTAAGAAACAGGTTTATACTTACCTACTCTGTGCAATGGAATTGCACAGAGTGGCCCCGATCCTCTTCTTCTCTGGTCCCCTGCCTGGTCTTCTGGCTCCTCCTCTTTGGAAAATGTTTTTATAGAAAGCCACTTTCTATGGGGCTACTCATGCAAGCTCGCTCCCGAGCTTCGCTGTCCATGTCTATAGACACAGACAGCAAGACTTGGTTCAGCCCCCCTCTTCCTCTTCATTAGCTTTAATTAGCTTTCATTAGCTTTAATTTTTTTTTTTTTTATAATTCAGCTTTTATTAAAGATTTTGTTTACATAATAATAAAAACAACATTTAACATTCCTTTCCATACTACATACATTCACTTTCCCTTTGGGGGATAGGGGGGGTCTCTCCCCAGCTGCCATTTTGCCTCACCACTCCTTCCCAACGCCACCCCTCTGGGAGAGAGAGAGAGAGAAAAAAAAAGGGGGGGGTTTTAGTGTGCTTAAAATTCCCCTATTTCTATGTGTTACCCATTCTCTTGGGTATATACCCTTCTGTTTACTTTGTATTTAGTGTATAATATATGTTTCCCTCTTCGGTTGCTTTTATCTTTCTTATTAGACTGTGCTCAACCCTCTGCGTGTATTATACTTTCCAAAAAAAAAAAAGGCTGGGGGGCCCCCTCCTGAAAATTTAGTGTGCTACCATTCCCCTATATATATGTGTTACCCATTCTCTTGGGTATATACCCTTCTGTTTACTTTGTATTTAGTGTATAATATATTTCCCTCTTTGGTTGCTTTTATCCTTCTTATTAGACTGTGCTCAACCCTCTCCGTGTATTAAACTTTCCAAAAAAAAAGCTTTAATTGACAGCAGTGGGAGCCAATGGCTCCCACTGCCCCAGCAAAGTCTGTGAGACCAGGAAGTGAAGGGAGAGAAGAGCTGCAGACATGCACAGCGCTGGATCGAATAAATGTTTAGGTAAATACGAGTAAAAGGGGGAAGTGAGGGAGGAATACTGATGCCTAAACATTTTTTACCTTAGTACAAGAAATGCATTAAGATGAAGTATGTTTAGGCTTTCTAACCATTTTAATACTGTAATGCAGGCAGGCATAAAAAAAAATAAAAAATCATGATATGTATTTATTAACAATAACTAAAGCCTAACATGGAGTCAAAAACAAATTTTTAATAGAGTAAAGAATGGTTAGAACTTCTTACTAGGATTTTATAAGTGTCTTCCTGTCCTTGTGATAACCATACACACAATTTCTTATGGGAATATCGGGAGTAACAGTCGCAAAAAAAAAAGTTCTGAATACTGAAAATTGCCTTAATGATGTATGTAGATTTCAGTAGGAAAGTCATTGGACTAAGTATAATACCTCTTAACACAACAGTCATTACCTAGATGGATGATTATTTGATGTTTCTATGACAAACATACTACCTATGTATGGTATAAGTAACAGTTCTCAACTGTGTGAACCTTCAAGGGTGGGTTGCACCAGTTTTCATTACTATAGTTTGTTAAATGCCAACTGTGTGGAATTGTAAGAATTGTCCTTATAAGTTTTTTTTCTTCTCTTGATCTCCCCACCATAGGAACATACATATATACACTGAATGGCAGTGATCCAGAAGGGTATCCAGTGATTTATGGCCTCACCTTTCCACCAGGATCAAAAAGTTTTTTTTTAGTTGACCCCCTCCTTGGAAATGTTACATTAATGGAAGAACTTGACAGAGAGGTAACTATATACATAATGAAGTGGGGATCAGGGTAAAGTAATGAATACACAGTACTTTGGTAACATTTATGGCACAGCTACATTGTTATTGAAACATGATTGTACTATTTTAATGCATTCAGTCATGCACTGATAAGCTCAGTAAGCTTGAAATAGTGCAGTTGAAGAATGCAGTTTGAAGAAATGGCTCTATATTATAGCATGTACAGTATGTGTGCTTCAAACTATTGGTTAAATTGTAGTGGGGCACTGGGATGTAAAGGAATGATCTACATTATTCTGACTGCAGTCCTTACATGATTAAAGGATAAGTTCATCTTTCATAAAAAAATAAAACATTTAAGTGTTATACGTGCAGTAATGCACAAAAAATATACTGCGTTAATTGTGCAGTAACCCTTTGAAATAAATTGCATTAAACGTGCACTAACGCACAGAAATATACCACGTTAAACAGCACGTAATGCACTGAAATATACTGCGTTAAACGTGCACTAATGCACTGAAATATACTGCAGTAAACCTGCCCTGACAAATTAAACTGACACTAATGTACAAATGAATGGTCACTACTAGGGATGGGTGAACGGTTCGGCCCGAGCATAAGTTCGGGCTGAACTTTGGTTGTTCTGGCGAACACGAACAATATACTGAGTTCGGGGAAAATTCGAAAGCAGCGGAATCCCGTTAAAGTCTATGGGACACTAACATAAAAAAACAAAAGTGCTAATTTTAAAGGCTAATATGCATGGTATTGTCATAAAAAGTGTTTGGGGACCTGGGTCCTGCCCCAGGGGACATGTATCAATGCAAAAAAAAAGTTTTAAAAACTAACGTTTTTTCGGGAGCAGTGATTTTAATAATGCTTAAAGTGAAACAATAAAAGTGAAATATTCCTTTAAATTTTGTACCTGGGGGGTGTCTATAGTATGCCTGTAAAGTGGCAAATTTTTCCCGTGTTTAGAACAGTCCCTGCAGCAAAATGAAATTTCTAAAAGGAAAAAAAGTCATTTAAAACTGCTTGCAGCTATAATGAATTGTCGGGTCCCGGAAATATAGATAAAACTCATTGAAAAAAACGGCATGGGATCCCCCCCCCCAGTCCATTACCAGGCCCTTTGGGTCTGGTATGAATATTAAGGGGAACCCCGAAGCAAAATTAAAAAAATATTGCGTGGGGGTTCCCCCAAATTCCATACCAGGCCCTTCAGGTCTGGTATGGATATTGAGGGGAACCCTGCGCCAATTTAAAAAAAAATGGCGTAGGGGTCCCCCACAAAATCCATACCAGACCCTTCAGGTCTGGTATAGATCTTAAGGGGAACCCTGTGCCAAAATAAAAAAAAATGGCGTAGCGTTCCCGCAAAAATCCATACCAGACCCTTATCCGTGCACGCAACCTGGCAGGCCGCAGGTAAAGAGGGGAGGATGAGAGAGCGCCCCCCCCTCCTGAACCGTACCAGGCCACATGACCTCAACATGGGGAGGATGATTTGGGGTCTGGGGACAAGGGCCTCATCCCCACAACCCTTGCCCGGTGGTTGTGGGGGTCTTCGGGTGGGGGGGCCCCGTTTAACAAGGGAACCCCCAGATCCCACCCCCCTATGTGAATTGGTAACGGGGTACATTGTACCCCTACCATTTCACAAAAATAAGTCCTTTATTAAAAAAAGAAAAAAAAATAGTTTTATCTATATTGCTAGGACCGATAATTCATTATTGCCGCAAGCAGTTTTAAATTACCTTTTTTCCTTTAGAAATGTCATTTTGCTGCAGGGACTGTTCTAAACACGGGAAAAATGCGCCCCTTTACAGGCATACTATAGACACCCCCCAGGTATGAAATTTAAAGGATTTTTTCACTTTTATTGTTTCACTTTAAGCATTATTAAAATTACTGCTCCCGAAAAAAACGGTCGTTTTCAAAACTTTTTATGACAATAAATTGCATATAAGCCTTTAAAATGAGCACTTTTGATTTCTCATGTTCGTGTCCCATAGACTTTAACGGTGTTCACGTGTTCGAATTATTTTTTTGCCTGTTCGCAAGTTCCAGTGCGAACCGAATTGGGGGGGATGTTCGGGTCATCCTTAGTCACTACACTCACACTGGCTGAACTATCACTAGATTCACACTAAAGTGACACTAAAGTAACAATGAATGGTCAGTACACTCACACTAACTCAACTATCACTAGATTCACACTAAAGTGACACTAAAGTAACAATGAATGGTCAGTACACTCACACTGACTCAACTATCACTAGATTCACACTAAACTGATATTCTACACTGACAATAGAATCACAATAGCACACTATAACACACTAACTCGCTAGTAGCATTGAACAGAGACCTGTTCTATCTCTCTCCACATCGATATCACGCTGCAAATGGCCACTATTGAAAGGATAAATTTATAGTGTGGGGTGTGACTAAGAGCAATGAACCATGATTGGATAGAGTCATCATTACTTTCTCCAATCATAACTCTGACAGTGTCCTGATTGCTTCAGCTAATCAGGGCTTCCAATGCACTATGCCGTGGCGCAGTGCATTGTGGTCATTCTGTGGGCTGAACAAATGGTTTAACACCCTGTTAATTTATGTGTTCATCGAACGGGCGAACAGCCAATGTTCGGCCCGAACTAATGCTCGGGCCGAACCATTTGTCCGTCCCTAACTGATAACCTAGATATAATTTGTTGTTGCTATTTAGCCATAGTTTATATACAGGTTAGCTTTAAAGTAGAACTGTCATAATCCAGTGCTAACCATTATTTCTGAAAATGTTAGATGGCTGGCTGTTATGATGACCTGCTAATTTAAATACATTCTGAGTCACTACCCTGAACAATTATGCAGATAATGAAACATCTTGATTGTTCCAGGTCAGTAAATTTTAAGTACTGAAGCATGGGGATCAGTTTGGCAGTCCGACAACTGCCATTTTCAGAAAGAGGGGTCAGCAATGGCAGCCTTCCATGTTTGTGTCATGAAGGATTACTTTAAAAATGAATATCCAGTTTTGTTGTCAATTGTTAGAATGTACTGTCTATAATTAGCAAATAATTTAGCAAATTAATATCATTAAAATGTATCTTGCCTTTTCAGTCTGGGATTATTTGTGAATTCAGGTATCTGTTAAAGAGTAAGTAAACCGCAGGGTTTGCATCACATACTAGCACATTATATAAAACGTACCTGCAAATGAAGCCCTCCATCGATGCGTTGTTACTGCTGCAGGCTGCATCCATCTTCTCCCGTCTTCATCCTGGGTCTGTAGACTCTGGCTGTGGCTGTTCCTTTAGAGCGCATGGGCCGATGATGTCATGAGCTGCATATACAGTAAATATCTCCGAAATGGTGCACGTTTAGGAGATATTTACAGTACCTATAGGTAAGCCTTAGACCCCTTTCACACTGCGGCCGTGTTTGTGGTAAAGCGCCGCTCATTTTAGCGGCGCTTTACTGCTGTTTAAGCGGTGCTTTTCGCCCGCTAGTGGGGCGCTTTTAACACCAAAGAAGGGGTTAAAAACTTGCATGTTGTGGCGCTTCATTCATTCCAATGGGCAGGGTAAATACAGCACTCTCAGCCCGCCCCAAAGATGCTGCTTGCAGGACTTTTCGGAACGTCCTGCAAGCACACTTGAATTAATGGGAGGAGGTTTTTAGGCGCTTATTAAAGGCTATTTCCAGCGCTAAAGCACCTGAAAACTGCCCCAGTGTGAAAGGGTTCTTATTATAGGCTTACCTATAGGTACAATTAATGGATTGGAGTTTACAACTACTTTAATTTGTGAATTAGGGCTCTGGTAAAGTAAAATTCTGTATTGTGGTTTTTCTTTTTTGTTAGAGCAAGAGATTTCAGTTGTGTATTTACCACTTGCCTACTGGGCACTTTTACCCCCTTCCTGCCCAGGCCAATTTTCAACTTTCAGCGCTGTCACACTTTAAATGACAATTGCGCGGTGTGAGGCGGTTAGCTCGGCAGCGGGTGTGTGTGACCCCCGAGATGGGCTCCCCACACAAAAACAGGCCCAGCAAACGGAGGTTGTGGTTTTCAAAATCAAAAAGGTGCGGTTTATTTTCTATTTACAGTGACAAAACACAGCAAAGCAAAAGAAACATAAACAAAATAAATCCTGGTCAACTTGACCTCTGACTAAACATACAGGTTTCCTAACTAACAACTGGGATCAGCCTAGTGCTGTCCTAGTCCCTAAGTCCCTGGTTTTAAATGTCCAAGCAAATAGCCACACAGGCTTTGTCTCACCGCACAGGGGTTCACTCTCCCTAGACAGTCCACACAGGTCTGGGTCCAGGCATGAGCAAACATCTAATGAAGCTGGGAGTTCTTATAGAGGCCTAAATGAGCTGACAAGCTTCAGCTGGTCTCATCAACTCCCTGTCTGCATGACGCCCCACACTCTCCCTAGAGGTATGAGTCATCCATGAACCCACTAGCCTCAGCTGGGCTTATACAACTCTCCACCTAGTTGTATAAGTCGGCGTAAAGCCTGAATCTGGGCGAAATATATCTACCCCCCTGGATGCAACCAGGTGACTTTACCTTCCTGCTGTCACATACCCCCCCTCTTGTTTTAACCTCGGGGTTGGAACACCAGCAATCAGGCATTCATGTACTCGAGACAAAGCATCCACATTCCCCATTTGAACGCCAGGGCGATGCTTTACTGTGAAGTTGAATTCCTGGAGGGCCAGGAACCACCTATTCACTCTTCTATTTGTTTCCTTGTTTTGAGCCATCCACTTTAACGGAGCGTGATCCGTAACCATGTCAAAGTGCCTACCTAGCAGGTAGTACCGAAGGGAATCTAGAGCCCACTTCACCGCTAAACACTCCTTTTCAACGGTGGCGTAATTTACCTCATGGGACTTCAACTTCCTGCTGAGGTAAATGACTGGGTGCTCTTCCCCTTTCCAGACCTGGGACAATACTGCTCCTAACCCCACATCTGACGCATCACTTTGTACGACAAAGTCTTTAGAGAAGTCGGGTGAGTACAACACTGGCTGGCTACATAAGACTTGTTTCAAGAATTGGAATGCTGCCTCAGCCTCGGGGGTCCATTTAATCATGACCGACCCTTTCCCCTTCGTCAGGTTGGTTAGGGGCACAGCCTTAGAAGCAAAGTGGGGAATGAATCGCCGATAATACCCAGCGATTCCCAGAAAGGCTCGTACCTGCTTCTTGCTGTTGGGACGTGGCCAACTCTGGATGGCCTCGACTTTGTTGAGTTGGGGTTTTATTACTCCCCTCCCAATGGTGTACCCAAGATATTTGGCCTCCTCCTGCCCAATGGTACACTTCTTGGGGTTAGCCGTAAACCCCGCTTCCCGAACAGAGTCCAGGACTGCTTGCACTTTTGGCAGATGTGAGGCCCAATCTGTGCTATGGACAATTACGTCATCCAGGTAAGCCGCAGCATACTTCCGATGGGGCCTCAGCATCTGGTCCATTTTCTGCTGGAATGTGGCCGGCGCATTCTGTAACCCGAACGGCATTCTTTTATATTGGAACGCCCCGTCTGGGGTTACAAATGCGGTTTTCTCTTTGGCCGACTTGGCCAGGGGGATTTGCCAATACCCTTTTGTGAGGTCAAGAGTCGTCATGTATCGGGCTGTTCCCAGCCGGTCGATCAACTCATCTATACGTGGCATGGGGTAGGTGTCAAATTTTGTAACTTTGTTCAACTGACGAAAATCGTTACAAAATCGCCAGCTCCCATCCGGTTTAGGCACCAACACAATGGGACTAGACCAATCACTTTGGGACTCCTCTATCACCCCTAAGTTCAGCATTTTCTGTACTTCCTCCCGTATTGCCTCCCGTCGGGCCTCTGGGATCCGATAGGGTTTTAACTTCACCCTTTCACCGGGCGGGGTAATGATGTCATGCTCTACCCCAGATGTTTGTCCCGGCAGCTCAGAGAATACCTCCTTGTTGCGAAGCACAAACTCCTTAACCTCCTGTTGTTGGGGTTGTGACAAGGTGGCTGCTATTCCAACCTCAGGAATCACGCAACCAGTTTGAGCTGGTGACCAAGTGTCTGCGACTAGGGACTCTCTATCCCTCCAGGCTTTCAACAGATTAACGTGATAGGTCTGTTCGGGCTTTCGCCTTCCTGGTTGTCTGACCTTGTAATTCACTTCGCTCACTTTTTCCATTATCTCGTAGGGGCCTTGCCATTTGGCAAGGAATTTACTTTCAACCGTAGGGACAAGTACCAGTATCCTATCCCCCGGGGAAAAGGTACGGGTCTTGGCTCCCCGGTTGTACACTCTCTGCTGTGCTAACTGCGCTTGGGCCAAATGTTCCTTCACGATGGGCATTACCTGTGCAATTCGGTCTTGCATCAGGGCGACATGCTCAATCACACTCCTGTGGGGAGAACTCTCACTTTCCCAAGTTTCCTTGGCAATATCCAACAGCCCTCTTGGGTGTCTCCCATACAGTAACTCAAAGGGGGAGAATCCCGTAGAGGATTGGGGCACCTCCCTAATAGCAAACATCAGATAAGGAAGTAGACAGTCCCAATCCTTTCCATCTCTATCCACCACTTTCTTCAACATTTGTTTTAGGGTTTTGTTGAATCTTTCAACCAGCCCATCGGTTTGGGGGTGATACACAGATGTACGTAATTGCGTCACTTTGAACAATTTACACAGCTCCTTCATAACCCGGGACATAAAGGGTGTACCTTGGTCCGTAAGCAGTTCTTTACAAATACCCACCTGGCTAAACACAAGAGATAGCTCTTTGGCTATGGTTTTGGCCGAGGTATTTCGGAGAGGGATCGCTTCTGGATAACGGGTGGCATAGTCCATTATAACTAATATGTACTGGTGCCCCCTAGCGGACTTGATTATAGGACCTACCAAATCCATGGCGATCCTCTCAAACGGGACCTCAATGATGGGTAGAGGGACCAGCGGGCTACGGAAATGTGGCATCGGGGCCGACCTCTGACACACAGGGCAGGAGGAACAATAATTTTCTATGTCCTTCATCACCCCCGGCCAATAGAATCTCTGTAATACCCTCTCTCGGGTTTTCTCTGTCCCCAGATGACCTCCAAGAATGTGCCCATGGGCCAACTCCAACACCAACTTCCTGTAAGGTTTGGGCACCACAAGCTGCTCAACGGTTTCTTCTGCTCTTTTTGCCACCCGATACAGTAGGTCCTTCTCTACGCTGAAGTATGGGTAAGTGCAGGTATTATCTGGGTTCACTAACTCGCCATCTATTTTCACTACGTTTTCCCGTGCCTTTATTAGGGCGGGGTCTTTCAACTGTTCTGTGGCAAAGTTTTCCCTGTGAACCTCAAGATCAGAAAACTCCACAGACGGTAGGTTTTCGTCTGAGGAGGTGGGCTCCTCTCCAGTTTCTTGAGTCTCCCCTGCCAATACTGATAAGGGAAATTCCGGAGAGTCCTCACCACTCTCAGGGGAGTTCTGGCTATCACATTCCTGGTACATAGGGGCACCAGTGGGGGGCTCAGGATCATCCCACAGTTCCCAGAACTTCAGAAAATCCCTTCCCACAATGGCGTCATGCGGTAACTGAGATACTAAGCCCACTGGATGAGAGAGGGTACCTTTGGGGGTCTCGAAACACACTGTAGTCACTGGATACTCTCGGGTGTCCCCATGCACACAAATAACAGCTACCTTGCTATTCCCAGAGACCTCTGTTTTAACTAACTCAGCCTTTATCAGGGTCACAAGGCTACCTGAATCCAGCAATACCACAACATTTCTACCATTAACACACATTTTGCATAAATGTTTCTCAGTTCCTCGAATGGCAGTGCATGCGACTGTCGCACACAGCGACTGACGTCTGCCCGTCAGAAAGTCACACTGCATGGGTTCCTCCACAACCGGGCAATTGGCTGCAATATGTCCCGCTTGCCGGCAGCGGTAGCAAACGATCCTTCTTGCGGCCTCTTGAGCCGCTGATTTCCCAGGCTGTTCTCGCCAAACTTGGGGTAGAGCTCCCACCCTCTCACTCTCTCCACCCTCACCCCTTGGAATCCTCTTATCCGCCCCTGGGGATGGTCTGGTCTTAGGGTGGAAAGTCCGAGTGTCTCTGGAAGAGGCCGTCAGGTTCTCTGTAGCCAAGTATTTCTCCACACGATCCACAAGACCATCGGCCGTCTCTGGGTCTCCATGGCTTACCCACTTTTGGATGGCAGTAGGAAGAGCTCTCAAAAACCGATCCATTACAACACGTTCCACAATCTTTGGTGCGGACAAAGTCTCTGGCTGTAGCCACTTTCTGCTCAGGTGAATGAGATCATACATTTGAGACCTGGGGGGTTTTCCAAGCTGGAAAGTCCAGTTATGCACACGCTGAGCCCGGACAGCCTGGGTGACACCCAGCCTTGCCAATATTTCAGCTTTTAGCATCACATAGTCTTTTGCTTGGTTAGGCTCTAGGTCATAGTAAGCTTTCTGCGATTCACCAGTTAACAGAGGAGCCACCAGTCCAGCCCACTGCTCCTCAGGCCACTTTTCTCTTTCAGCGGTCCTTTCAAATGTGGTCAAAAATACCTCTGGATCATCCTCTCCAATCATTTTTGTCAATAAACGACTCACCCCAAAGGACGCGGTATTAGTGGGACGGCTTTCCTCACTGGTCTGCGGACGTTGCTGCATTACTGCTTCCATCTGTTGTTGTAGTCTCTGCTCTTGCTTCTGCAACAGGTCTATGAAGCGGGCCTCAGATTGCTGCTGGGCTTGTTGCTGAGCCTCCAGACTCTGTTGCAAAGTTGCGTTTGTCTGCTGCTGGGCTGCAAGGCTCTGTTGATGAGCTTGCTGCTGGGCTGCGAAGTTCTGTTGTTGAGCTGCAAGGCTCTGTTGATGAGCTGCAAGGCTCTTTTGCAAACCTGCATTTGTCTGCTGTTGATTGGCATTTGCTAGAGCCAGCTGCTTCAGTATCTCCTCCATGCTGGCTTAAAAAAAAACTGCCACTGCTTCTCCACCAACTGTGAGGCGGTTAGCTCGGCAGCGGGTGTGTGTGACCCCCGAGATGGGCTCCCCACACAAAAACAGGCCCAGCAAACGGAGGTTGTGGTTTTCAAAATCAAAAAGGTGCGGTTTATTTTCTATTTACAGTGACAAAACACAGCAAAGCAAAAGAAACATAAACAAAATAAATCCTGGTCAACTTGACCTCTGACTAAACATACAGGTTTCCTAACTAACAACTGGGATCAGCCTAGTGCTGTCCTAGTCCCTAAGTCCCTGGTTTTAAATGTCCAAGCAAATAGCCACACAGGCTTTGTCTCACCGCACAGGGGTTCACTCTCCCTAGACAGTCCACACAGGTCTGGGTCCAGGCATGAGCAAACATCTAATGAAGCTGGGAGTTCTTATAGAGGCCTAAATGAGCTGACAAGCTTCAGCTGGTCTCATCAACTCCCTGTCTGCACGACGCCCCACACTCTCCCTAGAGGTATGAGTCATCCATGAACCCACTAGCCTCAGCTGGGCTTATACAACTCTCCACCTAGTTGTATAAGTCGGCGTAAAGCCTGAATCTGGGCGAAATATATCTACCCCCCTGGATGCAACCAGGTGACTTTACCTTCCTGCTGTCACAGCGGTCATGCAACATTGTATCCATATAACATTTTTATAATTTTTTTCACACAAATAGAGCTTTCTTTTGGTGGTATTTAATCACCACTGGATTTTAAATTTTTTGCTAAACAAACAAAAAAATTATGAACATTTTGAACAAGAAAACATTTTTCATAGTTTGTTATAAAATTTTACAAACAAGTAATTTTTTTCCTTCGCTGATGCATGCTGATGAGGCTTCACTGATGGGTACTGAGGCAGAACTGATGGGCACTAAAAGGTGGAACTGATGGGCACTGATGAGGTGGCACTGGTGGGCACTGATGAGGCGGCACTGATGCAGCTGCACTGATAGGTGGAACTGATGGGCACTGATAGGTGGCACTGATGGGCTCCAAAAGGCGTCACTGGTAGGCACTGGTAGGTGGCACTGATAGGCAGCACTGATAGGTGGCACCAATGATGAGGCACTGATGGGCACTGATTGACATCACCGATTGGCTCTGATTGGCAGCACTGGTGGACACTGATTAGCAGTACTGGTGGGCACTGATTGGCAGCACTGGTGGGCACTGTTGGGACTGCACTGATACTCAGGACACTGATATTCAGTGCCCTAATTATCATTGTCGATTTTCCTTTAACAGAAGCCAGTTATCGGCTTTCTTCTTCTCTCCTCGTGTTGTCAGCTTGAGGAAAGAAAAGCCGATAACCGGCTTGTGTTTACATCCTGTGATCAGCTGTCGTTGGCTGACAGCTGATAACGGGGTAAAGGGCAGCTATGATTAGCCTTTTACCCCAATTTGTGATCAGCTGAGCCCGAAGTGCGATCATAGTGTACACCACCTGTGCAGACAGCGCGATCAAAAGAAAGCCACGCTGTAGCTATCTTTCATCTATAGCGTGGGTGTGGTGTGTTTAAAGTAGTTCAGCGATGTGCGTGAGAGTAGAGGCTCTTTCCGCTCTCTGCCTTCTCAGTGGCTCAGATTTGGCTGCTTTCAATCACAGCTAGTGGGGAGCGAGTGGGGCGTGGGGCTGAGCCCCATTCTATGTGTATTTGGACGCTCAGATCAGGGTTCTGGAGTGAGTCCGCACAAGTGCCCCCATAGCAAACAGCTTGCTATGGGGGCACACAGCAGGGGGAGAAGCCGATGGAAAGTGCTGGTGGGGGACCCAAGAAGTGGGGGATCAGGGCTGCATGTTTGTTATTTAAAAAGAAAAAAATCACTTTAAACACTGGCTGTTTGCCTGTGTCCATGTGCAAAGTGAATTTTAATTAAAATGACTTCATTATCAATCAGCTGCTGCACTTGCAGAGTTCTTTATTTCTGGCCATGGTCCTCACCTAGACTGCTCTCCTTATATGGGCTACAAACTGGTCTTCCACTATCCATCTTCATTTCATGGGGAGAGAAAAATTGTGAGTTTACAGAATGTAATTTGAAAGGACGACATTGTAAGATGTCTATGCTTTCAGTTCTGCTCTTAGGAAGTGATGAGGGCATTGCATTTCTGGCTAGAATAAAACAAAATTAGTATGCGCCTAAATGGTGTGAGTATCTCTGAAATCACATCCAAATGGTGTGAGTATCTCTGAAATCACATCCATATAAGTCCAATAATGTACAGACAAGGGCAGCTGGTCCAAGAGTAGAAGCAGACTCTGTTATGGCTAGAAACAACAGAAGAAGGGACAAGCACTTCTAAGTGTATTATCTTGGATGCATTTATTAAAAGGCAATAAAATATTCACTCACATGAAATGGAATAGTAACAAGCATGTCAGAAGTATGACGGATTGAAGGTAAGGGAAAAAACTGCGCTAAAACCCAAAGAAACAAACTGAAGAGCAAAAAACTGCACACTAGCTGTCAGCACTCAAACAAACAAAGTCAGAGGTAAATGGAACATATATAGTGCAGCGCTAGTCTTATCAAGGTGATGATTGTGCTTAAAAATTACAGTGAAAAAATATATTGTATATATGACACCATAAGTGATAATGACACCACAAAAAATGATATGGAAGTGCGAGCTTCAAAACATTGAATCAAACAATGAGTGTATGAGTTCATGAACTAAGGACATAAACAATAATCCAATAAGTGTATGAGTCCATAAACTAAGGACATAAACAGTGTTCCTCCCCAGTGGATGGTACAGGATGCAAAAAATGGCAATTGACCGCTAGGGATGAGCTCGGTGTTCGATCGTTCGACGAAGATCGAACGATTTGGGCCATTCGCGCCAAATTCGAGTGACGCGAACGGCCCACAATACACTGCGCTATTGCAGTGCAATCCCGGAGCTGTGATTGGCCAAGCATGCTCTGTGACCCCGCATGCTTGGCCAATCACAGCGCCGGCAGCGAGGAGAGCCATAATTGGCCACAGGCAGAATGCCTGTGGCCAATTATAGCTCAGGGGGGTTTAGTACACGCCCCACACTATAAAAGGCCGCCAGCGCGGTGGCCTTGTGTAGTGTGTTCCGGCGAGCAGGGAGAGAGAAGGATAGGCAGGGATAGTGTCTTTGCTATTTGTTCATTAACCTTGTGTGCAGGGAGAGAGAAGGATTGGCAGGGACAGTGTCAGTGATATTATTTGCTAAACCTTGTGTGCAGGGAGAGAGAAGGATAGGCAGGGACAGTGTCAGTGATATTCTTTGCAAAACCTTGTGCATTTACAGTGTGTTGGCGTTCAGGGACAGAGAAGGATAGGCAGGGGACAGTGTCAGTGTCATTTTTGCTAAGCCTCCTGCACAGTATACACCTGAAGCTAGCCCTTATTGCTGTGTTTTCCTGTTGTGTAACTGTCATGTACCTGGGTGTATTTGAACCAGGATCTTCCTGGTCCCTAAGCTGCAGCCTTACCTGTTGCGCTACTGAGCAGATCTAGACTTTTGGAAATGTCCTCTCAGTATTAAACATTACCTTGGACTCACTAGCCCCACCTACTGCCAGCTGTGGACAATTTTCAATCAAAGCAGCCCTTAAAAAGGAAGTGATGCTATCTCTCAGCGCCCGTTTGTGTGGAATAGCTCCCTGGGTGTTGTGACTGCTTTTTGATCCTGATTTTCGTGTTGAACTGCTGCCTGAATTCCTGACTACTCTCCAGCCTGCTGATTTTGTACTTCACTGCCAGCTCATGTATGACCTTTGCCTGCCTGACCACTCTCTGGATTTCGATCGTGTACCATTTTGCCTGATCTGTTGCCAACCTAATCTGCCTGACTACGTTTTCGCCTGAATCCTCAGCACACAAGTTCCACTTCAGACACTACCTATCACAGGTACCTTACATTACAAACGGGCCACAATGACAGTGGACCCTGCTGAGATTGTTAAGGCGATTTCACGTCAGGGACAATTGATTGGAGCTCATGAACAGCATCTTTCTTCCCTGGACGCCAAGTTAGATGAACTTTGTACTATGCTTAAATCTTGTTTGCCTGCTTCCTCTGCAACGGTCCAGACTCTGGATCCTACTCCTGCTACGATCCAACCCACCTCTTCTGTACCACCCAAACTTCCTATGCCTGACAAATTTGGTGGTGATACTGAGGACTGCAGAGGCTTTTTAAATGTTTGCCATTTGCATTTCCGCAACAACCCTGGGACCTTTAGCACTTCTTCTGCCAAAGTGACTTTTGTAATTTCCTTGTTAAAGGGGAAGGCCCTGGCCTGGGTCTCTCCTTATCTGGAACGCAATGATCCTGTGCTGCAAGACGCTGACAAATTTCTGGCTTCTATCCAGACTGTATTTGACAAGCCAGATAGAGCTTCTGCAGCTGAGTACTCACTCTTGGACATGCAACAAGGCACCAGGTCTGTGGCACAATATGCTATTGAGTTTCGTACCCTTGCTGCTGAGACTACTTGGGACTCAAGGGCATTACGTGCAGCCTTCCGAAAAGGTCTTGCAGATCGCATCAAAGACAAATTAGTCTATAAGGATTCCCGTGAAGACCTAGAGAAATTCATAGAGCTCTGTGTTCGTCTGGATGTCCGGTATCATGAAAGATGCCAAGAGAGACTTAGAACTCGCAAGTTTCCTCGGCCAGTCTACCGTTTGGCCCCTAACTTCCAAGCACCACCTCAGCCAGAACCTGAAATCTCAGTTGAACCCCAGACACCTGTGGAACCCATGGATGTAAGCCGTCTCCACCTAACTGAGTCTGAGAAACAAAGGAGGCGTGCATTGGGCCTATGCCTATACTGTGGACTTAAAGGACATTTATTATCTGTCTGCCCTTCCCGTCCAGTAAAAGGCAGGGTCTAACCAGTGTTGGAGGAGCTGGCTTAGACCTTACAGGTATATCCTCCAAGACCAAGATTACCATTCCTGCAATTATCCATTTACCCTCTAAACTTGTCTCCTGTGAGGCTTTTGTGGATTCTGGAGCTGCTGGCATATTCTTGGACTACACTTTTGCTAAAAAAAATAATATCCCATTTGTTCCAAAATCTAGACCCCTGAACATTACCACCGTGAATGGACAACCCTTGGGAGATGGCATTGTAAAATTTGAGACTATGACAATCACCCTTCAGGTAGGCGTACTCCACAAAGAGGAAGTTGTCTTGTCTCTTATTGATTCTCCACTTCTGCCTGTTATCCTTGGTTACCGATGGTTACAACAACATAACCCTTCTTTTGATTGGGAAAATGGAGAACTAACCTCTTGGGGGTCGTTCTGTCATTCAAACTGTTTGTCTCAACCCAAAAGACTTCCTGCTTGTATGTTGGCTTCCGTGGCCATCCCACCTACCTTGCCTCATGAATACCATGCGTTTGCAGACGTATTTTGCAAGCAAAAGGCAGAGGTTTTACCTCCACATCGTTCTTTTGACTGTGCAATTAAATTGATTCCTGGAGCACCTCTTCCCAAAGGAAGGACCTATCCCCTGTCTTTGCCTGAACAAAAATCCATGGAGGAATACGTAAAAGACAACTTGGAAAGAGGTTTTATCCGACCCTCTTCTTCTCCAGTAGGGGCAGGTTTTTTCTTTGTTGAAAAAAAAGATGGGGGTCTTCGACCATGCATAGACTATCGAGGGTTAAATCAAATCACTGTAAAAGACTCCTACCCTTTGCCTCTCATTCTTGAACAGTTTGATGTACTTAAGGGGGCTGTTATCTTCTCCAAGCTAGACCTACGAGGGGCTTATAATCTAATTCGAATTAAAGACGGGGACGAGTGGAAGACAGCATTCAACACTTGTAATGGACATTTTGAATATCTGGTTATGCCATTTGGGTTGTGTAACGCCCCTGCTGTCTTCCAACGTTTCATGAATGAAATTTTTCATGATTTCAGCAACAGTTTTGTGATCATCTACTTGGACGACATTTTAATCTTTTCCAAGACTCATCTAGAGCACATCTCGCATGTAAAGCAGGTATTGCAACGACTGAGAGAAAACCATCTTTACGCGAAGATTGAGAAATGCAGTTTCCATCAAAGCCGTATTCCTTTCCTTGGATACATTATAAGTGCTGCCGGTTTCCAAATGGACCCTCAAAATCTTTCCGCTGTCTTGCAATGGCCCCAACCGACCACTTTAAGAGGGCTCCAAAGCTTTCTAGGGTTCGCAAATTACTACAGACGCTTCATCAAAGGTTTTGCCTCCATTGCGGCCCCCCTTACTGCTATGACTAAGAAAGGTACAAATTGCAAGGTATGGTCCTCAGAAGCAGAATCGGCTTTCCAGCAATTAAAAGACATGTTCAGCAAAGCTCCAATTCTTCAGCATCCAAATCCCGATCTCCAGTACATAGTTGAGGTTGATGCCTCTGAGGTAGGAGCAGGTGCCGTGCTCTCCCAGAGACAGCCTAAGTCTGGTAGAATCCATCCAGTAGCATTTTTTTCTAGAAAGTTTTCTCCAGCGGAGATGAATTACGATGTTGGGAATCGAGAACTACTGGCCATCAAATTGGCATTGTCTGAATGGCGACATCTTCTGGAAGGGGCTCCCAAACCTTTTTCTATCCTCACTGACCATAAAAACCTACTGTACCTTCAGACTGCAAGACGTTTGAACTCACGTCAGGCTCGATGGGCTCTGTTTTTCTCCTGTTTTAATTTTGTTCTTTCTTATGTTCCTGGGCATAAAAACAAGAAAGCCGATGCTCTTTCCAGACAGTTTGCTACCTCTGAAGAAGACCAACCTACCGAGCAGTATATAATCCCACCTCACAAAATTGTCGCACAGATCTCTACGGCTCTTTCCCAACAGTTACAAGAAACCCAGAATTGTGTTCCCCAAGGCTTGAAGATACCACCAGGTCGCCTGTTCGTAGCCCCTAGCCTCAGAAAACCTGTACTCCTCTGGGCACATGATGGTGTTTTATCTGGTCATCCTGGTGTCACCATCACTCTTAAGACCTTGCAGCGTCATGTCTGGTGGCCTCATATGAAAAGGGATGTTACTGACTATGTGGCTGCCTGTCCAACTTGTGCTGCTAATAAAGTACCCCGTACATTGCCTACTGGACTGTTACAACCACTTTCAGCACCTCGTCAGCCTTGGACCCATTTGACTATGGACTTCATTACAGACTTCCCCAAGTCCGAGGGCATGACTGCTATATGGGTCATAGTGGATCGCTTTTCAAAAATTTCTCATTTTGTGTCGCTCCCGGGATTACCTACAGCGGAAGCACTGTCTACTCTCTTCCTTTCCCATATTGTGAGATATCATGGCATACCTACCAATGTCGTCTCAGACCGCGGATCCCAGTTTGTTTCCCGATTCTGGAGAGCGTTCTGCAAGAAACTGGGAGTAACGCTTTCACTCTCTACCTCACATCACCCTCAAACAGATGGTCAAACCGAACGCATGAACCAGACCCTAGAAACCTATCTTCGACATTATGTCAATGCCTTACACTCCAACTGGTCTGAGTATTTGCCTTTAGCTGAGTTCGCCATTAATTCCCGTTGGCACAGTGCTCTTCATACCACACCATTCTACGCAGCCCTAGGCTATCACCCTCAGACTTTTCCCCTACTTCAGCCTTCTTCTGGTGTACCAGCAGCAGATCAGCGGGTTAAAAATATTCTGCTACATTGGAAAAAGATTTGCTTATTACTACGGAAGTCAGCAGGCAAGTATGCACTTTTTTCCAACAAACGAAGACGCCATATACCTCCATATGTGGTGGGGGACAGAGTTTGGCTATCAACCAAATATGTGAGACTGAAACAACCTTCTACCAAATTGGGCCCTCGATTCATTGGTCCTTACAGAATTATTGCTCGAGTCGGGCCAGTCTCCTATCGGTTGAAATTACCCTCCTCTCTCTGGATTCATGCTGTGTTCCACGTTTCCCTCCTCAAAAAAGCAATTTTCAATCGCTACTCCAGAACGCAACAGCTACCTCCTCCTGTTCTTGTTGATGGACAAAATGAGTTTGAAGTCTCCAAGATTCTTGATTCTAGAAGACAGGGTCGTGGCCTTCGGTATCTGGTTCATTGGAAGGGATATCCTGTCACAGACCGTTCCTGGGTTCCAGCCAAAGATCTGCATGCCCCTTCTCTTATTCGAGACTTCCATGCCTCCTTTCCCACTAAGCCCCGCTAGGCCCCCGGAGGGGTCCACTGGGGAGGGGGCCCTGTCATGTACCTGGGTGTATTTGAACCGGGATCTTCCTGGTCCCTAAGCTGCAGCCTTACCTGTTGCGCTACTGAGCAGATCTAGACTTTTGGAAATGTCCTCTCAGTATTAAACATTACCTTGGACTCACTAGCCCCACCTACTGCCAGCTGTGGACAATTTTCAATCAAAGCAGCCCTTAAAAGGGAAGTGATGCTATCTCTCAGCGCCCGTTTGTGTGGAATAGCTCCCTGGGTGTTGTGACTGCTTTTTGATCCTGATTTTCATGTTGAACTTCTGCCTAAATTCCTGACTACTCTCCAGCCTGCTGATTTTGTACTTCACTGCCAGCTCGTGTATGACCTTTGCCTGCCTGACCACTCTCTGGATTTCGATCGTGTACCATTTTGCCTGATCTGTTGCCAACCTAATCTGCCTGACTACGTTTTCGCCTGAATCCTCAGCACACAAGTTCCACTTCGGACACTACCTATCACAGGTACCTTACAGTAACACAGGCAGGCATCTGCAGCACTTACAGCGGGCGTATTGTGCATCCTGCACAGTATACATCTGAAGCTACCCCTTATTGCTCAGGGTTTTTTTCTTTTGTGTTACACTAACAGGCATCTTCAGCACTTACAGTGGGCGTAGTGTGCCTCCTGCACAATCTACACCTGAAGCTAGCCCTTATTGCTGTGTTTTCCTGTTGTGTAACACAGGCAGGCATCTGCAGCACTTACAGTGGGCGTAGTGTGCCTCCTGCACAGTATACACCTGAAGCTACCCCTTATTGCTGTGTTTTCCCATCTCCCTGCGGGCCATTAGAATGTCTGGAAGGCCAACAAGGAGAGTCAGACAGTCAGGAGCCAATAAAAGAGGGCAAGCAGGCTCTGTGTCTAGAGACAACAGTGCTGGTCGTGGACGCGGTGCATAGTCATCAGCACGTGGCCATGGGACACGCTAGTCCTTATTTTCGGCAGCTGGACGTGTTGAGCCGCATCATGCCGAAGACTTGGTAGAGTGGATGACTAAGCCCTCCTCATCCTCCTCATCCTCTCTCACCCAGGCTCAGGGTACTGGCAAAGCAGCTGCCAAAGTGTCCTCTTCCCTCGTATCAATGTCATCATCAGTCACTCCTTCCCTAGACCCACCATGTCCTCCTGAGGAGTCCCCCGAACTGTTTGAGCACAGTGTTGGGTACATGCTCCACGAGGATTCTCAGCGTTTCGAAGGGTCTGATGATGATACCCAGCAGCTAGAGGAAGGCAGTAGCGTGAGAGCAGAGAGAGGGCATGCTCAAGAAGGACACCAATCTGGCAGTCATGTTCCAGCAGCTGCAGCATACTGCCAGATTGGCTCCAGTGATGAGGAGGGAGGGGATTATGAGGTCACTGACTCCACGTGGGTGCCTGATAGGAGAGAGGAGGAGGATGAGGAGGAGGCACATCTCCAACGAGGCAGGATGCCCTCGGGGGGCCAGCGTAAGGACAGCACACTGACTGAATTACACCGCAGAGCTCCGCCTGTGCAGGGTGCTGCCTCTGCCCGTTATTCCAAAAGTTCTTTGGTGTGGGACTTTTTTGAGTCAAGTGCATCAGATCGCACCGCTGCTGTTTGCAACATATGTCTCAAGCGTATCTCGCGTGGCGAAAACATCAGCCGCTTTGGCACCACATGCTTGACCAGACATATGTTGACCTGCCATTGTAACGTACCTTAGGTGTGAGCCTGACGTGCGGAGAGGGACCTCCCGTACAACCCCGGCTCGGAGACCACTGGAGTGGGGACAGTGGTGGTAAGAGCACGGTGAGGTAAGGGTGCCTGTCTGATCCTCACTGCTTGGAGTGGTGGAGCCGAGCGGATGCAGGTCAGCAGGTTCAGCTTGCAGAGCAGAGGATGCAGGTCAGCAGGTGCCGGTTTGCAGAGCAGGGATGCAGGTCAGCAGGTGCAGGTTTGCAGAGCAGGGATGCAGGTCAGCAGGTGCAGGTTTGCCGAGCAGGGATGCAGGTCAGCAGGTGCAGGTTTACAGAGCAGGGATGCAGGTCAGCAGGTGAAGGTTTGCAGGTGCAGGTTTGCAGAGCAGGTATGCAGGTCAGCAGGTGCAGGTTTGCATTGCAAAGGATGCAGGTCAGCGTGTGCAGCTTGCAGAGCAGAGGATGCAGGTAAGCTGGTGCAGGTTTGCAGAGTCAGACAAGTCGGGTCATACACATCAAGGTAAACATCACAAGTGGCAGGCAGAGAGTAGTCAAAGTCCAGGCCGAATCTTGGCAACAGGCAGACTGGCAGATAACTGAGCAGGGTCAAACGAGCCGAGGTCAGGACTGGAGACAGAAGCGTGGTCAGGAAGCCAGGTCAAACACAGGAACAGGATACAAGCACAGAATCAGGAACTCAGGGAACAGAAGCAGATCAAACCGCAAGGGGCAACATCTCTGGAATGTCTTTTATAGGAAGTACATGGGAGGAGCAAGGGGTTCAGAGTTCAACAGTAATCAGACACCAAGCAGAGTAGTCTAATGGATCAGATAGGTTATCCAGCAGATCAGGCAGGGAACTGTCCAGCATCTCAGATAGCTCCGCTGGAAGAGTCAATGCCAGACACAGAAGAGGTCCCAGGTTCAAGCCCAGCACGTCCCTGACAGCCATGCAGCTCGTTGGCAAGCCTACCTTCAAGACCCACACCAAAGAACAAAGCGGACCTTTCCTTGCTCCGCATCAGCTGGGATCTCCAACCCCACTATACCTTCAGTCCTCTCTGAAACCTGCACTGAGAGGAATGAAGGTGTAGAATTAGGTGTATCACAGCCAAGTACTTGCGGGCACTCTGCTAGCAGTACACCGACGTCCGATTCTAGCAGGCAAATTTCCCTGCCCCAGCTGCTGGACCGTCGAAAGAAGTTCACTCCCAGCCATCCACATGCCCAGCGGTTGAATGCTAGCTTGGCTAAATTGCTAGCAATTCAACTGCTGCCTTTTCAGTTGGTAGACTCGGCCCCCTTCCGTGAGTTTGTGCAATGTGCGGTTCGTCAGTGGCAGGTTCCCAAACGCCACTTTTTCTCAAGGAAGGCGATTCCAGCTCTCTACCGGCATGTGGAAGGCAATGTCCATGCCTCGCTGGACAGGGCGGTCAGGTGCAAATTACCGCTGACTCATGGTCCAGCAGGCATGGACAGGGACGTTACCTTTCTTTCACAGCCCATTGGGTCACTCTTTTGGCAGATGGGAAGGATGCAGGACAAGGTGCAGTAGTGTTGGAGGTTGTTCCGCCGCCACGCCTCCAAAATGCTACTACTGGTTGTGACACACCTCTCTCCTCCACCCTCTCCTCTTCTTCTTCCTCCATGGCCTCTTCCTGTGCTTTGTCCTCGGAACCAGCGGTGCTCCGTAAGCGTTCAAGGGGCTACGCAAGTACGCAGGCAAAAAGATGCCATGCCGTGCTTGCGCTGGTGTGTTTGGCGGACAGGAGCCACACTGGGGCAGAGGTTCTGTCTGCTCTGCAGGGGCAGGCCGAGAGGTGGTTGACGCCACGCCAGCTTAAGCCAGGAATGGTGGCTTGCGACAATGGCACCAACCTCCTCTCCGCCCTCCGACAGGGACAACTGACCCATGTGCCCTGTGTGGCTCCTTAACCTGGTGGTGCAGCGGTTCTTGGGCAGGTACCCGGGCTTACAGGATGTCCTGAGGCAGGCCAGGAAAAGTCTGTGTGAATTTCTGCAGATCATATAATGCCAGTGCTCGGCTGGCTGAGCTGCAAAAGGAGTTGAACCTGCCCAAGAACCGCCTTATATGTGACATGCCCACCAGGTGGAACTCAACGTTGGCCATGCTGCAGCGGCTGCACACGCAGCAGAGGGCCATCAATGAGTACGGCACCAGGACAGGGTCAGGGGAGCTCAGGTTTTTTTCACCACGCCAGTGGGGCATGATCAGGGATGCATGCACTGTCCTGGCACCATTTGAGGAGGCCACGAGGATGGTGAGCAGTGACAGTGGATGCATCAGTGACACTGTACCTCTTGTCCACCTGTTGGAGCATACGCTGCGTGGAATAATGGACAGGGCACTTGAGGCAGAACAGAGGCAGGAAGAGGAGGACTTCCTTGCCTCTCAAGGCCCCCTTTACCCAGACAGTGTTCCTTCTGTCCCACCCATCACACAGGAAGAGGAGGAGGATGAGGAGGAGGAGGAGGAGGATTGTGTCAGCATGGAGGTGGAGCATGGCACTCAGCATCAACAGCAGCAGTCTTTTAGGGATGATTTACAGTCCCAAGAAACCCGTGGACTTGTACGTGGCTGGGAGGAGGTGGCTGCGGATCATGTCGTCCTTAGTGACTCAGAGGACTCCGGACTGAATGCCTCAGCTAACCTACGCTGCATGGCCTCCCTGATCCTGCAAAGTCTGCGGAAGGATCCTCGTATTCTTCGAATCAAGGAGAGGGACCATTACTGGCTGGCCACTCTCCTTGATCCACGGTACAAGGGTAAGGTTGCGGACCTTATCTTACCGTCGCAGAGGGAGCAGAGGATGAGACATCTCCTGGAGGCCTTGCAGAAAGGTCTGTGCAACGCGTTCCCAGAGAATGGGAGGCTACAAACTCCTGGTCCTGGACAACGAGTTGCTGAGGCTTCGGTCAGTAGCAGAAGGAGCGGTGGAGAAGGTGGCTGTCTGACCAATGCGTTCAGACAATTTTTTAGTCCGCAGCCCCAAGGTATGATCGGTTCCAGCAACCATCGCCAGCGTCTGATATACATGGTGCAGGAATACCTAGGGGCAAGGTCAGACTTGGACACCTTTCGCACCGAAAATCCTCTGGCTTACTGGGTGTTGAGGATGGATCACTGGCCAGAGTTTGCCCCTTATGCAATTGAGCTACTGGCCTGTCCTGCATCCAGCGTTCTTTCGGAACGCACATTCAGTGCTGCTGGAGGCTTTGTCACGGATCACAGGGTGCGCCTGTCCACCGACTCGGTTGATCGACTGACCTTTATAAAGATGAACCAGTCTTGGATCACCACCAGCTACCAAGCACATGAAGCTGATATAACAGAATAATTTATTTTCAAATGTCACATCCCTTCAAGACTGATGCTGATGTTGAGTGACTGTCCTGTTATGTTGACTGACTATCCTCCTCCTCCTCAATGATCCGATTCTTGATGATAGCTTGGAAGAACTTTTTTGTTTCTGGGTGCTGCCACCAGTGGCTAAGGCCCAGTTTTTCAGCCCCTGTTTAACAGGGGCATGTAATTAAAATTTTTGATGCAATGCTTTGCAGCAGGGCTCATTCCTGCACTCCAACTAGAGTATCTGGGAGAGGTTGCAGTGTCGTGGCACCAGCACCAGTGCCTAAGGCCCAATTTTTCAGCTCCTGTTTAACAGGGGCGTGTAATTACAATTTTTGATGCAATACTTTGCAACAGGGCTTATTGCTGTGCTCCAAGTACAGTATCTGTGAGGGGTTGCAGTGTTGTGGCACCAGTGCCTAAGGCCCAATTTTTCTGCCCCTGTTTAACAGGGGCGTGTAATTACAATTTTTTATGCAATACTTTGCAACAGGGCTCATTGCTGTGCTCCAAGTACAGTATCTGTGAGGGGTTGCAGTGTTGTGGCACCAGTGCCTAAGGCCCAATTTTTCTGCCCCTGTTTAACAGGGGCATGTAAATACAATTCTTGATCTAATAATTCACAGCAGGGCCCATTCCTGCGCCCACCAAGAGTAACTGTGAGGCCTTACAGTGTTGTGGCAACACCACCACCACCACCACCACCAAAGGCCCAATTTTTCAGCCCCTGTTCAACAGGGGCATGTAATTACAATTCTTGATCTAATAATTCACAGCAGGGCCCATTAATGCGCCCACCAAGAGTAACTGTGAGGGCTTACAGTGTTGTGGCACCAGCACCACCACCAAAGGCCCAATTTGTCCTACCACTGTTCAATAATGGCATGTAAATACAATTCCTGATATAATAGTTCACAGCAGGGCGTTCCAGCGCCCACCAAGAGTAACTGTGAGGGCTCACAGTGTTGTGGCAACACCAACATGTAAGGGGCAAATTTCAGCAGAGTATATACGGCAGGCCCCTACTTTCAAACATCCAACTTACAAACGACTCCTACTTGCAAACGAAAGGAGACAACAGGAAGTGAGAGGAAATCTACCCCTAGGAAGGGAAATTCTCTCCTGTAAGAGTTCATAAGGGAAAAAGGTGTTTCCTCTCTACTGATGCTTTATCAGCAATCCTTGTTTCAATAAAAACCCCACTTTTCAAAAACATTTGTCGTTGGGACGGAAAGTGAGGTGAAATGTTCTGAACAGGGGCACAGTCAGCAAAACAATTGTTACAGGGGTGATAACCCTTCCCTATGTTTTCCAAAAAGCTTAAAAATAGATTTTTTGGCTGGAGCTACACTTAAACAATATACCTGTTTAAAATTACAAACAGATTCTACTTAAGAACAAACCTACAGTCCCTGTCTTGTATGCACTGCCTGTATACTGCTCAGAGTATATAGGGCCTTTTTTATTTTGTGTGCGGGGTTCCCCTTAATATCCATACAAGACCCAAAGGGGCTGGTAATGGGCTGGGGTAGGGGGGGGGGGGGGTGATGGGGTAGCCATGCCATTTTTCTCAAAGATTTTCATCCATATTGCCAGGACAAGACATGACATTAAAGCCAGTTTTAAATGGCTTTTTTTTCCTTTAGAATTGTCATTTTGTGCAGGGACAGTTCTAAACACGGGAAACACGTGCCACTTCACAAGCATACATTAGACACCCCCCAGGTACGATATTTAAAGGAATATTTCACTTTTTTTTCTTCACTTTATGCATCATTAAAATGACTGCTCCCGAAAAAACGTCCGTTTTTAAAACTTCTTCTTGCATTGATACATGTCCCCTGGGGCAGAACCCGGGTCCCCAAACCCCTTTTAGGACAATAACATGCATATTAGCCGTTATGATTAGCACTTTAGATTTCGAACATTTGCGTCCATTGTATTTAATAGGGTTCTAACGTTCGCGCGAACTTTCGGTCCGTTCGAAGGTTCTGGTGCGAACCGAACGGGGGGGGGGGGGGGGACGGGGTGGGGGTGTTCGACTCATCCCTATTGACCGCTGAAAACATTCAAGTTCTTCAGAAGATATAAGTATAGGGTACTCTTACCACAGCAGGTGGACTCAGCTATTATACAACAGTGAGTCAGACATGCTTACGGTCTCAACGACCTGGGTTAATGAGGCAGGTCCTGATGCTTGCTGATGGAAGCCCAGATGAATCGGATGCGCCGCAGCACTCTTCTCCACTTGTTGAAGCAAATCTATGAGAACTGGAACGAAATCCGTGTGGACTCCCTGGGCAGCAGAAACAATCGATGAGGGATATAAGGAGAAAAAGAAGGCTACAGATGGTGCAGGTCAAATTAAACCAGTCAAGGTTTATTAGATTAAAATTGTCATACAAGAAAACATGACAAAAAATAGATAAAACGTGATCACAAAATGGGTAATAAAATCAATGTGGGGTGCAGTAATGCAAGCCCGACGCGTTTCGACTAAGAGTCGTCAACAACGGCATATTCTGTACCCCCATTGCCAAAACTTAAATAGACTGGTGGGTAACCTGGACACGCGCATGATGGGCGGGACAGGAACCAGAAATGCAATCAAACCTCCAGCTTCTCATATTTAAAACAGAAGTGATAATAGAATAAATGGTACTTACACACCTTCATACATGCATCTTATCATATACAGATGTAATATCAGACTGTAAGTCTAAACATAAATGAGGAACCAATTGTGCTGTTTGCACTTCAAGCCTCATAGTGACTTAGCGGACTACCTGCACTACCAGATTCATAGTGTACCTTATCACCTGTCCATGCAAACTACAGTATGTGGGACGCACTATTATAAATTTCTCTATAAGGGTCAACGAGCATCTAGCGAAGATACGCAAAGAATGTATCAAACATACAGTGTCCCGGCATTACCTGGAACATCATGCCAAAGACCCGAGAGGCACTTCCTTTCAGGTTATAGACAGGTTTGTTACCTATTGGATACATAAGCTCAGGTGTTACTCGCCCCATGGCATCAATGTTGACTGGGATATCAACTGCTTTATCAACCGGGCGTGAGTACCCTGGGCTCATGTATCCAATTAGGCGTATTTCCCTTTGTGCGTCCCAATAACCATGAGATCATTAGTGTTTCCATCACACACCTATAGTGGTGAATTAATAGGTTTCATTGTTAGGATGTTGTTTTCCATTTGTTCTTTTTCCATTCATTCTATTTTCAAAACTTTTTATTTCACCATCCATTTAGTTCGTTTTTTGCTGCTGTCTCTATTTGGTGGTGATTTTGCTGAATATGCGTATATTTACTTGAGTTTGACATGCCATGTGACGCCTAAACAGCAGCCTATTGGCCCTCCTCTTTTTTTGTTCTCTGGGTCTGTTTATCCCGCCCTGGTCCTGTGTTGTTTGGTCGGCATGGCTACCGTCCTGTGTGGCTCCGCTCTGATTTCGGCTGCGTTATTATGCGGGGTGGTGGCCATGTGACGTGCCTCAACACGTGACATGAATCATGTGACTCCGGACACGTAATGTATTCCGGTCACATGATTTACACGGCTGAGCGGCGCTCCGCCGCAGCGTGCGTAGTGACGTCATGCTTTGGCAGCGCGCAGGCTGTGAGATGATTGGGCTTAGACCATTAGCCCTCTCATTGGTGTCTCTCTAACCATCAGAGCCAATTGCGCCCTGCGATGGGCGGCCCCCTATCTAGCGCCGGACTTCCTGGTCACCGTTACCGGTATGGCGGCCGGTTCACTGCAGTGTGACCGGCCAGATTGACCGTTTATCTGGTGGGCGCTGCTATTACCATAAGATTCTTCAACCCACACCCAATACATATCTCATTGGTGAGGGGTGGGCGGGCCTGTGACAATTAGGTTACCAGACTTTGATAGGTCCATATGCGTCCACTAAGTCACTATGAGGCTTGGAGCGCAAACTGCACAATTGGTTCCTTGTTTATGTTTAGACTTACAGTCTGATATTACATCTGTATATGATAAGATGCATGTATGAAGGTGTGTAAGTACCATTTATTCTATTATCACTATTGTTTTAAATATGAGAAGCTGGAGGTTTGATTGCATTTCCGGTTCCTGTCCCGACCAATCATGGGCGTGTCCAGGTTACCCACCAGTCTATTTAAGTTTTGGCAATGTGGGGGTACAGAATATGCCCCTATTGACGACTCTCTTAGTCGAAACGCGTTGGACTTGCATTACTGCACCCCACATTGCTTTTATTACCCGTTTTGTGATCACGTTTTATAAATTTTTTGTCATGTTTTCTTGTATGACAATTTTAATCTAATAAACCTTGACTGGTTTAATTTGACCTGCACCATCTGGAGCCTTCTTTTTCTCCTTATATCTCTCATTGTTTGTTTCTGCTGCCCGGGGAGTCCACACGGATTTCGTTCCAGTTCTCATAGATCTGCTTCAACAAGTGGAGAAGAGTATTGCGGCGCATCCGATTCATCTGGGCTTCCATCGGAAAACATCAGGACCTGCCTCACTAATCCAGGTCGTTAAGACCGTAAGCATGTCTGACTCACTGTTGTATAATAGCTGAGTCCACCTGCTGTGGTAAGAATACCCTATACAGTACTTATATCTTCTGAAGAACTTGAATGTTTTCAGTGGTCAATTTCCATTTTTTGCATCCTGTACCATCCACTGGGGAGGAACACTGTTTATGTCCTTAGTTTATGGACTCATATGCGGCGTACACATGATCGTTTTTCATGCCATTTTTTAAACCAACGTTTTTCTCGTTGTTTTTTTTCATGTTTCCTCTCAAGCCTGTCTTGCGTACACACAATCATTTTAAAAAACGTTCAAGCAAAGCGCAGTGACATACAACACGTACGACGGGACTATAAAGGGGAAGTTCCGTTCGGATGGCGCCACCCTTCATGTTAGTAAAGTTTGTTGAGCGACAATTCGCGCTTTTCAGCCTCGTGCTTTTCAGTCCGTTACAGCGTGACAAATGTGCGATCTCCATTACGAACGCTAGTTTTACCAGAACGAGCGCTCCCGTCTCATACTTGATTCTGAGCATGCGCATTTTTTTTCACCTCGTAAAAGCATACACACTATCGTTTTTCACGTCCTTAAAAAAAACTACATGAAAAACGACGTGAAAAAATAGAGCATGTTCGAAATTTTTAATGGCCGTTTTTCACGTCGTTAAAAATGCTCTGGAGCATACACACGATCGGTTTTAATGCCCATTTCTAAAAATTGCATTTTTAACGGCATGAAAAACGATCGTGTGTATGAGGCAATACACTTATTGGATTATTGTTTATGTCCTTAGTTCATGGATTCATACACTCATTGTTTGATTCAATGTTTTGAAGCTTGCGCTTCCATATCACTTTATGTGGTGTTATTATCACTGTAATTTTTAAGCACAATCATCACCTTGATATGACTAGCTCTGCACTATATATGTTCCAGAAGTATGACGGATGACTGTGGGGCACACCTCCATTGGGATGCAAGCAGCAATCTCTGCACGCTGTCCAGGGGAGAGGGGGCCATTACACGGGCCGGAGACAGCGATGGAACCGGAAGCTGTACAGGGCTGTAGGGTGGTAGAGCCCTGGGCCGTGGAGCGCAGTGTGGAATGCAATGTCCCCTGGACGGAGCTTGTCTTCTGTCGTTTCTTGCTAGACCAACCGGTATTTTCTGTACTTGTTGAAAATGTTCTTCACCTTAAAAATTCTAAGAAATTACGCCACCACATCTAAAGATTGGTACCACTGCAATATATGTCTTGTTCAAATGTTTAATTGAAAAAACAAAATGATACAAAACAAATAGGCGATACAGTTACATGTCTTGTTCAAGGCATGGGACATCAAATTACATGGTGGTATAAGGATTGATAAAAGAAAACACAGTAGCACAGATAGCGACTAGGCATTCAGGTGAACAGTTTGAGGCCATCACCGAAGAGAAAAAGGCCCTTTGTCAGAGTGGGTGGTGACAAACCAAGCTCAAGCATAAACAAAGAGCATCATAGTAATAGTAATTAACGCATGTCCCATGGGTAGTTAAACCCCTTAGTGTAAAAGGAGAGAAACATCTTTGTCAGGATAGCAGGTACCTGAATGCTGTAGAAGTAGGCTGTAGTGAAGGAGGGTCTTAATCCAAGGGAGTTAGAGTAAAAGATAAATGGGGACTTGGAAAAAAAAAGTCCCCAACAGTTTGAGAGGTATGTATGTAGCCAAAGATGGAAAAACAGAGAGGAAAGTAGAAACGGGAAAGGAGAAAGTAAGGGGGAGAACTTGTTTGGCTGCAGTGGTGACTTTAAAAAGTAATTTAAACTGTCAGTGGGTGACAGGTAGTGGTTTCTGATTCAGTAGAGCCACAATGGGGTCTGGGGAAAGGGGAGTATCAAAAAATTTAGTGTGTATACAGAATATATACTGCCCAAAAGGCCTGTGCCACTGGGCATTCCCACCAAATGTGGAGGTGAGTGCTCAAAGTTTGACAACCACAAAAACATGAGGCCGAGTATCAAGGCAAAAATGTGGCGATCCTGGCGGGGACCAAATACCATCTAGTGGGGACTTTGTAGCTCATTTCCAAGCTTATGACATTCTGTGAGGGTGACTTAGTAGAAAAAAGAAAGAGGCGCCTCTAAGTGCAGAATTAAAAACTTTTAATATCCCCAAAGGATTAAAAACACTTACAGGATCGAAGATAAGAGAGTGCATATCATGCATGAGTACAATGGGTGATCCGGCATCAGGAGGGTCCCAATATATACAACTTTCAGCAAAGAATCCAGGGAGACCAGCAGATGTGCGCTCCAGGCTCTGGGAACACTGGCGAAGCAGTCACGGCGTTTAGGTCAGCATGGAACAAGGATCCCGGAAATGATGTCAGCGGAAGTGGACAACAACCAGCGTGGACCGCAAACAGGAAATTGGTTATCAAAATGTGACGCGTTTAGGAATTTAGGATTGGTTCCTTATTCAGTCAATGACAACAAGTTAATAGAAGCTTAGCTTCTTATAGTCTGTGGGCGGGGCTGTGGGCGGGACTGTGGGCGGTAGTGGGGGAAGAGAAACGATGCTACAGTAACCAAGGACTGCAAATGTGACATTATTGTGATCCATGGACACAGGGCACAGGGCTCCACAGTACAACATAGAGACAACACGGGATGCATCCCGCACACAGAACCGGCAAAACAAGTGTAACAAATCATAGCAAGAAAACATATAAGGAAAGAAAGCATGAAAATAAAGGACAAATGTAAAACAGAACACAGTATTCCTACCATGCATAGCTCCTAGATAGCAAATGTAGCTGGGAATAAATATTACATGGGAAATGCGTAAAAATGTGATTAGTGTAAACTTCGTATTGAATGAATGTCTATATATATAAATTATTACACATAGAAATATATATGTAAAAGAACATATATATAAAAAAAGTACATAAATTATATAAAATTATTTTAAAAAATTACAATTATCCAATAGGGGACATGCCCAAAAAGAATATGGGCACTATATGGTAAACATACATCTGAAAAATGAGGATTTGATAGTGAATGAGGTTCTAAAGTATGGCACTAATTTCAAAATCCTCATTTAACCCTCCAGGGGCCAAAACATTCAAAGAGAAGATCCAATATATTTCTCTGTGGCAAAGCTTGCGGAAATGCTCAGCAAGGGGGAGGTCTCTAGGCATCGCCTCAATAACCCCAACCATTAGACCATCAGTGGATTTGTTATGGTGTTCAAGGTAGTGCCTGGGGACGCTATGAATATCTAGTCCATCAGTAATGAAGCGGCAATGTTCACCAAATCGCTTACGTAATGGTCTTATAGTTCGCCTGACATAAAAGAGGCCACAGAGGCATGTCAGACAATACACTACATGGTCAGAGGAGCATGTGTGAAAACCTTTAATAGGATATGTTTTACCTTTCACACAATAATCCTTCTGGCCATGTTTAACAAACTGCCAGGTCTTACATAACGGCTTGCGGCACTGATACATGCCCGAGATGGCTAAAAAAGTTGGGAATGCCCTGGGGGTAATGGCTTACCCTTATGTTTGCTAGGTGCCACCTTGCTTTTAAAATTAGGGGCCTTTCTATTAGGGATGAGCTTCGTGTTCGAGTCGAACATACGTTCGACTCGAACATTGGCTGTTCGATCGTTCGACGAAGATCGAACGATTTGGGCCGTTCGCGCCAAATTCGAGTGACGCGAACGGCCCACAATGCACTACGCCATCGCAGTGTCATCCAGGCGCTGTGATTGGCCAAGCATGCACTGTGACCCCGCATGCTTGGCCAATCACAGCGCCGGCAGCGAGGAGAGCAATGATTGGCCACAGGCAGGATGCCTGTGGCCAATTATTGCTGAGGGTGTTTAGTACACGCCCCACACTATAAAAGGCCGCCAGCACGGCGGCCTAGTGTAGTGTGTTCCGGAGCAGGGATAGAGTAGCATAGGCAGGGACAGTGACTGTTATTTCTTTCTTGCTTAACCTGGATTCCTTTAGTTTAGGGAAAGAGAAGGATAGGTAGGGAGAGTGTCAGTGTGTTTTGTGCTTCTGCTATAGTGTGCTTAAAAAAAAACATTTATTCTAGGGACAGAAAACTCTAGGTAGGGACAGTGTCAGTTTCTTTCACTCTGCAAGTCCTTGTTTCCAGGGACCTGGAAGGACAGTGAGTGAATTGTCCTTTTGCTATATTGTGATTAAAAAAAACATTTATTCTAGGGACAGAAAACTCTAGGTAGGGACAGTGTCAGTTTCTTTCACTCTGCAAGTCCTTGTTTCCAGGGACCTGGAAGGACAGTGAGTGAATTGTCCTTTTGCTATATTGTGATTAAAAAAAACATTTATTCTAGGGACAGAAAACTCTAGGTAGGGACAGTGTCAGTTTCTTTCACTCTGCAAGTCCTTGTTTCCAGGGACCTGGAAGGACAGTGAGTGAATTGTCCTTTTGCTATATTGTGATTAAAAAAAACATTTATTCTAGGGACAGAAAACTCTAGGTAGGGACAGTGTCAGTTTCTTTCACTCTGCAAGTCCTTGTTTCCAGGGACCTGGAAGGACAGTGAGTGAATTGTCCTTTTGCTATATTGTGATTAAAAAAAACATTTTTTTCTAGGGACAGAAAACTGTAGGTAGGGAGAGTATTTTTTTTCTTTCACTCTGCAAGTCCTTGTTTCCAGGGACCTGTAAGGACAGTGAGTTAATTGTCCTTGTGCTATATTGTGCTGAAAAAAACATTTATTCCAGGGACAGAAAACTCTAGGTAGGGACAGTGTCAGTTTCTTTCACTCTGCAAGTCCTTGTTTCCAGGGACCTGGAAGGACAGTGAGTGAATTGTCCTTTTGCTATATTGTGATTAAAAAAAACATTTTTTTCTAGGGACAGAAAACTGTAGGTAGGGAGAGTGTTTTTTTTCTTTCACTCTGCAAGTCCTTGTTTCCAGGGACCTGTAAGGACAGTGAGTTAATTTTCCTTGTGCTATATTGTGATTAAAAAAAACATTTATTCTAGGGACAGAAAACTCTAGGTAGGGACAGTGTCAGTTTCTTTCACTCTGCAAGTCCTTGTTTCCAGGGACCTGGAAGGACAGTGAGTGAATTGTCCTTTTGCTATATTGTGATTAAAAAAAACATTTATTCTAGGGACAGAAAACTCTAGGTAGGGACAGTGTCAGTTTCTTTCACTCTGCAAGTCCTTGTTTCCAGGGACCTGGAAGGACAGTGAGTGAATTGTCCTTTTGCTATATTGTGATTAAAAAAAACATTTTTTTCTAGGGACAGAAAACTGTAGGTAGGGAGAGTATTTTTTTTCTTTCACTCTGCAAGTCCTTGTTTCCAGGGACCTGTAAGGACAGTGAGTTAATTGTCCTTGTGCTATATTGTGCTGAAAAAAACATTTATTCCAGGGACAGAAAACTCTAGGTAGGGACAGTGTCAGTTTCTTTCACTCTGCAAGTCCTTGTTTCCAGGGACCTGGAAGGACAGTGAGTGAATTGTCCTTTTGCTATATTGTGATTAAAAAAAACATTTTTTTCTAGGGACAGAAAACTGTAGGTAGGGAGAGTATTTTTTTTCTTTCACTCTGCAAGTCCTTGTTTCCAGGGACCTGTAAGGACAGTGAGTTAATTTTCCTTGTGCTATATTGTGATTAAAAAAAACATTTATTCTAGGGACAGAAAACTCTAGGTAGGGACAGTGTCAGTTTCTTTCACTCTGCAAGTCCTTGTTTCCAGGGACCTGGAAGGACAGTGAGTGAATTGTCCTTTTGCTATATTGTGATTAAAAAAAACATTTTTTTCTAGGGACAGAAAACTGTAGGTAGGGAGAGTATTTTTTTTCTTTCACTCTGCAAGTCCTTGTTTCCAGGGACCTGTAAGGACAGTGAGTTAATTGTCCTTGTGCTATATTGTGCTGAAAAAAACATTTATTCCAGGGACAGAAAACTCTAGGTAGGGACAGTGTCAGTTTCTTTCACTCTGCAAGTCCTTGTTTCCAGGGACCTGGAAGGACAGTGAGTGAATTGTCCTTTTGCTATATTGTGATAAAAAAAAAACATTTTTTTCTAGGGACAGAAAACTGTAGGTAGGGAGAGTGTTTTTTTTCTTTCACTCTGCAAGTCCTTGTTTCCAGGGACCTGTAAGGACAGTGAGTTAATTTTCCTTGTGCTATATTGTGATTAAAAAAAACATTTATTCTAGGGACAGAAAACTCTAGGTAGGGACAGTGTCAGTTTCTTTCACTCTGCAAGTCCTTGTTTCCAGGGACCTGGAAGGACAGTGAGTGAATTGTCCTTTTGCTATATTGTGATTAAAAAAAACATTTTTTTCTAGGGACAGAAAACTGTAGGTAGGGAGAGTGTTTTTTTTCTTTCACTCTGCAAGTCCTTGTTTCCAGGGACCTGTAAGGACAGTGAGTTAATTTTCCTTGTGCTATATTGTGATTAAAAAAAACATTTATTCTAGGGACAGAAAACTCTAGGTAGGGACAGTGTCAGTTTCTTTCACTCTGCAAGTCCTTGTTTCCAGGGACCTGGAAGGACAGTGAGTGAATTGTCCTTTTGCTATATTGTGATTAAAAAAAACATTTATTCTAGGGACAGAAAACTCTAGGTAGGGACAGTGTCAGTTTCTTTCACTCTGCAAGTCCTTGTTTCCAGGGACCTGGAAGGACAGTGAGTGAATTGTCCTTTTGCTATATTGTGATTAAAAAAAACATTTTTTTCTAGGGACAGAAAACTGTAGGTAGGGAGAGTATTTTTTTTCTTTCACTCTGCAAGTCCTTGTTTCCAGGGACCTGTAAGGACAGTGAGTTAATTGTCCTTGTGCTATATTGTGCTGAAAAAAACATTTATTCCAGGGACAGAAAACTCTAGGTAGGGACAGTGTCAGTTTCTTTCACTCTGCAAGTCCTTGTTTCCAGGGACCTGGAAGGACAGTGAGTGAATTGTCCTTTTGCTATATTGTGATAAAAAAAAACATTTTTTTCTAGGGACAGAAAACTGTAGGTAGGGAGAGTGTTTTTTTTCTTTCACTCTGCAAGTCCTTGTTTCCAGGGACCTGTAAGGACAGTGCGTTAATTTTCCTTGTGCTATATTGTGATTAAAAAAAACATTTATTCTAGGGACAGAAAACTCTAGGTAGGGACAGTGTCAGTTTCTTTCACTCTGCAAGTCCTTGTTTCCAGGGACCTGGAAGGACAGTGAGTGAATTGTCCTTTTGCTATATTGTGATTAAAAAAAACATTTTTTTCTAGGGACAGAAAACTGTAGGTAGGGAGAGTGTTTTTTTTCTTTCACTCTGCAAGTCCTTGTTTCCAGGGACCTGTAAGGACAGTGAGTTAATTTTCCTTGTGCTATATTGTGATTAAAAAAAACATTTATTCTAGGGACAGAAAACTCTAGGTAGGGACAGTGTCAGTTTCTTTCACTCTGCAAGTCCTTGTTTCCAGGGACCTGGAAGGACAGTGAGTGAATTGTCCTTTTGCTATATTGTGATTAAAAAAAACATTTATTCTAGGGACAGAAAACTCTAGGTAGGGACAGTGTCAGTTTCTTTCACTCTGCAAGTCCTTGTTTCCAGGGACCTGGAAGGACAGTGAGTGAATTGTCCTTTTGCTATATTGTGATTAAAAAAAACATTTTTTTCTAGGGACAGAAAACTGTAGGTAGGGAGAGTATTTTTTTTCTTTCACTCTGCAAGTCCTTGTTTCCAGGGACCTGTAAGGACAGTGAGTTAATTGTCCTTGTGCTATATTGTGCTGAAAAAAACATTTATTCCAGGGACAGAAAACTCTAGGTAGGGACAGTGTCAGTTTCTTTCACTCTGCAAGTCCTTGTTTCCAGGGACCTGGAAGGACAGTGAGTGAATTGTCCTTTTGCTATATTGTGATTAAAAAAAACATTTTTTTCTAGGGACAGAAAACTGTAGGTAGGGAGAGTGTTTTTTTTCTTTCACTCTGCAAGTCCTTGTTTCCAGGGACCTGTAAGGACAGTGAGTTAATTTTCCTTGTGCTATATTGTGATTAAAAAAAACATTTTTTCTAGGGACAGAAAACTGTAGGTAGGGAGAGTGTTTTTTTTCTTTCACTCTGCAAGTCCTTGTTTCCAGGGACAGAGAAGGACACCTGAAGGTAGCCCTTATTGCTTTTTTCCCATCTCCCTGCAGGCCATCTATTAGAATGTCTGGAAGGCAAACAAGGAGAGGCAGACAGTCAGGAGGCAATAAAAGAGGGCAAGCAGGCTCTGTGTCTGGGGGCAACAGTGCTGGTCGTGGACGCGGTGCATTGTCATCAGCACATGGCCATGGGACACGCTTGTCCTTCTTTTCGGCAGCTGGACATGTTGAGCCACATCATGCCGAAGACTTGGTAGAGTGGATGACCAAGCCCTCCTCCTCCTCCTCATCCTCTCTCACCCAGGCTCAGGGTACTGGAAAAGCAGCTGCCAAAGCGTCGTCTTCCCTGGTATCAATGTCAGACAAATCATCAGTCACTCCTTCCCTAGACCCACCATGTCCTCCTCCTGAGGAGTCCCCCGAACTGTTTCAGCACAGTGTTGGGTACATGCTCCAGGAGGATGCCCAGCGTTTCGAAGGGTCTGATGATGAAACCCAGCTAGAGGAAGGCAGTAGCGTGAGAGCAGACAGAGGGGATGCTCAAGAAGGACACCAATCTGGCAGTCATGTTCCAGCAGCTGCAGCATACTGCCAGATTGGCTCCAGTGATGAGGAGGGAGGGGATGATGAGGTCAATGACTCCACGTGGGTGCCTAATAGGAGAGAGGAGGAGGAGGAGGATGAGGAGGAGGCACATCTCCAACGAGGCAGGATGCCCTTTGGTGGCCAGCGTAAGGGCAGTACACCGACGGAATCACACCGCAGAGCTCCGCCTGTGCAGGGCGCTGCCTCTGCCCGTCATTCAAAAAGTTCTTTGGTGTGGGCCTTTTTTGAGGCTAGTGCATCAGATCGCACAGCTGCTGTTTGCAACATATGTCTCAAGCGTATATCGCGTGGCCAAAACATCAGCCGCTTGGGTACCACATGCCTGACCAGACATATGTTGACCTGCCATGCAGCTCGTTGGCAAGCCTACCTCAAAGACCCACACCAAAGAACAAAGCGGACCTCTCCTTGCACCGCATCAGCTGGGATCTCCAACCCCACTATAACTTCAGTCCTCTCTGAAACATGCACTGAGAGGAATGAAGGTGTAGAATTAGGTGTGTCACAGCCAAGTACTTGCGCCCACTCTGCTAGCAGTACACCGACGTCCGATTCTAGCAGGCAAATTTCCCTGCCCCAGCTGCTGGACCGTCGAAAGAAGTTCACTCCCAGCCATCCACATGCCCAGCGGTTGAATGCTAGCTTGGCTAAATTGCTAGCGCTTCAACTGCTGCCTTTTCAGTTGGTAGACTCGGCCCCCTTCCGTGAGTTTGTGCAATGTGCGGTTCCTCAGTGGCAGGTTCCCAAACGCCACTTTTTCTCACGGAAGGCTATTCCGGCTCTCTACCGGCATGTGGAAGGCAATGTCTTGGCCTCGCTGGACAGGGCGGTCAGCGGTAAGGTGCATATTACCGCTGACTCATGGTCCAGCAGGCATGGACAGGGACGTTACCTTTCTTTCACGGCCCATTGGGTCACTCTTTTGGCAGCTGGGAAGGATTCAGGACAAGGTGCAGTAGTGTTGGAGGTTGTCCCACCGCCACGCCTCCAAAATGCTACTACTGGTTGTGACACACCTCTCTCCTCCACCCCCTCCTCTTCTTCTTCCTCCATGGCCTCTTCCTGTGGTTTGTCCTATGAACCAGCGGTGCTCCGTAGCCGTTCACGGGGCTACGCAAGTACGCAGGCAAAAAGATGCCATGCCGTGCTTGCGCTGGTGTGTTTGGGGGACAGAAGCCACACTGGGGCAGAGGTCCTGTCTGCTCTGCAGGGCCAGGCCGAGAGGTGGTTGACGCCACGCCAGCTTAAGCCAGGAATGGTGGTTTGCGACAATGGCACCAACCTCCTCTCCGCCCTCCGACAGGGACAACTGACCCATGTGCCCTGTGTGGCTCACGTCCTTAACCTGGTGGTGCAGCGGTTCTTGGGCAGGTACCCGGGCTTACAGGATGTCCTGAGGCAGGCCAGGAAAGTCTGTGTGCATTTCCGCAGATCTTATAATGCCAGTGCTCGCCTGGCTGAGCTGCAAAAGGAGTTGAACCTGCCCAAGAACCGCCTTATATGTGACATGCCCACCAGGTGGAACTCAACGTTGGCCATGCTGCAGCGGCTGCACACGCAGCAGAGGGCCATCAATGAGTACCTGTGCGACTACGGCACCAGGACAGGGTCAGGGGAGCTTGGTTTTTTTTCTCCACGCCAGTGGGGCATGATCAGGGATGCATGCACTGTCCTGGCACCATTTGAGGAGGCCACGAGGATGGTGAGCAGTGACAGTGCATGCATCAGTGACACTGTACCTCTTGTCCACCTGTTGGAGCACACGCTGCGTGGAATAATGGACAGGGCACTTGAGGCAGAACAGAGGCAGGAAGAGGAGGACTTCCTTGCCTCTCAAGGCCCCCTTTACCCAGACAGTGTTCCTTCTGTCCCACCCATCGCACAGGAAGAGGAGGAGGAGGAGGAGGAGGAGGAGGAGGAGGAGGATTGTGTCAGCATGGAGGTGGAGGCTGGCACTCAGCATCATCAGCAGCAGTCTTTTAGGGATGATTTACAGTCCCAAGAAACCAGTGGACTTGTACGTGGCTGGGAGGAGGTGGCTGCGGATCATGTCGTCCTTAGTGACCCAGAGGACTCCGGAGCGAATGCCTCAGCAAACCTACGCTGCATGGCCTCCCTGATCCTGCAAAGTCTGCGGAAGGATCCTCGTATTCTTCGGATCAAGGAGAGGGACCATTACTGGCTGGCCACTCTCCTTGATCCACGGTACAAGGGTAAGGTTGCGGACCTTATGTTACCGTCGCAGAGGGAGCAGAGGATGAGACAACTCCGGGAGGCCTTGCAGAAAGGTCTGTGCAACGCGTTCCCAGAGACTGGGAGGTTGCAAACTCCTGGTCCTGGACAACGAGTTGCTGAGGCTTCGGCCAGTCAAAGAAGGAGCGGTGGGGAAGGTGGCCGTCTGACCGATGCGTTCAGACAATTCTTTAGTCCGCAGCCCCAAAGTATGATTGGTTCCAGCAACCATCGCCAGCGTCTGATAAACATGGTGCAGGAATATCTAGGGGCAAGGTCAGACTTGGACACCTTCCCCACCGAAAATCCTCTGGCTTACTGGGTCTTGAGGATGGATCACTGGCCAGAGCTTGCACAGTATGCAATTGAGCTACTGGCCTGTCCTGCATCCAGCGTTCTTTCGGAACGCACATTCAGTGCTGCTGGAGGATTTGTCACGGATCACAGGGTGCGCCTGTCCACCGACTCGGTTGATCGACTGACTTTCATCAAGATGAACCAGTCTTGGATCACCACCAGCTACCACACACCTGATGCTGATATAACAGACTAATTGATTTTAAAATGTCACATCCCTTCAAGACTGATGCTGATGCTGAGTGCCTGTGCTGTTATGTTGACTGCCTATCCTCCTCCTCCGAGTCCTCAATGATACGATTGATGATGATAGCTTGGAAGATCATTTTTGTTTATGGGTGCCGCCACCAGTGCCTAACGCCCAATTTTTCAGCCCCTGTTTAACAGGGGCGTGTAATTACAATTTTTGAAGCAATACTTTGCAACAGGGCTCATTGCTGTGCTCCAAGTACAGTATCTGTGAGGAGTTGCAGTGTTGTGCCACCAGTGCCTAAGGCCCAATTTTTCAGCCCCTGTTTAACAGGGGCGTGTCATTACAATTTTTGAAGCAATACTTTGCAACAGGGCTCATTGCTGTGCTCCAAGTACAGTATCTGTGAGGGGTTGCAGTGTTGTGCCACCAGTGCCTAAGGCCCAATTTTTCAGCCCCTGTTCAACAGGGGCATGTAATTACAATTCTTGATCTAATAATTCACAGCAGGGCCCATTGCTGCACCCACCAAGAGTAACTGTCAGGGCTTACAGTGTTGTGGCACCAGCACCACCATCAAAGGCCCAATTTTTACTACCACTGTTCAACAATTATATGTAATTAAAATTCCTGATATAATAGTTGACAGCAGGGCGTTCCAGCACCAACCAAGAGTAACTGTGAGTGCTTACAGTGTTGTGCCAACACCAACAACTAAGGGGCCTATTTCTGCAGAGTATATACGGCAGGTCCCTACTTTCAAACATCCAACTTACAAACGACTCCTACTTGCAAACGCAAGAAGACAACAGGAAGTGAGAGGAAATCTACCACTAGGAAGGAAAATTCTCTCCTGTAAGAATAAATATGGGAGAAAGGTGTCTCCTCTGTACTGATGCTTTATCAGCAATCCTTGTTTCAAGAAAAACACCACATTTCAAAAACAGTTGTCATTGGGACGGAAAGTGAGGTGAAATGTTCTGAACAGGGGCACAGACAGCAAAACAAATGTTACAGGGGTGATAACCCTTACCTATGTTTTCCAAAAAGTTTAAAAATAGATTTTTGGGCTGGAGCTACACTTCAACAATGTACCTGTTCAAAATTACAAACAGATTCTACATAAGAACAAACCTACAGTCCCTGTCTTGTATGCACCGCCTGTATACGGCTGTTCAGAGTATATAGGGCCTTTTTTATTTTATGTGCGGGGTTCCCCTTAATATCCATACAAGACCCAAAGGGGCTGGTAATGGGCTGGGGTAGGGGGGGGGGGGTCATGGGGTAGCTATGCCATTTTTCTTAAAGAATTTCATCCATATTACCGGGACCAGACATTACATTAAAGCCGCAAGCAGTTTTAAATGGCTTTTTTTTCCTTTAGAAGTGTCATTTTGTGCAGGGACAGTTCTAAACACGGGAAACACGTGGCACTTCACAGGCATACTTTAGACACCCCCCAGGTACGATATTTAAAGGAATATTTGACTTTTTTTTTTTCACTTTATGCATCATTAAAATGACTGCTCCCGAAAAACGACCGTTTTTAAAACTTCTTTTTGCATTGATACATGTCCCCTGGTGCAGAACCCGGGTTCCCAAACCCTTTTTAGGACAATAACATGCATAATAGTTGTTATAATTAGCACTTTAGAATTCGAACGTTCGCATCCATTGTATTTAATAGGGTTCTAATGTTCGTTCGAACTTCCGGTCCGTTCGCGGGTTCTGGTGCGAACCGAACCCGGGGGTGTTCGGCTCATCACTACTTTCTATAAGCAAATTTTGGCTTATTCGATAAAGCAGGAAGAAGGTGCTCATCTTGAAGCAATAGAGGCCAATGCTTCCGCACAATACCCTCCATCTGTCTATGACGGGAATGAAATTGGGTAATAAATCGTAGATCATCCTTATTATTATCAGCATGGGTGAAAGGACATGGTTGAATAGGTGTGTCTTTGTAATGGGAGTAAGCTGTTTGCACAATTTCAGCTGGGAATTTTTTATCAAGAAATTTTTCTTCTAAGATCTTACTCTGAATGTCATAGTCATTGCCTCTAGTACAGTTCTTTTTCAGTCTACAGTATTGGCTTTTAGGTATGTTATTCAGCCATTGGGGATGGTGACAGCTTTTATAAGGATGACTTAGTAGCTTCCCAAATATGAGACAGACAGGGTCTAGGGTGATTCCCAGGTCCCTTTCCCACTTAGCAACGTTTTTTGGGGGGGTGGCAGTGTTTGTGGGCTCCACCAGTTGTCTCTATAGAGTCAAAATGAGGCCTCATCTATGAGAATCATGCTTGCAAACTTGAGCGAAGGAGGAGGATTCGGGGGCTGAAGGGTCAGATGGGATCAAAGGGAATAGGAAGTGTTTTATCTGAAGGTATCTGAATAATTCTGATAAGGGGATTCTGTAGGCTTGTGCAATTAGTTTCGTAACGAATCGAAATTCGTACGAATTTAGCAACTTTCGGACATTCGGAAGCATTCGAATTTCCAAACAAAGCAATTACGAATAAAACCGAATCCGAAATAAATGATATCGCAAATAGCGAATGCCCGAATGTCTTCGGCATAATTCGTTATGAAAAAAGTTATGAATGTACGAATCCATTCGAAGCACAATAACACTCTGCTCTGCTCTCTGCTTCTCCCTCACCGCGCTGAACTCCCTCTCAAAATGGTGTACAGGGGCGGAGGCTATAGCCGCATGTAAAAAACGAAAGTAAAATACGAGATTTCGAATCGTTACAAATCAGTGGCGGTGCGTCCATAGAGGGCGCCGGAGCACCGCCCCCTCTCACTTCCGCACCGCCACTGAATGACAATACACAGATTCATGCATTGCATAAGTCTTTGTATTGTCCCCGCTGCCGCGCTGCCCACTATTCATATGGCCGGCCTCCTGGTGAGCGCCGGCCATATGAATTAGAGCGGTGGCCGGCGGTGGGTGTGACTTGGAAGTGTCTATCAGAGCCAGCGGCTCTGATAGGCTTTCTGAATACAGCTCTCACGCTGTAATCGGCTTCCAAAAACTCCTTCAAGGTACGCACGGGGGTGCGTTCCTTGGAGAACAGTCACAGGCGGTTCAGCCAATCAGGTTCACCGGATCTTGTTACCGGTAATCTGATTGGCTGAAGCGACATCGAGGGCGGGAGAACACATCGAGGACGGCGCGGACCGAGGTAGGTAAGTGCAGGGCTAGGGGGGGACTGGCTGCATTTGGGGGGAACTGGCTATATATATATGGGGACAAACTGGCTGTATATGGGGACAAACTGGCTGTATATGGGGCACACTGGCTGTATATGGGGACAAACTGGCTGTATATGGGGGCACACTGGCTATATATGGGGGCAAACTGGCTGTATATGGGGGCAAACTGGCTGTATATGGGGGCACACTGGCTGTATATGGGGACACACTGGCTGTATATGGGGACACACTGGCTGTATATGGGGAAAAACTGGCTGTATATATGGGGGACACACTGGCTGTATATGGGGACACACTGGCTGTATATGGCGACACACTGGCTGTATATGGGGACAAACTGGCTGTATATGGGGGCACACTGGCTATATATGGGGGCAAACTGGCTGTATATGGGGGACACACTGGCTGTATATATGGGGGACACACTGGCTGTACATGGGGACACACTGGCTGTATATGGGGACACACTGGCTGTATATGGCGACACACTGGCTGTATATGGGGACAAACTGGCTGTATATGGGGGCACACTGGATATATATGGGGGCAAACTGGCTGTATATGGGGGCAAACTGGCTGTATATGGGGGCACACTGGCTGTATATGGGGACACACTGGCTGTATATGGGGACACACTGGCTGTATATGGGGACACACTGGCTGTATATGGGGAAAAACTGGCTGTATATATGGGGGACACACTGGCTGTATATATGGGGGACACACTGGCTGTACATGGGGACACACTGGCTGTATATGGGGACACACTGGCTGTATATGGGGACACACTGGCTATATATGGGGGCAAACTGGCTGTATATGGGGACACACTGGCTGTATATGGGGGATACACTGGCTGTATATGGGGACAAACTGGCTGTATATATGGGGGACACACTGGTTGCATATGGGGGCACACTGGCTGTATATGGGGACACACTTGGTGTATATGGGGGCACACTGGCTGTATATGGGGACACACTGGCTGTATATGGGGACACACTTGCTGTATATGGGGACACACTGGCTGTATATGGGGACACACTGGCTGTATATGTCGGCACACTGGCTATATATGGGGGCAAACTGGCTGTATATGGGGACACACTGGCTGTATATGGGGGACACACTGGCTGTATATGGGGGCACACTGGTTATATATATATGGGGGCACACTGGCTGTATATGGGGACAAACTGGCTGTATATGGAAACAAACTGGCTGTATATGGGGACACACTGGCTGTATATGGGGACACACTGGCTATATATGGGGGCAAACTGGCTGTATATGGGGACACACTGGCTGTATATGGGGGACACACTGGCTGTATATGGGGACAAACTGGCTGTATATATGGGGGACACACTGGTTGCATATGGGGGCACACTGGCTGTATATGGGGACACACTTGGTGTATATGGGGGCACACTGGCTGTATATGGGGACACACTGGCTGTATATGGGGACACACTTGCTGTATATGGGGACACACTGGCTGTATATGGGGACACACTGGCTGTATATGTCGGCACACTGGCTATATATGGGGGCAAACTGGCTGTATATGGGGACACACTGGCTGTATATGGGGGACACACTGGCTGTATATGGGGGCACACTGGTTATATATATATGGGGGCACACTGGCTGTATATGGGGACAAACTGGCTGTATATGGAAACAAACTGGCTGTATTTGAGGGGGCAAACTGGTGGCGTTTGGGCACAGTGGCTGCGTTTAATGGGCACAGTGGCGGCAATTGATTTTTTTTTTCAGTTTGTTTGCGCCCCCCCCTAAAAATTTTGAGCACCAGCCGCCACTGTTACAAATAACCGCTATGTATTTAGAAAAGTACAAATCCATTTGAAGCACATTAGGCATAATAGGCAGCATCGTTGTGAGAGAGACACAGAAAATTACGAATCAACGAACCCAAAAAAAGTTACAAAAGTAGGAGTTGTGTCCAGAATCAACGAAAAACGATGTACTCTACCGAAAGTACGAATTAGTCCGATTACGAAAAATCCCGTCTAGCAAAATTACGAACGATTACGAATCAACAGGACCGAAAAGAAACGAACCGTTACTAAACGAATTTTTCCGTTGTGCACAAGTCTAGGATTCTGTAAGATTCACATTCATTAGAATAGTTTTCTGCCCTAGGAATGTAAAATCGAAAGAAACCGCTGCACATAGTGCATGAGGTGCAGTCTTCTAAACAACACTGAGATTTACCATTTGTTTATAGTAAATGCAGAACCTCCAATATCACATTCATTGAAATATATCAGTGATTGATGGGTTGGGTCCTGGGGTTAAAAAAGGGAACCAGATAGAAACCTATTTGTTTTTAAACAGTATTTACATTTTATTATTAAAAATTCCCCAGACTACTAATTGCTACTAATAAATTCAGCTATTAATATTGGTACCTTAGAAAATGTACAGTACTTTGTTGACATTTAAGTGGAGCAGAAGATTTTCTCTAGGGGGCACATTTTTCTCTGGGCTTTGTTATTGGCTCACCATTATAGTAAAGTAATATTGGGGTCCAATGGACCACTTTCTATTTTGTGAATTCCAGACTTAAGCAGTCAATGAAGCCTGAGATGGATTTAAGATTCTGCACACTAGGACTGTGTCTGTAGATAGGTGCAAAGAGGCAGATTCTCCCTGTATTGTACAGTTATTGGACAACCATTTTTTCTCCACCATCAATAAGTATTCTTTAAGATTTTTTTTTTTTTTTACACACTGTCACAATATTCTAAGCCAAGTTAGAACCAAAGAATACATTCTTTGTAAGCTTGTAATTTGTTATCTATGGCAATAGTTCAAATTGCCTGGTTCCATTTGAGGTCTATTATAGAATATGAAGGTCCTATTTTATTATTTTCTATGTTTCGCTATAGCCATTAATTTGATATCCAACAGTTTTTCCTGCATCTTGTGTCCTGTAATTATATTTAAGTGAGAAAATACAAACCCAAAAAACTGTTTACTGTAACCTAACAGTATCCATGAATCTTGATAATTTCTTAAATTTTTCAATTCAGGCAAATTATTACAAATTATTCAATTTTTTTTTTTAATAGAAACAAGATGAAATAGAAGCCATTGTCAGTATATCGGATGGACTAAATAAGGTAAACTAGAAAAAATATTAGTACTGTAATGAGTGCATTGTTTGATGAATTATAAGGACTAAAATGTTGCTTTGTCAAGAGGAACTTCACTAATTTTCTAAAAAGTACAAAAGTATAGCCGGTTCTTCTCACCGCTGATGCTGCCATCTTGGATTTGGGAGTTGGCTGTGACTTCCTTATAAATTGCAGCTGGCTCCATGAATGAGATTGTGAGTGAAGCTAAGCAAGACTGGTTCTGCAGCCTCTTGGAATGTGTTGTGTCCTAGGAGGCTGTGGGCAGTGAGGGGGGCAGAATGTGCAACGTCATTCTAGCCTAGATGAGATTTCAGAAAGTGGGAGGGGGTACTTGTCAAAAAGGTAACCTACCCCCCCTCCCCCAAAAAAAATTAAAGTAAATCCTCCTCTGATATTTTTTGGGGAGGAGGGATGAGTAGTACTTTTAATTTTGCGTGAAGTATAGCTTTAATTTTAACTTTAGCTCTGTTAAACTTTGGGCTTTTTTTGTTTTTCATATATTTTTGTTTTTACTTTATTGCACACTTGTTGGCTACATTGCCATAAACAATGTACTTGTATGAGCATATGCATAGCCCCATCCTGTGAATTAAAAAAAAAAATGAGACCTCAAATACAGTAAACTGGAACCAATCCCCACAGTTCCCAATCACGTTGCGTTAACCAGTAGCCATCAGTTGTTTAATGCCCTGCAGCTCATGTCCAATATTTTTAAAGCTGAACTTCAAAAAGTTATTAAAAACACAAATTATTGTATTTTTTTTTTTTTTTTTTATGTTTTTGTGTATATAAAACTAAAAATAGTTTCTTTATTGAGAAACACATGATTCAGAGACATTTCAATTTTACTGCGGCCTAGGATATTGTGGACACTGGCAAACTAAATAATAGTGACTAGCTTGGAATAACCCCTCTGAGTCCCAGCATGCTTACGTTTTTTGTTACTATCCTAGAAAATTGATATCTTTTCCCTACTGAGAATAGTTTTACAATTTTTTTTCTAGCCATTTTGTTTTTAAGAATATTTATTTTAAAATATTTATGTTTTTTTTTTGCTCAATCAAGGTCTCTTATGCATCTATCTGGATTGGATTAGATATTGTCAGCCATAGTTTTGGAGGCTGTACCCATACCCCGCTTGACTGGAGGATTGTGGGACCTGTATGGAATGTAACATTTAAGCACTGTCTTCTGCTTGTGGTGTATTAGAACTAAGTTGTCCCTGTTTTAGGAGCAACATGTCAGATCCCACACACAAGAGGATCAGTCCTGTTGTATTGGGTGCCTCTAGTTCAAGATCCATTAACAATCTGATACAGCCTGCAGTGTTCTCTCTCAAAGGCCAAACATGCTACATTCTTTGAAGTTCTCTTTGGCTCCGTTGGGTGGGCTTCCCCCTCTCAGTTTCAACCGGGGTGTATTTCACAACAGTTATTCAGGATTTTATGGGCCAAAAAGGCAGTTATTTTTATTTTTATTATTGCAAGGGACATAAGTGTATCTTAACGCCTTGCCCTGCAGAATTTTTATCTTACCTGATTGCAGCCTTAGCGATCTCTAAACTTTCTTGTGCCAAAGCTCTATCTGATGAAGACTCCCACCGACTCTTTCAGGATGAGATTGTCCCTAAAGAGTCATAGGCAGCCATCATAACTCCCAGTCTGAGAGAGACCATATCAGCTCTTACTGATGCAATGCATGCTAACTTAAAGATGGTGAAGAAGCCTGTAGATTTCACCATTGCTGCTACTAGTCTGAAATGCCCAAATTGCATTTCAACCTGCCATGTCTGTTAAGTTAGTTTCTCCACTTCTCCTCACAGAAAAACAGCAAAGCTGTCATTCACTGTCACCCAAATGGCCAGCTTATGAATGTGCAATCTGAGCACCCAACTGGCCATCGGTGTAAAATACAGTATCTCCTTCCCTTCTTCTCTACCTCAGAGGTTGAGTTAAGAAGGGAGAGAGGAGAGAAACTGCTGCAATGTTAGGATGAAGACGTCTATGAGCACCAGCCCCTACCAAAAGTGAAAGTCATTTACTTACCTGATCCCACTCCCTTCATGCTGCAAGCCTGGCACATGCAGCCTCTTATCAGCTACGATTCGGTGGTCACAGGTCCTCTGATGTCATCAAGTACTCTGCTGTCCCTATAGCCTTGCATTGGAAGTGAGGACGCTGAGGGACAATCCACCAATATAAGTTAGGGGAGTGATTATCAGGTAAGTAAAACTGCTTTTTCTAGTCTGTTAGGAGTGAACAAGCAAATACTCATAAATATTCATAAGATAAATATATATAAATAAATAACACCCACCCACTGCTTGGGAGAGTTTTTTTTCCCTGGAGATAGGCTTTAAAACTGCAGGTCAGATTTATATAAATCCTGATTTCGATGTCTGTTAAAAAATCTACTACTGTGTTTAATGTAGCACAGCATAGGCAGATGAAGGGCTGTGTTACTAAAAAAATCTAAAATCTAAAACTATCTGGATCAAATTAACTTTACCTTATGACTGTGGGCATATTAAAGGCACATTACAATGGTTTTGAGTTGATTGTATTTTTTCTCTTACTATGTATCTGTGTGTGTATCTTTCAGACACTGTGAGACTGAACCACAGCTGAAATCTCCCAGGAGCCTAATGGTAGAGGATCTGGGAGGAAATAAGCCTTTCATATAAATGTTTTATGTATCTATCTTTTGACAAAATTTTGCATATTAAAGCATGAGCTATGGCTAGCAAGTCTCCTAATGTTTATTGAAGAGATGTTATATGTACCATAACTAAAATTAAACTCATGCATGGCCAACTTACAGGTTCCATTACTACCTGCCCACTATTTATACTTACCTTCTGTTTGCTCCTCCGCCACTCTGTTTGACTGATGAAGTTAATTGAAATTATTTAGTGGTATAGGGGAGCATGCTTCTCTTCATTACCTGCCAAAGTATGGCTTTGGGTGCCTGAGTATCTAGTTTCTACACCTGATCACTGTCGCTTTGTTTGACATTTGTTGAATTCTATTTAATAATTGGGGCTTTCATTTGCTTGACAGGTTTCTGAGAGAGTACGTATTTTGGTGACAGATGCCAATGATGAGAGTCCAGAGTTCCAGAAAACACCATACATTGTGAATGTCCCGGAGGTAAGTGTAATTATATTAATATCTTGGCAATTCTCAGATACTATTCATGATAGCTGAGAGATCTGGCCATAATAACTGTTATCCCCTATTTAGCTCATTATAATAAGATTGTCTCATAATTTTCATCGGGCAGCTTTTTTGATCATATATGCATCAATGTGTAAACTGTGTGTTTTGACTGTAATAAAACAGACAAGGCAGAAACTAAAAATAGAAAATATAAAGCAGTTATCTGAAACATTTTTTAAATACAAATCATTTTTCCTTAGGATACACCTCCAGGAAGTAGCATTTTTCAGGTGGAGGCACTGGACAAAGACATGGGATCTGGTGGAAGCATCACATATTTAATGCAGGTAAGTTTTATTCTTGTAATCTAAAATAAATGTATCCTTGATTATACATTAACTAGAAAGTGATATTTGGTGTACATTTATTACTAGGGGTAATTTTGGGCTGCTTTTTGGCTATTTGTCTAGTACTCTTCAGGGAAGAGATTCCCCTGGGAAAAAGCAATCAGCGGACATGCTTTGTCATGCCATGTTAAATTTGAGTACAGTGAAGAGATTTATTAGCTGTAAATTGTTTTGAGCCATTTTGTAGCAAAAGTTGATTGACGTTATTAGTTTAAATGTAGGAATCCCAACATCACCCCCAGAAGAAAAGTGGCCTATGATAAAGGGAGTAAGCTGGAGGAGAGGAAAGAGGAGAGAGGGGGCTGTGTTAGCAATTGTGCTAGGGCTGTGCTACCCCCTGGGTAGTCAAATTTGCTACCACTTTCAAATGCACATTACAAGTAAATAAAAAAAAAAATATGGAAAGGAAACATGTTTAAAGTAATCCTTTAATATGCTTGATTTTTCTGTGATTTTACCTGCAATTATTTTAAGTTGGTGACAGCGTCTCTTTAAAAATGATGGGTCCAACATAAAATAAGAGACTTTTTCATATTAAATTTACCTGAAGGATGGCATTGATATGAAGATACTTCTGTACAAGTCTGTAGTAGACTTGAATAGTTATACATTTTGTAATCTTTTTTGTTATCTGACAGTATGTATTATAAAAACAGACTTTAACTTCCCCACCAAATAATTATTATCAGCTATATGAAACACAGCTGATACTATAATATTTTAATAAGTATTAAAGTAGAGCTATAGACAAAACTTTTTTTTCATTTTGGATAGAGTAAGGGAGGCTCATACCCCTTATGCCCTGTACACACGATCGGATTTCCGATGGAATAAAATCCGATGGAATTTTCCGTCGGAATTCCTATGAAGCTGACTTTCATCAGTCTTGTCTACACACCACCAGACAAAATTCAGACCGTCCAAAGCGTCCAACACGTACGACGGCACTATAAATGGGAAGTTCAAATCCAATGGCGCCAGTCTTTGGGCTGCTTTTGCTGATTTTGTGTTGCCGCGTGTTAGTAAAAGTTTGGTGTTAGCCGATTCGCGCTTTTCAGTCTCCGTGCTTTTCAGTCTGTTACAGCATGACAAATGTGCTATCTCCATTACGAACACTAGTTTTACCAGAACGAGCGCTCCCGTCTTGTAATTTAGTCTGATCATGCGCAGAAAAATTTAAAACATGTTCTGTTTTTTTACACTGATGGAAAAAAGTCCGATGGGGCCCACACACGACTGACTTTTTTCATCGGAAAAAACGATCGTGTGTACAGGGCATGACAGTTTATTTTTTGCCATCTGTGTCCATTTGGGAGATATGCCTTCAATAAAGTTCATTACTACACTAAAAAGGGGTCCGTGGCCCCTGCCTGCAAAAATAGGATTTTTTACTCACCGTAAAATCCTTTTCTCTGAGTCCATGGACCGACACAGCTTCTCTATTGACAAAGTGGGTATTATCCGTTAATTAGGAGTGACTAGGCAGAAAAACTTGTAAAAAGTGTTGCATCACACCTTCTACAGTACCGCCCAGGGGGCGGACCCTCTGGGTATACCCTCTCAGTCTGCATCTTCGCAGATCAGTTCGTCAAAAAGCAGTACAAACTTAAAAGGAGGGGTGGGTGCTGTGTCGGTCCATGGACTCAGAGAAAAGGATTTTACGGTGAGTAAAAAATCCTATTTACTCTTTCGTCCATGGACCGACACAGCTTCTCTATTGACAAAGTGGGACGTCCCAAAGCAGTGTCAGAGAAAAAACGAGGGGTGGTAACAGCATAAAAATAAACTTCACCCCAAACACAAAACAGCACTCCTCCAACGGAGGAGTTGCAACTCTAAACAGCCGCTTGCAAAACCTTGCGGCCAAAAGAGGCATCCGAAGATGCACCTACATCAATTTTGTAGAATTTTGTGAAAGTGTGAGTGGACGACCAAGTCGCCGCTTTACATAATTGGGAAACAGACGCTTGATGTCGGAAAGCCCAAGAGGCACCTATTGCCCTGGTCGAATGCGCCGTGACAGGAAAGGGGGGCGCCTGACCCTTTAAGGCGTAAGCCTGGATTACTATCTGTCGGATCCACCTAGAGATGGTGGCCGATGAGACTGCTTGGCCCTTCTTGGGACCAGCCACCGAAACAAACAGTGAGTCTGACTTCCGGAACAGGGAAGTAGCAGATAGGTATACTCTCAAAGCTCGGACAACGTCCAAGGAATGCAACGCCGACTCCTTAGGATTCGACGGCTGAGGACATAAGGATGGAAGTACAATGTCTTCGGTGAGATGAAAAGCCGAAACGACTTTCGGAAGAAAGGAAGGCTGCGGCCGCAGCACGACCTTATCCTTGTGGAAAATCAAATAGGGAGCCTTGCAGGACAAGGCTGCCAGCTCAGAGACTCGTCTAACTGACGTAACAGCCACCAAAAAGACCACTTTCTGAGAAAGTGCCAACAGGGGAATATCTCTAATATTCTCAAACGGTGCCTTCTGAAGCACCGAGAGGACCAGGTTCAAGTCCCACGGAGGTAACGGGGGACGGACCGGAGGGGCCACATGTCGGACCCCCTGCACAAATGTACTCACGAGAGAGTGAGTCGCCAGGGGTCGCTGAAAAAAGACAGCCAGGCAGATATCTGTCCCTTAAATCGTACTTAGGGCAAGCCCTTGGTCCACCCCATGCTGTAAAAACAGCAGGATTCTGGAAACCAAATAGGTACGCGGATGCCATTTCATTTCCTCACACATGGAGATGTAGGCCCTCCAAGTGCGGTGATAGACCTTCCTAGAGGACGGTTTTCGAGCACTTCTCATAGTAGAGATTACTGAGTCTGACAGGCCCCGGTCTCTCAGTACCTGGTTCTCAACAGCCATGCCGTTAAACCCAATGACTGTAAAGCAGGATGGAATATGGGACCTTGCGATAGCAGGTCCTTCCGTAGTGGTAGGCGCCAGGGGACGTCTGCTACCAGACGTACTAGATCGTCGTACCAAGGACGCTGAGGCCAATCTGGAGCGATTAGGATCATTGGAATTCCCTCTGCCTCCACTCTGCGGAGCAGAAGAGGAAGAAGCCTTAAGGGAGGGAAGGCATAGATTAGCCGATACTGACCCCACGATGCTACCAACGCGTCCGTTGCGTCTGCCCATGGGTCTCTTGACCGGGCCACAAATCTCAATACCTTCCGATTGAGTCGGGAAGCCAGAAGATCTACGTCTGGTGTGCCCCATCTTTGGCAGAGGAGTTGGAACACCTCCGGATGTAAGGACCCTTCTCCCTGGTCCAGCATCTGGCGGCTCAGGTAGTCCGCCTGCCAGTTTTCCACACCCGGAATGTACACGGCCGACAGTGCCGGTACGCTCCTCTCTGCCCACTTCAGGATGCGAGCGATCTCCGATGTTGCAGCTGAGCTTCTTGTTCCTCCTTGATGATTGACATATGCCACTGCTGTGGCGTTGTCTGACTGGATCCTGACTGGACGCCCTTGCAGCCTCTGAGACCATTTGAAGAGGCACAGCCTGATCGCCCGGATTACCAGGACATTGATCGGCAGGAGGGCTTCCTCTGGGGTCCAGCGACCTTGCGCCGACTGAACACCCCAGACTCCCCCCCAACCTGTAAGGCTGGCGTCCGTCGTGATCACTATCCAGTAAACCGGAAGAAATGACTTCCCGGCCATTAGAGCCGGTGCTGTCAGCCACCATACCAGGGATCTCCTGACTATGTGGCTCACTCAGATTTGATAATCTAGAGATGATGGACATCTGTTCCATCTGGACAGAACTTCCTTCTGTAACACTCGAGTGTGGTATTGAGCATATGGAACCGCCTCGAAGGAGGTGTGAGGGTTCGACTTTGTGCGACCTTCAAGAGTGTTGGTTTACGCCAGATTTGGTAAAGAAAGACATGCTGATTGAACAGCTGTGTCTTGGGCTATTTAGTTCTGACATGATTATGGATCAGGGCCCCGCCCAACAGACAGGAAGTCTGTGCTGGGAGAGTCAGCTGGACTCTCCCATCCCTCTGAAGTGGAGTCAGAGGCTATCTATGCTGCATGGGTGCAGCCAAAGTGTGCATGTCTGCAGGAGGCAGATATCATTAGTGATACAGCAACAAAGGTGTTGACCAGCAGAAGCTAGGAGAAAGCTTAAACTCTTGGACACTGTGTGGGTCTGAGGAACAGACCGTCAGGCCTAGGCTAAAGGCCTGGATCGCTAGAAGGTAAAGCTACAAGGCTACTGTTAGTATGAAGGATACAGGAATGGTGGAACCCCCCTGTGAATACTACAGACGTGTTTGTGAACTGTTGTGCTTTTAAATAAAAATGGGCTACCATGACCTTAAACAGAGTTGCTGACTGGCTTGCATCACTGAAAAACGCATCTACTATGAGAGCTAACAACCCCCAATCTCACAAGTGGTGGAGAATGCGGGCAGTTCTTGGAAGAGTTCCAGATCCTCGCATACCAAAAACAGTGAGTAAAAAGAAACTGTGTGTTTAACAGCAATACTGTGATGAACAGCCTATCTGAAGGAAAAGTTAAAGTTTTCTGCGGTGAACTGCTGCTAGCTGTGTGTGGCAGCCAGGCGAACTGCATTGCACAGGAGTTCAATAAATGGAACTGTGTTAAAAAAAAAAAAAAAAAAACATTGTTGGCCTGACTGCAGAGATGGGGAGGTCAAAACGCAAAAAGGAAGCCATGTTTGCTGAGATGAGAGACAGAGCTGGTGTTGTCCCTAGCAACACTGGTGAAAGGAGTGCACAGGTGTCTGCAAGTATGGAGAGTTCACCAAAGTCTGAGTCTGCAGTGGATTGGTGCAGGCGACACTTGGCCGCACTGAACCAAGTTAAAGGGGAAGGACATGTTGCCCCTGGCAACGCTGGTGCAAGATGGCCAGCTATCAATGTGCAAAGGGTTAAGAACCAAGTGCGCTGTTTGCGGTGCAGTGAGTGGGGGCATGAAGTTTCTAAATGCCCTCTGTCCCAGGATTCACCAAAGCAAAGGTATGAGAAGCCTGCTCTGAGTGTAAAGAGTGAGCAGATGGGTGTGGTTGCCCATGGCAACAAAGCAGAAATTCGTACAGCTGACTTCTTACGGCCTATGTTGCCTTCGGAATGTGTCAAGTACCTTTTGGATGAGTTTGCGATGATTGCTTCTTACAGAAGATGGCCCAGAAATCGCTGGGTTGAGTTGGTACAACCTTTTCTGATGGAGGAGTACCAGGAGGTGTACCGTGGAATGTATAGTAACCGAGATGACTACGACAATTTCCTAGGAGCAATCCAATCTAGAGAGCGCTGGAAAAGATCAGCAGGGAGAATGTGGTCTCCCATAGCAACCGGAGAAAGTATGTTTTCAGAAAGGAGGAGCTACAGAGAGAAGGTATACCACCATCCTCATAGAGATACCAGTAAAAGTCTGCATGTTGGGAGAGTGCCGTCTCCCTTAGCAACAGGAGAAAGTCGCCAAGTGCCATGCCAGGAATGTGGTCAGCTGGGCCACGGGATCTTTTCTTGTCCAAGCTTGTGGAATACAGCTGCTGGGTGTGTTGTTGGGCTTAATGCTTTGCCTGCAAGCCCAGAGAAGAGAGTACCGTATCCAGCATCCTGCAAGGGGTATGACCAAGTGTGTAGGTCTGCTGTGGCCCCTGACAACAGAAAATTTGTTTTGCCTGCAGGCGATGTTGGAAAATCCGGAAAGGCTGCAGTGTTGCTCCATGGCCACATGGGGAAGTCAGCCTGTGGAGACACCAAACCTGTGAGACAACGCACTCAAGTGAAGGCTATTACACCACCTGCAGGATATGGTAAGACTGTGGCAATTTGTGAGACTGATCCGAGTGAAGTGGCATTGAGATCCGCAGAAGGTGTAAAAACGGACTTGCTGCAGTGTGCTACCCAGAGCAATGGGGAGACACAGGTTAAAACCCAGCTAATTGAAAAGGACATGTGGACTCTGTGTGCACCTAAGGTAGTCCAGCAGAGTGCTGGGAGAGATGTGCTAGGGGTGACCAAATCAGTGGGTGTGCCAGGTTCCCTAGTGATAGTGACAGGTGCTGCAGAGTTGCCAAGGGAAACCACCAAGGAACCTGCAGTGGTGAGGCAAGTGGTTTCCCAGGACAACTGTGAAGACGCCCTAGTGGGCAAAAGAATGCCCTTGGAAAGAAAGAGTGGTGTGCTGAGTAGCACGCAGGGTGCCATGCGTTTTGACAAAGGACAATTTGATAGAGTTTATAAAACTGCTATGTTTATGAATGCTGATGACACATGTGCTTATGGTAATGTGATACTTAATAAGTTAGGGTTGATCGCTAAGCAGGAGATGCGATTCCCCTTGGCAACAGTATCTAAGGCTGCAGAGGTGTCCTTAGAAACCTCCAGGGAGCTCTGTGTATTGGAGCCAGAGGTTGCCTGGGACAACTGTGGTGCCGCTCTGATAGATAAGAGCGTACTTGACCTTGGTGATGAGAAAAATGGTAAAACTCAAATGTTTGAAATTACTTGTAGTGATAATGAGTTGCTGCGGTCTGTCGTTGCTGACAGTCCTCATGGGTTTAGTGAAGCGCCACCCGAGCAAAGTGGTGAAGTTATGTTATTGCAGCCTGTTGTGTTTAAAAATGTTTTGCCACAAGGGCATTTAAACAAGGAAGGCTCAGTGGGTAACAGTGGGGTGGACACAATTTCTGCTATGCTAAGTGGAGAGGCTGCAGGGCCGGTAGACACGGGTGCGTTGGCTTTTGCAGAAATTAACCCTCTCCAGTTGGAAGGATCTGAAAAGGGCGCATACATGGCAGAGGTTTTGTCCACCGTAAAAGAGATGAGTAATGTTGAACGTCAGGTTGAGGGGGTAATGGATAGCGATTTGGAAGGGCTCAGTGTTGCTGAAAGTGACAGGATGAGTGTGACACATGCGATTGGCAGTGCTCAGCGGGAGCCGCAAATTTTGTTAGTTGCCTCTGAAGTAGAGGTCTCTTTAAGTGTCTCGGCCTCTCACGCCTTAGCAAATGAGTCCCTCCACATCGTTGGTAAAGGAAAAGTTCCTAGAGTTCTGTGTTTAGACGCGGCATGTCTAGAAATTTCTGAGATGTTGTGGGAATTGGTGAGAATCTTTCCAATGTACACCTGCATGTATCCACAGCAGAGGGGCGACATGGTACTGCGTAGAACCAATCGGTGGACGCAGGTGATACATGTGTTGTTAAGCAATATTGATGAAAATTGGTTGCTACACTGTTGGTTGCTTTTGTGGAAAGTTGTCTCGCAGTTCTCCTCGAGAGTGCTTCCAGCGGCGGTTATGTGCGGAAGGGGCTCAGGGGAATTGTTTGAGAAATTAGAGATAATAGACATAGTGGAAGTCTCTCCGTATGCTGGTGTGATGGGGTGTATTCCTGCTGGTGTGGTCCGAGGTGCGGCTGAGCAGTGGTTGGTACATGGCGCGCGTACTGTCTCACCCGCTACACTTCATGTAAAGGAAGGGCCCGGAACGAATGTGGCAGTAGTGGGAATTCAGTCCATCACTTGCAGAGAGGTGCAGTTTGAAGTACCCGGAGACACTTTGACAGGAAATAGCAGTGATGGTAACTGTAACGGAAATATGTATGAGAAGCACTGTGGAGCACTGTCAGACAACTCTGAGCTATTGGTTGAGGTACCAATGGACACAGAAATGGTTAAAGAGATTGGTGTGGGAAAATGTGGTGGAACATGTGCGTTGGTAGGACAATTGTTATTGGAGTGTTGGACAACAGGGGGCGATGCGAAACTGCGGGACTGTCCCATAGGGAGTAACTGCTTGCCTGTAGATGGTCCCTCCATAGACACTGTCCTAGCAAACAAAGGGACAAGAGGTCCAAATGACAATATTGTGTTGAATAACCCCTTGTGGAACATTGCTATTGAGGATATGGTATTAATCACAGATGGTTTGGTGGCCAAAAGTGACCACACAGGGGTTAGTGAACCTGAGAAACAAATGTTGTTGGTTAATGTTGCGTCAGGTAGTGAGAGTGGCCAGTCCCTGACAGATTTCATGAAAGTGGGTCCCCAACAGTCCCGGGAGAGTAGGTCTGTGGGAGGAAAAAGAAGGGTCCTGAGGTCAAAAGGTAGAAGGGATAGAGAGATTAGTGGGAGCCCATGGTTCAGGAAGAAGTGCTGGTGGAAGTACACCCGGAAGAAGATGTGGGTGGAGTGCCCCTTTAGAGAAAAGGTTGGGCAGATTAGGACTACTGCTACGGATAGTTGGCACAGAGGCGCTAAGGTGAAGTGCTGGTGGACACATACCCCGAAAAAGAAATGGTCCTACGCAGCCAATGGCTGGCACAGAGGTGTCCCGTTTATGGTGACGGGATCATGTGTTCCTCCCTCCGGTTCGAAACAAGGGGGGAGGGTATGTGAGGGTTCGACTTTGTGCGACCTTCAAGAGTGTTGGTTTACGCCAGATTTGGTAAAGAAAGACATGCTGATTGAACAGCTGTGTCTTGGGCTATTTAGTTCTGACATGATTATGGATCAGGGCCCCGCCCAACAGACAGGAAGTCTGTGCTGGGAGAGTCAGCTGGACTCTCCCATCCCTCTGAGGTGGAGTCAGAGGCTATCTATGCTGCATGGGTGCAGCCAAAGTGTGCATGTCTGCAGGAGGCAGATATCATTAGTGATACAGCAACAAAGGTGTTGACCAGGAGAAGCTAGGAGAAAGTTTAAACTCTTTGACACTGTGTGGGTCTGAGGAACAGACCGTCAGGCCTAGGCTAAAGGCCTGGATCGCTAGAAGGTAAAGCTACGAGGCTACTGTTAGTATGAAGGATACAGGAATGGTGGAACCCCCCTGTGAATACTACAGACGTGTTTGTGAACTGTTGTGCTTTTAAATAAAAATGGGCTACCATGCCCTTAAACAGAGTTGCTGACTGGCTTGCATCACTGAAAAACGCATCTACTATGAGAGCTAACAACCCCCAATCTCACAGAGGCTACCATGAGGCCTAACACTCGCATGCAAAAAACGGAGTGACAACCAATTCCTGGAAGTCAGCTGCCGTACTGCAGCCCGGAGGGTCTGCAACTTCTCCACAGGGAGGAATACCTTTGCCTCTGAAGAATCCAGAATCAACCCCAGGTACCCTAGGCGTTGAGTGGGCACCAATACTGACTTTTGCGTGTTTAGTATCCAACCACAGTCTCGAAGAGTCTGACAGGTAATGGACACGCTTACCTCTAATTCTGAGCTTGAAGGGGCCTTCAGCAGAAGGTCGTATAAGTAGCCTGTGATAGCCATACCCCGCTGTCTTAGAAGTGCCAGAATCGGAGCGAGCACCTTGTTGAACGTCCTGGGTGCTGAGGCAAGGCCCAACGGGAGGGCCACAAACTGGTAGTGGTCCTTCCCGATAGCAAATCGCAGAAACCTCTGGTGTCTGGAGTATATGGGGACATGCAGGTATGCGTCCTTGATGTCCAAGGAGGCCAGAAAGTCCCCCGGATGGAGAGCCGTGACTACAGATCGAACCGACTCCATCCGAAAACTTTGTACCTTCACAAAGCAATTGAGGGCTCTGAGATCCAAGCTTGGACGAACCCCCTCCTTCTTCGGCACAATGAACAGATTTGAGTAAAAACCCCGTTCCAGTTCTGGAACTGGAATAACTACCCCGCGTTCCAGTAGACCCTGGACCGCCCCATACAGGGCCTCCCGACGGGTCGGTAGTAGCTGGAGATTGGAGGTGTTGAATCTGTCCGGTGGACAAGAGAGAAACTCTATCTTGTAGCCTGAGGAGATTACTTCTCAAACCCACCTGTCGGAGATTAGCGCTGTCCACTGAGTCGCGAATTTGCAAAGACGTCTCCCCACCCGAGAGCTGGGTGGGGGTGGACCTTCATGCGGACGCAAATTTGTCCGCAGGCTTATTGGGTATGCGGGACCAGGGACGCTTTTGTCCTTGGGCAGGCGCTTTATCGGCCTGGGGTCTTTTCCCTGTCGCCCTAGGGGGACGAAAAAACCACTTGTGTGCAGTAAAGGAGGGCCCTTGCCCTTGGCGTGGCCCCTTACCCTTGCTAATTTGGGGAAGCAAAGTGCTTTTACTTCCTGTGGCATCCTTGATGATGTCATCCAGAGAAGCCCCAAAAAGTCTGTCACCCTTAAAAGGCAGATCCAACAGGGCTTTCTTGGAAGTCTGGTCCGCAGACCAGCCTTTTAGCCAGATCAGGCGGCGTATTGCTACTGCATAAACCGAAGTTTTAGACAGCAGGAGAATAGTATTCATGTCCGACTCGCAGACAAACCTAAGGCCCTGGACCAACAGGTCGGCCAATGTTATCTCATCAGGAGGAGCATCTCGCTCCTTAACCCCTGGAGTAGCAATCTTGCCCATTCAGTAAGTGTGTGAGACACTAGGGCCCCCGCCAATGCCGGGCGTACTGCCGAGCCTACCACTGAGTATAGGTAGCAAGCGAGTGCTTCAGCCTTCTTATCCACAGGGTCCTAGAAAACAGGAGCCCCTTCTACAGGAATTGTGGTGGCTCTATTAAGTCTGGACACCGGAGGGTCCACTATAGGGGGGAGAGGTCCATTTCTTCAGAAAACTCTCCTCAAAAGGGGTACCGTACCGCAAACCTCTTTGGGGCTGTAAAGACCCTCAGTGGGTTCTCCCATTCCTTGTATAAGAGTTTATCAAAAGACACACAAGGGAACACCTTAGCAGTGCGAGCAAGTCTATGAAACCCAAGTGGACCGGAGTCTCTGCTGCTTCTGCAGTATTTTCCAATTTTAGCATATCCCGCACTGCAGTAATAAGGTCAGATACCAAAGCCGTCTCGCGTACTGACCTGGACTTTGAGTCATTCTCACTGTCCGGTCACGGTCTGCAGTCTCTGATGCGTCAGAATCTGGGCCCCGAGCCGTAGCTGGACCTGGTTCTGCACCAGAATTATCCCCAGAAGCTTGCAGGGGATGGGGCGTTTACTACCCCCTGTATTCCCGTGTGCTGCTTCCACCCTGGCAGCAAATGCCTCTAGGATTGCAGTCATAGCGTTCATAGACACCTCAGGGGCACCAGCTGCTAAATCTGGTGTTTCAGGGAAGAAGACATCTGGCTCAGATGCCATGCTGACCACACGCTGACACTCACAGGGCTCCAGGCAAGATATCAATAGGCCACCCTCCTGTGCTGCAGAGAGGCCGGGTCACCCAGAGGACTCACCACCCTGGATAGGTACTGCTATGCTGCGCCTGTGATGCTGTCCCCCTGCTGCTGTGTAAGTCTTATTCTTTTATCAGCACTTCCTGTGTGAATTTTCGCGCCAGTGTAATGCACCCTAGAGGCCGGAGGCTCTCGAAAAATGGTTGCCAAAAACGTCTGTATGGAAGATAATGTGGGCTCTAAGAAAATGGCCGCCGACAGAAGATAGAGGTCAAGCAGCCATAGCCCACAAAAAGATGGCCGCTGAACGGCAATATCTGCATACAGGGTGGACAAACATGGCCGCCGATCAGCTGATAGGGGCCAGTGGGTGTGGCCGAACCACAGGAAGATGGCCGCCGGGCAGTCACAAGAGGCCAAACTTGGCATGGACCACCTCAAAATGGCCACCGACAGCATGGAGGAGGAAGGACACAAACACAGGTAAGAAAAAATGACATTTCTTTTAAATGTTAGTTACAGCCAGCCCCGCTCCAGTGGGACCCCCTAGGTGACCCCCAGCACCCAGCAACCTTTAGCTAGAAGCCCAGGGAGGAGGGAAAGGCAGGGAGAGAGGGAAGAAAGGGGCCACAACCACTTACTTGATCTCTCCAGGAATGTCCAGCTAAATCACCCAGCCGAGGCAGGGGAGTTTTACTTACCTATCCTGCATGTATTCTGCTGGAAGACATTCCAAACAGATCATCGTCCGCGCACGGAAGGTGACTGTTGGCCAGGCATGCTGTGATTGGACCCAGAAGGGATGATCATATGTATGCCCTGGAGCATGACGCTCACTGGACAGGCTGCTGCGACTCGGCCATAAGGTCAGCCGAAGCTGAGCGGTCCGATGCAAGCCTTGGAACGTAAGCTCACCGGCCAGGCTGCTGCGACTCGGCCGTAAGGTCAGCCGAAGCTGAGCGGTCCGATGCAGGCCCTGGAGCGTAAGCTCACCGGCCACCCGTGGAGCGACGGGCATGTCGTGGAAAACCCAGCGCGTAGCTAGGGTCGGCACACGCTCGATGGCCGAAACTGGGGAGACTACAAGGATCGAGGATCCAGCCTGTCACCCAGTCGGCAGTTGATCGAAGATCGCAGGAAACAACAAATGTAGCAAAAAAAAAAAAATAAAAAAAAATATATATATATATATATATATCTTTTTTCCCCGGACCAATGGGCCCGAAGGAAGCCATGTCCTACTCCTTGCTAGACAGAAAAAAACTGATCTGCGAAGATGCAGACTGAGAGGGTATACCCAGAGGGTCCGCCCCCTGGGCGGTACTGTAGAAGGTGTGATGCAACACTTTTTACAAGTTTTTCTGCCTAGTCACTCCTAATTAACGGATAATACCCACTTTGTCAATAGAGAAGCTGTGTCGGTCCATGGACGAAAGAGTAAGACAGTTTCTGAGGCCTGGCTGAGCCAGTGTCAGGCCTAACCATGCAGTGCTAGCTGTGCCTGGTAGAATTGGAACAACTTATATACACTCCGGTATATACAGATCTCTCTTCCTCCAGCACAACTCTTACTGCAGACCATTACTACTCAGCTCCTCCAGCACTCTGCTTGCTTGAGCAAGCAAGTAGAGTGCTGGAGGAGCCGAGTAGTAATGGTCTGTTGTGGCTGCAACTTCTGCTGTTCAATTAAGGCCTGTTAATGTTGCTTAAAAGTGTGCTGCCTGTCACAGCCAAAACTACCTAGAATTGCCTTTTTTTCAAGGTAAAAAAAAAAATGGATTGGAGTGCTGCTGCTACATGTGAGCCATGCTAAATGTAAAAATCTAAAAATCTATAGCAATCAAGCCATAACACCACATACAGCATAAAGGCATCTCCCAAGAATTGAATTTAAAGGACGCGTTCTTTTTCCATGTTGCCCCTAAAGTTGCAGTACAAGGGACCCTCTCACTCTCCTTGCTGTATATCATTTTTAAAAAGATTTCTTTGCTTTTTTAAATGTTCCCATGACAATGTCCAGCTCTCTATACCTTGTTTGACAGTAGCTTGCCTGTTAGCCTTTAAAATGGTCAGAATACACATAAACTACAGAGCTAATAAACATTCACAGAGCTTAGGTACTCCACAGGTCTTTCCAAGTACAAAAATAGAATGTATTATTAGCTAAACAACTTATAATAGTTGAGAAATTCAGACAAGGAATAAAATAATTTAGAAGGTAAATCAAAGGAAAAGGTAAGTGAACCAACAATGCACTAGCTTAAAGGAACCTATTTAGAAAATAAAAAACGAACCTTTACAACCCCTTTAAGTCAGTGCCTAAAAGGTAATAAAGCTAGGATCATTGGCAGTGTCCCGTCAGGTCACCCTTCAAAAACATGACAAAATAACCAGGCCATGATGGTATGTACTGTATGCACAAAATGTTTTATTTTGTAATGCCCTTATATTCTGTATATTATTATGCAGAGCATAAGTACAAATGTTTTAAACAGCTAAACAGTAGCAGCCTGGGTATCTAACTGTGGAATCAGATTTTAGTAATACTTTTGGTGGTGAATGGTGATGTGTCAGATAATATTTTATCAATTAATGAACACAAAAAGAGGAATTTATCAAAACTAGAGCAGACAGAATCTGGAGCAGCTGTGCATGTCAAACCGATCAGCTTCTATATTCATATTGTTCAGATTAAAGTGGTTGTAAACCCACTTTATAAACAAAGACCTACAGGTAAGCCTAGATTAAGGCTTAACTGTAGGTGCATGAAATATCTCCTTAACCTACACGGTTAAGGAGATATTTGCATTTAAAAGCGGCGACGCTGACGTCACGCGCATGCACATGGGGTTAACCCCATTCACAAATTCGGCTAGGTCGCAACATTCAATGACGTAGCCGAATTCGACGGCTCACGCGCGCATGCGCGGAGTCACGTCTTCGCCGCTCCGGCCAATCACAGCGCCGGAGCGGCGCTGTGATTGGCTGCAGCGGTGATACCTGGAAGTAACATTCCGGCTATCGCCGCAGCGATGGATGCGGCTAGAGGAGGGACACGGACGACTTCGGGGGCCCCGATCTAAGGTAAGTGGTACATAATGAGCTAGTATGCTAGTCTTACTAGCTCATTATAGCTTTGTCTTGCAGGTTAGTTAAAAAAAAACAAAAAACTCAACAGGGTTTACAACCACTTTAAACAGTCCATAGATTGTGCAATTTTCTTCCCTTCACCATGAGCCTTCCCTGCCGACAGAACATAATGATAAGTGTTACCCGCTATAGCCGGCTGCACTAATCATTTGGGGAAAGCCCGACAGACTGGTTGTACACAAGTTAATTGATAGATCAACTTGTGTACAATCAGGGACCCCATGCATGTATTGAAATTTGGCTGGTCCCTGCTGAACTGGCCAAATTTCGATTCATGTATGGCTGGCTTTAGGTTTAAAAATGAAAGCTAGAAGTTGATTAATTGCCACGCACAGCTTCTTCAGATAATGTACACAGAAGCTCAAAAACGGTCGTTTTTAAAGCAGCAGAAAAAGCTAGCTTTTATCAGCGTTTTTTTACTAGCGTTTATTAGCGTTTTTCAGTGTAGCGTTTTTTTAGTTTTTTTTTTCCAATGGATCAAAAAATGCTAAAAAACGCTCGCGACCAGCGTTTTTGAGCGTTTATTAGCGTTTATTAGCGTTTATTAGCGTTTTTCAGCGTTTTGCGTTTTTTCCCCGCCGAAAAACGGCACTTTGAACGCAAATTTTTTGCGTTCAGAAAAAAGACCATTAACTCCACTGCTCATTAACGCTAAAAAACGTTATGTGTACATGAACACATAGGCTAACATAGAGTGCAGTTAATGGGCTTTTTAAAAAAACGCCTAAACGGCAATAAACTGCAGTTTATCAGCTTCAGTGTACATGGAGCCTTATAGTTTTTCCAGTTTTGATAAATTCCCCTAATGTTTACTGTTACATCTAAAATGTTGTGCTAATAATTTCATATGCTTCAAGATGAAAGTGCTACAAACAAACTCCATGAACAGGCGATAATCTTCTTCAAGAATGTATAACATTAAATTGTCATCTAAAATTAAAATTGGTCTTCAGTAGAAGAATATGATTAAAAGAGTTTCATGGCTGTTATAAATGTCTGATCCATTTCCACACTACCAGATATATTGGCATGAAGCTTCTCTAATTGTTATGATTAAAGTACAAAACAAGTGGAATTTTACAAACGTGCGATAAGTAGCTTAGGTTTTCTTTAACTCTTATGTTTATGAATGGTAACAAAAGATAGATCCATGTTAGGTATGGGAGAATAGGTTTGTATGAACCCAGTTTTACAGCAAATCAGTTTGATACACAGATAATTGCTGCAGATGATAATTTGTTCCATCAAAGGTACTGACTTACCCAGAAACTGGTAAATTTGTTCTAAGAACTACATATCAGTTTGTTTCTGCACTGGAGATCACACAGTTGAATCCTTCTTTTTAGGAAGCCTGCATTCTTTCCTGCTGCTCTTTGAGACCTACAGTCAGTGCCGGGACAAGGTCATCAAGCGCCCAGGGCAAAGATGCCAAACTGCGCCCCCCTTTCCTTTAGGGTTAGGGTCTGGGTGCCCCCCCATCCCTGCAATACACCATTGTGCCAGGGGCAGCCGCCCCTCCTGCCCACCCCTTGTCCCGGCCCTGCCTACAGTGATCAAGATCCTGTCAGGACCATGCTTTTATTTACTTTCAGAAGGTGCAGGTGATAATGTAGTTGTATTCTCTGCACCTTTTGATGTTGTTGCCCTAATAAAATTAAGAACTCCATTAGAACATGCATACATTTTTGACTCTGATCAGTGGTGGGGTCTGACTTGCTACAGCGGAGTGGGGTAGGGTATAGAGCTGTACACTTCACTGTTAAATTAAATTAGTAACTATCCTGTTAGCCTTTATATTGGTTCATCATATGTTGGGAAGGTGGGAATATAAGTCCAGCAAAGTCAACTCAGCATCCATTTCACCAAATTGTTGGCAAATACAAGAAGAATATTCTAAATTTGTTTACCTACGTAATTCATATAATAACTGCATGAATATAGAGTGTTAACCACTTCAATAGGAAACAAAAAGTGTAGCGCTAGTCAAAAATGAATAGATAAATGCCTATAAACATAGGTAAACAAAGTGCTCAAATAGTAAATATGAACAATGAAAAAATATTGATGCACTCATAAGTACACGATTAAATGTCTGTATAAAGAAAACACGTTGCTAGTGCTAAAATGCACAACTGTGTGTCTATATAGTGGCAAAACTTTGCAAAAACTTGGTGATGGCTTCAAACAGAAACAAAGCAGTGAAGGTGAAGGGATGATGAAGTGAAGGCAACCACCACCGGTAGGTAGAAAGCTTACCAGAACGTTTGAACCCAGAGAGAACATACGTTCAATGGGTCAAACAGGCTTTGTGTGGTGGAACCACAGTGGGACCTGGACAATCCTGCATCCGGTCATCTCCGGTCATCTCCGGTTCAGCAACACCAGCAGAATGGAATAAACCACAGAGGAGAGTGAAGTCTTTCAGGATAATCTCATGAAGAGTGATGGTCCAGAAAATTCCAAGTTAATGTGGAAGGGTATGTATCATAAAATAAGAGAAAAAAAGGGCCACATAGCGTAACTCTGTAAGGAGTATCAAAATTTAATGAAGTAGGAACACTTACATTTAAGATGATAAAAAAGCACTTTGCAAAAGTGGTATGGCAACAGTGGAGTCCTCCCGATGCGTTTAGTCTCCTAGGGCATCGACTTCAATACCAGGCACTTATACCCCCTTCCTGCCCAAGCCAATTTTCATCTTTCAACGCTGTCGCTGTTTAAATGACAATTGCGCGGTCATGCTACACTGTACCCAAACAGAATTTTTATCATTTTGTTCCCACAAATCAAGCTTTCTTTTGGTGGTATTTGATCACCTCTGCAGTTTTTATTTTTTGCTAAACAAATAAAACATTTTTATTTTGAAAAAAAAACTTTTTTCTTTTGTTTCTGTTATAAAATTTTGAAAAAAGTATGTTTTCTTCTTCACTGATGGGCACTGATAAGGCGGCACTGACGGGCACTGATAAGGCGGCACCGACGAGGTGGCAACAACGAGGTGGCACTTATGGGCACTGACGATGGGCACTGGTAGGCGGCACTGATGGATGGCAATGATATGCAGCACTGATGGGCATTGATAGGCGGCACTGATGGGCACTGATGGGTGGCACTAGTTGGCACTGATGGGCACTGATTTGTGACACTTATGGGCACTGAAAGGATGCACTGATGGGTACTTATGAGTGGCACTGGTAGGCAGCACTTCTGGGCACTGATGGGCACTGATAGGTGGCACTGATATGTGGCACTGATAGGTATCACTGATGGGCACTGATGGGCACTGATAGGCATCACTGATGGCACTGGCAGGCATTTTGGATGGGCACTGATTGGCATTTCCCTGGTGGTCTGGGGTGGCATACCTGGTGGTCCAGTGTTGCGGCCTTCCCTGGTGGTCCTGGTGGCATCCTGGTGGTCCTGGGTGGCATCCGAGGGGGGGGCTGAACTGATAAACAATTAGCACAGACCCCCCCCTGCCAGGAGAGCAGCTGATTGGCTCTCCTCTACTGGAGTCTGTCAGACGCGAGTGAGGAAAAGCCAATCAAAGGCTCTTCCTGTTTACCTCGTGATCAGCCGTGATTGGACACAGCTGATCACGTGGTAAAGAGCCTTCGTCGGAGGCTCTTTACCAAGATCGGTGTAGCGGTGTGTCAGACATCTATTGCCACGCTGCACGCCCCCATGGGCGCGTGGCGGCTGTTATCCTGCTGGACATCATATGACGTCCTGTCAGGATAACTGTACCACCCTCCGGACGTCATTCTGCTATAGGCCAGGTGGGAAGTAGTTAACCACTTAAGCCCCGGACCATTTTGTAGCTAAAGAGCTGTTTTCAGAATTTTGCACTGCGTTGCTTTAAATGTAAATTGTGCAGACATGCAATGTTGTACCGAAACAAAATATGCGTCCTTTTCTTCCCACAAATAGAGCTTTTTTTTAATGGTATTTGATTGCCTCTGCGATTTTTATTTTTTGCGATATAAACGGAAAAAGACCGAAAATTTTGAAAAAAAATGATATTTTCTACTTTTTGTTATAAGAAAAATCGAATAAACTCAATTTTAGTCATACATTTAGGCCAAAATGTATTCAGCCACATGTCTTTAGTAAAAAAAATGTCAATAAGCGTATATTTATTGGTTTGCGCAAAAGTTATAGCGTCTACAAACTAGGGTACATTTTCTGGAATTTACACAGCTTTTAATTTATGACTGCCTATCTCATTTCTTGAGGTGCTAAAATGGCAGGGCAGTACAAAACCCCCCCAAATGACCCAATTTTGGAAAGTAGACACCCCAAAGAAATTGCTGAGAGGCATATTGAGCCCATTGAATATTTTTTTTTTTGTCTCAAGTGATTGAATAATGACTAAAAAAAAAAAAAAAATTACAAAAAGTTGTCACTAAATGATATATTGCTCACACATGCCATAGTAATATGTGGAATTACACCCCAAAATACATTCTGTTGCTTCTCCTGAGTACGGGGATACCACATGTGTGGGACTTTTTGGGAGCCTAGCCGCGTACGGGCCCCCGAAAACCAAGCACCGCCTTCAGGATTTCTAAGGGCGCAAATTTTTGATTTCACTCCTCACTACTAGGGATGAGCTTCGTGTTCGAGTCGAACATACGTTCGACTCGAACATCGGCTGTTCGATCGTTCGACGAAGATCGAACGATTTGGGCCGTTCGCGCCAAATTCGAGTGACGCGAACGGCCCACAATGCACTACGCCATCGCAGTGTCATCCAGGCGCTGTGATTGGCCAAGCATGCACTGTGACCCCGCATGCTTGGCCAATCACAGCGCCGGCAGCGAGGAGAGCAATGATTGGCCACAGGCAGGATGCCTGTGGCCAATTATTGCTGAGGGTGTTTAGTACACGCCCCACACTATAAAAGGCCGCCAGCACGGCGGCCTAGTGTAGTGTGTTCCGGAGCAGGGATAGAGCAGCATAGGCAGGGACAGTGACTGTTATTTCTTTCTTGCTTAACCTGGATTCCTTTAGTTTAGGGAAAGAGAAGGATAGGTAGGGAGAGTGTCAGTGTGTTTTGTGCTTGTGCTATAGTGTGCTTAAAAAAAACATTTATTCTAGGGACAGAAAACTGTAGGTAGGGACAGTGTCAGTTTCTTTCACTCTGCAAGTCCTTGTTTCCAGGGACCTGGAAGGACAGTGACTGAATTGTCCTTGTGCTATATTGTGATTAAAAAAAACATTTATTCTAGGGACAGAAAACTGTAGGTAGGGAGAGTGTCAGTTTATTTCACTCTGCAAGTCCTTGTTTCCAGGGACCTGGAAGGACAGTGACTGAATTGTCCTTGTGCTATATTGTGATTAAAAAAAACATTTATTCTAGGGACAGAAAACTGTAGGTAGGGAGAGTGTCAGTTTATTTCACTCTGCAAGTCCTTGTTTCCAGGGACCTGGAAGGACAGTGACTGAATTGTCCTTGTGCTATATTGTGCTTAAAAAAAACATTTATTCTAGGGACAGAAAACTGTAGGTAGGGAGAGTGTCAGTTTATTTCACTCTGCAAGTCCTTGTTTCCAGGGACCTGGAAGGACAGTGACTGAATTGTCCTTGTGCTATATTGTGATTAAAAAAAACATTTATTCTAGGGACAGAAAACTGTAGGTAGGGAGAGTGTCAGTTTATTTCACTCTGCAAGTCCTTGTTTCCAGGGACCTGGAAGGACAGTGACTGAATTGTCCTTGTGCTATATTGTGATTAAAAAAAACATTTATTCTAGGGACAGAAAACTGTAGGTAGGGAGAGTGTCAGTTTATTTCACTCTGCAAGTCCTTGTTTCCAGGGACCTGGAAGGACAGTGACTGAATTGTCCTTGTGCTATATTGTGATTAAAAAAAACATTTATTCTAGGGACAGAAAACTGTAGGTAGGGAGAGTGTCAGTTTATTTCACTCTGCAAGTCCTTGTTTCCAGGGACCTGGAAGGACAGTGACTGAATTGTCCTTGTGCTATATTGTGCTTAAAAAAAACATTTATTCTAGGGACAGAAAACTGTAGGTAGGGAGAGTGTCAGTTTATTTCACTCTGCAAGTCCTTGTTTCCAGGGACCTGGAAGGACAGTGACTGAATTGTCCTTGTGCTATATTGTGATTAAAAAAAACATTTATTCTAGGGACAGAAAACTGTAGGTAGGGAGAGTGTCAGTTTATTTCACTCTGCAAGTCCTTGTTTCCAGGGACCTGGAAGGACAGTGACTGAATTGTCCTTGTGCTATATTGTGATTAAAAAAAACATTTATTCTAGGGACAGAAAACTGTAGGTAGGGAGAGTGTCAGTTTATTTCACTCTGCAAGTCCTTGTTTCCAGGGACCTGGAAGGACAGTGACTGAATTGTCCTTGTGCTATATTGTGATTAAAAAAAACATTTATTCTAGGGACAGAAAACTGTAGGTAGGGAGAGTGTCAGTTTATTTCACTCTGCAAGTCCTTGTTTCCAGGGACCTGGAAGGACAGTGACTGAATTGTCCTTGTGCTATATTGTGATTAAAAAAAACATTTATTCTAGGGACAGAAAACTGTAGGTAGGGAGAGTGTCAGTTTATTTCACTCTGCAAGTCCTTGTTTCAAGGGACAGAGAAGGACACCTGAAGGTAGCCCTTATTGCTTTTTTCCCATCTCCCTGCAGGCCATCTATTAGAATGTCTGGAAGGCAAACAAGGAGAGGCAGACAGTCAGGAGGCAATAAAAGAGGGCAAGCAGGCTCTGTGTCTGGGGGCAACAGTGCTGGTCGTGGACGCGGTGCATTGTCATCAGCACATGGCCATGGGACACGCTTGTCCTTCTTTTCGGCAGCTGGACATGTTGAGCCACATCATGCCGAAGACTTGGTAGAGTGGATGACCAAGCCCTCCTCCTCCTCCTCATCCTCTCTCACCCAGGCTCAGGGTACTGGAAAAGCAGCTGCCAAAGCGTCGTCTTCCCTGGTATCAATGTCAGACAAATCATCAGTCACTCCTTCCCTAGACCCACCATGTCCTCCTCCTGAGGAGTCCCCCGAACTGTTTCAGCACAGTGTTGGGTACATGCTCCAGGAGGATGCCCAGCGTTTCGAAGGGTCTGATGATGAAACCCAGCTAGAGGAAGGCAGTAGCGTGAGAGCAGACAGAGGGGATGCTCAAGAAGGACACCAATCTGGCAGTCATGTTCCAGCAGCTGCAGCATACTGCCAGATTGGCTCCAGTGATGAGGAGGGAGGGGATGATGAGGTCACTGACTCCACGTGGGTGCCTAATAGGAGAGAGGAGGAGGAGGAGGATGAGGAGGAGGCACATCTCCAACGAGGCAGGATGCCCTTTGGTGGCCAGCGTAAGGGCAGTACACCGACGGAATCACACCGCAGAGCTCCGCCTGTGCAGGGCGCTGCCTCTGCCCGTCATTCAAAAAGTTCTTTGGTGTGGGCCTTTTTTGAGGCTAGTGCATCAGATCGCACAGCTGCTGTTTGCAACATATGTCTCAAGCGTATATCGCGTGGCCAAAACATCAGCCGCTTGGGTACCACATGCCTGACCAGACATATGTTGACCTGCCATGCAGCTCGTTGGCAAGCCTACCTCAAAGACCCACACCAAAGAACAAAGCGGACCTCTCCTTGCACCGCATCAGCTGGGATCTCCAACCCCACTATAACTTCAGTCCTCTCTGAAACATGCACTGAGAGGAATGAAGGTGTAGAATTAGGTGTGTCACAGCCAAGTACTTGCGCCCACTCTGCTAGCAGTACACCGACGTCCGATTCTAGCAGGCAAATTTCCCTGCCCCAGCTGCTGGACCGTCGAAAGAAGTTCACTCCCAGCCATCCACATGCCCAGCGGTTGAATGCTAGCTTGGCTAAATTGCTAGCGCTTCAACTGCTGCCTTTTCAGTTGGTAGACTCGGCCCCCTTCCGTGAGTTTGTGCAATGTGCAGTTCCTCAGTGGCAGGTTCCCAAACGCCACTTTTTCTCACGGAAGGCTATTCCGGCTCTCTACCGGCATGTGGAAGGCAATGTCTTGGCCTCGCTGGACAGGGCGGTCAGCGGTAAGGTGCATATTACCGCTGACTCATGGTCCAGCAGGCATGGACAGGGACGTTACCTTTCTTTCACGGCCCATTGGGTCACTCTTTTGGCAGCTGGGAAGGATTCAGGACAAGGTGCAGTAGTGTTGGAGGTTGTCCCACCGCCACGCCTCCAAAATGCTACTACTGGTTGTGACACACCTCTCTCCTCCACCCCCTCCTCTTCTTCTTCCTCCATGGCCTCTTCCTGTGGTTTGTCCTATGAACCAGCGGTGCTCCGTAGCCGTTCACGGGGCTACGCAAGTACGCAGGCAAAAAGATGCCATGCCGTGCTTGCGCTGGTGTGTTTGGGGGACAGAAGCCACACTGGGGCAGAGGTCCTGTCTGCTCTGCAGGGCCAGGCCGAGAGGTGGTTGACGCCACGCCAGCTTAAGCCAGGAATGGTGGTTTGCGACAATGGCACCAACCTCCTCTCCGCCCTCCGACAGGGACAACTGACCCATGTGCCCTGTGTGGCTCACGTCCTTAACCTGGTGGTGCAGCGCTTCTTGGGCAGGTACCCGGGCTTACAGGATGTCCTGAGGCAGGCCAGGAAAGTCTGTGTGCATTTCCGCAGATCTTATAATGCCAGTGCTCGCCTGGCTGAGCTGCAAAAGGAGTTGAACCTGCCCAAGAACCGCCTTATATGTGACATGCCCACCAGGTGGAACTCAACGTTGGCCATGCTGCAGCGGCTGCACACGCAGCAGAGGGCCATCAATGAGTACCTGTGCGACTACGGCACCAGGACAGGGTCAGGGGAGCTTGGTTTTTTTTCTCCACGCCAGTGGGGCATGATCAGGGATGCATGCACTGTCCTGGCACCATTTGAGGAGGCCACGAGGATGGTGAGCAGTGACAGTGCATGCATCAGTGACACTGTACCTCTTGTCCACCTGTTGGAGCACACGCTGCGTGGAATAATGGACAGGGCACTTGAGGCAGAACAGAGGCAGGAAGAGGAGGACTTCCTTGCCTCTCAAGGCCCCCTTTACCCAGACAGTGTTCCTTCTGTCCCACCCATCGCACAGGAAGAGGAGGAGGAGGAGGAGGAGGAGGAGGAGGAGGATTGTGTCAGCATGGAGGTGGAGGCTGGCACTCAGCATCATCAGCAGCAGTCTTTTAGGGATGATTTACAGTCCCAAGAAACCAGTGGACTTGTACGTGGCTGGGAGGAGGTGGCTGCGGATCATGTCGTCCTTAGTGACCCAGAGGACTCCGGAGCGAATGCCTCAGCAAACCTACGCTGCATGGCCTCCCTGATCCTGCAAAGTCTGCGGAAGGATCCTCGTATTCTTCGGATCAAGGAGAGGGACCATTACTGGCTGGCCACTCTCCTTGATCCACGGTACAAGGGTAAGGTTGCGGACCTTATGTTACCGTCGCAGAGGGAGCAGAGGATGAGACAACTCCGGGAGGCCTTGCAGAAAGGTCTGTGCAACGCGTTCCCAGAGACTGGGAGGTTGCAAACTCCTGGTCCTGGACAACGAGTTGCTGAGGCTTCGGCCAGTCAAAGAAGGAGCGGTGGGGAAGGTGGCCGTCTGACCGATGCGTTCAGACAATTCTTTAGTCCGCAGCCCCAAAGTATGATCGGTTCCAGCAACCATCGCCAGCGTCTGATAAACATGGTGCAGGAATATCTAGGGGCAAGGTCAGACTTGGACACCTTCCCCACCGAAAATCCTCTGGCTTACTGGGTCTTGAGGATGGATCACTGGCCAGAGCTTGCACAGTATGCAATTGAGCTACTGGCCTGTCCTGCATCCAGCGTTCTTTCGGAACGCACATTCAGTGCTGCTGGAGGATTTGTCACGGATCACAGGGTGCGCCTGTCCACCGACTCGGTTGATCGACTGACTTTCATCAAGATGAACCAGTCTTGGATCACCACCAGCTACCACACACCTGATGCTGATATAACAGACTAATTGATTTTAACATGTCACATCCCTTCAAGACTGATGCTGATGCTGAGTGCCTGTGCTGTTATGTTGACTGGCTATCCTCCTCCTCCGAGTCCTCAATGATACGATTGATGATGATAGTTTGTAAGATCATTTTTGTTTATGGGTGCCGCCACCAGTGCCTAACGCCCAATTTTTCAGCCCCTGTTTAACAGGGGCGTGTAATTACAATTTTTGAAGCAATACTTTGCAACAGGGCTCATTGCTGTGCTCCAAGTACAGTATCTGTGAGGAGTTGCAGTGTTGTGCCACCAGTGCCTAACGCCCAATTTTTCAGCCCCTGTTTAACAGGGGCGTGTAATTACAATTTTTGAAGCAATACTTTGCAACAGGGCTCATTGCTGTGCTCCAAGTACAGTATCTGTGAGGAGTTGCAGTGTTGTGCCACCAGTGCCTAAGGCCCAATTTTTCAGCCCCTGTTTAACAGGGGCGTGTCATTACAATTTTTGAAGCAATACTTTGCAACAGGGCTCATTGGTGTGCTCCAAGTACAGTATCTGTGAGGAGTTGCAGTGTTGTGCCACCAGTGCCTAAGGCCCAATTTTTCAGCCCCTGTTTAACAGGGGCGTGTCATTACAATTTTTTAAGCAATACTTTGCAACAGGGCTCATTGCTGTGCTCCAAGTACAGTTGCTGTGAGGGGTTGCAGTGTTGTGCCACCAGTGCCTAAGGCCCAATTTTTCAGCCCCTGTTCAACAGGGGCATGTAATTACAATTCTTGATCTAATAATTCACAGCAGGGCCCATTGCTGCACCCACCAAGAGTAACTGTCAGGGCTTACAGTGTTGTGGCACCAGCACCACCATCAAAGGCCCAATTTTTACTACCACTGTTCAACAATTATATGTAATTAAAATTCCTGATATAATAGTTGACAGCAGGGCGTTCCAGCACCAACCAAGAGTAACTGTGAGTGCTTACAGTGTTGTGCCAACACCAACAACTAAGGGGCCTATTTCTGCAGAGTATATACGGCAGGTCCCTACTTTCAAACATCCAACTTACAAACGACTCCTACTTGCAAACGCAAGAAGACAACAGGAAGTGAGAGGAAATCTACCACTAGGAAGGAAAATTCTCTCCTGTAAGAATAAATATGGGAGAAAGGTGTCTCCTCTGTACTGATGCTTTATCAGCAATCCTTGTTTCAAGAAAAACACCACATTTCAAAAACAGTTGTCATTGGGACGGAAAGTGAGGTGAAATGTTCTGAACAGGGGCACAGACAGCAAAACAAATGTTACAGGGGTGATAACCCTTACCTATGTTTTCCAAAAAGTTTAAAAATAGATTTTTGGTCTGGAGCTACACTTCAACAATGTACCTGTTCAAAATTACAAACAGACTCTACATAAGAACAAACCTACAGTCCCTGTCTTGTATGCACCGCCTGTATAGGGCTGTTCAGAGTATATAGGGCCTTTTTTATTTTATGTGCGGGGTTCCCCTTAATATCCATACAAGACCCAAAGGGGCTGGTAATGGGCTGGGGTAGGGGGGGGGTCATGGGGTAGCTATGCCATTTTTCTTAAAGAATTTCATCCATATTACCGGGACCAGACATTACATTAAAGCCGCAAGCAGTTTTAAATGGCTTTTTTTTCCTTTAGAAGTGTCATTTTGTGCAGGGACAGTTCTAAACACGGGAAACACGTGGCACTTCACAGGCATACTTTAGACACCCCCCAGGTACGATATTTAAAGGAATATTTGACTTTTTTTTTTTCACTTTATGCATCATTAAAATGACTGCTCCCGAAAAACGACCGTTTTTAAAACTTCTTTTTGCATTGATACATGTCCCCTGGTGCAGAACCCGGGTTCCCAAACCCTTTTTAGGACAATAACATGCATAATAGTTGTTATAATTAGCACTTTAGAATTCGAACGTTCGCATCCATTGTATTTAATAGGGTTCTAATGTTCGTTCGAACTTTCGGTCCGTTCGCGGGTTCTGGTGCGAACCGAACCCGGGGGTGTTCGGCTCATCACTACTCACTACCTATCACAGTTTCGAAGGCCATAAAATGCTGGCTGAAAAGAATGATACCAAGATGATACCTAAACCCGCAGGCATCATTCTGGTATAAACATTCAAAGTCCAGCAACATACCAGTACGTTGCTGGTCCTTGTTGGACATGTATTGTAATCTTTTTTTTCATGCAGCCTGTTGGCTGAACGAAAAAAAAAAAACGAAACGAAAAAAAAAAAAGATTGATCGGTGGGTATGCCCACCATTAGAATACCGCCCTTCATCCACCCACTTCTAATGATGGGCATACATGCACCATTTATATATGCCGAAGCATGGGGGCATCTTCCCACAAAAGTTATGCCGCGTATACATGGTCAGACTTTTCCACGGGCAAGCCTCCGTCGGAATTTCGACCGTATGTACGCGGCATTAGGAGCAAAATCGCTCCTCCGCCCCTGCTGCCCCAATGCTTCGGCATATATGCTTTTTTTTTTAACTGTGGTGGTGAAATCACCTCCTACAGCACTGGAGTCGCAGGGATCAGGCCTGTCTCTGCGAACGCTGCAGTTATGTGTGTTGTGTTTTGTAAGTGACAGTGATCGATCGATACTGCACTTGGGTGGCCTGGGCTGGACGGAAGGGCAAAACGCAGGTGCTAGCAGGTATCTGGGCTGATCCCGCTAACACTGCGTTTTTGGGGACCCTAAACTGCTGGGGACGCTAGTATAGATCTGATCAGATCAGATATTGATCTGTTCAGATACTATACCACTAAGGGGGGTGTATGCTTCACGCGTGGGTGTTAGCGTTACTGGCACTAACCTGACGCTGCTGGGGTGTGACGCAGACCCTCTCTGACGCTAAAACCTAATTGATATCACCCACCGGGCGATCAGGGGTTAAACCTTTATTGGGTTATATACGGCGGGTGCCCTGACACTATAAAAAGCAAACTAACTAACCAGCGTCACCCGTAACACTTATATGGTGATTACTGGTGAAAGAGTTAACTAGGGGCAATTAGGGGGTTAAAACCTTTATTAGGTAATATATGGGGGTACCTGACGCTATATAAAAACCTGACGGCGAACCTAAAAAAAAATTACTGGCTACCTATCGGCATCACAGACACTAAGACAGCAATCAGAAAAACGATCGCTTAGCGACAGTGGTAATAGGGGGTGAAAGGGTTACCTGGGGGGCGATCAAGGGGGTTAAACCTTTATTAGATAATAAATGGGGGTACCTGACGCTATAAAAACCTGCGGCGAACCTAAAAAAAATTATTGGTTACCGATCGGCATCACCAACACTAAGACAGCGATCAGAAAAACTATTGCTTAGCGACAGTGGTGATAGGGGGTGAAAGGGTAACCTGGGGGGCGATCAAGGGGGTTAAACCTTTATTAGGTAATATATGGGGGTACCTGACGCTATAAAAAGTTTCATATTTCATATTAAAGTTTTTCTCTTCCTGGTTAACACTGCAGAGAAGCCTGGGCATACAGCCAAGACAGCTGATTGGAGGAAAGGCACACACCCCCTCTCCTCATTGGCAAGACGTCAAGCTGACTGCTAATCTATTTATAGCAACCTCCCCCAACACACTCTTCTATCTCCTGTCTTGGAGAATGTGTGAGGAGTTATCAGGCTGATAACAGAGCTACGGAGCAAGGGACAGCTACAGGACTCAGTGCTTTGAAGAGTGCTAAGAAAACATTACAGCTCAAATTTCATGAATCAGGTTTACATCCACTTTAAAGGTTATATATTATATATTCTATGCAATAGCTAGGTCTTTAACCTCTTGCCTACCCAGTCACAGTAGATGTACTGCGAGTGGGCAGCATAGCAGGTCAGCATAGCCAGGCACATGCACGCCCCCTCTGCTGAACCCTGCTGTGATTGGACACAGCATGTGTTTGGCAGAATATTTCAGCCAATGACTTTGACTGGTCAACTGTGTCCAATCACAGCACAGAGTTCTGTTTTTAAAAACTCACAGAACTCTGTGTACAGAGAACAGTGATCTGGCTGTTTCTTCTCCCTGAAAAAGCAGGGAGAAAAAACAGCCAGATCAGTAAGTAAAAGCAGCACACATTGCACACATTACACTTGTTATGCACACTTTTAAGTTTTTGACTGTCCCTTGACCTCTTCCCAGCAAGTATAATCCATACAGTGTACAGTAGTATCACTTTACACTGTATTAGTGTAACTATCACAGTCGCTATAGCTTTAACACAAATCAGTTCATATACACTAATGTCCTGTACACACGATCGGTTTTACTGATGAAAAAAGTCTGATGGACTTTTTTCATCGGAAAAAACGATTGTGTGTGGGCCCCATCTGACTTTTTGCCATCAGTGTCAAAAAATAGAACATGTTTTAAATTTTTCCGATGGAAAAAAAAATGATAGGAAATTCCGATCGTCTGTGTGGAACTCCATCGGAGAAAAACCCACACATGCTCAGACTAAATTACAAGACGGGAGCGCTCCTTCTGGTAAAACTAGCGTTCGTAATGAAGATAGCACATTTGTCATGCTGTTACGGACTGAAAAGCACGGAGACTAAAAAGCGCGAAACGACTAACACCAAACTTTTACTAACACGCGGTAACACGAAATCAGCAAAAGCAGCCCAAAGGGTGGCACCATTGGATTTGAACTTCCCATTTATAGTGCCGTTGTATGTGTTGTACGTCACAGCGTTTTGGAATTTTATCTGATGGTGTGTACGCAAGACTGATGAAAGTCAGCTTCATCGGAAATTCCGATGGAAAATTCCATCCGATTTTATTCCATCGGAAATCCGATCGTGTGTGCAGGGCATTGTTTTTTTTTGTTTTTGTTTTTTTACCGAAGACATGTAGCAGAATACATTTTGGTCCAAATTTATGAAGACATAGCAAAACATGGTCTAGTCATGAAGGGGGTAAAACCTTCCAATGGTTAATATTTTGTTAAGTTATTTTTTTGGAATTATACTTACCTTTAGTGCCTTGAAAAAGTATTTATACCCCTTGAAATTTTCCACATTTTGTTATGTTACAACCAAAACCGTAAATGTATTTTATTGGGATTGATTGTGATAGACCAACACAAAGTGGCCCATTACAAGTGGCTGAGGAGCTGGTGTAGTAAGGAGGGGTTTGGGTTCCGGGAGGACTGGCCCAACTTCTCAGACGGTCATCAGTACTATAGAAGAGACGGACTGCACCTAAATGAGGAGGGTGCAGATCTGCTGGGAGTGAAGATGGCCGAAAAGTTAGAGGGGTTTTTAAACTAGGTGACGGGGGAAGGGCCCAGAGGTAGAGATAGTCAGCGTGGAACATATTCCAGAGGGTAGTATTGGGGGACCTTAGTGGTAGGTTGACTAAAGCACATAAACGCAAGGTAAGTATAGTAACAAGTCCTAGTTGCAATCTCAAAACACTCAATAAGAGGATATTGTGTGAGTCTAAACTATGTGGCATGTTCATCAATGCCAGGAGCCTGGCGGACAAGAGGGGCGAACTAGAGATACTGTTGTATGAGGAGGATCTGGATTTTGTGGGAATTTCAGAGACCTGGTTCAACAACTCTCATGATTGGCTGGCAACCATTCAAGGGTATACCCTTTATCGCAGGGATATAAGACACTATATTTCAAAAGAGCCAACTTCCCTTAACTACGAACCTTGCTAGAAGGCATAAATCTTTTAAACAAAGAACACGGAGGAGAGATGGGTTTGCTTTAAGAGCATATTAAATAAGGGCATTAGCCAATGCATCCCATTGGGTAATAAATTTAAAAGAGCGAACAAAAGTCCTGGATGGCTTAACTCCAATGTAAAAATGCATATAAAATCAAAGGAGAAGGCCTTCAAAAAAATACAAGGTTGAGGGATCATCATCAGCATTCAGACTTTATAAAGAACGCAACAAAAAATGTAAGGGTGCAATTAGGGCGGCTAAGATAGAACACGAAAGACACATAGCGGAGGAGAGCAAAAAAAATATGTAAACAGTAAAAAAGGAGGACAGAACATATTGGCCCCGTAAAGAATGAGGAAGGACATCTGGTTAGAAAGGATGGGGAGATGGCAAAGGTATTGAATTTATTCTTCTCCTCAGTCTTCACGAGGAAATCAGGGGGCTTCAGTAACCCAAACTGCAGCGTTTATCCTCATGACACATCACAGGAAGCACCTCCATGGTTAACAGAGGACAGAATTAAAATTAGACTTGGGAAACTTAACATTAATAAATCACCAGCACCAGATGGCTTGCATTCGAGGGTACTTAGGGAACTCAGTCAAGTAATTGCTAGACCATTGTTTCAAATTTTTACTAACAGCCTACTGACTGGAATGGTACCAGCTGATTGGAGAAAAGCCAATGTAGCACCAATATTTAAAAAGGGCACAAAATACATCCCTGTGAATTACAGACCAGTTAGCCTAACATCAATAGTATGCAAGCTCTTGGAGGGGATGATAAGTGACTATATACAAGATTTTAGTAATGAGAACGGTATCATTAGCACTAATCAGCATCGATTCATGAAGAATCGTTCTTGCCAAACCAATATATTAGCCTTCTATGAGGAGGTGAGTTGCCATCTAGATAAAGGAAGGCCCGTAGACGTGGTGTATCTGGATTTTGCAAAAGCATTGGGCACAGTTCCCCATAAACGTTTACTGTACAAAATAAGGTCCGTTGGAATGGACCATAGGGTGAGTATATGGATTGAAAACTGGCTACAAGGGCAAATTCAGAGGGTGGTGATAAATGGGGAGTACTGGGAATGGTCAGGGGTGGGTAGTGGAGTCCCCCAAGGTTCTGTGCTGGGACCAATCCTATTTAATTTGTTCATAAACGACCTGCAGGATGGGGTAAACAGATCAATCTCTGTATTTGTGGACGATACTAAGCTAAGCAGGGCAATAACTTCTCCGCAGGATGTGGAAACCTTGCAAAAAGATTTGAACAAATTAATGGGGTGGGCAACTACATGGCAAATGAGGTTTAATGTAGAAAAATGTAAAATAATGCATTTGGGTAGCAAAAATATAAATTCAATCTATACACTGGGTGGAGAACCTCTGGGGGAATCTAGGATGGACAATTACCTGGGGGTCCTAGTAGATGCAATGCCAAGCTGCTGCGAACAAAGCAAACAGAATATTGGCATGCATTCAAAAGGGGATCAACTCCAGAGGTAAAACGATAATTCTCTCGATCTACAAGACTCTGGTCCGGCCGCACCTAGAATATGCTTTCCAGTTCTGGGCACCAGTCCTCAGGAAGGATGTACTGGAAATGGAGCGTGTACAAAGAAGGGCAACAAAGCTAATAAGGGTCTGGAGGATATTATTTATGAGGAAAGGTTGCGAGCACTGAACTTATTCACTCTGGAGAAGAGACGCTTGAGAGGAGATATGATTTCAATTTACAAATACCATACTGGTGACTAGGGATGAGTTGAACACCCCCCGGTTTGGTTCGCACCAGAACCTGCGAACGGACCGAAAGTTTGCGCAAACTTTCAAAACCCGTTAAAGTCTATGGGACTCGAACTTGAGAAATCAAAAGTGTGAATTTTAAAGGCTAATATGCAAGTTATTGACGTAAAAAGGGTATGGGGACCCGGGTCCTGCCCCAGGGTACATGTATCAATGCCAAAAAAAGTTTTAAAAACGTCCGTTTTTTCGGGAGCAGTGATTTTAATGATGCTTAAAGTGAAAAAATAAAAGTGAAATATTCCTTTAATTATCGTACCTGGGGGGTGTCTATAGTATGCCTGTGAAGTGGCGCATGTTTCCCGTGTTTAGAACAGTCCCTGCACAAAATGAAAATTCTAAAGGAATAAAAGTCATTTAAAACTGCTTGCGGCTTTAATGTAATGTCTGGTCCTGGCAATATGGATGAAAATCATTGAGAAAAATGGCATGGGTACCCCCCCAGCCCATTACCAGCCCCTTTGGGTCTTGTATGGATATTAAGGGAACCCCGCACCCGCACCCCAGGCCCTATATACTCTGAACAGCAGTATACAGGTGGTGCAAACAACACTGTCTGGATAAAGGGGGCCTTGAGAGGTAAGGAAATCCTCCTCTTCCTCCCTCTGTTCTGCCTCAAGTGCTCTGTCCATTATTCCACGCAGCGTGTGCTCCAACAGGTGGACAAGAGGGACAGTGTCACTGATGCATGCACTGTCACTGCTCACCATCCTCGTGGCCTCCTCAAATGGTGACAGGACAGTGCATGCATCCCTGATCATGACCCACTGGCGTGGCAAAAAAAAACAATCTCCCCTGACCCTGTCCTCATGCCATATTGGCAAAGATACTCATTGATGGCCCTCTGCTGCGTGTGCAGCTGCTGCAGCATGACCAACGTTGAGTTCCACCTGGTGGGCATGTCACAGATTAGGCGGTTGTTGGGCAGATTGTATTCCTTTTGGAGGTCAGCCAGCCGAGCACTGCCATTATATGACCGGCGGAAATGCACACAGAGTTTCCTGGCCTGCCTCAGGACATCCTGTAAGCCCGGGTACCTGCCCAAGAACCGCTGCACCACCAAGTTAAGGATGTGAGCTGACAGAATCTCTGCCCCAGTGTGGCACCTGTCCCCCAAGCACACCAGCTCAAGCACCGCATGGCATCTTTTTGCCTGCGTACTTGCGTAGCCCCTTGAAAGCCTATGGAACACTGCTGGTTCCGAGGACAAATCAGCACAGGCAGAGGCAATGGAGGAAGAAGAAGAGGAGGGGGTGGAGGAGAGAGGTGTGTCAGAATCACCACTAGTAGCATTTTGGAGGCGTGTTGGCGGAACAAACTCCAACACTACTGCACCCTTCCCAGCTGCCAGCAGAATCACCCAATGCGCCGTGAAAGATAGGTAATGTCCCTGCCCATGCCTGCTGGACCATGAGTCAGCGGTAATATACACCTTTTCGCTGACCGCCATGTCCAGCGAGGCCAAGACATTGCCTTCCACATGCCGGTAGAGAGCCGGAATCGCCTTCCGTGAAAAAAAGTGGCATTTGGGAACCTGCCACTGAGGAACCGCACATTCCACAAACTTACGGAAGGGGGCAGAGTCTACCAACTGAAATGGAAGAAGTTGAAGTGCTAGCAATTTAGCCAAGCTAGAATTCAACCTCTGGGCATGTGGATGACTGGGAGCGAACTTCTTTCGGCGGTGCAGCAGCTGGGGCAGGGAAATTTGCCTGGTACAATCTGACGTTGGTTTACCGATAGCAGATTGCCCGCAAGTACTTGCCAGTGACACACCTAATTCTACTCCTTCATTCCTCTCAGTGCAGGTTTCAGAGAGGACTGAAGGTATAGTGGGGTTGGAGATCCCAGCTGATGAGGAGCAAGGAGAGGTCCGCTTTGTTCTTTGGTGTGGGTCTTTTATGTACGCTTGCCAACGGACTGCATGGCAGGTCGACATATGTCTGGCCAAGCATGTGGTGCCCAAGCAGCTTCTGTTTTGGCCACGTGAGATACGCTTCAGACATATTGTGACAGGGGTCACTTTGGGCACAGGGTGAGCAAGAAAATAATGGACATTAAGAATATGTCTTGGATTGCTTTAAAATGGAACAGTGATATTTTTCCACAATATTCCCCAGGATATCTGTAAAGAACTATTTACTGTTTGATTATGAACTCAACAGGTTAACTGAAAAGTGACTCCTTCATGATGTTGGGACACATACTGTTAGATGCTAATGTCACCACATCCAGCACCCACCTGTGTCTGCTAAGATGTCAGATGTGTATTGGGAGACAGTGAGGCTAGCCTAAAGGTCATGTGTCTGAGTCATCACTGTAGTTAATTAGCTCATGTAAATTAGTTCTGGTCAAAGGTGTATTGTCTGAGGAGAATGTAAGAACCTCCTTTCTGTGTGTACAAAACGGGGAGTTTGTCATTAAAGATTGTCAGTCCAGTTGGAAACTTCATACAGAGTGTTTGTCTCGTATGTTTGGAAGGATTAATCCTATGGGAAGCGGTCGCCTGACTGTGGAGGATCGGCAGTGGATGTGTGTCCAGAGAGGGATTATCCTAAACGGCGTTAACCCCTTTCATACTTGGGGTGCCGTTACATTGGTTGGCAGCGGTGGGATTTTCCCTCCAGTTACTGGGACACTCCAAACCACCACAGTGAATGACCAGCTATGCAGCCTGCAGGAAAGCCACGCTGAAAGACTTACTTGAGAGCCGTGGAGGGACCGGTGGGACAAAGAACAAGGCCACCTTGATCAGGGAGCTAGCCGAGATGGATCAGAGGGATGGTGATGCAGGACCCTGGTCAGTTGAAGACTTGTTTCAGCAACGAGTTCGAGAGCGGTTGGCATTATATGGGGCTAACCCATCAGAGACCGCCATACAGAAAGCCATTAGAGACATCCAGCTGCAGGATGAGCGACAAGAGAGAGAACTGGAGCGACAAGAGAGAGAACTAGGGCGGCAACATGAGCGGAGAATGGCGGAAATACGGCAATCGGAGACAACGCCTAAAGATGCAGCGCCTATCCGTAAGTTGCCCTTTCGGGCGTTCAAACTATTTAAGGAAGGAGAAGAGGAAATTGAAGCGTTCCTGCAGGACTTTGAGAGACTATGCCAGATACATGAAGTACTGCCCCAAGATTGGGTCGCCTTACTGGCAAGTAATTTAACTGGCAGAGCGGCGGATGCGTATCGGGCCCTGGAGGATGAGGACGCTAAAGACTATGACCGGGTAAAAGAAGCTCTGCTAGCCCGATTTGCCATTAAATCCGAAGCCAGCCGGATTAAGTTCCGAGAATCCCGGAAACAAACCCACATAACATAGGTGGAGTGGGCACATCGTCTGCAGCGAAACCTTAAGGGCTGGTTTCAGGGAAGCCGCGCTCATACCATAGAGGACATCACCCAGCTAGTACTCTTAGAACAGTTCTTTAACCACACCCCTCCGGTATTACGGGATTGGGTGCGAGATAAGCGACCACGGACTGTACAGCAAGCGGCTACTTTGGCCGATGAATATCTGGACTCTCGAAGGTCAGGCGGAATCGAGCGCTATCCACTATCTCGGCCCAGTTTACCAGCCTCTAACCCAACTTCAGCACCACCTCCAGCGGCCACTTATCCTCAGCAGCCCAGGTTCAACTCCCAGGACTACTCACAACCCATCAGGTGTTTCAGATGTAAACAGCTAAGGCACAAAAAGCCAGACTGTCCGTTGAATCCAGCCATCCAGTCCCAGTCATGGAGACAGCCAGCAAGGGGGAGCCCCCGCACATCCATGCCTGTGGCCCACTGCGTTGAGGAGGAAGAACATTGGGGCGTCCTGCACAAGGCTGATCCAATACAAGCAGCTAACCGGGACAACAGGCAACAACACAGGCAGACTGTCCGGGTTAATGGAATGGTAGCCAATGGCCTACGTGATAGTGGCGCTACCATGACCCTACTACAGGAGAACCTCATCCCAGAGAGCCAACACACCGGAGACACTGTAGCCGTAAGAGTAGCGGGAGGTACCATCTTCCGGCTACCCGTTGCCCGTGTTCACCTGGATTGGGGGGTTGGTTCGGGACACGTGAATGTGGGGGTGATGAAGGATTTACCAGCGGATGTACTACTGGGGAATGATTTGTTCCCGTCATTTCTGCTTACGCCGCGATGGGCCCCGCTGAAGTCAACCCAGTGACTACCTGTGCCCAGACCCATGCTGCTGGAACCGGCCCGCTTATGGCTGAGAACTGGGTAAGACTATCTTCCCCGACATGTACCTTAGATCAGGGAAAATATCACAGTCTAGAATTGGAATGTGACAAGTTGGCCAGGGAGAAATCGGAGATGCAACGACACTACATCATGTATTATGAGATGTCCCATGGCTTGAACATTGAAATGCACAAACAGGCTGAAATTGTCAAAAGGTTAAATGGGATTTGCGCCCAGGTTTTGCCTTACCTCTCCCAAGAGCATCAGCAACAAGTTTTGGGGGCCATTGAGAGAGCAAAGCAAGTGACTGTTCCAGAACTGAATTCCATTATTCGCCCTGCAACCTTACAACGTCACCATCAGCTACTGACCCGGTAAGCAAAACGGCCAGTTATATAGGAGGGTACGGGCTGGTAGTGCGGTGTGCCTTTCTCCCTCCTGCGAGGAGCCAACAACATGAAGGCAGGTAAGGGGGAAAGGATCTGTGTGCTACAAAAAAATAAAATAAAAATAATAATCTTGACCTAGGAGGACGAGGTCCATATGGAGTAGGAGGTGGATGTGGCTGTGTAGGTGGAAGCGGCGGCGGAGGAGGACAAGGTAGCCAACACTGGTTCAAAAATACAACAATGGCTGGGTAAGACCGGTGATGTGTCGAATTCTGTCCCCCGTTGAATAGTGTCCGCCCTGTACTGCGCTTGCTCAGTATGTAGGACAAGGGGATTTCGAAAATCTCCCAAGACGAACGGCGCCTGCGCGGTGAGTCCAGGTGAAAGCCACACCATCCGAGGTTCAAGCCGAGCCAAGCGAGGCCGTGCCCGAAGCGTGGCGATCGAAGCGAGCCCGTGAGGGGCCCTGTTACTATGTGCTACCGTATGTCCACTTGGATGGTGGGGCTTGAACCTGCACTCATAGCGCAGGCGCCGTTCATCTTCGGAGATTTTGTGAATCTCCTTGTCCTCTGTACTGCGCAAGTGCTGCGCCTGCGCAGTACGGGCCGGACACAATCCGATGGCCGGACAGTTTTTCACAACACCGGTATACATGTCTATTCTGCACAAGGTACGGACAAGTCCTGTGGGATCCATGTCTGGTTCATTTTAATGAACGTGAGCTTGTCCACATTGGCTCTGGACAGGCGGCTGCGCTTGTCTGTGATAACGCCCCCTGCCGTGCTAAATACACGTTCAGATAATACACTGGCTGCAGGGCAGGCCAGCACCTCCAAGGCGTAAAGGGCAAGCTCAGGCCATGTGCCCAATTTGGAGACCCAGAAGTTGAAGAGGGCAGACCCGTCATCCAGTACGTGTAGGCCTGTGGACACATACTGCTCAACCATCTTGGTGAAATGCTGCCTCCTGCTAAGATGTTACATCTCAGCTGGTGGTGCTGACAAAGCTTTTCCACATTTCGGCCATATCGCATATGTATCACATATGTATCGCACAGCTACAGAACTGCAGAAAATGCTATTAAAAAAAATGTTGTTTTTTTGGGATAGCACAGTAGAAGAAAAATATATAGAAATTGTTTATTTCACACACCTCCAGATATGTATAACACACTGCAAAATACGTTTTGTGGCCCTAAATGGGGCTTTTTTGCAAGATCACAACACACCCACAGTACGTAACCGCTGGATCGCACAGCTACAGAACTGCAGAAAATGCTATTAAAAAAAAATGTTGTTTTTTTAGGATAGCACAGTAGAAGAAAAATATATAGAAATTGTTTATTTCACACACCTCCAGATATGCATAACACACTGCAAAATATTTTTTGTGGCCCTAAATGGGGCTTTTTGCAAGACCACAACCCACCCACAGTACGTAACCGCTGTATCGCACAGCTACAGAACTTCAGAAAATGCTATTAAAATTTTTTTTTTTTTTTTTAGGATAGCACAGTAGAAGACAAATATATAGAAATTGTTTATTTCACACACCTCCAGATATGTATAACACACTGCAAAATATTTTTTGTGGCCCTAAATGGGGCTTTTTGCAAGACCACAACCCACCCACAGTACGTAACTGCTGGATCGCACAGCTACAGAACTGCAGAAAATGCCCTAAATGGGTCTTTTTGCAAGAGTACATTAAAGTGCAATTTTTTTTGCCCTAAATGGGTCTTTTTACAAGAGCACAATAAAGTGCTTTTTTTTGCCCTAAATGGGTCTTTTTGCTAGAGCACAATAAAGTGCCTTTTTTTTTGCAAGAGTATGGAAATGGTGTATCTCTCAACGTAACATATGCGGTGCTGGTGCACTGAGATTGCAGATAAAAGTTAGGTTTTCTCTGACACTGGGCTCATTGCAGTGTAAAAAGACTGTGCACTGCAAAACAAACAGGTAAACCTATGCAGATCGCTGAGTTATTAGATCTCTGAATCTGGACTCTGTTATTACACTGTTTTCCCTAACTTAATATTATTGTCAGCGCTAGAACATCCTGATAGTGGTTGCGGTTTGCATCCGGTTTCCATGGTGATAACAACCAGCCAATTGGATAATTCCTGTTCACTACTAATAGCCCTAATTAAAGATGGCCCCCATAGAGCCTGATGAAGAAGCACGCATGCTTCGAACGCACGCACCTTCCCGCTGACCCCACGACCCGGAAGTGACCTCCGCTGTTATGTTCCAGGGAAGCCGTCCCTTGTCTCCGCTGCTGTGAGTGTGTGCATCACTGAACGCAGACGATTCTTGAGAGGACATCCAGAGATACCATCCCTCCTTCATATCCAGACATACAGCACCCCCTTCCTGGGAAGAGCGGATGAACCGTACATCTCTCCAGATAAGCCTCTTAAATTTGTTTGTTTGTGAGTGTAATACTTACATTTGGTTTTATCTTTATTAAATTTCTATTGACTGCTACGCTTAGAAGGTGCTGCTTCTTGTTTTCTTTCAACATACAATGTAAAACTGACCTATAATCATACACATAGGTTGGACCTGATGGACTTGTGTCTTTTTTCAACCTCACCTACACCTAAAAATCCATATCAGACCTAAGCTATTCACTGCTTGTTAAGGATGCCAACAGCTCTACGTACGACACTGTACCCAAATAAAATTGGTGTCCTTTTTTCCCACAAATAGAGCTTTCCTTTGGTAGTATGTGATCACCTCTGTGGTTTTTATTTTTTGCGCTATAAACAAAAAAAGATCGACAATTTTGAAAAAAAATAAAACACTATTTTTTACTTTTTGCTATAAAACATGCCCAATAAAAAAATGTCAAAATCTAATTTCTTCATCAATTTAGGCCAATATGTATTCTGCTACATATTTTTTGGTAAAAAAATCCCAATAAACATATACTGATTTGTTTGACCAAAAGTTATAGCTTCTACTTTTTATTTTTTCTATTGTTTTTACTAGTAATAGTGGCGATCATCGATTTTTAGTGGGACTGCGACATTGTAGCAGACAAATCTGACATTAAGTGCCACTTTTGGGGACCAGTGACACCAATACAGTGATCAGTGCTAAAAAAATGCCCTCTCACTGTATAAATGACACTGGCAGGGAAGAGGTTAACATCAGGGGTGCTCAAAGGGTTAGGTGTGCTCCTAGGGAGGGATTTCTAACTGTGTGGAAGATGGAGTGACTAGAGGAAGAGAGATATTTGTGTTCCTGATTATCAGGAACACAAGATTTCCCTCTTCCTGTCTGACAGAACAGTGGTCTGCTGTTTACATATGCAAACCGCCGTTCTGTCTCTTCTCTGAACAATTACAGCTGCCGGACCCACTGATTGGCTACCGCTGTGTCCAATCACAGCAGGAGCGCGGCTCTGGCCGCGTGCGTGCGCGCCCCAGAGCCAACAAAGTGGATGACATAAAGGTACATGATTATGCGCTTAAGGGTTGCCTACATGTATGTGAGGCGGTCCTTAAGTGGTTAACATATATGAAAGAAGGCAATAGTGTGCTGTTCAACAAAGGAAAATAGCATTTGTGGATCCCTTTAGATGAATGCCATAAACGGTAAATGATTAAATATAAACAAAACATCCAGTAATTAAAAAGTCCACTTCAAAGAAAATTTTAAAGGTGAAAATGAAACACATGATATCCATCATTGTGAAGACAGCTATGTGTCAGAAAAATCTTCCACCAAACACCTTTAGTTGCAATGACCGCTCACCTCACTCTATTACCCACGCCTTTTTTAGAAAAAACTTCAGTTGTTAACTTGATATTAAATTAAAACTTAAGTTGCGCTGATTAAATATTCAAAATGATATCTTAAATATGTGACGTAAATAAGTCCAAATATAACCTGTGAAAGAAAAAACTCTTTGTACTTTCAACTGAGGCAAATATTACAAGTGTAACAAATTAATTCTTGACGGGTGGTAAACCAAAATCAATAGTCCGTATATTGTGAGTGGTACATCTATATGTTCATCCATGGTGACACACGAACAGTGGTTACATTTAGGGGAGGCATCTGAGTGGTAACAGGCTCAGATGCAGCAATTGTTAGGGTTCATGGACCAATTTATGCCAGTGGAGGATATCAGTGGTGTCCAGTTACCTGCGGCCTATAGGTGGTGCTGTCGCCATAGGCCGGGGTTGAACCACCATTGGGGGTCTGTGCCTTTTTGTCCTCTCGCGGCAGTGGTACAGCGGGGCGGGGAACCCGCTGTGTCTGCTGGGAGAGGGGATAAGAGGGGCGGACATCTTCCGCTCGGGGTCCACGCCCAGGCACCTTCAGCCTGGGGGTGAGTGCTGGTGGTCTCCAGGCGCCCTTGGCCCGGAGACGGAGCTGCGATTCCACCCCAGACATCTTTGGTCTGGGGTGAGGAACTCTCCGGAGGCCTGGGGCCCAGTACCTTCGAGTTGGTCCCGCATGGGATGGAGGATTCCTAGGGGCCCACCGAGTGAGGGGACGCAAATCCAGGGCGAGGGGGACCAGAGAGGTGACCTTCCCGAAGACCCAGCGCAGCATTGGCTGGTGACGGTGGAGGCCTCTGGTGACCGTCCGGATGGATGTCTCTCCCTGACAGGGGCCACTTCTCAAGAAGGTAGTCTACATTCTCATGGTCGGTGGTAGCGACTTAACTGAAACCCAGGTCGGTGGCAGAGACCTCAAGTCTAATTCACCCGGTCGGTGGCAGCGACCACCCTCACGGTCGGTGGCAGCGACCGTGCGCCAAGCCTGTTTGCGCACACCAAAACAGGAGAGTAACAAGTTCATGTTTGTGCCTGGACCTTCCTCTTCACCTTGTCTGTTCATTGTCTAACCAGTCTGCTCTAAAAGGACTATTTATTGCTCTGAAGAATAAATAAGTGTTGGACTTTCAATGGTGTGGAACTTGGCTTTCTGGGAGTTAAAGGTCATTCTCAAGGGAAGTTTTGGCTCTGGACAGGGGCACAGGCATGAAGGTAAATGGTTATAGCTCACACCTCTACACACACGAGGATACAAGCTGGTGGTGCGTCACACTCTCCTCCCTGGTCCCCTAGACGAGAGCCATTGACATTGACAGAGAAGGAGGGAGTGAGAGGTGAGGTCGCTACAGTAAAATAGGATAGTGCCTCCACCTCTGCACGCACTGCCGCTTACCAGCTGTAAATGATCCCCTATTATGGGAGATCAAATGCGCTTGTGGCTTGTTACCCCGCCTTGGGTCTCTGTGCTGTGCACCTAATTCTTCAACGTCTCCTCCAATGGATGTCCTCATATATATATATATATATATGTTCAATAGGTCCCCATGTAAAAGTAAAGGCTCTCCTCCATGGGTTCTAGATAGATTGCCTCCTCTTGTACTCTGCCCTTTTGGTTGTGCACAACTACTCTAGAAACAGGGTGCTTTGATAAAACAAATTTCTTGTTCATACATCACGGGACACAGAGCGGCATAGTCATTACTATGTGGGTTATATAGAATTACCTTCAGGTGCTGGCACTGGCAACTTCCAAAACAGGAAGTACCCTCCCCTATATAAGCCCCTCCCATCCGGGAGCACCTCAGTTTTTTGCCAGTGTCTAAGGTGTTGGCCAAGGTTAACATGTATTCATCTGGGCTTGTGTACAGGTTCTCTGGGCCTTAGCAAGCTATTCCGGATCCGACCAAAAAAGCTTCATAGCTAAACGGTCGGTACCCGGGCCTTGCAGAGAAGAGCAGGGTTTTGCCTGTAATGCCTCTCTTAGGAGGGCTGGACCCTGGGATCCAGAGCTCTGGTCATACCCAAAACCAAGAGGCTATCTGTGCAGGGTGCTATACAGGTCCAGGGGAGTGGAATCCTTGGGAACCCGGTCCCTGAAGGTCTAGTACAATGCCTGCCGTGAGAGGTGAAGTTTGGGCATCTGTGGACCAAACAAAGTCCTGCGGCGGGGAAAAGGTAAGTGGGGGCCCCTCAGGAACTTGGTTCTATTGAGGGGACCCCCAAGCCTAATATGTCTTTCTGCCTGTTACCTAAAGGTATTCCCGCTAATAGCTGTATATGCCTAAGAAATCCTAGAAATGTCTTTTCATAGAGGAAGTTTTAAAAACTGTAAACCTAGAAATGTTTTTCATAAAGGAGGTTTTAAAAAAAAAAAAAAAAGACAAAAGTGCGGTACCTGTGTTTGTCCACTAGAGGCCGCTGTGGAACGTCTATCTATGAGCTCTCTATCAGGGAAGCTGCATTCCTCTGTCATGCTGCCAAGTAGTTTCCTTCCATCCCCGAGTCCTGATGAAACAGGGACCCTGGCTCCTCTCCCTACATGGCGCCAAGAGCGCACACGTACACGCGTGCGCGCGCACACACGCTTTCTTTTTATAGATTTAGCTTCAAACAAGGGGGCGGAGCCTGACGGATGACGCGCTCTGTGCGCCCAGCGCTTCTGCGCATGTGCGGGCGTCCCAGCAAGATAAAAGGACTCAGTCCACGCTGCTTGCTATGGACACAGAGCATGAAAAGGAGCTGGTAGCATGGTATAGGGGCTTACAGCGGGCGGTTGATACAGGCATCCCCAGAAAGACGCATTAGTAGACACCCACTGATGTACATAGCAGCAAATTGCATTAGACTATTTCAGTAAAGGGGTGTATTGCGGCTGGAACACCTCAGCTTTGAACTAAGGAATATGCCGCCTAAAAAACTCCGAGATATACCTCTCAGGAAGTGTAGGGGGTCTCCATCGGGCTCTGAGGATCTGGAGCAGTCATCTGCACCTTCCTCCCCTGAGAAATCAGAGGTTAATGCCCATAAGGAACCCCCGGGAGTGCCAGGTACTGCGGCTGTCCTCAGTCCACCTGCTCCTGCATATATAACAGAGGAGGTTTTTGCCTCAACTCTGGAGGGATTGGTGGCAGCATTGATCGCTTCTTCTCTACAGGAAAGAAAGCGTGCCAGATCTCCATCCCCTCCATTAGAGTGCCTGTTGGCAGAGCAACAGTCCCAGGAAGGGACTGACCTACCTGAAGGGGATCAGGAGGAGGTTAACTCTGTTTTTGAGGAATCGACAGTAGATGAACCATTTTCAGCATCACAGACTGAAAGATTGTGGGTCCAGACCCTAACTGACATGGTTCGATCTGCATTTAAAATGCCTCTTGTTGAACCATCAACTACTGCTGTCTCCTCATTGGGGTCGCTAAAAGCTCCCCAGGTTAATTGCTCCTTTCCAATACATCCATTATTGGAAGGACTTATATACCAGGACTGGGAACATCCTGATAAACTATTTGTTCCACCTAAGAAATTTCAGGTGATCTATCCCATGGAGGAAAAATTCACCCAGAGATGGAATGTTCCTACGGTGGACGCAGCCATTTCTTCTGTGAACAAATCACTGACATGTCCAGTAGATAATGTTCAAATGTTCAAAGATCCAGTAGATAAAAAATTGGAGTCTTTATTAAAATCTGCTTTTTCCACAGCAGGGGCTGTTACACAGCCAGCAGTGGCAGCTATTGGGGTCTGCCAAGCTTTAAAGGATCAAATGAAAATGGTCCTGAGGGATTTGCCAGACCAGCAGGCCCAGGCTCTGGCTAATCTGCCTAGAGCATTATGCTTTGCGGTTGACGCCATCAAGGATTCTATCCATCAGGCCTCCCGCCTCACGCTGTCTTTGGTACATATGCGTAGGCTTCTGTGGCTCAAGAACTGGTCTGCTGAAGCTCCCTGTAAGAAGCTCTTAGTTAGCTTCCCATTTCATGGAGAACGCCTTTTTGGCGAAGACCTGGATAAATATATCCAGAAGATTTCCAGTGGTAAAAGTACTCTCTTACCAATTAAAAAGAGGTCTAGGGGTCCATCTTTTAAGAGGGCTACCTCTCCTATCCCTGGGACGTCTGCTACTAAGCAGTTCCGACGGCCTCCTCGGTCAAACTCAGGAGGTAAAAATCAGGGACAGTCACAGGGTAATAAAAAACCCTGGATCCGAAGAGGTACTAAACCAGCCTCCAAGTCAAGCCTATGAAGGGCTGCCCCCACTCAAACGGGTGGGGGGAAGACTTCAGTTGTTCACAGAGACCTGGCGGGAGACGATCAAAGACGGATGGGTGCTCTCCGCAGTAACTCTGGGATACAAGTTGGAGTTAAAAGAGTCTCCTCCTTCCCATTTTATGTGGTCAGGCATGCCAAGAGACCCTCTGAAAAGAGGGTCTCTCCTATTGGCGTTAGAACAACTATTGCTCCAAGGAGTAATTATGGAGGTTCCTATGGAAGAGTGGGGGTTGGGTTTCTACTCAAACCTTTTCACAGTCCCGAAACCAAAACGGGGACATAAGACCCATATTGGACCTAAAGAGTCTAAACAAATTTCTAAACGTCCGGTCTTTCCGGATGGAGTCGATCCGATCGGTCACCGCTGCCCTACAGGGGGAGGAATGGTTAGCCTCGATCGACATCAAAGATGCTTACTTGCATGTTCCCATCTTTCCAGGTCATCAAAAATTTCTACGCTTTACAGTAGAAGGGCGCCATTTTCAGTTCAGAGCCTTACCATTCGGTCTGGCCACAGCACCACGAGTGTTCACAAAAATTCTGGCCCCACTGTTGGCCGATCTAAGAACACGAGGTGTAACGATAATGGCATACCTAGACGACCTGTTGTTGATGGACCACTCAGTTGCCAAGCTAGAAGTGGTAATTGTCGATACAATCAAGTATCTAGAATCTCACGGTTGGGTCATCAACCTGGACAAGTCAGCCCTACAGCCAGTGAAAAACCTGGTATATCTAGGGCTACGGCTGGATTCAGACCAGAGGAAGATTTTCTTACCTCTAGACAAGGTATCCTCTTTGAGGGGCTTGGTCCGTCTGCTTTGTGCAAAAAGACAGCCGTCCATACGCCTGTGCATGAGGCTGCTAGGAAAGATGGTAGCATCATTCGAAGCTGTGCCATACGCCCAATTACACTCAAGGAATTTACAGAGGGCCATATTGTCAGCCTGGAACGGAAAAATTCAGGCTCTAGACTTCCCGATGGCTTTGTCCCCTTCCGTTCGGAAGAGTCTCTGCTGGTGGTTGATCCCCCAGAATCTCCAGAAGGGAAAACCCTTCAGTCCGATATCCTGGAAGGTGGTCACTACAGATGCCAGCCTTATAGGCTGGGGGGCAGTACTGGAGCAATGGTCTCTCCAGGGCAGATGGTCAAATGTAGTAAAAACCCTGCCCATCAATCTCTTAGAGATACGAGCAGCCCGGTATGCCCTAGTAGCCTGGACATCCAGACTCCAAGGGTCCCCTGTCAGAATTCAATCAGACAATGCCACAGCAGTGGCATATATCAATCATCAGGGAGGCACCAGGAGTCGTGCAGCCCAGAGGGAAGTAAGTCACATCCTGGAATGGGCAGAAAAGCATGTCCCATGTATATCAGCTGTCTTCATTCCAGGGGTGGAGAATTGGAAGGCAGACTTTCTGAGTCGCCAACAGTTATGCCCAGGGGAATGGTCCCTTCATCCCGAGGTCTTCCGAGCAATATGTCAGCGGTGGGGAACACCGGATGTAGATCTGCTAGCATCCAGATTCAACGCAAAGGTGGACAGATTTGTCTCCCGGACAAGGGATCCCCTCGCTTGCGGCTCGGATGCTCTGGTGTTCCCTTGGGATCAGTTCAGACTGATATATGCATTCCCTCCGCTACAATTGTTGCCTCGACTCCTTCGCAGAGTCAGGTTGGAAAAGAAGCCGGTGATCCTGGTGGCTCCAGCGTGGCCCCGAAGGGCCTGGTACGCGGAGATCATCAAAATGTCTGTGGGGAGTCCTTGGACCCTTCCACGTCGTCCGGACCTGCTTTCGCAAGGACCGATATACCACCCTTCCTTACTAACTCTAAGTTTAACGGCCTGGCTATTGAATCCCACATCCTAAAAGAAGAGAGGTCTCTCTAACTCTGTGGTATCAACTATAATCAATGCCAGGAAGCCTGTATCCAGGCAGATCTACTATAGAGTTTGGAAGGCGTACATCACTTGGTGCGAGGCCAGAAAATGGCATCCACGTAAGTACGTTATAGGCAGAATTCTGGACTTCCTACAGTGGGCTGTAGACAGGAAGTTTGCCTTAAGTACTATCAGGGGTCAGGTTTCGGCCTTATCAATACTATTTCAAAGGCCCCTGGCTATGCATTCACTTGTCAAATCCTTTATGCAAGGGGTGACTCGTATTATTCCACCGATTAAAGCTCCCATATGCCCATGGGATCTAAATTTGGTTCTGTCGGTTCTGCAGAAGCAGCCATTTGAACCTTTGCGGCACATTTCCTTGGTTCTACTCACCAGAAAATTGATATTTTTAGTAGCCATATGCTCGGCTAGAAGAGTGTCGGAATTAGCCGCCATGTCCTGTAAAGAGCCATATCTGGTTATTCATGAGGACAGAGTAGTGTTACGTCCTCACCCAGCCTTTCTTCCTAAGGTGGTATCGAGGTTTCACTTGAACCAGGATGTGGTTCTTCCTTTTTTCCCCAAACCAAGCTCGGTAGAGGAAAAGTTATTGCATTCTTTGGATGTAGTAAGAGCAGTTTAAGCTTATCTAAAAGCCACTGCTCAGATTCGTAGAACGGATTCTTTGTTTGGTCTGCCGGAAGGCCCCAGAAAGGGTCAGGCAGCATCAAAATCTACTTTAGCCAAGTGGATTCGACAGGTCATAATACAAGCCTATGGCTTGAGAAGTAGACCGCCTCCGTTCAAAGTTAGGGCGCACTCCACGAGAGCAGTTGGAACTTCATGGGCAGTGCATCACCAGGCCTCCCTGGCTCAAATTTGTAAGGCCGCAACATGGTCTTCAGTACACACGTTTACTAGGTTCTACCAGGTGGACGTTAGAAGTCAGGAGGATGTCGCCTTTGGGCGCAGTGTGTTGCAGGCCGCAAAAGATCCTCATGCCTGATGGCGCCCAGCTTATGTATGGTGTATCCCCCCCCCTCATTTGGCATTGCTTTGGGACGTCCCACATAGTAATGACTATGCCGCTCTGTGTCCCGTGATGTATGAACAAGAAAGTAGGATTTTTAAAACAGCTTACCTGTAAAATCCTTTTCTTGGAGTACATCACGGGACACAGAGCTCCCACCCCTCTTTTGGGGACACGTATTGCTTTGCTACAAAACTGAGGTGCTCCTGGATGGGAGGGGCTTATATAGGGGAGGGTACTTCCTGTTTTGGAAGTTGCCAGTGCCAGCACCTGAAGGTAATTCTATATAACCCACATAGTAATGACTATGCCGCTCTGTGTCCCGTGATGTACTCCAAGAAAAGGATTTTACAGGTAAGCTGTTTTAAAAATCCTACTATCAAGCTTCAATTGAAAAATCCAAACCTGGAAGTGCCATCGCAATGTGTGTTCCACAGGCCGGATGTGACGTCACTGGAACTGGAAATGCATTCTATGTAAGTTTTTGCCCCTGCCCAGGGCCTCTACAGGTACTTCTCTTTTGGGTCCCAGTGATGTTAAATATTTTCACAGGCTAAAACAGGCTAAAACATAGCTTACACACTAGGTTAAACACTTCTAAACACCGGCAAAAAATGCTAAAACAGTGTTTTTTGCCCAGCGTTTATAAAGCAGTTTTTAGCTTTTTAGTGTGCCTGAAGCCTTAAAATACACAAAAGCTGCCAAACACTTACAGAAACTCTGGTGCCTATATTGTCAACAGGTACCAACTTCATCATACATGTGTTTTGTCCAGTAGGACATTTTCAGGGGCCTGAAGGTGGCTTAAAAAAGTGGAAAAAGCCCTCAAAACATGTTGCCCTCCATTCCTTTCTTATTCTTTGACAGCTGTGTTATGTCATGTACAGTGAGAGCGGCCGCGGCCATGCATGCCACCAGTTATCATCTTCCCCGATGGGTTTGGCACCCAGCTTTGTGGCTTGTGCATTTTCCAGTGGTGTTTAAATTACCGTAATACTTTGTTTTTTTTTAATAAACTTTTTACAATTTTGCTAATCCTTGCGCCCAGGTGACTCAGGTGATAAACATACATACACCCTAAGGGTCCATGCACACTGGTTTAAAAATCGCTGCTTCTACAGGAGTTTTATGTTTTCCCTGTAGAAGCAGCTCAATGTTATCCTATGTGTCCATGCACATTAGGATGATTAGAGGCATATTTTGAGCTCAGTGTTTCGATACAGGGAAAAAAAACCTTCTGGTTTGCATTTTTGATAGGAGCTTTCTGGCAGAAAAAACGCTTACTCTCCTAAACTCACCTAAACTCGCCTAAACTATGTACAAAAGCGCTTTATATGAGTGTTTTTTTCTGCCAAGGGTACTGGCGTTTTTTTAAGCCCAGTGTTCATGGAGGGTTATCCTGGGAATTTTTAAATCCAGGGAACACTAATATACAAAATCTTACACTTCCTGATGAGGTTTAGAGTTTATCATTCCCTTCCTGCAGGATCTCTATTGTCCACTGAGTCTATTAATAACAGTCTCAACAGGTAAGGAAAAGGGGCAGGTAAGCTATCCATTTCACCAAAAGGTTCTGACATTAACATGTTAGAGTACACTTAGTTGAATAATGCTGAAGTATTTCAGTTTTGTTAGAAAACCAGGTTACACATTGACAGGTGCCTTTTAAACAAGCAATCAAACTCATGTGGAACTATACCATTTACTAAATGAAGGTGGCAAAGCACTGATTTCTATTCAGTGTGTGAATATTAGTAGGAGAGGATGTGTGCGAAATCCATGGCACTATCCCTTTAGGGGCTGTGAGGGGCAGTCCAAGCCATGCTTGTAGGTTAACTTAAAGGAGATTAATATCTTCAGCGTGGGAATGGCCAGCAGGCCATCAAGTGTTCTAAAGATGGCACCTTTACTATCTCTTAAATAGGTGAAATTGGATATTATTATCTCTAGCGTACATGTTCCTGTAATGTCCTCTATTTGTAAATGTTGGCATGGCAAAAAAATATGGGTTTTAAGAAGTTATGATTTAAGAGCCATATCTACAGCATATGGCCTGTCAGGTAGCTCATAGGGTTATACTTTGCTGCCCAAAAAAAAAAAAAAGCATGAAAAAAGGAAACTGATGCAGCAACCACCACATCTAAGTACTGGTAAGTTGCAATGTATTACATTTTTGTTCTTGGGTTTAGGCACACTTTAATGAAACACTGTTTTAGAAAATGTCAAAATGTCAAAGTTATTTTATTTCACTAATGTGAATTTCCTCAGTATGTTTGCATTGGTGTAACCTACTGTACCTTAATACACACATATACTACTGTGATGCATTATGGTGCTATTCATTGTGCTATTCATAGCACACAACAATTCATATTTTGCACACTGTGGTGTGTAGCGGTGGAAGAAATGTTCTTGAAAGTTTTCTGGTTTATTGTGATGCATTGATTATCAATTCAAAATAAGTGTACTGCCTTGTTTCTTTTTTTTTTTCCTTTTTCTGGAGCCTGCAAAGCATTGCACCCATGATCTGCTGCAATCTCAGTCTTCTGTAGACTCTCAGCATAGCAGTTTGCCCATACCTTGTCCAGGTAGGCAGTTACCTGAGAACGGGATAAATCAATAGACTACCACAGCTCTCACCAGCACCCTGGTAGCTCTTTGAAACTACAAGCTGTCAGCCTCAATGGCTAACAGAGTTTGTAGGTATTCATTCACAGAAAACTGTGAATAAATGACAAGGCCATCTGGGTGGAGCCCCTCACTGCCACACTCTTATCAAATATTGACAGCGGTCACGGGGGGGGGTGGGACCTGCCTGCCATCACAGGGAGAGGGGGGTGAAGTGGAAGAACTGCAGGAGCTGAAACATGTTACATGTTCCACCCTAACAGCATGTGTAGCACTACCCTCAGTTAAGAGATCTGCTGGTTTTGTTTGGGTCTGTACTCTGGCTATCAACCCTTAGAACTTGGCTCGAACCCTCCCTTGGCACAACTGGTCTGCACAGAGATTGTGGAACCCACTGGTGACTGGGGAACACAATAATGCTACACAACAATAACATTTTATTTTTTGTTATTACCTGGTAATAGCCACTTGTCCAGCAGGGTAATAGATAACTCCACACAGTATTCTGCTTAACCAAGAATCAAAGTTTAATCAGGTAAAAGATAGAAAAGTTAAACAGGAGTACAGTTGACTCTTACAGGGCCCTGCAGAGTCAATAGTATAGCAAACAATAATAAAACACAGTTTTAATGCACACTTTCAATATGTGTAAAACCTATGCTCGCGAGCGCCCCCTAATGGGCAATGTTGTACACGTGTCCCGTTACTATCTGTTCTAGTCAGGCCTGACTAAGTTCAGTGTAAAGTTCCTTCAGTATTAGGAGTCTTCACTAGCAATCGTTGGTGCACATAAACATTTGTAATCCACAAGGTTATATAAAAGTAGAAACTGAATATCCTCAATGTTTGTGAAGATATAAAACTCACTGACGGTGCAAACGCCAATCTTTAAAACACGCGGCCACACGAGATGCACTATGTCCTTTCGTGTGATGCACTACTCTAATAATGGCAGATCTTCAAAAAGTCACAGGCCTACGCAACAGTTAATGAAATCCGGGCAGGTTCCCTCTCACCAAAGCAGGCCTCGTCCCTCTGGTATGTTCCGCTGTCGGTGTTCTGGTCCACGGCCTCTCTGCAACTTGCAGTCTCCGGTCCCTCACACTGCCGCACAAGGTGTCGGTAGATGGACGACCCAGTCTTTGTGGAGCGAGAGCTGGACACTTAGGACAAGATCCCTCCTTGGGCTGAGTGATCCTACTTCACCACTGTAGGCCCAGGCTTTTGGCCTAGACTCTCCGGCAGCAGGCTTCAACACAGGCTTCCACTTTGATAGCAGGCGATGTCCAGAGAGAGCAAGCGTAGCCCCTCCCTTGATTTAAGTAACCTCCCCCAGAAGGAAAGGGGAGGAGCCAAATAATTCGCTCCTCCCACCTATGGGGTCGGGGCAGACTACAGGCTTAAAGGACCGTTAGAAGTTGAAGTTTTGAAAGTAAATTGTTGTAACATGATTGGCTAAAGGCTGGTCACATGTTAATGTGGCACGAGCTAGCCCTTATATAAGGATTTACAGCTGCGTAGGAGAAGCAGACAGCGGCGGATCAACAGAAGAAGAAGGAACATGTCACTCACTGTGAAAACTCTGCTACGTCAGCTAATGGAGAGAGACGGTGCTCCTGATGGAGATGAATGGATGAGGCAGTGCTTGTCGTTGCAGCCTTCGGATCTTCAAGTGGTTTCTCCCCCAGCTCCTCCAGCTAACCTTCCTCCTCCCTTTCCTATTACAGCCATCTCTCCTACTGATTCTCTCCGGATGCCACTTTTTTGTGACTGTACATTTCCTTCCGATTCATCACCGTCATTTCCTCCTCCTTCTGACCTTCCTGTCTCTGACGTCGCTGCTAGTGGGAAACGAATGGAGTGTCCCTCCGATTCTCGCTCATGCGCAGTTGCTAATTCTTCTGTTGGTAATTTCTTTCAGCGAGCTCTATCCTCTTCATACGCTCCTTCTGCTGTCAATAAAAAGGTCAGACCTGGTCATGCCTCTCTACGATCCTCCTCTCGTCCTTCAGCATCAGTGTCTCGGCCATCTATTTCATCGAGAGGGAGAATTCAAAAAACGTGTCACAGGGAATCCCCCTCTCTGCCACGAAGGCTTCCTGGTAAGCACCCCCCACCCCCCCCTCCTCTGCTAAAAAGGCAAGGTTATCTTGTATCCCTAATCGCCACAGTGCACAGCCTTCTCCACTTTCTACTAACTGTGTGAACTCTGTCATTCCTTCAAATTTAACTCTGTCACCTCCAGACTGTTTACAGACTTCATCCACTGGTCAGCCTACGGAATCCTCTTCTATTGCTGCGTCACACACTGCTCAAGTTATTGATGACGCTATTGGTGTTGCTGCGGTTCAGCACAATATTAACCCTTTATCTCCTGTGAATGTACAGCAAATGCCAACTGGTGAGTTACAAAACTATCAAATGTTATGTACGTTTGCTCGCAATTTTGGTTCGTTTGTTGAACATTTAAATAAGAATACTTCTCCCAGTGTAGCACGAGTTTGGTTAGATGATAGTGCTAATATCGAACCTGTGACTTCAAATTCTTCTGAAAATATAACATCTGTTTCTCCTATTGTTCCTATTTCTAATACTGTTCCTGAGAGTACATTTAAAGAAGTGTTGCCGTGTGAAATATCGCCACTTGGATTTCATTTGCCTGTAGCGATGAAAGAAAAAATACAAAATGGCGATTATGTTGATGTTATGTCTTTGATTCCTTCTTTGAAAGATAACCGCTTGGAAAAAAAAGATTTTGAAAAATTTGCTGATGACAAAACAAAAATTAACCCACGTAATTTTTCTAATTGGCTGCATGCTTTCTGCATATACGCCAGTGTTTTGGGAGAGAAACATCCTGAGCTATGCAGCAGCCTTTTTCAGCATGTGGACATCATTTTGGAGGCGTATAAGAATTTTAATGGCCTTGCATGGTTCTTCTATGACGAAGCGTTTCGACAAAAAAATTCCGTGCATAAAAACCTGAAATTGGGAGAAAAGGACGTTGGTTTGTGGTTGAACTTGTTACTTCCACAGAAACAATATGTGAAACCTACGCTTGCTAATGCTTCAGGTTTCCGTTGCGGTGTTTGCTTTGGTTTTAATGAAGGCCATTGCAAATGGCCTCATTCCTGTAAATATAAGCACGAGTGTGCTTTTTGCGCTGGTAATCATCCAGCATCAAGATGTTTTAAGAAAGCTTCTGCTCCTACTACTGCCCCTTCTCGTGATCTTTTTCTCAAAAGCGGTCACGCCGGTGAAACTTATAAACATGGTTCCATGGCTTCGGCTATGGCCAAATCGTCAGATGGCGGTCCTGCTGTTTAATGGTTTTGGTGACGGTTTCCCTTTGCCTAGTTTTCGGGGTTCAGGTTGTTTGATCAACAAAAATTTGCCTTCAATTGGTCAATATATTCCTATAGTTGCGGAAAAAATTTCAAAAGAAATAAGTGATGGTAGAGTTGCTGGTCCTTTTCTTTCTCCCCGTTTGCAGATTTTAGAATTTCCCCTTTGGGTATTATTCCTAAAAAAGAGCCAAACACATTTCGGTTGATACATCATCTTTCATATCCATTTGGGGCTTCACTAAACAATGACATTGATGTGACTCTTTGCAGTGTCACTTATTCCTCTTTTGACGACGCGTTAATTAAGATACAGAGATTAGGTCATAGGGCGTTATTGGCAAAATCGGATATTAAATTTGCTTTCAGGCTTTTACCTATTCATCCCTCGGCTTTTAACTCGTTAGGGTTTTATTTAGAAAATTTCTATTATTTTGATAAATGCCTTCCCATGGGCTGCTCCTTATCTTGTCGTTATTTTGAAATGTTTTCCTCGTTTTTGGAATGGGTTGTCTCTTATCAATCCGGTTCAGCCAATTTATTACACTATTTGGATGATTTTCTTTTCATGGGTCCTGCTGATTCCGATGAATGTTTTTATCTTTTTACTGAATTTCAATGTATTTGCCGTCTTTTTGGTGTCCCTCTTGCTCATGAGAAATCTGTTCTTCCTACTAGTTGTTTGGAATTTTTGGGAATAACTATCGATACTGTCTTGATGCAATTTCGCTTACCTCCACAGAAAGTTTCAAAACTTCTTTTTTTGGTTGATTTTGTCATCTCTAAAAGCAAAGTGGTTTTGCGTACATTGCAATCCTTGTTAGGCTTGTTGGCCTTTGCTTCGAGAGTTATTCCTATGGGTAGGGTTTTTTCTAAGCGTTTGTATCGGTCCATTTCTGGCATTAAGTCTCCTTGTCATTTTGTTAGGATTACGGCATCGTTGCGTGCGGATTTGTTGGTGTGGAAACAATTTTTATCTTCATTTAATGGTTGTCCCTTTTGGCAAGAACCTTTTTGTTCTTCTGTAGCCCTTGATCTATTTACAGATGCTTCTGGTTCTGTAGGTTATGGAGTTTTTTGGCAGCGTCATTGGTCAGCTGGTAAGTGGCCCAGTTCTTGGATTGACGATGGTTTAACAGTTAACATTACCCTTTTGGAAATATTTCCAGTTTTGATTGCTCTTGAACTTTGGGGTTCTTGTTTCGTGAATCGAAGAATTTTGTTACATTCTGATAATAAGGCTGTTGTATATGCTATTAATTGTCTGTCGTCCAAATCTTTGCCTGTGTTAGCTATTCTTCGTCAATTGGTTTTGAAATGCTTAGTATTGAATATTTGGTTGAAAGCGAAGTATGTGCCCGGTATTGATAATTCTGTAGCTGATTCTTTGTCCCGTCTACAGTTGGACCGTTTTCGAATGTTGGTTCCGGAAGCAGATGCATGCGGAATGCGATGCCCTGCTCAGCTGTGGGATCTGGTTTTTTGAAAATTAGTCGAGCCATCCGTAATTCGTTAGCCCCTTCTACGTGGGTGGAGTATAATGCTGCGTGGAATTCTTGGCTGGCTTACCTGGATGTACATGGTCAGGTTGGCAATCTGATCTCTGAGCAATTGGTATTGTCCTTTTTGGAACATCTCATGGTTGAAGATTATTCTTATTCACATATAGTGAAGCAATTGGCTGGAATTTCATTCTTCGCTAAATTGCTTGGTTTTCCTTCATGTACGAGTTTTTTCTCTGTGAAGCAAGTATTGAAGGGTTATCGTAGGTCTACAGTAACCCATGATACTCGTTTGCCCATTTCAATTGACATTTTAAAAAAACTTTGTTCTTCTACTGAGACGGTTTGTTTCTCCGTTTTTGAATCTTTATTATTTCGTTTGGCATTTTGTTTATGTTTCTTCGGTGCCTTTCGAATTTCCGAACTTCTACCTAACAATGTTCATGGATATTCTGGGTTTTCTTTTTCTGATCTGGTTTTGGGTAGTAATTTTATACAACTTAGGATTAAAAATAGCAAAACGGATCAGTTGGGTCGTGGACATTGGGTCACTTTACATCGTCTCGACTCTTCTACTATTTGTCCGGTCTTATTATTTCATCAATATATGCGAATCCGCCCTGTTGGGCCGAGTATTCTCTTGATTCATTGTTCTGGCTTACCTCTCACTCGTTATCAATTTTGCTCTGTTTTAAAGAAGTGTTTGAGTCATTTGGGTTTGGGTCACCTACCTATTAGTTCTCATTCTTTACGAATTGGGGCAGCTACTACTGCTTCGAACCAGGGTTTGTCTAATGATATTGTTATGAATATTGGTAGATGGAGATCGAGTTGCTATCGCTCTTACATTCGCCCTAATTTTTCTGTTTGAATTCCAGGTAACAAGTACAACGTCTGGATCGTCGGACACTCGTACATATATTGGGCTTTCCGCAGAGCTATGGTTAGACGATATGGTCTTAATTTAGGTTTTAAAGTTGAGAATTTTCATTTATGGTGGTCTGGTTTGCGTGGTATGAGATTAAATGATATGCGTCAGACTTTGTCAGCACTATATGCTTCTTGGCCTCCTCCTCATATTGTCATACTTCATGTCTCTGGTAATGATATAGGTGCCTGTCATACTTTGGACATCATTTCCCAATTGAAATTTGGTTTTATTCAATTGCATTCCGTTTTACCTAATTCGGTTCTTGTGTTTTCCGAAATTGTTCCACGTTTGAAGTGGTTGATTACTCCTGAACTACAATTTTGTGATAAAATACGCAAAAAAATCAATAGAGCAATGGCTAAATTTATGCCTTCCATTCAGGGCTTATCTTACCGTCATGTTGATTTGGAGGGTGGTTTGATTGGTTTTTATAGGTCTGACGCTGTTCATTTATCTGATGTCGCTTTGGATGTATTTAATGTTGGCATTCAGAATTGTGTTGAATTGGCCGTGGGGCGGGTAGGGTGCCAGGCTCCTGTTTGAGGAGCCTGGCGTATGGGACAGTTATAGAGTTATTTTGTACAGTGTTATAGTATTAACTCGAGCTGTCATGGCTGAGTTAAAGTGATTTATAGAACAAAAGTAAAGGAGTTTATGTGATATAAATTGAAGTGTTTTTTATACATTGGTAAATAAATATGATACCAATAATAAAGGGCCCCGGCCATTCAAATCCATTGTTAAAGTTTTAAATAAAAACATTTTAAATAGTATTATATTGGTTTATTATTGATTATTAATGTAATTGTAATTGTTATGCATACGATCCCTTGGAAAGGGGAGGAGCCAAAGAATTTGCTCCTCCCACCTATGGGGTCGGGGCAGACTACAGGCTAAAAGGACCGTTAGAAGTTGAAGTTTTGAAAGTAAATTGTTGTAACATGATTGGCTAAAGGCTGGTCACATCTTAATGTGGCACGAGCTAGCCCTTATATAAGGATTTACAGCTGCGTAGGAGAAGCGGCGGATCAACAGAAGAAGAAGGAACATCTCGCCCTCCCTCCCATCGTCGAGGCCCTTATTATGTGGTTTTGGTCCTTTCTCATGCGAAAGGGACAGTTATAGAGTTATTTTGTACAGTGTTATAGTATTAACTCAAGCTGTCATGGCTGAGTTAAAGTGATTTATAGTACAAAAGTAAAGGAGTTTATGTGATATAAATTGAAGTGTTTTTTATACATTGGTAAATAAATATGATACCAATAATAAAGGGCCCCGGCCATTCAAATCCATTGTTAAAGTTTTAAATAAAAACATTTTAAATAGTATTATATTGGTTTATTATTGATTATTAATGTAATTGTAATTGTTCTGCATACGATCCCATAGCTGTACGATGATGCAATGCACTTTGGGAGTACAGCTGCACTGTGGGTATCATAGTCTATTTGATACCCATGGCAATGGAGTCCCTTTCTCCCTGTACCATAAGTTCCACAATGCACCGTTCCATATAGTTAAACAACAGTTGCTGCAATATCTTAAAGAGACTCCAGAGGGAGCTGGGGTTATTTCTCAAGATAACCATAGTCTCTAACACACTGCAAAGTGGCACCCCACTACACAAGTTCTGAAAGTGAACTTATCCTTTAATGCGATTGTAGCGCCCTGGTACTCCCCCGGTATGCCACACACCCGCAGACCCCGATTTGTTAATGGGATCTACTGGTTTCGCTACTTTGGGTCTGCAGCAAAATACCTCCCACGAGTGGATCCTTTAGCTCCATTGTCTAGGCACACCGACGACTCCTTGGAATAAGGCCAATGTCCACACTTTAGTAAAACCTAATCAGCAAGGCTTTATTCTTTTTCTGCACTTTGAGTTAAAAACAAGAGTAGAAGAGTTGAAAGATGTGGGGAAAGGTTCAGGCACGCAACACTTAAGTCCAATATCTACACTCGTAGAGAAATATATATGGAAAGAATTGACTTTGTAGGCACTACTATAAAAAAAATATATAATTTTAATAATGTCATATAAAATACATTAACATGAAACACAGTTAATTGAAAAACATAATAATAAAAGAAAATTGAAAACGAAAGCTGGTAACCCGTAGGTCACACCCATATGGGAACACTCAAAGATAATTTGTCGCTGATTGCGGGGTGAACGTGCTGAAATGCCCGCGCTGGACTTTGATTACAGGTGTTTCCCGAATAGGTATCCACCGGGTTCCTGTGGAATGTTATAGGATGCTCAACATGTTTCGCAATTTTGATAGTATCGCTTCTTCAGGAGCTTCTAAATTTTAATAAAGAGACATTCATTATAGTACATGCAAGGGATATATATATAAAAGATATATATATATATGTATACATATGTACAATATGACACAATGCAGATTTATACATTATATAGAATTATCAAAGGCTGCAACCTATGACACTCACCAGATAAACGTTTTGTTCGCAAAATGTCGGATACGCCTGCCTTACTACCCAGCAACCCCTCAAAGAGAACTAACCACCCTGGGGTGGCTGTCAGTGCCGATTCAATCCTGGCTGTGGGATTCGATCACAGGAGGTAGGTGCAATGAAAAATACGATGATGCACCGGGAAACTAGAATATTCCAAGCATATATAGAGGGGCTGGTCATTCATGGCTGAAAATACCTTATAGTAAAAATAAATATAAATACTAAATTTAATAGATAAGGCAACTTACATATGCCACGAGTTTGTTGGCATGCGGGCACAGAAAGATTTTGGATAAGGGCTGCCAACCCAATAATTGAATGGGGGTAACGGATCTCTAGAAAATTAAAGTGTGCAGAAAAACACCCTTAAGAGAGAGATAGCCTATTAACATGTAGCCATAATGGCATTTTAATGAGTGTATACGGAATATCTACACTCGTCGCCACTCAAGCCTGAGTGGGTATTGCTCACTCGGATAGTCCCTATGAGAGCAGTCCTAGCACCCGGGATGGAGCACGGAAGTCAGAGATGATGAATTCCCCTTTAGGTAGGCCTCCAGACCTCTCCCTGAGACAGCAGTACAGTCGCTATCTCTGGCGGGACTGTTCTTGCCCTGGAATTCTTTCCTAAAGATGGGCCCCCTACAGCCTGGGATCCTTCTCTGAAGCGTAGGCCCTAGTCAGCAGAGCTGGGCCTACAATGCAGCAACAGGGCCTCAGGCTGAAGGTGCCCAAGGCCTAAGCACTCTAGCGCACCTCGTGCCATGTGGGCCACGAGGCACACTCACTGGACCAGAAGTCCCCCCTGCAAGCCCTGGGGTCCCCCTGGAATCGCCTCACGCCAAGAGGTGTCTGCCCCTTTTGTACCCTCTCCCAGCATGCACAGCGGGTAGACAACGCCCACTGCACAGCTGCCGAGAGAGGACACCCAAGGTGCTGTGATACCCCCGTAATCCAGCCCATGCTGGCGGTGACAGCGCCATCCAGCAGGCAAAGGAGAATAACACTGCCGGGGAGTATCACACCCCGAGCAGAACAACAACTTGAACACAATTGGTCTGAGCCCAATTACTGGCTCAGACTGCCCTTAAATTCCACATAGTGCCCTCAAACATTGGGGGGGGGGGCACTACACAATGTATGTTAACAAGTGACATAACATGCTGTAATGCCTGTGTGTTAAACGGAATAAGTCTGAATTAGCCCTGATAGAAACAATCATGAAAATGTATTATTTTTCTTAAAGATAATACAGTGAAATAGCAATAGGGTCAATAAGTACAAACAGATAAAATTGTGCACTTATACAAGTTTTTATTTGTTTGTTTTACTTCCTTTAAAAGAGAGTTGTATTAAGAATATTCAAGTAATAACTGGCTTTTACCGTCATGGGAATAGTGCGTGTCTCTGTGGCACTTCCTTGGTTAATGCTCCTGAGGTTTTATCAGCTGATAAGAACTCACACCTTTTCTTCTTCACATATAAATTTACACTCTAGCTGTATCTGATGTTGCTATAGTAACAAAATCCATTATGGAAATAAAATATCAAGAATGTATGACAAGGTTTTTTATTAACTGCTGTAAATACAGTTTAGTGGAAGCTACTGAAAAAATGTGTGTTTAAATAGCCTTTGTAATAAATATAGAAGGTTTATGTTGTGATATAGACAATGCTTGCGTCAGTGTAGGCTGATTTACAATCATATGTTCATTGACTTCCATGCTGGACCACTTTGATATGACCTTGAGTCATAGTTACACCTTATTTATGTCCAGTCCTTATTTGAATTTCAGAATCGTAAATCTGTTGTTTTATTTCCATAATTTTTTCTTCCATTTTTCAGTATTTAAGGGCTAAGTTTACAATTTTTATTCATTAGTTGTTTATGTTTAGAATCATTTCCTGTAGTTAAAAAAATAAAAAATAAATCACTACATTGCCGAGGCTGGGAGTCAGCGGCAAATAATTTGTATTGCAATATTACCACGGCTTAAAAAATGACATTTGTTATAGTTCTCCAATTTTGTTTGCAGGTTTTTTTAAAATGTTGTAGTGCTGAATTATTAGTACCACTGGAGGTCATTTGCAGTTACTGTATGTGCAAAATACCAACTCTTTACCTCAGTGAATTGTGCCAACCCACTAAAACCATTTGCCAAATGATGGAGTTATAGTCATATATATATGGGGCTATAGACATAAATAAAAAAGCGGCAGAGGATTTCAGTGTTTTTTACTTTATCCCCCCAAAAAAGTAATCAGTATAATAGACATGTGTACCTCTCTAAGGTAAATCATCTACCTAGACCTGTTTAGCAGTCTCCTTTTTTCTTAGGTTTAACGGCTTTAGCCAATAGCAGGTTACATGGCCCTCTGATGTTTACCTAATGATTGACATGGTTTATTGATTGTGTGGTGAGTGCAAAGTTCATTTTGCAAGGTAGAAAACCATGCCTAAAATCTATTTTTAATTTAATTTATTTGTGTTGACTTTCAGTAATTTAGCTGATTGCTTCAAGGAAGATTACAACTAGATAAATAAGCTTAAGACCTACTCTGTTATTTTCAATGAAGAAATGTGTCTAAGTAAAAGTAACGTAAGCAAAAACAGTAGCTTAACAGTTGGTTCTAGCCAATTGAGTAGATTGTTTAAAAAAAGGGCTACATGTGTTTCTAATGCACAAAATATTATTTGCTATTGATATGTATTATTTATTACAACTGTGGAATATTAAGAGAGTATCTAATTTGCCTTGGGAGATATGTAGGGATTTTTTTTCATGTTAGAGTGAATAAAACCATACTTCATAAGGGCTTTTTGCCTTCCTGTAGATTAACTTCAAATTTAGGGTTCTAAGGATGTAGGGTGTTTTTGGTTGTACCTGATGGACATTTGTTGTTTTTCAACCTGTTTTACTATGTAACAAATGTTTTTTAATGTTTGTTTTGCAGAACGTACACAGTTCCAAATTCACAGTAGATCGTCATAGCGGAGTTCTCCGTGTTAAAAATGGGGTGTCTTTGGATTTTGAAAAATCAAGAACTCATTTTGTCACAGTATTAGCTAAGGTTTGTATTTTAATTGTTTTTAATTGCTTATTGATTTATACATTTTTAACAATTACAGAGAAATCAATAGTGGTAGAAAAAGTTGACAGTGTGATACCATGAGACATATTAGTGAAAAACATAGGAAGGGAGCAGCATATTATGTATAGTCTCTCGTCAAAGGCAATAGTTCCAGTGTTTGCATTGCGACTTGGAATTGCATTTAATTCAAAATCAGCTTAGTTTGATGCTTAATATTCTCTCATAAATAATTTTGGTGTCTCAGGGAAATATAGGTATTATGCATGATATATACACCACCATTAAACAATGATATTAAGGAAAGCCAAGATGACAGATGATAGGAGAACAAATAGTAGAGTACAAACGGGGACAGAGGATGAGGATGGGGGTAATAGCGATGGGGCGAGGTAGGATACTGCTCAAACTTGTTCAGTAGAAAGATTAAAAGTGTGCCAATGTTCCCAGATTTTGTTGACCTTGTTTAGTAAATCTTGGAGCCCAGTTGTAGGGTACATCATAAGAAGTACATCTATAATTCAATGTAGTATATCATTAATGGATCAAGAAAGAGATTGTTTCTACCTGGTGGCAATTTAGGCAACATGCTGCTTGTAAATGCGTGTGACACTAAATTCGGATTTAAAAAGAAAAATTTCCCTCCTCATTGGCTGACTGTAAAAGCAACCCAGCCGCTAATCAGCTGCAATGCTTTAAAATTTTCTTATAGGTTACCAGTTTAGAGTTACAGAGGAGGTCTAGTACTAGAATTATTGCTCTCGCTATAACGTTTGAGATAATCCCTCACATGTGTGGTGCAAAGACTGTTTACATAAGAGGGCCGTATGCGTTCGCTTCTGCGTGCGAGGATGAGGGGACGGGGGTGCTTTAATTTTTTTATATTTTTATTATTATTTATTTTATTTTTATTTTTACACTGTCCCTATCCTTTTTTTTTTTATCACTTTTATTCCTATCACAAGAAGTGTAAACATCCCTTGTGATAGAAATAAGACATGAAATGTCCTCTTTATGGAGACATCTGGGGTCTATAAGAAATAGAAATCCTGGGTGGCCTCCGCCAGCTCCGGTCCTCTGTCAGCTCTGTGGTAACTCTGTGGTAACCCGTCACCTCTGCCGGATTAGAAGTCGAGTTCTTTGATCACACAGGAGAGCCAGGAGTGGCACCGATGGGCAGCAGGAGGGGGAACATTCCCTCCCACTGCCTGTAAAAGCAATGAAAGCAATGAAACACAAGGAGAGAGGCGCCTCTGGGTGCAGTAGTTTTTTTACAAAAAGCTTTAATATACTTAATTATATCAACTCACATTTAAGTTGAAGTTACAAGCATAGTATAAGTTATGTCAGCGTGACGGCTGCCGAGTCCTGGGCCATGTTGTTCCTTGATGACAGCAGTGTGTCTTCCGACAGATGGATTCGCCGGCTCCAGATTGCGGCCTCAGAACGAGGCATGAAGCACAAGGAACGGCAGGCTGCAGGGGATGACGTCAGCATAAATGGACGTGTTTCATGAGCATGCGCACTTGGGTGTATTGGCAAGTTGCGCTCCTTTCTCAACAAACATAGTATGGATACCATGAGAGGCCATATATAAAGGGAATGAGGAAAAGAGATGGGTGGGATCAAATGATTGACAAAACTAAACTAAAAATATATGGATATGTGTAGGGGTTGGGGTGTATGCGGAATGTCTTGAAGCTCCTACTGAGGCACCATCCCAGAAGAATATGCGACTGTATGTCAAAAAAATGGTTGATCAAGGGTGGGACTTTGTGTGTGCCTCAGTGGAGTGAATAAATATAGACGTATCAAGATGTATAGAAAAATAAACAATTTTTATTATCCTGCCTAGGGCAGCAATGTAAAAAAACCTATAATCTTACAAAAATATATAAGAAAATATAAAATCACATTACAGTTTAAATAATGGGTAACGGGATGTGCGATTCCCATTCACAGAGAGAAGTGAAGGCCTACGCGTTTCGCAGATTTCCGCTTCATCAGGGCCATTAAGTGTAGCACAAAGAGTTAATACAAAGGTTCTAGGAGCAAACAAAACATTGATAAAATATACATATACATACATGTTACATCCTATATGTTTAAGGAAGAAAGAAACTAACATATATAGATCAACATTATACAGATATTAGATCCGATCAAAATAAGAAAGACTGTGGGTGTGCACATTGAAGCATATCAAGTATGTTATCCAATGGCACATCCACATACTACATTAGCATTTATTTTCTAAGCATCAGTGTCATTTGAATATTTACAGAGGAAAACATTTCTGATCATATGTATGGTCCTATGCATGCGCAGCGGTGTCCCATATACAGGGGAAATGTACCCAGAGCTTCTAATATACACATAAATAGCATGTATTGATATAGTTTCGTATGCATGTTTTATATGTTGGTCTCAAAAAGAGAAACAAACTTACCAGGGAACTGTACAAGCACAGATGCGATGTGGCGGACGGAAGAGGCCTACGTGCCTGTGAGGATTCTCACCCCCTAAAGGAGAGATCTGTGCGGTTGTATAAGGTGGATCCCTATGTATATCAAAATAATTATAATTTAGAGGGAAGGGGGTGGAACATATAGGGACTGAATAGGGTGGGGGGGGAGGGAAAAAGAAAGAAAAAATGAAAGAAAAAGGACAGGGAAGGGGAGGGAGGGAGGGGGGGGAGAGAGAAAGGGAAAGGGTATTATGTACGATAGATAGTGTGGAAAAGGTATAACGGGAATACAAGCAAGAAGAAGAGCAAAGGGCGGGGGGGAAAAAGGGAAAAGGGGGGGGAAGGAAAATTGGAAGGACAGGGAAGAGAGAGGGGGGAAAAGGGAAGGAGTGAAATGAGATAGGTGGAACGTCACGCCGCAGATACCCTGATTTGTCCTTGACGGAAGTGGCTCCTCCCTCCGCTGCCCGCATAGCCCATTGCGGGCGGCGGAGGTTTAGAGACAAGCCTTTGTCCACTTCTCCATCTGGAACCCATGGCATGGACATCTACTCAGGCAGTCTGCATGTATCTATCATGCAGCATACTTTTGCGGCGTATGTTTTGGTAGATGGGCTCTCTCCAGCCCCTCCGGATCCTGTGGATCCATGCAGGTCTTCCACACGATCCGGGCGACGGGAGCGACCCTATGGATTCTCTCCCCCCCTAATTTGTTCCACCTATCAGCGCGATTACTATCAGGTGGATCACTTTAAAAAGCACTTCCTCATTAGTCTCTCCTCAACAGTGCATCTCTCTGTATGAGAGGGACCACGAGGAGAGTAACCCTCACTGCAAATATCTAAGGTATTTAAACTTAGTTGTTGGGAAAAAACTTTGTTGTTTTTCTCCCCTTCTTAAATTTGAACACTGTGTGTTTCATTTGAATTTAAACACTCACTTATCCTTATGATATACCCATATGCAGGTTCATCCCAACATGGATTTGAACTTATTCCTACAACTCTCTACAAGTCCAAGGACTCACCCTCCCTTTCATTTTATTTGCGGTTACTAGATGTATGCCTATGTATGCATATGCACATAGGCACATTGATACATCAATATAGCTCGTCATCACATATAATAGCAAGGTGCTACATTATACCCAGCCCAGTTTTGACCTCTATATATGCACCCCACTCCAATTCCAGTTGGTATATCCTTTAGGTAAGTAATTTAATATTGTATCCGCACTTTATATATAACCCACGTCCCCCCCATTCCTGCACACACCTTTCCAGCACCCTCCCCACTTTCATTCCTTCCCCACCTACACATCACCCACTATTTTTTCCCTTTCCATCACTCCCCTTCCCCTCTGCTCCCTTCCTTCCTCCCTCTTTTCTTCCCCCCCTCCCCTTCCCTACACCCCTTTTCTGTCCTACCCCCCCCTCCTTTTCTCCCTTCCCCCTCCAATTCGTATTAATTTCTTCACTTTTCCTTTCCCACATTATTTGTCCCCTTCCCTTCACACCCATTTCCCCCCCCCCTTTCTCACTTTTTCTTCCCCTTTTCCTTCCCTTCTCTCTCCCCCCTCCCCCTACTCTTTCTTTCCCCTTTCCCTTTCTTTCCCCCTCCCTCCTTTTTCACTACTCCCCTTCTTTGCCATTTCCCACTTCCCACCACTTTCTTTTTTGTCCCTGGGTTCCACCCCTTCTCACCACCTTTTCCCCCCCCCATCTCATTTCACTCCTTCCCTTTTCCCCCCTCTCTCTTCCCTGTCCTTCCAATTTTCCTGCCCCGTACCCCACCCCCCTCTTTGCTCTTCTTCTTGCTTGTATTCCCGTTATACCTTTTCCACACTATCTATCGCACATAATACCCTTTCCCTTTCTCTCTCCCCCCCTCCCTCCCTCCCCTTCCCTGTCCTTTTTCTTTCATTTTTTCTTTCTTTTTCCCTCCCCCCCACCCTATTCAGTCCCTATATGTTCCACCCCCTTCCCTCTAAATTATAATTATTTTGATATACATAGGGATCCACCTTATACAACCGCGCAGATCTCTCCTTTAGGGGGGGGAGAATCCTCACAGGCACGTAGGCCTCTTCCATCCGCCACATCGCATCTGTGCTTGTACAGTTCCCTGGTAAGTTTGTTTGTCTTTTTGAGACCAACATATAAAACATGCATACGAAACGATATCAATACATGCTATTTATGTGTATATTAGAATCTCTGGGTATATTTCCCCTGTATATGGGACACCGCTGCGCATGCATAGGACCATACATATGATCAGAAATGTTTTCCTCTGTAAATATTCAAATGACACTGATGCTTAGAAAATAAATGCTAATGTAGTATGTGGATGTGCCATTGGATAACATACTTGATATGCTTCAATGTGCACACCCACAGTCTTTCTTATTTTGATCGGATCTAATATCTGTATAATGTTGATCTATATATGTTAGTTTCTTTCTTCCTTAACCACTTCAATACCATGCACTTATGCACCTTCCCGCCCAGACCAATTTTCAGCTTTCAGTACTCTCACACTTTTAATGACAATTACTTAGTCATGCTACACTGTATCCAAACAAAATTTTTATCATTTTCTTCTCACAAATAGAGCTTTCTTTTGGTGGTATTTAATCACCACTGGGTTTTTTATTTTTTGCGATATAAGCAAAAAAACAGCAATTTTAAAAAAAAAAAAACACTTTTTTTTAGTTTCTATTGTAAAATTTTGCAAATAAGTAATTTTTCTTCATAAATTTGTGCCAAAATGTATACTGCTACATATCTTTGGTAAAATGAACCCAAATTAGTGTATATTATTTGGTCTTTGTGAAAGTTATAGAGTCTACAAACTATGGTGGCAATCACTGAAAACTTATCACATCTGATCACGCCTGATGTACTGAAGGGATATCTCATTTCTTGAGACACTAACAAGCGAGGAAAGTACAAATACCCCAAAATTACCCCTTTTTGGAAAGTAGACAGTCCAAGGTATTTACTAAGAGGCGTGGTGAGTTTTTTGAAGTTGTATTTTTTTCCCACAATTCTTGGGAAAATTTAATTTTTATTTTTTATTTTTTTACACAAACTGGTCATATTAACAGTTTTTTTCTCTCACACAGCATATGCATAATTGCAACTACACCCCAAAATACATTCTGCTACTCCTCCTGAGTGTAGCGATACCACATGTGTGAGACTTTTACACAGCCTGGCCATATACAGAGGCCCAACATTGAAGTAGCACTTTCAGGCGTTCTACAAGCATAAATCGCACATATCCTTTCTCAACCACCTATTACACTTTTGAAGGCCCTGTAGCACCAGGACAATGGAATTTTCCACAAAATGACCCCATTTTGGAAAGCACACACCCCAACGTATAATCTATGAAGCATTATGAGTCTTTTGAACGGTTCATTTTTTTCCAGAAGGTTTTGGAAAATGTGGAGAAAAAATGAAAATGCATTTTTTTTACACAAAGTTGTCCATTTATAAGATATTTCTAATGCATAGCATATACATAGCAAAAATGACACCCCAAAATGCATTCTGCTACTCCTCCTGAGTATAGCGATACCACATGTGTGAGACTTTTACACAGCCTGGCCATATACAGAGGCCCAACATTGAAGTAGCACTTTCAGGCGTTCTACAAGCATAAATCGCACATATCCTTTCTCAACCACCTATTACACTTTTGAAGGCCCTGGAGCACCAGGACAATGGAATTTTCCACAAAATGACCCCATTTTGGAAAGCACACACCCCAACGTATAATCTATGAAGCATTATGAGTCTTTTGAACGGTTCATTTTTTTCCAGAAGGTTTTGGAAAATGTGGAGAAAAAATGAAAATGCATTTTTTTTACACAAAGTTGTCCATTTATAAGATATTTCTAACGCATAGCATATACATAGCAAAAATGACACCCCAAAATGCATTCTGCTACTCCTCCTGAGTATAGCGATACCACATGTGTGAGACTTTTACACAGCCTGGCCATATACAGAGGCCCAACATTGAAGTAGCACTTTCAGGCGTTCTACAAGCATAAATCGCACATATCCTTTCTCAACCACCTATTACACTTTTGAAGGCCCTGGAGCACCAGGACAATGGAATTTTCCACAAAATGACCCAATTTTGGAAAGCACACACCCCAACGTATAATCTATGAAGCATTATGAGTCTTTTGAACGGTTCATTTTTTTCCAGAAGGTTTTGGAAAATGTGGAGAAAAAATGAAAATGCATTTTTTTTACACAAAGTTGTCCATTTATAAGATATTTCTAACGCATAGCATATACATAGCAAAAATGACACCCCAAAATGCATTCTGCTACTCCTCCTGAGTATAGCGATACCACATGTGTGAGACTTTTACACAGCCTGGCCATATACAGAGGCCCAACATTGAAGTAGCACTTTCAGGCGTTCTACAAGCATAAATCGCACATATCCTTTCTCAACCACCTATTACAATTTTGAAGGCCCTGGAGCACCAGGACAATAGAATTTTCCACAAAATGACCCAATTTTGGAAAGCACACACCCCAACGTATAATCTATGAAGCATTATGAGTCTTTTGAACGGTTCATTTTTTTCCAGAAGGTTTTGGAAAATGTGGAGAAAAAATGAAAATGCATTTTTTTTACACAAAGTTGTCCATTTATAAAATATTTCTAACGCATAGCATATACATAGCAAAAATAACACCCCAAAATGCATTCTTCTACTCCTCCTGAGTATAGCGATACCACATGTGTGAGACTTTTACACAGCCTGGCCATATACAGAGGCCCAACATTGAAGTAGCACTTTCAGGCGTTCTACAAGCATAAATCGCACATATCCTTTCTCAACCACCTATTACAATTTTGAAGGCCCTGGAGCACCAGGACAATAGAATTTTCCACAAAATGACCCCATTTTTGAAAGCACACACCCCAACGTATAATCTATGAGGCATTATGAGTCTTTTGAACGGTTCATTTTTTTCCAGAAGGTTTTGGAAAATGTGGAGAAAAAATTAAAATGCATTTTTTTTTACACAAAGTTGTCAATTTATAAGATATTTCTAACACATAATATGTACATAGCAAAAATTACACCCAAAAATGCATTCTGCTACTCCTCCTGAGTATGGCGATACCACATGTTTGAGACTTTTACACAGCCTGGCCACATACAGAGGCCCAACATCCAAGTAGCACCTCCAGGCATTCTAGCAGCATTAATTGCACATATCATTTTCTGACTACCGATCACATTTTTGAAGGCCCTTCATATATCTAACACATAGCAGGTACATACCAAATAACAAAAGATTACCTGTGGTTTTAGAAGTGCAGTGGTCCACAGAGGAGAGCATCGGTCCAGGCAGCAGGCAGGGATGAGGTCAGCGACAGCAAAAGCAATCATCCAGGCAGCAGGCAGGAATACTGTCCATAGTTCGCACAGGCAGAGATACTGTCAGCACAGCCAGAGCACAGCCAAAGCACAGGTCCAGGTAGCAGGCAGAGGTGTCCTATCCTATCCTATCGATGATATCTTCGATATATTGGAGGTAGTGGAGTCGGTGATTTTGAGTTGCTTTTTGGTAGCAGACAAACGAATTAAAAAGGGCCATGTGAAACAGGTGAAACGCAACTTTTTTGTTCCAATAATGGGACTTTCTGGTTGATAAGTAGGGCTGTAGCATCTGGTCGTTTAAATCCACCCCCCCATGTACAAATTGTAGTCGTGGACACATTCAGGCTTTACAATGGAGCCGCGTCTTCTTGGGATCTCCACCATGGTGTCATTGTGGATCGTAGAGAGGATGTGGACATCTTTCTTGTCCCTCCACTTCATGGCCAACACCTCCTCGTTCCTCATGGATGCCGATTCTCCAGGTCGCAATTTTTTGTCAATAAATTTTGTGGGAATCCCTTCCGTTTTTTTTTTAAGGTACCGCAGGCCGGGGTTTGTTTACTGTAAAGGTGGCGAAAAAGGGGCAGGCTGGTATAATAATTATCAACATATAAATGGTAACCTTTTCCGAACAGGGGGTATGCCAACTCCCAGACAATTTTCCCACTGGTTCCAATATATGTGGGGCAATCACGGGGCTGGAGCTGGGAGTCTTTGCCTTCGTAGATCCTGAATTTGCAGACGTATCCAGTGGCTCGATCACATAATTTATTTAATTTTAACCCATACCTGGCTCTCTTGCTTGGTATGTACTGCTTGAACTGCAGTCGGCCGGTGAAATGTACGAGGGACTCGTCCACACAAATTTTTTGGTCTGGGATGAAAACTTCTTCAAATCGCTGGGAAAAGGCATTGATTAGGGGGCGTATCTTGTACAATTTGTCGTAGTTGGGATGATCTCGGGGAGGGCACTGTGAATTGTCATTGAAGTGGAGAAAGCGCATAATCATGTCGTATCTTTTCCTGGACATGACAGCGGAATATATGGGCATGTGTTGGATGGGGCGTTTGGACCAATATGAATGGACTTCGTTCTTTTTTGTAAGCCCCATATTGAACATAAGGCCCAAAAATAATTTAAATTCCTCCAATGTTAGACGCCGCCACTGGAACATGCGGGCGTAGGAAGAATCGGGGTTGGCAGCAATAAATTGGGATGCATACAGATTCGTTTGATCCACTATATTCTGCAGCAAATCTTGTGGGAAAAATAAACAAAAATAATCAAATTTAGAAAAATTTGTAGTGTCGGCTGCACACCTGGCTGTGCGGTGAAAGGGGGGATGATAGCGGATCCTGAGTTGGCAGGCAACCATAAGGGGTTTGCCAGGGCATCAGGAAGGTAGGATTGGGGCTGGATTCTTCGGGTTGGGCGTGCATTTCCATTGCTTGTACTGGGCTCCTCTTCCTGGGGTATGGCGCTGCTGGTGGTGGGCAGTTCTCCTGATCTTGGTGCTGATCTTGGTGCTGATCTTGGTGCCGATCGCATTCTTTTGGGAGGGACGGTTTCCTCCGGGGACTCGGACTCTGAGCCACTATCCTCCACTGGCTCGTATTCCGAACCAGAATCGGATAATGGGAGCTCCCCGCTGCTCTCATCATCCGACATGGCAAGAATGGCATATGCCTCCTCAGGTGTGTAAACCCTTTGGGACATTATGGCAGTGCTTATTGGTGGGCCTGTGTAATGGTACTGCTGGTGGTAGTGGTGGCGGTCTGTGTGGTAGTACCGATGGAGGTATTAGTGGTGGGCCTGTGTGGTGGTACCGATGGCGGTATGGGTGGTGGTGGTACCAATGGCGGTACAGGTGGTGGTGGTACCGATGGCGGTACGGGTGGTGGTGGTGGCGGCGGTACCGATGGCGGTACAGGTGGCGGTACGGGTGGTGGTGGTAGCGATGGCGGTATGGGTGGTGGTGGTACCGATGGCGGTACAGGTGGTGGTGGTACCGATGGCGGTACAGGTGGTGGTGGTACGGGTGGTGATGGTACCGATGGCGGTACAGGTGGTGGTACAGGTGGTGGTGGCACTACCGACGGTGGTACGGGTGGTGATACTGGTGGTGGTACCGATGGCGGCACTAGTGGTGATACTGGTAGCGGGCCTGTGTGGCAGTATAGATGCTGGGCCTGGTGGCGGTACTGGTGGTGGTACTGGTACCGATGGCGGTACTGGTAGCCTGTGTGGCGGTGCCAATGGCGGTACCGATGGAGGTGGGCCTGTGACAGATGATTGACAGATGGGCTGATTAAATGACAGATGGGCTGATTGATTGATTGACAGATGGGTTGATTGATTGACAGATGGGGTGATTGATTGACAGGTGGGGTGTTTGATTGACAGATGGGCTGATTGACAGATGGGCTGATTGACAGATGGGCTGATTGACAGATGGGCTGATTGGCTGGGCTGATTGATGTGCTGGGCTGTGTGACAGGTCCTCTTTATGGGGGGGGGCGTGTTGTGCACTGTAAACTTATGTAGACAAACTACACTGAGCTAACTTACTGATCTCTTCTCTCTCCTCACAGATCGGTGTGTGAGGAGAGAGCAGGGATCAGGTAGTAACTCCTGTGGAGTTTGTTTACATTTGTGACCGGCTGTGATTGGACACAGCCGGTCACGTGGTAAACAGCCAATTCATTGGCTGTTTACTCTGATCGGGGACGCGCTGTGTCCAAGGGACACTCGCCTTCCCCGATCCCTGCTCTGCAAGCCTGTGGCGGCGCACACGGAGCGCGCCGCCGAGTTTGTTTTGACAGGTGATCGGCTGTGACTTTGACACAGCCGATCACATGGTAAACAGCCAATGAAATTGGCTGTTTACTGTGATCGGGGAAGCGCTGTGTCCGAGGGACACATGCCGTCCCCGATCACCGCGCTGCGCGCCCCCGCGGGCGCGCGCAAGGCAATATCCTGCAGGACGTCATATGACGTCCAGTATCGATATTGCAACCACTTCCCGGACGTCAATTCGCTATTGACTGGGCGGGAAGTGGTTAAACATATAGGATGTAACATGTATGTATATGTATATTTTATCAATGTTTTGTTTGCTCCTAGAACCTTTGTATTAACTCTTTGTGCTACGCTTAATGGCCCTGATGAAGCAGAAATCCGCGAAACGCGTAGGCCTTCACTTCTCTCTGTGAATGGGAATCGCACATCCCGTTACCCATTATTTGAACTGTAATGTGATTTTATATTTTCTTATATATTTTTGTAAGATTATAGTTTTTTTTACATTGCTGCCTTAGGCAGGATAATAAAAAATTGTTTATTTTTCTATACATTATGATACGTCTATATTTATTCACTCCACTGAGGCACACACAAAGTCTCACCCTTGATCAACCATTTTTTTGACATACAGTCGCATAAAAATATATGGAGAGAGAGAGCGGCTCTGGACATATTTAAAACACATACATGCTGAAAATAAACAAGGATGGCCATAAAAGGGGTAATAATATATATATATATGAGACTGGACAATGGGCATATTATGAATATGGTATGTGGTTATGTAATCTGGACTGGATCGGAGTGGGGCTAAAAGTGAGGGGTAATGCAGTATATAACATATAATGTAATGTATAATACAGAAAATATAATAAAAGTGATTAGATGAATAAATAGTGGCATAATCTTCTTTATGGGCATGGGGAGTAATGGATATATATATATATATATATATATAAATATGTTTGAAGGCTGGCCGCAGGCTAGCCTGTATTTGTAGGAGGAGTCTGAGGGCTATTTATCCCTCCTCTGACTGATCCTGCATGGTTTCTGGGTTCCTGGGTTCCCACCCACCCGTTTCCCCCTATTTTACATACTTATTCACATCATACATTTCCTCATAGTCATACATAGTGTGAGGGAGTTAGCTCGGCAGCGGGTGTGGGTGACCCCCGGGATGGGCTCCCCACACAAAAACAGGCCCAGCAAACGGAGGTTGTGGTTTTCAAAATCAAAAAGGTGCGGTTTATTTTCTATTTACAGTGACAAAACACAGCAAAGCAAAAGAAACATAAACAAAATAAATCCTGGTCAACTTGACCTTTGACTAAACATACAGGTTTCCTAACTAACAACTGGGATCAGCCTAGTGCTGTCCTAGTCCCTAAGTCCCTGGTTTTAAATGTCCAAGCAAATAGCCACACAGGCTTTGTCTTACCGCACAGGGGTTCACTCTCCCTAGACAGTCCACACAGGTCTGGGTCCAGGCATGAGCTAACACCTACTGAATCTGGGAGTTTTTATAGAGGCCTTAAACGAACTGACAGGCTTCAGCTGGTCTCATCAACTCCCTGCCTGCACGACGCCCAGCCCTCTCCCTAGAGGTATGAGTCATCCATGAGCCCACTAGCCCCAGCTGGGCTTATACAACTCTCCACCTAGTTGTATAAGTCGGCGTAAAGCCTGAATCTGGGCGAAATATATCTACCCCCCTGGATGCAACCAGGTGACTTTACCTTCCTGCTGTCACATACCCCCCCCTCTTGTTTTAACCTCGGGGTTGGAACACCAGCAATCAGGCATTCATGTACTCGAGACAAAGCATCCACATTCCCCATTTGAACGCCAGGGCGATGCTTTACTGTGAAGTTGAATTCCTGGAGGGCCAGGAACCACCTATTCACTCTTCTATTTGTTTCCTTGTTTTGAGCCATCCACTTTAACGGAGCGTGATCCGTAACCAAGTCAAAGTGCCTACCTAGCAGGTAGTACCGAAGGGAATCTAGAGCCCACTTCACCGCTAAACACTCCTTTTCAACGGTGGCGTAATTTACCTCATGGGACTTCAACTTCCTGCTGAGGTAAATGACTGGGTGCTCTTCCCCGTTCCAGACCTGGGACAATACTGCTCCTAACCCCACATCTGACGCATCACTTTGTACGACAAAGTCTTTAGAGAAGTCGGGTGAGTACAACACTGGCTGGCTACATAAGGCTTGTTTCAAGAATTGGAATGCTGCCTCAGCCTCGGGGGTCCATTTAATCATGACCGACCCTTTCCCCTTCGTCAGGTTGGTTAGGGGCACAGCCTTAGAAGCAAAGTGGGGAATGAATCGCCGATAATACCCAGCGATTCCCAGAAAGGCTCGTACCTGCTTCTTGCTGTTGGGACGTGGCCAACTCTGGATGGCCTCGACTTTGTTGAGTTGGGGTTTTATTACTCCCCTCCCAATGGTGTACCCAAGATATTTGGCCTCTTCCTGCCCAATGGTACACTTCTTGGGGTTAGCCGTAAACCCCGCTTCCCGAACAGAGTCCAGGACTGCTTGCACTTTTGGCAGATGTGAGGCCCAATCTGTGCTATGGACAATTACGTCATCCAGGTAAGCCGCAGCATACTTCCGATGGGGCCTCAGCATCTGGTCCATTTTCCGCTGGAATGTGGCCGGCGCATTCTGTAACCCGAACGGCATTCTTTTATATTGGAACGCCCCGTCTGGGGTTACAAATGCGGTTTTCTCTTTGGCCGACTTGGCCAGGGGGATTTGCCAATACCCTTTTGTGAGGTCAAGAGTCGTCATGTATCGGGCTGTTCCCAGCCGGTCGATCAACTCATCTATACGTGGCATGGGGTAGGTGTCAAATTTTGTAACTTTGTTCAACTGACGAAAATCGTTACAAAATCGCCAGCTCCCATCCGGTTTAGGCACCAACACAATGGGACTAGACCAATCACTTTGGGACTCCTCTATCACCCCTAAGTTCAGCATTTTCTGTACTTCCTCCCGTATTGCCTCCCGTCGGGCCTCTGGGATCCGATAGGGTTTTAACTTCACCCTTTCACCGGGCGGGGTAATGATGTCATGCTCTACCCCAGATGTTTGTCCCGGCAGCTCAGAGAATACCTCCTTGTTGCGAAGCACAAACTCCTTAACCTCCTGTTGTTGGGGTTGTGACAAGGTGGCTGCTATTCCAACCTCAGGAATCACGCAACCAGTTTGAGCTGGTGACCAAGTGTCTGCGACTAGGGACTCTCTATCCCTCCAGGCTTTCAACAGATTAACGTGATAGATCTGTTCGGGCTTTCGCCTTCCTGGTTGTCTGACCTTGTAATTCACTTCGCTCACTTTTTCCATTATCTCGTAGGGGCCTTGCCATTTGGCAAGGAATTTACTTTCAACCGTAGGGACAAGTACCAGTATCCTATCCCCCGGGGAAAAGGTACGGGTCTTGGCTCCACGGTTGTACACTCTCTGCTGTGCTAACTGCGCTTGGGCCAAATGTTCCTTCACGATGGGCATTACCTGTGCAATTCGGTCTTGCATCAGGGCGACATGCTCAATCACACTCCTGTGGGGAGAACTCTCACTTTCCCAAGTTTCCTTGGCAATATCCAACAGCCCTCTTGGGTGTCTCCCATACAGTAACTCAAAGGGGGAGAATCCCGTAGAGGATTGGGGCACCTCCCTAATAGCAAACATCAGATAAGGAAGTAGACAGTCCCAATCCTTTCCATCTCTATCCACCACTTTCTTCAACATTTGTTTTAGGGTTTTGTTGAATCTTTCAACCAGCCCATCGGTTTGGGGGTGATACACAGATGTACGTAATTGCGTCACTTTGAACAATTTACACAGCTCCTTCATAACCCGGGACATAAAGGGTGTACCTTGGTCCGTAAGCAGTTCTTTACAAATACCCACCCGGCTAAACACAAGAGATAGCTCTTTGGCTATGGTTTTGGCCGAGGTATTTCGGAGAGGGATCGCTTCTGGATAACGGGTGGCATAGTCCATTATAACTAATATGTACTGGTGCCCCCTAGCGGACTTGATTATAGGACCTACCAAATCCATGGCGATCCTCTCAAACGGGACCTCAATGATGGGTAGAGGGACCAGCGGGCTACGGAAATGTGGCATCGGGGCCGACCTCTGACACACAGGGCAGGAGGAACAATAATTTTCTATGTCCTTCATCACCCCCGGCCAATAGAATCTCTGTAATACCCTCTCTCGGGTTTTCTCTGTCCCCAGATGACCTCCAAGAATGTGCCCATGGGCCAACTCCAACACCAACTTCCTGTAAGGTTTGGGCACCACAAGCTGCTCAACGGTTTCTTCTGCCCTTTTTGCCACCCGATACAGTAGGTCCTTCTCTACGCTGAAGTATGGGTAAGTGCAGGTATTATCTGGGTTCACTAACTCGCCATCTATTTTCACTACGTTTTCCCGTGCCTTTATTAGGGCGGGGTCTTTCAACTGTTCTGTGGCAAAGTTTTCCCTGTGAACCTCAAGATCAGAAAACTCCACAGACGGTAGGTTTTCGTCTGAGGAGGTGGGCTCCTCTCCAGTTTCTTGAGTCTCCCCTGCCAATACTGATAAGGGAAATTCCGGAGAGTCCTCACCACTCTCAGGGGAGTTCTGGCTATCACATTCCTGGTACATAGGGGCACCAGTGGGGGGCTCAGGATCATCCCACAGTTCCCAGAACTTCGGAAAATCCCTTCCCACAATGGCGTCATGCGGTAACTGAGATACTAAGCCCACTGGATGAAAGAGGGTACCTTTGGGGGTCTCGAAACACACTGTAGTCACTGGATACTCTCGGGTGTCCCCATGCACACAAATAACAGCTACCTTGCTATTCCCAGAGACCTCTGTTTTAACTAACTCAGCCTTTATCAGGGTCACAAGGCTACCTGAATCCAGCAATACCACAACATTTCTACCATTAACACACATTTTGCATAAATGTTTCTCAGTTCCTCGAATGGCAGTGCATGCGACTGTCGCACACAGCGACTGACGTCTGCCCGTCAGAAAGTCACACTGCATGGGTTCCTCCACAACCGGGCAATTGGCTGCAATATGTCCCGCTTGCCGGCAGCGGTAGCAAACGATCCTTCTTGCCGCCTCTTGAGCCGCTGATTTCCCAGGCTGTTCTCGCCAAACTTGGGGTAGAGCTCCCACCCTCTCACTCTCTCCACCCTCACCCCTTGGAATCCTCTTATCCGCCCCTGGGGATGGTCTGGTCTTAGGGTGGAAAGTCCGAGTGTCTCTGGAAGAGGCCGTCAGGTTCTCTGTAGCCAAGTATTTCTCCACACGACCCACAAGACCATCGGCCGTCTCTGGGTCTCCATGGCTTACCCACTTTTGGATGGCAGTAGGAAGAGCTCTCAAAAACCGATCCATTACAACACGTTCCACAATCTTTGGTGCGGACAAAGTCTCTGGCTGTAGCCACTTTCTGCTCAGGTGAATGAGATCATACATTTGAGACCTGGGGGGTTTTCCAAGCTGGAAAGTCCAGTTATGCACACGCTGATCCCGGACAGCCAGGGTGACACCCAGCCTTGCCAATATTTCAGCTTTTAGCATCACATAGTCTTTTGCTTGGTTAGGCTCTAGGTCATAGTAAGCTTTCTGCGATTCACCAGTTAACAGAGGAGCCACCAGTCCAGCCCACTGCTCCTCAGGCCACTTTTCTCTTTCAGCGGTCCTTTCAAATGTGGTCAAAAATACCTCTGGATCATCCTCTCCAGTCATTTTTGTCAATAAACGACTCACCCCAAAGGACGCGGTATTAGTGGGACGGCTTTCCTCACTGGTCTGCGGACGTTGCTGCATTACTGCTTCCATCTGTTGTTGTAGTCTCTGCTCTTGCTTCTGCAACAGGTCTATGAAGCGGGCCTCAGATTGCTGCTGGGCTTGTTGCTGAGCCTCCAGACTCTGTTGCAAAGTTGCGTTTGTCTGCTGCTGGGCTGCAAGGCTCTGTTGATGAGCTTGCTGCTGGGCTGCAAGGCTCTGTTGATGAGCTTGCTGCTGGGCTGCGAAGTTCTGTTGTTGAGCTGCAAGGCTCTGTTGATGAGCTGCAAGGCTCTTTTGCAAACCTGCATTTGTCTGCTGTTGATTGGCATTTGCTAGAGCCAGCTGTTTCAGTATCTCCTCCATGCTGGCTTAAAAAAAAACTGCCACTGGTTCTCCACCAACTGTGAGGGAGTTAGCTCGGCAGCGGGTGTGGGTGACCCCCGGGATGGGCTCCCCACACAAAAACAGGCCCAGCAAACGGAGGTTGTGGTTTTCAAAATCAAAAAGGTGCGGTTTATTTTCTATTTACAGTGACAAAACACAGCAAAGCAAAAGAAACATAAACAAAATAAATCCTGGTCAACTTGACCTCTGACTAAACATACAGGTTTCCTAACTAACAACTGGGATCAGCCTAGTGCTGTCCTAGTCCCTAAGTCCCTGGTTTTAAATGTCCAAGCAAATAGCCACACAGGCTTTGTCTTACCGCACAGGGGTTCACTCTCCCTAGACAGTCCACACAGGTCTGGGTCCAGGCATGAGCTAACACCTAATGAATCTGGGAGTTTTTATAGAGGCCTTAAACGAACTGACAGGCTTCAGCTGGTCTCATCAACTCCCTGCCTGCACGACGCCCAGCCCTCTCCCTAGAGGTATGAGTCATCCATGAGCCCACTAGCCCCAGCTGGGCTTATACAACTCTCCACCTAGTTGTATAAGTCGGCGTAAAGCCTGAATCTGGGCGAAATATATCTACCCCCCTGGATGCAACCAGGTGACTTTACCTTCCTGCTGTCACAATAGTCATACATTCAGGGTATGCCCTCTGGCATACTGACCAGCTAGGCCAAGGCACACCTTAGGCATTGGTAATTAGGGTATCGCATTTCTAAGTGAAGACTTTGACTACAAATATATATATATATAATATAATATATGGTGTTATTTCAATTATCTGAAAAATTACACTAATAAAGACTAATCTATGGAGGAACACAATATGCACTGATTGGTGATAAATATCACACGGTGGAAAAAAAGGGGCCTATAAGATGGGAGATACAGCTAAAAAGAAGTGTCATCTAAAAAAAAAGTGGACATGTATGTGTGATGTGTAACAGAACACACACATATGAGATTACCTGTGTGTGCATGTATAAAACGTTCACATTTACACAGTGGTGGAACATAAACTGGTAACGTCGAATGAAGAAATATATATATATATATATATATATATATATATATATATATATATATATATATATATAGATAGATATGTACATATACAAGTAAGGCTGAATGAAAATGTCATAAAAATAAGTATGGTATATGTGTAACAAAATGTACACATAAAATGACTGTATATGCATGTGTGGACGCACACAAATACACGGTGGTAAAACATGAACTGATGGTTCCAAGGAAGGAAGAGTCCAAAATGGAGAGAACTGGTGTTGGTATTGGGTTATTTAACCACTTGCTTACTGGGCACTTAAACCCCCTTCCTGCCCAGGCCAATTTTCAGCTTTCAGCGCTGTCACGCTTTAACTGACAATTGCGCGGTCGTGCGGCGTGGCTCCCAAACAAAATTGGCGTCCTTTTTTTCCCACAAATAGAGCTTTCTTTTGGTGCTATTTGATCACCTCTGCGGTTTTTATTTTTTGCGCTATAAACAAAAATAGAGCGACGATTTTGAAAAAAACTAAATATTTTTTACTTTTTGCTATAATAAATATCCCAATTTTTTTTTAAAAAAAAACTTTTTTTTCTCAGTTTAGGCCGATACATATTCTTCTACATATTTTTGGTAAAAAAAATTGCAATAAGCGTTTATTGATTGGTTTGCGCAAAAGTTATAGTGTGTACAAAATAGGGCATAGTTTTATAGCATTTTTATTAATATATTTTTTTTACTAGTAATGGCGGCGATCAGCTATTTTTATTGTGACTGCGACATTATGGCGGACACATCGGACACTTTTGACACCATTTTGGGACCATTGTCATTGATACAGCAATCAGTGCTATAAAAATGCACTGATTACTGTAAAAATGACACTGGCAGGGAAGGGGTTAACACTAGGGGGCGAGGAAGGGGTTAAATGTGTAACCTGTGAGTGATTACTACTGTGGGGGGAGGGGACTGAGTGGGGGAGGTGACCGATCTGTGTCCCTATGTACAAGGGACACAGCATCGGTCCCCTCTCCCTGACAGGACGTGGATCTCTGTGTTTACACACAGAGATCCACATCCTTGTGTGTATACACGCCGATCGCGGGTGCCTGGCGGACATCGCGGCCGCCAGGCACGCGCATCGACATGTCAGTGACGCGCCCCCCAGTGGCCGGAGGAGCCGAGGACGTCTATTGACGGCCTCCCGGATATCTAGAGCCACCTTGAGGCCGTCAATAGACTATGCGCTGGGCTCCAGGTAGTTAAAATGTGTAAAAAATGTATCAAAAGGAATAGTTATTATAGAATTGTGGAGATTTCAATTCCTTTATTATTACCGCCAGGCAAGAGAACAACTAAATTATAAATCCAGAACGTTTCTCTGGCACAACGTTTTTTGAAACGTTCTGCAACTGGGAGAGAGTTAGATATTTGTTCAATCACCCAGATTTGCAGACCCTTGGTAGACAGTTGGTGGGCTAGGGTAAAAATGTCTGGGGACACTATGGGGATCAGTGCCCCCTTCGATTAATCTCCTATGTTCTCCAAATCTGGTCCTAAAGGTTTGTATCGTGCGGCCTACGTATAATGGGCCGTACAGACAAGTGAGCCTATATACCACAAAATCTGAGGAACAGTTGTAAAAGTCCTTTAGTACGTAGGTTTGACCTTTAGTAGAGAAGGACTTTTGACCGTGTTTAACGTATTTTAAAGTTTTACAGAGGGGCTTGTGGCACTGGTACATCCCAACCAGTGGTATAAGAACAGGTTTATCAGGGGGAATGCATCTTGTGTCAGTCTTCTAGCACCACTAAAACTAACAATTTGTCGCCTCTTGAGATCGGAGCCCTCAAATTCCTTATCGACGCCGACGATCTTGTCATCAATTCGGCTGACAAGGGTGGAGGAATTGTCATACAAAACAAAAGTGATTATGTTGAAGATTCCAGGAGGTTGCTCTCTGATGGCACTACATACAAAAAAATCAGTAAAGACCCCACCCCCGATTTTGCTAAGGAAATCGACACTTTGGTATCCACGGCCTTCCAAAACAATATTTTAAATAAATTTGAGAAATCATTTCTTCTTAAAGATTTCTACCAGATTCCTTACTTCTAACACATTCCCAAAGTCCATAAGAATCTAGATAATCCCCCAGGCAGACCGATAGTAGCCGCTATGGACAGTGTCACCACGGGGCTAAACCTGTACATCGATCAATTTCTACAGCCCATTTTACACCAGTTACAGTCTTACATCAGGGACGGGACTCACCTACTAGAACTTCTCTCTATATATGTACATATCCATATATATATATATATATATATATATATATATATATATATATTTCTTCATTTGACGTTACCAGTTTATGTTCCACCACTGTGTAAATGTGAGCGTTTTATACATGCACACACAGGTAATCTCATATGTGTGTGTTCTGTTACACATCACACATACATGCCCACTATTCTTTTTACATGACGCTTCTTTTTACCTGTATCCCCCATCTTATAGGCCCCTTTTTCCCACCGATTTTCCAAAGATTATTCTTTATTAGTGTAATTTTTCAGATAATTTAAAAAACACTATATATATATATATATATATATATATATATATCCACTACTCCCCATGCCCATAAAGAAGATTATGCCACTATTTATTCATCTAATAATTTGTATTATATGTTCTGTATTATACATTACATTATATATTATATACTGTCTTACCCCTCACTTTTAGCCCCACTCCGATCCGGTCCAGATTACATAACCACCACATAACATATTCATAATATGCCCATTATCCAGTCTCATATATATATATATATATATATATATATATATATATATATATATATATATATATTATATATATTACTACCCTTTTTATGCCCATCCTTGTTTATTTTCAGCATGTATGTGTTTTAAATATGTCCAGAGCCGCTCTCTCTCTCCATATATTTTTAGTTTCGTTTTGTCAATCACTTGGTTCCACCCAGCTCTTTTCCTCATTCCCTTTATATATGGCCTCTCATGGTATCCATACGATGTCTGTTGAGAAAGGTGCGTGGCTTGCCAATACACCCAAGTGCGCATGCTCACGAAACACGTCCATTTATGCTGATGTCATCCCATGCAGCCTGCCGTTCCTTGCGCTTCACGCCTCGTTCTGAGGCCGCCATCTGGAGACGGCAAATCTATCTGTCGGAAGGCACACTGCTGTCTTCAAGGAACAACATGGCCCAGGACTCAGGAGTGTCACGCTGACATAACTTATACCATGCCTGTAACTTCAACTTAAATGTGAGTTGATATAATTACGTATATTAAAGCTTTTTAAAAAAAACAACTGCACCCAGAGGCGCCTCTCTCCTTGTGTTTTCTTGCAGCCCCTGAAATATGGTTTCTGTTCTACTATGATGGCAGCTCTGCTTGCATCCATTGGACATATTTTTACCCCTTCCATCATCTTCACATAGACTTTTTTAGACTGATAATAGATCTATTATAGAATGTTTTATTTAACCTTATTGCAGTTTCATATTGGAACATGTATGATTCCTGAGCTGTTGCGCCTCCACTTGTTTTAATGTAAAATTAATCCAGTGGCTAATTAGCTGCAACACTTTAAAAAACAGGTTACCAGTTTTAATTTACAGAGGAGGTCTAGCGCTAAAATTATTGCTCTCGCTATAATGTTCTTGGTGATACCTCACATGTGTGGTGCGATTCGTGTGAACACCGTTTACATACAGTATCTCACAAAAGTGAGTAAACTCCCTCACATTTTTAAAATATTTTATTATATCTATTCATGTGACAACACTGAAGAAATTATACTTTGCTACAATGTAAAGTAGTGAGTGTACAGCGAGAATAACAGTGTAAATTTGCTATCCCCTCAAAATAACTCAACACACAGCCATTAATGTCTAAACTGCTGGCAACAAAAGTGAGTATACCCCTAAGTGAAAATGTCCAAATTGGGTCCAATTAGCCATTTTCCCTCCCCAGTGTCATGTGACTCATTGGTGTTACAATGTCTCAGGTATGAATGGGGAGCAGGTGTGTAAAACTTGGTGTTATCGCCCTCACTCTCTCATACTGGTCACTGGAAGTTAAACATGGCACCTCATGGCAAAGAACTCTGTGAGGATCTGAAAACAAAATTTGCTGTTCTACATAAAGATGGCCTAGGCTATAAGAAGATTACCAAGACCCTGAAACTGAGCTGCAACATGGTGGCCAAAACCATACAGTGGTTTAACAGGACAGGTTCCTCTCAGAACAGGCCTCACCATGGTCGACCAAAGAAGTTGAGTGCACGTGTTCAGTGTCATGTCCAGAGGTTGTTTTTGGGAAATAGACATATGAGAGCTGCCAGCATTGCAGAGGTTGAAGGGGTGGGGGTTCAGCCTGTCAGTGCTCAGACCATACGCCACACACTGCATCAAATTGGTCTGCATGGCTGTCATCCCAAAAGGAAGCCTCTACTAAGGATGATGAACAAGAAAGCCCGCAAACAGTTTGCTGAAGACAAGCAGACTAAGGACATGGATTACTGGAACCATGTCCTGTGGTCTGATGAGACCAAGATAAACTTTTTTGATTGAGATGGTGTCAAGCGTGTGTGACAAAAAGGTAAGGAGTACAAAGACAAGTTTGTCTTGGGAACGTACAGTCAATCAGGTGAGGATATAATAAATAATATAGTCCCAGTCCCAGTCCCAGTTAAAAAGTGTTCCGTGATGAAAATTCCATGAGGGAGAGGTGAAACAAGATTGATAGAAAATCTTGGTGCAAATGTCCAAACAACACCCGTGATCCACCACCATATAAATGTGCCGCTTACCAGAGGCAAGGGGATTATGAGCCCATCAGAAGTCCACACTCTTTAATGGGGATTCCCCATTGACGACGTGTTGTAATGCGAAACGTGCATCGGGAAGGTGAACGCGCTGATGTCATCACATAGGGACAGGTGACTGCAGGCCAGCCGGCTTTTTACAATGCGATGATATATCGTCTTTCTGTAAGTGCAATCTATGCTTTTTTATTAAATATTTTTTATGGTAATACACTATCTAGTGTTTTTACTTTTTTGGGGTCATCTGGGAACTGAGGTGCTATTCCCAGTTTAGTTCTGGATCCGATTTCCACTGAAGAGTGTGGACTTCAGATGGGCTCATAATCCCCTTGCCTCTGGTAAGCGGCACATTTATATGGTGGTGGATCACGGGTGTTGTTTGGACATTTGCACCAAGATTTTCTATCAATCTTGTTTCACCTCTCCCTCATGGAATGTTCATCACGGAACACTGTTTAACATATAGCTGGGACTATATTATTGATTATATCCTCACCTGGATGTGGTTATTTATTGATTTATTATCATTGTCACTGATGGTTTATGATTAATTTTTATGTATTTTGTTAATATTGATGGATCTCAATATCGGTCACTAATATTATAGCGCAGCTGTTCACTGTTTCTATCTGTTTATTATTTGTGTTATCACATGAAAACAGCTGCTGCTGTGTTCATCCCCTCCTTTTTTTCTACAGTTAGCGCAGTTTCCTCCTTTTTCCTGTACATACAGTCAAGCATGGTGGTGGGAGTGTCATGGTCTGTGGCTGCATGAGTGCTGCTGGCACTGGGGAGCTACAGTTCATTGAGGGAACAATGAATGCCAACATGTACTAAGAGATACTGAAACAAAGCATGATCCCCTCCCTTCGGAGACTGGGCCACAGGGCAGTATTCCAACATGATAATGACCCCAAACACACCTTCAAGGCGACCACTGCCTTGCTAAAGAAGCGGAGGGTAAAGGTGATAGACTGGCCTAGCATGTCTCCAGACCTAAACCCTATTAAGCATCTGTGGGGCATCCTCAAACGGAAGGTGGAGGAGTGCAAGGTCTCTAAAATACACCAGCTCCGTGATGTCATCATGGAGGAGTGGTAGAGGACTCTAGTGGCAACCTGTGAAGCTCTGGTTAACTCCATGCCCAAGAGGGTTAAGGTAGTGCTGGAAAATAATGGTGGCCACACAAAATATTGACACTTTACATTGTAGCAAAGTGTTATTTCTTCAGTGTTGTAACATGAAAAGATATAATAAAATATTTACAAAAAGGTGTGTACTCACTTTTGTGAGATACTGTATGTGGGCCATATGCGTTCGCTTCTGAGTGTGAGCATAAGGGAATGGGGGCACTTTAATTTTATTTTTTTATTATTATTTATTTTTACACTGTCCCTTTAAAATTTTTTATCACCTTTCTTCCTACCACAAGAAATGTAAACATTCCTTTTGAGAGAAATAAGGCATGACATGTCCTCTTTATGGAGACATCTGGCAGTGTTTACATCTGTCAGAGCAACAAAGTGACGGAATGATGTCCCTTCCGACCTCCCAGGATCATAGAGATGGCCAGGGACCATCGCATCCTTGGCCAGCTCTGTGGATATCCTGGCGATGCCACCAGATCAGATCTCCGGCTCTTCAATCGCACAGGAGAGCCCAGAGAGGCGCCAATGGGGGCAGGAGCAATCCAGTGGCTAATCAGCTGCTAGGATGGCTTTTACACTAAAGGAAATTGCTGGATAAAAATAAAGATATCTGGATGATGCCTGTACCTGCAAGCATCATTCAGATATCGCCACTTCAAGTCCACAACATCATATGACATAATGAGGGCAGGAAGTGGTTAAATGATTCCTATTTATGTTCTCCACCATCACAGCATAATGTTTCCCTACAGCCTGGTCAGTACTTTTTTTTCTCCTCTCGGTAAAATGGTGAGACCAACATCCAGAGTAAGCAAAGCTGCAATTTGCAAATATTGTGAGAAGAAACATTATTTTCCAAATGCTACAAGGATGACAAAACACATCCAGACACTAAAAAATATTATATGGAATGAAATGATGAGGATGTGAGTAGCTTTTCCAGCCAGAGTTCTCATTCCAAAAACACTCTTTCTGCTGCCTCTGGATCTTCACAAATAGGTTCTTAACCAGCAGCACAAGTAAGGTTGTAAGTGTTACAAACCACTGCCTTCCAAAATCCTTTTATGTATAGAGAAAATATCACCTGAAAATCAGCAGAACATTTATCAAGCTTTTTATATATATATATATATATATATATATATATATGTAGCGGGTATACACTTTTCTCTCTATTTAAAACTGGCAGAGACACCAGCAGTCTGCAGTTCCTTGCGGCCCAGCAGGTGGCGCTGTCGCCTTGGGCTGGGGTTGAACCATTGCTGTGTGCCGTGCCTCCTTTTTGTCCTCCCTCGGCAGCGGTGTGGTGGGGCGGGGAACCTGCCATGCTTGCTGGGAGAGGGTATAAGGGGGCCGGCCATCTTTGTCACGGGGTCGAGTCCCAGGCACCTTCAGCCTGAGGGCGGTGGTTCGTGTCGGTCCTCTAGGCGGCCTAGAGGATGCCCGGAGGTCGTGTTCCATCCCAGGCACCTTTAGCCTGTCGGTGAGGTACTCGGATGGAGGTCTGGAGCTCAGTGCCCAACATTGAGTTCCGCGAGGGAAGGAGGTCCTAGGGAACCCAGGGATTGGGCACCCGAATCCGTAAGGCGTAATGGACCGAGGGGAGATACTCACCTGAAGACCGGGTGCAGCAGATTGCTAGTGACAGGCGAGCCTCCCATCGGAGACCGCCTGAAAGGAAAACCCCCCGCTCGGAGACCTCAGCCCAATTTCATGGAGGAAAGTGGAGAGTTCATTGTGTCTGGGCCTACTCGCATCCACACCTCCTTGTTTGTTCTGTTCTTTAAGGGAGTCTAACTGATTGTGCTATTCAAGAGAAGAATAAAGGAGTGTTGGACTTTAATGGTGTGGGGCTCTTTTCTGGTGGACATTGTTCAAGGTAACTCCAGGTGCACAACACTGACCCGAAGGTAGAGAAAGAACTTTGCTTACACCGCACAGACATCTGTGGTGAAGGCTTGGCGTGGTGACCCTGCTCTCTCCCCTCTAAGGTACCCCTAGACAAGAGAAAGATGAGCTGATGCAAAGAGGGGATTGAGGAGGCCGCTACATATATATATATATATATATATATATATATATATATATGTAGCGCACCCACCCCAGCCTTTACCTGCTTTTCTTATAGTTGGCTCCTTCGCAGGAAAAGACTGAGGCACACCGCACCACAAGCCCGTACCCTCCTGGATGGGGAGGTTGAGCGGTGTTAGTTTCTCGGGCCTGCCTGCAGCCAGTGTTTGAAAACCTCCAGAGCTGACCTTGTTTCTGGGGTAGCCAGAAACAAGTCCTTAGTTCTCCCCAGTAAGCAACTGTCCACACCAACTGAAAAGTCCAACTTCTTATTTATTCTTAAGGGCAATAAATAGTCTCTTTGAGAGCAGACAGGTTGAGACAACATGGGTCAGATAAGGTGGGAGGAGGTCCAGGCACAAACTTAATTTAGGGTTTCTCCTGTTCTGGTTTGCACTAACAGGCTTGGCGCATGGTCCCTGCCACGGACCATGAGGTTGGTCACTGCCACTGACCTGGTGAATAGTTGCAAGTCACTGCCACTGACCTGGTGTGCGTAGAGTCACTGCCACTATGACATAAAGAACCCGCACTTCCTTCTTTGAGTAACTTGCCCCCTTTTTAGGATAAGAACATCCCTCCAGAGAGTTACCAGAGGCCCCCTCTATCACCACGACTCTGCGCTGGGTCTTCAGAAAGGGTAACCTCCCTGGCCTCCTCGATCCTGGATACAGGTCCCCTCGCAAGGCAGATCCCTGGGAGCCTCGATCCTTAGCGGACCCCAGCCGAAGGCTGCTGGGTTCCAGGCCCTCGCCAAAGTACCTCACCCCAGACTGAAGGTGTCTGGGATGGAAACAGCAGCTCCGTCTCCGGGCCTAGGGCACCCAGAGACAACACGCCTGCCCAGGCCTCCGGGCCTAGGGCACCCGGAGGCGACACACACGCCCAGGCCTAAGGTGCCTGGGCGCGGAACCAACGACGACCACCCCTCTGGAAGATGGCCGCCCCCTTTTATATCCTCTCCCGACAGGCACAGCAGGTTCCCCGCCCTGCCGTACTGCTGCCGAGAGGGTACAATAAAAGGCACAACCCTGTACCACGGTTCAACCCGGGCCTATGGCAACAGCGCCACCCATAGGCCCCAGGAAACTGCACATCAGTACTATCTCCCAGGGACAGAAATGGTCCATGAAACCAAACAATTAGTGCATCTGAGCCTAGTTACCACTCAGATGGTCCCCCTAAATATGACACCCCACTACACATCCCCCTCACTTGATGGACACTGGTCCCCAGTGTCTGAAACCAACCTATGCCTCTCAACCAGCATAAGCCTGATCCAGAGACAAACTATCAAAAAAAATAAAATGAATTGACAATTTAAAAATTGCTTGTTTGTGCCTGAACCAAAAATGGGAAAGGAAAAGGGAAACAGATGGGAAAAGGGATATATAAGTGTATAAAACATTTGAAGTCATACAAACTTTACAATAAAGCTTACATTTCCCTCCCGCAGCACTAGCTAAGACCCGCCCCATACTCAGCAGTCTTCCTTGCCGTTCACCTGCAGGGGAGAGAAAACACACCTGAAATAACAGTAGTTGGAATTAAGAGGCTCTCCCCTAGAGAAGAATCCCTTCCTTCCAACAAATAACCGCATAATGTCTTATTGTCCTTGCAATAGTTGCATAACACCGCCACCTAGTGGTAGTGCCAACATCAGAACACTCATCCCAACCAAAACTTTTTCTTCTTTTCTTGATCTGTGGCCCTAAACTGTCTACTACCCCAAAGTCCTTGTTATCTTTGCGGTGGGAAGAAAAGGGAGAACAACAACAGCAACAGCGCCCGCTCCTCCAAGAGTAGAGTACCCTTTATATTAGGGCAAAGTTCCTGGGCTTGAAGAAAAAAACATTCAAACAAAAATCAAGAAAAAAAACACAAGAGTCTGGTCTCTTACAAGTAGTAATGTGGGTCAGGCAACCCCAGCGGCTTCCAATTCTCGTCGAATGTGTCTAAATGGTACTCCACATTGTCCTTGTCTTTTCTACAAATAAGTACCTTGTCCGCATAGATGTGCCGACCCAACATCCAAGCAGCTTTGCAGTCCTTAAACCGCTGAGTGGCTGCGGGTGAACGAGAAAATTACCTTCTGGCCTGGGGTACTTTGATGTGTGTCCATACAAACTCCTCGTACCACGGATGTCTGCAGGCCTCAACCTCAAACAACATTTTCTTCGGCAGGTACGGGTATTCCTACCCATACTCACTGGCAACCCTTTGGTTAAACAGTCTTTGCAAGCGGGACAGCGGTGGCATGGTAGCGCGGTCTTCTGCGCCAGGCAAGACAATGTCATCTGCGTGCCGAGGCACTTTAACTGCCTCCGGGCCAGTTGCAGGGGCCCGCAGTGACACCCGTCTCATAGCAGTAGTGGAAGCAGGTGCCTCCGACGGTGGAAGGGCAGGCAAGGGGACAGATCCCTCCTCAGGCTCGGAAGCCACCACCAGGGGTGTACTTTCCCCCGTAGACATGGGTGGGTCCCTAGGCTTACGGAACAAGGACAGGGGCACCTTGTCCCATCCCTTCCTATCGAACAGTTCATCAATTGCAGCGTCATCACCCGCATCAGAGATGGACTCTAGGTCAGAGGTATCGTACTCCTCCGCAGGGAAGTAGTTCCTGGTGAAGGATGATTCACCCCCTCTGGCTAACTCACTAGCATATGAATCCCCAGGGCTAGGGGCCTTTAACAAAGTCTCTCCCCCGGCTTACCTCAGCTTGCAGAATAACTCGGACGTCCGGGACTTTTCCCTTCGGATGCATCCGTTCCGGGTAAGAGCTGGGGCGTTGCTCCACCACGGTTGGGGGAAGCTTTCACAAGACCCATCTTCCTCTTGGGCGGTGGGAGAAAAGACTCTGTTGTAACCGAAGCAGCATCCTCCGGTTTCTCACTCGCTGAAGCAATCTCTTCTGTGACTTCCTCCGAAGTCTCGTCAGTGCGCGCAGGGTTGGCTGTGCAAGCTTCGATTCCTCCTTCCAGAGTGGTGGGGCCCGTAAGGCAATTGAGGTGGAAGGCCCGAGGCCTCTCTGTAGGTTGCTCGACCTCAAACAAGAACTCCTTACAGCTTTCGCATCGCCCGAATGGCTTTAGATGAACCACCAGTCCCGAGCAGCCGGGACAAATCACACCGAGGGCCTCCACGTCTTTACACTCGTAGAGGGCAAATCTTCCCCGGGGCTTGAGCCGAATCCCCATATCCGTTATCGAAGCAGCGAATGAAGTCATTTTCATGGTTGTAGTAGCTGGAACCCATGAGGCATGCAACGCCATGCTGACCATCTGCTGCTCCATCGCGCACTGTAACTCCATACATGGTCAGACTCCTCCCATCTCCTGCATCGTTCACGAGCTTTCTGAGTAGGCATGCCCACGAACTACGCAGTCAGGGTTCTCCTCGTGGCGCAGTTCTAAACATGGCCGACCTCCACGGAACTTCACTGGGGAATAAAAGTTCAGGTTCTGGGGGGGTTTTTCTCACTTTGTGGCCACAAACACATCCCGGACTCGAGCCCTCACGTGTAGCGCACCCACCCCAGCCTTTACCTGCTTTTCTTATAGTTGGCTCCTTCACAGGAAAAGACTGAGGCACACCGCACCACAAGCCCGTACCCACCTGGATGGGGAGGTTGAGCAGTGTTAGTGTCTCGGGCCTGCCTGCAGCCAGTGTTGGAAAACCTCCAGAGCTGACCTAGTTTCTGGGGTAGCCAGAAACAAGTCCTTAGTTCTCCCCAGTAAGCAACTGTCCACACCAACTGAACAGTCCAACTTCTTATTTATTCTTAAGGGCAATAAATAGTCTCTTTGAGATCAGACAGGTTGAGACAAACATGGGTCAGATAAGGTGGGAGGAGGTCCAGGCACAAACTTAATTTAGGGTTTCTCCTGTTCTGGTTTGCACGAACAGGCTTGGCGCATGGTCACTGCCACGGACCATGAGGTTGGTCACTGCCACTGACCTGGTGAATAGTTGCAAGTCACTGCCACTGACCTGGTGTGCGTAGAGTCACTGCCACTATGACATAAAGAACCCGCGCTTCCTTCTTTGAGTAACTTGGCCCCTTTTTAGGATAAGAACATCCCTCCGGGGAGTTACCAGAGGCCCCCTCCGTCACCACGACTCTGCGCTGGGACTTCAGAAAGGATCACCTCCCTGGCCTCCTCGATCCTGGATATGGGTCCCCTCGCAAGGCAGATCCCTGGGAGCCTCAATCCTTAGCGGACCCCAGCCGAAGGCTGCTGGGTTCCAGGCCCTCGCCAAAGTACCTCACCCCAGACTTAAGGTGTCTGGGATGGAAACAGCAGCTCCATCTCCGGGCCTAGGGCACCCGGAGACAACACGCTCGCCCGGGCCTCCGGGCATAGGGCACCCGGTGGCGACACACACACCCAGGCCTAAGGTGCCTGGGCGCGGAAGCAACGACGCCCACCCCTCTGGAAGATGGCTGCCCCCTTTTATATCCTCTCTCGACAGGCACAGCAGGTTCCCCGCCCCGCCGTACTGCTGCCAAGAGGGGACAAGAAAAGGCACAACCCTGTACCATGGTTCAACCCGGGCCTATGGCAACAGCGCCACCCATAGGCCCCAGGGAACTGCACATCAGTACTATCTCCCAGGGACAGAAATGGTCCATGAACCCTAACAATTAGTGCATCTGAGAGCCTAGTTACCACTCAGATGCTCCCCTAAATATGACACCCTGCTACATATATAGTATATACACTGTATATATTCAATATACTGTATGCTTCAGGATCAGCATTGTCAATAACTGAAGATGCATATTGGCAGGAAGCTTTTACATTTACATTTTTACGGAAAAAAACAGGGAAAATGTTTTTTTCCCATGACTTCAAAATTTCCGGCAATTTTACATCTCTAGTCATAGGTCAGCATTCTTGTGTCATGGGTAGCTAGAGGGGAAGATGATATGTCTCTCAGAATTGGTGAGCTAATTAGGTATCAGCTATATTATCTTCATAGAAAAAAATATAGGTGGGTAAGTGTCATCAGTCAAACTTTTGGAGTTGTGTCCTTAGTGTCATTATTTTACTAAGGAGTAAGGAGTATGATTGATGGATGGTGATTTAGTTTTATTTCATTGAGCTCTTTAACTCATGAAATGAAGAGAGCTTGCTGATAATTGCCATCTTTTTTTTGTGCTTAGTGGAAATTGCTATGTATGCACCACTAAAAACAGCCATGGAAGCCTACCAAAGAAGGGAGGTTGGAAGACTGGCCCTGTATGTTCTCAAAAATATTGCTGGAGGATCTGTGTAAGTTGGAGTTTGGAGGGTTCATACTTAGTCAGTTATTCATTGAGCTGCCAGTGGCATCTTCTTGTCTTGGCAGCCTATATGAGGAAATCTAGTATGATTGGAGCAATTACATATGGATCCTCTTAAAGTCTCTTCAACCCGGAACTGGTTTCAGTCTCTAAAAATGAAAAGTACTGCTAGATGCTTTCTCGGAGGAAAGGCTGGGAAATCTATTAAAACCTGTTTAGGGCACTTGTAAATACTTCTCAGAGTATCTGTTCCCAGGCTGTTACTCGACCATCCTTGTAATCTGTCTGCCCTGGACCTTTTTTTTTTCATTTTTTTTCTTCATTTTTTTGTCTTTTTTATGTTTTATTTTCCATTTGTATTTTGTTTAATGATTTTAAAGATCTACGTTCAAGTGTTACGCTCAGCCCAGTTTAATCACTTTGACAGTCAATCAGTTCTCGCTTCACACTTTCTCGGTAAGATTGGACTTTTATCTATCTACTCTATAGCAGTGGTCATCAACTCTGTCCTCAGGGCCCACTAACAGGCCAGATTTTATGTATTACCTTGGGGAGATGTAGATTAGAATACTGCAATCACTGAGCAGCAAATGATATCACCTGTAATGTATTTCAGTTATCTTGTAAACCTGGCCTGTTAGTGGGCCCTGAGGACAGAATGTCGAACAGCCAGAATACACAGAATGTCAGCCGGACTTTCAGGCAACCTGCAGATAACCCATATAGAGCCAATGCCCGGGGGGGAGGGGGGGTACTTTACATAATAGTGCGGAGGGCAATATAGGTTTGATCAGGCTTTTATTCAGGAAATTGGAAAAATCCATAAGCAAAGAGATCAGAGCCTATTGGAATTCTTGCACATTGCCTGAATATAAAGCATTGGAACAGATTCCGAGGGAACTACGTATAAAAAAGTTCCCAACTTTTGAACTCTGTGATGACGATCTTAATAAGGAAAGGACTGATACACTTTCCACATGTTCCATTACCCTTATGAATATTATTATTTCATCTAAAACCATGGAGATTAAGGAGCTACAAAGTGAAATATCTGCTTTACAAGAGGACATTAAGCCTTTGCAGAGTACCGCTGACTTTGCTGACTTGGATAGACTTTTAAATGACAGACTTTACCATTTGGAAAAATAAATTATAGAGACTAAGAAAGAAAAGATGTTGCGAGACAAATTGGACTATGACACCAACTCGGTCTATGTATGGAGGCGTGGACGAGGTCTGAGTTTTTCCTCTGGTAAACGTGAGTTGCTCGGACACTGAAGCAGAATATATTGAAGAGTCAATGTGTACATCTGACTCCAATCACACATCGGCACAGCCACCTGGACGTAGACGGCAACATGGTGCCAGCATGATAATCACCCCAAAAAATGGGGCACAGAAATGAGGCCTTACAAGAAGACAAGGAATCGAGACCCAAAAAGGCACGAATGGGGATAGAACCGAGGATGGTACAGGAGGTGGCAATCACTATCCTACACTAACCCAGACACGCAGGACTTAAAGTGGATGTAAACCCTCACATATACCCAGTGAAGTGAACAGTCTCATATGATACACAGGGATGAAACAAATCCTCCTACATAAGTTTTACATGTCTATCTGCTGTCTTCAGCTTTATACACTGTTTATAAAGTTCAGATCGTGTTAGGAGATTTTCTCTTTCTGTTCAACACTGCAGTGAAGTCTGGGCATACCCTCTCCTCATAGGTAGAGACTTTAAGAGCTGATAGTTGAATAGTTCAGGGCTCTGCTAATCTATTTATAGCATCCTCCCCAACACAAAACAATTGATTTTAGCATATGTGATGGAGAACTTGTCAGGAGTTATCAGGTTGATAACAGAAGAACGGAGAAGGAGACGGCTACGGGACATAGTGCTTGGAAGAGAGATAACAAACTCCTGCTGATATACGTGCCCAGCTCAAATTTCATGAATCGCGTTTACATCCAGTTTAACAGGTGTTGAATCTTTCCAACAGGGTTTTGACTCCTGAAGAGACTTCCTCACTTTCCAGGGGACTCATTTTTTGCCCATTAGGGCATTTTAATGTTTTTGATTATATTTTGGACATTAATAAATTTATCAGGAATTTAGCTATCAAAAAACATAATTTTAAAGCGGTGAATGAAGGTGAAGTTGAGAGCCCTGATGCCCGTGATTCAGAGAGTGACATGTTGATTCATTCTTTTCATTCTTTTAGGGATCAATGTGCCGTAGGAGAGTTAGAGGAGTTGTCATGGGAAAGTGGTTTAAACTTTAGAAACAAATATAGTCTTTAGTCTTTTAAAATTAGATCTGAGTTTTATCCTATTAGTACACAGTAGTGTTCGGAGATGGAAAGATTAAAAAAATTAGTTGAGAAAGATCTCACAACTTTGGCTGTACAATTGCCCACCAGCGCATGCACTAAACGGGACAACCTCTCATCTAAAGAAAGGACAGCTCTTAAAAACCTGGAGGAAGACTCATCCATTATTATTCGTAATTCCGATAAGGGAGGTCTGGTAGTAGTGTTAGGAGTGGAGACCTATAGACAGGAAGCTGAACTGCAATTGTTGCACAGATGCACCTACTTAAAATTAAAAAATTATCCAACAAAGAAATATAAATTCACTTTAACATCACTAGTAAACAAAAGAGCTACACTTGGAATTTTTATCAGTAGGATGTGTGAAAGTTTGATACCTCAATATCCTGTGGTGTCAATCTTCCATCATCTCCCCAAGACCCATACAGGTTTGAACCCATTGCATGGGAGACCTATCATTTCTGGGATTGGCTCTCTCAGTGAGAGATTAGGCCAGTGGCTAGATAACATTTCTTGTTCATACATCATGGGACACAGAGCAGCATAGTCATTACTATGTGGGTTATATAGAATTACCTTCAGGTGCTGGCACTGGCAACTTCCAAAACAGGAAGTACCCTCCCCTATATAAGCCCCTCCCATCCGGGAGTACCTCAGTTTTTTGCCAGTGTCTAAGGTGTTGGCCAAGGTTAACATGTATTCATCTGGGCTTGTGTACAGGTTCTCTGGGCCTTAGCAAGCTATTCCGGATCCGACCAAAAAAGCTTCATAGCTAAACGGTCGGTACCCGGGCCTTGCAGAGAAGAGCAAGGTTTTGCCTGTAATGCCTCTCTTAGGAGGGCTGGACCCTGGGATCCAGAGCTCTGGTCATACCCAAAACCAAGAGGCTATCTGTGCAGGGTGCTATACAGGTCCAGGGGAGTGGAATCCTTGGGAACCCGGTCCCTGAAGGTTTAATTACAATGCCTGCCGTGAAAGGTGAAGTTTGGGCTTCTGTGGACCAAACAAAGTCCTGCGGCGGGGAAAAGGTAAGTGGGGGCCCCTCAGGAACTTGGTTCTATTGAGAGGACACCAAAGCCTAATATGTCTTTCTGCCTGTTACCTAAAAGGTATTCCCGCTAATAGCTGTATATGCCTAAGAAATCCTAGAAATGTTTTTTCATAAAGGAAGTTTTAAAAACTGTAAACCTGGAAATGTTTTTTCATAAAGGAGGTTTTAAAAAAAAAAAAAAAAAGACAAAAGTGCGGTACCTGTGTTTGTCCACTAGAGGCCGCTGTGGAACGTCTTTTTTTCTTGGGACTATTCCTTCCATGGTGAAAGTCCAGGCAGATGAGTGAGCTCTCTATCAGGGAAGCTGCATTCCTCTGTCATGCTGCCAAGTAGTTTCCTTCCATCCCCGAGTCCTGGTGAAACAGGGACCCTGGCTCCTCTCCCTACATGGCGCCAAAAGCGCACACGTGCACGCGCGCGCACACACGCTTTCTTTTATAAAATTTAGCTTCAAAAAAGGGGGCGGAGCCTGGCGGATGACGCGCTCTGTGCGCCCAGCGCTTCTGCGCATGTGCGGGCGTCCCAGCAAGATAAAAGGACTCAGTTCCACGCTGCTTGCTATGGACACAGAGCATGAAAAGGAGCTGGTAGCATGGTATAGGGGCTTACAGCGGGCGGTTGATACAGGCATCCCCAGAAAGACGCATTAGTAGACACCCACTGATGTACATAGCAGCAAAATTGCATTAGACTATTTCAGTAAGGGGTGTATTGCGGCTGGAATACCTCAGCTTTGAACTAAGGAATATGCCGCCTAAAAAACTCAGAGATATACCTCTCAGGAAGTGTAGGGGGTCTCCATCGGGCTCTGAGGATCTGGAGCAGTCATCTGCACCCTCCTCCCCTGAGAAATCAGAGGTTAATACCCATAAGGAACCCCCGGGAGTGCCAGGTACTGCGGCTGTCCTCAGTCCACCTGCTCCTGCATATATAACAGAGGAGGTTTTTTCCTCAACTCTGGAGGGATTGGAGCAGAGATTGGCAGCATTGATCGCTTCTTCTCTACAGGAAAGAAAGCGCGCCAGATCTCCATCACCTCCATTAGAGTGCCTGTTGGCAGAGCAACAGTCCCAGGAAGGGACCGACCTACCTGAAGGGGATCAGGAGGAGGTTAACTCTGTTTTTGAGGAATCGACAGTAGATGAACCATTTTCAGCATCACAGACTGAAAGATTGTGGGTCCAGACCCTAACTGACATGGTTCGATCTGCATTTAAAATGCCTCTTGTTGAACCATCAACTACTGCTGTCTCCTCATTGGGGTCGCTAAAAGCTCCCCAGGTTAATTGCTCCTTTCCAATACATCCATTATTGGAAGGACTTATATACCAGGACTGGGAACATCCTGATAAACTATTTGTTCCGCCTAAAAAATTTCCGGTGATCTATCCCATGGAGGAAAAGTTCACCCAGAGATGGAATGTTCCTACGGTGGATGCAGCCATCTCTTCTGTGAACAAATCACTGACATGTCCAGTAGATAATGTTCAAATGTTCAAAGATCCAGTGGATAAAAAATTGGAATCTTTATTAAAATCTGCTTTTTCCACAGCAGGGGCTGTTACACAGCCAGCAGTGGCAGCTATTGGGGTCTGCCAAGCTTTAAAGGATCAAATGAAAATGGTCCTGAGGGATTTGCCAGACCAGCAGGCCCAGGCTCTGGCTGATCTGCCTAGAGCATTATGCTTTGCGGTTGACGCCATCAAGGATTCTATCCATCAGGCCTCCCGCCTCACGCTGTCTTTGGTACATATGCGTAGGCTTCTGTGGCTCAAAAACTGGTCTGCTGAAGCTCCCTGTAAGAAGCTCTTAGTTAGCTTCCCATTTCATGGGGAACGCCTTTTTGGCGAGGACCTGGATAAGTATATCCAGAAGATTTCCAGTGGTAAAAGTACTCTCTTACCGAGTAAGAAGAGGTCTAGGGGTCCATCTTTTAAGAGGACTACCTCTCCTATCCCTGCGACGTCTGCTACTAAGCAGTTCCGACGGCCTCCTCGGTCAAACTCAGGGGGTAAAAATCAGGGACAGTCACAGGGTAATAAGAAACCCTGGATCCGAAGGGGTACTAAACCAGCCTCCAAGTCAAGCCTATGAAGGGCTGCCCCCACTCAAACGGGTGGGGGGAAGACTTCAGTTGTTCGCAGAGACCTGGCGGGAGACGATCAAAGACAGATGGGTGCTCTCCGCAGTAACTCTGGGATACAAGTTGGAGTTAAAAGAGTCTCCTCCTTCCCATTTTATGTGGTCAGGCATGCCAAGAGACCCTCGGAAAAGAGGGTCTCTCCTATTGGCGTTAGAACAACTATTGCTCCAAGGAGTAATTATGGAGGTTCCTATAGAAGAGTGGGGGTTGGGTTTCTACTCAAACCTTTTCACAGTCCCGAAGCCAAACGGGGACATAAGACCCATATTGGACCTAAAGAGTCTAAACACATTTCTAAACGTCCGGTCTTTCCGGATGGAGTCGATCCGATCGGTCACCGCTGCCCTACAAGGGGAGGAATGGTTAGCCTCGATCGACATCAAAGATGCTTACTTGCATGTTCCCATCTTTCCAGGTCATCAAAAATTTCTACGCTTTGCAGTAGAAGGGCGCCATTTTCAGTTCAGAGCCTTACCATTCGGTCTGGCCACAGCACCACGAGTGTTCACAAAAATTCTGGCCCCACTGTTGGCCGATCTAAGAACACGAGGTGTAACGATAATGGCATACCTAGACGACCTGTTGTTGATGGACCACTCAGTTGCCAAGCTAGAAGTGGTAATTGTCGATACAATCAAGTATCTAGAATCTCACGGTTGGGTCATCAACCTGGACAAGTCAGCCCTACAGCCAGTGAAAAACCTGGTATATCTAGGGCTACGGCTGGATTCAGACCAGAGGAAGATTTTCTTACCTCTAGACAAGGTATCCTCTTTGAGGGGCTTGGTCCGTCTGCTTTGTGCAAAAAGACAGCCGTCCATACGCCTGTGCATGAGGCTGCTAGGAAAGATGGTAGCATCATTCGAAGCTGTGCCATACGCCCAATTCCACTCAAGGAATTTACAGAGGGCCATATTGTCAGCCTGGAACGGAAAAGTTCAGGCTCTAGACTTCCCGATGGCTTCGTCCCCTTCCGTTCGGAAGAGTCTCTGCTGGTGGTTGATCCCCCAGAATCTCCAGAAGGGAAAACCCTTCAGTCCGATATCTTGGAAGGTGGTCACTACAGATGCCAGCCTTATAGGCTGGGGGGCAGTACTGGAGCAATGGTCTCTCCAGGGCAGATGGTCAAATGTAGTAAAAACCCTGCCCATCAATCTCTTAGAGATACGAGCAGCCCGGTATGCCCTAGTAGCCTGGACATCCAGACTCCAAGGGTCCCCTGTCAGAATTCAATCAGACAATGCCACAGCAGTGGCATATATCAATCATCAGGGAGGCACCAGGAGTCGTGCAGCCCAGAGGGAAGTAAGTCACATCCTGGAATGGGCAGAAAAGCATGTCCCATGTATATCAGCTGTCTTCATTCCAGGGGTGGAGAATTGGAAGGCGGACTTTCTGAGTCGCCAACAGTTATGCCCAGGGGAATGGTCCCTTCATCCCGAGGTCTTCCGAGCAATATGTCAGCGGTGGGGAACACCGGATGTAGATCTGCTAGCATCCAGATTCAACGCAAAGGTGGACAGATTTGTCTCCCGGACAAGGGATCCCCTCGCTTGCGGCTCGGATGCTCTGGTGTTCCCTTGGGATCAGTTCAGACTGATATATGCATTCCCTCCGCTACAATTGTTGCCTCGACTCCTTCGCAGAGTCAGGTTGGAGAAGAAGCCGGTGATCCTGGTGGCTCCAGCGTGGCCCCGAAGGGCCTGGTACGCGGAGATCATCAAAATGTCTGTGGGGAGTCCTTGGACCCTTCCACGTCGTCCGGACCTGCTTTCGCAAGGACCGATATACCACCCTTCCTTACTAACTCTAAGTTTAACGGCCTGGCTATTGAATCCCACATCCTAAAGAAGAGAGGTCTCTCTAACTCTGTGGTATCAACTATAATCAATGCCAGGAAGCCTGTATCCAGGCAGATCTACTATAGAGTTTGGAAGGCGTACATCACTTGGTGCGAGGCCAGAAAATGGCATCCACGTAAGTACGTTATAGGCAGAATTCTGGACTTCCTGCAGTGGGCTGTAGACAGGAAGTTTGCCTTAAGTACTATCAAGGGCCAGGTTTCGGCCTTATCAATACTATTTCAAAGGCCCCTGGCTATGCATTCACTTGTCAAATCCTTTATGCACGGGGTGACTCGTATTATTCCACCGATTAAAGCTCCCATATGCCCATGGGATCTAAATTTGGTTCTGTCGGTTCTGCAGAAGCAGCCGTTTCAACCTTTGCGGCACATTTCCTTGGTTCTACTCACCAGAAAATTGATATTTTTAGTAGCCATATGCTCGGCTAGAAGAGTGTCGGAATTAGCCGCCATGTCCTGTAAAGAGCCATATCTGGTTATCCATAAGGACAGAGTAGTATTACGCCCTCACCCAGCCTTTCTTCCTAAGGTGGTATCGAGGTTTCACTTGAACCAGGATGTGGTTCTTCCTTCTTTTTTTCCCCAAACCAAGCTCGGTAGAGGAAAAGTTATTGCATTCTTTGGATGTAGTAAGAGCAGTTAAAGCTTATCTAAAAGCCACTGCTCAGATTCGTAGAACGGATTCTTTATTTGTTCTGCCGGAAGGCCCCAGAAAGGGTCAGGCAGCATCAAAATCTACTTTAGCCAAGTGGATTCGACAGGTCATAATACAAGCCTATGGCTTGAGAAGTAGACCGCCTCCGTTCAAAGTTAGGGCGCACTCCACGAGAGCAGTTGGAACTTCATGGGCAGTGCATCACCAGGCCTCCCTGGCTCAAATTTGTAAGGCCGCAACATGGTCTTCAGTACACACGTTTACTAGGTTCTACCAGGTGGACGTTAGAAGTCAGGAGGATGTCGCCTTTGGGCGCAGTGTGTTGCAGGCCGCAAAAGATCCTCATGCCTGATGGCGCCCAGCTTATGTATGGTGTATCCCCCCCCCTCATTTGGCATTGCTTTGGGACGTCCCACATAGTAATGACTATGCTGCTCTGTGTCCCGTGATGTATGAACAAGAAAGTAGGATTTTTAAAACAGCTTACCTGTAAAATCCTTTTCTTGGAGTACATCACGGGACACAGAGCTCCCACCCCTCTTTTGGGGACACGTATTGCTTTGCTACAAAACTGAGGTACTCCCGGATGGGAGGGGCTTATATAGGGGAGGGTACTTCCTGTTTTGGAAGTTGCCAGTGCCAGCACCTGAAGGTAATTCTATATAACCCACATAGTAATGTCTATGCTGCTCTGTGTCCCGTGATGTACTCCAAGAAAAGGATTTTACAGGTAAGCTGTTTTAAAAATCCTACTTTTACAGCCCCTGGTCCATAGAATCCCCAACGATCTCAAGGATACGAACCATCTTTTAAATATCTTAAACAACATTAGATGGGATGAACATTCCATGTGGATCGCCTGCAATGTAGCTAGCCTCTATTCCTCCATACCTTGTGGATTAGCCATCCAAGCAGTCAGTTTTTACTTGGAATATTACACCAATTTCACACTGGAAGTCCGTATGTTTGTTCTGGATGTTCTGCAATACCTTTTGACGCATGATTTTTTTGTTTACAATGGGGAATATTTTTTGCAAAAATGCGGGGCTCTAAAAAAGTAATGGAAAGGGCTAGAGGGCTGCAAATGGCAGCAAAATGTTGTTAACAGCATGGCAAGTGCTCTGCAAACAAATGTGGATAGGGAAATAACTTAAAATAACATTAAAAAAATAAAAAAATATGCTGGAGGCCCCCTTTTCAGCAGAAGAGGTACAGGAAGTCATTAAGAACCTCAGAAACTCAACGGCACGATGCCACACATATGGTGGGAATGCCCCAGAATACGCCCTTTCTGGAATAAATTATTCAATTTAATGGATAAGCTAGTGGGAAAATAAAATACTTTGAAATAAAAATGTAGCGGGGTGCTAAATTTAAGGGAAGTGTTTGAGTGGTAAATAGGCTCAAACACCCTAATTCTGTAGGATTCATGGACCATTTTGTCCTCGGGGGACAGTATTGGTGTGCAGTTCCCTGCGGCCTACAGGTGGCGCTGCCATGGTAGGCTAGGGTTGAACCGCCGATACAGTGCTGTGCCTTTTGTGTCCCCTCTTGGCAGTAGTACAGCGGGGCGGGGAACCTGCTGTGCATGCCGGGAGAGCATATAAAAGGGGCAGACCTTTGGCCTGGGGGCTGATGTCCAGTGGGGTCCGCGCCCAGGTGCCTTCGGCCTGGGTGCATGTGTTCCTGTTCCATCTCGGGCACCTTTAGCCTGGGGTGAGGTACTATCCAGGAGTTCCTGCTGCCCTGGGTATGGAGGCCTAGGGGCGGGAGTTAAGCCTGGAGTTCAGAGCCTTCGTCTGGAGTCCGCTAAGGGTCAAGGAGTCTTAGGGTGCCGCCTCGTGTAGGGGACCCTGTTCCAGGGAAGGGAGGATCATTCTGATAGACCGATGCGGGATTCACGGTGAAGGAAGGGTCTGTTGACTCCCTGGAGAAATGTCTTCCCCTTGATATGGGCTAGGTTCGTAGAAGGAGAAGCTCAAGGTCATCTTGACTGTATCAGAGGCCTTATTCACCCGGCTCGTGGCAGGGGCCTTATACACCCTGGTCTGTGGCAGAGACCAAAGTTCTCCAGGTCCGTGGCAGGGGCCTTGTACACCCGGTCTGTGGCAGAGACCAACCTCAAGGTCTGTGGCAGAGACCGTGCACCTAAAACTGTTTGAGAAACCTAAGCAGTGAAGTGAATGTGCTACGTTTGTGCCTGGACCTCCTCCACACCTTAAGCTGTCCTGTTTCTTTGCTCTAACCTTTTCTATCCGAGTAGAGTTTATTTTGCCATGAGAGAATAAGAGTTGTAGTTTCAGCTGGTGTGGACATTGAATTTACTGGGAATTAAAGGACTTGCCTCTACCTACAGTAGAGGTGAGAATCATCCTCTGGAGGAGTTTTGACTCCGGCTGTGGACACGTCCCATCAAGTACACCGCTCAACCTCTTTATATAGGAGGGTACGGGCTGGTAGTGCGGTGTGCCTTTCTCCCTTCTGCGAGGAGCCAACAACATAAAGGCAGGTAAGGGGGAAAGGATCTGTGCGCTACAAAAAAATAAAATAAAAATTATAATCTTGACCTATGAGGACGAGGTCCATATGGAGTAGGAGGTTGAGGTGGCGGTGGATGTGGCTATGTAGGTGGAAGCGGCGGTGGAGGAGGACGAGGTAGCCAACACTGGTTCAAAAATACAACAATGGCTGGGTAAGGCCGGTGATGTGTCGAATTCTGTCCCCCGTCAAATAGTGTCCACCCTGTACTGCGCTTGCTCAGTATGTAGGACAAGGGGATTTAGAAAATCTCCCAAGACGAACGGCACCTGCGTGGTGAGTTCAGGTGAAGGCCACACCATCCGTGGTTCAAGCCGAGCCAAACGAGGCCTTGCCCGAAGCGTGGCGATCGAAGTGAGCCCGCGAGGGGCCCTGTTACTATGTGCTACCGTATGTCCACTTGAATGGTGGGGCTTGAACCTGCACTCACGGCGCAGGCGCCGTTCATCTTCGGAGATTTTGTGAATCTCCTTGTCCTCTGTACTGCGCAAGCACTGCGCCTTCGCAGTACGGGCCGGACACAATCCGATGGCCGGACAGTTTTTGTCACAACACCGGTATACATGTCTATTCTGCAGAAGGTACGGACAAGTCCTGTGGGATCCATGCCTGGTTCATTTTAATGAACGTGAGCTTGTCCACATTGGCTCTGGACAGGCGGCTGCGCTTGTCTGTGATAACGCCCCCTGCCGTGCTAAATACACGTTCAGATAATACACTGGCTGCAGGGCAGGCCAGCACCTCCAAGGCATAAAGGGCAAGCTCAGGCCATGTGCCCAATTTGGAGACCCAGAAGTTAAAGGGGGCAGACCCGTCATCCAGTACGTGTAGGCCTGTGGACACATACTGCTCAACCATGTTGGTGAAATGCTGCCTCCTGCTAAGACGTTCCATCTCAGCTGGTGGTGCTGGTTGTTGTGGCGTGCTGACAAAGCTTTTCCACATTTCGGCCATGCTAACCCTGCCTTCTGAGGTGCTGCCGGTGCCCCGGCTGTGTTGGCGACCTGTTCCTCCTCCTCTGCCTTCGCCTTGTGCTTCCACCGTACGCCCGCTGTCAGGTGGGAATGCCACCAGCAGCGCGTCTACCAGCATGCGCTAGTAGTCGCGCATCTTACGATCCCGCTCCAGTGAGGGAATTAAGGACGGTACGTTGTCCTTGTAACGGGGATCCAGCAGGGTGGCCACCCAGTAATCAGCACCAGTTAAAATGTGGGCAACTCGGCGGTCATTGCGGAAACACTGCAGCATGTAATCGCTCATGTGTGCCAGGCTGCCCAGAGGCAAAGAAAAGCTGTCCTCTGTGGGAGGTGTATCGTCTGTGTCCTCTGTATCCCCCCAGCCACGCACCAGTGATGGCCACGAGCTGGTCTGGGTGCCACCCTGCTGTGAACATGGCTCCTCCTCTTCCTCCTCCTCCTCCATCTCCTCCTCCACCTCGTCATCCTCCAGAACTGTGCCCTTTCTGCTGGACAATTGTGTACCTGGCGTTTGTTGGTGCAGGAACCCACCCTCTGAGCCACTTGTGAAAGACTGCCCTGAAAGCCTTTGAATTGATCCCGCTTCCTCCTCCTCCTCCTCATCCTCCTGTGCCACAACACACCCACAGTATGTAACCGCTGAATCGCACAGCTACAGAACTGTAGAAAATGCTATTCAAAAAAAAATTGTTTTTTTAGTATAGCACAGTAGAAGAAAAATATATAGAAATTGTTTATTTCACACACCTCCACATATGTATAACACACTGCAAAATATTTTTTGTGGCCCTAAATGGCGTTTTATGGAAGACCACAACACACCCACAGTACGTAATCACTGAATCGCAGAGCTACAGAACTGCAGAAAATGCTATTAAAAAAAAAATGTTGTTTTTTTAGTATAGCACAGTAGAAGACAAATATATAGAAATTGTTTATTTCACACACCTCCACATATGTATAACACACTGCAAAATATTTTTTGTGGCCCTAAATGGCGTTTTTTGGAAGACCACAACACACCCACAGTACATAACCACTGAATCGCAGAGCTACAAAACTGCAGAAAATGCTATTCAAAAAAAATGTTGTTTTTTTAGTATAGCACAGTAGAAGACAAATATATAGAAATTGTTTATTTCACACACCTCCACATATGTATAACACACTGCAAAATATTTTTTGTGGCCCTAAATGGCGTTTTTTGGAAGACCACAACACACCCACAGTACATAACCACTGAATCGCACAGCTGCAGAACTGCAGAAAATGCTATTAAAAAAAAATGTTGTTTTTTTAGCATAGCACAGTAGAAGACAAATATATAGAAATGGTTTATTTCACACGCCTCCACATATGTATAACACACTGCAAAATATTTTTTGTGGCCCTAAATGGGTCTTTTTGCAAGAGTACATTAAAGTGCATATTTTTATAATTTTTTTTGCCCTAAATGGGTCTTACTCTTTCGTCCATGGACCGACACAGCTTCTCTATTGACAAAGTGGGTATTATCCGTTAATTAGGAGTGACTAGGCAGAAAAACTTGTAAAAAGTGTTGCATCACACCTTCTACAGTACCGCCCAGGGGGCGGACCCTCTGGGTATACCCTCTCAGTCTGCATCTTCGCAGATCAGTTTTTTTCTGTCTAGCAAGGAGTAGGACATGGCTCCCTTCGGGCCCATTGGTCCGGGGAAAAAAGATATATATATATATATATATATATATATATATATATATATATATATATATATATATATATATATATATATATTTTGCTACATTTGTTGTTTCCTGCGATCTTCGATCAACTGCCGACTGGGTGACAGGCTGGATCCTCGATCCTTGTAGTCTCCCCAGTTTCGGCCATCGAGCGTGTGCCGACCCTAGCTACGCGCTGGGTTTTCCACGACATGCCCGTCGCTCCACGGGTGGCCGGTGAGCTTATGCTCCAGGGCCTGCATCGGACCGCTCAGCTTCGGCTGACCTTACGGCCGAGTCGCAGCAGCCTGGCCGGTGAGCTTACGCTCCAAGGCTTGCATCGGACCGCTCAGCTTCGGCTGACCTTACGGCCGAGTCGCAGCAGCCTGTCCGGTGAGCGTCATGCTCCAGGGCATACATATGATCGTCCCTTCTGGGTCCAATCACAGCATGCCTGGCCAACAGTCACCTTCCGTGCGCGGACGATGATCTGTTTGGAATGTCTTCCAGCAGAATACATGCAGGATAGGTAAGTAAAACTCCCCTGCCTCGGCTGGGTGATTTAGCTGGACATTCCTGGAGAGATCAAGTAAGTGGTTGTGGCCCCTTTCTTCCCTCTCTCCCTGCCTTTCCCTCCTCCCTGGGCTTCTAGCTAAAGGTTGCTGGGTGCTGGGGGTCACCTAGGGGGTCCCACTGGAGCGGGGCTGGCTGTAACTAACATTTAAAAGAAATGTCATTTTTTCTTACCTGTGTTTGTGTCCTTCCTCCTCCATGCTGTCGGCGGCCATTTTGAGGTGGTCCATGCCAAGTTTGGCCTCTTGTGACTGCCCGGCGGCCATCTTCCTGTGGTTCGGCCACACCCACTGGCCCCTATCAGCTGATCGGCAGCCATGTTTGTCCACCCTGTATGCAGATATTGCCGTTCGGCGGCCATCTTTCTGTGGGCTATGGCTGCTTGACCTCTATCTTCTGTCGGCGGCCATTTTCTTAGAGCCCACATTATCTTCCATACAGACGTTTTTGGCAACCAATTTTCGAGAGCCTCCGGCCTCTAGGGTGCAATACACTGGCGCGAAAATTCACACAGGAAGTGCTGATAAAAGAAGCAGACTGACACAGCAGCAGGGGGACAGCATCACAGGCGAAGCATAGCAGTACCTATCCAGGGTGGTGAGTCCTCTGGGTGAACCGGCCTCTCTGCAGCACAGGAGGGTGGCCTATTGATATCTTGCCTGGAGCCCTGTGAGTGTTAGCGTGTGGTCAGCATGGCATCTGAGCCAGATGTCTTCTCCCCTGAAACACCAGATTTAGCAGCTGGTGCCCCTGAGGTGTCTATGAACGCTATGACTGCAATCCTAGAGGCGTTTGCTGCCAGGGTGGAAGCAGCACACGGGAATACAGGGGGTAGTAAACGCCCCATCCCCTGCAAGCTTCTGGGGATAATTCTGGTGCAGAACCAGGTCCAGCTACGGCTTGGGCCCAGATTCTGACGCATCAGAGACTGCAGACCGTGACCGGACAGTGAGAATGACTCAAAGTCCAGGTCAGTACGCGAGACGGCTTTGGTATCTGACCTTATTACTGCAGTGCGGGATATGCTAAAATTGGAAAATACTGCAGAAGCAGCAGAGACTCCGGTCCACTTGGGTTTCATAGACCTGCCCGCACTGCTAAGGTGTTCCCTTGTGTGTCTTTTGATAAACTCTTATACAAGGAATGGGAGAACCCACTGAGGGTCTTTACAGCCCCAAAGAGGTTTGCGGTACGGTACCCCTTTTTGAGGAGAGTTTTCTGAAGAAATGGACCTCTCCCCCCTATAGTGGACCCTCCGGTGTCCAGACTTAATAGAGCCACCACAATTCCTGTAGAAGGGGCTCCTGTTTTCTAGGACCCTGTGGATAAGAAGGCTGAAGCACTCGCTTGCTACCTATACTCAGTGGTAGGCTCGGCAGTACGCCCGGCATTGGCGGGGGCCCTAGTGTCTCACACACTTACTGAATGGGCAAGATTGCTACTCCAGGGGCTAAGGAGCGAGATGCTCCTCCTGATGAGATAACATTGGCCGACCTGTTGGTCCAGGGCCTTAGGTTTGTCTGCGAGTCAGACATGAATACTATTCCCCTGCTGTCTAAAACTTCGGTTTATGCAGTAGCAATACGCCGCCTGATCTGGCTAAAAGGCTGGTCTGCGGACCAGACTTCCAAGAAAGCCCTGTTGGATCTGCCTTTTAAGGGCGACAGACTTTTTGGGGCTTCTCTGGATGACATCATCAAGGATGCCACAGGAGGTAAAAGCACTTTGCTTCCCCAAATTAGCAAGGGTAAGGGGCCACGCCAAGGGCAAGGGCCCTCCTTTACTGCACACAAGTGGTTTTTTCGTCCCCCTAGGGCGACAGGGAAAAGACCCCAGGCCGATAAAGCGCCTGCCCAAGGACAAAAGCGTCCCTGGTCCCGCATACCCAATAAGCCTGCGGACAAATTTGCGTCCGCATGAAGGTCCACCCCCACCCAGCTCTCGGGTGGGGAGACGTCTTCGCAAATTCGCGACTCAGTGGACAGCACTAATCTCCGAAAGGTGGGTTTGCGAAGTAATCTCCTCAGGCTACAAGATAGAGTTTCTCTCTTGTCCACCGGACAGATTCAACACCTCCAATCTCCAGCTACTACCGACCCGTCGGGAGGCCCTGTATGGGGCGGTCCAGGGTCTACTGGAACGCGGGGTAGTTATTCCAGTTCCAGAACTGGAACGGGATTTTTACTCAAATCTGTTCATTGTGCCGAAGAAGGAGGGGGTTCGTCCAAGCTTGGATCTCAGAGCCCTCAATTGCTTTGTGAAGGTACAAAGTTTTCGGATGGAGTCGGTTCGATCTGTAGTCACGGCTCTCCATCCGGGGGACTTTCTGGCCTCCTTGGACATCAAGGACGCATACCTGCATGTCCCCATATACTCCAGACACCAGAGGTTTCTGCGATTTGCTATCGGGAAGGACCACTACCAGTTTGTGGCCCTCCCGTTGGGCCTTGCCTCAGCACCCAGGACGTTCACCAAGGTGCTCGCTCTGATTCTGGCACTTCTAAGACAGCGGGGTATCGCTATCACAGGCTACTTATACGACCTTCTGCTGAAGGCCCCTTCAAGCTCAGAATTAGAGGTAAGCGTGTCCATTACCTGTCAGACTCTTCGAGACTGTGGTTGGATACTAAACACGCAAAAGTCAGTATTGGTGCCCACTCAACGCCTAGTGTACCTGGGGTTGATTCTGGATTCCTCAGAGGCAAAGGTATTCCTCCCTGTGGAGAAGTTGCAGACCCTCCGGGCTGCAGTACGGCAGCTGACTTCCAGGAATTGGTCGTCACTCCGTTTTTGCATGCGAGTGTTGGGCCTCATGGTAGCCTCCTTCGAGGCGGTCCCATATGTTCAATACCACACTCGAGTGTTACAGAAGGAAGTTCTGTCCAGATGGAACAGATGCCCTTCATCTCTGGATTATCAAATCCGAGTGAGCCACCTAGTCAGGAGATCCCTGGTATGGTGGCTGACAGCACCGGCTGTAATGGCCGGGAAGTCATTTCTTCCGGTTTACTGGATAGTGATCACGACGGACGCCAGCCTTACAGGTTGGGGGGGGGAGTCTGGGGTGTCCAGTTGGCGCAGGGTCGCTGGACCCCAGAGGTAGCCCTCCTGCCGATCAATGTCCTGGAGATCCGGGCGATCAAGCTGTGCCTCTTCAAATGGTCTCAGAGACTGCAAGGGCGTCCAGTCAGGATCCAGTCAGACAACGCCACAGCAGTGGCATATGTCAATCATCTAGGAGGAACAAGAAGCTCAGCTGCAGCATCGGAGATCGCTCGCATCCTGAAGTGGGCAGAGAGGAGCGTACCGGCACTGTCGGCCGTGTACATTCCGGGTGTGGAAAACTGGCAGGCGGACTACCTGAGCCGCCAGATGCTGGACCAGGGAGAATGGTCCTTACACCCAGAGGTGTTCCAACTCCTCTGCCAAAGATGGGGCACACCAGACGTAGATCTTCTGGCTTCCCGACTCAATCGGAAGGTATTGAGATTTGTGGCCCGGTCAAGAGACCCATGGGCAGACGCAACAGACGCGTTGGTAGCATCGTGGGGTCAGTATCGGCTAATCTATGCCTTCCCTCCCTTAAGGCTTCTTCCTCTTCTGCTCCGCAGAGTGGAGGCAGAGGGAATTCCAATGATCCTAATCGCTCCAGATTGGCCTCAGCGTCCTTGGTACGACGATCTAGTACGTCTGGTAGCAGACGTCCCCTGGCGCCTACCACTACGGAAGGACCTGCTATCGCAAGGTCCCATATTCCATCCTGCTTTACAGTCATTGGCTTTAACGGCATGGCTGTTGAGAACCGGGTACTGAGAGACCGGGGCCTGTCAGACTTAGTAATCTCTACTATGAGAAGTGCTCGAAAACCGTCCTCTAGGAAGGTCTATCACCGCACTTGGAGGGCCTACATCTCCAGGTGTGAGGAAATGAAATGGCATCCGCGTAGCTATTTGGTTTCCAGAATCCTGCTGTTTTTACAGCATGGGGTGGACCAAGGGCTTGCCCTAAGTACGATTTAAGGGACAGATATCTGCCCTGGCTGTCTTTTTTCAGCGACCCCTGGCGACTCACTCTCTCGTGAGTACATTTGTGCAGGGGGTCCGACATGTGGCCCCTCCGGTCCGTCCCCCGTTACCTCCGTGGGACTTGAACCTGGTCCTCTCGGTGCTTCAGAAGGCACCGTTTGAGAATATTAGAGATATTCCCCTGTTGACACTTTCTCAGAAAGTGGTCTTTTTGGTGGCTGTTAAGTCAGTTAGACGAGTCTCTGAGCTGGCAGCCTTGTCCTGCAAGGCTCCCTATTTGATTTTCCACAAGGATAAGGTGGTGCTTCGGCCGCAGCCTTCCTTTCTTCTGAAAGTCGTTTCGGCTTTTCATCTCAACGAAAACATTGTACTTCCATCCTTGTGTCCTCAGCCGTCGAATCCTAAGGAGTCGGCGTTGCATTCCTTGGACGTTGTCCGAGCTTTGAGAGTATACTTATCTGCTACTTCCCTGTTCCGGAAGTCAGACTCACTGTTTGTTTCGGTGGCTGGTCCCAAGAAGGGCCAAGCAGTCTCATCGGCCACCATCTCTAGGTGGATCCGACAGATAGTAATCCAGGCTTACGCCTTAAAGGGTCAGGCGCCCCCCTTTCCTGTCACGGCGCATTCGACCAGGGCAATAGGTGCCTCTTGGGCTTTCCGACATCAAGCGTCTGTTTCCCAATTATGTAAAGCGGCGACTTGGTCGTCCGCTCACACTTTCACAAAATTCTACAAAATTGATGTAGGTGCATCTTCGGATGCCTCTTTTGGCCGCAAGGTTTTGCAAGCGGCTGTTCAGAGTTGCAACTCCTCCGTTGGAGGAGTGCTGTTTTGTGTTTGGGGTGAAGTTTATTTTTATGCTGTTACCACCCCTCGTTTTTTCTCTGACACTGCTTTGGGACGTCCCACTTTGTCAATAGAGAAGCTGTGTCGGTCCATGGACGAAAGAGTAAATAGGATTTTTTACTCACCGTAAAATCCTTTTCTCTGAGTCCATGGACCGACACAGCACCCAGCCCTCCTTTTAAGTTTGTACTGCTTTTTGACGAACTGATCTGCAAAGATGCAGACTGAGAGGGTATACCCAGAGGGTCCGCCCCCTGGGCGGTACTGTAGAAGGTGTGATGCAACACTTTTTACAAGTTTTTCTGCCTAGTCACTCCTAATTAACGGATAATACCCACTTTGTCAATAGAGAAGCTGTGTCGGTCCATGGACTCAGAGAAAAGGATTTTACGGTGAGTAAAAAATCCTATTTTTTTTGCACGAGCAAAATAAAATGCAATTTTTTTTTTTGCCCTAAATGGGTCTTTTGGAAGTGAGCACAATAAAGTGCCTTTTTTTTGCCCTAAATGGGTCTTTTTCCAAGAGCAGAATACACCCACAGTATGGAAACGGTGTATCTCTCAATGTAATATATGCAGTGCTGGTGCACTGAGCTTGCAGATAAAAGTTAGATTTTCTCTGACACTGGGCTCATGGCAGTGTAAAAAGACTGTGCACTGCAACACAAACAGGTAAACCTATGCAGATCGCTGAGTTATATCTCTGAATCTGGACTCCTATTCCTATATAATAAATCTCTCTCCCTGAAAGCACCAACAGGAACCTGGCCCTATACTACACTGTCTCTCTATCTCTTCCCTCAGATTCCAGAATCAGGACTAACTCATGTATTTTCAATCTCTCCCAATAAGCAACAGCAGCAGACAAGATCCTCTCCCTATCTATTCTGAAGCAGAGTGACGTGTGTGCTGTGTGCCTCTAGCTTATATAGAAGCTGGGTCACATGTTGCACTGACCAATCACAGCCATGCCATTAGTAGGCATGGCTATGATGGCTTCTAAGGGCACACCAGCTAATCAAAAGGTGATTGGCTGGCCCCTGAAGCATTTCTAACTGCGCCATTAGATTGCCGAACCCGAACTCGAACACGGACTTTCACGCAAAGTCCGGGTTCGGGTTCGGGAAAAAGCTAAAGTTCGGTACAGACCCGAACTTTACAGTTCGGGTTCGCTCAACCCTAGTTGTCACCTATATACTATAGGCTGAGGACATTTACGATACATATTTGTTATGATGGTTCATTTTCCCTTGCAATATATGTGTGTGTATATATATATTTGTTTTTTAACCTTTTTTGGTCCTTTTTTTTTCTAATTTATTCATCTTTTTTATGTTTTATTTTCTATAAGTATTTTATAGATCTGTGTTCAAGGGTTACGTACCGCCCAGTTTATTCACTTTGACAATCAATCAGCTGATTACGGGAGTACTTCCTGTTGGGTGCACCCTTAAATAGCAGATGTCTGGGCTATGTCATTGTTATGAGTAAGCATGAGTGACTCGTGTGAAACACGTCAACCTGTCTTGTGTTCATGTCTGGTTTGGTGACAAACGACTTTCAAGAATCTGACCGTGTCTGTGGTGTGCCACCATTTCCTTTCTTCTTTCATTTGCCCTGGCCCTTTGCCTGTTTTATCACAACCTTGCCTATCAATTTTGTGCCACGCTTTTCTTCTGCCAGCTGTCAGTTGATGCCACTCTATGTGTAACTGACAGCCACAACCTGCAATCTGTTCAAACTAAAGCATATCATCCTTTGTTGGGTGCTGTTGGGAATACTGGGCTGTACTTTAGGCCTTGGGGCTCTTTAGGGTCTATATTGGTCTGGAGACAGAGAGTCCTTTACCTCCATAACAGCCAGGAGGATGAAATATATGTGATATGTCTAGTTTATAAATACATTTTCCATCTAAATGGTACAGAAGAAAACTATAAGACTAAATGAGAAATAAAAATAGGTCACTTAGATTGCCTCTTATCCTGCATATTCCATGTTCCAGCAGTTGTATAGGCTTTTTTTATTTTTAAATAAAATAAAAACATGTTATACTCACCTGCTTTGTGCACAGGTATTGTACAAAGCAGCCCCTTGCCTCCTCTATGGGGTCCCCTGCTGGCCCTGTATGCACCACCCTTTCTAGTGCAGGTGCACATAATGCTGCTCGGCCTGCATTAAAAACATAAATAAAAATAGTGATGTATTATTGAATGCTGAGCTGCAATAATTTGTGTCTTTTATAAGAAGCTCATCTTTAACTTTTTATAAATTTAAGAAAATTCAAATTCACAGAGGAACAAAACAAATATGGTCACAATTTCTGACTACATATGAGTATTGTTTTTTGTGAACATAGTGTAGTGTGTAGATATGATCCAATGGAACCCTTAAAAAAGCCACCTACTTATACATAAGAAAAGCACACAGGCTCTTACTTAGTCACATATCTTTTGGCTGTTACACTGTACTGGTCTGATACCATTGACTGTGTTTTAATTTAAAGGATGGAGGTGGGAAGCTTTGTGGAAAGTACCAGGTCTTTACATCAACTACCACAGTTACCATTAATGTCGAAGATGTACAAGACTCCCCACCAGTATTTGTTGGTACACCTTATTATGGATATGTCTATGAGGATACCACTCTGGTAAGCAAAATGTTGTTAATTTAGTGTTTATAAAATATATTGTCAGGTTACACCAGTATATACTCTTTCGTTTGTATAACCACCTAAGGAATAGACATAAGAGACACACCTTAAAAAACGCTGCAAAGTTTCAATGGTGTATCTTCTATACCAGTGGTTCTCAACTCCAGTCCTCAGGGCCCACCAACAGGCCAGGTTTGCAAGATAACTGAAATGCATCACAGGTGATATAATTTGCTGCTCAGGGATTGCAGTATTCTAGTCTGCATCTCACCAAGGTAATACTTAAAATCTGGCCTGTTAGTGGGTCCTGAGGACAGGAGTTGAGAACCACTGTTCTATACCCTACATCTAGGCCCCTGCAGCTGCTGCCCACTGCTAGTTTTGGTAATTCCCAGCTATCTCAATGACAGCTGGGAATTGAAATGTAATACATAGCAGCAGCTTTCAAAATGCCGCTGCCCCCCCTCTGTAAAATGACACTTGCAGTTAATGTACAAGCATCATTGAGTAATATACTGTGGAGTAGTAATGTATTGTCATATTGGTTTAATTTACTATTTTTATAATTGTTTTCATTTTTTCAATCTTCTTTGAATGAAGACTACATAATAAATAAAATAATCTTTGCAAGGCAATATTGGCAAGTTACATTTTAATATAAATAAATGTACGGTATGTATTATTTGTTATCTTAAATAAATTATTGCCACATGAACAAGCAGTAAATGTAAAAACTGTTGAAGTCCATAAGGGGTATAAAAGGATGAGAAGTTGAGAACTAAAGTGGCCTTAAGATAAAAATGATGGCATTATTATGTAAAATTAAGAAGCTGTGATAATGACATTCACTCTTATAATGCCTAAATATAAATAGGCTTTTAACATTTGGTCTGGTTGCCTGTATAAATCACTCAATGCCTGCTTACATTTGTCAAGCTGCACTGAAGACAAATGCAGCGTACACACGATCGGATTTTTTTCCGACGGAATTCCGCTCAAGCTTGGCTTGCATACACATAAACACACAAAATTTTCGACTGTCAAGAACGCGGTGACGTACAACACTACGACGAGCCGAGAAAATTAAGTTCAATGCTTCCGAGCATACGTCAAATTGTTTCCGAACATGCGTCGGAATTTTGCGCGTCGGAATTGCTAAAGACGATCGTAATTTCCGATTGGAATTTTTTCCGTCTGAAAATTTGAGAACCAGCTCTCAAATTTTTGCTGGCGGAAATTCCGACAAGAAAAGTCCGATGGAGCCTACACACGGTCGGAATTTCCGACAAAAAGCTCACATCTGACTTTTCTTGTCGGAGTATCCGATCATGTGAACGCGGCATAACAAACTGTAATCTGGAGGATTACAAATAATCATGCATCCTCTTTTCTTAGTATATTATGTTCTATATACAAGTTTAGGGTTACTTGTACTACAGATATATTCCCATCTAAAAACGATTATACATTCAGTAGTGGAGTTAAACTAAACCTGTGACTTATTTAAAATATTTTATGTTATTTTTTCATCAGGGAGCGGAAATACTTACAGTAATGGCTTTTGATGGAGATAGAGGAAACCCCAACACTGTGCAGTATTATCTTATAGATGGTAAGTGGGTGTTCACTGAGCAGTTGGTTGTTATCATTACTGTTTTTCCCACAGTTTGCTCTGCAAAAGTCCTACTGAAATTGATATTTTTTCTTCTGTCAGGCCCATGTGCATTCTGTGACAGCCACATCATATTCCTTATCTTTCCACTGGCATCAATAAGCAAATTATAATAAGACTAAAAATTCCCAGCTACTGCACACAATGCAGAGTCTAGCAGAGTAGGATTACAGGGTGATACAGAAATACATAACATTTATGACCCATTCACAATTACAGCGTTTTAAAAATACATGCATTAATGCATGTTGCATGTTTTTAACAAAGCATGGTAAGCTTTTTGGTGTGCTGTGGAACTTTGGGCATTGAGTTCTGCTGTATACCATTCAGATTTAATAACACCGCAACATACTCTACATTGAACAGAATTCTTATGGATTGTGGTAACATGTTAACACACATTGCTACAATGCACAAATGTTACATAGTTACATAGTAGATGAGGTTGAAAAAAGACACAAGTCCAACCTATGTGTGTGATTATATGTCAGTGGTCGTTCAAATGGCCCCCTATACATCTACTCTCCCAGTAAAATGGTTACATTACATAGTATACTTAAGTAGATATGTGGTGCAATTATGAGGGCAAGCTGAAACAAAAGGTTTACTATAATAATATAAGGGTCTGTTGCAGTGTTCAGAAAGGTAATAGTTTGTGTTTGTTTTCTTTGTTTTACACAATTTGCCTGCTGGATAGCCCTCCAGTATTGAGACTGTATTAGTTTGCTGTTTTGCTGAATAAAAGTGCATGACAAATGTGCTTGACCTGTTCCTGGGTGTCCCTGTCTTGTGCATTGTTTACCACTGCCAATACAATTAGAGCTTGTCCCCCTTACAATACTTTGTGGACTGGCTGTCAACCCAGCTTTACAAATGGAACCTAGAACTGCTTGGACCTTTTGTAAGTGGGAAATCCAAGTCAAGACTAAAACAACATCCTTGTCAGGGAAATTACTCACCTAGTGTCACCGAAAAACGGAACAACGCTTCGGCGCGTGTGCGGTGAAACGTCGCTCCGGCGTTCATCCAATAGGATGACAGGCGGGCCTATTTAAACAAGCTCAGTGACACAGTCTGGTTGCTGGTTTGTCAGCGTTCCTGTATTCCTAGTACCTGAAAAATACGTTTTGATCTCCTGCTGTGACCCGGACCGGATTGACTACTCTACTACCTCTCCTGCACCTGACCCCCTGGCTTGCTCTACAGACTTCTACCTCTCTCCCAGTGTTTGACCCTTGGCCTGTGACTCGGATCTGCTGTTGTCTCCAGCCCTTGACCCCCTGCCTGTACCTGGGACTTCTTTGCTCAGCCTGCTTCTAGTTTCTGCCTGGACTTGTTTACCCGCTGCTAGTTCTTGCCTGGACATTGTTCACTTGCTGCTGGTTCCTGCCTGAACTTGCCTGCTCCTAGTGTTTGACCCCCGGCCTGCTCTCAGTCTACCCAGCACCACTAGATCTTCCAGAAAGACACCTCTACCTGCTAGTAGCCAGTGCTCCCTTGTGCCGTCCTCTCCCTGTCTCACCTCCAGGGGGCGGAGTGCGCTTGGGTGCAAGGGTGAATCACTCTCAGCATCTCGGCCTCGTTGAGTACTCGCCTGATAGTGCAAACCAGCCAGATGTCTGAGGCCGTCAGAGTGCGTTCCCCGTTTGACACCCTCTGCCAGCAGGTTTCCACCTTAACGGACGCAGTTCAAAAACTACAAGATGGCTATACCCAAATAGATGGCCGCCTTCAACAGCTCACCGGTCTGTTAGGACCCGCACCCCCGGCTGCTACCTCAGCTAATGTTGCCACCGCCTCTCAAGTACCAACAAGTTCAACTGTAGTAATGGCTACCCCTGAACTCAGGGTCCCTATCCGGGAACGATTCCCGGGGGTCCGCAAAAAAATATCGGGCTTTTAAGAATGCTTGTTCCCTTTATCTCGCCCTTCAACCAAGAACTTTCTCTTCGGAAGCAGTGAAAGTAGGGTTCATCATCTCCCTCCTTACTGATGACCCTCAAGCCTGGGCCCATGGTTTGATGGAGCAGCGAAGCCCCATATTGGACTCTGTGGACACGTTCTTTACGAGCATGGCGCAACTGTACGATGACCCTCAGCGTTCGGCTACCGCTGAATCCATTCTTCATAGCCTTTCCCAAGGGAGAAGGCCGGTGGAAGATTACACGGCAGAATTCAGGAAGTGGTCAGCCGATACCGGATGGAATGAGGCGGCCCTCAGATACCAATACCGCCAAGGACTGTCCAAGGTTCTCAAGGATGAGCTGGCCAGGATAGAAACCCCCACTTCCTTGGAGAACTTGATTCAGTCAGCTACCCAGCTTGACAGGCGCCTACGTGAGCGGCGCGCGGAGCGCTTTCAGTTTCCTCGTCCCAGCTGGCCTCCCTCCAGAACTGCTCCTCACTACCCACCTACCGCTACTCCCACAGCAGCACCACTGCCGGAACCAGAACCTATGCAGCTTGGGTTGGTGCGGCCTCCCCTTACTTCCGAAGAAAAACTGCGCAGGCGCCAAGCCAACCTGTGCCTCTACTGCGGGGTACCGACCACTTTCTTCGTAGCTGCCCAGTGAGACCCAGTAAGTCTACTTCTAAAGACATTTTGAATTATCAAGTTTCTGGCAATCCTCAGATTTATGTCATTCTCTTTATTTCTCTACAGCTGCCAGAAGGGGCAATCCGCCTCCCGGCAATTATTAAATCTGGAGCCTGCAGCTGCTTCCTGGACTCTTCACTGGCCTCAAGTCTTCATGTCCCTATTCAACCTAAGGACCACTGCCTCCAGATACACCTGGCAGATGGGTCCCTACCCCGCTCTGGGCTTGTTACACAGGAAACCAAACCCATCCTTGCTGTTTCTGACTCAGGCCACCAAGAGTTCCTCCGGTTAAACCTCATCCCTTCTCAAATGTTCCCCATCATTCTGGGTCTCCCCTGGCTGCAGGTGCATGAGCCCCTCATAAATTGGGCAAAAAAAAAAGTTAGCTTTACCTCGTCCTACTGTTCCCAGCACTGTCTTGCCTCAGCCTCTACCACCTGTGCTTCCATGATCGCCAAACCAGACAATTTTCCCCCAGTCTATCTGGAGTTCCGGGACGTCTTCGATAAGCAGCAAGCCGATCATCTACCACCTCATCGGCCCTACGATTGTCCCATCGATCTCCTGCCTGGCTCAGAGATTCCGTTCGGACGTATCTTTCCTCTGTCTGAAACTGAGTTGAAGGCCCTCAAGGCCTATATTGATGAAAACCTTGAGAAGAAATTCATTCGCCCCTCTTCCTCTCCAGCCGGTGCAGGGATCTTCTTTGTAGGAAAGAAGGACGGTTCCCTACGACCCTGCGTCGAGTATCGGGAAATGAACAAGATAACCTTTAAAAACAGGTACCCATTACCCCTTATCCCGGAGTTGTTTCAGCGCTTCCGATCTGCTCGGATCTTTTCTAAATTGGATCTGCAGGGGGCCTACAACCTCATCCGGATCAGGGCTGGAGACGAGTGGAAGACCACCTTTAGATCTCGTTTCGGACACTACGAATACCTGGTTATGCCATTCGGACTTTGTAATGCTCCAGCCACCTTCCAACACCTGATCAACGACATTTTCAGACAACATCTTGACGATTTTTTAGTAGTATACTTGGATGATATCCTTATTTTCTCAGCTTCTATTGAACTTCACCGGACTCATGTCATGAAGGTCCTCACCATCCTTAGAGAGCATAAACTCTACCTCAAAGCCGAGAAATGTGACTTCAAAAAAACCACTGTGCAATTTCTCGGCTTTATCATTTCCATCGGAGGGGTCGCAATGGATCCACAGAAAATGAAGGCAATTCAAGAATGGCCAGCTCCAACTGACAAAAAGGGGGTACAGTGGTTCATAGGCTTTGCCAATTTTTATAGGCGATTCATTGTGGGGTTTTCATCCATTGTAGCACCAATCACTCAACTTACTCGGCAGGGCAACTGTTTCTACTGGTCGCAGGAAGCCCAGGAAGCCTTCACCCGCTTGAAAGACGCCTTTACCTCTGCACCTGTACTTTTGCACCCGGATCCTTTACTGCCATTTACCTTGGAAGTGGACGCCTCCGAGACAGCCATAGGGGCCATTATCTCCCAAAGACAAGGCCCCAAGGCTCTTCTGCACCCAGTAGCCTTTGCTTCTCAAAAATTGACTCCTCCGGAATGAAATTATGATGTAGGAGACAGAGAATTACTGGCCATAAAATTCGCTCTGGAGGAATGGCGGTACCTTCTGGAGGGGGCAGTCCATCCCATCATGATCTTCACAGATCACAAAAATTTGGAGTATTTAAGAACAACTAAACGCCTACGACCCAGGCAGGCCCGTTGGGCTCTCTTTTTTACCCGATTTAACTTCCATATTTCCTACAGACCCAGTTCCAAAAATGGGAAGGCGGACGCGCTATCCAGGATGTTCCCTGAAACCCCTCAGTCAGCACAACCAGGTACCATCCTGTCAGCTCAGAACTTCCTGTTGATTCCTCAGGTGGACCTACTAACCTCCATTGAAGCCGTCTCTGGGCACTGTTCTGATCCTGTCACTTCATCCCTGGAAAAGCGCAACGGTTTGTTCTGGTCACGGGAAAGATCTTCGTCCCTTTGGAAACAAGACCCCTGGTCTTGAGAACTTTTCATGACCTTAAGCTGGCCGGTCATTTTGGCGTACCTAAGTCCACGGAACTAGTCTCCCATTCCTTCTGGTGGCCAGGATGGAGGCAGGATTGTAAAACATACATCGCCTCCTGCACGCAGTGTCAGCGCAATAAGGGTCCGAACACCAAAAGCTGGGGTCTACTCAAGCCTTTACCCATCCCTGAACGCCCATGGGCAGACGTGTCCATGGATTTCATCGTTGACTTGCCTCCCTCCGGAGGATTTACCACGATTCTGGTCGTTCTCGACCGCCTCTCCAAGATGGCACACTTCTTACCTATGATCGGGACTCCTTCTGCAGCAGATACCGCCAGAATCTTTTTCAAAGAGATAACCAGGCTTCACGGAGTACCGAAGAGCATCACCTCCGATAGGGGTGTCCAGTTCACGTCTAAATTCTGGAGGAAACTCTGCAAGTCCCTGGAAATCAAAACCTGCCTTTCGTCAGCCTACCACCCCCAGAGCCATGGCCAGACAGAAAGAACAAATCAAACTCTGGGGCAGTACCTCTGCTGCTTCTGCTCCGCTTCTCAGGACGATTGGTCATCCCTACTCAGGTATGCAGAATTCGCCTACAATAATTCAGTGCATTCGGCTACTAATCAGACCCCCTTTTGGGCCAACTCGGGCTTCCATCCCTCCTTTCTCCCTGAAAACATCCCAGAAAGTTCTGCCCCCGCGGTCCAGGATCGGGTAACCTCTGTTCAGGAGAATTTTCAAAGACTCCGGGGAATGATGCAGAATGCCCAAGAGTCCTATAAGAAATTCTATGACCAAGAAAGGAAGGAAAACCCATTTTTCAAGGTGGGGGAGGAAGTATGGCTCTCTGCCACCAATCTCTGATTGCCCATTCCCTCACGGAAGCTAGGACCTAGATTAATTGGACCCTTCAAGATCAAATGGGCAACCAACCCCGTGGCCTTTGAACTGGCATTGCCTGGTTCCTACAGGATTCACCCAGTGTTCCACTCATCTCTGTTGAAACCCGTTACTCCCAGCTCCTTTCCTGGAAGAGATGAGCCGCCTCGTCCACCAGTTGAGGTGGATGGGGAAAAGGAATATGAGGTGGAATCCATCATGGGCTGCAGGAAAAGAGGCAGACAGTTGCAATATCTGGTAAAGTGGAAGGGGTACCCCCCGGAAGACAACTCTTAGGAGCTATCCAGGAACCTGCATGCTCCCCGCTTAATCAGAGCCTTTCACCAGGAACATCCGGAGTTGATGGCCAGTCTGGGCGTCCAGAGTCCGCCCCTCGGGGGGGGGGGGGCACTGTCAGGGAAATTCCCCACCTAGTGTCACCAATCTGCGCCCGGCGCGCATGCGTGGCGAAACGACGCTTCGGCGCATGCGCGTGCGCGGTGGAACGGCGCTCCAGGCAACGCAACGGCGCATGCGTGTGCGCAATGGCGAATGCGCGTGCGCAATGGCGCGCCAATAGGATGACAGGCGGGCCTATTTAAACAAGCTCAGTGACACAGTCTGGTTGCTGGTTTGTCAGCGTTCCTGTATTCCTAGTACCTGAAAAATACGTTTTGATCTCCTGCTGTGACCCGGACCGGATTGACTACTCTACTACCTCTCCTGCACCTGACCCCCTGGCTTGCTCTACGGACTTCTACCTCTCTCCCAATGTTTGACCCTTGGCCTGTGACTCGGACCTGCTGTTGTCTCCAGCCCTTGACCCCCTGCCTGTACCTGGGACTTCTTTGCTCAGCCTGCTTCTAGTTTCTGCCTGGACTTGTTTACCCGCTGCTAGTTCTTGCCTGGACATTGTTTACTTGCTGATGGTTCCTGCCTGAACTTGCCTACTCCTAGTGTTTGACCCCCGGCCTGCTCTCAGTCTACCCAGCACCACTAGATCTTCCAGCAAGACACCTCTACCTGCTAGTAGCCAGTGCTCCCTTGTGCCTCTCCCTGTCTCACCTCCAGGGGGCGGAGTGTGCTTGGGTGCAAGGGTGAACCACTCTCAGCATCTCGGCCTCGGTGAGTACTCTCCTGATAATCCTCTAGATACAGGTAAGGTTTCTAGAGCTTAGGAACATGGTCCATCATTCATTTGAGTCAAAGTCCCGTGTAAACAAAAGGGGACAGCCACATACTGGGGCAGCCCAACAGGTGTGTCAAAAGCTGTTGTTTCCTTTGCCCTGGATGTTAAGGGAGCCAATCAATACCCTTTAGTAAGATTGAGGGTGGTAATGTCCCTGGCAGGTCACCCACCCGGGTAAGCATCAAATTTGGATATTACATTTTGTTTTCTGAAGTTGTTACAGAAGCTCAGGCTGCCATCCAGCTTAGGGATGAGCACTTAGGAACTTGATCAAGGGTTGCTTCCTTTTGTGAGGTGTGACCCCTTGCTCCTATGTTTCAGACGGCTTCTGCTGCACAAAAAGTCGAAATGGTGAAAACCCTGTGGACACCTGTGGCTTGGCAAATAGTGACATATGCTTCCCGGGGTTACATTCCATAGGCTCATGTTACAGAGTTAAATAGTTATTTAGTTTGAAAAAAGACACAAGTCCATCCAGTTCAACCAAAAAAAAAAACACAATCCCATATACCAGGGATATGCAATTAGCGGACCTCCAGCTGTTGCAGAACTACAAGTCCCATGAGGCATAGCGAGACTGACAGCCACAAGCATGACATCCAGAGACAGAGGCATGATGGGACTTGTAGTTTTGCAACAGCTGGAGGTCCGCTAATTGCATAGCCCTGCCATATACACAATCTTTTACCCACAGTTGATCCAGAGGAAGGCAAAAAAAAAAAACAACAGCAAAGCATGCTCCAATTTGCTACAGCAGGGGAAAAAATTCCTTCCTGATCCCCCGAAATCAGATTTTCCCTGGATCAATGCTACCTATAAATGTCAGTACTCAGTTATATTATGTACATTTATGAAAGAATCCAGGCCTTTTTTAAAGCAATCTACTGAGCTGGCCCGAACCACCTCTGGAGGGAGTCTATTCCCCATTTTCACAGCTCTAATGCCCTGTACAATCCGATGGATTTTTACATCGTAAATCCGATGAAGCTGACTTCCATCAGTCTTGCCTACACACCATCACTCAAAAATCCGACCGTCCCAAACGCTGTGATGTAAAACACTCAGAAGAGCCGAGAAAAATTAAGTTCAATGCTTCTGAGCATGCGTTGACTTGATTCTGAGCATGCGTGGGTTTTTTCTCCGATGGAGTTCCCCACAGACGATCGGAATTTGATATCGGTTTTGTTTCCATCGGTATATTTTAAAACATGTTCTATTTTTTTATACCGATGGAAAAAAGACCGATGGGGCCCACACACGATCGGTTTGTCTGATGAAAAAAGCCCATCGGTCTTTTTTCATCAGAAAAAACGATCGTGTGTATGTGGCATTACTGTGAAGAAACCTTTCCATATTTGGAGATGAAGACGTAAAGAGTGCCCCCTTGTCTTCTGTGATGACCTTAAAGTGAATAACTCAACACCAAGTTCACTATATGGACCCCTTATGTATTTGTACATGTTGATAGAGATGGCCTTGCGGTTCCCCCCGCGGTCGGTTCGCGGCAAATTTTGCGCATTCGCGGTTCGCGAAACCGGCAGACATATGGCGCTATTCGCGGCCGGTTCGCGGCCACCATATTCTTTTACATTGTGGAACTTTGACCTATGACACATCCATCATGTGGTATAGGACAGCCAATGAGACATTTCAGCAGATGGACATACCCCCTACCTTATAAATAGACCTGATCTGGCTGCCATTTTACATTCTGTTATTTGTCAGCGTAGGGACAGGTTGCTGTGTGGAGCAGGGACAGACTGTAATCCTAGCTATTAGGTCCACAAAAGTCCTTTTAAGGACTGGTATAGGTGTACAATTGTTTTGTGTGCAGTATATAGGGGTGTAATACACTTTTAGTTCATTTCAATTGTGCAGCATTGGGACTGCAGTGCTGAGCGGTTCTGCAGCTGTCTTTAGTCAGTGTAGGAAGGTTGCTGTGTGTGTACTAGCAGGGACAGACTCTACTAAAACAAAAGTCCGCCTAAGGACTGGTATAGGTGTACAGTCCACAAAAGTCGTTTTACGGACTGGTATAGGTGTACTATATTGTGTGCAGTAAATAGGGGTGTACTACACGCATAAAATACTCTAGGAAGAATAGTATAGTGCGGTTCTGCAGCTGTCTTTAGTCAGTGTAGGAAGGTTGCTGTGTGTGTACTAGCAGGGACAGACTCTATTAAAACAAAAGTCCTCCTAAGGACTGGTATAGGTGTACAGTCCACAAAAGTCCTTTTACGGACTGGTATAGGTGTACTATTTTGTGTGCAGTAAATAGGGGTGTACTACACGCATAAAATACTCTAGGAAGAATAGTATAGTGCGGTTCTACTGTGCAGCTTCTGAGCGGTTCTGCTGCAGGTCTTTTCTCGGTTTAGGTACAAGTTACCGCTGTGTGTCGCAGGCACAGACTAGCGACTAAAATCGCTAACCAATAAAGCGCCACAAAAGTTCATTTTAAGGACTGGTATAGGTGTACTATTTGGTGTGCAGTATATAGGGGTCTAATACACGCATAAAAAACTTTCACATATAGGAAGAATAGTATAGTGCATTTCTACTGTGCAGCATTGTGACTGCTGAGAGGTTCTGCAGCGATACTACAAAGAGTGACAAACGCAATTAGAAAAAAGTATTATAACTGCTGTGATAGACCAGTGGCCCCCGAAAACGACAGTTTGAAGCGGTGTGTTATATACCTTCTTCCACATATACTGCCCTTCTCTACAGCCTTTTGTCACAGGGTCATTTAAAAAGATGACAGGCAGAGGAAGAGGCAGGCCCTTCCGCAGGGGTGGTAGGGGTAGGGCAGGAGCACCAGGCCGGAGCCAAAGTGGGAAGTTGCAGAAGGTGCGTTCGATTACGTCAAAGGACGCACCAGACTTGGTTGAGTGGCTCACTCAGCCTTACTCTTCTGCACCCTCCTCATCCTCTCTATCTGCACCCTCTTCACTCTCTGCTGTGTGCACCCCCAAAGACACTACCACCAACACCACCGCCACCATATACCCTCCGCTTGAGTCACAGGAATTATTTTCCGATCCATCACAAGACTTCTCTGATGCGCAGGCATTCTTGACATTGGATCAGGAAGAGGAGGTAGCAACAACCGCCACTCAGCAGTCTGATGACAGTACCCAGATCAGCCCAAGGATGTTGGTCCCTGCTGTTGCTGCCTACTCCGAGATCTCTAATGTTAGTGGTGGGGAAGGTGACGTAGATGATGATGTTTCTATGGACGTCACGTGGGTGCCCACAAGAGAGGACCAGGAGGGGAGTTCAGAGGCAGAGATGGACCAGCAGATAGGGAGGAGAGGCAGGCGGAACTTACATTGCACAGGAGGGACAAACAAGACTGCTAATGTATCAGGACTCAGAGCGAGCCATCAACCATGTACGGTCACATCTGGCGCTCCCAGGACGCCGGCACATGGCTCCGCAGTGTGGACTTTTTTTAACGTGTCCGCTGCTGACAATAGTGTTGCCATCTGCAGCCTTTGCAGTCAACGCATAAGTCGCGGTAAGCCCAACACTCACCTAGTGATGACCGCCTTAAGAAGGCACATGAACTCCCATCACCGAGCCCAGTGGGAGCAACGCCGTCAGAACCCACAAAGCCAAACTCCAGGCTCTCACCGTCCAGCCTCTTCTACTACTTCTCCTCTCTCTTCACAGTTGTCCTCCACTCCACCTTCCATCATCCCGTCCCCAAGTTTATCTGGAAAAAGGCAGGCTTCCTTGGGCCAAATGTTTGAGCGTAAAAGAATGATGACGCCGGATAACCCTCTTGCCCAACGGTTGACCGCTGGCTTGTCAGAACTCCTAGCCCACCAACTACTGCCATATAAACTGGTGGACTCGGAGGCCTTTCGAAAATTTGTGGCCATTGGAACACCACAATGGAAGGTCCCAGGAAGGAAATATTTCTCCCAGAAGGGCATCCCAGAGCTATATGGCCATGTTCAGCGGCAAGTGAATGTATCTCTGGCACACAGTGTCGGTGCCAAGATACATCTGACCACAGACACGTGGTCTAGCAAACACGGGCAGGGAAGGTATATTACTTTTACTGCCCACTGGGTGAACCTTCTGACGGCCATCAAGCATGTAACCCGTGGCACCCGTGTAGATTTGGTTTTACCGCCACGGATTGCATGCAGGCCTGCCTCTTCTTCTCCTCCTCCTCCTACTCCATCCTCCCTCTCCTCCTCGGCTGACTCCTCCTCTTCCGCTGCTACCATCTCTTCCGCTGCGCCGCCCAAGATCCCTAGAACCTATTCGACATGCCAGGTGAGACGTTGCCATGCTGTGCTGCGTCTGTTGTGCCTGGAAGCCAAGAGCCACACTGGCCCTGCACTCCTTTCAGCTTTGCGTTCACAGGCAGATCAGTGGCTAACACCGCTCAATTTGACAGTTGGTAAAGTGGTGTGCGACAACGGTGCCAATCTGCTGAGCCCGTTGAAACAGGGCAAAATTACACACGTGCCATGCATGGCACACGTCTTGAACTTGGTCGTGCAGCGATTCGTTGTCAAATACCCTGGGGTCCAGGACGTCTTGCGGCAGGCAAGGAAAATCTCGGCCCATTTCAGAAGATCTTACACGGCCATGGCTCGCCTTGCTGACATTCAGCGGCGACACAATCTGCCGGTCAGACGTCTTATTTGTGACTGCCCGACGCGATGGAACTCAACCTTGTATATGCTCGATAGGCTGCTCCAGCAGAAACGTGCAGTTAACGACTACCTGTACGAACTCTGCGCCAGAACAGGTTCTGGGGATCTTGTTTTTTTTTCACCGCGTCAGTGGCTGCTCATGCGCGACGCATGCAGACTTTTGCGGCCATTTGATGAGATCACCAAACTGGTCAGTCGCAGCCATGGTGCCATCAGTGACATCGTACCTTATGCCTTCTTTATGGAGAGTGCATTGCGTCGTGTCATTGATCAAGCCGTCGAGGAGCAGGAGCAGGAAGATGAGGAAGTCGCAATGCTGGATGAATTCCCAGGGGGGCTACTCTATCTGAGACAAGTCAACAACAGGAGTCTGTAGAGGAGTCAGAGGAGGATGGTGCCGGGGCGGATGAGGAGGAGCAAGAAGAGCATGCTTTAAACCTGTCTGGGATCCCTGCTGTTGTTGTTCGTGGATGGGGGGAGGAGATCGAGGACGACATTATCCTGGATGATGACGAGCAGGAGCCAGGCCACCACACTGCTTCCAGTTTAGTGCAAATGGGGGCCTCCATGCTCCAGTGATTTAAGAGGGACCCCCGTATAAAAAGCATAAAGGGCAAGGACCATTACTGGGTGGCAACGCACTTGGACCACCGGTACAAACAAAAAATGGCAGAAATGTTACCACCATCACAGAGGGCTGTCAGAATGGAGCACTTCCAGGCCTTGCTTCGAGAAATGCTGCATTCTGCTTTTGCGTGCGCTGGCAGAGGAATTTCCACTCCCAGAGGAACAGTTGTGGATACCAATCCAACAGCGCCTGCAAGAAGAGGGCGGTTTGAAGATGTCTTGGTCACTTCTGATATGAGATCATTCTTTCAGCCGACCCATCGACAGGTCTCATCCGGATCCAGCATCAGGGAACCCCTAGACCGACAGGTGTCTGACTACATCGGATTAACGGCCGATGTGGACGCTCTGAGAAGTGATGAACCCCTGGACTACTGGGTGGGCAGGCTTGACCTCTGGCCAGAGCTTGCACAATTTGCAATGGAACTGTTGGCTTGCCCCTCGTCCAGTGTCCTGTCCGAAAGGACGTTCAGCGCAGCAGGGGGGATTGTGACCGATAAGCGCACTCGCCTAGCTCACGACAGTGTTGACTACCTCACATTTATAAAAATGAATGAGGCATGGATCTCTGAGGAATTCAACACATGTGACCAGTAGACCATGTTTCATTCAAATTCCTCATGACAGGCCACAAATATCCACCACCACCTATAACAATTATTCATGGTCCCTGTCTTCTTGGGTAAATACAGCGGCATAAAAGGCCTTTTATGTCCGTTGAATGCCTAATTTTTGGGGCCTGTAGTGCCCGAAACGTATTTATCCTGTGAATGCCTAATGTACCTCCAGCCACAGAATAAAAAGTTCTTTGCTGTCAGATGAATGCCTGTTGGCTAATTTTTGGGGCCTGTGTTGGCCGACACTTACTTCTTTATCCAGGCTGTGAATGCCTAATTTTTCAGACTGGAATTGAAAATCAATTCCGCTAAATTGTGGAACGGATGCGGACCCATTTTACAGACGTGTGAATGGACCCTATATGTATTTGACATGTATTTACCGGCTGCTGTCAGTTCTGGCTGATTTAGGCCGAGCTATTCCTAATAAAACCGAGCAATATTACAAAAAAACGAAATAAACGTTATAACTGTATAAACGATTTATATAACTTATAAAAAAAAAAAAACATTTATGGCAACTTTTCCAATAGCAGGATCATCTCCTGCACCCCCTTCATAGCCTGGCCTTGCGTCTCTTCCATGGCCTTCATGCGCTCCTGAATTGACAAAAAATTTCAGATAAAAAAAAAGAATGCTTGTCGTTGCCGATCTCAAATTTGCTTAATACTTCTGTTATGTCATTGTCCATGTTGTGGGACTATGTGTGCACAGCTAGTAATTATTTTGTGGCTGCAAATATGACCTGGAGGTTTTTAATGTTCGCCTCCCATTGAAATGAATGGGGCCCGCCGCGAACACGCGGTTCGCGAACATTTACCCGCGTTCGCGAACCGTCCCGGGAGATGTTCGTCCATCCCTACATGTTGATCATATCCCCCCTTAATCTCCTCTTCTCAAGAGAGAATAAATTCAGTTCCTGTAATCTTTCCTCGTAGCTGAGCTCCTCCCAGCCTCATATCAGTATGGTTGCCCTTCTCTGCACTTTCTCCAGTTCCCCAAAATCCTTTTTGAGAACTGATGCCCAGAACTGAACTGCATATTCCAGATGAGGTCTTATTAATGATTTGAACAGGGGAAAAATTATATCTTGCGTTCTGGAGTTCTCTTAATACAAGAAAGGACTTATGATTGTATGTATGATGCATGCATATTCTTAGCCCCCAAGTGCATAACTTTACATTTAATAACATTAAACCTCATTAGCCACTTATCGTGGATCTAATAAGTATATTTCAATGTAGAAACACCAGGCTAAGCCCAGGCCATAGAGACGCGCTACGTCACACATTCTTACCATGAATGCTGGACCAGAGGGGGCCCCCTCTGGTCCAGCATTCATGGTAAGATATCATTTTTATATCCACGATAATATTGTTCATAATGTTTTCTTTTATTTCATAGTTACGTGACAACCCAATTTTTCACTTTTTGTCCATTGAAAACCTATACATATATACATATAGCTCCTGAAGAAGCGGATTCTGTTTTTGAATCACAACGTGAAACATGTAGAGCACAGAATATTATGTATGTACAGTTGTATTCTTGTCCATTGACTGTAATGGTATGATACATTGAAATGTCACGGAATTACTATTGTTTCTATGAAATGTAAAACAATTGCTCTTATATATATTTTTTTTTTGTAATAAAAACCCCTTTTTATTATTTACTCATAAGGTGCCAACATAGTCCACCTCAGCCTCATCCTTTTCTTCATACAACGGGTTTGTTTGACAACTTCTGTATTTCATGAATCCATGCTGTCTGTTGCTTAAAATATTTTTTTCCAGCAAGAACTTGTCTATGTGGTCTTTTATTAAACTCTCCAGTATCTTCCCGACTATAGAAGTTAAACTAACAGGCTTAGAGTTACTTGGTAAAGACTTTGATCTATTTTTAATATAGGGGCACCACATTGGCCCTATGCCAATCCAGTGGTACCATTCCAGTCATTAACAAGTCCCTAAAAATTAGAAACAATGGCTTTTAAATGACAGAGCTCAATTCTTTTAGGATCTGTGGGTGTATGTCATCTGGTCCAGGTGCTTTATCCACCTTTATTCTGTCTAAATATTTCTGGTCTATATCACTTTTGAGCCATTGTGGATCATTTGGGGCTGTATCAATACCATCCCCATTATGGACATGATCTCCCCCATGCTCCTTTGTATACACAGAGCTGAAGAAAGTATTTAATAAATTAGCCTTCTCTTTGTCCCCAGTCACCCACTTTAGATTATTTTGTAAAGGGCCTACATGCTCAGACCTGACCTTTTTACTATTAATATATTTGAAGAATTTTTTGGTGGTTTGTCCTACTATCTTTTGCATTCTGCCATTCGCTTTGAATTTTTGCATCCTTGAGTTAATTTTTACATATTCTGTTAGATTTTTTGTAGCACTTAAACAATGATAGTATTCCTTAATTTTTATATTTTTTAAATGCTCTTTACTTATTATTTATAGCCATTTTAACTTTGGCCGTGAGCCACATAGATTTTATTTTTAGCCTTTTAAACGTATTGCCCATGGGAATATACTTTGCAGTGAGTTTGCTTACAGTCACTTTGAAGAATTACCATTTCTGTTCTGTGTCCATTGATGCCAATATTCCCTCCCAGTCTAATGCCGCGTACACACGACCGTTTTTAATGTCATTGAAAAAAAACATAATTTTTCTCGACGTGATTCTTCTCAAGCCTGCCTTGCCTACACACTATCGTGAAAAAAAATGCTCGAGTAAACCGCGGTGACATACAACACATACGACGGCACTATAAAGGGGAAGTTCCATTTGGATGGCGCCACCCTTCATGTTAGTAAAGTTTGTTGAGCGACGATTCGCGCTTTTCAGCCTCGTGCTTTTCAGCGAGAACGAATGGGCTATCTCCATTACGAACGCTAGTTTTACCAGAACGAGCGCTCCCGTCTCATACTTGATTCTGAGCATGCGCATTTTTTTCACGTCGTTAAAGCCCACACACGGCCGTTTTTCATGATGAGAAAAACGACGATGTAAAAAACGACGTGAAAAATTAGAGCATGTATCAATTTTTTCATGGCCGTTTTTCACGTCGTGAAAAATGCTCTGAAGCCCACACACGATCATTTTTGATGACCCTTTTAAAAAATTTCATTTTTCTCTTCATTAAAAACGGTCGTGTGTACGCGGCATAAGTCTTGGAGAGCAGCCCTCATCCTTGGAAAATTTGCTCTCTTAAAGTTAAGTGTTTTTATCTTTCCCGTATGTGTTTGTTGCTTACAGCTAACATTAAATGAAATCATGTTATGGTCACTACTACCCAGATGTTCTTTTATATGAATATTTGAAATACGCTTTGCATGGTTTGAGATTACCATAAAATTGTCTTGTAATAGGTTTATAAATGTTTGCCCTTTAACTGTCCCAGCAGTGCCATTACTCCAGTCAATTTCCAGGTAGTTAAAATCCCCCTTTATTATCACTGTCCCAGCCCTTGCAGCCCTTTCCATCTGTGCAAGGAGCTGAGTCTCCACCTAATCATTAACACTGGGAGGTCTATAACAAACTCCAATGATAACCTTTGTAGTACGCACACCCATGTACAGTTCCACCCATAATGCTTCAGACTCATCACACTCTCCATCAACTAGGTCCTCTTTCACACTCGCTTTGAGATCACTTCTCACATAGAGCCAGACACCACCACCCCTTTGTTTTACCCTGTCTTTCTGAAAGAAAGCATAGCCAGGAATATTAATAACCCAGTCATGAGAAGAACAAAGCCAAAATTCAGCAATATCAATTAGATCATAGTTCTCGTCGTGCACCAGAGCTTTCAACTCACCTATTTTGCTTGGCAAACTTCTGGCATTGGTCAAAAAAACACATGTATTATGAGGCAGTTGGCAACCACATGTCTCAGTCTTTGGAACTGCCAGCATCTAATTTGCTGTGTCATTCTCATGAAAGAGACTCCTTTTTTTGATACTGTGATCTGACTTCTTGTTAGAAGGTGGCTTTGCTCATTCACCATGGCTCCACTCTATGTTGGAACATAAACACCCACTCTTGCTTTTTCCTGAGATGGACTAGGGACTATGGACTATGGGAGGGGAAAGGGAAGTTAGGGGGAAAAGGAGAGGTTCAGAAGCTCATGGAAGACATTGCAAGGAGGCAGAAAAACACAGTTGGAAATAGTTTAATGAAAAATAGATTTACAGGGCCATAAGGTAGTGGACGTGTATGGAATATTATTGTTTAGTGCCACTTTAGGAGCCTATTTATCCCTTTGATGACCTCTTACCTGAGGTTCATGTTTTTCTGTATCTAATGATTAATTGCTTTGAGGGCAGGTCCTAGAGATAGTCCTTGGTAGCAGTATGTCTCCTCACAAGGAATACCACCTCCTCCACACTCTTGGGTGTGTATGTTTAATGCATTACTGTATATTGACAATCTGACACTCCCCAAGCAAGCTTGAGCACCTCAAGTTGCAACCACTTTTTTATAAGGAAGAATAAATCGTATATCTGGGACTCTGTGGACTTCCCAAGATTAAAATACCATGTAAACATGTGCTCCAATCAGACCACTATCGTAACCCGCAGACAGGATAGGATTTCTCCTTTAATTTAGGACACTCCTCAGCATCTTGGGGATGTTAAAAATCACATCCACTTGGGGGACATGGCCAGCGGCAGAGCTTGATTGCTGCATTCTAACTGAGCTCCTTGTTTAGAGGCCTCTAATAGCGGCTAGAAGCTGACAAAATTGGACCCAGGAGGCCCTCACCGTCTGTGAGGGCCCCGAGGAACATGAGGAGGAATTGGGGAAAACAAAAATCCTAGAAGGGAACCCACAAACTGACTAAACAAAACTTTCCGGCCCGGGAATCAGAAAAAACAAGATGGCGCCAGCTCCTCCTCACACAAGTGCAATGACAGGCAGACTGCCTGTACAAGAGATGAGAGGAAAGAACATGAGGTACAATACAATAAAAATTAAGGGTCTAACAGCCCTGTCAGACAAAAGAAGAATTTCTTCTACAGAGGAACATGTAAGCGATACTTACAATGACACTGAACAAATGACTGTAGGAAATCCACATGAGGACAAACTGCATGATTTTCCTACCTTCGGCCAGCCAGTCATTGACACTGACTTAAACGAAATGCTATTGTCACTTAAAGGGGCAATACATCATGATGTGAAAGAATTCATGCAGAAACCTAAAATGGAGTTAGAATCATTAGGAGAGAGAGTGTGGAATGTGTTGAAAATAAAATGGGAGACTTTTCTGAGGCGCATAATAAATTAGTGGATGCTAACTTTGAACTAGAAGAGGAACTCAAACAACTAAAGTTAAAGGTCGCAGACCAAGAAGGCTAGACGTAATAATATTCAATTCTGTGGCATCTAAGAAATTTTAAAAAATGCGTATTTAAAGCAATTCTTATGCCAAATGACCTTAGACCTATTGCCATCTACATTGCAACAGGAATTATTAATTGATAGAGCTCACAGGCCCCCAAAGCCTTCTCATATATCAGAGAGTCTGCCGCGTGACGTGATTGCAACAATTCACTATTATCACTAGGGATGACCCGAACACCCCCCGGTTCGGTTCGCATCCAGAACATGCGAACAGACCGAAAGTTCGCGCGAACTTTCGAACACCGTTAAAGTCTATTGGACTCGAACGTGAGAAATCAAAAATGCTAATTTTAAAGGCTAATATGCAAGTTATTGTCCTAAAAAGGTTTTCTGAACCCGGGTCCTGCCCCAGGGGACATGTATCAATGCAAACAAAAAGTTTTAAAAACTGCCGTTTTTTGGGAGCAGTGATTTTAATGATACTTAAAGTGAAAGAAAAAAAGTGAAAAATTCCTTTAAATGTCGTACCTGGAGGGTGTCTATAGTATGCCTGTAAAGTGGCGCGTGTTTCCCGTGTTTAGAACATTCCCTGCACAAAATGACAATCCTAAAGGAATAAAAGTAATTTAAAACTGCTTGTGGCTGTAATGTAAGGTCAAGTCCAGGCAATATGGATAAAACACTGCAACCCCTCACAGATACTCTAGTTGAGCGCAGGAACAAGCCCTACTGCAAAATATTGCAGCAAAAATTGTAATTACACGCCTCTTTTGAACAGGGGCAAAAAAAATTGGGCTTTAGGCACTGGTGCTGGTGCCACAACACTGCAACCCCTCACAGATACTGTAGTTGAGCACAGGAACAAGCCCTGCTACAAAATATTACAGCAAAAATTGTAATTACATGCCCCTGTTAAACAAGGCAGAAAAATTGGGCCTTAGCCACTGGTGGTGGTGCCCAGAAGGCCAGAACAAAAAATGTTCTTACAAGCGATCAACATGAACATTGAGGAGGAATAGGATAGTCACTCAACATAACAGGATAGTCGCTCAGCATAGGCAGTCTGGAAGGGATCTCACATTCATAAAAAAATTATTCAGTTACATCAGCATCAGGTGCTTGATAGCTGGTGATCCAAGACTGATTAATTTTTATGAAGGTGAGACAATCAACCGAGTCGGTGGACAGGCCCACTCTGTGATCGGTTACAAAGCCTCCAGCAGCACTGAATGTGCGTTCCGAAAGAACACTGGATGCAGGATAGGGCAGTAGCTCAATTGCATACTGTGCAAGCTCTGGCCAGTGATCCATCCTCAAGACCCAGTAACCCAGAGGATTTTCGGTTGGAAAGGTCTCCAAGTCTGATCTTGCCCCTAGGTATTCCTGCACCATGTAAATCAGACTCTGGCGATGGTTGCTGGAACCGATCAGACCTTGGGGCTGCGGACTAAAAAATTGTCTGAACGCATCGGTCAGACGGACACCTTCTCCACCGCTCCTTCTGTGACTGACCGAAGCCTCAGCAACACGTTGTCCAGAACCAGGAATATGTAACCTCCCAGGCTCTGGAAACGCGTTGCACAACCCTTTCTGCAAAGCCTCCCGAAGATGTTTCATCCTCTTCTCCCTCTGTGATGGCTGGATAAGTTCCGCAACCTTACCCTTGTAACGTGGATCAAGGAGGGTTGCCAGCCATTAATGATCCCTCTCCTTGATACCACGAATCCGGGGGGTCCTTTCGCAGGATTTGCAGGATCAGGGAGGCCATGCAGCGTAGCTTTGCTGAAACATTCGGTCCGGAGTCCTCTGGGTCACTAAGGATGACATGATCCGCAGCCACCTCCTCCCAGCCACGTACAAGTCCATGGGTTTCTGGGGACTGTAAATGATCTCTTGAAGACTGCTGCTGATGCTGAGTGCTAGGCTCCACCTCCATTCTGACACAATCCTCCTCCTCTTCCTGTGTGATCGGCGGGCCCGCAGGAACACTGTCTGGATAAAGGGGGCCTTGAGAGGTAAGGAAGTCCTCCTCTTCCTCCCTCTGTTCTGCCTCAAGTGCCCTGTCCATTATTCCACGCAGCGTGTGCTCCAACTGGTAGACAAGAGGGACAGTGTCACTGATGCATGCACTGTCACTGCTCACCATCCTCATAGCCTCCTCAAATGGTGACAGGACAGTGCATGCATCCTTGATCATGAGACACTGGTGTGGCGAAAAAAATCCAAGCTCCCCTGACCCTGTCCTGGTGCCATAGTCGCACAGGTACTCATTGATGGCCCTTTGCTGCATGTGCAGCCGCTGCAGCATGGCCAACGTTGAGTTCCATCTGGTGGACATGTCACAGATTAGGCGTTCTTGGGCAGGTTGTATTCCTTTTGGAGGTCAGCCAGCCGAGCACTGGCATTATATGACCGGCGGAAATGCACACAGAGTTTCCTGGCCTGCCTCAGGAGATCCTGTAAGCCCAGGTACCTGCACAAGAACCGCTGCACCACCAAATTAAGGACGTGAGCCAAACAGGGCACATTGGTCAGGTGTCCCTGTCAGAGGGCGGAGAGGAGGTTGGTGCCATTGTCACAAACCACCATTCCTGGCTGAAGCTGGCGTGGCATCAACCACCTCTGAGCCTGCCCCTGCATAGCTGACAGAATCTCTGCCCCAGTGTGGCTCCTGTCCTCTAAGCACACCAGCTCAAGCACCGCATGGCATATTTTTGCCTGAGTGCTTGCATAGCCCCTTGAATGCCTACGGAGCACCGCTGTTTGGGAGGACAGATCTATAGAGGATCTATAGAGGAAGAGGCCATGGAGGAAGAAGAAGAGGAGGGGGTGGAGGAGAGAGGTGTGTCAGAACCACCACTAGTAGCATTTTAGAGGCATGGTGGCGGAACAAGCTTCAACAATACTGCACCCTGTCGTGCATCCTTCCCAGCTGCCAGCAGAGTCACCCAGTGCGCGGTGAAAGATAGGTACGTCCCTGTCCATGCCTGCTGGACCATGAGTCAGCTGTAAAATGCACCTTATCACTGACCGCCCTGTCTAGCGAGACATAGACATTGCTTTCCACATACCGGTAGTGAGCCGGAATCGCCTTCCGTGAAAAAAAGTGGTGTTTGGGAACCTGCCACTGATTCACGAAAGGGGGCAGAGTCCACCAGCTGAAAAGGTAGCAGTTGGAGTGCTAGCAATTTAGCCAAGCTAGCATTCAACCGCTGGGCATGTGGATGGCTAGGAGCCAATTTCTTTTGCCGGTTTAGCAACTGGGGTAGGGAAATTTGCCTGCTACAATCGGACGTTGGTGTAGCGATAGCAGATTGCCCGCAAGTACTTGGCAGTGGCACACCTAATTCTACACCTTCATTTCTCTCAGTGCAGGTTTCTGAGAGGACTGAAGGTATAGTGGGGTTGGAGATCCCAGCTGATGAGGAGCAAGGAGAGGTCCGCCTTGTTCTTTGGTGTGGGTCTTTTAAGTACGCTTGCCAACGGACTGCATGGCAGGTCGACATATGTCTGGTCAAGCATGTGGTGCCCAAGTGGCTGCTGTTTTGGCCATGCTTAATAAGCTTCAGGCATATGTTGCAAACAGCAACGATGCGATCTGCTGCACACATCTCCAAAAAGGCCCACACCAAATAACTTTTGGAAAAACACGCAGAGTCAGCAGCGCCCTGCACATGCGGAGCTCTGCAGTGTGATGAAGTCGGTTGGCTGCCCTTAAGCTGGCCCCTGGAGGGCATCCTGCCTCGTTGGAGATGTGCCTTCTCCTCCTCTCTCCTATCAGGCACCCACATAGAGTCAGTGACCTCATTATCCCCTCCCTCCTTGTCACTGGAGCAAACCTGGCAGTATGCTGCAGCTGGGGGAACATGACTGCCAGTTTGTTGTCCTTCTTGGGCACCCCCTCTCTCTGGGCTCATGTTACTGCCTTCCTCAAGCTGGGTACCATAATCAGAGCCTTCAAAACGCTGCACATCCTCCTGCAGCATGTACCCAACACTGTGGTCGAACAGTTCGGGGTACTCCTCGAATGATGGTGGGGCAAGGGGAGGAGTAACTGATGACCTGGAGCCAATGGAATAGGCCGCTTTGTCAGCTGCATTGGCAGCCACAGTACCCTGGGTGACAGAGGATGAGGACGGCTTGGTCATCCACTCTACCAACTCTTCTGCATGTTTTGGCTCAACACGGCTAGCTGCCGAAAAAAAGGACAAGCGTGCCCCATGGCCACATGCTGGGGATGCACCGTGTCCACGACCAGCACTGTTGGCTCTAGAGACAGAGCCTGCTTGCCCTCTTTTAGTGGCCTGTGAGTGTCTGCCTCTCCTTGTTGGCCTTCCAGACATACTGTATTTGATGTATTTGTAATGTATTTGAATAGGTACACCAGGAATGGCCTGCAGTGAGATCTAGCTGCACAGGATACAGTGTATATATACATATGTATATATATAAAGCTGGGATGTATATATTTACTGAATATACTGCAGCTAACTGAATCAACTGCCTGCCTGTAGTATATTAGGAAGAGCACAACAGGAACAGTCTGCAGTGAGATCTAGCTGCACAGGATACGGTATACTGACTGAATATACTGCAGCTAACTGAATCAGCTGCCTGAATGAAGTATATTAGGAAGCGAACAACAGGAACAGTCTGAAGTGATATCTAGCTGCACAGGATACAATATACTGACGGAATATACTGCAGCTAACTGAATCAACTGTCTGCCTGTAGTATATTAGGAAGAGCACAACAGGAACGGTCTGCAGTGAGATCTAGCTGCACAGGATACAGTATACTGACTGAATATACTGCAGCAAACTGAATCAACTGCCTACCTGTAGTATATTAGGAAGAGCACAACAGGAGCGGTCTGCAGTGAGATCTAGCTGCACAGGATACAGTATACTGACTGAATATACTGCAGCTAACTGAATCAACTGCCTGCCTGTAGTATATTAGGCAGATAACAACAGGAACAGTCTGCAGTGAGATCTAGCTGCACAGGATACAGTATACTGACTGAATATACTGCAGCTAACTGAATCAACTGTCTGCCTGTAGTATATTAGGAAGAGCACAACAGGAACGGTCTGCAGTGAGATCTAGCTGCACAGGATACAGTATACTGACTGAATATACTGCAGCAAACTGAATCAACTGCCTACCTGTAGTATATTAGGAAGAGCACAACAGGAGCGGTCTGCAGTGAGATCTAGCTGCACAGGATACAGTATACTGACTGAATATACTGCAGCTAACTGAATCAACTGCCTGCCTGTAGTATATTAGGCAGATAACAACAGGAACAGTCTGCAGTGAGATCTAGCTGCACAGGATACAGTATACTGACTGAATATACTGCAGCTAACTGAATCAACTGCCTGCCTGTAGTATATTAGGAAGAGCACAACAGGAACGGTCTTCATTGAGATCTAGCTGCACAGGATACAGTATACTGACTGAATATACTGCAGCTAACTGAATCAACTGCCTGCCTGTAGTATATTAGGTAGATTTGATGGTGCTCCTAGGGATCATCAAAGATTTGAATATATAACCTAACCCTGACCATGGGCGTCCGCTCCATAGGGCAAGGGGGGTCAATTGCCCCCCCTGGAATCGAGAAGGTGTTGGCCAAATTGGCAGTGTTCTGCACCCTCCGCCGCCCTTACACCCACTTCCAGCCCCGCACAGATCTGCCCTCCAGCACATGTACTCCCTCCTCCTCTCCCCGGGCCCACCACACCTCCCCGTTGCCGCTTTAAGGTGGCAGCGTCTCGTGGTTTGGCAGCACTGGCTGGGCTGGGCCTCGCGCTGCAACCCGATTGGCTCCGGCTCTTCTCATTCTCCCGGGCACGGGCCGGCTCCGCCCCTGGCCCTTGGACTGTGCAGCACACCCGGGAGGAGAAGAAGAAAAAGAGCCGGTGGAGCAGAGGGTCTCTCGAGTGGGTGGTGGTTGTACCTCTGGGGCCTGGCCTCCTGCGGGGCAGCCTGCTGCACACATCAGCTGGACCTGCTGAAGGTGAGAATGAAGGAGAGCCGGGCTGTGTGTGCGGTATGGAGGGAGGAGGAGATGTCCTACAAAACGTGTGTGTGTGTGTGTGACTGCAGAGACATGACGTCATAGGACACGTCATACATATGGTCAGTGTGGTCAGTGTGCAGTGTAGAGGTCAGTAGTCAGTGTGTAATGTAGTGGTCAGAGGTGCTGCTGTGTAATGTAAAGGGGTACAGGGTGCTGTGTAATGTAAGGGGGTGCAGGGTGCTGTGTAATGTAAAGGGGTCCAGTGATGCAGAATGCTGTGTAATGTAAAGGGGTCCAGTGATGCAGGGTGCTGTGTAATGTAAAGGGGTGCAGGGTGCTGTGTAATGTAAAGGGGTGCAGAGCTGTGGGGTGCTGTGTAATGTAAAAGGGTCCAGTGATACAGGGTGCTGTGTAATGTAAAGGGGTGCAGGGTGCTGTGTAATGTAAAGGGGGCCAGTGATGCAGGGTGCTGTGTAATGTAAAGGGGTCCAGTGATGCAGGGTGCTGTGTAATGTAAAGGGGTCCAGAGGTGCAGTTGTGGAGAGGGGGTACACAGTAATGACAAAGAGATATTTAAAGATGCAGGGGGCACAGTGGGGTGTTTTTACATTTTAACGTGGGGGGTCGCTTTTATCCCCCGCTAGCGGTCGAAGAAAGGGTAAAATGCGACTGTGTATCGCCGCTGCCGAAGCGCCTCCCCCCCCCCGAAAAAATTTCAGCAGACGCCCATAACCCTGACTTGTACTTCTCAATAACATTGTCCCTTACTTGTTTGGAGAGTTTCTCGGTCTTCATGGCAGTGTTTGGTTAGTGGTGCCTCTTGCTAAGGTGTTGCAGCCTCTGGGGCGTTTCAAAAAGGTGTGTATATGTAATGACAGATTGCACACAGGTGGACATCATTTCACTAATTATGTGACTTCTGAAGGTAATTGGTTGCACCAGAGCTTTTTATAGGCTTCATAACAAAGGGGTGAATACATACGCAAATGCCAATTATCAGTTTTTGATTTTTGAAAAATAGTTTTATATATATATTTTTCTAATTTTACTTCACTAACTTAGACTATTGTGTTCTGATCCATCACATATAATTCAGATTAAAAAACATTGAACTAAAGTCTGTAATGTAACAAAATAGGTAAAAAGCCAAGGGGGGTGAATTCTTTTGCAAGGCACTGTATATGTATCGGTGACTGCACATTTAATTTCCTGTACCAGCATCATTGGGGCAGGAAGTGATGGAAAACTGGCAGGAATTTTAACTCTTCCCTATTTTTAACTCTATGTCCACTCTACAGTTTCTGCTTGACTGTTACAATATAATGATCATAGCTCTTCCTTTTTTACAGGAGATGACGGAGCTTTTGGTATAAACAGCATTACTGGAGCTGTTACCGTCATTAAAAATCCTGATGAACTAAAGAAAGAAGTCTATGAGCTGAAGATAAAGGTAGGCATGTGTTTTTCTTCCTGACCATGATTAACAAAAACATTTTGATGACATATGATTTAATTGACAGTCTAATACCTCAAACACACTCAGTTAGGTGGACACCTAAGTCCACAAGAAGTGATGTCTTTTGTGAGAATGTAAATGTAGCGGTTACCCCCACAGGAAGCTGCTTGGTACTGTATGGTGTGCCGCGACTCTGGAAACTCTCTGACAATCCTGGTTGTAACTTAAATATTGGTATACCACATACTGTATTCCACACAAAATACTTGACGGGATATTAAACTGAATATATTGTTGAAAGGCAGGTAAATACAAACTTAATAGAGAAGTACTGTAACTGAATAAGTTTTAATGCATTAGACTAAGTAACGTGAATACTAAATCATAATATGGCAATTTACCTAGTCCACAATAACAGTAAATCAAGTTAATCTGGTATACACAGCATAAGCAGTAAAGGGTATACATGGCAATGAAAAGTCTCACAGTTAATCTTTGCAGTAAGTGTACCTGAATGCACTCTGTGATTATATCCCTGGATGTGGGTATATGTAGGTGTTTCTGAACAGGGTACCCCAGAAAGGTGGTTGTTTGATACCAGATGCCTAATTTACAATCTTAAGCCAGTTAACATTGGGGGCCGATCTGTATGGCGGTGCACTTGCTGTCTCTTTAGAGCTGCATGCAGTGAATGAGTGATGGGCTGTTAGACAATAGTAATAAACTATAAAGATAATCAACTGCAGCGCCACACAATCAGAGTGCAACAATCAACCACAAAGTGCAAAAATTATTAGAATAATATTAGATATTTAACTAGCATTGAACTGCTAACTGTGATGGGATAAGCACAGTTAATTTCATTAAATCCTGGCACACAGCAAATCCTCATGTCCAGAATGCTAGCCAGTCTGCTCACTGCAGGAATCTGGTCCTCTGTGGCTCAGTCCTCATGATCAAGTCTCCACAAGGCTCGGTTCACCCCTCTGCTCCTCCTTACTCTGTCCTCTCTGGTGTAGACACACACAGCTCACAGGTCTGCACAGCTCCGGTCCCAGTACACAGAGACTAGTAGTGTCTCAGTCTCTCAACTCTCTATGTATGCAGAACAGAGCAACTGGTTGTAGGGGCTTACCTTCGTTGGAGTCAATAATGCAGAGTTGTATGCTCACCCTTGTAAATACACACAGCCCACGTTAAAAATTAAGAAGCTACTTGGGCTGTGAGTCTGTGCACGGAGGCTTGATAGGATTTTTCCAAAGAATAGTCGAGGCAAGCCGTAGTCAGGGATTCCAGAAGTCAGAATAAACAATCAACAAAGCGAGGGTCAGAAGCCGGAGTCAGTCTTGTAGCTGTAACTAGAACACAGGAATACAGGAACTCAGGAACCTTTGGCAATGATAAAGACAGGACAATGAACTGACCAATCTCTCAGAGTGAGGCAGTGTTTTATACCCTAATTGATTAGGTAACCTGCCTCAGCTGAACCAGGAGAGACAGGCACAGATTGCAAGGAGACCCAGAGAAAGGCTTTCAACACCATGCAGAACTAGGCTCAGCTGGAAAGCAGGCAGAATACTGAACTGAGGAGTGTCTCAGAGGTAAATGAACAGAAGCAGTAACATAGAGTCCTGGGTTCAATACCACCTAGAGCCACTTGGGGCGTGACCACGCCTGGCCGTCTGCTTGGCACGGTAAAGGCCGTGACCCTGGTCTTCGCACACAAGACTGTTTCCTCTCAGTGGCGCAAGACTGTACTTTCATGTCCCCAGCACACAAGGGAGTGTTTTCCTCTACAGAGCCTGGGAAAATTAATTCCTCTCCTCTGATCACAAGGTGCCTCCTGTCCCTTGTAGTCAACAGCTCCATTCCTGCTCATGGTGCCGCCCTCCTAAGGAACTACAAGTCCCATGATCCCATACTATGAATATGCAGATATCTACTAGCCTACACTTTATGTGCCCCTAAGAATAACACTTAAATTTTACACATCTCTACTGCTACTGCGGAATTATCATATGACCTTGACAGAATTGTGGACATATTATCAGCCAATAGCTCCTTACTTATTGGTAGCTACAGATCGGATGCTATCATAGTTGAACCTACTTGCTGTCCTTGGGATACCTTCCATCTGAACGACTTGATAAAATCATAGAAAACACCAAATTCCCATAGCAGACATGGATGCTAACAAAGCTCTGGCACCAGGTGGCCTAACCTTACACTATTAAAAACAGTTTTTTCCCCATGTAGTCCCTAATTTCTTAGCCACATTTATAGGAATTACGGAGGCACACCCCTTCTCTAAGGCCACAATGCATGCTTTTATTACAGTCTTGCCGAAAGGAAGGACCCAACAGCCTGTGCCAGCTATAGACCCATATCTCTCCTCCACTGTGACATTACATTTTTCGCCAAAATGTGTGAAAGTCACATTAAACCCCTCTTAGCTGACCCTATTCATTTAGATTAAATAGCCTTTACACCCTTTACTGTCAGTGGGGAAACCAGGGATGATACAACCAAAACCTTGGATGTTAACGCTCATGCCAGATTTTCAGATGCAAAGAAAGCCTTTGGCTGCATAATCTGGGAGCTTCTAGACTTAACCATGCAACATATAGGCTTGCCCTTATACATGCTGCAGTCAGTTTGAGCTCTTTACACTGCGCCCACAGCAGCAATCAAAATCAACACCGCCCCTTCCACACAGTTCTGTATTACCAACAGCACTCTATCAAGGCTGCCTGCTTTTTCCCCTTATCTTTATTTTATGCACATTTTAGAAAGCTTTCACAACCAGGGCCACAACTACAATCCTTGTGCTTGGTAGATGCAATGCACCTAGGATGAATGTGTTACCTAGACTCCTCTACCTCCTGCAAACTCTACCAATAGAAAACCTCCAAAGCCTCCTAAAACATTCCGATCAGGATTTAATAAATTCACCTGGGCAGGCTACTTCCCTCATATCTCTATAAGCATTCTTCTTTTGCCTAAGCCCAAAGGCAGAATAGGCTTCCCAGGCCCTATTCTCCACCATACTGCAATAGATAACCCTAGAGCACATACAAAGAATGCATAATACCCATACTATCAGAGCACAGGAGATTTCCTTGTTCAATATCTGCAAGGTGAAGACCGTGGACTGGTTAAATATGGTAGATTGGTTTGGTTGAAGCACAAGTATTATGTGTTTGGCAGCATACAGGACATAAGAGTTATACATTTTTCACAAAGATCATGGATGTCTACTAATTACAAATAATGATTTAGCACAATGGTACTCAAATTTATGTATATAATAGAGCATACTTTTATCATATGTTTGCTATCTTGATAGCTTATAATAACATAATTTGCATGGAGTAAGCTTCTATCTACAGTAAGCACAACACTTTGGCAAAAATCTGCTAAGTAAAGTTTTTAACATAGTGGCACCAGCCATTCTAAACAAAACAAGATACCCCACATGCACTGGTGCTGCCATAAAGACAAGCTACACTTTCTATATCTTCTGGTCTTGCCTGGCTATTCTGGAAAGATATCCATAAAATACTGCCAAATAATGTGGGGTTACTTAAAACCTTTTCTGGAGTTTTATCCCAGTAATTGACACTCCAGACATTTACACTCCATACATCTTCCTTCCACATATCTCCCTTCCATAAAGGAACAGATAAATCAGGTCAGTTACATATAGTTACATAGTTGTTAAGGTTGAATAAAGACATCAGTCAGTCCAGTTTAACCTGTGTGGGTGTGTATTATGTCCCTACCATTTCTCATATCCCTGAATATTGTGTTCAATAAGCCATTGTATCTATTTTTTAAGGACTCATTAATGATGGGAATAGTACCACTGGTTTGGCGAAGGGCCAATGTGGTGCCTATATTTAAAAAGGGAACAAAGTCTTTACCAAGTAACTATAGACATGTTAGTTTAACTTCTATAGTTGGAAGATACTGGAGAATTTAATAAAAGACCACATAGACGAGTTCTTGCTGTAAAAAAAATATTTTAAGCAACAGACAGCATGGATTCATGAAAGACAGAAGTTGTCAAACAAACCTGATTTATTTTTATGAAGAGGTAAGTAAACCCTTGGACAGAGGGGTGGCGGTGGACGTGGTATACTTGGATTTTGCAAAAGTGTTCGATACAGTTCCTCACACACGGCTAATGTGTAAGGTAAAGTGTACAGGTTTGGAAATATCAGTTTGTAAATGGATAAACAACTGGCTAAAAGACTGAATTCAGAGAGTAGTGGTTAATGATTCTTACTCTGAATGGTCTAAGGTTATCAGTGGTGTACCCCAAGGTTCAGTGTTGGGACCCTTACTTTTTAATATCTTTATAAATGATATTGGGTCTGGGATCAAAAGTAACATTTTTGTCTTTGCAGATGACACCAAGCTATGCAGCGGAATAACGTCCTTACAGGATGTCTCCAATTTACATGCAGACCTCAATGCACTGTCTAATTGGGCGACTATGTGACAGATGAGGTTTAATGTTGATAAATGTAAAGTTACGCACTTGGAGGCTAAGAATATGCATGCATCATACATACCAGGGGGAGTACAACTGGGGGAATCCATAGTGGAAAAGGATCTGGGGGTTTTGGTAGATCATAAGCTCAAAAATAGCATGCAATGCCAAGCTGCAGTTTCCAAAGCGAGCAAAGTCCTTTCTTGTATTAAGAGAGGTGTGGACTCCAGAGCGAGAGATATAATTTTGCCCCTGTTCAAATCATTAGTAAGACCTCATCTGGAATATGCAGTTCAGTTTTGGGCACCAGTTCTCAAAAAGGATATCGGGGGAACTAAAGAAAGTGCAGAGAAGGGCAACCAAACTGATAAGAGACATGGAGGAACTATGAGGAAAGATTATAGAAACTGAATTTATTCACTCTTGAGAAGAGGAGATTAAGGGGGGATATGATCAACATGTACAAATATATAAGGGGTCCATATAGTAAACTTGGTGTTGAGTTATTCACTTTACGGTCAACACAGAGGACAAGGGGGCACTCTTTACATCTAGAGGAAAAGATATTTCATCTCCAAATACAGAAAGGTTTCTTCAAAGCAAGAGCTGTGAAAATGGTGGTTCTGGCCAGCTCAGTAGATTGCTTTAAAAAAGGCATGAATCCTTTCCTAAATGTACATAATATAACTGGGTACTGACATTGATAGGTAGAGTTGATCCAGGGAAAATTTGATTGCTTCTCTGGGATCAGGAAGGAATTTTTTCCCCTGCTGTAGCAAATTGGATCATGCTTTGCTGGAGTTTTTCGCTTTCCTCTGGATCAACTGTGGGTATAGGATTGAGTATATGGGATTGTATGATTTTTTTAGTTTATTTATTTTCTTATGGTTGAACTGGATGGACTTTTGTCTTTTTTCAACCTGACTAACTATGTAACTATACATCCATCTAAGAATTTTTCTAAATTAGCAACATTACCTGCTGGAACCACTGATTGGGGAAGGGAGTTTCACATCCTTACCGCTCTAACAGGTTGAACCTTTTCTTGTCCAACTTCATTGAGTGGCCATATGTCTTCATGAGTGACGTGAGACTTAATAGTTTCTTCCCAATGCTGGAATTACCATTAGGATATCTTAAGCATCTCTTCTCCATGGAGACTAAGTTTAATGCTTATAGTCATTTCTCATAATTGAGATTTTCCAACTCACTTATTAGCTCTTTTGCCCTGGACTCTTTCCAGTTCTCCATCCTCCCTGAGGACTGCATACTCAAGATGTGGCTGAACCAGAGTTTTGTAAAGTGGTAGAATTATAGTTTTATTACTTGAGTAAATAATGAGAAAATACCTTTTTTAAATGCAATCTAATGTTCTGCTTGCCTTGCTTGCTGCAGCTTGACATTGCACGTTATTGCTGAGTCTATCATCAACTAGGACCCCCAGATCCGTTTCCATTCTTGATTCAACAAGAGGTTCTTCCCCTAGTGTGTAACTTGCATTTATATTTTTAGCCTCTAAATGCATTACTTTACATTTCCCTACATTGAACCTCATTTGCCATGTGTTTGCCCTCTCCTCCAATGTCTTCCTGTAGAGTTTATATATCCTGTTGTGATTACTTTGCTTAACTTTGTATCACCAGCAAACACTGAGATTGAATTATTTATTGCAACCTCTATATAATTTATGAACAAGTTAAACAGAATTGGTCCAAGGACAGAGCACTATGGTAACCTACTTGTATCTACAGATCATTCAGAAACATAATTTACCACCACCCTTTGGGCATGCCCCTGAAACCCGTGTTTGATCCAAGTACATATACTATTGTCGATGCCAATAGACCTCAATTTGTGGATTAGGCATTTATGGGGTACTGTGCCAAATGCTTTAACAAAATCTATATACACTACATACATAGGCCTTCCCTTATCCATATTACCACTCCCTTCCTCATAGAATGTTAACCACCTCAATACCAGACACTTTTCCCTCTTTCCGGCCTAGGCCAATTTTCAACTTTCAGTGCTCTCACACTTTGAATGACAATTACTCACACAACACTGTACCCAAACAAAATTGTTTATAATTTTTTTAGACAGATGGAGCTTTCTTTTGGTAGTATTTAATCACCACTTGGGTTTTTATTTTTTTATGATATAGACGCGAGAATCCCAAAAATTCTAAAAAATATATATTTTTTTTAGTTTCTATTATAAAATTTTGCAAATAAGTAATTTTTCTTTAGAAATTTAGACCATAATTTATACTGCTACATATCTTTGGTAAAGGTATCCCAAATCGGTGTATATTATTGAGTCTGTGTGAAAGTTATCTACAAGCTATGGTACATATTAAAAATTGATCAAACCTGATGTACTGACTGCCTACTGTATTTTATTTCATGAGGCCCTAACATGCCAGAAAAGTAAAAATACCCCCCAAATGACCCATTTTTGGAAAGTGGACAGTCCAAGGTATTTGGGAAGAGGTATTTTGAGTTTTTTGAAGTTGTAATTTTTTCCCACAATTCTTTGGAAAATTAAGATAAATATATATTTTTTTTGTGTTATTTCTAATACATGACATATGCATACTTGCAATTACACCCTAAAGCATATTATGCAGCTTCTCCTGAGTTATGGGGATACCACATGTACAGTATGAGACCTTTTCACACCCTAGCCATATAGAGAGGCCTAACATCCAAAGAGCACCTTCAGGCGTTCTCGGAGCATAAATTACACATCTAATTTCCTGACTACCTATGACATTTTTAAAAGGCCCTGGAGCACTAGGACAATGGAATTACCCAAAAAATGACCCCATTTTGGAAAGCAAACACTCCAACATATTTTCTGTCAGGCATAATGATTTCTTTGAACGTGTCATTTTTTCCCCACAAGTTCTTGGAAAAAGTGGAAAGAAATTTAAAATATATATTTTTTTTTATGCAAAGATGTCAAGTTATAAGATATTTCTAACACATAGCATGTACATATCAACAAATACACCCCAAAATACATTCTGTTACACATCTTGAGTATAGTGATAACACATATAGTCATAACACATGCACCTTTAGGCATTCTAAGGGCACAAATTACACATTTTATTTCCTGACAGCCTATCACATTTTTGAAGGCCCTGGAGCACCAGGACAATGGAAACACCCACAACATGACCCCCTCTTGGAAAGCAAACACCCCAATGTATTTTCTATAAGGCTTAATGAGGCTTTGAACATGTCATTTATTACCGCAAGTTCTTGGAAAATGTGGTAAGAAAATTAAAACATATTTTTTTAAAACACAAAGTTGTCACCTTTTCAATGTCTGAACAGATTATGTACCCAATATTGCAACCTGTGTAACACAAACATCCACCAATACGGGATAGGAAACAATGTACTGTAATGTAAAATTGTAACTTAGCGCCACAGAAAAAAGTAAATAATTATAGATTATTGTGCAAACAGTGTTTCACTAGCTGCAGTGCTAACGTAAGCTCAATAGCAATACTACAAAACATATACAAAATTACACCGCGCTAGGTGCTTTAGACCAGTGGTCATCAACCCTGTCCTCAGGGCCCACTAACAGGCCAGGTTGGCAAGATAACTGAAATACATCACAGGTAATATCATTTGCTGTTCAGTGATTGCAGTATTCTAGTCTGCATCTCCCCAAGGTAATACATAAAACCTGGCGTGTTAGTGGGCCCTGAGGACAGGGTTGATGACCACTGGTCTAAAGCACCTAGCGCGGTGTAATTTTGTATATGTTTTGTAGTATTGCTATTGAGCTTACCTTAGCACTGTGGGCCCTAAATGATATATTGCTCAAACATGCCATAGGCATATGTGGAATTACACCCTAAAATACATTCTGTTGCTTCTCCTGAGTATGGGGATACCACATGTGTGAGACTTTTTGGGAGCCTAGCCGCGTACGGGACCCCAAAAACCAAGCACCGTCTTCAGGCTTTCTAAGGGTGTAAATTTTTGATTTCACTCCTTACTGCCTATCACAGTTTCGGAGGCCATGGAATGCCCAGATGGCACAAACCCCCCCAAATGACCAAATTTTGGAAAGTAGACACCCCAAGCTATTTGCTGAGAGGTATGGTGAATATTTTGCAGATCTCGCTTTTTGTCACAAAGTTTTGAAAATTTAAAAAATATATATATATTTCTTTCTTTCTTAATTTTCAAAAACAAATGAGAGCTGTAAAATACTCACCATGCCTCTCAGCAAATAGCTTGGGGTGTCTACTTTCCAAAATGGGGTCATTTGGGGGGGGGGGTTTGTGCTATCTTGGCATTTTATGGCCTTCGAGATTGTGATAGGTAGTGAGGAGTGAAATCAAAAATTTGCGCCCTTAGAAATCCTGAAGTCGGTGCTTGATTTTTGGGGCCCTATACGCAGCTAGGCTCCCAAAAAGTCCCACACATGTGGTATCCCTGTACTCAAGAGAAGCAGTAAAATCTTTTTTGGGGTGCAATTCATTTAGTGACAACTTTTTGTAATTTTTATTTTTTTGTCATTATTCAATCACTTGGGACAAAAAAAATATATATATATATTCAATGGGCTCAACATGTCTCTCAGCAATTTCCTTGGGGTGTCTACTTTCCAAAATGGGGTCATTTGGGGGGGGTTGTACTGCCCTGCCATTTTAGCACCTCAAGAAATGAAATAGGCAGTCATAAATTAAAAGCTGTGTAAATTCCAGAAAATGTACCCTAGTTTGTAGACGCTATAACTTTTGCGCAAACCAATAAATATACGCTTATTCACATTTTTTTTACTAAAGACATGTGGCTGAATACATTTTGACCTAAATGTATGACTAAAATTTAGTTTATTCGATTTTTCTTATAACAAAAATTAGAAAATATAATTTTTTTTTAACATTTTCGGTCTTTTTCTGTTTATAGCGCAAAAAATTTAAATCGCAGAGACAATCAAATACCATGAAAAGAGAGCTCTATTTGTGGGAAAATAAGGACACAAATTTCATTTGGGTACAACATTGCATGACCGCGCAATTATCAGTTAAAGCAGCGCAGTGCGAAATTGTAAAAATACCTCTGGTCCTTAGGCTGACAAATTGTCCGGGGCTTAAGTGGTTAAAGTAAAATAAAATATGGCAGGATGTACTTTAAAGGGTTGCAGATTGGGTAAAGCAGCCCCGGAATCTTTCCCCATTAGGGACCTTACTAATTAGTAAGTTAGAATTGAATTAAGTCAAATTAGATTTTGTAGAGTGAGAGCATAGTTGAGTGGATTAAAGCTTACCTGTAGGTGCAAGAAATATCTCCTAAACCTACACGGTTTAGGAGATATTTACTAAAAAGACAGGCGCCGCTGTCTACAGCGCATGCGCGCCGTAGACAACGGCGCATTAATGGGGTTAATCCCATTCACAAATTCGGCTAGGTCGCAGCATTCGACGACGTAGTCGAATTCGATGGATCATGCGCACATCTGCGGAGTCACATCTTCGCCGCTCTGGCCAATCACAGCGCCGGAGCGGCGCTGTGATTGGCTGGTGCGGCGATACCTGGAAGTAACATTGCGGCTATCGCCGCAGTGATGTCTGCGGCTGGACAGAGGGACGCAGACCGCTTCGGGTGGCCCCGATCTAAGGTAAGTGGTACATAATGAGCTAGTATGCTAGTCATACTAGCTCATTATGCCTTTCTCTTGCAGGTTGACAAAAAAAATAAAAAATAGTGAGTGGGTTTACAACCACTTTAAGACAGGTGTGTAGTGTGTGAGTTCCACCTGAACTGACCCTGAACTGACCCTGGCCTGTTTAGCAACTATGCCTCTGCCTGCTGTCTGGATTGTTTATCAACCATGTTTCTGCCTTCTTCATCACTGACCTCTGCCTGTTTTTTGCCTGCTGCTTGGACTGATCTTTTGCCCTGCTAGAATAGTAGTGGGATTCAGGGTCTCGCATATGTGAGGGGCTTTAGAATAGTAGTCTGAGTAGAGAAAAACTGTTTTTGTTTTTCTTCGGGTTTTGTAATTCCTGGATCAGGGACTGAAAACGAGAGGCTTCAAAGCCTCTACCCCTGTGCCTATTCTTTCCTGACCTGGACCAATAATTTGTCTGTACTGACCATATCTTTGCCTACTGCTGTAATGACCCAGGAGTTTTTATGGACCATGTTCCTGCGTGCTGCCTGGACCAATACTTTGGCTGTGCTGACCATGTTCCTGCTTGCTGCCTGGACCATTCCTTTGGCTGTTGCTGACCGTGTCTCTGCCTGCTTCCTGGACCAATGCGCTCTTTAAATGACAGGTAATCTTTTGTTTACCTTTGTTCAGCCTCCTATACTTCCTGGCAGAGAACATAGCATTGTCCTTTGAGGGCAGCTACGTACCAGGAGGTTAGGCCTACTGGGCTTTTAGGAACAGGAACTGCTGTAGTTGAAGCTACACTATGCTATATTCACTGACCACTCTTACAGAGGTGACCATTACAGTACATTGTGACCATTACAGTACATTGCGTCATTGCGACAACACTACTGCCTGCGTCCCTTCTGGGCACCGTGCCGAGGCATGATCCACTGTATCTACCACATGCCGGCCAGGCTACCCCAATCTACACATGCTGTATACACCGGGTGCCAGGATATAGGCATCATACCATGTGAGTGTACCAATGTCTATTGTTTTAAATGTTTAATAAATTATACGGTTTTACGCTATGAGGTTTTCCTCTGTCATTTATCTTCCCCCATTTACATCTGAGGATTAACCTATCGTGGGGCCAGCTAGCAGAGACACCACCTAGGGGACAAGCGCAAGTGACCACTTTATGAATCACATTACTATGGGACTTTTCTTTTGGTTTATTTATTATAAGCTATCATAAAGGTTGATGTTGATATGTTAATATTATTTGAGATATCATAATTTTAATGTCTAAAGCAGTGGTCATCAAAAATTGTCTGAACGCATCGGTCAGACGGCCACCTTCTCCACCGTTACTTCTTTGACTGACCGAAGCCTCAGCAACACGTTGTCCAGGAACAGGAATTTGTAACCTCCCAGTCTCTGGGAACACGTTGCACAGACCTTTCTGCAAGGCCTCCCGAAGATGCTTCATCCTCTGCTCCCTCTGCAAAGGCAAGATAAGGTCCGCAACCTTACCCTTGTAACGTGGATCAAGGAGGGTTGCCAGCCAGTAATGATCCCTCTCCTTGATCGCACGAATACGAGGATCCCTCCGCAGGCTTTGCAGGATCAGGGAGGCCATGCAGCGTAGGTTTGCTGAGGCATTTGGTCCGGAGTCCTCTGGGTCACTAAGGACGACATGATCCGCAGCCACCTCCTCCCAGCCACGTACAAGTCCATGGGTGTCTTGGGACTGTAATTGATCCCTTGAAAACTGCTGCTGATGCTGAGTGCTAGGCTCCACCTCCATGCTGACACAATCCTCCTCCTCCTCCTCTTCCTGTGTGATAGCCGGGCCAGCAGGAACACTGTCTGGATAAAGGGGGCCTTGAGAGGTAAGGAAGTCCTCCTCTTCCTGCCTCTGTTCTGCCTCAAGTGTCATGTCCATTATTCCACGCAGCGTGTGCTCCAACAAGTGGACAAGAAGGACAGTGTCCCTGATGCATACACTGTCACTGCTCACCATCCTTGTGGCCTCCTCAAATGGTGCCAGGACAGTGCATGCATCCCTGATCATGGCCCACTAGCGTGGGGAAAAAAATCCAAGCTCCCCTGACCCTGTCTTGGTGCCATATTGCAACAGATACTCATTGATGGGCCTCTGCTGCGTGTGCAGCCGCTGCAGAATGGCCAATGTAGAGTTCCACCTGGGGGGCATGTCACAGATTAGGCGGTTCTTGGGCAGGTTGTATTCCTTTTGCAGGTCAGCCAGCTGAGCACTGGCACTATATGACCGGTGGAAATGCCCACAGAGTTTCCTGGCCTGCTTCAGGACCTCCTGTAAGCCCGGGTACCTGCCCAAGAACCGCTGCACCACCAAGTTAAGGACGTGAGCCAAACAGGGCACATGGGTCAGTTGTCCCTGTCGGAGGGCGGAGAGGAGGTTAGTGCCATTGTCGCAAACCACCTTTCCTGGCTTAAGCTGGCGTGGCGTCAACCACCTCTGAGCCTGCCCCTGCAGAGTTGACAGAATCTCTGCCCCAGTGTGGCTCCTGTGCCCCAAGCACAGCAGCTCAAGCACCGCATGGCATCTTTTTGCCTGCGTACTTGCGTAGCTCCTTGAACGCCTACGGAGCACCGCTGGTTCCAAGGACAAAGCAAAGGTAGAGGGCATGGAGAAAGAAGAAGAGGATGGGGTGGAGGAGAGAGGTGTGTCAGAATCACCAGTAGTACATTTTTGGAGGCGTGGTGGCGGAACAACCTCCAACACTACTGCACCTTGTCCTGCATCCTTCCCAGCTGCCAGCAGAGTCCCCCAATGCACCGTGAAAGACAGGTAACGTCCCTGTCCATGCCTGCTGGACCATGAGTCAGCGGTAATATGCACCTTACCGCTGACCGCCCTGTCCAGCGAGGCCAAGACATTGCCTTCCACATGCTGGTAGAGAGCCGGAATGGCCTTCTGTGGGAAAAAGTGGCATTTGGGAACCTGCCACTGAGGAACCGCACATTCCACAAACTCACGGAAGGGGGCAGAGTCTACCAAGTGAAATGGCAGCAGTTGAAGTGCTAGCAATTTAGCCAAGCTAACATTCAACCGCTGGGCATGTGGATGGCTGGGAGTGAACTTCTTTTGGCGGTGCAGCAGCTGGGGCAGGGAAATGTTCCTGGTACAATCGGACGTCGGTGTACCGATAGCAGATTGCCCGCAAGTACTTGGCTGTGACACATCTAATTCTACACCTTCATTCCTCTCAGTGCAGGTTTCAGAGAGGACTGAAGGTATAGTGGGGTTGGAGATCCCAGCTGATGAGAAGCAAGGAGAGGTCTGCTTTGTTCTTTGGTGTGGGTCTTTTTGGTACGCTTGCCAATGAACTGCATGGCAGGCCGACATTTGTCTGGTCAAGCACGTGGTGCCCAAGCGGCTGATCTTTTGGCCACGCGAGATACGCTTTAGACATATGTTGCAAATGGCAACGGTGCGATCTTCTGCACACATCTGAAAAAAGGCCCACACCAAAGAACTTTTGGAATAACGGGCAGAGTCAGCAGCGCCCTGCACATGCGGAGCTCTGCGGTGTGATGCAGTCGGTGTGCTGCCCTTAAGCTGGCCCCTGGAGGGCATCCTGCCTCATTGGAGATGTGCCTCCTCCTCCTCTCTTCTATCAGGCACCCACGTGGAGTCAGTGACCTCATCATCCCCTCCCTCTTCATCACTGGAGCAAATCTGGCAGTATGCTGCAGCTGGGAGAACATGGCTGCCAGATAGCTGTTCTTGTTGAGAACCCCCTCTCTCTGGGCTCACGTTACTACCCCCTCTCTCTGGGCTCACGTTACTGCCTTCCTCTAGCTGGGTTCCATCATCGGAGCCTTCAAAGCGCTTGGCATCCTCCTGGAGCATGTACCCAACACTGTGGTCAATCAGTTCGGGGGACTCCTCAGGAGGACATGGTGGGGCTAGGGAAGGAGTGACTGATGCCATTGAGCCGAGGGAAGATGCCGCTTTGGCAGCTACTTTGCCATACAAAGTACCCTGAGCCTGGGTGAGAGAGGATGAGGAGGATGAGGACGGCTTGGTCATCCACTCTACCAAGTCTTGCGGCTCAACATGGCCAGCTTCTGAAAAGAAGGACAAGTGTGTCCCACGGCCACATGCTGATGAAGAAGCACCGTGTCCACGACCAGCACTGTTGCCTCTAGACACAGAGCCTGCTTGCCCTCTTTTATTGCCTCGTGACTGTCTGCCTCTCCTTGTTTGCCTTCCAGACATACTAATGGCCTGCAGTGAGATGTAGCTGCACAAAGGTGGGATGTATATATATATATATATATATATATATATATATATATATATATATATCTGTACTGATTATAATGCAGCTATCAGAATCAACCGCCTGCTGTGGTATTAGTATGAGAAAAGCAGCAATTGTCTTCAGTTAGTTTTAGGTGAACACTTTGCAGAGGACACAGTACTTACTGTACACTAACTGAAAATACTTGCAGCTTTCTGCCTGTGGTTTTATTATGAGAACACCAAAAATTGTATTCAGGTTCCTTTAAGTGAACACTGTGCAAAGGACAGAAGTACTGCAGTACACTAAATGAAATTAATGCAGCTCCCTGCCTGTGGTTTTATTATGAGAACACCACTAAGCACACACTACACTAAGTGAAACACTGCAGCTAGCACAATCACCTGCCTGCCTATCACAGTATAGAGAATAACAGGAACGGATCTAGCTAAGCTGAATACAGTGTATAAATATATATACAACACCTAGGATGCATATATATCCTCTACACACTGTAACTGCAGCTAACTGACTCGCCTGCCTGCTCTATCTAACTCAATATAAATGACACTGTCTCTCTCTCTTAGTAAGCTCTCTCTTTAACCACCGGAACACACTACACAAGGCCGCCACGGAGGCGGCCTTATATAGGGTGGGGCGTGTACTAAAGCCCCTGAGACATAATTGGCTCTCTACGTTTTTTGCGCTCTGTGATTGGCCAAAGCATGCAGGTCATAGTGCATGCTTGGCCAATCATCAGCCAGCAATGCACTGCGATACCGCAGTGAATTATGGGCCGTGACGCGCCACTCAAATTTGGCATGAATGGCCCATAATGTTCGCAATTCTGCGAACATCCGAACAGCCGATGTTCGAGTCGAACATGGGTTCGACTCGAACACGAAGCTCATCCCTACTAACAATGCATTTTTTGGAACCCTAAACTGCTGGGGACGCTAGTATAGATCTGATCAGATCAGATATTGATCTGTTCAGATACGATACCACTAAGGGAGGTGTATGCTTCGCACGTGGGTGTTAGCGCTACTGGCACTAACCTGACGCTGCCAGGGGGAATGCAGACCCTATCTGATGCTAAAACCTAATTGATTTTACCCGCCGGGCTATCAGGGGGTTAAACCTTTATTGGGTAATAAATGGCGGGTGCCCTGATGCTATAAAAAGCAAAGTAACTAACCCGTAACACTTATACAGTGATCACTGGTGAAAGGGTTAACTAGGGGCAATCAGCAGGTTAAAACCTTTATTAGGTAATATATGGGGGTACCTGACGCTATATAAAAACCTGGGGGTGAACCTAAATAACTAACTGGCTAACCAGCGTCACCAGTGAAACTTATACGGTGATCACTGGTGAAAGGGTTTACTCTAGGGGCAATCAGGGGGTTAAAACCTTTATTAGGCAATATATGGTAGTACCCAATGTTATAAAAACCGGACGGTGAACCTAAAAAAATAACTGGCTACCTAGCGGCACCAGCGACACTAATACAGCGATCAGAAAAACGATCGCTTAGTGACACTGGCGAAAGGCAGTGAAAGGGTTACCTGGGGGCAATCAAGGGGTTAAACCTTTATTAGGGGGGGTTAGGGGGTACCCTGGACCTAAATGGGACTAAAGCTAACTGCCCTGACCCTTTTTACAGTCACAAATGACACTGCATGCAGTGATCACTAAATAAATGACCACTGCAATCAGTAACACTGTGACTGGGGGTGCAGGGGGTGATCTGGGCGGTGACTGGGGGTGATTTATGTGCCTACATGTACTGGTGTCAGTGTAGTGTTGTGCACTTACTCTGAGATGTCTTCTCTCCTCTGCGCCGGACAAAAAGACCACCGCGAGGAGAGGTGACATCACTTCCTCCTGCTTGTGTTTACAGTTCACAGGCAGGGGAAGCTTCTCATTCGCCAGGAGCGATCGTGAGGGGGTGGCCAGAAATCAGTGGCCGCCCCCTCATCACGGATCGCTCCTGAAGCTAAACGGACCACCGCCGGTACCAGGGGGGGGGGTCCGATTGGACTCCCAGCCTCGTGAAGGCAAGGATGTACAGGTACGTGCATGTGCCTGTCCATGCCATTCTGCCAACGTATATGTACAGGCGGCGGTCCTTAAGTGGTTAATGAGTTTAAGCAGTTTATTTTCATTTTGCTTTTATTTTTTTCTTCTCTCGACTAGATGGGACTGACTCTTTCCCGCTACTCTATTAGTAGACTTATTCTACACAGCAAGACATATTCTACACATTAAAAAAAATATACAATATTAATATTGGAAAAAGGGGGGGGCGCAAGGATTACTGAAGGGAAAGGGGGAAAGAAAAAAAAAAGGGAGAAGTGTATTTGCTACCTTGTGTATAAAGGAAAAAAACAGACAATTTTTCCACTTTTGCCGATGTTGGTTGGGCACGCAGGGAGCTGGAGCTGGGAATCTTTGCCTTCTTTCACATGCAGAATGCATACAAATATCCCATGGCTCTTTTGCAAAGCTTGTAGATCTTCATTCCATATATGGCCCTTTTACTGGGAATGTATGGCTTGATTCCCAGCCGGCCAGTTAAGTGGACAAGGGGCTCATCCATACATACACTATATTGTCAAAAGTATTGGGGCACCTGCCTTTACACGCACATGAACTTCAATGGCATACCAATCTTAGTCCATACTGTTCAATATTAAGTTGGCCCACCCTTTTTGCAGCTATAACATCTTCAACACTTCTGGGAAGGCTGTCCACAATGTTTGAGAGTGCATCTATGGGAATGTTGGACAAGAAGGCCTGGCCCGCAGTCTCTGCTCTAATTTATTCCTAAGGTGTTCTATTGGCTTGAGGTCAGGACTCTGTGCAGGCCAGTCAAGTTCCTCCGCCCCAAACTTTCTCATCCATGTCTTTATGGACCTTGCTTTGTGCACTGGTGCACAGTCATGTTGAAACAGGAAGGGGCCATCCCCAAACTATCCCCACAAAGTTGGGAGCATGAAATTGTCCAAAATGTCCTGATATGCTGATACATTAAGAGTTTTCTTCACTGGAACTAAGGGGCCAAGCCCAACCCCTGAAAAACAACCCAACACCATAATCCATCAGTCAGATGCCTCGAGAGAACAGAGTTCTGTTGCGGTGCATTGAGTATCTGAGAATTACAGCTCGATAAGTATGTAGAAGAAGTGTGCCGATTCTCCATGATCACTAAGGATATAGCAGCATGGTCAGACCACGTTACAGTGGGGAAAAAATGTATTTAATCCCCTGCAGATTTTCTAAGTTTGCCCTCTTACAAAGAAATGAAGGGTCTAAAATTGTTATCATAGGTGTATTTTAAATGATAGAGACTGAATATCAACCAAAAATCCCCAAAAAACGCATGATACAAATGTTATAAATCGAGTTGCAGTTCAGTGAGTAAAATAAGTACCTACTATACCTACCGACCAACCAACAATAATTCTGGCTCCCACAGACAGGTTACAGTATGTGCTCATGTGGTACACAGATTAGTCCCTTCAATTTAAGAAGGTGCTCCTAATGACAATTAGTTATGTGTATAAAAGACACCTATCCACAGAATCTCTTTCTTTCATTCATACTTCGCCATAAGGAGCAAGACCAAAGAGCTGTGAAAGGACGTCAGAGACAAGATTGTAGATCTGCACACGTCTAGAATGGGCTACAAGACCATCAGCAATAAGCTTGGTGAGAAGGAGACAACTGTTGGAGTGATTATTCGCAAATAGAAGAAATACAAAGTAACCATCAATCGCCCTCAGTCTGAAGCTCCATGCAAGATTTTGCCTCATAGGGTAAGGATGATCATGAGAAAAGTGATGTATCAGCCCAGAACTACACATAAGGAGCTTGTGAATGATCTCAAGGTAGTTTGGACCACATTCACCAAACAAACCATTGGTAACACAATACACTGCCATGGATTGAAATCCTGTAGCGCCTGCAAGGTCCCCCTCCTCAAGAAGGAACATGTACAGGCCCATCTGAAGTTTGCCAATGAACATCTAAATGATTCAGAGAAGGATTGGGAGAAAGTGCTGTGATCAGATGAGACCAAAATTGAGCTCTCTGGCATTAACTCGACTCGCCGTGTTTGGAGGAAGAAAAATGCTGACTGTGACCCTAAGAACACCATCCCTACAGTCAAGCACACAGGTGGAAACAATATGCTTTAGGGCTGTTTCTCTGCTAAAGGTAAAGGCCGACTTTGCCACATTGAGGGGCCAATGGACGGGGCCATGTATTGTAAAATCTTGGATGAGAACCTTCTTTCCTCAGCCATAACGCTGAAGATGGGTTGTGGATGGGTCTTCCAGCATGACAATGACCCACAACATACCGCCAAGCCAACAAAGGAGTGGCTCAAGAGGAAGCACATTAAGGTCATGGAGTGATTTAGCCAGTCTCCAAACCTTAATCCTATAGAAAATTTATGAGGGGAGCTGAAACTTTAAGTTGCTAAGCAACAGCCAAGAAAGCTTAAGGATTTACAGAAGATCTGTAAAAAAGTGTGGACCAAAATCCCTCCTGAGATGTGTGCAAACATGGTAACCAACTACAAGACATTTCTTACCTCTATGCTTGCCAACAAGTGTTTCTCCACCAAGTACTAAGTCATGTTTTGCTTGGAGATATAATACTTATTTTACTCACTGAACTGCAACTCAATTTATAACATTTGTATCATGTGTTTTTTTTTTCTGGGGTTTTGGTTGATATTCTGTCTCTATCATTTAAAATACACCTATGATAAAAATTATAGACATTTCATTTCTTTGTGAGTGGGCAAACTTACAAAATCAGCAGGGGATCAAATATTTATTTTCCCCACTCTATGTCGTGTATCGAGGAGGAGGAGACCTTCTGTAGTAAACGCTTATCAACAAAGAACATGTCAATGCTAGAGTATGTGGCATGGATTGCAGAGAAGAAAGTAAAGACTTTCTCACTGGAATGTTGGCATCACCAGGCGTCAAATAGATCAGTAGCGTGCAGAAATCAATTCAAAATGTTTGGTCGAGGTAATGTGCAGGCTGCGGGGTCAATCTGTGAGTCTAGAACGCAGTCTAAGTCCCCACAGATGATTAGGGAGCTTTTTTTGACCTCTGAAATCTTCTTGCAAATACTTTTAATAAATCTGACTGATTGGTTATTGGGAGCATATATGTTTACTAGGGTAAATGCTTGCAAATTATTAGTACAAACCAAAATTATGAATCTGCCATCATTGTCAACATAGATCAGGGGTGTCAAACTCAATTTAATCGTGGGCCGCATCAGCATTATGATTGCCCTCAAAAGGGCCGGTTGCATCTTTAAGATTAGATGTCCAGCGTATCCCCTCTACTTACATTAGATGTAAAGAGCCACCCCACCATCAGAAATTGAGTATCCCACTCTCCCTTACATCACAGTGCACCCACCTACCTTATGCTGCAGCTGGGAATAAGCTGGATGCATTGCTTAAAAGCAGAAAGTAATGGTCTGGAGGAGGACCAGAGGAGGGCTGGAGCTCTCCTGCAGCTGCAGGAGAGTGTCGAGGGCCACATGAAATGGCCTGGAGGGCTGGATTCGGCCCGCAGACCTTGTGTTTGACACCTGTGACATAGATGCTTTTCAGGGCAAAGAGTGCAGTGTCCTTGATAGCGATAAGGACTCCTCTCTTCTTAGCTGGTGCATTAGCCATGTAGATAAAGAAAATGTTTATGCTAGAACATTTGGGAGGGGAAGAATACAGGAAGTTGGTCTCTTGTACACATAGCACATCATATTGCAATGAACAAGCCTCTTTCCACAAGGAAGCCCACTTAGCGGGGTGATTTAAGCCGTGTGCATTTAACAAAGTATTTTTGAATCCCATTGTGCAGGCTTAGAAAATAAATGGGCAGTGTGTGCAGTTTCCTATGGGGAGGTCATACCTGGACTTTGAAGTGGCAGCAGGTACTAATAGGATCTTCATACGGAATAATCTCTCTGCTATCACAAGATAAATTTAGGACCAAGAACTAGAAGAACAGATGTAAACAAAGTAACTTGAGGGAAAAGGGTAATCGAAAGAACACAGATTCAACTTTAATCCAGGTGCAAAGGGTCTTGCACATTGTGTATTGAGGGGTTTAGAGCTAAAGAACCATACTCACACTGCCTCTTGGGGATCGCGTAAGAGCTGAAGTAGAGGTAGTAGGTCGGCCGTCCGATTATTTCTTGTGCTTCTCTTTGTAAGAGAATATTTGCCAATCTGCCTGCATGTGAGTGAAAGGATTACATGCAGAGCCAGAAGGTGGAGATTCCAAGAGGATGTTCAGTCATCTTAGTAATTTTAGACCTTCATCCAGAGTGGAGATCCTGATTGTGTTTCCATTGAAGGTGACCAACAGATGGTTCAGATATTGCCATTGAAACGGGATGTTGAGGTTGTGAAGTGCTTTAATTACCGTAAGCATGTTTTTCCTTAATTGCATAGTATGGCTAGAAAGGTCAGGAAATATTTTCAAACCTGCATAGGTAGAAGGGCTGGACTCAAAATCTCTGATGATTGCAAGAACCTGCTCTTTTATGTGGAAGAAGTGTAGCCGCAAAATCACATCTCTTGGAATGTTGTTAGGAAGGTGAGATGGTCTAGGAAGGTGATATACTCTATCCACAACTAGTTCCATCTGAGATGTGTTAGGGAGGACAGAGCATAGCATGGATTGGATGAAGGCGGGCAGTTGATCAGGTAGAACTGATTCAGAAATGCCTCTAATTTTTAAGTTGTTTCTTGGGGACCTGTCTTCCAAATCCACAAGTTTGGCCTTCATCCAAACAATGTCATCACCCTTGTCAGATTAGGAGTCAACCAGGGTGTTGAAAGATGAGGCAAATTCTTCAATTTTAGTCTCCACATAGGCGATTCTATTCTCTAGATCATTCAATGTCATCTCTAACTTGTCTCAGAGAAGCAGTATTGTCCGCACAGAGGGATACCAGAATTTCCTTCATTGTAGAATTGAGAATAGGTGCATTGATTGTAGGAAAGTTGGCTATGGTATCTTCCTGTGAACTGGCTTCTTCCACGTGTTGACATCCTTGGCCTAGATTTAGCAAAGCTCCTGGTAGAAGGGGTAGAGGAGGCGGAGCTGGTAGGAGATGGGGTCCCTTTATCCCCTTGGCCCTGTTGCGACACAGCCCCGGGCCACGGGAACGTCTAGGATGGGCGTGTGGCCACTGCCATTTTGGCATGGTCCATGGCCAGTCAGCTGGAAGAACACCGACCATGTTTGTGGCTGGGCCCAGTCCTTTCTCTTGTAGGACATCTCTGCTGGATGGGGTCTGGATGGGGAGGCTCTGGTAAAACCATGTAGGTTGAATGGCAGTGGTATTAGGGCGGCTGATAGAGGCAGGAATCCCCAGCGGTGTGGCGGAGCTCTGTTAGTGAGTGGCCATCTTGGGTCACAGTGGACACGCTCCTTTGTGACATTTGACATTGATGCCAACAGTATCTTGAATGTGTCTGCAGTGAACAAGAGCAAGGACAAGGAAAAAAAAAATCACCATTACCAATGGCAAAGGTTGTCTGAGCAAAGAGGACATTGAAAACATGGTGAAGGAAGCAGAGAAGTACAAGGGTGAAGATGAGCAGAAGAGAGACAAGATCTACTGCAAAAACTCACTGAAGTCCTATGCTTTCAACATGAAGGCAACTGTGGAGGATGAGAAGCTCCAGGGCAAGATCAGTGATGAAGGCAAAAAGAAGATTTTGGACAAGTGCAATTAAGTCATCTCTTGGCTGGACAAAAGCCAAACTGCTGAGAAAGAAAGTATGCAACCCCATGATTACCAAGCTGTACCAGAGTGCAGGTGGCATGCCAGAAGGGAATACCTGGAGGCTTCCCAGATGGAGGTGGTGGCTCCTCCGGACCTACTATTGAAATTATTAAAGCAGAGGTCCGCCTAAAAAAAAATATTAAAAGCCAGCAGCTACAAATACTGCAGCTGCTGACTTTTAATAAATGGACACTTACCTGTCCAGGGTGCCCGTGATGTCGGCAGCCAAAGCCGATCAATCGCTCGGCTCTCGGCTGCCCCCGCCGCCATCCTCGGTGAGGGAATTAGGAAGTGAAGCATTGCGGCTTCACTTCTCGGTTCCCTACTGTGCATGCACGAGTCGCGCTGCGTGTCCTAACTGGCCCCTGCTGTGTCCTCCACTTGACCATGCTACTTGCTCCAATGCTGTGTTTGTAAAAGAAGATAGCATGTAAAGAACAAGAACAAGTATTTTAGTAAAGCTGTTGTTTCTTCAGTGGAATTCATAAATGCCTATTGCCTGAAATTCCCTTTATGAATTACCAATTCATTTAAAATTGTATTCATATGGCAAATTTACCTGGTTTGCAAGTTGATTTGCTAATTTCTACTTGGTATGCATCAAAAATTATGTAAGTTTTTTATCCTTTAAATTTTTATGTTACAGGCATCTGAACTAACATCAAATGGGGATGTGGTAGGTCATGCTCTTACAGTAGTGACCATCCGAGTTGTTGATCTAAATAATCACCCTCCAACTTTCTATGGGGAAAATGGACCCCAGAACCATTTTGAACTAACCATGTATGAGCATCCACCAGAGGGAGAGATACTACGTGGACTTAAAATCACTGTCAATGATTCAGATCAGGTTGGTAGCTTATTCCGTATTATCCGGTGTTCTGTTAGTAACTTTAATATTCTGTAATCTGTACCAAATTTAAAGCACTGTTAAAAGTATAGGATGTTCTGCAATACAATGTATTAAATGGAATTATAATTATACCTTTAACAGGGAGCAAATGCAAAATTCAACTTGCGTTTGGTTGGACCAGGAGGAATTTTCCGTGTAGTGCCACAGACTGTATTAAATGAGGCTCAAGTAACGATAATCGTGGAGAACTCTGCAGGAATAGACTATGAAAATTTTCATTTGTTAACTTTTAAGGTATATATTTTTAATTTTTATGTTACTCGGGAAAGTCTGAAACATAATTTCTTTGAATTGGTGAATTCCTTTTTATGCATCTTCCTTGTTGCTGTAGTATGTTATTATGTTCTCAGTTTTTTCATTGTTTTTATCAAAGTATCCAAGGCTAACACCTTAATTTCCTTTTAAAATTCAACATTTTAAGTCAAAAACAACCATCCTTCTTTTTTTTAAATAATTGTAACACAATAAATCTTTATGGTTTTAACCATAAGTAGGAAATTTACAAGGTTGTTTTACCACTTGCCTGCTGGGCACTCTCACCCCCTTCTTGCCCAGGCAAGTTTTCAGCTTTCAGTGCTGTCACACTTGAAATTGCATAGTCATCCAACACTGTACCTAAATGAAATTTTTAGCATTTTTTTCATACAAATAGAGCTTTTTTTTTTGGGGGGGGGGGTATTTAATCACCACTGGGTTTTAAATTTCTTGCTAAACAAACCGAAAAAAATTTTGAAAAAACAAAACAAAGCATTTTTCACAATATGTTATAAAATTTGCAAACAGGTCATTTTTTTCCTTCACTGATGTGCGCTGATAAGGCTGCACTGATGGGCACTGATAGCCTGCACTGATGGGCACTTATGGGCACTGATGAGGTGGCACTAATGAGGTGGCACTGATGGACACTGATAGATGGAACTGATGGGCACTGAGGAGGCGGCACTGGTGGGCACTGATGTGGTATCACTGATATGAGGAAATGATGGGCACTGATAGGTGACACTGAAGGGCACTGATATGTGGCACCGATAGGCGGCACTGATGGAAAATGATAGGCACTGGTAGGCAGCACTGATACAGTAAGTGACACTGATGAGGAGCCAATGATGGGCACTGATTGACAGCACTGATGGGCACTGATTAGTAGCACTGATGGGCACTGATTGGCAGAACTGGTGAGCACTGTTGGGACTGCACTGATAGTCAGTGTGGATATCTCTTTAACACAAGCCAGGTATTGCCTCTCTTTATCCCTCCTCACACTGTCAGGCTGAGGAAAGGCTTGTGACTTGTGTTTACATCCGTGATCAGCTGTCATTGGACAAAGCTGATCACATGGTAAAGAGCCGCTGTGATTGGCCCTTTACCCCGATCTGTGATCAGCTGAGTCCAAAGGAGGAGGCCGTAATATGATGGCCTCCAGGCAAAGTAAGCCCACACAGTAGCTGTCATTTAGCTATAGTGCAGGCGGGAAGTAGTTAAACCATGACCAGGTCTGTGGCATTCCTGTCTGCCAACAGAATAAATGGCATAGGAATTATTTAGCTTGCCTATTTACTTGCCTATTTACAGGTTTCGTAATTTTGGGTGTATTTCAGTAATCTGCTATCTTCCTAAAAGGTATACACAGCTTGACAATCCCACAGTAAGATTTCTCTGCCCACCTCTAATTCAATGTAATAATTTTATAATTGCAGGATATGTTATGCTGTTTTCAAAAGATGGTATGGAAAATGATAATTGCATTTGATGGACTATCTATTGGTCAACGTGAATTTTTTGTGTTTTTGTTTTGTTAAAGTATAATTTGTGTAATGTACAAAATGTATTTTGTTTTGTGGTCATAATGTGTGTGGGAATTTTTTTTTGCTCCTTGATGATTATGATCATGTAGTGCTACCCCCGCAGGAGCCGCTTAGGTATGTTTGGTTCCATACTCTGCCTCTCCACACTAAGAACAGTCTCAACCCCTCTGGCACACGTGGCAATAGTGTAAGTGCAAGGACCAATGAAAACACACACGTTATGGTAAAACACAAAGGAGATCTCCTTTCCCAGAAGAATCCTTGTATGGGGAAACGCGTTGGGTGGAGTCACTATCCTAGACATCATCACGCACGAGCCGGTCAGGTTATGTGCCGCGGCGGTGCTTTTTGAACTTAGGTGTTATTTTTTTTGAGAAATAAACCTTTTAAATGAACTGCACAATGAAGCCTCTTCTTCTCTGGATACATATTTGGCGGACAATTTCATTGTAATAGGAGATTACCTCGACTGGCTATGGATGCCTGAAATCATGTGGTGGACTGACCTGGGAGGCAGCACCTCTCCCCTAAGTCCAGTCTCTTGTCTGGCCTCGTTGTGATTGAAATCCCTCAGTAAATCAAGATGGAGTCTTTAGTTCCTCTTCTCCAGAGCATGCTGGCTCTTGTAGTTCCATAAAGTTCAATCTGAATGTGAAACTTGAGTCCTGGGACTACAATTCCCTGTATGCTTTGCTCCCTTATGGTAATCACCCTGCTGACAGGATGTGATCACACAGAGTCTTAGCTGGCACTAGAGGGAAACAGTCTCACTGCAACAATGTTGCAGAGTGTCTTCTGATACTGCAGGTAGGATAGCCAGCTCCCTGCTACAATCATAATGTGTGTAGCCAGCACAAGTACCCCCATTATATAAAATCTACAACACAAAATCCTTACAAAGCTCAGCTACATGATAACCCATGGCAGGGCTCAAATTTCAAGTCCTGAGCTACTAGCCAGGCCTCAAGGGTTACTTGCCACCAGTTGCCCCACCCAACCCCTACCCTACCCTGCCCCTAATTCCACTCCTAAACACACCCTCATAACTTATCTCATGAAATGACACTTAAATGTTTAATGCAGAATTAAGTTACAAAAATTTATATTAACAACAACTTTATCAGTGACCCTCAGCACAGCCTCACCAGTGCCCATCAATCCAGGCTCACCTATGCCCACCATTGCAGCCTCACCTGTGCCCACCATTGCAGCCTCACCTGTGCCCACTATTGCAGCCTCAATGTGCCCATCATTGCAGCCTCACTGTGCCCACCATTTCAGCCTCACTGTGCCCACCATTGCAGCCTCACTGTGCCCACCATTGCAGCACAGTGGTGCCCACCATTGCAGCCACACTGTGCCCACTATTGCAGCCTCACTGTGCCCACCATTGCAGCCTCACTGTGCCCACCATTGCAGCCACACTGTGCCCACCATTGCAGACTCACTGTGCCCACCATTGCAGCCTCACTGTACCCACCATTGCAGCCTCGCCTGGGCAGAGGAAGAGAGAGGGCGACCAGATCATGACTGTAGGAAGAGGAGAGCCACGGGATCACAGAGCGGGATAGCACACCGGAACAGCTTACATTACAATTGCCTCCGCTCTGCTCGCCGTCATACACAGCCCCGCCACCTCCTAACCCTGCGCCTATGATAGACAGAATGCAATCCTGCAACATCAGCACAAATCTAACAGGAATTATGTAGTGACAGCAATATTTTCTTTGCCAATTACTTTCTATAGGGATAGACTGTTCCTACAATGATGCAATTTTTAAATATCCTCCATTGTGCCAACAAAGAACTTAATTCAGAAAACAAGAATCATCTACCAAGTTAGTGTATGCTGTGGTGACAATGCTTAGTTAAACATATTCTGTCACTACACTAACTTCGTCTCACGTTGAGACAAAGGTGGAAATACTCTTTAATTACTATGTGCTCTGTCCATGCAAAGAAAGACACCTTCAGCAAGAATATGTATCTGTATTTATTATGGTGCAATTGCTGGTAGTAGAGGTGAATGAAGCTCATTACACTTCTTTAGAGAGCAAACTTCTATAATTTACACAAAGCAAGTCAATATTTTTTCTGCCCCCTTCTGGGCAAAATAGGAAACAAAAAATAACTTTATATAGGCACTATGAGCTCCACAGGTTAATATGTTTCTAACAGTTTTTTTTCCATATTTAGCTTCTCGCCATTGAAGTCAACACTCCAGAAAAATTCAGCTCAACAGCAGATATAACCATCCATCTTTTGGATATTAATGATAATGTGCCCAAGTTTTCCTCAGAATATTATGTTGCTAGAATCCCAGAAAATTCCCCAGGAGGCTCCAACGTTGTAGCTGTGACGGTGAGCGTACTTTATGAGCTATGATGTTATATGTTACAGTGTCTCAAATCTGTGCATTGTGGAGTAATGTACCATATTTATTAACAAGTTCATTTTAGTTTTGTTTTGCATTTGCAATAAAAAAATATATACGGTAAGTATAATTTAAAAACGTATTTATCTCTCACTGCATATCACAAGGGGTTGGCATCACTGCTCTTCAACTTCAACAATTTTTTTTTAATGTGATAGATCTTCATAGACAATTTTTTTTCTTCCTAAAATGTACACTTTCAAATGTTCCTTCCATATTTAACAAAGGATCATTTGATGACAGTTGCTTTAGAGCAGGGGTAGACAACGTTTAGTTGTTAGGTTTAGATCTACCTGGACAACATGGAGAAAATCAAAGATTCTGGGGGGGGGGGGGCGCACCCTTTTAAAAAAATCAATAATAACTGTCAAGTTCCCTCTGCCCTGCTATGAAAAAGGTAGGAATCTGCAAAAACGTTTGTCAAAATCCTTGCATCACCCAAGAGGCAATGTTTTTCTCTCAATAAAAGTAGAGTTGCTCTTTAAGTAATATTGCAATATTATATTATATTAAAAAAAAAACTTTTATAGAATCACTTGCATACATTATGTACTACTTTGAATAATCCAATTGAATTATATATGAAAATTTTATTAATACAAATGTAATAGAACTGACATTTTCCACAAATCTTTGTCTTTCATCCATTCATTTTTTTTATTTATTTGATAGACACAACAATGTGAACACGTTGATTGAGTACACTGAACTACCTGAGCACCAGCCTGTAATACACTTTCCTTACCAGGCCACTTTCCAGTTTTCAGTGCTGTGATAATTAGACAATTACTCCATCATGCAACATTGTACCCAAATAAACTCTAAATAATGTTTAAGAGCTTTTTCTTGGTGGTATGTAATAACCACTGGGTTTTTAAATCTTTTGCTATAAAAATAAAAAAAAAATTGTCAAAAAACGCCCCTCACTTTCTGCCAGGACAGTATGACAAGCCCCCCCAAATTTCCCCTTTTTGGAAGGTAGACCATTTTTTTGTTTCTTGGAAATTGGGAAACATGCTGATAAAAAGGCTATTAACAACTTCAATACTGGACATTTTCTTCCCCTTCCTTCCCAGGCCAAGTTTCAGCTTTCAGCGCTGTCGCACTTTGAATGACAATTGTGTGATCATGCAACACTGTACCCAAATTAAATTTTAATATTTTTTTTTAGACAAACTTTCTTTTTATTTTTGATAAACAAATGACATTTTTTGAAGAACAACGTTTTTCTTCATTTATTTTATAAAAAAAATCAAATAAGTAATTTTTTGATAAGCTGCACTGATGGGCACTGATGAAACTACACTGATGGACACATTTATGAGACTGTACTAATCAGGTTGCACTGATGAGACGGAACTGAAGAGGCAACACTGATGGGCACTGATAAGCTACACTGATGGGCACTGATGATGAGGCGGCACTGATAGATGTCACTGATGGGCACTGATAGGCACTGATAAGCTGCACTGATTGACACTGATCGAGATGCACTGTTCATCAGTGCCCTTATCAGTGTGAACAATCTACAGACATAGCATGTGAGGAAAAGACTGCCGGTAACCTGCAAATCTGTTTATATGTGATCAGCTGTGATTGGACGCAGCTGATCACATGCAAAGGGCTGTTGTGATTGGCCATTTACCTAAATCTGCGATCAGCTGTGTCTGAAAAACACAGTGATCACAGAGTGCGTCCGATGCTTTCTGGGAGGATGTCCATGGACACCGTCCCAGAATGAGAACATGGAGCTTGGGAATGGTGCACTAGATACATTAAATGTGCAGGTCATGCACAGTGTCAGGATGGAAAATAAGGCATTATTGTTCAGTGTGCAGTATAAGGGAGGGGACGCATTAATATACAGGTCACGGGGAAGGACAGCATGGAAATAGTATGTGAAAGAAAAGTGGGGCATTACAGGATTAAAAAGTTCCCTGTGTCATTGAAAAGCAATGAATTAATCATCATCTGCTGTTCCATAATTTTTTTCCCCCATGTGTTCAATCTCTCTCCTTCCCCTGGTGTCCATCCGATGGCTATTTAGCCAGTGCTGTTGAACAAAAATGATGTAGAAAGTACATTGCTTTGTTTTGTATGGAGTGGGGAAGGGTTACAACCTGTTTCAGGCTTTATTACTGTCTCTTTTGAGAAGCATACACATATAGCAATAATAAAAAAATAAAACAAATAAAAAAAAACACCAAAAACATTCATTGAGTGGGGAAAGGGTTTGTTGCTGTGCCCCTGGCTGAAGATATCTCATTTAACTTCATGGATAGGGTTGATGTACCAAAGGCAAGTAGGCAGTTTACTATGCATGGCCATTTGTACTTTGCAAGGGTATTTTCCCTTAGCTTAGTGAATGTGGTGAAAATTCCCTTTGCAAAGAATACCCAATTACGTGCAAGGAAAATAAAAACGGTATTTTTGCTTGTGTGTGATTGGATGATGGAAATTAGCAGAGGTTCACCCCATTGAACAGTCTGTTTGCCTTTGGTAAATTAACCCCCACGTCTCTATGACTAATGTAAGTAACACAGAAAGTGGGGGGAAATCTCTTTTTGAATACTCAGAAAGAAGTAGAAAATGAAATACGGTCTAATGCCGTGTACACACAATCGGTTTTACTGATGAAAACAGTCCGATGGACTTTTCTCATCGGACAAACCGATCGTGTATGGGCCCCATCGGTCTGTTTTCCATCGGTGAGAAAAAATAGAACATGTTTTAAATTTGAAGTCAGCTTCATCGGATTTCCGATGCAAAAATCCATCAGATTAGAATCCATTGGAAATCCGATCGTGTATACAGGGCTTTACAGTTCCCATCTCTTTACTAACATAAAAAATGCCTAGTGTTCTGCTTTTTTGAAATTAACAAACAGTGCACTTGTAAAATAGAGAGAAACTGAGATTTATAACTAGAGGCATGAGGCAAATTAAAAGAGGAAGTGAACTTTGAAAGAATAACATTTATGTGTGCAATTCCCAAGACTGCTGTAGTTATTTAACCAAAGTACATTACTGCACTCTGAACAAAAAATAACCCATATTACTATAGATAATCATATGCATGCAAATTACTTTCGCAATAAAATACCAATAACATATTTTTAAGCTTTTTTTACTGCTAAGAGATGAGACTGCCGTATTACTGAGTCAAAGCATTAACTCCTGGATAGGCAAACAAATGGCCACTCCAGCACTCAAAGGACTATCACCAGGTCAAGTAACTGTGTGGAGTCTATACTTCAAAGATGCAGCATACATCTATGCTTCAATGATGCAGCCCTCTTCAGGTGGGGGATTCTAAAATAAAACTGCAAAAAAACATACACAAGAAGGCGCAAACGACTAGTGCATTACCCAAGATGTATTAATACAAAGAAGCCAAAAAGCCAAATGGATATTTACAAAAGATAGAAGTAACAAGCTTGATAACAAATTCAATCATTAACCAGTCTGGCATCGAGTGACCTGACTGTTACATAATAATGTGAGCTGACAAGCAATGTGAGTTGACACGTTTCAGAGACATGCCCCCTTCCTCAGAGCTGACAGCACTAGGCGTTTACATCCTCCTGTGTGTGCTTTTTACCTGGATAGTCAAAACTGAGATATGCTTGTCTTCGAGACTTTGAATACATTAGAATTAAAGTGGTTGTTCACTAGGGATGAGCCGAACGCCCCCCAGTTCGGTTCGCACCAGAACAGGCAATAAATTTGTTCGAACATCCGAACACCGTTAAAGTCTATGGGACTCGAACATGATAATATGCAAGTTATTGTCATAAAAAGTGTTTGGGGACCCGGGTCCTGCCTCAGGGGACATGTATCAATGCAAAAAAAAAGTTTTAAAAACGGCCGTTTTTTCGGGAGCAGTGATTTTAATAATGCTTAAAGTGAAACAATAAAAGTGAAATATTGCTTTAAATTTCGTACCTGGGGGGTGTCTAGAGTATGCCTGTAAAGCAGCACTTGTTTCCCGTGCTTAGAACTGTCCCTGCACAAAGTGTAATTTCTGAAGGAAAAAAAGTCATTTAAAAGCACTTGCGGCTATAATGAATTGTTGGCTCCCGGCAATACAGAGAAAAGTCATTGATAAAAAAAAATAAAAATGCGTGGGGGTCCCCCCAAATTCAGTTACCAAGCCCTTCAGGTCTGGTATAGATATTAAGGGGAACCCTGCTTTAAATTTAAAAAAAATGACGTGGGGTTCCCCCCAAATATCCATACTAGACCCTTCAGGTCTGGTATGTATTTTAAGGGGAACTCCACCCCAAATAAAAAAAAATGGCATGGAGTTCCCCCCAAAAATCCATACCAGACCCTTTATCCGAGCATGCAACCTGGCAGGCCGCAGGAAAAGAGGGGGACAAGAAGAGAGCGCCCCCCCTTCTGAACCGTACCAGGCCATATGCCCTCAACATGGGGAGGATGCTTTGGGGGTCTGTGACCCCTCAAAGCACCATGTCCCCATGTTGATGGGGACAAGGGCCTCATCCCCACAACCCTTGCCCGGTGATTGTGGGGGTCTGCGGGCGGGGAGCTTAGCGGAATCTGGAAGACCCCTTTAACAAAGGGGACCCCCTGATCCCGGCCCCCCATGTGAATTGGTAAGGGGTACACTGTACCCCTACCATTTCACCAAAAAAGTGTAAAAAAATGTAAAAAAAAACAGTTGGGAAAAGTCCTTTATTAAAAATTAAAAAATAAATAAAAAAAGATTCCAGCGGCGGTTATCCACTCTTGGTATCCTGCAGTGGGTGGTCTCCTCTCCGGGGTCCAGCGATGGATGATCTCTCCTTTCCGGGGTCCAGGCTCCAACGATGATGTCTAGCACAGCACTCTTTTTTTTTTCCTATTTTTATTTTTAATAAAGCACTTTTCCCAAAGGTGTCTGTGTGTTTTTTTTACATTTTTTTTTACACTTTATTTGTGAAATGATAGGGGTACAATGTACCCCTTACCAATTCACATAGAGGGGGGCCGGGATCTGGGGGTCCCCTTTGTTAAAGGGGTCTTCCAGATTCCGATAAGCCCCCCCGCCCGCAGACCCCCACAATCACCGGGCAAGGGTTGTGGGAATGAGGCCCTTGTCCCCATCAACATGGGGACATGGTGCTTTGAGGGGTCACAGACCCCCAAAGCATCCTCCCCATGTTGAGGGCATGTGGCCTGGTACGGTTCAGAAGGGGGGGGCGCTCTCTTCTTGTCCCCCTCTTTTTCTGCGGCCTGCCAGGTTGCGTGCTCGGATAAAGGGTCTGGTATGGATTTTTGGGGGGAACTCCACGCCATTTTTTTTTTATTTGGGGTGGAGTTCCCCTTAATATCCATACCAGACCTGAAGGGCCTGGTAATTGAATTTGGGGGGACCCCCACGCATTTTTGCCGGGAGCCGACAATTCATTATAGCTGCGAGTGCTTTTAAATGACTTTTTTTCCTTCAGAAATGACACTTTGTGCAGGGACAGTTCTAAGCACGGGAAACAAGCGCTGTTTTACAGGCATACTATAGACACCCCCCAGGTACGACATTTAAAGCAATATTTCACTTTTATTATTTCACTTTAAACATTATTAAAATCACTGCTCCCGAAAAAATGGCCGTTTTTAAAACTTTTTTTGCATTGATACATGTCCCCTGGGGCAGGACCCGGGTCCCCAACACTTTTTATGACAATAACTTGCATATAAGCCTTTAAAATTAGCACTTTAGATTTCTCCCATAGACTTTTACAGAGTGTTCCGCGCCTTTTCGAATTTGCCGCGAACACCCCAAATTGTTCGCTGTTCGGCGAACAGGCGAACAGGCAATGTTCGAGTCGAACATGAGTTTGACTCGAACTCGAAGCTCATCCCTATTGTTCACCAATGTAAGAAGTCTGACAAACAAAATAGGTGATTTGGAAGCTCTGGTGCACGAAGAGAACTATGATTTAATTGGTAATGCTGAATCTTGGCTTCATTCTTCGCACAACTGGGCTATTAATATTCCTGGCTATACTCTCTTTCGGAGAGACAGGGTAAAACAGAAAGGTAGTGGTGTCTGTCTCTATGTGAGAAGTGATCTCAAAGCGAGTCTGAAAGAGGACCTAGTTGATGGAGAGTGTGATGAGGCTGAAGCATTATGGGTAAACTGCACATAGATGTGCATACTACAAAAGTAATCATTGGAGTTTGTTATAGACAAATTACATTGTTATGGCATTAATGTTATGACAATATAGACAGTGTTAATGAGGTGGTGGAGACTCAGCTCCTTGCACAGATAGAAAGGACTGCGAGGGCTGGAACATTGATAATATTTTGGGATTTTAACTACCCAGAAATTGACTGGAGTATTGATACTGGAGGAACATTTAAAGGGTAAAAATGTTTAAACCTATTACAACGATCCTCCCCTTCCAACCCTCCTTTTCTTTTTCTTTTTTTCTCCTTTTCTTCTTTCCTATTTTTTTTTCACCCCCATTTCTTCGGTCTTTCCCCCCTAATGTTCTTACGTTCAAGTGGTGACTTCAATGTTACAGTATAAGTATTGTACTTGGCTCACGTGTTGTGGACCATAGATAGTTGGCCCTCTGGGGGTTCGCTCACGCGGGGGAAGAGTCGCCCCCCCAATAGTTGGGTGGGGGGCAGGATCTTCCCGGTGGGTGGGGCACTGGACGGGCCGGTGACATATAAAATCTAGTAGGCCCATGTCTTGGGAGACTTGCACATTACCTGTTGAGATACTTTAGATATCTGGTGCCCATATTGGGGAATTATTGGCCAATGTTGATAAGGCAGGAGTGAACTATGTTATGCTAATTGATCAATGGTAAGCTCCCTATTGGTTTTTATCACTGTACAAGTATGCGCAGAGATATTTTTGTATTATTTGAAAAATCTTTAATAAACATCATTGAAACATAAACCTATTACAAGAAAAATTTATGGTACAGTTCATAGAGGTCCCAACTAGGAATGATCTCTGCTGGACCTGGTAATCTCAAACCATGCATAGCTTATTACTAATGCTCACATAAAAGAACATCTGGGTAGCAGTGATGATAGCATGATTTTATTTAATGTTAGCTGTAAACAACAAACACATACTGGAAAAAAAAAAAACACTTACCTTTAGGAGAGCAAATTTTCCAGGGATGAGGGCTGCTCTCCAAGACTTGCACTTGGAGGGAATATTGGCATTGAAGAAAACAGAGCAGAAAGGGGAATTCTTCAAAATGACTGTATGTGAGCACACTGCCGAATATATTCCAATGGGAAACAAGTTTAAGGCCTCATGCCCACGGACGTTTTTACAGCTGCGTTTTTTACAGCTTAAAAACGCCTGTCCAAGTTATTGTATAATTTTTTATTAATTTTTTTCGAAAAAAAAAAAAAACGTCGGAGCTAAAAAACGCGATCGCTGCGTTTTTGCGCATTTTTTGACGCTTCACATTTTTTTATGCCTAACGCCGACACTGAGGAACGCACTGGTCCTGTTTTTTTTTTACAGCTTAAAAACGTCTATGCTATTTGCAGCTCAAAAACGTCTAGGTGGGCATGAAGCTATAGACTAACATGAACAGGCGTTTTTAAGCTGTAAAAAATGCTCAAAAACGCGGCTGTAAAAACGTCCGTGGGCATGAGGCCTTAAAGGCTAAAAATAAAACCAATATGGCTTACGTCCAAAGTTACATAGTTGGTCTGATTGAAAATAGACACAAGTCCATTTAGTTCAACCAATAAAAAGGAAAAAAAATCATACAATCCTATATACACAATCCTATACCCACAGTTGATCCAGAGAAAAGCAAAAAAAAAAAAAGGAAAGCAAGATCTAATTTGCTCCAGCATGGGAAAAAATTCCTTCCCGATCCCCCGAGAGGCAATCATATATTCCCTGGATCAACTTTACCTATAAATCTTAGTATCAAGTTATATTATGTACATTTAGGAAACAAACCAGGCCTTTTTTAAAGCAGTCTACTGAGCTGAGCAGAACCAGCTCTTGAGGGAGTCTATTCCATATTTTCACAGCTCTTTACTGTCAAGAAACCTTTCTGTATTTGAAGATTAAATCTTGTTTCCTCTAGACATAAAGAGTGCCCCCTTGTCCTCTGTGATGACTTTAAAGTGAATAACTCAACACCAAGTTTACTGTATGGACCATTTATGTATTTATAAGTGTTGATCCCCCCTTAATCTCCTCTTCTCAAGAGAGGATAAATTCAGTTTCTCTAATATATCTTCATAGCTGAGCTCCTCCATGCCTCTTATCAGTTTGGTTGCCCTTCTCTGCACTTTCTTCAGTTCCCCGATATCCTTTTTGTGAACTGGTACCCAAAACTAAACTTATTTTCCAGATGAGGTCTTACTAATGATTTGTACTGGCAAAATGATGTATTTCTATCTGGAGTCTATACCTCTCTTAACCACTTCCCGACCGCGCCATGTACAAAAGACGTCCACAGCGCGGTCGAGTTATCCTGAGTGGACGTCCCAGGGACGTCCTCACAGAATCTTGCTCCCGCGCGCCCCCTGGGGCGCGCTCCAGGATATGTCCGTGACCGCCGGGTCCGGAAGACCCGGCGCATCACGGATCACGGTAGATGGCCGCTAATCGCGGCCGTTTACCACGTGATCGCTCCGTCAAATGACGGAGCGATCACTTGTAAACAGACCGGCGTCATGTGATGACGCCGGTTCCTCCCTCCCCTCTCTGTACCGATCGGTACAGTGTGAGAGGAGAGGGGAGGGAGCGGATCATGTCCGCTCCCTCCCCCATGTCAGCTGTGGGCTGGATCTGTGACAATTGCAGTCACAGATCCAGCCATCCATCCATCCCTGCTCAGCCATCCCTGTGCAATACTCTGCCAATACTCTGCAATACACCCTGTGCAATACTCTGCAATACCCTGTGCAATACTCTGCAATACCCTGTGCAATACTCTGCAATACCCTGTGCAATACTCTGCAATACACCCTGCCAATACTCTGCAATACACCCTGCCAATACTCTGCAATACACCCTGCCAATACTCTGCAATACCCTGTGCAATACTCTGCAATACCCTGTGCAATACTCTGCAATACCCTGTGCAATACCCTGCCCATACTCTGCCCATACTCTGCAATACCCTGTGCAATACCCTGTGCAATACCCTGTGCAATACCCTGCCCATACTGTGCAATACCCTGCCCATACTCTGCCATATTCCGCAATACCCTGCCATACTCCGCAATACTCCTCAATACCCTGCAATACTCCACAATACCCGGCAATACTCCACAATACCCGGCAATACTCCACAATACCCTGCAATACTCCACAATACCCTGCAATACTCCTCAATACCCTGCAATACTCCGCAATACCCTGCAATACTCCTCAATACCCGGCAATACCCGGCAATACTCCGCAATACCCGGCAATACCCCGCAATACTCCTCAATACCCGGCAATACTCCTCAATACCCGGCAATACTCCTCAATACCCGGCAATACTCCTCAATACCCGGCAATACTCTGCAATAACCACTTCCCGCCCGCCGGCCGTCATATGACGTCCTTGACTTTGTGCGGAGATATCTGAATGATGGGAGCAGCTACAGGCATCATTCAGATATTCGCTTTTTCAGCTGGTGATTCCCTGCACCATAAGAACGATCATAGCGGCTGTTCCACCACTTGATCGCTCTTACGGAAGGTGAGAGGGGATGCCCCCCCCTCCCGCTGCCCTCCGGTGCTTCTACCGACTCACCGCTACGATCAAAGCCAGGATTGTTTTTTTTTTTTTTTTTTTTTTCAGGCTTCCCAGCCTAGAGGTGAGATGTGGGGTCTTATTGACCCCATATCTCACTGTAAAGAGGACCTGTCATGCCATATTCCTATTACAAGGGATGTTTACATTCCTTGTAATAGGAATAAAAGTGATCAAAAAAAAATTTGGGGCGGAAAAACATGTCAAACTAAAATAAATAAAGTAAAATGAACAATAAAATATATATATTTTTTTAAAGCGCCCCTGCCCCCGCGAGCTCGCATGCAGAAGTGAACGCATACGTAAGCCCCGCCCACATATGAAAACGGTGTTCAAACCACACATGTGAGGTATCGTTGCGAACGTTAGAGCGAGAGCAATAATTTTGGCCCTAGACCTCCTCTGTAACTCAAAAGATATAACCAGTAAAAATATTTAAAGCGTTGCCTATGGGGATTTTTAAGTAGCGAAGTTTGGCGCCATTCCACAAGCGTGTGCAATTTTGAAGGGTGACATGTTAGGTATCTATTTACTCGGCGTAACTTCATATTTCACATTATGCAAAAACATTGGGCTAACTTTACTGGGTTTTTTTTCTTTTAGGCACAAAACAGTTTTTTTGCGTAAAAAACGCGTTAGAAAAATTTCTGCGCAAATACCGTGCAAGATAAAAAGTTGCAATGACCACCATTATATTCTTTAAGGTCTTTGCTAAAAAAACATATATAATGTTTTGGGGTTCTATGTAATTTTATAGCAAATAAATGATGATTTTTACATGTAGGAGAGAAATGTCAGAATTGGCCTGGGTTCTCCAGAACGCCTGAAGGTGCTCCCTGCATGTTGGGCCTCTGTATGTGGCCACGCTGTGTAAAAGTCTCACACATGTGGTATCGCCATACTCGGGAGGAATAGCAGAATGTGTTTTGGGGTGTAATTTGTGGTATGCATATGCTGTGTGTGAGAAATAACCTGCTAATATGACAATTTTGTGGAAAAAAAAAAAAAGAAAAAAAAATCTTGATTTTTGCAAAGAATTGTGGGAAAAAATGACAACTTCAAAAAACTCACAATGACTCTTTCTAAATACCTTGGAATGTCTTCTTTCCAAAAAGGGGTCATTTGGGGGGTATTTGTACTTTTCTGGCATGTTAGGGTCTCAAGAAATGAGATAGGCCGTCAGTACTTCAGGTGTGATCAATTTTCAGATATTGGCACCATAGCTTGTGGACTCTATAACTTTCACAAAGACCAAAAAATATGCACCAATTTGTACTTATTTTTACCAAAGATATGTAGCAGTATAAATTTTGGCCAAAATGTATGAAGAAAAAAATAGGATTTTTTACTCACCGTAAAATCCTTTTCTCTGAGTCCATGGACCGACACAGCTTCTCTATTGACAAAGTGGGTATTATCCGTTAATTAGGAGTGACTAGGCAGAAAAACTTGTAAAAAGTGTTGCATCACACCTTCTACAGTACCGCCCAGGGGGCGAACCCTCTGGGTATACCCTCTCAGTCTGCATCTTCGCAGATCAGTTCGTCAAAAAGCAGTACAAACTTAAAAGGAGGGGTGGGTGCTGTGTCGGTCCATGGACTCAGAGAAAAGGATTTTACGGTGAGTAAAAAATCCTATTTACTCTTTAGTCCATGGACCGACACAGCTTCTCTATTGACAAAGTGGGACGTCCCAAAGCAGTGTCAGAGAAAAAACGAGGGGTGGTAACAGCATAAAAATAAACTTCACCCCAAACACAAAACAGCACTCCTCCAACGGAGGAGTTGCAACTCTAAACAGCCGCTTGCAAAACCTTGCGGCCAAAAGAGGCATCCGAAGATGCACCTACATCAATTTTGTAGAATTTTGTGAAAGTGTGAGCAGACGACCAAGTCGCCGCTTTACATAATTGGGAAACAGACGCTTGATGTCGGAAAGCCCAAGAGGCACCTATTGCCCTGGTCGAATGCGCCGTGACAGGAAAGGGGGGCGCCTGACCCTTTAAGGCGTAAGCCTGGATTACTATCTGTCGGATCCACCTAGAGATGGTGGCCGATGAGACTGCTTGGCCCTTCTTGGGACCAGCCACCGAAACAAACAGTGAGTCTGACTTCCGGAACAGGGAAGTAGCAGATAGGTATACTCTCAAAGCTCGGACAACGTCCAAGGAATGCAACGCCGACTCCTTAAGATTCGACGGCTGAGGACACAAGGATGGAAGTACAATGTCTTCGTTGAGATGAAAAGCCGAAACGACTTTCGGAAGAAAGGAAGGCTGCGGCCGCAGCACCACCTTATCCTTGTGAAAAATCAAATAGGGAGCCTTGCAGGACAAGGCTGCCAGCTCAGAGACTCGTCTAACTGACGTAACAGCCACCAAAAAGACCACCTTCTGAGAAAGTGTCAACAGGGGAATATCTCTAATATTCTCAAACGGTGCCGTCTGAAGCACCGAGAGGACCACGGAGGTAACGGGGGGCGGACCGGAGGGGCCACATGTCGAACCCCCTGCACAAATGTACTCACGAGAGAGTGAGTCGCCAGGGGTCACTGAAAAAAGACAGCCAGGGCAGATATCTGTCCCTTAAATCGTACTTAGGGCAAGCCCTTGGTCCACCCCATGCTGTAAAAACAGCAGGATTCTGGAAACCAAATAGGTACGCGGATGCCATTTCATTTCCTCACACCTGGAGATGTAGGCCCTCCAAGTGCGGTGATAGACCTTCCTAGAGGACGGTTTTCGAGCACTTCTCATAGTAGAGATTACTGAGTCTGACAGGCCCCGGTCTCTCAGTACCCGGTTCTCAACAGCCATGCCGTTAAAGCCAATGACTGTAAAGCAGGATGGAATATGTGACCTTGCGATAGCAGGTCCTTCCGTAGTGGTAGGCGTCAGGGGACGTACTAGACGTACTAGATCGTCGTACCAAGGACGCTGAGGCCAATCTGGAGCGATTAGGATCATTGGAATTCCCTCTGCCTCCACTCTGCGGAGCAGAAGAGGAAGAAGCCTTAAGGGAGGGAAGGCATAGATTAGCCGATACTGACCCCACGATGCTACCAACGCGTCCGTTGCATCTGCCCATGGGTCTCTTGACCGGGCCACAAATCTCAATACCTTCCGATTGAGTCGGGAAGCCAGAAGATCTACGTCTGGTGTGCCTCATCTTTGGCAGAGGAGTTGGAACACCTCCGGGTGTAAGGACCATTCTCCCTGGTCCAGCATCTGGCGGCTCAGGTAGTCCGCCTGCCAGTTTTCCACACCCGGAATGTACACGGCCGACAGTGCCGGTACGCTCCTCTCTGCCCACTACAGGATGCGAGCGATCTCCGATGCTGCAGCTGAGCTTCTTGTTCCTCCTAGATGATTGACATATGCCACTGCTGTGGCGTTGTCTGACTGGATCCTGACTGGACGCCCTTGCAGTCTCTGAGACCATTTGAAGAGGCACAGCTTGATCGCCCGGATCTCCAGAACATTGATCGGCAGGAGGGCTTCCTCTGGGGTCCAGCGACCCTGCGCCGACTGGACACCCCAGACTCCCCCCAACCTGTAAGGCTGGCGTCCGTCGTGATCACTATCCAGTAAACCGGAAGAAATGACTTCCCGGCCATTACAGCCGGTGCTGTCAGCCACCATACCAGGGATCTCCTGACTAGGTGGCTCACTCGGATTTGATAATCCAGAGATGAAGGGCATCTGGACAGAACTTCCTTCTGTAACACTCGAGTGTGGTATTGAACATATGGGACCGCCTCGAAGGAGGCTACCATGAGGCCCAACACTTGCATGCAAAAACGGAATGACGACCAATTCCTGGAAGTCAGCTGCCGTACTGCAGCCCGGAGGGTCTGCAACTTCTCCACACGGAGGAATACCTTTGCCTCTGAGGAATCCAGAATCAACCCCAGGTACACTAGGCGTTGAGTGGGCACCAATACTGACTTTTGCGTGTTTAGTATCCAACCACAGTCTCGAAGAGTCTGACAGGTAATGGACACGCTTACCTCTAATTCTGAGCTTGAAGGGGCCTTCAGCAGAAGGTCGTATAAGTAGCCTGTGATAGCGATACCCCGCTGTCTTAGAAGTGCCAGAATCGGAGCGAGCACCTTGGTGAACGTCCTGGGTGCTGAGGCAAGGCCCAACGGGAGGGCCACAAACTGGTAGTGGTCCTTCCCGATAGCAAATCACAGAAACCTCTGGTGTCTGGAGTATATGGGGACATGCAGGTATGCGTCCTTGATGTCCAAGGAGGCCAGAAAGTCCCCCGGATGAAGAGCCGTGACTACAGATCGAACCGACTCCATCCGAAAACTTTGTACCTTCACAAAGCAATTGAGGGCTCTGAGATCCAAGCTTGGACGAACCCCCTCCTTCTTCGGCACAATGAACAGATTTGAGTAAAAAACCCATTCCAGTTCTGGAACTGGAATAACTACCCCGCGTTCCAGTAGACCCTGGACCGCCCCATACAGGGCCTCCCGACGGGTCGGTAGTAGCTGGAGATTGGAGGTGTTAAATCTGTCCGGTGGACAAGAATGAAACTCTATCTTGTAGCCTGAGGAGATTACTTCGCAAACCCACCTGTCGGAGATTAGTGCTGTCCACTGAGTCGCGAATTTGCGAAGACGTCTCCCCACCCGAGAGCTGGGTGGGGGTGGACCTTCATGTGGACGCAAATTTGTCCGCAGGCTTATTGGGTATGCGGGACCAGGGGCGCTTTTGTCCTTGGGCAGGCGCTTTATCGGCCTGGGGTCTTTTCCCTGTCGCCCTAGGGGGACGAAAAAACCACTTGTGTGCAGTAAAGGAGGGCCCTTGCCCTTGGCGTGGCCCCTTACCCTTGCTAATTTGGGGAAGCAAAGTGCTTTTACTTCCTGTGGCATCCTTGATGATGTCATCCAGAGAAGCCCCAAAAAGTCTGTCGCCCTTAAAAGGCAGATCCAACAGGGCTTTCTTGGAAGTCTGGTCCGCAGACCAGCCTTTTAGCCAGATCAGGCGGCGTATTGCTACTAAATAAACCAAAGTTTTAGACAGCAGGGGAATAGTATTCATGTCTGACTCGCAGACAAACCTAAGGCCCTGGACCAACAGGTCGGCCAATGTTATCTCATCAGGAGGAGCATCTCGCTCCTTAACCCCTGGAGTAGCAATCTTGCCCATTCAGTAAGTGTGTGAGACACTAGGGCCCCCGCCAATGCCGGGCGTACTGCCGAGCCTACCACTGAGTATAGGTAGCAAGCGAGTGCTTCAGCCTTCTTATCCACAGGGTCCTAGAAAACAGGAGCCCCTTCTACAGGAATTGTGGTGGCTCTATTAAGTCTGGACACCGGAGGGTCCACTATAGGGGGGAGAGGTCCATTTCTTCAGAAAACTCTCCTCAAAAGGGGTACCGCACCGCAAACCTCTTTGGGGCTGTAAAGACCCTCAGTGGGTTCTCCCATTCCTTGTATAAGAGTTTATCAAAAGACACACAAGGGAACACCTTAGCAGTGCGGGCAGGTCTATGAAACCCAAGTGGACCGGAGTCTCTGCTGCTTCTGCAGCATTTTCCAATTTTAGCATATCCCGCACTGCAGTAATAAGGTCAGATACCAAAGCCGTCTCGTGTACTGACCTGGACTTTGAGTCATTCTCACTGTCCGGTCACGGTCTGCAGTCTCTGATGCGTCAGAATCTGGGCCCCGAGCCGTAGCTGGACCTGGTTCTGCACCAGAATTATCCCCAGAAGCTTGCAGGGGATGGAGCGTTTACTACCCCCTGTATTCCCGTGTGCTGCTTCCACCCTGGCAGCAAACGCCTCTAGGATTGCAGTCATAGCGTTCATAGACACCTCAGGGGCACCAGCTGCTAAATCTGGTGTTTCAGGGGAGAAGACATCTGGCTCAGATGCCATGCTGACCACACGCTGACACTCACAGGGCTCCAGGCAAGATATCAATAGGCCACCTCCTGTGCTGCAGAGAGGCCGGGTCACCCAGAGGACTCACCACCCTGGATAGGTACTGCTATGCTGCGCCTGTGATGCTGTCCCCCTGCTGCTGTGTCAGTCTGCTTCTTTTATCAGCACTTCCTGTGTGAATTTTCGCGCCAGTGTAATGCACCCTAGAGGCCGGAGGCTCTCGAAAAATGGTTGCCAAAAACGTCTGTATGGAAGATAATGTGGGCTCTAAGAAAATGGCCGCCGACAGAAGATAGAGGTCAAGCAGCCATAGCCCACAAAAAGATGGCCGCCGAACGGCAATATCTGCATACAGGGTGGACAAACATGGCCGCCGATCAGCTGATAGGGGCCAGTGGGTGTGGCCGAACCACAGTAAGATGGCCGCCGGGCAGTCACAAGAGGCCAAACTTGGCATGGACCACCTCAAAATGGCCGCCGACAGCATGGAGGAGGAAGGACACAAACACAGGTAAGAAAAAATGACATTTCTTTTAAATGTTAGTTACAGCCAGCCCCGCTCCAGTGGGACCCCCTAGGTGACCCCCAGCACCCAGCAACCTTTAGCTAGAAGCCCAGGGAGGAGGGAAAGGCAGGGAGAGAGGGAAGAAAGGGGCCACAACCACTTACTTGATCTCTCCAGGAATGTCCAGCTAAATCACCCAGCCGAGGCAGGGGAGTTTTACTTACCTATCCTGCATGTATTCTGCTGGAAGACATTCCAAACAGATCATCGTCCGCGCACGGAAGGTGACTGTTGGCCAGGCATGCTGTGATTGGACCCAGAAGGGACGATCATATGTATGCCCTGGAGCATGACGCTCACCAGACAGGCTGCTGCGACTCGGCCGTAAGGTCAGCCGAAGCTGAGCGGTCCGATGCAAGCCTTGGAGCGTAAGCTCACCGGCCAGGCTGCTGCGACTCGGCCGTAAGGTCAGCCAAAGCTGAGCGGTCCGATGCAGGCCCTGGAGCGTAAGCTCACCGGCCACCCGTGGAGCGACGGGCATGTCGTGGAAAACCCAGCGCGTAGCTAGGGTCGGCACACGCTCGATGGCCGAAACTGGGGAGACTACAAGGATCGAGGATCCAGCCTGTCACCCAGTCGGCAGTTGATCGAAGATCGCAGGAAACAACAAATGTAGCAAAAAAAAAAATATATATATATATATCTTTTTTCCCCAGACCAATGGGCCCGAAGGGAGCCATGTCCTACTCCTTGCTAGACAGAAAAAAACTGATCTGCGAAGATGCAGACTGAGAGGGTATACCCAGAGGGTCCGCCCCCTGGGCGGTACTGTAGAAGGTGTGATGCAACACTTTTTACAAGTTTTTCTGCCTAGTCACTCCTAATTAACGGATAATACCCACTTTGTCAATAGAGAAGCTGTGTCGGTCCATGGACGAAAGAGTAATACTAATTTGCAATTTTTCTCTTATAGCGCAAAAAATAAAAAACCCAACAGTGATTAAATACCACCAAAAGAAAGCTCTATTTGTGTAAAAAAAAAGGACAAAAATTTCATAAGGGTACAGTGTTGTATGACTGAGTAATTGTCATTCAAAATGTGAGAGCACCGAAAGCTGAAAATTCGTCTGGTTAGGAAGGGGGTTTAAGTGCCCAGTTGTCAAGTGGTTAATACAGAAAGGATTTTACTCACTTTGGAAACTGCATCTTGGTATTGCATACTATTATTAAGCTTATGATCTACCAAAACACCCAGATCCTTCTCAACCATTGATTCCCCCAGTTGTACTCCCCCTAGTATGAATGATGCATGCATATTCTTAGCCGCCAAGTGCATAACTTTATATTTATCAACAATAAACCTAATTTGCCACATGGTTGCCCAATTAAACATTGTATTGAGGTTGGCTTGTAAGTTGGGGACATCATGTAAGGACGTTATTTCACTGCATAGCTTGGTATCATCTGCAACCACTGAAATGGTACTTTTAATCCCAGACCCTATATCATTTATAAATATATTAAAATGTAAGGGTCCCAACACTGAACATTGGGGTACACCACTGAAAACCATAGACCATTCAGAATAAGAATCATTAACCACTACTCTCTGACTTTTAGACAGTTTTCTATCCATTTACAAACTGATCTTTCCAAGTCTGTAGACTTTACCATAAGCATGAAGTTTTAAAAGCTATCAATAATAGAAAAGAGCTTTTAAGAAATATAAAAATTAAGGAACACTATCATAATTTAAATGTTGCAAAGAATATAGCAGAATATATAAAAAGGAAATCAAGGCCGCAAAATTTCTAAACGAATGACAAATTGCATAAACCACCAAACTACCAAAAATTATTCAATTATATTAATAGTAAAAAGGTCAGTTCTGAGCATGTAGGCCCTTTATAAAATAATCTGGAATGGGTGACTGGGGACAAAGAGAAGGCAAATTTATTCAATAACTTCTTTAGCTCTGTGTATACAAAGGAGCATGGGGGAGCTCATGTCCGTAATGGGGATGGTATTGACACAGCCCCAAATGATCCACAATGGCTCAAAATTGATATTGTCCAGAAATATTTAGGCAAAATTAAAGTGAATAAAGCAACTGGACCAGATGGCATCCACCCACAGATCCTAAAAGAATTAGGCTCTGTCATTTCAAAGCCATTGTTTCAAATTTTTAGGGTCACTTTAAGGACTGGAATAGTACCACTGTATTGGCGTAAGGCCAATGTGGTGCCTATATTTAAAAAGGGATCAAAGTCTTTACCGAGTAACTATAGACCTGTTTAACTTCTACAATTGGGAAGATACAGGAGAGTTTAATAAAAGACCACGTAGATGAGTTCTTGCTGGGAATAAAATTGTATAAAGGGTAACTCCACTTTCGTGGGGAAAAAAATAGCAAATAAAGAAAAAATAATATAGCGCATATGATTGCAACACTAATCATTTTGTAATTGAATGTTATTAAAAATTACCTTTCCTTTTCATTCTGCAGCCATTTGCTGAGAATGCATTGCAATATGGCTACTTGGAGTTTTCTGTACACAGAGCGTGTACTGAAAACTCCCCAGAAACATAATTTCCTGCTTGTGTGATTGGCTTACCAATTTTCCCAGAAGTCTGCCTAAGATACAAGTCAGATTTCAGGCATCCCTTGCAACAAAAATGTATCTCTCAAAAATTAAATTTTTTGAGAGATACTTTCAATAGGAACCCATCTGCAGGCCCAGTAGATTTCCTCATTAGTAACCTGTAGCTCCACACCTGACAGTTAATTATGAAACCACTCCCATTAGACCTACACACATGGATTTCTTCAGAATAACAAAAGGTAGCAATCTGCAACAAAGTTTGTTATAATCCTTGCACTGTACATCGATCACCCAGAGGGGAATGTTTTTTTCTCAATAAAAGTGGAGTTACGCTTTAAGCAACAGACAGCATGGATTCAGTAAATAGCCTCGGCTATCTATGCCCGGAAGTGAGAGCCAATACCTGGATTATACAGGTATCTGCTCCCCCCTCCCCCCTGAAAGGTGACAAATGTGACACTGGAGGGGGAGAGGATTCCAAAAAGCGGAAGTTCTATTCTTGGGTGGAACTCCGCTTTAAAGTAAATAACTCAACACCAATTGCACTATATGGACCACTTATGTATTTATACATGTTCATCATATCCCCCCTAATCTCCTCTTCTCAAGAGAGAATAAATGCAGGCACACTGTCCTGTACCTCTGAATGGCCAGACAAATTATGAAAACTGACCACACTAACACAGATAGGTTTCTGTGCATTGTGTGGTCAGTTTAGAACACAGAAGAAAAGTGATTGTCAGAATCAACCAGATACTTCAAATGGAAGACATTAAAATGACTATTACCATGATTTATTAAATACATATACCTGTATGTGGACACACACATAGAGAAATGTGAATATTTAGGGTGACACTAAGTCCTCATTCACGCTTGAGCATTTTTTTGCTTGCTTCCGTACGCCTGACTATGCCTTATTATGTCTGACTACGCAGAACACCATTCTTTCTAATTGTCTCTGTTCACACTTGCACACTCCACCTACTTACGTTCAAAAAAGTAAATAGCTTCTTTTTTTTTTGCATTTTCAAGTGTTTTTGGTCCCACAGACTTCAATTGGAGCGCCTGTAAATGTGCGATATGTTCACATTTTTATGCCTGTAGATTTCCTCTCCTCCCATAAAACTGATCTCCTCCCCTTGCCCAGCCCAAGAAAAAAACTCCTGAAGCTTGATACACATGAAAAAACACCTGAAAATGCCTGAAAAATAACTCAAAAAAAGGCTTCAAGATTGCCAGGAATGTGCTCTGCCCAGGTATGAATGCAGGCAAAATTGTAACTAAAGCCAACACTTCAACACTTTCTTTTTTTAGTTTTGGGTAAAGTGTTGTTGGCATTGGCTAGAACAATCTTTTTGGGACAGAAAAGAGAATTTGTACACCCTCTAGTGATGTCTTATATCCTGGAACAGGATCTTTTAGTGTTAAAACAAAACTCTGTGCACATTTATAAAACACAAATTCAAAGAAGTAGGGCCAAAGCTTTTTTGGCCCTACATCTCCAATGGATCACAGGAGTGCAGTTTGTTTTGCACTCCTGTGATCTGTTTTCAGCTGATAGCGGGCTAATGCCTGACATCCAGGCTGGGGAAAGACCCTGACTTTACAGTTGGGATCCACCCAGATGCCTGGCAGCTGGGTCAGCCTAAAATAAAGTATAGGTGGGTGTGGCACTGCCAAACAGATTATATTATGGGTTCAATTACTGTGATATATAATGCCCTTAGCTGGTAAGTCACACTAGTATATGCATCATACATACTAGGGGGAGTACAACTTGGGGGATTCGTAGTGGAGAAGGATCTGTGTTTTTTTTTAGATCATAAGCTCAATAATGGCAGGCAATGCCAAGCTGCGGTTTCCAAAGTGAGCAAAGTCCTTTCTTGTATTAAGAGAGGTATGGACTCCAGAGAGAGATATCATTTTGCCCCTGTTCAAATCATTAGTAAGACCTGATATGGAATATGCAGTTCAGTTTTGGGCATCAGTTCTCAAAAAGGATATCGGGGAACTGGAGAAAGTGCAGAGAAGAGAAACCAAACTGATAAGAGGCATGGAGGAGCTCAGCTATGAGGAAAGATTTGAGGAACTGAATTTATTCACTCCTGAGAAGAGGAGAATAAGGGGGGATATGATTAACATGTACAAATATATAAGGGGTCCATATAGTGAACTTGGTGTTGAGCAGGGGCGGATCCAGATTCTTTTCTCGGGAGGGGCACTGCCAAAAAATATTTTTTGTGGGAAATTTATCGGGGAAATGGCTGGTGTTGGTGCTTCAATCATCCCGGCACCATGGTTGGTATGGTGTCAGGATGATTGAAGCGCATTATTTCTATTATTACATTGTAATATAAAATTAAATAGTTCAATGCAGAATCAGTGGGAGCCCCGAGTGTGTCACTTACCACCGTCGCCTGCAATTAGTGGGAGCCCTGAGCGTGTCACTTGCCACACGTTGTGGATTGTCACTTGCCACGTCACCTGCCACATCTTGCTGATTTTCACTTGCCTGCCACCAGATGCAGATTGTCATTTGCCACGTCACCTGACACAATTTGCGGATTGTCACTTGCCACGTCGCCTGCCACACCTTGCGGATTGTCACTAACTTGCCTGCTAAGGTGTAGTTTTGGTTGTCTCTTGCTGTGTCCCAGACTCCCAGAGTCAGGCAGCAGAGAAATAATGTAATCTTTCTGCTGCCTGCACAGTGAGGGCGGAAGTCACTGCAGGAATGCAGGGCAGGCACAGGCGGTGAGAGCTGATCTCATCTCTCTGCTCCCCAGCTCCCGGCTAGCTGATTGGCCAGCTGCCACACTGAGCCTGCTCTCTCACTCTCACCTGCGCTGCCAACACACTGAGCAGCACGGTCTGCCCACGAACCGCGCCGCCTGCCCACAAACTACGTCGCAAGCGGAGCCGCCGCTTTCTTACCTGTCTGTGGAGCTGCACGCTATCGCATTTGCCCGCAGAGCGGCCCGACGCGACTCACTGACGTCACTGGTTGCTAGACGCCAAGCGGCCCAGGCTTAAGCAACGAGTGTAGGGAAGAGGCTCCACCCACCTCCTCCTCCGCTTCTCTTATCGTAAATACATTAGACAAGTCTCTCTCTCTGCGCCGCTGATCGGCTGATGTGAGAAACTGAGAGAGAGACTCAGAGAGGCAGCGGCAGCCGCAGAACAAGTACTGTATATACTCGAGAATAAGCCGACCCGAATATAAGCCGAGGCACCTAATTTTACCCCAAAAAACTGGGAAAACGTATTGACTCGAGTATAAGCCTAGGGTGTCCATCTGCATGCCTCACTGTGCCTCACTTTGCCTCACTGTGCCCATGCTTCACTGTGCCCTTGACTAGACTGATGTTTAACATTGGAGTCTATGGAAGGAGTGCCCGGCTTTGAAAAATTGGTTCTCCCTGGCTGTAGGTCTCCCAGACTTTGCACACTTGTAGAGGAGACATGGGGCTACATGTGTGCTAAGTTTGGGGTCCAGGGGACCTACGACCGGCCGGTACCGGGTCCGCAAATTCACCGGAGAAATTACAGTTTAACATTGGAGTCTATAGAAGGGGTGCCCGAATTTAAAAAATCAGTGCTCCCCGGCTGTAGGTCCCCCAGACACCAAACTTTGCACACTTGTAGAGGAGACATGTGGCTACATGTGTGCCACGTTTGGGGTCCAGGTCATCTATGGCCGGCCGGTACCGGGTCCCCAAAGTCCTGGAAATCAGGCAGAAAAAAAAAAAAAAAAAACAGAGCAAGTGAGTGTGACAGATGGTCTTGGGGGGGGGGCAATTGCCCTGTTGCCCCCCCCCCCCCGGATCCGCCCCTGGTGTTGAGTTATTCGCTTTACGGTCAACACAAAAGACAAGGGGGCACTCTTTACGTCTAGAGAAAAAAAGATTTAATCTCCAAATACGGAAAGGTTTCTTCACAGTAAGAGCTGTGAAAATGTGGAACAGACTCCCTCCAGAGGTGGTTCTGGCCAGCTCAGTAGATCGCTTTAAGAAAGGCCTGGATACTTTCCTAAATGTAAATAATATAACTGGGTACTAACATTTATAGGTAAAGTTGATCCAGGGTAAATCCGATTGCCTCTCGGGGGATCAAGGAGGAATTTTTTCCCCTGCTGTAGCAAATTGGATCATGCTCTGCTGTTTTTTTTTTGCCTTGCTCTGGATCAACTGTGGGTATAGACTTGGGTATATGGGATTGTACAATATTTTTTATTTTTTTTATGGTTGAACTGGATGGACTTTGTCTTTTTTCAACCTGACTAACTATGTAACTATGTAACTATGTGGTATACAGTGCCCTATGGTGGGAGTATAAAGTAAATACTGATTCAAGAACTACAAGACACCTCCAATGTTACATATTACTCTTACAGTATGTGCAAATCATTTGTGTGGTGGGTATGGCTCTGTTACCAATGGTGTCCCTGACAGTGCTTTAATCTATTATGCACCTCCCCCAATTGTGTTAAACATATCTGGATATGTGGTAACATTTGTGAGATTGTTCCCCTTATAATGCTCCTTCCCAGGTGGGTGGTCAAATAAATCATAGAACACCCCTAATACAATATTAAAGTGAGGTGGTGCAAAGAACATAAATGCATTCATAAACAAATTTTTGTTTTTACCCTTTCATGAAGACAAACGGTGCATAATAGTAAATAACATTAAAAAAAATAATAACAATTCATAAGTCAATATAAAAAGTCCTCAAAAATTGTGCAACTGGTGCTCTTATACTGGTGCATATTACACACGTGGTGGGAAAGTGCTTCCACTCTTGCTCCCGCCCCCAGAACCACACTCACCAAAAGCTTGACCCCTAAAAGAGGTTAGAAAGCACCATACATATGTTATCAGTGTACCCTGTGTGGTGTAAGTTTCTCCCTCTCCTCTCCTCTCCTCTCCTCGATCTTCAATATCAACAATAATGGTAGGCTCATGCGGGGAGTAAACGAACAAAGGCAAGCCTCATAGTGTAAATCTGTAAAGATTTATTGGTAAAAAGGCTTAAAAATGCACTTACATTTGGTCAGGAAGTAAAAGGCATACAGAACAGTGTGTCCGGTACGCCAATGCACTCTGCGGACCGGAAGCCCCGCCCTACGCGTTTCATCAGAGGCCTGTCATCAGGAGCTGCGCTTGGAGACTGAGCCACCTGCTCCCTCCCAAGCCAAGCACTCCAGTGACCACTGGAGGGACAGAACCGAGAGCTGAATGACAGTCACCACTCTCAGCTCACAGTGGAGAGCAGAACTGGACAATCAGTGGTGTATGATCTCTTTGATTTCAAAGCAGAGGCAGCTGGGGACGGATGTAGCATTGGATTGATGCTGCATCCACCAAGGTGAGGATAAGGTTTTTTTTTTATATCCAATACTTCTCTTTTAATGCAGCTCTGTAATCATTAATATAAAATTAAATAGATTTTGTAAATGGAAACCGTGTAAGAACGTGAATCTGGATTTGGTATCAGCCTCTTGTAGTCTCTGTATAGAAAGAGTTGGAGTGTGAGAGAAGGAAGTAGCACAAGGAGCCAATCAGTTCATGTACTGATAAGAAGTATGTCATAGGAAGAGAAGGCAGAGTGAAAGAAAGATGAGCTCATCACTGTGCGGCTTCTCCTTTCACTGTCCAGTCATAAGCTGGGGTGGTCCAAGATGGAAGAATACTGTTGGGGAATCTCTTGCTTGAAGGTGAATATTTATACAAATGTTGGTTTTGTTTCTTTTGATTTTGCTTTTAGGCTGAGAGAATTTTGTTAAAAAGTAACTACACTTTTGTTGAGAAAAGTACAACACCCTCTGGGTGATTTAAATGTTTGAGTCCTACCTTTTGTTGCTGCATAGAAATAGCAGGTTTTTTTTCCTGGTTCATTATTAATCAGCTGATGTACTTTCTGTGTTCTACTGAAGAAAGCAGCAGTGTCTGCATCCCTTTAAATCTGATTAGCACCTGGGGAGTACCTCATCAAAAAATCTATTTCTATTGCAGGAGATGCCTAAAACCTAATGCCGCGTACACACGATCATTTTTAATGTCATTGAAAAAAACTGCATTTTTCTCGATGTGATTTTTCGTGTTTCCTCTCAAGCCTGCCTTGCCTACACACTATTGTGGAAAAAAATGAGTAAAGCGCGGTGACGTCCAACACATATGACGGCACTATAAAGGGGAAGTTCCATTCGGATGGCGCCACCCTTCATGTTAGTAAAGTTTGGTGAGAGACGATTCGCGCTTTTCAGCCTCGTGCTTTTCAGTCCGTTACAGCGTGACGAATGTGCCATCTCCATTATGAACGCTAGTTTTACCAGAACGAGCGCTCCCATCTCATACTTGATTCTGAGCATGCGCATTTTTTTTCACGTCGTTAAAGCTCACACACTGCCGTTTTTCATGGCAAGAAAAACGAAGATTTAAAAAACTACGTGAAAAATTAGAGCATGTTCCAATTTTTCTCGTCGTGATTCTCAGCGTTTTTATCATCGGGAAAAATGCTGGAAAGCCCACACACGATCATTTTTAATGACCATTTTAAAAAATGTAATTTTTCTCGTCATTAAAAACGATTGTGTGTACGCGGCATAACTTTTATCTTAGTGCACACTTCTAGGAAAATCAGTGAGCCTTTAAAACTATTTAAATCAAATGTGAAATATCACCGAAAGACCAATTAAAATCTATGACAGGCTATGGGTTATGAGTCTCATATAGTGGAAAGACTTACATCTGTGGAATTATGGTTTTGCATGGAATTTCCATCTACATGTGTGGTAATTTTCATAGCATCAGTTTTCCTTTTATGTTCCTTTATTTGTTGGTGACATTAAAGCGGAGTTCCACCCAAATTTGGAACTTACGCTTTATCCACTCCCCACCCCCTTACATGCCACATTTGGCATGTAATTTTTTTTGGGGGGGAGTGGGGGCTTCAGTAGGAGTGGGACTTCCTGTCCCACTTCCTCCTTCCGCCCTGGGGTCGCCTAGGCAAATACGTCATATCACCTTGTGGCTGCCCCTCCCTGTAGGCGATCACCTGGGACATGACAGGGCCCAGGCGATCGCCTGTCCACTCAGAGAGTGCTGCGCCGTTCGCGCATGCGCAGTGAGTGCCCGGCCGTGAAGCCGAAAGCTGTCACGGCCAAGTGCCCACACAATGAATGGAGGCGCTGGTGGAGAAGGGAGGGAGACGAGCGGAGCTCCGGGTGTCGCGTCGCTGGACAGTGGAACAGGTAAGTGTATGTTTATTAAAAGCCAGCAGCTACACTTTTTGTAGCTGCTGACTTTTAATAAACATAAAAAAAAGGCTGGAACTCCGCTACTACTGACTTCAATATAAAGCTAATGTGTTGTTCTTCAATAAGCACTGTGTGACCTACTTAACACTCACTGCACTCACCTGACAAATTTGTATTGTATTTCTGTAATAAACTAAATTTAAATGCATTACAATGCCATTGCATTGTGTCTTGTGTATTGTATGGATTACTGGCTATTTCAGGTTTGTGACATGATTTTACTGGGGTATGGTATAACAGTAATTTTGGTCTTCCATTTTAAATAAACGTATAGGGTAATAATTATTTAGATATCAGTGAGCTTGTAGCCAAAGTTTTTCTCTGAGATTAGGTTATGAAGCTTGATCCTCAAAGAACAAGACAGTAATTCTTTAACCACTTCCCTACCCAGCCATAGTCAAATGACGTCCACAGATGGGATCTCCCATCCTGGGTGGACGTCATATGACGTCCTCGGCTTTGTAGGGGAATATCTGAATGATGCCTGCAGCTAGAGGCATTATTCAGATATCCTTTTGAAGTGCCGGCGATTCTGCGCACCATAAGAACGATCATAGCGGCGGTTCCGCCGCTTGATCGTTCTTATAGGCGACATCCCCCCCCTCCCGCTGCCATCCGGTGCTTCTCCGGGCTCTCCCGTGCGATCGGGGACCCGGAGCGAATCTTCCGGCGTCGTTGGTGGGGTCACGTGATGAGCATAGAGATGACTGGTGACCAGATGGTCACCAGTCATCTCTATGATCGTCGGAGGCCCGAGCGTGATGTGATGACGTCACGCCCGGGCCTCAAATGTAAACAAAGCCGCCATTGCGGCTGTAAGTATGAGATCAGTGAAAAAAAATTCACTGCTCTCATGCTTTCCAGCCTGGAGGAGAGATGTGGGGTCTTATTGACCCCGCATCTCTCAATAAAGAGAACCTGTCACACACATTCCTATTACAAGGGATGTTTACATTCCTTGTAATAGGAATAAAAGTGATAAAAAAAAAAAAAAAAAGTAAAATCATTGTAAAAAAATAAATAAATAAGTAAAATAAATAAATAAATAATAATAAAAAAAAATTAAAACGCCCCTGTCCCCGGTAGCTCGCGATCAGAAGCGAATGCACACGTAAGTCGCCCACATATGTAAAAGCCGTTAAACCACGCATGTGAGGTATCGCCGCGTGCGTTAGAGCGCGTGCAACAATTCTAGCACTAGACCTCCTCTGTAATTCTAACCTGGTAACCTGTAAAAAAAATTAAAGCGTCGCCTATAGAGATTTTTAAGTACCGAAGTTTGGCGCCATTCCATGAGTGTGCGCAATTTTAAAGCGTGACATGTTAGGTATCTATTTACTCGGCGTAACATTATCTTTCATATTTTCCCAAAAAATTGGGCTAACTTTACTGTTTTTTGTTATTTTTTAATTCATGAAACCATTTTTTTAAAAAAAAAAAAGGCGTTTGAAAAATTATTGGGCAAATATCGTGCAAGAAAAAATGTTGCAATGACCGTCATTTTATTCCCTAGGGTATATATAATGTTTGGGGGTTCTGAGTAATTTTCAAGCAAAAGAATGATGATTTGTACATGTAGGAGAGAAGTGCTAGAATAGGTCCGGTATTGAATAGGTACAAAAAGCCCTGTATTGAAGTGGTTAAATGCTACTGTCTAGATCTGCACTAGATCTTCTTATGTGCTTTTCAATCGCTTTTTGTTGGACAGCTCCTTCAGGTTGCTTTGTGTTGACTTAATGTGTGAATTGCTTGGAATATCTATTTTCATGCTTCACACCTTCTAAAATCAATATGACTTATAAATAGAATAGTTTCTACTACAGCACATTATTTTATATCACAGGAGAGTGCTACCTGACTTAAACTGACTCATACGTTATCTCTAAATGAATACCATATTAGGTTTTACATTGTGTTAGCTTCTATTACAAATTCAGTGCCTTGAAAAAGTAATCATACCCCTTGAAAATTTCCACATTATGTCATGTTACAACCAAAAGCATAAATGTATTAAATTGGGATTTTATGTGATAGACCAACACATCACAGATCTGGTGCACATTGGCACCAATGACAAAGCCAGAGGAAGATGGAGTGTCTTAAAAAACGATTTTAGGGGCTTAGGAGCCAAATTGAGGAAAAGGACCTCCAAGGTAGTATTCTCAGAAATACTACCGGTAGCTCGAGCCACACCAGAAAGGCAGACCGAGATTAGGGAAGTAAACACGTGGCTGAGGAGCTGGTGTAGTAAGGAGGGGTTTGGGTTCCTGGAAAACTGGGCCGACTTCTCAGTCGGTCACCAGTTCTATAGAAGGGACGGACTGCACCTACATGAGGAGGGTGAAAATGGGCCAATGAGGAGACTTTTAAACTAGGTGACGGACGGACGGGGGGGGGTCCAGAGGTGGAGATAGTCAGCACGGAACATATTTCAGAGGAAAGTATTGGGGGCATTAGTGGTAGGTTGACTAAAGCACCTAAACCCCAGGTAAGTATAGTAACAAGTCCTAATTGCAACCTCCGAAAACCCAAAAGGAGACAGTATGCCACCGGTCTAATCTATGGGGCATGTTCACCAATGCCAGGAGTCTGGCGGAAAAGATGGGAGAACTGGAGCTACTGTTGTACGAGGAGGATTTTGATTTCATAGGAATTTCAGAGACTTGGTTCTACAGCTTTCATGATTGGCTGGCAACCATTTAAGGGTATTCCCTATATCGCAGGGATAGAGAAAAGGGGGAGGGGGAGGGGTATACCTGTATATCAAAAATTATGTGCAATTGAATGTGAGAGATGACATCACTAAGGGAGCAAGGGAGGAGGTGGAATCCTTATGGGTAGAGCTGCAAAGGGATGAAACTAAGGGGAAAGTAATACTGGGAGTATGCTATAGGCCCCCTAACCAGAGGGAGGAAGCAGAGGCAGACCTCCTATTTCAATTTGGATTAGGGTCAAGAATGGGAAGTGTCATCATAAACTGGGTGGAAGGAACCGCGCATTCATCTAAGGCACACCAGTTCCAAAATGTCTTGCAGGACAATTTCATGGGTCATATGGTAAACGCACCAACTAGAAACAAAGTGTTACTAGACCTACTGATTACCAACAATACAGACCTGATCACAGATGTGGAAATACTGGGCAATTTAGGAAATAGCGATCATAGGTCAATTTGTTTCAGTATAAATGACACTAATAGGAAACATAAGGGTAATATAAAAACACTGAATTTCAAAAGAGCCAACTTCCCTAAACTACTAGCCTTGCTAGAAGATACAAATTGGGATTAAATCTTAGGAACAAAGAACGTGGAGGAGAAATGGGTATGCTTTTAGAGCATATTAAATAAGGGCATTAGCCAGTGCATCCCGATGGGAAATAAAATTAAAAGAGCTAATAAAAGTCCTGGGTGGCTTAACTCTAATGTATAAAATAAACAGATGCGCTGAACAAAATTATATATTATATGCAACCAGCAGTGATACTGGCAATAAAATGTACACAAAAATACACATGTGATATAAGTCCATAAATGAATAAAATGGTGACAGTGTAACAAAGTGTCCTATGAAGGATTGAAGACCAAGGAGGAAGGTAGACCGTGGGGGGATAGGCAGTAGGAAAACCAAATCCACTGGAAAAAACACCCGTGTCCACCACCAGTATATAGGCTGCTTACCAGAGGTAAGAATCAAATGAACTCATCTGCAATTCCAGAAGGTGAAAAACCAGATCATCTCGGAGTCTGACCAGAGACTGAATCTCAACAGGTATTCCCCAGAAACAAAAAAAGGAAGCTCGATGGTGCATTACCAAATGACAATTTATTTAAAAGGAAAGATTAAAAACACTTACAAAAATGAAGTGGAAATAAGACAAAGCGGCCGGCCGGTCCGCCGGTACCTGTCCCGTAGTGATGACGTCAGCACGTACACCTCCCGACGCACGTTTCGTGTTCCTACACGTCGTCAATGGGGGGGAAACTCTAATGTAAAAATACATATAAAAGCAGAGGAGAAGGCCTTCAAAAAATACATAAATAGTAAGAAAGGGAGGTCAGATCATATTGGTCCAATAAATGATGAAGGTAATCTGGTTACTAAGGATGGAGAGACGACGAAGGTATTGAATTTATTCTTCTGCTCAGTTTTCACAAGGGAATAGGGGGGCTTCAATAACCAAAAATGCAATGTTTATCCTCATGACACGTCACAGGAAGCACCCTCATGGCTAACAGAGGACAGAATTAGAAATAGACTTTACTAACAATAATAAGTCACCAGGACCAGATGGCTTGCACCCAAAGGTCCTTAAGGAACTCAGTCAAGTAAATGCGAGATCATTGTTCCTAATTTTTACGAACAGTCTAATGACTGGAATGGTACCAGCTGATTGGAAAAAAGCCAATGTAGCACCAATATTTAAAAAAGGGCCGAGATACATCCCTGGGAATTACAGACCAGTTAGCCTAACATTAATTGTATGCAAGCTCTTGGAGGGGATGATAAGGGACTATATACAAGATTTTAGTAATGACAACGGTATCATTAGCAGTAATCAGCATGGATTCATGAAGAATCATTCTTGCCAAACCAACTTATTAACCTTCTATGAGGAGGCGAGCTGCCATCTAGATAAAGGAAGGCCGTAGACGTGGTGTATCTGGATTTTGCAAAAGCATTTGATACAGTTCCCCGAAAACGTTTACTGTACAAAGTAAGGTCCGTTGGCATGAACCATAGAGTGAGTACATGGATTGAAAACTGGCTACAGGGGTAAGTTCAGAGGATAGTGATAAATGGAGAGTACTCGGAATGGGCAGGGGTGGAAAGTGGAGTCCCCCAGGGTCCTGTCCTGGGACCAATTCTATTTAATTTATTCATAAACAACCTGGAGGATGGGATAAACAGTTACATTTCTGTATTTGCAGACAATTCTAAGCCAAGCAGGACAATAACTTCTCCACAGGATGTGGAAACATTGCAAGAAGATTGGAACAAATTATTGGGGTTGGCAACTACATGGCAAATGAGGTTTAATGTGGGAAAAATGTAAAATAATGCATTTGGGTGGCAACAATATGAATGCAATCTACTCACTGGGGGGAGAACCTCGGGGGGAATCTAGGATGGAAAAGGACCTGGGGGTCCTAGTAGATGACAGGCTCAGCAATGGCATGCAATGCCAAGCTGCTGCAAGCAAAGCAAACAGAATATTGGCATGCATTAAAAAGGGGATTAACTCCAGAGATAAAACAATAATTCTCCTACTTTACAAGACTCTGGTCCGGCCGCACCTGGAGTATGCTGTCCAGTTCTGGGCACCAGTCCTCAGGAAGGATGTGTGGGAACTGGAGAGAGTCCAGAGAAGGGCAACAAAATGAATAAAGGGTCTGGAGGTCATTATTTATGAGGAAAGGTTACGAGCACTGAACTTGTTTTCTCTGGAGAAGAGACGCTTGAGAGGAGATATGATTTCAAAGTACCAATACCGTACTGGTGACCCCACAATAGGGATAAAACTTTTCCACGTAAGGGAATTTAATAAGACACGCGGTCAATCACTAAAATTAGAAGAAAAGCGGTTTAACCTTAAACTGCATAGAGGGTTCTTTACCGTAAAAGCGGTAAGGGTATGGAATTCCCTTTCACAGGCAGTGGTTTCAGCGGGGAGTAACGATAATTTCAAAAAAAATATTAGATAAGCACATCAAATAATGATATTTTGGATGCCTAGTCCATGATATGCATGTATATTTTGGGAAATTTGCATAGAATGTTTAAGTGGAGATTCCTTTTAATTTTAATGTAGACCTCAACACTTTTCACGATTAGCCACCCGCATCCCCCCCCCCCCCCCCAGGGACACCTTCCCCTTTAAACCCAAACTCATATGAATATAATTTAATAGGTGAGTGTAATTACCACCTTAATCAGCCACATCTGTATAATTAATACGTCTTCAGTTTTAAAGGGATAAGGTTGCAACCCTACCCCCCCCCCTTTATTTTATTATGCCATTTCCCATGCCATTTCCCATTTCAGAGTGGTACTATTATTGCATTGATTTGCTTATGAACTCTAGTTTAATTTGATTATTTACTGTATTTTTCTATTTAGGCAACCGACTTGGATTCAGGACTTTGGGGTGAAATCAAGTATTCCATATATGGTGCCGGTTCTGATCCGTAAGTATTTGCACATGAAATTAAAGAAACAGTGTAAAAATATAAAGAAACTGTGTTAAATTATTATATCATCCAATGTAAACATCGCATGGTTCCATTTTTTTGTCAGCTATTTAACAAAATAAAATATATTGTAAGCTATTGTAAGCTATCCATCTCACTTATATTGACCTAATGTGAAAAGGCTTCAGAAATATAAATGAGCAAATGAGAAATACAGCTGCACAAACCTGAATTTGCAGCAAATCAGGCTGATCTGACGCAATCAGATATTCCATGAAGAATGCATATATACTCCACTTGGTGCTTTAGTTCACTCAGTGGCCCAAACACATGCAAGTTCACTTCCAGTTTTTAAATTCTGCACCCTCCTGTCCTGGTTCTACGACAAACATTGTGAGCACTCCTAATGTGTTGATAAATAAAGTATGTATAAATTACATTGGATTATATGGAAAAATTACCTAAAGGTAACCTTGCATATACTAAATATATTACATAATAGGTTGTTATATTATCATATTTCTATCTATATATATCTATATAGATATATATAGATATATATATTAGGGCTGTGGAAATTAACTATTAATCCTCGATTAATCGATACATTTTTTTGATCGATCAAAATTGTTTTGATCGGTACTCACCTCTCCGCCGGCTTCCGGGTCTTCAGGGAGTTCTGTCAGAGATCCGGTGACGTCACGGACACTGGCGGGGCTTGCTGTGTCCATCTGAAGGGCTCCTTTGCTGTGCCTTCATATCTGCATGCCGGCGGGACCTTACTATCTGCCACATGCAAGGGCTGTTACACTTCCCTCTATCAACCTGGGATTCTACAGCCATCCACTGGGAGTTGTGATAGTTCCCTTCACGGGACATCTACATGCCGACGGACTGATGTTAACCCCTCCTCATCTGGATTCAGCAGTGGTATCGTTGTACACATTTTTATACCAGTATCATACTTAGCTACATGTTTTTATGACTGCTTTTGCTACCATTTGGTATTACCCGCACCATTTTTACAGTTTATGTAGCTACATTGATTTTATCTCCAGTGCAAAATTTATTTTGTTACCTACTTGAAGACTATAAAAGTTTTAATGCTATTCCCATCGAGCGCTGCCTTCGTGTGTTTTTTGTATCCTGCTATCCATTTTTCCAGTGGTTGGTAGCTGCACTGGAAATCAGCCTGCAAGGAGATCAGCTAAAAGTAGTTGGATCTGTATGTTCGTTATAATTAATCAAAATTAGTCGATTAATTGATTAAAAATAAAATTGATTAATCGAACACAAAATTTTTAATCAGTGACAGCCCTAATATATATATAAAATCTGATAGGACCAAAAGTCTGCTTGCTTTATCACCTGTACAAATCTAAAATCTGGCTTGGAGGTCTTTGAATGTTTGGTATACAGGAATATGGCAAAATCTTTGAATTTGCCCAATTTTGTTTATTACCAAGTTAAGAAAATTAAAAAATTTCAAGATCTATAAGTATAATGTAGCTATACATAATATAGCATTATCAACATTGGTGCCTATACTAGTAAGTACTCAATTTTATGGTGGGCTGCATCAGCATTATTATTGCCCTCAAAGGACCGGTTGTATCTGTAATACTAGATATCCAAAGCACCCCACCTCCCCTTACATCAGATGTCAAGAACCCTACCCACTCTTAAATCACAGAACAACTATCTTACATTGTACTGCTGCTGGGAAGGAGCTGCGGCATTGCTGGGAAACAGAAAGTGCAGGGTCTGGTGGAACACCAAAGGAGGGCTGGAGCTCTTCTGCAGCTGCAGGAGAGATATGAGGGCCACATAAAATGGTCTGGATGGCTGCATGTGGCCCCCGGGCCTTTTGTTTGACACGTGTGGTGTAAACATGTTGCTTTGTATTCCATGGTTCCTTTCCTAATTTTCAGGTTCCTTACGACTCCAACAGAAAGTTAACCTCTCTTGCTTCCTATAGATTTACGAGTATATATTGTGTGTTAATGACTGCAAATAGGCACATCAACATAAAAATTTCCAATATGCTGAAAATGTTCTGTTGTTTGTATGCTTGAAGCCAGTGGCTGCCTGTCAATAGGGGGCGCAGGGGAAAAATATAAAAAAAATAAAAACATTTTTTTTTTTTTCTTTAAAGTGTCCCTTTAAGTGGGTGTGGTAAGGGCACCGGACATGGGGAGCTATTGGAGGCATGACTTGTGTGTAAACACATGATTGGGGCTAAGAAGCTCTATTGGCGTAGTTTAGAGTGTGATCGGGGCTCCCCCGAACACTCCACCTCTAGCATTAGGTTTCCAGTGCTTGTAATTGATTGGGTCCATAGGGTGGGGCTTTAATCAGACCTGCAGCGTCATTGGCTCACAGGCTGCCTGTCTCCTTCAGTAAGTGAGGGGGGAAACCCAGCAGAAGGACAACTGCTCAGGGCAGACTGAGCGATGTGCAGAAGCAGCTCCATTCATCTCCCTGTGACACAGAGGGGTTTATTTACTAAAGGCAAATCCACTTTGCACTACAAGCGCACTTGGAAGTGCAGTCGCTGTAGATCTGAGGGGGACATGCAAGGAAAATAAAAAACAGCATTTTTGCTTGCACATGATTGGATGATAAAATCAGCAGAGCTTCCCTTCATTTCAGATCTTCCCCTCAGATCTACAGCGACTGCACTTCCAAGTGCACTTGTAGTGCAAAGTGGATTTGCCTTTAGTAAATCAACCCCAGACTCGGCATCCAGCAGTGCACACAGAAATCTCCAGGTATGATACATGCCAGGATTGAAGGGGGGAGGGGGGCAGAAGGGGCTATTATCACTGTGTCCTGAGAGACTTTACAGCAAAATTTTTAATCTCCAATTTTACTTCACCTCTCTCCATGTAATGCACGTCTGTACACCTTCCCTATATCACACCATCCCCTCCCCCCTTCATTATCTTCTGATTGCATAGTTCACTGCTCACATCCTGCAGTCTCTGTCACCATGCTAAGATAGTTTGTCCTTGCTAGATCGACCCCACATCCCACTCTGATCCCCAATGACTGTCTGTGCAGTTTTCTGGACAATAGTCCTCCGGCTCCAGGCTGTCCTGATTCAGATGTATTCAGTATTATTTGTGCAAGGCTAGGGGTGCATGCATGTTCCTGACCTGTATAACTTACACATGCTTCCTGTGCCAAATCTCAGCAGGCTGGTGCTGTGCTGTGCAATGCATTAACCTGATCTCCCCAGCATGTTATTGTATATGGCTCCAAGGTGGATGGGTGTCCAGGTGTTTTCCTAGCACTGCAGGGACGTGTAGTCCCATACATGGGAGATTGCATGAACCAAAGTCCTAGCAGAAGATGAAGAACTACAAGTCCCAGCAGGTTATAGCATAGGGCTCCAAGTAAATAAGTGGTCATGCGATGCTGGGACTTGTAGTCCCTTACCTAAGAGAATTGCATGAACCAGAGTCTTAGGAGGGAGAGGCTGGAGAACTACAAATCCCAGCAGGCTGGTGTGCAATGCATGATCCTGATCTCCCCAGGAGAGGTTGGAGAACTACAAGTTCCAGCAAGAATTAGCATAGGGCTCCAACATAGATGGGTACACATGTGATGCTGGGACTTGTAGTCCCATACATGGGCTATAGCATGAACCTGCAGAACCTAGCAGAGGATGAAGAACTACAAGTCCCAGCAGGTTATAGCATAGAGCTCCAAAATGGCCGAGTGCCCATGCGATGCTGGGACTTGTAGTCCCTTGCCTAAGAGAACTGCATGAACCAGAGTCTTAGGAGGGAGAGAATGGAGAACTACAAATCTCAGCAGGCTGGCGTGCAATGGGTTAACCTGATCTCTCCAGGAGAGGGTGGAGAACTACAAGTCCCGGCAGGTTATAGTATAGGGCTCCAAGGAGGATGGGTGCCCGTGCGATGCTGGGACTTGTAGTCCCATAATGGGGGATTGCATGCACCAGAGTTCTACGATGCTGGGATTGTAGTCCCACACATACATAGGGAACTAAATCATCCGGGGACCTAGCAGATTATAACTTAAAACTCAAAGTATGATGAGTGGTCATGACTTTTTTTTCCAATGCTGGGACTTGTAGTAGTGTTGTAAGAAGAAGAGGCTGTCGCCTGGAGGAGTGCGTCTGTCTACCCTGCCACCCTGTGCTGGTCTGAGGGGGGGGAGGTGTAATTGCTGTGTCCACCACCCCCTGCCATGTGTATAGTGTAGCACTGTAGCTGACCTGATTGGGGGGCAGGGGTTTGCAGAATGCAGATACATGTGATTTGCAGGGTGCATAATGCAGATTTGTGTGATTTACAGATTGCAGATATGTGCAATTTCTTTTTTTTACAGGTTGCAGAATGCAGATATATGCGATTTACTAACAGTGTAATTTTTTTCGTTTGTTTGCGCTGATCTGTAAGGCTGCGCTATATACCATGATCTGTGATGCTGGGGCTGTATACTCTGTCCTGTGATGCTGATCTCTATACTCCTGACGCTATGAGTGGAAGCAAGTGGAATACAGGGGGCGGAGTGGGTGGATTATATAAGGGGTGAGGCTTATGAGATGTGGGAGGGGCCACACGTGGAGGGGCGGGGTCTTGCCCCCCCCATCCTAAAACTTCACCAGCCGCCACTGCTTGAAGCAAGGTGTAAATGGTGAGCACTTGAGTTGCTGGAGCGAAGCAACACCTCCAGTAACATGTTTAGCATGTTATGCTGGAATGTGAAGCTGGTTGTATCTTTAATCAAAAATGGAGTGCTTCATTCAGCAAGAAAATCATGGGCTGTTGAATCCATGGCACACAATAAGGATATGGTTACATAGTTACTCTGGTTGAAAAAAGGCACAAGTCCATCTAGTTCAACCAATAAAAGGGAATACTGTATATACTCGAGTATAAGCCGAGTTTTTCAGCACATTTTTTTGTGCTGAAAATGCCCCCCTCGGCTTATACTCGAGTCTGTGTCCATCTTCACCTTTGTGCGCCTGATCCCGGCCAGCCGTAGGTCTCCTGAACCCCAAACATGTAGCCCCACTCTTCCTCTACAGATGTGCAAAGTTTGTGGTCCGGGGGACCTATGGCCGGGGAGCACCGATTTTTCAAAGCCGGGCACCCCTTCCATAGACTCCCATGTTAAACTATCATTTCTCTGGTGATTTCTTTGGACCCAGTACTGGCCGGCCCTAGGTCCCCTGGACCCCACACGCCGGGCACCCCTTTCATAGACTCCCATTTTAAACGTCAGTCTAGTCACACAGCGCTGGAGATCAGGTAGGGAGATTGGGCACAGTGAAGCATGGGCACAGTGAGGCATGGGCACAGTAAGGCACAGTGAGGCATGGACACAGTGAGGCACAGTGAGGCATGCACATGGACACAGTGAGGCAAAGTGAGGCACAGTGAGGCATGCAGATGGACACCCTAGGCTTATACTCGAGTCAATACGTTTTCCCATTTTTTGGTGGTAAAATTAGGTGCCTCGGCTTATATTCTGGTCGGCTTATATTCGAGTATATACGGTAATCAAAAAATAATAATCTTTGTGTATATGTATAGTCAAAATTTTTGTAGTTTTGGATAGAATAGGGAAGAATTAAAGCACTTGCCAGTTTTTTTCCGGCTGTCTGTATCAGATTACTTCTTGATCATTGTACTTCTACATCCACTGTTGTTCAGCTTTGCAATTGGATTCCAGACACACAGCTAAATACACAATTAAAATACATAATGGAAAACAAAAAATGCAGCGCTAGAAGGTAAGTGACACCCAAAAATCGTGATTAAGGGTGGATATAAATCACTCGGCATCCGGATGATGTGGCGTGATGTGTGTTCACGTCATCAGGATGCCAAAAGATGCGCCGCTGTGTCCCCTAGCGTCGTGTATCACATGACGCCCGGTTGGATCTGAAGTCTGGAATGCATACGACATTGCGTAAGTTGCGTGATGACGTGCTCCAGCAGCGCAATGATGTATTTCTGACTCTGCATATCTCTGATTGGTTAGAGAAGCAGAGCGGAGTGACGAGCCGGAATTGCGGCACTTTTGAATGTTTGATTGGTCTATCCCGACCCGGAGGCGTTTGCACGCCAGCTGGCGTGGGGGGAACAATCGATATTCATTTGTATCTTTATTATAAAATGGTGTGGTGTCTTACAAGCAGGTTTATGCCCCAGTTGATGGCCCTATACACTACGCCTTATTGAACTTTTTTGTGAACCGTCTCCAAGCATTTTTATGACGCCTGCACCTTTTATCTGTTTTTATTGGAATAAATGAGCTCTTTTTTTACATCATACCATTGGATTCATCTGCACTATGTGGAGGCCTTTTTCTGTCTTTTTTCTATGGTCCTTATCCCTGTCTGGACTCTTAAGTTCCGCTGTATTGCGACTTGTGACGTCACAGTTTCCAACCTTTGCCTTGTGGGACTTGGACACGAGAACCTTCGCTTCATTGGAGTTTCAATCAGCTCATGTGCCTGAGAGGATTTGTTGTTGCACATTTGACACACCGCCGCTGGCGTGTGTGTCCATGACACGGGGTAAGAGTGTTCATTCCCCCCCTTCCTGGTGCTGGAGTCACTGTCCCAGGTGTCGTTTTTGTTGACCACCTCTCACACCTATATGAGCTTCAACAAGTTACCACTTCACATTGGCGAATTACAGAAATGTTTTTTGTCTACATGATCTTATACATGGTGTTTATTCTCGTTCAATCATTTTTTATTAAGTATTTTAACAAGAATACATATCACAGGTACAATACAGATGATGCGAGAGTGGGATATACAACGTAACCTTAATGGAAGATATGTTTGTAGAGTTTGATGCTCAAAAAAAAAAAAAAAGATAATTTTTATCCTTAAAATAATAAAGATAAGAAAATAGATAGTAATAACAAATGTCATGTATATCGGACTCATAAAATAAAGAAGAAAAAAAAACAATGCCTTACATCGGGTAGAAAGTGCCCCTGGACCTCCCATCCACCCCTAATGGGGTCAAACTGTGGATGAGAGGGGGCACATGTTAAAAAAGGGAAATAAATTAATTAACTAAGGTATAGGTAAGCTAGAAAGGAAAGGATGAACATGTTATCCTAACATATAAGTAATGTAGTTAGAAGCCTATTAAAGTCACTTATAAATGTCAAAACCAATCCTATGAAGGAACAACAGAAGAAAAACAGTGTATTAAATGGATAGAGGATTTTCTCAGGTTATTATTTCAAACTCTAGAGTATATGTAATAGTAATTTGAAGAAAATATAAATCCCCAAATCACATACTGGGCAATAATGAAAATAAAAGAAAAGAGAAAAAAAAGAAGAATGTTGAGATAGGAAGAAAGAAAAGAAGAGATTGAGAAAGGAAAGAAGTGAAAAGATAGAAAAGGAAAAGAAGAGGTTCCCTCCCAGGGATGATCCAGCCCGAAGAAATGCTAACTAATACTAGCAACATTTGATAGAAAGGAAGAGAATAAAAAAAAAATATTAAATTGGATTAGCAGGGCAGCAAAAGAGATTGGTCAAAATCGGATGGTAGGAAATGTTTAACCCATGGTTGCCAAATTTTATTACATTTTTTCACATTATTATTCTCAATAGCTGACATTTTGTGGAAAATGAGGGCTCTGTTCATTCGGTGTTTAGCTTCAGTCACAACCAATGTCTGAGATTTCCATGCCTTAGCTATAGTTTGTTTAGCTGAGGTTGTCGGGTATAATAATAGTTGGAATTGATTGTGGGTAAGTTCAGGGGGTTTAAGATTCAATAATGCTGGAGAGGTCAATGTAAATTTTTTATTATGCAGTTTCCATAATTGGTATGAATGGGCCACTAAGAGGTTTAGCCTTTCCAAAGTATGATTGGAAACTTTGTTGCCCCATAGTAATCCTGATATAGAGTAGGGTAGTATTGAATATTTTTCAAATACTACCCATGGGATTTTCGGGTTATGTAAATGCCATTGAGCAATCTGTGCCCATCTTGCAGCTAGATAATATGACCAAAAGTTCGGGAGTCCCAATCCACCTCTTTTCGTGGACATATATAATACAGATTGGGCAATTCTTGGGTGGGAGTCCGACCATATAAATTTATTGACTTCCGATTGAAATTTAGTAAGTATCAATTTATTTATTCTAACTGGGAGTGCTCTAAATAGAAATAATAATTTTGGTAGAATTGACATTTTGATGGCAGTAATTTTACCTAAAAATGAAATATTGAAGGATTTCCAGGTTTTTAACACCAATCTCAGTCTTTTTTTAGGCGACCCTAAGTTCCTAAAAAGCTACCAAAACACTGATGAATTTGTTTGGTGGATTAACAATAATCTAATCACCCTTAATAGATTTATTGAGAATACTTCATTAACTTCGTTCTCGATACTAAAAACCAAATACGACATTCCCAATACAGAACTCAGAAGATTTTTCCAAATTAGAAACTTCTATAATTCAAATTTCCCACTATTAGACAATACATCGCCCACATTCTATGAGAATATCTGTACTAAATACCCAAGAAGAACAGGCCTAATATCAGAGATATATCTAAATTTGATCATTAACACCAACCAGGATAAATTACCATACATGCTCAAATGGGAACAGGAATACGACTTTGTATTGCCCCTCGAGAAATGGTCTGAATGTATTGACAATCTTCTTAAATGCACTAAATCTATCACAATTAGGGAAACTGCAATTAAACTATTTACCGGGTGGTATTATACTCCAGCCAAACTCCATTCTATATTTCCCACAGTTCCCAATACCTGCTTTAGAGATTGCACCTCAATCGGCTCCTTCTCTCACATTTTTTGGGACTGTGAAAAAGCAGCCCAATTATGGAAACGACTAGAGAAATTTTCTTCTAAAATTTCAAACAAAATTATAACCCTTACCCTTCCCAATTGTCTCTTGTTCGCCCCGATTTTGGGTTTGAACACGTTTCAATTAAGAATAGTCCATACAATTTGTGTATCCATCCATTGGCTAATAGCTTATCATTGGAAATCCCCATCATTACCAATTTCCCAATTGAAAATTAGAATAAACGACATTTACCTTATGGAAATTTTTTTGCATACCTTGCATAATACCATGCACCTACTGGATAAAAAATGGAACCTATGGTTCAAATATTCAGACTACCTTTTAGACCCATATTAGAATCTAGGCTTGTGCAATTCGTTTCGTAACGAATTGAAATTCGTCCGAATTTAGCAACTTTCGGACATTCGGAAGCATTCGAATTTCCGAACAAAGCAATTACGAATAAGACCGAATCCGAAATAAATTATACCGCAAATAGCGAATGCCCGAATGTCTTCGGCATAATTCGTTATGAAAAAGTTACGAATGTATGAATCCATACGAAGCACAATAACACTCACTCTGCTCTGCTCTCTGCTTCTCCCACACCGTGCTGAACTCCCTCTCAAAATGGTGTACAGGGGCGGAGGTTATAGCCGCATGTAAAAAACGAAAGTAAAATACGAGATTTCGAATCCATTCGAAGCACAATAACACTCACTCTGCTCTGCTCTCTGCTTCTCCCTCACCGTGCTGAACCCTCTGAAAATGGTGTACAGGGGCGGAGCCTATAGCCGCATGTTAAAAACGAAAGTAAAATACGAGATTTCGAATCGTTACAAATAACCGCAATGTATTTAGAAAAGTACAAATCCATTCGAAGCACATTAGGCATAATAGGCAGCGTCGTTGTGAGAGAGACACGGAAAATTACGAATCAACGAACCCAAAAAAAGTTACGAAAGTAGGAGTTGTGTCCAGAATCAACGAAAAACAACGTACTCTACCGAAAGTACGAACCCAAAAAAAGTTACGAAAGTAGGAGTTGTGTCCAGAATCAACGAAAAACAACGTACTCTACCGAAAGTACGAATTATAAAGCAACAAAAAATTCAACGAAAAATGTCGCTTGCAAAAATACGAATGAGTCCGAACACGAAAAATCCCGTCTAGCAAAATTACGAATGATTACGAATCAACAGGACCGGAAAGAAACGAACCGAAACGGAACGAATTTTTCCGTTGTGCACAAGTCTATTAGAATCCCCTTTTCACATCCAATTCTTTTATACACAAAAACAACCCTGCATTTCAAAACACTACTGAATCATTTATTTTTTATATGTAATAGATGTTGTCATAAATAAATAAAGGCGGTTACTCTGTCATAAATCATTATAATTATTGATTGAAAATACTGTAATTCTCTGATGTCATGACATAATGTTTGTACCATTATTTTGTACACAATAAAAAAGTTTGTAAACAAACAAAAAAAAAGATTCAATAATGCTACGACTGGGTCTGGCTTAATCAAGTTTTCTAGAGCAGTGGAAGCCATACCAAATATTTTGTTCCAAAAATTTTGGTCAATTGGACATTCCCACCAGATGTGGAGATAAGTACCTACAGTCGCACAGCCACGAAAGCAAATATTTGGACAAGTAGGCGAGAATTTAGCTAACCTCGCCGGTACCAGATACCAGCGTGATAAGACCTTGAAATTCGTTTCAAGAGCATAACAATTTGTGGAAGAGCGCATAGTGGTCGACCAGATATTGTCCCAATCTTTCATACTAAATGTCTTATCAAAATCCTGAGACCATTTGGTGACATATAAGGGTGGAGTGTCTGTGAGGGGGAAATTGAGATGTTTATAGAGTAGTGAGATCAGACCTCTAGTGTGTGGATCGCATTTACAGATCCTTTCAAACTGTGATAGTTGATTAAGTATGGAACCCGATTCAATAACCGGTGTATAAAAGTTTTTAATCTGTAGGTACCGGAAAATTTCTTTACTGGGTAAACCATGAATGTCGCATAGATCAGGAAATGTCAGGATGTTATTGATGGAGGTTATATCATATAAGCATGTCAGATTTTTTGTAGTCCAGGCTGTAAAGGAAAAGGGAAACTTCCATGCAGGATAAAAAGCTGGGTGTCTAATAAATTACAGTAGGGGGTTATGTGGGGATTGTAGTTTATGTGAACATCTAAATTTGTCCCAGATAGTCATGGAGTGCTTTGTAATAGGATTAGACAGGCTAATTCTATCACAAGGGGATAACCACATTATATTAGCCACAGATATTGGATCAATATCAATAGATACTATTGCCACCCACAAAGGGGTTTCAAACAGTGCGTGGTACTTAGATAATTGGGCGATTTGTGCTGCGTAATAGTAATTGGTGAAATTAGGAATCCCCAGTCCCCCTTTAGATTTTTCGATAAAAAGTGTCGCTTTAGAAATACGTGGTTTAATCTTACCCCATATAAACGATACAACTCTCTGTTGTAATAACCTTAAAAAATAGGAAGGAATGGGAATGGGGAGCACGCTAAAAAGATACAAGAATTTTGGTAGAATGGACATTTTCACAGCTTTAATTCTACCGAACCATGATAGAGAAAGTGTGGACCAATTATGTAACAAGTTTGTAATTTGTTTTATTAGTGGTAAGTAATTTGCTTTGAACAGGTCTGAGATTGAGGATGTAAGTTGTATTCCCAAATATGGGATGTAGTGAGTGACCCAGTTGAATGGTAAGGTTGTTTGAGCTCTATGAAGTTCGGATTGCGATAAGTTTATGTTAAGTGCATTGGATTTGGAGTTGTTAATATATACATGGTGTTTATTCTTTCATGATCATTCATCCATGTCAAAAGTTATTATTGTGCAGACTGTATGTACAGTACATATCTAGTTTTCTTACTGATGGGATTCCTAGTGTGGTAGATTCCACATCAGAATTTTTTCCATTCCCTTTTTTTTAATTTTCTAACTATAATGATATATGATCTGTACATTATATATGCTATTGTTATTTCTATCCACCCTTAATCACGATTTTTGGGTGTCACTTACCTTCTAGCGTTGCATTTTTTGTTTTCCATTTTATATTCACATATGTCTAATTTGTTAATGCTGGCTGCTATTGCTTTTTTATATTAGTAGCGCAACTTTTTTACATATATACTGCACATTTTCTTTTAGATTTTGATTGTTGCTGCCACTATTTGCTTTGGAGCAATCCAATACACACTTTGTTGAACATGGATGTGTTTGAATACAGGACGGCCCGTTCCTTTTACACGGAAGGTTTTTTTGTCCCTTTAAATACTTATTCCGAAAAAAGTGGTCTCTTCATGAGGCTCATGAACCTCATGGTATCTTAGATCCACTTAGAATGGGACATAGCTTTTTTAGAGCAATACGCTAAGGAACGCATGGTTCCGAGGGGTCTGCGCTGGGATGTGTATCCCCAACAGGGTGACGCGGATACAGATGCATGGTTTCGTTATTCTAATGAGGCTGGTATCAGTTTTCTGTGTTTCCTTGTTGATAAAAAGAAGCAGAGAATGTCCGGTATAGATAATGAAATCAAGGAACTTAGAGACCAACTCCTCCCACATAAGTGTACACCCGAATATATTTCTCTCTCAGCCAATCTTAAAAGCCATCTGGAGAAGGAAGAGAAAGAACAACACATTATGAAGCAAAAGAAATATACACGGGATGTTAACCACTTGTCCCCCGCCCACTGTCAATTGACGGCGGGCGGAGGATACTCTCGTTCTGGGAGGACGTCATATGACGTCCTCCCTTTAAAACGAGCTAGGAGGCTCGCGCCCGCCGCGTTCACAAGGCCCGGGTGCGCGTGCCCGGCGGCCGTGATTGCCGCCGGGCACTCGCGATTGCCCGGGAAACGAGCAGGAAAGTGGATCTCTGTGTGTAAACACAGAGATCCACGTCCTGTGAGGGAGAGGGGACCGATGGTGTGTCCCTTGTACATAGGGACAACCATCGGTCACCTCCCCCAGTCAGTCCCCTCCCCCCACAGTTAGAACACATTGAGGAAACACATTTAACCCCTTCCCGCCCCCTAGTGGTTAACCCCTTCCCTGCCAATCACATTTATACAGTAATCAATGCATTTTTATAGCAGGGATCGCTGTATAAATGTGAATGGTCCCAAAAATGTGTCAAATGTGTCAAAAGTGTCCGATGTGTCCACCGCAATATCGCAGTCACAATAAAAAATCGCAGATCGCCGCCATTACTAATAAAAAAATAAAAATATAAAAATGCTATAAATCTATCCCCTATTTTGTAGACGCTATAACTTTTGCGCAAACCAATCAATACGCGCTTATTGTGATTTTTTTTTTCTTTACCAAAAATATGTAGAAGAATACGTATCGGCCTAAACTGAGGAAAATTTTATTTAAAAAAAAAAATGGGTATTTATTATAGCAAAAAGTAAAAAATAGTGTTTTTTTTCCAAACTGGACGCTCTTCTTTTGTTTATAGCGCAAAAAATAAAAACCGCAGAGGTGATCAAATACCACCAAAAGAAAGCTCTATTTGTGGGAAAAAAAGGACACAAATTTCGTTTGGGAGCCACGTCGCACGACCGCGCAATTGTCATTCAAAGTGTGACAGCGCTGAAAGCTGAAAAATGGCTTGGGCAGGAAGGGGGTTTTCGTGCACAGTAGGGAAGTGGTTAATGACTATAAAACCAACTTTGTCTTCAACTGGCAGAAGAAGGATATCTTGCCCCTTTCAGACACCTCTGTCTTGGGACATATGTCATTACCACCTATAACGACCAATGTTTCTGGGTCTGTGGTACATCCCACCAAGTTACCCACTTCTAGCAGGATTGAGCATCCTCACACCACTAATGCTCCGAATGTACATTACATGAACGAGCATACCCCCAATCGGCCTTACCGGGATAACCACATCCATCGAGGGAGAGTTAACAATGGGAGGACCAGGGGTAGGGGTTCACAACATGTTAACAAAGATGGTCATAGACACCCTGATCATCGAGACAGATCACCATATCTTCAGCGATCTGGCCACCCCTCCAGATATCCCACCTTGGCCTCCCTCATTTGGTCCTGCTCCGGAGGCGGCCCCCCAGGTCAGTGATCTGGGATTTGTCCTAGATTCAGGTTTAACTTTGGCTCCTCAGGTAAAGAGGGTCATCAGTGCATGTCACTGGCAGCTAAAACTCCTGAGGGGGCTGTTTAAATATTTGGATATCTCGGACAGGAAAACTGTCATCTGCGCCACGATAGGTAGCTGCCTAGACTACTGCAACTCTCTTTATCTGGGATTGCCAAAGATGTTAGTGCAGAAGCTTCAACTTATTCAAAATGCTGCGGCTAGGTTAATCATGGATGTCCCGTTGAATGATCATATCACCCCTGTCATCTGCGCCTTGCACTGGCTGCCGGTCCACTATCGCACCTTATTTAAGGCCGGATGTATTATGTTTAAGATAATGAGAGGCCTGGCCCCAAGCTATCTCTGCTCTCGTTTTCATAAACAAGCTTTTGTTAGATCACTCAGATCTACCGGCAGAGATCTCCACATCTCGGGGGCCCAAGAAGATCCGGCGTGGTGGTCGGGCTTTCTCCCACCAGGGTGCCGTTTTGTGGAATAGCCTCCCTGTCGAGCTCCAAGAGGCCCCTACTATTCCGGTCTTCCGCGGGTTACTGAAGACTTGGCTTTTCACGCAAGCCTTCCCTGCGTAGCTTCTCTCTTCCATCCTTTCTGCCACTCTGTGCTGCTTCTGGTTCCTGGGTTCTATTTTCCCAGAAACTCTGCTATGCGCATCGGGACCCTTCGGGGTAAGACCGCGCTATATTAAGATACCTCTCAACTCAACTCAACTCAACTCAACTCAACCCATATGGCCAATACACCAGTTATGGAAGTTACCATCACGAACCATACTATCCACTCATGTCCAAACATTTAATAGATTTTCACCTTTGAAAGAAGGCACCTCACATAATAATCATGACACACATTATCGCTATATGGATAGAGACTATGATCAGTACAATAGATCACCTTACACCTACAATTATACGCACACAGGCCCTCGCCCAAATGGGGATTTTCCCAGGGAACTCATAGGCCCCAAACGAGGAATAGAAGCAAAGGAGGCACCCGAGGGGGGAGGCAGGCCAGAAAAAAGAATGAGAACCCAAACCTAAATACAAGTGGAACTTTTAATTTGAGTAAGGCGATTTTTTCTAATGCTGAGATACAGACTTTAGATAAAGGACTGAAATATGTCCCTTCCAAAAAATTCAATAAGTTTGACACTTTTGTCGATGTACACAAATATGTTCGCAGATTGAACGTACAGAGACATTTCATTGCCAATCCATCTAAACCTAAAGACACGACTATGGAAATGGACAGTGTTGTTCACACGGGCCTGTCCAACCCCTCACTTTTTAATCCTCCTAATGCCACTGCTCCATCAATCAAAGTATTCAGAGACTTGGTGCTCAAAGATTTAGAATCACTACCTAGGAAACGTATGTATGACCACCCAGATATTAAAATAGGTCTCAAGTCCTTATGTGAGCGCAAGGATGTGATCATCCGCCCCGCGGACAAAGGTAGTGGGTTGGTCATCCTTGACAAGAGTGATTACCACATTGAGATGTGTAGAATTTTGGGAGATACCAACACGCATACACCATTGTCTAAAGACCCCACTAGAGATCTTAAGAGATCCTTGGTTGAATTGGTGGATAAGGGGTTCCAATTAGGGATCTTGGATAAAAAGGAAAAAGACTATCTTGTGCCAGTAGCACCGCGCATTCCTACCATGTACTATCTTCCCAAGGTCCACAAAAGTGTCACACAGCCTCCTGGTAGACCTATCGTCAGCAGGATAGATTCTGTAATGGCCCGTATAGGCTGTTACGTAGATTTCCATATACAACCGCTGGTTCGATCCACTCCATCTTTTTTAAAGGACACGGGAGCTACCATACGCCTATTAGAAGGAGTTGACTGTTGTGAGGATTGTATATTGGTTATGGCCGATGTCGCGGCATTATATACCTGTATACCACACAGATTGGGTTTCAATGCTGTTGAACATTTTATGTCCAATAGTGGTTTGATTCCTAGGGTCCAACAGTACTACATCATGGAACTACTTCGGTTTGCTACACAGTCCAATTATTTTTGGTACAACAATCAGTTTTTCTTGAAGACTAAGGGTGTAGCAATGGGGGCTAAGTTTTCCCCCAGCCTTGCAAACTTTTTCATTGCCTTGTGGGAGGAGGATGTTGTCTATGCCTTACAGCATCCAGAGCTGGTCTGTGGGCAAGGTATATAGACGACATCCTCCTCTTGTGGAGGGGGATAAAGAATCCCTACATGAATTTATGGCCACTCTTAATGACAATGACATGAGCATTGTGTTGACTTATGAGACCAGTAGCACTGCATTCCTTTTATTGGATCTAGAGATTTAGTTTCTAGATCGGCGGTTGGTTACTAAAACTTTTTTTAAACCAACCGACCACAATGAGTATATTCCAATGGATAGTTGCCATTACAGCTCATGGCTTAAGTCTGTATCACATAGCCAACTGCTCCGCATTAGGAGAAACTGTACAAATCTTACAGATTTTTATGTACAGGCTGAAGTTCTTAAATCCAGATTCATGGAAAAGGGCTATAACCCGATAACTATCGATGATGAAATAAATAGCATCTCCTTACTCGATAGAGGTTCTCTTACTGTTGAACAAGCCAAACATACACCAGATTCTAAATTTAAATGGTCTTTTACCACTCAGTTTTCCTTACAGCACAGACAAATTAAGAGTATTCTAAATCGCCATTGGAAAGTACTCAAAAATTACCCATTATTGGGTCCGGTACTCCCTGAAAAGGCTGGTATTATTTACAGGGGAGCTCCATCCATCAGGAATCAAATTGCCCCCAACGTGGTTGATCCCCCTGTAAAACCAACTTTTTTTGCCACACCTAAATGGTATTATCCCTGTAAGAAGTGCAACGTCTGTATACATAATGCAGTAGGTCGGAGAAAAACAGACAGTTTTGTATCCACTACCACCTCCACTGTGTATCATATGAAACACTTTACTACATGCAAGACTCGTTTCATTGTATATCTTATTAAATGTCCATGTAATAAGCAATATGTAGGGCGTACCATCAGAACTTTTTCCACCAGAGTAAATTAACATATTGCAGGGATTAAAGAAGGTCGTACTAACTATAGTGTACCAAAACATTATTTACAATTCCATCGCAAAGACCCCTCAGGCACTAAATTCCAAGTGATCGACAAATTCATCCCACATTGGAGGGGTGAACCTTGCGTTAGAGATGTTTCCCAATTAGAAACTTTTTGGATATAACAGCTTCGATGTTATTTCCCGTATGGGTTAAACTTTGACTGGGATATAAATGCATTTATCAATAAGGCTTGAGCTATATTTTTATTGCTGTTTTTGACAGTTTTTTATTCAAATTTTTTTTTTTACTTACTGATCCATAGTGTCTTTTTATTCATATGTTTTTTTTTGTATGTAGATAGGCTTTTTACAAGTACCCTGTTTTTGTGGTATGGAGTCGCCTGTATTGAGGCACCTTTTTTCCACAATATTTGTTATATCTACTGTTGTCATGAATTTTGGCTATGCACTAAGTGCACAGTGTTAACATGATATTTACTTATCTGTTTGAACTGCTATTAGTGAATTCCATATTTTTTTGGGGGACCTTCACCCCTAGTTTATATGCCATTTGAATACGCTTGTGGGCATAATTATGATGTGTTTATTTGATTAGTCATTTTGCTTTTTATGTCCCCATGTAATAATGTCTATGTATTGCTTTGGCTTATTGCTTGCATTTCATTAATTTTTTATGTCCCAATTAGAAATGTCTTTGAATTGCCTTGTTTTATTGCTTGCGTTCCTGGCTGGTCACTTTTACACCTTGTTACGTTGGCAACGCGTCCGCCGCTGGGTATACATGCTGCCACCTTGCCACCTGACACACTTTGTGTTTTCACGTCATCAGGATGCAGAGTGATGCGCCGCTGTGTCCCCTAGTGTCGCGTATCACATGGCGTCCAGTTGGATCTGAAGTCTGGAACGCATACGTCATCGCGTACGTTGCATAATGACGTGCTTCAGTGGCGCGATGATGTATTTCTGACTCTGCATATCTCTGATTGGTTAGAGAAGCAGAGGGGAGTGATGAGCCAAAATTGCGGCACTTTTGAATGTTTGATTGGTCTATCCCGACCCGGAGGCATGTGCATGCCAGCTGGCGTGGGGGGAATAATCGATATTCATTTGTATCCATATTATAAATCGGTGGGGTGTCTTACAAGCATATTTATGCCCCAGTTGATGCACTTTAGTGCAAAACATGTCAGGTACATAGCCTGCTTTTGGCCCTATACACTACGCCTTATTGAACTTTTTTGTGATCACCATCTGCAAGCATTTTTATGATGCCTGTACCTTTTTATCTGTTTTTATTGAAATAAATAAGCTCTTTTTTTACATCATACCATTGGATTCATCTGCACTATGTGGAGGCCTTTTTCTGTCTTTTTTCTATGGTCCTTATCCCTGTCTGGACTCTTAAGTTCCGTTGTATTGTGACTTGTGACGTCACAGTTTCCAACCTTTGCCTCGTGGGACGTGGACACGAGAACCTTCGCTTCATTGGAGTTTCAATCAGCTCGTGTGCCGGAGAGGATTTGTCATTGCGCATTTGACCCACCGCCACCGGTGTGTGTGTCCATGACACAGGGTAAGAGTGTTCATTCCCCCCCTTCCTGGTGCTGGAGTCACTGTCCTGGGTGTCGTTTTTGTTGACCACCTCTCACACCTATATGAGCTTCTACAAGTTACCACTTCACATTGGCGAATTACAGAAATGGAAAAGAGTGGAAAAAATCTGAAGGGTAGAGCATGTGTTTTATTAATGGATGGGATTTAATTTAGGAGATGCCCTTGGTAGGTTTTTTACTGGAGTATTGGCGGCATGGGCTTTCAAGGTGGCTCAATCCAAGCAAGGTAAGGTATTTATTATAAATACTGCTGCACACCTGAACCAAGATAGAGATTTCTGGCTGTTATTTTTTTTTTTTTAAACGTCAGATGTTTCTGCAGGAACAGCAATTCCTAACTATCTAACTGCATGGCTTCCTCATTTGAATAGAAAAGTTTTCTTTAGACTGTCAACAGAAAATAGCAGTGAAGTAACATTAAGGAAACTGGATTTTGTTTATTTAATCTTTAGGTTAGAGGTGTAGCCAAATGGATCTTAAGCTAAACTCCAGGTGCAGCAAAAAAGCATGCAAGGGTATTTTTTGCCCAGAGTTGGGCTTTAACAAGGTTAGGAAATTATATATAAGGTTAAAGGGGTTGTAAAGGTTTGTTTTTTATTTTCTAAATAGGTTCCTTTAAGCTAGTGCATTGTTGGTTCACTTACCTTTTCCTTAGATTTTCCTTCTAAAGGTTTGTTTTCCTTGTCTGAATTTCTCACTTCCTATTTCTCCTCACTAAACTTCACACCATCATCCGAGTGGTGTGGAGTCAGCCAGAACAGCTTACTGAACAGCTTACTAAGGAGGAACAGGAAGTGAGAAATTCAGACAAAGAAAACAAAGAAAACAAATATTTAGAAGGTAAATCAAAGGAAAAGGTAAGTGAACCAACAATGCACTAGCTTAAAGGAACCTATTTAGAAAATAAAAAACAAACTTTTACAACCCCTTTAAGAGGGGAGGAGGGAGGAATAGCCACAATCTGCAAATGTGGCTACTCTGCATTCCCTTTTTCCTATATAGATGCCATGAATTGAGTTATGCTGAATAATTCCCTCAATGTAAAGTTTGAATGTCCAGATAAAAAGGAATGAGGAGAGTGAAAATGGCCTGTGCCATTTTGTGTTCAAAATGGGCTGTGGGGAAGGTGTATAAGAACAAAAACCATGTGATCTGTTTGGTTGCAGTCCCACGTGTTTTAAGGTAACCCACATATATTGTCACGTTTGGGGAGATTTAAAGTATACCCCCTATTTTCCCTTCTTTTCTCTGTGACTGTTCTCATAGAGACTCTACAATTGTATCCATTTATTTTATTCTATTTGTAATACTTTTTGTAATTTGCGCTATATAAAATATGTTTTTTAATTCCCATGTTTTTCTCTGTTCTGCTCCATATATTATAATTTCTTGTGGTGTATTCTTCTTTTAGACCCCCTAGGTGGAGTTCACTGTTGCCTTTTATGAGCTCCAGTCTTAACAGAAATAACAAATTTGCGTAAACTTTTTTAGGAACCCTTGTAGTTATGGGGATCGTATTTCACCTTGAGGCTTAGTAAATGTGAGCCAATCAACACTATAGGAGTGGTTATTGTGGCGCAGTTCAGATTGAGGCTTGGGTAAGGATAATGTCACGTACCTGGTGGGTGATCCTGACGTGTAGAGGAAGGCCTCTCGTACATCTCTGGCTCGTGGACCACTGATAGTGGGACAGCAGGTCCAGGAGCACAGCGGGGTAAGAGTGCCTATTATCAGTCCAGAAGTTTGTAGGGGTAGAAGCCAGGAACTCACGAGCGGAACCGGACACAGCAGGTGACAGGCAAGCGAGATGGCAGACAGGCTGGCAGACTTGGCAAGAGACAAGTGGAGGTGCACCACCGGAAGCAGGACTTGCAGCAGGCTGGACAGCTGGAGCAGGGTCAGATGAGCCGGTCTGACAACAGACAGGCAGATCAGGCATAGACAGCAGGCAGAAGCGTAGTCGGGTCACAGGCAGGTTTTGGCAACAGGTGCTGAATAACAGGAACTGAAGGCAGAGATCAATCTGTAGGAAGCCAGAGGTCAGGGCAGGAAGCAGGCAGAGGTAGTCGGGAGCAAGCCGGATCAGTATCAGAAGTCACACACAGAAGTATTAGGATTCAGGTAAACGCTGTAGACCAAGCAGCAATAAGTCAGTGTCACAGCTCTGTTTAAATAGGCCGACTGGCGCCAGTTCTGATGACAGGTGCATGCGCATTTGCAGAAGCGCTTGTGGCCATTCTGAGCGTCCTTGGTTGGCGCCTGCGCAAGGGCGCACGCCGGGTAACAGCAGTTGTACCTTGCAGACGTCTTTCCTGACACTGCCCCCCCTTACGGGCAGCCTCTGGATCCCAGCTGGTTCTTCTTCTGGGGGTGTCTGCGGAAGAAAGCATGGACCAATTACATGGTATGTACGTTCTGCTCCGGGTTTCCCAGGAGTTTTCCTCCGGCCCATAACCCTTCCACTTGATTAAGTATTGTAGACGGCCTCCTCTCCTCCTGCAGTCTACAATTGCTTCCACCTCAAACTCTTCATCCCCATTGATGATCACTGGTTCAGGCGGTCTAGTCTCTCGATTAGGGAAGGAATCCGGCACTGTGGGTTTTAACAAGGATACATGGAACACTGGATGTATTCTGAACGAGTCAGGTAAGGACAGTTCATAGGAAACATCGTTAATCTTCCTACTTACAGGAAATGGTCCCAGATATTTGGGAGCAAGTTTTTTTGATGAACAGGCCAATCTCAGGTTGGTCGTGGCCAACCAAACTTGGTCCCCTGGTTGCAGGATCAGCACCCCCCTTCTTCTATCGAAAGCCCTCTTATTATCCTCTTGTGCTTTGGTAACGGCCTCTTGCAACAATTTATTGTTACGCTTGAAGAAGTCCATTGTATTCTGGGTGGCTGTCACCAAGGACTCGGGAACGAGGTCGGGCAGGAAGGTGGGATGGAAGCCATAGTTTTCAAAAAACGGAGATTGCTTAGTGGTTGTTTGACAGGAGTTATTATAAGCAGACTTGGCTAATGGTAGGAGAGATACCCAGTCGTCCTGGACAAATGATGTGAAGCAACGGATATATTGTTAGACTGTGGGTGGTACGCAGATGACATAGAGAGTTTGATCTTCAGGGTCTCACAGAGGGATTTCCAGAATCTGGACATAAATTGGACCCCTCGGTCTGAGACGATATCAACAGGTACCCCCTGGAGTCTAACGACTTCCCTGATGAACACTTGAGCAGTCTCTGCAGCCGATGGTGTACCCTTCAGGGGTAAGAAGTGGGCCATCTTGGACAGCCGATTGACAATAACAAAGATGGCCGTACAATCTTCTGAAGGTGGTAACTCCACTATGAAGTCCATAGAAATCACGGACCAAGGCATGTCAGGCACAGGCAGAGGTCTGAGAAAACCCCAAGCTTTATTTCAGGTGCTCTTGCTTCTGATACAGGTGATGCATGCATCCACGTAACTTTTACAGTCTCTTACCAGATTAGGCCACCAAAATGTGCGTTGCACCAGCTCCGTCGTTTTGCAAATCCCGAAGTGCCCTGCTAAGGGATGGTCATGGCAGAATCCTAGGACTGGCACCAGAACCTCTTCTGGGACAAAGACTCGGTTCCCTTTCCATAGAAGTCCCTCCCTTGTCTGAAGGGTATCCCCGACAGGAGGAGGGGCAACTGAAGATGCCTGTTTAAGCTGAGACATGAAGTAGCAGAAAATTCTCTGCTGGCAAGATAGTATCTGATACTGACAAGTTCTTAGGATCCTCAAACATGCACGACAGTGCGTCAGGCTTGATATTCTTAAACCCAGGTCTGTAAGTGATATGGAATAAGAACCTTGAGAAGAAAAGTGCCCATCGGGCCTGGCGAGGTTTCAGCCGTTTAGCAGTCCGTAAATACTCAAGGTTCTTATGATCCGTGAATATCAGTATCGGATGTGTTGCTCCCTCTAGCAAATACCTCCATTCCTCTAGGGCAGCTTTTATGGCAAGAAGTTCACGATCACCGACATCGTAGTTCCTCTCTGCAGGGGCAAACTTACGAGAGAAAAAGGCTACTGGGTGAGTCAAATTCTTGAGACACTGATGCTAAGACAGAACTCCCCCGACTGCATTCTCAGAAGCGTCGACCTCCAGGATGTAGGGTAGCACCGGGTCTGGATGGCTTAGTATGGGGGCAGACGTAAACAGTCTTTAAGAGTCTCAAAGGCAACCTGGGCTTCAGGGGACCAGCAGAAACGAACACCCTGCTTGGTGAGTTATGTAATGGGTGTAACGATGGCCGAGAATTTCTTGATGAATCTGCAGTAGAAGTTAGAGAACCCCACGAACCGCTGGACCCCCTTCTTGTCAGTGGGAGCTGGCCAGGACAGGATTGCCGAGACTTTCTGTGGATCCATCTCGATTCCCCCGGTGGAGATAATCAATCCCAAGAATTGGATACTCCGCTGCTCGAACTCACACTTCTCTGGCTTAGCATAGAGTCCATGTAGGCAGAGACGGCAAAGAACATCTTTGAAATGCTTGCGATGGCTTTCAAGAGAAGTGGAGAACACAAGTATGTCCAGATAGTCTTTAAAAACATTGTTGATAAAGTGTTGGAATGTGGCTGGCGCATTACATAGACCGAATGGCATGACGAGGTACTCATAATGGCCAAAACGGGTACAAAAAGCAGTCTTCCACTCATCCCCCTCTCATATGCGGATTAGGTTGTAAGCCCCTCTCAAATCCAGTTTTGTAAAGATGGAAGCGGAGCGAAGTCTTTGGAAGAGTTCTGGGACCAGGGGGAGCGGGTAGCGATTCTTCACCGTTATTTTATTTAGTTTGCTGTAATCTACGCATGGCCGTAGGGAGTGGTCCTTATTCTCTACAAAGAATATTCCCTCCCTGGCAGGTGAGGTAGAAGGGCGGATGAAACCCTTCCAAAGACACTCATCGATGTATTCCTTCAGGGCACTTAGTTCCTTTTCGGATAGTGGGAAGATCCGACCGAATGGAATTGCCACCCCAGACAGAAGCTCGATGGGGCAGTCGTAGGCTCTGTGTGGAGGTAGAGTATCTGCTCCCTTCTTACTGAAAACGTCCAGATATTCATGGTAAGGCCCAGGCACCCTTTGGTAAAGTTCAGCACCAACGTCCATGCAAAGTAGGGCAGTGGGTGGCATAGAGGGCTCGGGCAGACAGTGCTCCTGACAGTATGATGACTGATACTTAATGCTACCAGAACTCCAGTCAATCAACGGATTATGGGCCTGAAGCCATGGAAGACCCAATATGACAGGGAATAGAGGTGAGGAAATTGTGTCCAGGCATAAAAGTTCCTTATGGTTAGTAAGGGTCAAAGTCAGTAATGGAGGGATTTCCTTAGTTACCAGTCCAGACTTAACACAGGAGCCATCGGCCAGAAATACAGACAGTCCCTGCTTCTTGGGTTGGAGAGGAATATGTTGCTGGGCTGCAAATGCCAGGTCAATGAAGCAACTGCACGCCCTAGAGTCCACAATTGCAATTGCTGACACGCTTCTGCCAGGGAGTTGGAAGGTAATAGGAAGCGCCAGGTGGGCAGAGGTTGCCGGCAGGACCGCCTGGGTAGCTGAAGAAAAGGTGAGACACGTACGTCTTTTAGCTGGACAGTTCCGTACATAGTGGCTGACCCCTCCACAGTAGAGGTAGAGGTTGCCCTGTTGACGTCGTGAGTGTTCGTCAAAAGAGAGTGATGGACAAATTAGGTCAAGTCGTGCGGATGTTGCTGCTGCTGGAACGGAAGAGATCAACTTAACAGGTGTTGGCTGGACACGGGCTGGGACCTTAGGCATCATCCACACAGGCTGAGAGGAACCTGATGACTTCTCCTGCCTGCGTTCACGAAGACGGCGATCGATCTGGATCGACAATGCAATTAAGTCCTCCAAGGAATTCGGCACCCCCACACGAGCTTGTTCATCTTTCAGGTCCTCCGTTAACCCCAGGCGGAACTGATGTTGTAGTGCTTCATTGTTCCAGCCTGTGCCTGAACTCCAGCATCTGAAGTTCGTTACATAGTCCTCGACCGCTCTGCGGCCTTGCCGGAGTGCATGGAGGGAGGATTCAGTAGTAACAGTCCATTGGGGGTCCTCATACAATTGGGACATAGCCTGGAAGAAGGAAGACATAGTATCAAGTTGTGTGTCCTTTGCTTCCAACAAATGATGAGCCCAGGTTTGAGGTTCACCCTGGAGCAAGGATATGGTGAACCCCACCTTAGTAGCCTCAGCAGCAAAAGTCTGTGGTTGAAGTGAAAAGTAGAGCTGACAGGCGTTACGGAATGCTCTAAACTTAGACCGTTCTCCGGAGAACTTTTCAGGACAGGGTACTTGTGGCTCTGGAGCAGGGGTGAGCCGAACACCCCCCTGTTCGGTTCGCACCAGAACCTGCGAACAGACAAAATGTTCGTGTAAACTTTAGAACCCTATTAAATACAATGGACTCGAACGTTCGAAATCTAAAGTGTTAATTATAAAGGCTAATATGCAAGTTATTGTCCTAAAAAGTGTTTGGGGACCTGGGTCCTGCCCCAGGGGACATGTATCAATGCAAAAAGAAGTTTTAAAAACGGCCGTTTTTTCGGGAGCAGTGATTTTAATAATGCTTAAAATGAAAAAATAAAAGTGAAATATTCCTTTAAATTTCGTACCTGGGGGGTGTGTATGATATGCATGTAAAGTGGCGCATGTTTCCCGTGCTTAGAACTGTCCCTGCAAAAAATGTCATTTTTGAAAGAAAAAAATGCATTTAAAACTGACTCGCGGCTATTAATGAATTGTCGGCTCCCGGCAATACATACAAAAGTCATTGATAAAAAAAAAAAAAAAAAAGCGTGGGGGTTCCCCAGAATTCAATTACCAGGCCCTTCAGGTCTGGAATGGATATTAAGGGGAACCCCGCCGCAAATTTAAAAAAAAATTGACGTGGGGTTCCCCCAAATATCCATTCCAGGCCCTTCAGATCTGGCATGAATTTTAAGGGGAACTCCACCCCAAATTTAAAAAAAAAATGGCGTGGAGTCCCCCTAAAAATCCATACCAGACCCCTTATCCGAGCACGCAACCTGGCCGGCCGCAGGGGAAAAGGGGGGGACGAGAGAGCGGCCCCCCCTCCCTCCTGAACCGTACCAAGCCACATGCCCTCAACATGGGGAGGATGTCCCCATGTTGATGGGGACAAGGGCCTCATCCCCACAACCCTTGCCCGGTGGTTGTGGGGGTCTGCGGGCGGGGGGCTTATCGGAATCTGGAAGACCCCTTTAACAAAGGGGACCCCCAGATCCCGGCCCCCCCCTATGTGAATTGGTAAGGGGTACATTGTACCCCTACCATTTCACGAAGAAAGCGTAAAAATTTTTTTAAAAAAACACACAAACACCTTGAAAAAGTCCTTTATTTAAAAAAAACAAAAGAAAAAAACATTCCAGCGGTGAAATCCAGTGTCCCGCGGTGATCCCGATGTCCAGCGCTGTCCTTCATTGGTTGTGCCTGAGCGGACCTGATGGGGAACTCCCTCTCAGTATTTTAAATGTATAGACCCGCCCCTTCTAAAGTTCCCCATCAGGTCCGCTCAGCGGACCAGATGCGGAACATGAGAAGGGGCGGGTCAATACATGTATTACCAAAGTGAGAGCAGTTCCCCATCAGGTCCGCCCCCTCGGTATGTCGGACCCGCCTACGTCATTGGCTTGAGCGGGGAACTTCCTTCACTATGTAAATTTAAATTACACAGTGAAGGAAGTTCCCCGCTCAAGCCAATGACGTAGGCGGGTCCGACATACCGAGGGGGCGGACCTGATGGGGAACTGCTCTCACTTTGGTAATACATGTATAGACCCGCCCCTTCTCATGTTCCGCATCTGGTCCGCTGAGCGGACCTGATGGGGAACTTTAGAAGGGGCGGGTCTATACATTTAAAATACTGAGAGGGAGTTCCCCATCAGGTCCGCTCAGGCACAACCAATGAAGGACAGCGCTGGACATCGGGATCGCCGCGGGACACTGGATTTCACCGCTGGAATGTTTTTTTTTTTAAATAAAGGACTTTTTCAAGGTGTTTGTGTGTTTTTTAAAACATTTTTTTACGCTTTCTTCGTGAAATGGTAGGGGTACAATGTACCCCTTACCAATTCACATAGGGGGGGGCCGGGATCTGGGGGTCCCCTTTGTTAAAGGGGTCTTCCAGATTCCGATAAGCCCCCCGCCCGCAGACCCTCACAACCACCGGGCAAGGGTTGTGGGGATGAGGCCCTTGTCCCCATCAACATGGGGACATCCTCCCCATGTTGAGGGCATGTGGCTTGGTACGGTTCAGGAGGGAGGGGGGGCCGCTCTCTCGTCCCCCCCTTTTCCCCTGCGGCCGGCCAGGTTGCGTGCTCGGATAAGGGGTCTGGTATGGATTTTTAGGGGGACTCCACGCCATTTTTTTTTTACATTTGGGGTGGAGTTCCCCTTAAAATCCATGCCAGATCTGAAGGGCCTGGAATGGATATTTGGGGGAACCGCACGTCAATTTTTTTTTAAATTTGCGGCGGGGTTCCCCTTAATATCCATTCCAGACCTGAAGGGCCTGGTAATTGAATTCTGGGGAACCCCCACGCTTTTTTTTTTTTTTTATCAATGACTTTTGTATGTATTGCCGGGAGCCGACAATTCATTATTAGCCGCGAGTCAGTTTTAAATGCATTTTTTTCTTTCAAAAATGACATTTTTTGCAGGGACAGTTCTAAGCACGGGAAACATGCGCCACTTTACATGCATATCATACACACCCCCCAGGTATGAAATTTAAAGGAATATTTCACTTTTGTTTTTTCATTTTAAGCATTATTAAAATCACTGCTCCCGAAAAAACGGCCGTTTTTAAAACTTCTTTTTGCATTGATACATGTCCCCTGGGGCAGGACCCAGGTCCCCAAACACTTTTTAGGACAATAACTTGCATATAAGCCTTTATAATTAGCACTTTAGATCTCTCCCATAGATTTTTCGAATTTGCCGCGAACACCCCAATTTGTTCGCTGTTCGGCGAACAGGCAATGTTCGAATCGAACATGAGTTCGACTCGAACTCGAAGCTCATCCCTACTCTGGAGATGTCATCACTGCAACAGGGCCAGTACTGGACACCATCTGGGTTGGCACAATTGCAGGAGATGCAGCAGCAGGAGTGGCGGAAGAAGGCAGGTCCTGCATACATTCCTCAAGTTGAACGAATTCCTCCTGCAGGGTCTTGATTGCTCGTGTAAGGCCTGTGATGCTCTAGTAGACTCCAGGTACGAGAGAGGGTCCTCCTGCAGGCTCAGTCATGGCTGCTTGGTACTGTCATGTACCTGGTGGGTATGCCTGACGTGTAGAGGAAGGCCTCTCGCACAGCTCTGGCTCGTGGACCACTGATAGTGGGACAGCAGGTACAGGAGCACAGCGGGGTAAGATTGCCTATGATCAGTCCAGAAGTCTGTACGGGTAGAAGCCAGGAACTCACGAGCAGAACCGGACACAGCAGGTGACGGGCAAGTGAGATGGCAGACAGACTGGCAGACTTGGCAAGAGACAAATGGAGGTGCACCACCGGAAGCAGGACTTGCAGCAGGCTGGACAGCTGGAGCAGGGTCAGATGAGCCGGGTTGACAACAGACAGGCAGATCAGGCATAGACAGCAGGCAGAAGCATAGTCAGGTCACATGCAGGTTCTGGCAACATACGGTCAGATCAGGCAAAGGCAGTAGGCAGAAGCGTAGACGGGTCACAGGCAGGTTTTGGCAACAAGTGCTGAATAACAGGAACTGAATGCAGAGCTCAATCCATAGGAAGCCAGAGGTCAGGGCAGGAAACAGGCAGAGGTAGTCGGGAGCAAGCCGGATCAGTATCAGAAGTCACACATAGAAGTACCAGGATTCAGGTAAACGCTGTAGTCCAAGCAGCAATAAGTCAGTGTCACAGCTCTGTTTAAATAGGCCGACTGGCGCCAGTTCTGGTGACAGGTGCGCGTGCGCACACGCGCATTTGCAGAACCACATGTGGCCGTTCTGAGTGTCCTTGATTGGCGCCTGCACAGCAGCTGTACCCTGCAGACCTCTTTCCTGACAGATGATTATACTCAATGCAAAACTTGGTTTAATGCTATGGACTATAAGAGCGATGATGCAGCATGGTGCTCTGTGCCCTGTAAGAAGTAATTTATGGTGAAACCCGTCGAGTGGAGCCTCATGCTGACGTCTTGGCGCAACCTGAAATGACAGAGTTTAAACCTTATATGCCACCTGGATTGTTTTATTCTATGTAAGTGCAATATTAAAGTTAAAGTTGTTTTGAAGAAAGATTGCGGAGCATGTTTGTTTCCTCTGAGAGTCTATGACAATGTGAGTGTGAATTGGAGTAGCGTTTTGCTGGATCCCTCTCTTATCTGGTGGTATGATCCCTGAAGCTGGAGGTGGAATGCGATTCGATCGGGATATATTGAATACAAGTGCTTTCTGACTTCTCTTTTAATAGAGGTGGTGATCAACGTGGATCTTCCAGAAGTGCTGGTGTTGGTGGATTTGAGTCATATACGGTATATTTAAAGTGGACTTGCTTTCTTTTCACGTGGACTTTACTGTTTATTTATACATTCATGTGGTTTTGCACACTGCTGTGAAAAATACTTTTACATTTTTGTTTAGGATTTGTTAAATGGTTAATTAGCACAACAGGTATATTATAATCTCATGGCTATATTAAACAATCCAAGTAATCCACATCCATGGATAAAAGGCCCTCAATCTGATGCATGAAGTGGAGTATGTTGATGGCTTTTATTGTGTTGTCCCAGACTTCTGAACTTGGCATAAAGCCAACCTGACCTAGCCTGATACGTTTCAAACAATATAGAAGGATATGATTGGCCAGTGATTCCAGTCATTATTTAGTAGGGATATTGGTCTGTAGTTTGGATAGAGTAGATGATCTTTACTTTTCTGAACCTGGACAATTTCTTTATTTCATTTGGGTTAGGGCCCATTTTATATATATAAATAGGGATTCCAACACTGTTGTGGAAGCCTCGTCTAAGGTAGAAAATGTAATCATTAGAAAATTCTGAGAGAGTTCTGCCCCCTTTATTACTATGTTAATAAAATAATAATAATAATACTTAACAGAATTTAACTCGCAGGAAGATTTTACGTTTTATATAAAAGCCTAGACTCCATCTGTTTTAATTTTGTGCATGCTTCAAACAATTCTAGTGACACCATTTGGTCCAATGATAGTTTCTGGAAAGCTTCAATATTTTAGACTTTGGTGATTAGTGTGGTCAGTATGTTCTGTGTTTCCTTTTTAAGTGTGGTGCTGAAGGAAATAGGTTGACCCTGCATATAATATTTGTGGGCTTTCCAGATACTAGGGATCAAATGTTAAGTTATCTTAGAAAAAATGGCAAAGTTACAGTGGACCTGATTTTGTTTAGATTGCTAAGTAGGGCTGGGTTCAGGTTCCAATTCCAGGAGTTGATTATTCAGATTTATTGCTCAATTGGCAAACTGGAGTTGGAGAATAGGAAGCTACACATTGTGCATTGCTGAATAAGAAAATAGGTGTGTGACCTATACAATCTGAGAGTGGTGTGTAAATCAGAAGATTAGTTAGAGGAAATGATAAATCTATTGGCAAAAAACAGTTGACCTGTAAATATTTTAACTTCAGCTGTTTGCACTTTCCACTTTAAAGTGAGCCTTCTGTTGCTGTCTTGTGTCCTAATGAGTGTGCTGATTTCTGGCAAGTGATTGCTCTTAATGTGTCACGTACCTAGTAGATGAGCCCGAACTGCAGAAGAAGGCCTCCCTTACACCTCTGACTCAAGGCCCCTGATAGAGTATACATGAGGCACAGGAGTGTAGAGTAGCACGAGTGCCTGGCAGGATCAAATGCAAGGAGGATAGTCCCAAATTCCAGAAGACACTGTGCAGGGTGGTCAGCAGACTGGAACAACAGGCAGGTGAAGCAGACTGGAGACTGAAGCAGCAGACTGGAAACTGGAACAGTCTGGAGCAGCAGGCATGTGCAGCAGACTGGAGACTGGAGCAGCAAACTGGAACAGACTGGAACAGCAGGCATGTGCAGAAGACTGGAGACTGGAACAGACTGGAAGAAGATTCCCACTGGACTGGGACTCAGAAGGATCAGATAAGCCCGGTCATACACAGACAGGAGTACTTGAACAAGGCAGAGGCAGGGTCACTGGAACAAGCCGGGTGGGTATCAGGCAGGCAGCAGAAGGACCAGAGGAGCAGGCGGGAGCAACATCAAGACAGGCCGGGGTTAAATGCAGGCAAACAGCTGGGATAGTCAGAGGCAAGACTGGTAATACACAGGAATAGGTTCAGATAGCAGGGTATACATGGGAAAGCTGTAGATCAGACAGCAATTTTTCTGTGTGTCAGCCTGGCATTGGCACCCGCAATCGCGCACCAACTAGTCTGCATCTTCTGTTACTGGCAGGATCTTCCTGACATAATCATTATTACAAAGACTTGGAAGGCTGGGATCTTTGCACTCTTGATCTTTCTGCTTCCTAATACATTATACTAGCAGCAGGGGTTTGACAGCCTAAGCATTTGCAATTGGCTAAGTGGACAGTTGAAAATTCTTATCTGATTTCAGGTTGCAGGTTAGAGGTCTGAAAAACAGGAAATTGTGGAGGTATGGCATAAGATGGGCCTAGCCTTCCAATTCTACTCAAAATGCAGACAATTCTCTTGCAAAATCCTAAAGCCATTTTAGATACTTAGTCTGCTGCAGATTTTTGTTATCTAAAATTACCATTGTTGCTCCTTTATCCAGTAGAATACATGTCACATTGTAAAAGATTCATAGTGATTAAGACATGCATATCTTACAAGAATTGTGTACCACACTGCTATTCATTGGTGATTTAAATTTGGTTTCTCACTTAATCCTCGGAACAAGCTGTTAATTGGATCAGAGTGGGGGAAGGCTGTCTACGCAGTTGGAACACTGATAACTGAACATGACAGCTGCTCTCACAGAATATAAGGTAGAGAGGAGCAGATAATGCTGGCAATTTATTCTGATTTTCTCACTTTTTAGAGGTGGCAAGACTAAATATAGACATGTTTTTTTTTTTTCTATGACATTGAACATTGTGTTAATGTCATTTAGGAAGTTCAGGAAATCAGCAGGGGGATATGAGGGATTTGCAGACTTTGTTTTGAGATTTCCAAACCATTGTTTAATTACCAAGTTTAAAAAAAAATAAAAAATTCTTCATGAATTAGCAGAGAGGGAATGTTTTATGACACTTTTCTCCTCCTCCAGCTTGGCTACACACTCGGGAAAATGCCACGGATTAGGAATAAACAGGCTTATTTAATAAGATAATGCAAGAAGCTAAGAGTTAAAGTATAACTAAAGGAAAACCTTTTTTTTTTGTTTTGGATAGGGTGGAGATGGATTAGAACACCTGTCAGGTTTTATTGCTTTCTGTGCCCTTATTCAGGAGATTCACCCTCTCTATTTGTTCTGTTTACTATTTTTATTGAAAGCGAAAGTAAAAGAAAATCCCATCTTTTGGGCTGTCCCCAGAGAATAGAGGGGAGATATTCCAATGGGGGCACTAGTTCTGGTGACCCAGGGGTCTCCATGAGAATCCCTTAATTTGCAGAAAATTTCTCTCACTTACTGTTTGGCTATGGTACAGGAAGTGAAGGTAAATCTCTCCAATGGGACAAAGATGGAAAAAATAAACCTTACAGGGGTTATAACCCACCCTTACGCTATCCAAAATGAAAGAAAAAAAAACATTTTGCCTATAGTTCTACTTTTCAGTCCAAACTGCATTACCCATATCAACCAATCAAAATCCATATTGTACTGGTCTGACTCCAAGCATATTTCTATTGGTTGTTCTTCTGCTTCTGACATTATTTATTGAATAAGCCATAAGTGTAAATTTCCTTTTTCACACCCATGGAATATTTCTGAAAGATGGAGATCTAATGGAAAAATAAAGGATATTATAATATTTTTGCAGTTTACCAGTATAGTTAGAGATATTTTTATATTAGCTAATGTCTAACAAAAAACAAGGTAAACTTGCCAATTATCTTGCAACTGAGTGGGTGGTGCTTAGCTTATGCAACCATAGAGGTTTAGAAGTTCTGAACTCAAGTAAGCGTGACAACTGAACTACAAAAGGAGCACCTGCTAGGGCAGTTTTTCACAACCATGATCTTAGAGGATTTTCCCCCTAAATTACTGTACCAATGCTTGAAGTGGAATATAAGATAACTGAGGGAAATGCACTAATTCCACAATGTATAAAAAACACAGTTTAATTAAGCATACAGTATACAAACCCAAAGTAGAACTTTAATATAATACCTATCCTAACATATGGTGGCTATATTAATTTTTTGTTTTGGAAATTGTTCCTCTTATTTTCACCTACAGATTCAACCAGTAACACTCCCTGTCTTAGGGTGATAACACTCACTCCTTTACTATATCTATGGACACATGGCATTGTCTGGAGAGCCTTATATCGGCTAAGACCGGCCATACTCGGTTCGAAACATTAATGGGCAGGCTGAATGTACTAAGTTGATCAACCGATCAACTTGGGTACAACCAGCCTGCTGGATTCGCTTAGAATTATCCCTAGCGGCTGCTACGCTGTCTTCTTCTGGCAGGGATGGCTTTCCCAGCTCTCCCCCACCCAGGGAAGACAATGTCCTGGCAGGAGGGATTCCCGCATCAACACTGTCTGTGTTAATGGGGGAATGAAGTGAATTTATTTCCTGCAACCCATGGTTGAATGGGGTGTGAATGGGCCCTTAAAGGAAGCTGAAAAAAAAAAGAAAAAGGAAAAACATTACTGGCAGGATGAACAGGGGATAAACTATGAAGTAAGTAGGATTCAGAAAAACAAAAATTGCTGTGTTAATGCTATTGCCAGAGTACATCATACGTGATATCTGTTCTGGTCAAAATTCCACTCTACTTGGTAATCCCATACCTGCTGCTAATAGTGAGCAACTATATAGACACTAGCCACTGTCAGTTTGACCAGTCCAGTGAAGCCTCATCTCTAAGGTGCTCTCCGCTGTTGCTGCACTCCTGTATCCTCCACATACAATGCAGAGTTAATAGCCCTGCATTGTACATGATGACACTGAATGCTAGAACTGGCTGGAGGCGAAGTGACTTTGGCAATGCAGTTTCCTTAGCTGCCCCTAGCCTTCCAAGCATTTAACCCTTGCAGTGCAGAGGAGACCCACTGCAAGGGCACAGAATTGTAGATTTTGCCTAATTCCTGAAGTTGAGCTTTAATCAAAGCTGTTCTTTAGACCATTTGTGGTCAAAACGTGGTTGCTGATCTATTCTACCTATGCCAGTAATAAAGATTAATTAAGTGGATGACACATGTGAGTGCTGGCTTTCATGTCCATATGTACAGTATGTCACATTCAGGAACTCTCAGGACCTAGTAGGAACAGAACCCTTGTCCTTTGACCATACTCTTAGCCAAGAGTTGGAAAAATAATGTGGAAATGAGTCGCTCATCAGTCCAATTTGAGACCAGTGAGTGCTTTTTGGATAATGCAAACATGCCTTTCCAGTGACAACAGTAGAAAATACTCAATCACATTAGACTCTAATCATTTTTTTTCAGGAACTTAGGCTACCTGTTTTGTTGGACTCTTGTTCAGTTGTAAACAATTGCTGTGAGGCTGAATCTATGCTATAGCCAAACCCCACACAGTTTTGCCAATGGATAGGGATGGGCCCGGTGCTCGATTCGAACCCATGTTCGAATCGAGCACCGGGCGTTCGCTCGCTCGTCGAGCCCAGAACTATTTGGGCCGTTCGCATCACATTCGTGTGATGCGAGCGGCCCCGCAATGCATTGCGGCCGGCGCGGCCGGCGCAGTGCATTGCTGGCTGATGATTGGCCAAGCATGCACTGTGACCCCGCATGCTTGGCCAATCACAGCGCCCGAAACTCGGAGAGCAATAATTGGCTACAGGCAGGACGCCTGTAGCCAATTACAGCTTGGGGGCTTTAGTACATGCCCCACCATTTAAAAGGCCGCCACGCCATCGGCCCCGGTCACATGAGTTCCGGCTTTAGGAGAGATCAGTCTGCTGATTCTGTCTTTGCTTGATACTGAAAGATTTGCTCTTCTTTGCTAAACCATTGGCTATTTCTTTGCTAAACCATTGCTACCTAAGTCATTGATCGTTCATTGCTGCTGATTGCACAGTTAGCGTGTTATTAGCTGCTGCTGGGGATTAGTCTGGTGCGTGCTTACTGTTAGTACAGTATTGCAGTAGTACCAACCGCAGTGCTGTTAGCACAGCATTGCACCCCAACAGCACCCATAGGACTTCTAGTGTGTTAGTGGCAGCAAACAGAGCTCCTATATTTTCTTCTCAGCAGCACCCATAGGACTTCTAGTGTGTTAGTGGCAGCAAACAGAGCTCCTATATTTTCTTCTCAGCAGCACCCATAGGACTTCTAGTGTGTTAGTGGCATCACACAGAGCTCCTATATTTTCTTCTCAGCAGCACCCATAGGACTTCTAGTGTGTTAGTGGCAGCAAACAGAGCTCCTATATTTTCTTCTCAGCAGCACCCATAGGACTTCTAGTGTGTTAGTGGCAGCAAACAGAGCTCCTATATTTTCTTCTCAGCAGCACCCATAGGACTTCTAGTGTGTTAGTGGCATCACACAGAGCTCCTATATTTTCTTCTCAGCAGCACCCATAGGACTTCTAGTGTGTTAGTGGCAGCAAACAGAGCTCCTATATTTTCTTCTCAGCAGCACCCATAGGACTTCTAATGTGTTAGTGGCATCACACAGAGTTCCTATATTTTCATCTCAGAAGCACCCATAGGACTTCTAGTGTGTTAGTGGCATCACACAGAGCTCCTATATTTTCTTCTCAGAAGCACCCATAGGACTTCTAGTGTGTTAGTGGCAGCAAACAGAGCTCCTATATTTTCTTCTTAGCAGCACCCATAGGACTTCTAATGTGTTAGTGGCATCACACAGAGTTCCTATATTTTCATCTCAGAAGCACCCATAGGACTTCTAGTGTGTTAGTGGCATCACACAGAGCTCCTATATTTTCTTCTCAGAAGCACCCATAGGACTTCTAGTGTGTTAGTGGCAGCAAACAGAGCTCCTATATTTTCTTCTCAGCAGCACCCATAGGACTTCTAATGTGTTAGTGGCATCACACAGAGTTCCTATATTTTCATCTCAGAAGAACCCATAGGACTTCTAGTGTGTTAGTGGCATCACACAGAGCTCCTATATTTTCTTCTCAGAAGCACCCATAGGACTTCTAGTGTGTTAGTGGCAGCAAACAGAGCTCCTATATTTTCTTCTTAGCAGCACCCATAGGACTTCTAATGTGTTAGTGGCATCACACAGAGTTCCTATATTTTCATCTCAGAAGCACCCATAGGACTTCTAGTGTGTTAGTGGCATCACACAGAGCTCCTATATTTTCTTCTCAGAAGCACCCATAGGACTTCTAGTGTGTTAGTGGCAGCAAAGAGAGCTCCTATATTTTCTTCTCAGCAGCACCCATAGGACTTCTAGTGTGTTAGTGGCATCACACAGAGTTCCTATATTTTCATCTCAGAAGCACCCATAGGACTTCTAGTGTGTTAGTGGCATCACACAGAGCTCCTATATTTTCTTCTCAGCAGCACCCATAGGACTTCTAGTGTGTTAGTGGCATCACACAGAGCTCCTATATTTTCATCTCAGAAGCACCCATAGGACTTCTAGTGTGTTAGTGGCATCACACAGAGCTCCTATATTTTCTTCTCAGCAGCACCCATAGGACTTCTAGTGTGTTAGTGGCATCACACAGAGCTCCTATATTTTCTTCTCAGCAGCACCCATAGGACTTCTAGTGTGTTAGTGGCAGCAAACAGAGCTCCTATATTTTCTTCTCAGCAGCACCCATAGGACTTCTAGTGTGTTAGTGGCAGCAAACAGAGCTCCTATATTTTCTTCTCAGCAGCACCCATAGGACTTCTAGTGTGTTAGTGGCATCACACAGAGCTCCTATATTTTCTTCTCAGCAGCACCCATAGGACTTCTAGTGTGTTAGTGGCAGCAAACAGAGCTCCTATATTTTCTTCTCAGCAGCACCCATAGGACTTCTAATGTGTTAGTGGCATCACACAGAGTTCCTATATTTTCATCTCAGAAGCACCCATAGGACTTCTAGTGTGTTAGTGGCATCACACAGAGCTCCTATATTTTCTTCTCAGAAGCACCCATAGGACTTCTAGTGTGTTAGTGGCAGCAAACAGAGCTCCTATATTTTCTTCTTAGCAGCACCCATAGGACTTCTAATGTGTTAGTGGCATCACACAGAGTTCCTATATTTTCATCTCAGAAGCACCCATAGGACTTCTAGTGTGTTAGTGGCATCACACAGAGCTCCTATATTTTCTTCTCAGAAGCACCCATAGGACTTCTAGTGTGTTAGTGGCAGCAAACAGAGCTCCTATATTTTCTTCTCAGCAGCACCCATAGGACTTCTAATGTGTTAGTGGCATCACACAGAGTTCCTATATTTTCATCTCAGAAGCACCCATAGGACTTCTAGTGTGTTAGTGGCATCACACAGAGTTCCTATATTTTCATCTCAGAAGCACCCATAGGACTTCTAGTGTGTTAGTGGCAGCAAACAGAGCTCCTATATTTTCTTCTCAGCAGCACCCATAGGACTTCTAGTGTGTTAGTGGCATCACACAGAGCTCCTATATTTTCTTCTCAGCAGCACCCATAGGACTTCTAGTGTGTTAGTGGCAGCAAACAGAGCTCCTATATTTTCTTCTCAGCAGCACCCATAGGACTTCTAATGTGTTAGTGGCATCACACAGAGTTCCTATATTTTCATCTCAGAAGCACCCATAGGACTTCTAGTGTGTTAGTGGCATCACACAGAGCTCCTATATTTTCTTCTCAGAAGCACCCATAGGACTTCTAGTGTGTTAGTGGCAGCAAACAGAGCTCCTATATTTTCTTCTTAGCAGCACCCATAGGACTTCTAATGTGTTAGTGGCATCACACAGAGTTCCTATATTTTCATCTCAGAAGCACCCATAGGACTTCTAGTGTGTTAGTGGCATCACACAGAGCTCCTATATTTTCTTCTCAGAAGCACCCATAGGACTTCTAGTGTGTTAGTGGCAGCAAACAGAGGTCCTATATTTTCTTCTCAGCAGCACCCATAGGACTTCTAGTGTGTTAGTGGCATCACACAGAGTTCCTATATTTTCATCTCAGAAGCACCCATAGGACTTCTAGTGTGTTAGTGGCATCACACAGAGCTCCTATATTTTCTTCTCAGCAGCACCCATAGGACTTCTAGTGTGTTAGTGGCATCACACAGAGCTCCTATATTTTCATCTCAGAAGCACCCATAGGACTTCTAGTGTGTTAGTGGCATCACACAGAGCTCCTATATTTTCTTCTCAGCAGCACCCATAGGACTTCTAGTGTGTTAGTGGCATCACACAGAGCTCCTATATTTTCTTCTCAGCAGCACCCATAGGACTTCTAGTGTGTTAGTGGCAGCAAACAGAGCTCCTATCTTTTCTTCTCAGCAGCACCCATAGGACTTCTAGTGTGTTAGTGGCAGCAAACAGAGCTCCTATATTTTCTTCTCAGCAGCACCCATAGGACTTCTAGTGTGTTAGTGGCATCACACAGAGCTCCTATATTTTCTTCTCAGCAGCACCCATAGGACTTCTAGTGTGTTAGTGGCAGCAAACAGAGCTCCTATATTTTCTTCTCAGCAGCACCCATAGGACTTCTAATGTGTTAGTGGCATCACACAGAGTTCCTATATTTTCATCTCAGAAGCACCCATAGGACTTCTAGTGTGTTAGTGGCATCACACAGAGCTCCTATATTTTCTTCTCAGAAGCACCCATAGGACTTCTAGTGTGTTAGTGGCAGCAAACAGAGCTCCTATATTTTCTTCTTAGCAGCACCCATAGGACTTCTAATGTGTTAGTGGCATCACACAGAGTTCCTATATTTTCATCTCAGAAGCACCCATAGGACTTCTAGTGTGTTAGTGGCATCACACAGAGCTCCTATATTTTCTTCTCAGAAGCACCCATAGGACTTCTAGTGTGTTAGTGGCAGCAAACAGAGCTCCTATATTTTCTTCTTAGCAGCACCCATAGGACTTCTAATGTGTTAGTGGCATCACACAGAGTTCCTATATTTTCATCTCAGAAGCACCCATAGGACTTCTAGTGTGTTAGTGGCATCACACAGAGCTCCTATATTTTCTTCTCAGAAGCACCCATAGGACTTCTAGTGTGTTAGTGGCAGCAAACAGAGCTCCTATATTTTCTTCTCAGCAGCACCCATAGGACTTCTAGTGTGTTAGTGGCATCACACAGAGCTCCTATATTTTCATCTCAGAAGCACCCATAGGACTTCTAGTGTGTTAGTGGCATCACACAGAGCTCCTATATTTTCTTCTCAGCAGCACCCATAGGACTTCTAGTGTGTTAGTGTCAGCAAACAGAGCTCCTATATTTTCATCTCAGAAGCACCCATAGGACTTCTAGTGTGTTAGTGGCATCACACAGAGCTCCTATATTTTCTTCTCAGCAGCACCCATAGGACTTCTAGTGTGTTAGTGGCATCACACAGAGCTCCTATATTTTCATCTCAGAAGCACCCATAGGACTTCTAGTGTGTTAGTGGCATCACACAGAGCTCCTATATTTTCTTCTCAGCAGCACCCATAGGACTTCTAGTGTGTTAGTGGCATCACACAGAGCTCCTATATTTTCATCTCAGAAGCACCAATAGGACTTCTAGTGTGTTAGTGGCAGCAAACAGAGCTCCTATATTTTCTTGTCAGCAGCACACATAGTACCTATAGTGTGTTAGTGTCAGCACCCATAGGACCTACAGTGTGTTGTGAGCACACATAGGAGTTCTATTTTTTATACTATATACACTACCGACTACAATGGCTGGAAGACCGCCAAGGAGAGGCAGAGCGTGCCGAGGCAAGAACACAGGGCAGGCAGGCTCTGTTTCTAGAGACAACAGTGCTGGCCGTGGACGTGGTCGTGCATCGTCATCAGCACGTGGCCATGGGACACGCTTGTCTTTGTTTTCGGCAGCTGGACATGTGGAGCCGCATCATGCCGAAGTCTTGGTAGAATGGATGACCAAGCCCTCCTCATCCTCCTCATCCTCTCTCACCCAGGCTCAGGGTACTGGCAGAGCAGCTGCCAACGCGTACTCAATGGCATCATCAGCCACCCCTTCCCTAGACCCACCATGTCCTCCTGAGGAGTCCCCCGAACTGTTTGAGCACAGTGTTGGGTACATGCTCCAGGAGGATGCCCAACGATTCAAAGGCTCGGATGATGATACCCAGCTTGAGGAAGTCAGTAGTGTGCGCGCAGAGACAGGGGATGCTGAAGGACAGCAATCTGGCAGTAGTGTTCCACCAGCTGCAGCTTACTGCCAGGTTTGCTCTAGTGGTGAAGAGGGAGGGGATGATGAGGTCACTGACTCCACGTGGGTGCCTGAAGGGAGAGAGGAGGAGGAGGAGGAGGATGCAGCGTCACATGTCCAACGAGGCAGGATGCCCCCTGGAGGCCAGCTAGAGGCCAGCACAGCAACTGTACCACACCGCAGAGCTCCGCCTGTGCAGGGCGCTGCCTCTGCACGTTATCACAAAAGTTCTTTGGTGTGGGCCTTTTTTGAGACGAGTGCATCAGATCGCACCACTGCTATTTGCAATATTTGTCTCAAGCGTATCTCGCGTGGCCAAAACATCAGCCGCTTGGGCACCACAAGCATGAGCAGACATATGTCGACCTGCCATGCAGCTCGTTGGCAAGCACACATAAAAGACCCACACCAAAGAACAAAGCGGACCTCTCCTTGCTCCTCATCAGCTGGGATCTCCATCCCCACTATATCTTCAGTCCTCTCTGAAAGCTGCTCTGAGAGGACTGAAGGTGTAGAATTAGGTGTGTCACAACCAAGTACTTGCAGTACACCGACGTCCGATTGTAGCAGGCAAATTTCCCTGCCCCAGCTGCTGGACCGTCGAAAGAAGTATACTCCCAGCCATCCACATGCCCAGCGGTTGAATGCTAGCTTGGCTAAATTGCTAGCACTTCAACTGCTGCCTTTTCAGTTGATAGACTCGGCCCCCTTCCGTGAGTTTGTTCAATGTGCGGTTCCTCAGTGGCAGGTTCCCAAACGCCACTTTTTCTCACGGAAGGCGATTCCGTCTCTCTACTGGCATGTGGAAGGCAATGTCCATGCCTCGCTGGACAGGGCGGTCAGCGGTAAGGTGCATATTACCGCTGACTCATGGTCCAGCAGGCATGGACAGGGACGTTATCTTTCTTTCACGGCCCATTGGGTCACTCTATTGGCAGCTGGGAGGGATGCAGGACAAGGTGCAGTAGTGTTGGAGGTTGTTCCGCCACCACGCCTCCAAAATGCTACTACTGGTTGTGACACACCTCTCTCCTCCACCCCCTCCTCTTCTTCTTCCTCCATGTCCTCTTCGAGTGCTCTGTCCTCGGAACCAGCGGTGCTCCGTAGGCGTACAAGGGGCTACGCGAGTACGCAGGCAAAAAGATGCCATGCCGTGCTTGCGCTGGTGTGTTTGGGGGACAGGAGCCACACTGGGCCAGAGGTTCTGGCAGCTCTGCAGGGGCAGGCCGAGAGGTGGTTGACGCCACGCCAGCTTAAGCCAGGAATGGTCGTTTCTGATAATGGCACCAACCTCCTCTCCGCCCTGCGACAGGGGCAGCTCACCCATGTGCCCTGTATGGCTCACGTCCTCAACCTGGTGGTGCAGCGGTTCTTGGGCAGGTTCCCAGGCTTACAGGATGTCCTGAGGCAGGCCAGGAAAGTCTGTGTGCATTTCCGCCGATCTTATAATGCCAGTGCTCGGCTGACTGAGCTGCAAAAGGAGCTGAACCTGCCCAAGAACCGCCTAATATGTGACATGCCCACCAGGTGGAACTCAACGTTGGCCATGCTGCAGCGACTGCACACGCAGCAGAGGGCCATCAATGAGTACCTTTGCGACTACGGCACCAGGACAGGGTCAGGGGAGCTTGGCTTTTTTTCCCCACGCCAGTGGAGCATGATCAGGGATGCATGCACTGTCCTCTCACCATTTGAGGAGGCCACGAGGATGGTGAGCAGTGACAGTGCATGCATCAGTGACACTGTACCTCTTGTCCACCTGTTGGAGCATACGCTGCGTGGGATAATGGACAGGGCACTTGAGGCAGAACAGAGGCAGGAAGAGGAGGACTTCCTTGTCTCTCAAGGCCCCCTTTATCCAGACAATGTTCCTTCTGTCCCACCCATCACACAGGAAGAGGAGGAGGAGGAGGAGGAGGAGGAGGATTGTGTGAGCATGGAGGTGGAGCCTGGCACTCAGCATCAGCAGCAGCAGTCTTTTAGGGATGATGTACAGTCCCAACAAACCAGTGGACTTGTACGTGGCTGGGAGGAGGTGGCTGGCGATCATGTCATCCTCAGTGACCCAGAAGACTCCGGACCGAATGCCTCAGCTAACCTACGCTGCATGGCCTCCCTGATCCTGCAAAGCCTGCGGAAGGATCCTCGTGTTCTTCGGATCAAGGAGAGTGACCATTACTGGCTGGCCACTCTCCTTGATCCACGGTACAAGGGTAAGGTTGCGGACCTTATCTTGCCGTCGCAGAGGGAGCAGAGGATGAGACATCTCAGGGAGGCCTTGCAGAAAGGTCTGTGCAACGCGTTCCCAGAAACTGGGAGGTTACAAACTCCTGGTCCTGGACGACGAGTTGCTGAGGCTTCGGTCAGTAGCAGAAGGAGCGGTGGGGAAGGTGGACGTCTGACCGATGCGTTCAGACAATTTTTTAGTCCGCAGCCCCAAGGTATGATCGGTTCCAGCAACCATCGCCAGCGTCTGATATACATGGTGCAGGAATACCTAGGGGCAAGGTCAAACTTGGACACCTTTCCCACCGAAAATCCTCTGGCTTACTGGGTCCTGAGGATGGATCACTGGCCAGAGCTTGCACAGTATGCAATTGAGCTACTGGCCTGTCCTGCACCCAGCGTTCTTTCCGAACGCACATTCAGTGCTGCTGGAGGATTTGTCACCGATCATAGGGTGCGCCTGTCCACCGACTCGGTTGATCGACTGACCTTCATAAAAATGAATCAGTCTTGGATCACCACCAGCTACCAGACACCTGAAGCGGATATAACGGAATAATTTATAATGTCACATCCCTTCAAGACTGCCTATGCTGATGCTGAGTGACTGTCCTGTTATGTTCACTGACTATCCTCTTCCTCCTCCTCAATGATCCATGCCACCACACCAGTGCCTAAGGCACAATTTTTCAGCCCCTGTATAACAGGGGCGTGTAATTACAATTTTTTAAAAAGATGCTTCGCAACAGGTGTGACTGCTGTGCTCAGAGTACAGTATCTGTGAGGGGTTGCAGTGTTGTGGCACCAGCACCAGTGCCTAAGGCACAATTTTTCAGCCCCTGTTGGGGCGTGTAATTACAATTTTTAGGCAATGCTTTGCAACAGGTCTCATTGCTGTGCTCAGAGTACAGTATCTGTGAGGGGTTGCAGTGTTGTGGCACCAGCACCAGTGCCTAAGGCACAATTTTTCAGCCCCTGTATAACAGGGGCGTGTAATTACAATTTTTTAAAAAGATGCTTCGCAACAGGTGTGACTGCTGTGCTCCAAGTACAGTATCTGTGAGGGGTTGCAGTGTTGTGGCACCAGCACCAATGCCTAAGGCACAATTTTTCAGCCCCTGTTTAACAGGGGCGTGTAATTACAAATCTTGATCTAATAGTTCACAGCAGGGCCCATTCCTGCGCCCACCAAGAGTAACTATGAGGGCCTACAGTCTTGTGGCAACACCGTCCACCACCACCACCACCACCAAAGGCCCAATTTTTCTGCCCTGTTCAACAGGTGCATGCAATTACAAATCTTGATCTAATAACTCACAGCAGGGCCCATTCCTGCACCCACCAAGAGTAACTGTGAGGGCTTACAGTCTTGTGGCAACACCGTCCACCACCACCACCACCACCACCAAAGGCCCAATTTTTCTGCCCGGTTCAACAGGTGCATGCAAGTACAAATCTTGATCTATTAACTCACAGCAGGGCCCATTCCTGTGCCCACCAGTCTTGTGGCTACACCAACATCTAATAGGGCAAATTTCTGCAGAGTATATACGGCAGGCCCCTACTTTCAAACATCCAACTTACAAACGACTCCTACTTGCAAACGGCAAGAGAAAACAGGAAGTGAGAGGAAATCTACCCCTAGGAAGGAAAATTCTATCCTGTTAGATTTAATTTGGGAAAAGGGTATCTCCTCTCTACTGATGCTTTATCACCAATCCTTGTTTCAATTAAAACCCCACTTTTCCAAAAACATTTGTCATTGGGACGGAAAGTGAGGTGACATGTTCTGAACAGATGTGCAAAGACAGCAAATGTTACAGGGGTGATAACCCCCCCCTATGTTCTCCAAAAGCTTAAAAATTGATTTTTTTGGGATGTAGCTACACTTCATAATGTACCTGTTCAGATTCTACTTAAGAACAAACCTACAGTCCATGTCTTGTTTGCACCACCTATATACTGCTGTTCAGAGTATATAGGGTTGTAGGTATAGGGTTTTATTTTGGGTGTGGGGTCCCCCTTAGTATCCATACAAGACCCAAAGGGGCTGGGGTGGGGGGGGGTTTGATGGGGTAGCCATGCCATTTTTCTCAAGGATTTTCAGCCATATGGCGGCCAGGACAAGACATGACATTAAAGCCGCAAGTGGTTTTAAATGGCTTCTTTTTTTCCTTTACAAATGTCATTTTGTGCAAGGACAGTTCTAAACACGGGAAACACATGCCACTTCACAGGCATACTTTAGACACCCCCCAGGTACCATATTTAAAGGAAAATTTCACTTTTTTTTTTTTCACTTTATGCATCATTAAAATGACTGCTCCCGAAAAAACTTTAGTTTTTAAAATTTCTTTTTGCATTGATATATGTCCCCTGGGGCAGGACCCGGGTCCCCAAACCTGTTTTATGACATTAACATGCATATTGGCCGTTGTAATTAGCAATTTTGATTTCAAACGTTCGCGTCCATTATAACGAATAGGGTTCGAAAATTCGCGCGAACTTTCGGTCCGTTCGAAGGTTCTGGTGCGAACCGAACCCGGGGGTGTTCGGCTCATCCCTACCAATGGAGCCTTGTTTCTAGAATCTCTGCAATTCTGCCAGAAGGGCATTATTCACAGAATTTGTTGTCAGAGGGATCGTACTACAAAAACAGTGCCTGTTGTTGGAGCAAAACTGATTGTTAGGCTCCATGTGCACGGGACGTTTTTACAACTGCTCCTGAACGATTTAACTTGACAGATAGTAACCCACATTTAAAACACCCGTTTTGCCGCGTTAACATGCAGCGTTTATCAGCGTTTTGCCGCATTTGCGCTTAGAAGCGTTTAAAAAATATATATATATATTTCTTTTTAAATGGCCAAAAACGAAAAATGCCTATAAACGAAACGCTGCTAAATGTGGGTTGCTGCGTTTAGCCGCGTTTAGAAGCGTTTGGCATCTGAAACGTCAGAAACTTCGGTGTCTGAACTAATTTTTTTGCCTTCAAAAAAACGCCTATAAACGCAACTGACTAAAAACGACAGTAAACGAACCTGTGTACATGTACACATAAGATAACATTGAATGAGTTCAGGGGCAGTTGAAAAAAGTGTCCAACTGCCTCTGAACGTCCGTTTAGCAGATGTATTTCAGCAATGCTACATTTTCTTATATTTATTTCATTTTTTACTCTTACAAACATGCAGTTCTAGCACAGAACACATACAGTACCGCTGTGTTATTTACAGCATTTTACACCCTTTCTACAAAGCAGTGCTATGTATTCCTGTATTTCTTTACAAATTCTGATAGATAACAGGTTTTACAGGTACAGTTTGTCATATGAATGTACAAGACTTGTTTTGTTGCTTAGGCCCTTTTATATAAAATGCACACAATTTTGTACTTTGCCTTTTCAGCTTTCTGATTCACCCATCAACTGGTATTATTTATACTCAACCCTGGGCCTCACTTGATGCTGAAGATACCTCTAAATACAACTTCTATGTCAAAGCTGAGGATACTGAAGGGAAGTATAGCTTAGCTGAAGTGTTTGTAACTGTACTAGACATCAATGATCATTGCCCAGAGTTCAGTGAGAACATTCAGGAGAAGACCATGGTCATTGGATCCCCAGTAAAAATAGAGGTATGTCATGGCACAGTATACATTATACATTTTTCTAGTTGTATTACTAGAACAAGTAACATGCACAGAGTTTTGATGTTTCTAGGCAGCGGATGCTAAGAGCTTCACATCTGACCTGTTTAGCTTGTTCAACCCACTGTGTACTAGACATACACTGGTCAGGTATAACTTTGACTACTGACAGGTTAAGTGAATAACACAGATTTCTTCATTACATAGGCATTTGAAAGTTGGTGGGATATACAGTATTAGGCAGCAAGAAAACATATTGCCCATGAAGTTGATGTGTTGAAAGCAGAAAAAAGTGGACATCACAGTTTGTTGTGTATGGGGCTGTGTAGCTAAAGACCCATTAGGGTACCTATGCTGACCTGTCTCCACAGCCAAATGTGCCTACAATGAGCACGTGAGCATCAGAAGTGGACCATAGGCCATGGAGCAATGGAAGAAGGTGACCTGGTCTGATGAATCACGTTTTCTTTTACATCATGTGGATGGTCCGGTGTTTGTGTGTCATTTACCTGGGGAACAGACGCATTATGGGCAGAAGGCAAGCTGGCTGATGTGGTGTGATGCTTTGGGCAATGTACTGCTGGGAAACCTTGATTCCTGTCATTCATATGGATGTTACTTGACACACTACCTACCTAAATATTGTTGCCAACCAAATACACCCCTTAATGAAAATGGTTATTCCCTGATGGCAGTGGCCCCATTCAGCAGGATAATGTGCCCTGCCACACTGAAAAAATGCTTTAGGTAATTGACAGAAACATACCCAGTAAAATAAAATCTTATTTGGATTCACATCAATTACATTCTTAAGTTTGGCATTCAGCCTAGTGGTAAGAGTGAATATTTTACTAAATATGAATTGCACCAAACCTAGGTTCACATTTGTGAGGGTTTGGAAACCATGCAAAATCACACGAGTTTCCTGACACGCAGGAAAACTGCCTGCACACAAGCATGCCATTAATTGTAAATGGCACCTCCATGGTTCACTAAAGCACCATGCAGTTCTGTGCAGCTGCATTTAAAAAAAAAAAGGGTCAGGGAATTCTGGGCTTCTGTGCTTGCGCAAAAGCGGCATGTAGGACCCAAATAGTGGGCAACTAGGCTAAGATCTATTTTCACCTAAATTGTAGTATTATATAATATATATACAGTATATGCTATATTACATAATATTGGCCCAGTACAATTTTAGAAGCATAGTAATTTCATTGAAAACACATAGGGATCATGAGGAGGTTCTGCATGCCATCAAGTCCATGGAACAAAACAAGTGGCCTGGACCAGACGTTTACCCTCCTCCTGTTACAAAAAGTTTGAGGACTTCCTGGCACCTCTCCTAGCAAATTCCTTTAATGTGTTACTTAAACAACATCCTTTTGGATCAGAGACCCTTACGCCAATGATTGTCATGATACCTAAACTACACCCCGATACTTCCAACTAAATCAAACTATAGGCCAATATCATTGCTCAACTTAGATTTTGGAATCCTAGTCAAAATTCTCACTCTTTGTCTGAACCCCCTTTTTAGTCCAAAAAGACCAAGTTTGTTTAATACCCCAAAGGCAGGCAGCTGATAACATGCAAAGGGCCTCTCTCCTGGGTTATATAGCACACCGTCATCGTATCCCTGCATTCTTTGTATGCTTGGATGTGAAAAAGCATTCCAAAGATTGTCCTAGTCCTACTTACGTTATATCCTCGAGAGATGGGGCTTCAGTTCAAATATTCTAGCCTGGGTATGGTCGCTCTAAGCACATCCACAGGCTGTGTTAAGTATGCGGTATAGACAATCCGACCACTATGCTATCTCACATGGGAGATATCCATCCTTATTATTTCAGGCAAACTACCCCTCAATACTTGTAAACAAGAGTACTAATGCGCTACCAAAAGGGTGGTTCTTATCTGATCAAAACTGAATGGTGGCCTTGGTCTCCCCAACTTTCTCAAATATTATCAGACAGCTCAAGTGTAACCCTTTGGTTATTGATAATCTCCCGTGACATCATGCTCAGGAACGTAAGATGATAACTAACACTATTACGTAGCACTATTTGACTGTATGGGATAGTTTAAAAATGACCTGCTCCTTCCAGTCTCCACATATCCTTGTCCTGTAATTTTTGATCAACCCTTCATTCTATCCAGGCAGAGTTTTCATATATAGAAGCCCCAGGGCCTCCATTTGTTTGGTCACTTTTTTTACGAATGCCTCCCAATACTTATTTGCCTCCTTACAAGAACAATTTTAGATCCCAAACTTGGAAATATTTAGATATCTCCAAACTAAGCATTTTTTCTCCACCTATATCAGAGACCAAACCAATCGAAAGTAGCAAACATTTTTAGAACACATGTGCTCTACAGACCCAAGGGTGCCTGGTCTGATATCTAAAATATACGCCCACTTGATCTCCACACCAAACACAGCACCACCAGCCTACAGTATATCACTCACTGGGCTGCTGACCTCAATTGTGCAGCTGGAACCTGAGGATTGGTCAGATATTTGGCACTCCACTAAATCATCTATTGTTAACACATTGGCTTTGGAAACAAATTATAAAGTCTTAACTAGATGGTATCTACTTCCGCTTAGAATTGCAAAAATGCTTCCCACTTACTCCCAAACAGTTTTAGAGGATATGCGGAAATGGGTATACATATGTATGAATGGTGGCCTTGTCCTCTAGTTCCTTTGTACTGGGCTGAGGTATTTGCTATGCTCTCGGTTCTTTTAGGCACTCAAATATTGCGGACCTGTTGTATCGTTATTGAATAAATGTACCCAAGATCTGATGTCTGTACAATTTAAACTATTACTCTATATCACCACAGCTTCCAGGCAGACCATTGCCAAAGCTTGGAAAAATCCTACTATATGTATTCTAGAAACTAAACACAGAATAACCCAATTTATGATACACAATTGATACACAGTTGAAGCTGCACTGCTTGACCGTATACCAAATCACTTTGGCCCCAAAAAAAAATGACAGCCATGGGTAGACCAATATTTGCCTCCCAATTTTGATCAATCATTGCGGGAGTAATAATAGTAGAAAGTGCAGCGCAGGTAAAAGTCCCAAAAAAATAAAATATAAATGAAAAATATTCAATGAAGATAAAAAATGCAGTCTATGGTAAAGGTGAACAGATTTTTCCACAAAATATTCCACCAGTGCTCCAAACCACATTCAGTGACGATCCCTCCACCTCTGTAATTCTAATTACCTCATAGCATGGACCCCTGAATTAACAAGTGGTCATGCAAGCAGAGAAATACAAGCAGGTATATAACGTGGATCATAGATTCCTCAGCAATTCTCTTCAGTCCTCCGTGAATCCCCAGTATAAGAGATAAGGAAAAAGATCTAAGTGCTCTCTGTTTGTTCAGTAAATGTATTGTATTCAAGATAAAGGGTACTCACATTCCATGAGATAAAAAACAGCATGTAAACTGGGCTGCTTCAGAATTCAAACAGCGGGTGACGTGTGCACAGCTCCTTCCCCCGTACGCGCGTTACGTTCAATAACTTCCTCAGCGGAACTTTCCTTATCTCTTATACTGGGGATTCACGGAGGACTGAAGAGAATTGCTGAGGAATCTATGATCCACGTTATATACCTGCTTGTATTTCTCTGCTTGCATGACCACTTGTTAATTTAGGGGTCCATGCTATGAGGTAATTAGAATTACAGAGGTGGAGGGATCGTCACTGAATGTGGTTTGGAGCACTGGTGGAATATTTCGTGGAAAAATCTGTTCACCGTTACCATAGACTGCATTTTTTATCTTCATTGAATATTTTTCATTTATATTTAATTTTTTGGGGACTTTTACCTGCGCTGCACTTTCTACTATTATTACATACCTTTTGAATTACGTGAAAATTCCTAGTGTCCAGCTTGCAAATACAGGGGGGGTTTAGTATTTTTTGCGCTGATTGCATTTATTTATTCTAATCATTGCGGGAGCCTTAATCACTCACTGTGGAATAGGTGAGCCTGCTTCCTGCCTCTATTGGGCTCCCCCTGATCTGAGAGTGACTCCAAATCCTCCACTCTCTCTGCCCTTTACTTTCTCTTTTCTCTCTAGCTACTATTTTTCTTAACTTCACTCTAACTCTAAAGCCCTGTACACACGATCGGTTTTACAGATGAAAACAGTCCGATGGACTTTTTTCATCGGACAAACCGATCGTGTATGGGCCCCATCAGTCTTTTTTCCATCGGTGTTAAAAAATAGAACTTTTTTTAAATTTATCCGATGGAAAAAAAAACGATAGCAAATTACTATCGTCTATGGGGAACTCCATCGGATAAAAAACCCACGCATGCTCAGAATCAAGTCGATGCATGCTCAGAAGCATAGAACTTAATTTTTCTTGGCTCGTCTGAGTGTTTTACGTTACAGCGTTTGGGACGATCTTTTTTTGACTGATGGTGTGTAGGCAAGACTGATGGAAGTCAGCTTCATCGGATTTCCGATGGAAAAATCCATCGGTTTAAAATCCATAGGAAATCAGATCGTGTGTACAGGGCTTTACTCCCGTTTACACTTTACAACGGTGGCTTGTCAACAATCACCCCGAGACCCCATTCACACAGGGGCGACTCGTCAGGCGTCTCAGCCGCCTGACGAGTCGCGTCCCATTCTGTACAATGGAACCGTTCTAAGCGGAGCGACCGAAGTCGCTCCGACTTAGAAAAAGGTTCCTGTACTACTTCAAGACGACTTCAAGGCGACTTCCATTGACTTCAATACAGAAGTCCTTTTGGAAGTCTGCTTTGAAGTCGTCTTGAGATCGCCCAGCACAGTCGCGGCACAAGTCGTGCCGCCCCTGTGTGAATGGGCTCTTAATGAAGAATTTTGAACTGTTATTACTTCGCCTGGAAATAAGAGAGGCTATGGGGGTTATTTATGAAAGGCAAATCCACTTTGCACTACAAGTGCAAACTACAAGTGCAAAGTGCAATTGAAATTGCACTGAAAATGCACTTGGAAGTGCAGTCGCTGTAAATCTGATGGGTAGATGTCAAATGAGGGGAAACTCTGCTGATTTTATTATACAATCATGTGCAAGCTAAAATGCTGTTTTTTATTTTCCTTGCATGTCCCCCTCAGATCTACAGCGACTGCACTTCCAAGTGCACTTTCAGTGCAATTTTAAGTGCACTTTGCACTTATAGTTTGCACTTGTAGTGCAAAGTGGATTTGCCTTTAGGTAAATAACCCCCAATGTATGCTACTACAATTTTATTGAGCGTTATGTAATGGTTAAGTTATGTTTATTACTATTTGAACAATTTGTACAACTTGTAAAAACTACATTATGTTAATTACTCTATGTATTTTAATTAATTGTTATTAATATGTATATTGCACTATAACTTGGCTTGAGTATTGTTAGTGGAAAATTCAAAACTGCACTAGGAAAGACAATAAGCAGCAACACAATGTGAGATACAGACAAAACAATAATGTCAGGTGAAGGTTGCAACCTTCACCTGACATGAGTATTGTTAGTGCCTGATGTGTTATTTTCAATAAACTATTTGAACAAGAAAACACATAGGGATCCATTTATCAAGCAAATTAGTGATAGAATTAGTTGCAAATCAGGCTACCTTTTGTTCAGCAAAGATTCTGTGACAGGCTTGCAGACAGGACCAGATCATTCCTGGGCAGTCAAGTGTGACAGTTTGAAAAGTTTGAGATGGATTTATTACCAAAGATGAGACAGATTTTCACTCTAAACAGAAACATAATAAAAAATTTCATTCCGCTGCAGTGCAGCTTTAGAGCAGTTGAGGAAAGAACTTCCTGACTCAAGTTGCAACATTGGTTTCAGGGTGCCTATGTTTCCAATGGTCACACATATAGACTTGTGACTCAACTGTCAGTAGGCCAAATTATGAAAAAACTTGCAACAATTTCCATTGGTCATTCCATTTTTCCATTGACCTTTACATATTAAATCCCCTTCCAACTCTACAGACATGATTAAAATATTGCATTCAGAGAACTAAATAGCTATGTCATTGTCAGATGGTAACATTTTTGTTTAAATATACGGTAATTCTTCATTGAAGGGGGCATCAGGCTCCAGGTTTGTTTTAGTTTTAGAGTGGGAAAGGACTATAATCCCTTATTACTGCTGTCAGGGTTGCATTTTGAGATATTTTCTCTTACTTTCTGACCCAGTAACAGTGCTTTTACTATACAGTAAGCATAAAGAAAATATCCAACAGAGACACAGACAGACAAACATTACAGGGGTTTTAGTATTTTCCTATCCATTTAAAAATAAAAAATAAATCTTTGTCAGTCTCTTTTGGAATTTTTCTTTGTCTGGTAAAACAATGTCAGCAGGACAGGAAGTAAGGGACATTTTGTTTTTAGCAGAGCCTCCATTTGCAGTAAATAACCCACAGGGGTTTCAAGAAGGTTTTGGTGGGACGTCGATTTTTAGGAAATGATTATAGCTATTTGCTGGTAGAGTTTCCGGTAGTTAGTAAGATGATGTTTGTCTTTTATTTTTTCAACACTGCAAGCAAAACATAACCCTACAGCTGAAGCATATGAATTAAATAGGGACCTTCATAGTTTATATAGGATGTGGGTTGCCAAGTATGAGATACTGCAAATTTGAAATTCATTACTGTAAAGTCCTTTGATATTACCACTTATTCTTTATCCTGAACTATAATATTGAGTGTTAAGATAAATGCATTAAGTGAACAGCCTTACTTTTTGATGAGCATGCTTTGTCTTGACATTTGTTTTCTGTTGTTTTAAATGTATGATTAGGCAACTGATGAGGATGCAGAAGAGCCAAACAATGTAGTAAATTATTCCATCATGCAAGCTGATCCAGACAATGTCTTTGATATAGACCAGAATACTGGAGAGATAAAACTTAAATCCTATATCAGGTCTCTAGATGTCATTCAGAACATCACCCGTAACAAAAACTGCAAATGGTCTGTGGTTGTACAGGCAAAAGACAGAGGTTCCCCATCATTCAGCACCACTGCAGTGGTCAAGATTGATGTAACTGAGGAGGTAAGATTTTTTTTTTTTCTTCAATCAGTTTTTATTAAATTTTACATGTAAATACAAGTAACAATGTGAACATTGTACGTCGTGCAACGACGTTGATGCAGTAATAACTTAGAACAAAAGAAAGATTGATATCTAACTTGCTGATGATACTCAACCTAAGATGCATTTTCAAGATCTACAGTCTCCTCTCCTGCCAGTTCACCCCAAACGGGAGCACTTTTGTGACCCAGGAGGGGAGAAGACCTCAATTGAAAGGATTGGTGAGGGTATGAACCTCTATGGTTGTAAATCAGATAATAACGTCTTTATATAGACACTATAAGTGAGTGACTCACACATATTGCTCGGTCAAGAAAGTAGTATAACAGAATTTGAAGCGTTACAGGACTGTCACAGCCCTAGACACGTTTACCCAGGGACTCCAAGCTACTCGGGTCTTTGGGGCTTGGCCATTGCTGGCAGCCATTATAGTTTCATAGCTGTAGTGTAAGTTTACTAGGTCAATAGTATGGGCAATGGACGGGACCTTTTCTGTTCTCCATAGTCTCGTTATATTGAGTCTAGAGGCCAATAATATGTGGGTGGTAACATGTCTGAGGGGAGGAAGTATATCTTACATTTTTAGATTAAGCACCGCAAGATCGGGTGAAGGGAGTACTATGTGTTTGGTAATGGAAGATATGAGTTTGAATGTGCTTTCCCAGTATGATTGGATAGAGGGGCATATCCAAAATGTATGGATCATGTCACCTTTAAAAGATTTACATCGCCAACACATGTTAGAAGTTTGAGTATTAAAGGATGCTAACTTAGCAGGCGTCAGATACCACCGTAGCGTAATTTTTTGTGTAAGTTCCCAGAGGGTGGATCATTATATACGGATTGTAGTGCATATTTCCATTGTTCACCAGAGTAGCAGTGTGTTAAATCTGCTTCCTATTGTAAGTGCGTGGGCGATTTAGTAAAATGTTTTTTTTGATGGAGAAGGTTATAGAAGTGGGAGATACCTTTGGTTTTGGTGAGAGGATTAGTTGAAAGATCCCAGGTCTTTGGAGGAATGGCGTACAGGGGAAGGGGTATTGTTTTCAGGCAGTGGTGGATTCTTAGACATGTAAAGAATTCTGTTGAGGGAAGATCGAACTCCCTTTGTAACTGGGAGAAGGGTTTAGGCAGTTTTCCTCTAAGTGTTGTAGGGAATGGATCCCTTTAAGGGTCCAATGTGACAACGTCAGATCTAGTGAGAGATAGTGGAGGGACTCTAGGGGTATTTGGTGCGGCGGATTAGTGGAAGCGTAGGCGGAGAGGGTGACCATATTTTTCCATGCTTGGGCGGAGGCTTTCATGGTTGGAGAAACAGAGGACGGAATTGTCGCCCCCAGAGGAGTGCTCAGTAGCCAATTTTTGAGGGTAGGATGTGTAAGGGGAAAGTTTTATATTTAGCCCCAGGGAGTCATAGGATGGGGTTGGAACCATTCTGACAATTGGGCGAGGATGACTGAAAGGTAGTAATCCTCTAAGTCAATGGAACCCACACCACCCGTCAATTTGTGTTTAATAAGTTTTGAGTGTGCACATCTGGGACGTTTACCTTTCCAGAGGTGTTTGTTAAGAACAGTTTGGAGGGACCTGAAAAAAGATGTGGGAATGAGAATGAGAAGAAGTTCTAAAATAATACAATATTTGTGGGAGACATATCATTTTGAAGGCTTCCAGTCTACCTGGCCAGGATAGTTTGTGTTTCGTTATGTGTTGGGAGTCTGTGCGGATCTTAAGAAGGAGGGGTAAGAAGTTGGTGGAGAAGAGATTCTTGGTTGATCTTGTTAGTTTGATCCCTAGGTAGGAGATTTATTTTTCTGCCCATGTGAACTGGTGTTGTATTTGTAATAGGATTTTTGTAGTGGAATCCAATTTAATGTCGAGTATAAACAATTTGGTCGTATTTACTTTATAGTAGGAGATCTTGCTAAACCAGGTGAGCATTTTTTGTACTTCTGCCAGGGAAGAAGACGGATTTGTGAGGATTAGGATCACATCGTCCGCGGACAGACTAATTTTGTGCGAGGTGTTTCCAATTTGTATGCCTGATATGAAAGGGTGGGATCTGATGTGTGCTGCTAGGGATTCCATGAGAAGATTAAAGATAAGAGGGGATAAAGGGCAGCCTTGTCGCGTGCCATTAGTTATGGGGAATGGACGGGCAGTCATGTCTGCCGTGAACACTTGGGCCGAGGGGGTAGACTACAGCGCCATGATGGTGTTAAGAATATAGCCTCTGAAGCCGAATTTTTGGAGAACTGATCTGAGATAGGACCAGTGTACTCCGTCGAAAGCCTCCTCTGCATCCAAAGAGAGGAGCAGAGAAGGCATTCTACTAATTTCTGCATGGTGGATTAGGTTGATCAACCTTCTGGTGACATCCGATGCCGGTCTGCCTTTAGTGAAACCAGTCTGGTCTCTGTGTATGAGGGTGGGCATGATATCTAGTAGCCTCATTGCTATTGTCTTAGCGTAGATTTTTAGATCTAGATTGAGTAGGGATATCGGGCAAAAGTTTTGGGGTGCGGTCGGCTCCTTCCCTGGCTTCGGTATCGTTATTACTAGAGCATTTAAAGATTCAGACGGGAATTGGGAAGAGGAGGCAGTGCTGTTGAACACCTCAATCATGTGTGGGAGTAAGTGGTCAGAGAATTGTTTGGAATATTCTCCCGAGAGGCCATCCGGCCCAGGTGCTTTTCCCGTGGGAAGTGAGCTGATTGTCGATTGAATCTCCCGCTCCGAGAACGGAGCATTCAGGGATGAGATTTGTTTAGCAGTCAAGGTAGGTAGTTGAATGTTTTGGAGAAAATGGTTAATGTCAGCTTGCGAAGGTTGTGGCGTCTGAGGGTCCTGTTTTAAGTTAGATAAATCGCTATAGTAGTCACAGAATGCGTTGGCTATGTCTTGGGGGTTTGTCAATGATTTGTTAGTGTGGGGGTGGTATAGTTGTTGGATTTTGGCCTTGGTTTGTTTACCTTTAAGACATTGTGCTAGTCTTTTCCAAGCCTTATTGGATGTGGAATAAGTGGTGGCTTTCAACCTCCTTTGAAGGTGTTCGTAGGAATGAAGGAGTAGTGTTCGGAGTTCTTGTCGAAGGGACATTAGTTGGTCAGGTTGAGGGGTCTGGGGGTTGGTTTTGTGTCGTGTTTCTAGGATTGCTATCTTAGATGTAATCTCATCAATGCGCTGCGTCCTCTTCCGTTTGTGAACAGAACTTTTCATCAATATTCCCCTCATATAAGCTTTGTGTGCACTCCACACCACGTTAGGGTCAGACACTGAGCCTTTGTTAAGCGTAAAGAATTCTTTGATCTGGTCAATAATCTCTGGTGCATAGTCATTGTGTTGTAGTATGTAATTATTTGCTCTCCAGAGAAATGTGTTGTGGTGGTGTTTGGAATCTTTAATGGTGAGTGATATTGGGTCGTGGTCTGACCATGTGGTGGTGTGGATTGCCGAGGCAGAAATTTTTTGTAAAAGACATTTGTCTGTTAAGAACAAATCTATTCGTGAATACGAGTTATGTCTAGGGGAAAAAAAGGTAAAGTCTCTCTCAGTTCCGTGGGGGCATCTCCAAACGTCAAACAAATCATGAGTAGAAATTTGCCTTTTCAACGGGGAGTCCCATCTTTTTTCTGCAGACGTGGTGACCATATGGATGTCGGGACGAGGTTGAAATCTCCGCCTAGGACTAAGTGTCCCTTTTGTATGGGTTTGGCAATTCGTAAGACTTTGTGGAGAAACTTCATCTGGTGGGTGTTTGGGGCATAAATCTTGATAAGAGTATACATAGTTTTTTTGATGGTGCAGACCAGAATGATGTAACGGCCTTCAGGATCTAGGGTTACGTTAGAAGGGTGGAAGTCTATGTTGTCCTTAATTGCTATCATGACTCCTCTGGACTTGGTGGTGTGGGAGGCATGGTAGATGTGGGGGAATTGGAGGTTGTTGCATATATGTAAATCAGACTATAAAAGATGTGTCTCCTGGATGCAGACAATGTCACTGTGAAGAGCCTTGATGGTTTTCAAGAGTGAATGTCGTTTAGCAGGGTGGTTAGGGCCATTGACTTTGAGTGGCATCTTGGGTGTGTGATGCAGGTGATGCGAAAGATACAACACTTACAGTTAGCCGCTTTGTTGCAGGGACTGACGATTACTGAGGACGAGACAGTATGGGAGATGAGCGAAGGTCCAGGACCTGTCTGCAAGTTGGAAGCTAGAGCTGCAGATAGAACAATGTGTTAAAAAAAAACACAAGCAGTGTCAAATGAAAGGGAAAAAAAAAAGAGTCTGAACTGTTAACTGAACTGTAAATCTGTTAGATACTAAACACTTGGATATTATTATAGAGGTAGAGGTGGAGCAAAACACAGCTGTGACCTCTGTCAGGGGGTAAAAACAGTCTGAAACGAAGGGAGCTGAAATAACAAAAGATACGCTCGGTCAGAGCCCGTGGGAGCAATAGTGCAGCAAGGTGGGCCATTATGGCGATGAGGATCATGTCTTCTTAGCTGTAGTTTTGATCCAGGTTACAGCGGGTTGTGGTGTTTCCACTGCGTGGCGGGAGTGGAGTGGGTGATTCTGGCAGGATACCCCAGGTGTGGAGGAGGTTCAGCCCTTTATTGAGGTCGGTGACCACATGGGATTTGCCGTTGTTGGTGATAAGAAGCGTTGCCGGGTACCTCCCATTGTATTGGATTTTGTGGTTTTGAAGGCCTTTGGTGACCGGATTCATTTGTCTCCTCAGTTGGATGGTGTATTTGGAGAGGTCTGGAAAGAATTGAATACAGGAGCGGGTAGGGGGGTTTTAGCCTTAACTCCCAACATGAGTTTTTCTTTAATGTGGAAAAAATGAACCTACATCAGTACATCTCTGGGCACTGTGGCAGCAAGGTGGGATGGTTTAGCAATCCTGTGAATTCTTTCTATTATTATGTCACGGGGCAACGCTTCTGGGATGATGATATGCATGAGCTCCTTTGTGTATTTAGGTAGGTCCGCAGGCAGTATGGATTCAGGAATACCTCTGAGCTTGACATTGTTCCTGCGAGACCTGTCTTCTAAATTGGCCAGCTTGGCACGCATCTATGTTTGTTCCTGTCTCTAATAGGGATGAGCCGAACACCCCCGGGTTCGGTTCGCACCAGAACCTTCGAACGGACCGAAAGTTCGCGCGAATTTTCGAACCCTATTCGTTATAATGGACGCGAACGTTCGAAATCAAAATTGCTAATTACAACGGCCAATATGCATGTTAATGTTATAAAACAGGTTTGGGGACCCGGGTCCTGCCCCAGGGGACATATATCAATGCAAAAAGAAATTTTAAAAACTAAAGTTTTTTCGGGAGCAGTCATTTTAATGATGCATAAAGTGAAAAAAAAAAAAAGTGAAATTTTCCTTTAAATATGGTACCTGGGGGGTGTCTAAAGTATGCCTGTGAAGTGGCATGTGTTTCCCGTGTTTAGAACTGTCCTTGCACAAAATGACATTTGTAAAGGAAAAAAAGAAGCCATTTAAAACCACTTGCGGCTTTAATGTCATGTCTTGTCCTGGCCGCCATATGGCTGAAAATCCTTGAGAAAAATGGCATGGCTACCCCATCACCCCCCCCCCACCCCAGCCCCTTTGGGTCTTGTATGGATACTAAGGGGGACCCCGCACCCAAAATAAAACCCTATACCTACAACCCTATATACTCTGAACAGCAGTATATAGGTGGTGCAAACAAGACATGGACTGTAGGTTTGTTCTTAAGTAGAATCTGAACAGGTACATTATAAAGTGTAGCTACATCCCAAAAAAATCAATTTTTAAGCTTTTTGGAGAACATAGGGAGGGGTTATCACCCCTGTAACATTTGCTGTCTTTGCACATCTGTTCAGAACATGTCACCTCACTTTCCGTCCCAATGACAAATGTTTTTGGAAAAGTGGGGTTTTAATTGAAACAAGGATTGGTGATAAAGCATCAGTAGAGAGGAGATACCTTTTTCCCAAATTAAATCTAACAGGATAGAATTTTCCTTCCTAGGGGTAGATTTCCTCTCACTTCCTGTTTTCTCTTGCCGTTTGCAAGTAGGAGTCGTTTGTAAGTTGGATGTTTGAAAGTAGGGGCCTGCCGTATATACTCTGCAGAAATTTGCCCTATTAGATGTTGGTGTAGCCACAAGACTGGTGGGCACAGGAATGGGCCCTGCTGTGAGTTAATAGATCAAGATTTGTACTTGCATGCACCTGTTGAACCGGGCAGAAAAATTGGGCCTTTGGTGGTGGTGGTGGACGGTGTTGCCACAAGACTGTAAGCCCTCACAGTTACTCTTGGTGGGTGCAGGAATGGGCCCTGCTGTGAGTTATTAGATCAAGATTTGTAATTGCATGCACCTGTTGAACAGGGCAGAAAAATTGGGCCTTTGGTGGTGGTGGTGGTGGTGGACGGTGTTGCCACAAGACTGTAGGCCCTCATAGTTACTCTTGGTGGGCGCAGGAATGGGCCCTGCTGTGAACTATTAGATCAAGATTTGTAATTACACGCCCCTGTTAAACAGGGGCTGAAAAATTGTGCCTTAGGCATTGGTGCTGGTGCCACAACACTGCAACCCCTCACAGATACTGTACTTGGAGCACAGCAGTCACACCTGTTGCGAAGCATCTTTTTAAAAAATTGTAATTACACGCCCCTGTTATACAGGGGCTAAAAAATTGTGCCTTAGGCACTGGTGCTGGTGCCACAACACTGCAACCCCTCACAGATACTGTACTCTGAGCACAGCAATGAGACCTGTTGCAAAGCATTGCCTAAAAATTGTAATTACACGCCCCAACAGGGGCTGAAAAATTGTGCCTTAGGCACTGGTGCTGGTGCCACAACACTGCAACCCCTCACAGATACTGTACTCTGAGCACAGCAGTCACACCTGTTGCGAAGCATCTTTTTAAAAAATTGTAATTACACGCCCCTGTTATACAGGGGCTGAAAAATTGTGCCTTAGGCACTGGTGCTGGTGCCACAACACTGCAACCCCTCACAGATACTGTACTCTGAGCACAGCAATGAGACCTGTTGCAAAGCATTGCCTAAAAATTGTAATTACACGCCCCAACAGGGGCTGAAAAATTGTGCCTTAGGCACTGGTGCTGGTGCCACAACACTGCAACCCCTCACAGATACTGTACTCTGAGCACAGCAGTCACACCTGTTGCGAAGCATCTTTTTAAAAAATTGTAATTACACGCCCCTGTTATACAGGGGCTGAAAAATTGTGCCTTAGGCACTGGTGTGGTGGCATGGATCATTGAGGAGGAGGAAGAGGATAGTCAGTGAACATAACAGGACAGTCACTCAGCATCAGCATAGGCAGTCTTGAAGGGATGTGACATTATAAATTATTCCGTTATATCCGCTTCAGGTGTCTGGTAGCTGGTGGTGATCCAAGACTGATTCATTTTTATGAAGGTCAGTCGATCAACCGAGTCGGTGGACAGGCGCACCCTATGATCGGTGACAAATCCTCCAGCAGCACTGAATGTGCGTTCGGAAAGAACGCTGGATGCAGGACAGGCCAGTAGCTCAATTGCATACTGTGCAAGCTCTGGCCAGTGATCCATCCTCAGGACCCAGTAAGCCAGAGGATTTTCGGTGGGAAAGGTGTCCAAGTCTGACCTTGCCCCTAGGTATTCCTGCACCATGTATATCAGACGCTGGCGATGGTTGCTGGAACCGATCATACCTTGGGGCTGCGGACTAAAAAATTGTCTGAACGCATCGGTCAGACGTCCACCTTCCCCACCGCTCCTTCTGCTACTGACCGAAGCCTCATCAACTCGTCGTCCAGGACCAGGAGTTTGTAACCTCCCAGTTTCTGGGAACGCGTTGCACAGACCTTTCTGCAAGGCCTCCCTGAGATGTCTCATCCTCTGCTCCCTCTGCGACGGCAAGATAAGGTCCGCAACCTTACCCTTGTACCGTGGATCAAGGAGAGTGGCCAGCCAGTAATGGTCACTCTCCTTGATCCGAAGAACACGAGGATCCTTCCGCAGGCTTTGCAGGATCAGGGAGGCCATGCAGCGTAGGTTAGCTGAGGCATTCGGTCCGGAGTCTTCTGGGTCACTGAGGATGACATGATCGCCAGCCACCTCCTCCCAGCCACGTACAAGTCCACTGGTTTGTTGGGACTGTACATCATCCCTAAAAGACTGCTGCTGCTGATGCTGAGTGCCAGGCTCCACCTCCATGCTCACACAATCCTCCTCCTCCTCCTCCTCCTCCTCCTCTTCCTGTGTGATGGGTGGGACAGAAGGAACATTGTCTGGATAAAGGGGGCCTTGAGAGACAAGGAAGTCCTCCTCTTCCTGCCTCTGTTCTGCCTCAAGTGCCCTGTCCATTATCCCACGCAGCGTATGCTCCAACAGGTGGACAAGAGGTACAGTGTCACTGATGCATGCACTGTCACTGCTCACCATCCTCGTGGCCTCCTCAAATGGTGAGAGGACAGTGCATGCATCCCTGATCATGCTCCACTGGCGTGGGGAAAAAAAGCCAAGCTCCCCTGACCCTGTCCTGGTGCCGTAGTCGCAAAGGTACTCATTGATGGCCCTCTGCTGCGTGTGCAGTCGCTGCAGCATGGCCAACGTTGAGTTCCACCTGGTGGGCATGTCACATATTAGGCGGTTCTTGGGCAGGTTCAGCTCCTTTTGCAGCTCAGTCAGCCGAGCACTGGCATTATAAGATCGGCGGAAATGCACACAGACTTTCCTGGCCTGCCTCAGGACATCCTGTAAGCCTGGGAACCTGCCCAAGAACCGCTGCACCACCAGGTTGAGGACGTGAGCCATACAGGGCACATGGGTGAGCTGCCCCTGTCGCAGGGCGGAGAGGAGGTTGGTGCCATTATCAGAAACGACCATTCCTGGCTTAAGCTGGCGTGGCGTCAACCACCTCTCGGCCTGCCCCTGCAGAGCTGCCAGAACCTCTGGCCCAGTGTGGCTCCTGTCCCCCAAACACACCAGCGCAAGCACGGCATGGCATCTTTTTGCCTGCGTACTCGCGTAGCCCCTTGTACGCCTACGGAGCACCGCTGGTTCCGAGGACAGAGCACTCGAAGAGGACATGGAGGAAGAAGAAGAGGAGGGGGTGGAGGAGAGAGGTGTGTCACAACCAGTAGTAGCATTTTGGAGGCGTGGTGGCGGAACAACCTCCAACACTACTGCACCTTGTCCTGCATCCCTCCCAGCTACCAATAGAGTGACCCAATGGGCCGTGAAAGAAAGATAACGTCCCTGTCCATGCCTGCTGGACCATGAGTCAGCGGTAATATGCACCTTACCGCTGACCGCCCTGTCCAGCGAGGCATGGACATTGCCTTCCACATGCCAGTAGAGAGACGGAATCGCCTTCCGTGAGAAAAAGTGGCGTTTGGGAACCTGCCACTGAGGAACCGCACATTGAACAAACTCACGGAAGGGGGCCGAGTCTATCAACTGAAAAGGCAGCAGTTGAAGTGCTAGCAATTTAGCCAAGCTAGCATTCAACCGCTGGGCATGTGGATGGCTGGGAGTATACTTCTTTCGACGGTCCAGCAGCTGGGGCAGGGAAATTTGCCTGCTACAATCGGACGTCGGTGTACTGCAAGTACTTGGTTGTGACACACCTAATTCTACACCTTCAGTCCTCTCAGAGCAGCTTTCAGAGAGGACTGAAGATATAGTGGGGATGGAGATCCCAGCTGATGAGGAGCAAGGAGAGGTCCGCTTTGTTCTTTGGTGTGGGTCTTTTATGTGTGCTTGCCAACGAGCTGCATGGCAGGTCGACATATGTCTGCTCATGCTTGTGGTGCCCAAGCGGCTGATGTTTTGGCCACGCGAGATACGCTTGAGACAAATATTGCAAATAGCAGTGGTGCGATCTGATGCACTCGTCTCAAAAAAGGCCCACACCAAAGAACTTTTGTGATAACGTGCAGAGGCAGCGCCCTGCACAGGCGGAGCTCTGCGGTGTGGTACAGTTGCTGTGCTGGCCTCTAGCTGGCCTCCAGGGGGCATCCTGCCTCGTTGGACATGTGACGCTGCATCCTCCTCCTCCTCCTCCTCTCTCCCTTCAGGCACCCACGTGGAGTCAGTGACCTCATCATCCCCTCCCTCTTCACCACTAGAGCAAACCTGGCAGTAAGCTGCAGCTGGTGGAACACTACTGCCAGATTGCTGTCCTTCAGCATCCCCTGTCTCTGCGCGCACACTACTGACTTCCTCAAGCTGGGTATCATCATCCGAGCCTTCGAATCGTTGGGCATCCTCCTGGTGCATGTACCCAACACTGTGCTCAAACAGTTCGGGGGACTCCTCAGGAGGACATGGTGGGTCTAGGGAAGGGGTGGCTGATGATGCCATTGAGTACGCGTTGGCAGCTGCTCTGCCAGTACCCTGAGCCTGGATGAGAGAGGATGAGGAGGATGAGGAGGGCTTGGTCATCCATTCTACCAAGCCTTCGGCATGATGCGGCTCCACATGTCCAGCTGCCGAAAACAAAGACAAGCGTGTCCCATGGCCACGTGCTGATGACGATGCACGACCACGTCCACGGCCAGCACTGTTGTCTCTAGAAACAGAGCCTGCCTGCCCTGTGTTCTTGCCTCGGCACGCTCTGCCTCTCCTTGGCGGTTTTCCAGCCATTGTAGTCGGTAGTGTATATAGTATAAAAAATAGAACTCCTATGTGTGCTCACAACACACTGTAGGTCCTATGGGTGCTGACACTAACACACTATAGGTACTATGTGTGCTGCTGACAAGAAAATATAGGAGCTCTGTTTGCTGCCACTAACACACTAGAAGTCCTATGGGTGCTGCTGAGAAGAAAATATAGGAGCTCTGTTTGCTGCCACTAACACACTAGAAGTCCTATGGGTGCTGCTGAGAAGAAAATATAGGAGCTCTGTGTGATGCCACTAACACACTAGAAGTCCTATGGGTGCTGCTGAGATGAAAATATAGGAACTCTGTGTGATGCCACTAACACATTAGAAGTCCTATGGGTGCTGCTGAGAAGAAAATATAGGAGCTCTGTTTGCTGCCACTAACACACTAGAAGTCCTATGGGTGCTGCTGAGAAGAAAATATAGGAGCTCTGTTTGCTGCCACTAACACACTAGAAGTCCTATGGGTGCTGCTGAGAAGAAAATATAGGAGCTCTGTTTGCTGCCACTAACACACTAGAAGTCCTATGGGTGCTGCTGAGAAGAAAATATAGGAGCTCTGTGTGATGCCACTAACACACTAGAAGTCCTATGGGTGCTGCTGAGAAGAAAATATAGGAGCTCTGTGTGATGCCACTAACACACTAGAAGTCCTATGGGTGCTGCTGAGAAGAAAATATAGGAGCTCTGTTTGCTGCCACTAACACACTAGAAGTCCTATGGGTGCTGCTGAGAAGAAAATATAGGAGCTCTGTGTGATGCCACTAACACACTAGAAGTCCTATGGGTGCTGCTGAGAAGAAAATATAGGAGCTCTGTTTGCTGCCACTAACACACTAGAAGTCCTATGGGTGCTGCTGAGAAGAAAATATAGGAGCTCTGTTTGCTGCCACTAACACACTAGAAGTCCTATGGGTGCTGCTGAGAAGAAAATATAGGAGCTCTGTTTGCTGCCACTAACACACTAGAAGTCCTATGGGTGCTGCTGAGAAGAAAATATAGGAGCTCTGTGTGATGCCACTAACACACTAGAAGTCCTATGGGTGCTGCTGAGAAGAAAATATAGGAGCTCTGTTTGCTGCCACTAACACAATAGAAGTCCTATGGGTGCTGCTGAGAAGAAAATATAGGAGCTCTGTTTGCTGCCACTAACACACTAGAAGTCCTATGGGTGCTGCTGAGAAGAAAATATAGGAGCTCTGTTTGCTGCCACTAACACACTAGAAGTCCTATGGGTGCTGCTGAGAAGAAAATATAGGAGCTCTGTTTGCTGCCACTAACACACTAGAAGTCCTATGGGTGCTGCTGAGAAGAAAATATAGGAGCTCTGTGTGATGCCACTAACACACTAGAAGTCCTATGGGTGCTGCTGAGAAGAAAATATAGGAGCTCTGTTTGCTGCCACTAACACACTAGAAGTCCTATGGGTGCTGCTGAGAAGAAAATATAGGAGCTCTGTTTGCTGCCACTAACACACTAGAAGTCCTATGGGTGCTGCTGAGAAGAAAATATAGGAGCTCTGTTTGCTGCCACTAACACACTAGAAGTCCTATGGGTGCTGCTGAGAAGAAAATATAGGAGCTCTGTGTGATGCCACTAACACACTAGAAGTCCTATGGGTGCTGCTGAGAAGAAAATATAGGAGCTCTGTTTGCTGCCACTAACACACTAGAAGTCCTATGGGTGCTGCTGAGAAGAAAATATAGGAGCTCTGTTTGCTGCCACTAACACACTAGAAGTCCTATGGGTGCTGCTGAGAAGAAAATATAGGAGCTCTGTTTGCTGCCACTAACACACTAGAAGTCCTATGGGTGCTGCTGAGAAGAAAATATAGGAGCTCTGTGTGATGCCACTAACACACTAGAAGTCCTATGGGTGCTGCTGAGAAGAAAATATAGGAGCTCTGTTTGCTGCCACTAACACACTAGAAGTCCTATGGGTGCTGCTGAGAAGAAAATATAGGAGCTCTGTGTGATGCCACTAACACACTAGAAGTCCTATGGGTGCTGCTGAGAAGAAAATATAGGAGCTCTGTTTGCTGCCACTAACACACTAGAAGTCCTATGGGTGCTGCTGAGAAGAAAATATAGGAGCTCTGTTTGCTGCCACTAACACACTAGAAGTCCTATGGGTGCTGCTGAGAAGAAAATATAGGAGCTCTGTTTGCTGCCACTAACACACTAGAAGTCCTATGGGTGCTGCTGAGAAGAAAATATAGGAGCTCTGTGTGATGCCACTAACACACTAGAAGTCCTATGGGTGCTGCTGAGAAGAAAATATAGGAGCTCTGTTTGCTGCCACTAACACACTAGAAGTCCTATGGGTGCTGCTGAGAAGAAAATATAGGAGCTCTGTTTGCTGCCACTAACACACTAGAAGTCCTATGGGTGCTGCTGAGAAGAAAATATAGGAGCTCTGTTTGCTGCCACTAACACACTAGAAGTCCTATGGGTGCTGCTGAGAAGAAAATATAGGAGCTCTGTGTGATGCCACTAACACACTAGAAGTCCTATGGGTGCTGCTGAGATGAAAATATAGGAACTCTGTGTGATGCCACTAACACATTAGAAGTCCTATGGGTGCTGCTGAGAAGAAAATATAGGAGCTCTGTTTGCTGCCACTAACACACTAGAAGTCCTATGGGTGCTGCTGAGAAGAAAATATAGGAGCTCTGTGTGATGCCACTAACACACTAGAAGTCCTATGGGTGCTGCTGAGAAGAAAATATAGGAGCTCTGTTTGCTGCCACTAACACACTAGAAGTCCTATGGGTGCTGCTGAGAAGAAAATATAGGAGCTCTGTTTGCTGCCACTAACACACTAGAAGTCCTATGGGTGCTGCTGAGAAGAAAATATAGGAGCTCTGTTTGCTGCCACTAACACACTAGAAGTCCTATGGGTGCTGCTGAGAAGAAAATATAGGAGGTCTGTGTGATGCCACTAACACACTAGAAGTCCTATGGGTGCTGCTGAGAAGAAAATATAGGAGCTCTGTTTGCTGCCACTAACACACTAGAAGTCCTATGGGTGCTGCTGAGAAGAAAATATAGGAGCTCTGTTTGCTGCCACTAACACACTAGAAGTCCTATGGGTGCTGCTGAGAAGAAAATATAGGAGCTCTGTTTGCTGCCACTAACACACTAGAAGTCCTATGGGTGCTGCTGAGAAGAAAATATAGGAGCTCTGTTTGCTGCCACTAACACACTAGAAGTCCTATGGGTGCTGCTGAGAAGAAAATATAGGAGCTCTGTGTGATGCCACTAACACACTAGAAGTCCTATGGGTGCTGCTGAGAAGAAAATATAGGAGCTCTGTTTGCTGCCACTAACACACTAGAAGTCCTATGGGTGTTGCTGAGAAGAAAATATAGGAGCTCTGTTTGATGCCACTAACACACTAGAAGTCCTATGGGTGCTGCTGAGAAGAAAATATAGGAGCTCTGTTTGCTGCCACTAACACACTAGAAGTCCTATGGGTGCTGCTGAGAAGAAAATATAGGAGCTCTGTTTGCTGCCACTAACACACTAGAAGTCCTATGGGTGCTTCTGAGATGAAAATATAGGAACTCTGTGTGATGCCACTAACACATTAGAAGTCCTATGGGTGCTGCTGAGAAGAAAATATAGGAGCTCTGTTTGCTGCCACTAACACACTAGAAGTCCTATGGGTGCTGCTGAGAAGAAAATATAGGAGCTCTGTGTGATGCCACTAACACACTAGAAGTCCTATGGGTGCTTCTGAGATGAAAATATAGGAGCTCTGTGTGATGCCACTAACACACTAGAAGTCCTATGGGTGCTGCTGAGAAGAAAATATAGGAGCTCTGTGTGATGCCACTAACACACTAGAAGTCCTATGGGTGCTTCTGAGATGAAAATATAGGAACTCTGTGTGATGCCACTAACACACTAGAAGTCCTATGGGTGCTGCTGAGAAGAAAATATAGGAGCTCTGTTTGCTGCCACTAACACACTAGAAGTCCTATGGGTGCTTCTGAGAAGAAAATATAGGAGCTCTGTGTGATGCCACTAACACACTAGAAGTCCTATGGGTGCTTCTGAGATGAAAATATAGGAACTCTGTGTGATGCCACTAACACATTAGAAGTCCTATGGGTGCTGCTAAGAAGAAAATATAGGAGCTCTGTTTGCTGCCACTAACACACTAGAAGTCCTATGGGTGCTTCTGAGAAGAAAATATAGGAGCTCTGTGTGATGCCACTAACACACTAGAAGTCCTATGGGTGCTGCTGAGAAGAAAATATAGGAGCTCTGTTTGCTGCCACTAACACACTAGAAGTCCTATGGGTGCTGCTGAGAAGAAAATATAGGAGCTCTGTGTGATGCCACTAACACACTAGAAGTCCTATGGGTGCTGCTGAGAAGAAAATATAGGAGCTCTGTTTGCTGCCACTAACACACTAGAAGTCCTATGGGTGCTGCTGAGAAGAAAATATAGGAGCTCTGTTTGCTGCCACTAACACACTAGAAGTCCTATGGGTGCTGCTGAGAAGAAAATATAGGAGCTCTGTTTGCTGCCACTAACACACTAGAAGTCCTATGGGTGCTGCTGAGAAGAAAATATAGGAGCTCTGTTTGCTGCCACTAACACACTAGAAGTCCTATGGGTGCTGCTGAGAAGAAAATATAGGAGCTCTGTGTGATGCCACTAACACACTAGAAGTCCTATGGGTGCTGCTGAGAAGAAAATATAGGAGCTCTGTTTGCTGCCACTAACACACTAGAAGTCCTATGGGTGCTGCTGAGAAGAAAATATAGGAGCTCTGTGTGATGCCACTAACACACTAGAAGTCCTATGGGTGCTGCTGAGAAGAAAATATAGGAGCTCTGTTTGCTGCCACTAACACACTAGAAGTCCTATGGGTGCTGCTGAGAAGAAAATATAGGAGCTCTGTTTGCTGCCACTAACACACTAGAAGTCCTATGGGTGCTGTTGGGGTGCAATGCTGTGCTAAAAGCACTGCGGTTGGTACTACTGCAATACTGTACTAACAGTAAGCACGCACCAGACTAATCCCCAGCAGCAGCTAATAACACACTAACTGTGCAATCAGCAGCAATGAACGATCAATGACTTAGGTAGCAATGGTTTAGCAAAGAAATAGCCAATGGTTTAGCAAAGAAGAGCAAATCTTTCAGTATCAAGCAAAGACAGAATCAGCAGACTAATCTCTCCTAAAGCCGGAACTCATGTGACCGGGGCCGATGGCGTGGCGGCCTTTTAAATGGTGGGGCGTGTACTAAAGCCCCTGAGCTGTAATTGGCTACAGGCGTCCTGCCTGTAGCCAATTATTGCTCTCCGAGTTTCGGGCGCTGTGATTGGCCAAGCATGCGGGGTCACAGTGCATGCTTGGCCAATCATCAGCCAGCAATGCACTGCGCCGGCCGCAATGCATTGCGGGGCCGCTCGCATCACACGAATGTGATGCGAACGGCCCAAATAGTTCTGGGCTCGACGAGCGAGCGAACGCCCGATGCTCGATTCGAACATGGGTTCGAATCGAGCACCGGGCCCATCCCTAGTCTCTAATATCATCATACACATCAATGACTCCGTTCACTGTGAAGGTACACTCATTCATGCCCCTTCAATGCATGACACTCTATCATCCAGAGAATGTAAGTCTGAGGTGATTTTAGTGAAGAGTGAGGAGAGATCAGTCATTAGGGAGGTCTCTAGAGACAGCAAAATATCTTTGAGTGTAGAATCGAGCACCGGTTGGCCTGAGGTGGGGAAGGAGGCCATTGAGGAATGTAAGGCCTGGTTGGAAAGGAGGGGATTGAAAGCCAGGGCCTCAATTAGTGCCGGAGCCGGCCGCTGTGGCGGCGTATCGAGCTGCATTTTGGCTTTTGCGGGGCTGCTGGTGAGAGAATCACACTCAGGGGGATGATCGGCGAGTACAGGGGGTCCTTGCTGGATGATCCCTCTGGAATTTCATCTGGGGGATCAGTGTAGGAGTCCCGCGGCGCGGCCGAGCTGGCGCCATCTTTGATTCCACTAACCTTTCCCGCCGGTTTGAAAGAGAACTCTCAGTTTTTTAGGCTTATAATCAGTCATCCTCTTCCTGGACATGTCTTCTGGGATCCTGGGTGCCTCTGGAGCAAGGATGGCGGTGGATGGAGTAGCTGTGTGGGCCGTCGTTGCTCTGTTGTTCTCCCTGGGCTGACGAGCTCTGTGATTATGCTGCCATCTTCAGCTCTGGTCGGCCACGCCCCCAGGAGGTAAGATTTTGATTGCTTGTTTAAGATTTTGATTGATTGTTTTAAGATTTTGATTGCTTCTTTTTCAAGAATAAATACAATTTAGTGATCAGCTCACACCCAACATATTTTTTTTTTAGGATAGAGTGAAGAAGGTTAATAATAAATTTTTATTGCTATTTGTGTTCATGTTGAGGAAACTTTCACTTTTTGTTCTGGGGAAACCCTGACGCACAGAATGTCACTCAGGCAGAAAATTTCACCAGTAGGGACACAGAAATTACAACCTTACAAATTTGAAGTGGTTGTAAACCCTTACACATACCCAGTGAAGGAACTAGCCTCAGGTTATATACAGGGATATAACAAATCCCCCTACATAGGTTGTACCTGTTTATCTGCACCAATTTCCTCTGTACGGTAGATTGTTCCAAAAACACACAGGATACAAGGATTTTTTTTTCAGCTCTCTGACATCACACATACTGTAGAGCATAGCGTACAGAGTTCCCTGATATCTGACAGCTAATTGGAGGCAAAGAACACTCCCCCCCACACACACACACAGGTGCATAGTCCCCCTCATGAGTCACCTGTTGTGTGCTGGAAAGGGGAGAGCCATCTCCCTCTAGGCTGTTGTGTCAGAAAAAACTATCAGATAGCAGAGAGTGGAGAGATCAGAGAGGAGCCACACTCGGTGCTTTGGATTTAGGCTAGTATACACAATATAGTGGGATGTGATTTGTTCATTTTTTATGTCTATCGTTTACAACCACTTTAACCTTCAAGATTCAACATTCAAAAATGTTACTAGGCCATATAATTATATATAAAAAAAATTAAATAACATAATATGCCTGTTAATAACTAAGTTAGTAAAAGTAGAAAGCGGTAAGCAATTTAGAGGGGGAGAAAAGAGTGACTGGGACTATATATTCCTGTGGATGCTGGGAGGCTCATCCACACTGACAGCCAGGCATGAGCGACATGCAAGGGTGGCTTGATATGATCCTTTGAGGGGAATAAAAGAAACCCTGAAACTAAAAGTTGGGCTAAGCTGAGATAAGAGCTGAGGTGATCAGCTGAATCCAGGGGAAAGAACAAGCAACATACGCAGTACCATGCCACCATACCACAGTTAGTGCCAGCGAGTAGTGATGAGCCGAACACCCCCGGGTTCGGTTCGCACCAGAACCCGCGAACGGACCGAAAGTTCGCCCGAACATTAGAACCCTATTAAATACAATGGATGCGAACGTTCGGATTCTAAAGTGCTAATTATAACGACTATTATCCATGTTATTGTCCGAAACAGAGTTTGGGAACCCGGCTTCTGCACCATGGGACATGTATCAATGCAAAAAGAAGTTTTAAAAACGGACGTTTTCCGGGAGCAGTCATTTTAATGATGCATAAAGTGAAAAAAAAAAAGTCAAATATTCCTTTAAATATTGTACCTGGGGGGTGTCTAAAGTATGCCTGTGAAGTGCCACGTGTTTCCCGTGTTTAGAACTGTCCCTGCACAAAATAACATTTCTAAAGGGAAAAAAGTCATTTAAAACTGCTTGCGGCTTTAATGCAATGTCTGGTCCCGGTAATATGGATGAAAATCTTTAGGAAAAATGGCATAGCTACCCCATCAACCCCCCCCCCCTACCCCAGCCCATTACCAGCCCCTTTGGATCTTGTATGGATATTAAGGGGAACCCCGCACACAAAATAAAAAAGGACCTATATACTCTGAACAGCCGTATACAGGCGGTGCATACAAGACAGGGACTGTAGGTTTGTTCTTATGTAGAATCTGTTTATAATTTTGAACAGCTGCATTGTTTAAGTGGAGCTCCATGGCAAATTCCTTTTTTTTAGCTTTTTGTAAAACATAGGGAACGGTTATCACCCCTGTCACATTTTTTTTGCTGTCTGTGCCCCTGTTCAGAACATTTCACCTCACTTTGCGTCCCAATGACAACTGTTTTTGAAATGTGGTGTTTTTATTGAAACAAGGATTGGTGATAAAGCATCAGTAGAGAGGAGACACCTTTCTCCCATATTAATTCTTACAGGAGAGAATTTTCCTTCCAAGGGGTAGATTTCCTCTCACTTCCTGTTGTCTTCTTCCGTTTGCAAGTAGTAGTAGTTTGTAAGTTGGATGTTTGAAAGTAGGGACCTTCCGTATATACTCTGCAGAAATTGGCCCCTTAGGTGTTGGTGTTGGCACAACACTGAAAGCACTCACAGTTATTCTTGGTGGGTGCTGGAACGCCCTGCTGTCAAGTATAATATCAGGAATTGTAATAACATATAATTGTTGATCAGTGGTAGTAAAAATTGGGCCTTTGATGGTGGTGCTGGTGCCACAACACTGTAAGGCCTGACAGTTACTCTTGGTGGGCGCAGCAATGGTCCCTGCTGTGAATTATTAGATCAATAATTATAATTGCATGCCCCTGTTGAACAGGGGCTGAAAAATTGGGCCTTTGGTGGTGTTGGTGGTGGTGATGGTGGTGCTGGTGCCACAACACTGTAAGGCCTGACAGTTACTCTTGGTGGGCGCAGCAATGCTCCCTGCTGTGAATTATTAGATCAATAATTATAATTGCATGCCCCTGTTGAACAGGGGCTGAAAAATTGGGCCTTTGGTGGTGGTGGTGGTGGTGATGGTGGTGCTGGTGCCACAACACTGTAAGGCCTGACAGTTACTCTTGGTGGGCGCAGCAATGGGCCCTGCTGTGAATTATTAGATCAATAATTATAATTGCATGCCCCTGTTGAACAGGGGCTTAAAAATTGGGCCTTTGGTGGTGGTGGTGGTGGTGATGGTGGTGCTGGTGCCACAACACTGTAAGGCCTGACAGTTACTCTTGGTGGGCGCAGCAATGGGCCCTGCTGTGAATTATTAGAGTTGAATATATATTTATTAGCAAAATATACATATATATATAAATTCAATACCTTCCTTTTGTATAACAAAGTTTACATCGAAGTTTACATAACATAAACAGTAAAGCATTAGATTGGGGGGTTGGGGGGGGAAACATAGGGAAAGAAGGGAGGGTAAGGGGTAATAGGATCGTAGCTCTCGTGAGGGTGCGTATGTAGCATAGTGCCATGCTAATTCGTCTGTTTAGTTAAGGGCTAGGTTTGTCGCTTGACTAGCTGGGGTGGCCCTGCGCAGTGTCATCTCTCTTCGGACACCGCCCAGGGCTTGTTTACTGTCATATTTCAAACCCTTCTGTAAGGTATTGACTATGTTGGTAAAGGGTATTATTCAAAAGCAAAAAAGGTGATACGAGGGTATGAAAGGGAGGGGGGGGGGGGCAGCTCAGGTTATGGTTGTTCTGATTTGGCAGGTATGGTACATCTGGGGCTCTCCTTCTTTATCTGAAGCACTCTGTCATACTAAATGCTGTCTAGGAATCCGCCTGTAGCGGAGTGGTGCCGCCATATTGACCATAAAGTGTTAAATTGCTCATATCTATCATCTAATTTTGCTTGCATTTCCTCCATTAGCATGGTATCATTAAGGATGTTCACCCACCCTGATAGGGGGGGGGGGTGGAGTCCTTCTTCCAATATAGAGATATATTATGTCTTGCTGCTGATAGCATAAACCTTAAGAGGCATTGTTTTTGTGATTTGATGGACCCCGGAACAATAGATAGGAGAGCAATCATGGGAGAGGGGGTCAGTGTGGTTTGGTACATGTCATTGTAACTCTTAAATACACTATCCCAAAATGGGCGTACCTTGATGCAGTCCCACCAGACATGTACGTACGATCCCTGTCCTCCGTGACATCTCCAGCAGGTGTCCGCCGTGGCGGGGAACATTCTGTGCACCGAGGATGGGACCCTGTACCACCTCGATTATAATTTAAAGTTCTTCTCTTGAGTGAAACCTGATCTAGATGCTTGGTGTGTGTGAATAAAAGACGTGTTCCATTGGGCAGGGGTTAATGCCACCCCCAGATCACGGGCCCACTTGTGAGTGTATGTAGGGAGGGTTTCACATTGATGAGATTGTATGTCTTTATATATGAGGGAGAGAGTGTGTCTAGGGGTCGGAGAGAGACCACACATTGATTCGAAATTAGTGAGTTGTCTATGTACCTGTCCTGAGAGGTGCAGAGATCTGCTAATGTGATTCAATGAGAGTGTAGATAACCAGTCTATTCTAGTGTCATTTTGGGGTTCCGACGTGGGTCGGAAGTGACCTGTAGAGGGGTGGACGAATTGTTTGGCCGTGGGCCATTGTTCCCAGTGGTACGTTCCTAACTTCCCCCTGTCTAGGGAGGTATGAAGGGCTGCGCTATCGAATAGGGGGGACAGGGGGCCTGGGTCTGTGGTGAGTCCAAGTTTACTGGCTTTATCGTACCACAGGGTCAGGACCGCAGATGTCAGTGGGGATAATCCTGGGAGCGAGCGAAAGGTAGCACCATACCCCCACAGCAAGGCTCTAAGGTCAATGCGCGCCATGTCTTGTTCTACACTGATTGATGGTTTAAGTAGGGGTCTCGGGAACCATTCAAGGAGTCTAGAGAAGAGTGTGGAGTTGTGGTATGTTTGGAAATCGGGGAGTCCTAGTCCTCCCCTAGTTTTAGGGGAGCATAACACTTTATGTTGAAGTCTGGGTGGGTGGTTTTGCCAGATGAATTTGCTTACTAAGGTTCGGAGGGTGAGAAAGAACGCTCTAGGAAGAAGGATTGGCAGTGTCTGAAATAGATATAGTGTTTTAGGTAGAATATCCATTTTGATTACGTTCATTCTCCCCCACCATGTCAGCTTGAGGTTATGCCAGGATTCTAGAGAACGTCTGATCTCGGTTATAAGCGGACTGTAATTCAGGGGGTAGATGTCTTGTGGGTCAGAGGGGATTTCGGTGCCTAGGTATGTAACTGATTTTGTTTGCCATCTAAAGGGAAATCGTTGTTTGAGAAATTGCAGTTCCGGGGGGGGGGGGGGGGTAGAGATATATTCAGGGCTTCCGTTTTAGTGACATTCAATTTGAAGTTACTATGTGTCCCGAATCTGTCGAGTTCCGTTAAGATGGCCTGTATGCTCTGGCGGGGTTGTGTGACATATAATAGTAAGTCGTCAGCATATAATGATAATTTATGTTCATCGGAGGGGGCAGGTATCCCATGAATATTTTTATTTTTGCGGATAGCTTGAGCCAAATGTTCCACAGTAATGGCAAATAACAATGGCGAAAGGGGGCAGCCCTGTCGCGTGCCATTTGAGATGTTAAACGAGTCTGATGAGTCCCCGTTAGCCGCCACCTTCGCTGATGGGTGCGAATATAGGGCCATGATTTTGGAGATCATTTGTGGTCCTATGCCTATTTGTCGTAACGACGCGTGCAAAAAAGGCCAGCTGACCCTATCGAACGTTTTTTCTGCGTCACAAGCCAGCAGGCAGGTCGGAATGTTGTGCGATTTCGCGTGTGTGATGAGGTGGAGAGTTTTTGTTGTATTGTCCCTGGCTTCACGTCCTGGTATAAAACCAACCTGATCACCGTGAATCAACTCAGGTAGTAGAGGGGTTATACGAGTGGCTAGTATTTTGGAGTAAAGTTTCAGGTCAACGTTCAGTAGAGATATGGGGCGATAGTTACTGCATAATGAGGGGTCTTTTCCGGGTTTGGGGATTACGACTATTTGGGCTAGTAGGAGTTGGTGGGATGGGCAATGTGTGTCATCTATCTCATTGAAGGCTTTCTTCATGAATGGAGCCAGTTGTTGAGCAAATTTTTTGTAAAATTGGGGGGTGTATCCGTCGGGGCCGGGGCTCTTACCATTTTTAAGGCCTTTTATTGCAGTTAGAAATTCAGATGTAGTGATTGGTAATTCTAGAGCTTCCATGTCTGGTTGTGATATCGTGGGTAAGGCTGTGTCTTGTACATATTGTTGTAAGGTCATTGTGGTTGGGGAGGGAGGGTCATGAGCTGCGGGAAGGTTATAAAGTGTGGAATAGTAGTCTCTGAATTCCGAGATAATTTCGGAATTTTTTGATTTTTTCTGTTGTGATGGGGATATGATATGGTTGATGTTCTGTCTTTTTTGTTTTGGATGTAAGATTCGTGCTAGATGTTTCCCGCATTTGTTTGCCTGAGTGTAATGGACATGACGTCCTTTGTTACAAGCGATTAGTGCTCTATCTGTGAAGATCTGTAAAAGGTCTCTACGGGCATTGGATAGTTCCGTCAGGGTCTTTGAGTCTAGTGTGCGTTTGTGTCGAGCTTCAAGAGCTGTTATTAGAGAAAAGAGGCGTGTTGTATCTGCCATTCGTGCTTTTTTCAGCCTGGATCCGTGTTTTATGAAGATCCCGCGTAGGACACATTTAAGGGTTTCCCATTTATTTAAGTTAGAGGTTTCATCATGCCTATGTGTTTGTGTGAAATCTGTAATAGTCTTAGTCACCTCTGCACAGCATATTGTGTCATTCAGTAGGTTGTCGTTGAGTCTCCAAGAGGAGCGACGGTTGGTGTATGGTAGTTTCCCTAATGTTAGATGTATCGGTGCGTGGTCCGACCACAGTCTCAGGCCAATGTCGCAGTTAAGATCAAAGTCCAAGAGTGTTTGTGAGAGAAGAAAATAGTCAATTCTGCTGTATGATTTATGGGCTGGGGAGTAATATGTGTAATCTCTCTCCGTGGGATGTATAAAACGCCATACATCCACCAAGGACATGTCCTTTAGGGTGGCACGCATGGCGCTTAGTGTGGATGGTGGCATGTGCGACTTACCAGTGGACGAGTCCATCCTCGGCACAAGTGGAGCGTTCAGGTCACCCGCCATAATCAGGTTGGCTGTCCCGAAGTTTTGTAGGCGGGTCGTCACGGAGGACAGGAACCGCTGTTGGTTCTGGTTAGGGAGATAAACATTAGCAAGGGTTAATACAGCCTGGGAGCACCGCAATTTCAAAAGTACATATCTACCATTCGGGTCAATGCAAGTGTCTAGTATTTCTGGTGTGAAGGAGCTGTGAAATGCTATAGATACTCCTTTTGTTTTGGCTAAGGGTTTGGTGCTGTGGAACCACGTGGTAAAGTGCTTATCTGGTAGAGTTGGAACCTTGTCAGTTTTAAAGTGGGTTTCTTGAAGCATTAGAACGTGAGATTTGGTTTTGTGAAAGTGGTGGAGAATCCGTCTGCGTTTTTCAGGGATATTGAGTCCTCTACAGTTGAGAGAGGATATCTTGATGCTTAAAGGGTCTGACATGATGTCCGTGTTACCTGTAAGTTTTGGGTGTTCCTAATGCTTCAGATCACCTGCAGTTAGAAAGTATGTCTTGTGGTGAGCTACGCCCCCTAGATATGTAAATGGAGGCGGGTAGGAATGTGGGGTGGGGTTGGGAAGGAGAAGGAGAGATAGAGACAAAAAGTAAAAAAAAATTATTAGGGGAAAAGACACTGAGGAAGGAGGGGGGGGATATAGGTAGGGAGAAAAAGAGAGAATGAGAAAGGAAAAAAATAAAAAAAATAAAAATAAAAATAAAAATAAGAACAAACAAAACACAGAAGCGTACAGGTACTGACACGAGGAGGTAGTGCTTTTGTGTGCGATGACAGACACCAGGAAAAAAAAATAATAAATACCGTGTCGTCACTGGCGTTGTGTATCTCGTGTCAGCTTATCAATTCACCTGGTGAATTGGCAAGTGCTACAAACTTATAGGGAGGCTACTCCCTCTAGTGTCCAAAGTGTATAAGAAACCCTGGACACTACCTAGAAAACCTAGCTAAAAGAAAAATTCACCACAGAGGCAATTAAGACTCTGTAAACCCTAATGTGGGGAACGTGTTTGGTCTGTGAACAGGAGCTCCGCTCCAACCTGAAATAGATGTCTAGATGTGTAAATTTAAGGCACACAGCAATAGAATGTTAAACATTTAAACCATCGTCTTCAAACCGCATGTTTTCCTGATAGCCGGGGGATCTTTGGCTGTCTCCCTAAATAATTCTGATAAACATACTGTATCCCTATGATAGGTCAGATCTGGTCATCAGATTTAAGATCAGGGGAACAGTAGGTCAGGTGAGGCAAATCAACATCCAAGGGAAACAGCCCATATTAAAAAAAAAATGGTCTAACAAAAAACAACAGAAGAGAAAAAAAAAGAGATAACACAGTTAGATGCAGATCAGCTTTTCTTAAGTGTTCCAGCAAACTTAGGCAGGGCCACCACCGGCCGGTGGTAGTCTAGGGTGTTCATCCTGGAGGAGTAGAAGTGGCGTCGGGCCTGGATCTGGTTCCTTTAGGTTGTTTACCCCATTCTGGCCTCCTGGGTAGGCCTGGGGTTGCCGGATGTAGAGGCCAGTCTGGAATCCTGATGTGGGGTAGTTCAAATGTGCCCAAAAAATTGGGTAGATCTCCGAGGTTGCGAAAGGTCGCTGATTTACCATTGTGGGAAGCGAATAGATGAAAGGGAAATCCCCATCTGTATTTGACTTGCTGTGCCTGCAGTGCATCCGTTAATGGTTTCAGAGCTTTCCTCATGGTTAGTGTTTGCTTTGAGAGGTCAGTCAGAAGCATGACTGGATGGGTGTCAAACAAAATGGATCCCTGATTGCGTGCAGCTTGCATTAGGTCATTCCTGACTTTGAAAAAGTGTATGCGACAAATTATGTCTCTGGGGTATGCAGGGTTAGGATTGCGGGGACCAAGGGATCTGTGAATCCTATCAATTTCTATGGGATCATCAATGGGCTTATTCAGAACATTGTTGAACATGGTAATGGCTGCTGTAGGTAAATCTTTACTTTCTACCTTTTCCGGTACTCCGCGTATGCGAATATTATTGCGGCGACTTCTGTTCTCTTGGTCATCTAAACCATAAAACAATTGTTGTATCTGAATTGTGTGTTGCTGCAGTATGTCTTCATGTTCTGTGATTCTGGAGGAATTGTCATCTATTGCTGATTCTACCTCCTCAAAGCGCTGGCCAATATCGCGGCGCAGTTCAGAGATCTCCCTTTTGTAAGATCTTTCTAGCCTGCTTACATAAGCATCAATGTCTCCTTTAGTTGGGAGGGCCTTAATGTAACTCTCCATGTCCCATGGGATTTTCTGGGCCTGCGTGTCTGACGAGGGGCTTCCTGATTGAGGTGGTCCTGCATGATCTATGTGATCTGAGCCCGGGGATCGGGGTGAGGAGGGGGGGGATAGTGAAGGCCGTGAGGCCTGTACCTTTGCAGCCGCCTGAGCCGCTTGTGCCGCCGCCGCACGTGTCGCCGCCATCTTGGAAGCCGGTGGGGCCCTGCTGCTTGATCCCTTCAGCAGGAAATAATCGCCGATTTCGGCCGTTTTTTGCTGACCCGCCGCTCGGGGAGTGTTGTATGCACCTCTCCTGCTCATGTGGAGGGTGCCTGGGTCTGCCTGCGACCTTGCTGTGTGCCTTTAATGGACGCTGGAGCGGGAGCTGAGCTCTCACACGTCCTTCCTCTCCATGCGCAAAGCCACGCCCCTGCTGTGAATTATTAGATCAATAATTATAATTGCATGCCCCTGTTGAACAGGGGCTGAAAAATTGGGCCTTAGGCACTGGTGGCACAACACTGCAACCCCTCACAGATACTGTACTTGGAGCACAGCAATGAGGCCTGTTGCAAAGTATTGCATCAAAAATTTTAATTACACGCCCCTGTTAAACAGGGGCTGAAAAATTGGGCCTTAGCCACTGGTGGCGTCACCCATAAACCAAAATGATCTTCCAAGCTATCATCGTTAATCGTATCATTGAGGAGGAGGAGGAGGAGGAGGATAGCCAGTCAACATAACAGCACAGGCACTCAGCATCAGCATCAGTCTTGAAGGGATGTGACATTTTAAAATCAATTAGTCTGTTATATCAGCATCTGGTGTGTGGTAGCTGGTGGTGATCCAAGACTGGTTCATCTTGATGAAAGTCAGTCGATCAACCGAGTCGGTGGACAGGCGCACCCTGTGATCCGTGACAAATCCTCCAGCAGCACTGAATGTGCGTTCTGAAAGAACGCTGGATGCAGGACAGGCCAGTAGCTCAATTGCATACTGTGCAAGCTCTGACCAGTGATCCATCCTCAAGACCCAGTAAGCCAGAGGATTTTCGGTGGGGAAGGTGTCCAAGTCTGACCTTGCCCCTAGGTATTCCTGCACCATGTATATCAGACGCTGGCGATGGTTGCTGGAACCGATCATACTTTGGGGCTGCGGACTAAAGAATTGTCTGAACGCATCGGTTAGACGGCCACCTTCCCCACCGCTCCTTCTTTGACTGCCCGAAGCCTCAGCAACTCGTTGTCCAGGACCAGGAGTTTGTAACCTCCCAGTCTCTGGGAACGCGTTGCACAGACCTTTCTGCAAGGCCTCCCGGAGTTGTCTCATCCTCTGCTCCCTCTGCGACGGTACGATAAGGTCCGCAACCTTACCCTTGTACCGTGGATCAAGGAGAGTGGCCAGCCAGTAATGGTCCCTCTCCTTGATCCGAAGAATACGAGGATCCTTCCGCAGACTTTGCAGGATCAGGGAGGCCATGCAGCGTAGGTTAGCTGAGGCATTCAGTCCGGAGTCCTCTCGGTCACTAAGGACGACATGATCCGCAGCCACCTCCTCCCAGCCACGTACAAGTCCATTGGTTTCTTGGGACTGTAAATCATCCCTAAAAGACTGCTGCTGATGATGCTGAGTGCCAGCCTCCACCTCCATGCTGACACAATCCTCCTCCTCCTCCTCCTCCTCCTCCTCTTCCTGTGCGATGGGTGGGACAGAAGGAACACTGTCTGGGTAAAGGGGGCCTTGAGAGGCAAGGAAGTCCTCCTCTTCCTGCCTCTGTTCTGCCTCAAGTGCCCTGTCCATTATTCCACGCAGCGTGTGCTCCAACAGGTGGACAAGAGGTACAGTGTCACTGATGCATGCACTGTCACTGCTCACCATCCTCATGGCCTCCTCAAATGGTGCCAGGACAGTGCATGCATCCCTGATCATGCCCCACTGGCGTGGTGAAAAAAAACCGAGCTCCCCTGACCCTGTCCTGGTGCCGTAGTCGCACATGTACTCATTGATGGCCCTCTGCTGCGTGTGCAGCCGCTGCAGCATGGCCAACGTTGAGTTCCACCTTGTGGGCATGTCACATATAAGGCGGTTCTTGGGCAGGTTCAACTCCTTTTGAAGCTCAGCCAGGCGAGCACTGGCATTATAAGATCTGCGGAAATGCACACAGACTTTCCTGGCCTGCCTCAGGACATCCTGTAAGCCCGGGTACCTGCCCAAGAACCGCTGCACCACCAGGTTAAGGACGTGAGCCATACAGGGCACATGGGTCAGTTGTCCCTGTCGGAGGGCGGAGAGGAGGTTGGTGCCATTGTCGCAAACCACCATTCCTGGCTTAAGCTGGCGTGGCGTCAACCACCTCTCGGCCTGCCCCTGCAGAGCAGACAGGACCTCTGCCCCAGTGTGGCTCCTGTCCCCCAAACACACCAGCGCAAGCACGGCATGGCATCTTTTTGCCTGCGTACTTGCGTAGCCCCTTGAACGCCTACGGAGCACTGCTGGTTCCGAGGACAAACCACAGGAAGAGGCCATGGAGGAAGAAGAAGAGGAGGGGGTGGAGGAGAGAGGTGTGTCACAACCAGTAGTAGCATTTTGGAGGCGTGGCGGTGGAACAACCTCCAACACTACTGCACCTTGTCCTGCATCCTTCCCAGCTGCCAAAAGAGTGACCCAATGGGCCGTGAAAGAAAGGTAACGTCCCTGTCCATGCCTGCTGGACCATGAGTCAGCGGTAATATGCACCTTACCGCTGACCGCCCCTGTCCAGCGAGGCCAAGACATTGCCTTCCACATGCCTGTAGAGAGCCGGAATAGCCTTACGTGCGAAAAAGTGTCGTTTGGGAACCTGCCACTGAGGAACCGCACATTGCACAAACTCACGGAAGGGGGCCGAGTCTACCAACTGAAAAGGCAGCAGTTGAAGCGCTAGCAATTTAGCCAAGCCAGCATTCAACCGCTGGGCATGTGGATGGCTGGGAGTGAACTTCTTTCGACGGTCCAGCAGCTGGGGCGGGGAAATTTGCCTGCTAGAATCGGACGTTGGTGTACTGCTAGCAGAGTGCCCGCAAGTACTTGCCTGTGACACATCTAATTCTACACCTTCATTCCTCTCAGAGCAGGTTTCAGAGAGGAGTGAAGGTATAGTGGGGTTGGAGATCCCAGCTGATGCGGTGCAAGAAGAGGTCAGCTTTGTTCTTTGGTGTGGGTCTTTAAGGTAGGCTTGCCAACGAGCTGCATGGTCAACATATGTCTGGTCAAGCATGTGGTGCCCAAGCGGGTGATGTTTTGGCCACGCGATATACGCTTGAGACATATGTTGCAAACAGCAGCTGTGCGATCTGATGCACTCGCCTCAAAAAAGGCCCACACCAAAGAACTTTTTGCATGACGGGCAGAGGCAGCGCCCTGCACAGGCGGAGCTCTGCGGTGTGATTCCGTCTGTGTGCTGCCCATACGCTGGCCACTCAAGGGCATCCTGCCTCGTTGGAGATGTGCCTCCTCCTCATTCTCCTCCTCCTCCTCTCTCCTATTAGGCACCCACGTGGAGTCAGTGACCTCATCATCCCCTCCCTCCTCATCACTGGAGCCAATCTGGCAATATGCTGCAGCTGCTGGAGCATGACTGCCAGATTGGTGTCCTTCTTGAGCATCCCCTCTCTCTGCTCCCACGCTGCTGCCTTCCTCTAGCTGGGTATCATCATCAGATCCTTCCAAACGCTGGGCATCCTCCTGGAGCATGTACCCAACACTGTGCTCAAACAGTTCGGGGGACTCCTCAGGAGGAGGGCATGGTGGGTCTAGGGAAGGATTGACTAATGAAGATAATGATACCAGAGAAGAGGACGCTTTGGCAGCTGCTTTGCCAGTACCCTGAGCCTGGGTGAGAGAGGATGAGGAGGATGAGGTGGGCTTGGTCATCCACTCTACCAAGTCTTCGGCATGATGTGGCTCAACATGTCCAGCTGCCGAAAACAAGGACAAGCGTGTCCCATGGCCATGTGCTGATGACAATGCACCGCGTACACGACCAGCACTGTTGCCCCCAGACACAGAGCCTGCTTGCCCTCTTTTTTTGCCTCCTGACTGTCTGCCTCTCCTTGGTTGCCTTCCAGACATTTTAATGGATGGCCTGCAGGGAGATGGGAAAAACAGCAATAAGGGCTACCTTCAGGTGTATACTGTGCAGGAGGCTTAGCAACAATGACACTGACACTGTCCCCTGCCTATCCTTCTCTGTCCCTAAACTCAAGTATTGAAAATATGGAACAGCAAAATTGGTTTAGAACAGAATAGCACACTGTCAGTTTCACTCACTGTACCTCTCTGTCCCTCAACTCAAGGATTGAAAATATGGTTCAGCAAAATAGTTTTAGAACAGAATAGCACACTAACACTTTCCCTCACTGTCCTACTCTGTCCCTCCCTACAAACAAGATTTAGCGCAGAATAGCACACTGATAATTTCTATGAGTGTCCTTCTCTGTCCCTAAACTCAAGGATTGAAAATATGGAACAGCAAAATTGGTTTAGAACAGAATAGCACACTGTCAGTTTCACTCACTGTACCTCTCTGTCCCTCAACTCAAGGATTGAAAATATGGTTTAGCAGAATAGTTTTAGAACAGAATAGCACACTGACACTTTCCCTCACTGTACCTCTCTGTCCCTAAACTCAAGGATTGAAAATATGGTTCAGCAAAATAGTTTTAGAACAGAATAGCACACTGACACTTTCCCTCACTGTACCTCTCTGTCCCTACAAACAAGGATTAGCACAGAATAGCACACTGTCACTGACACTCTCCCTACCTACCCTTATTTGTCCCTAAACACAAGGAATCCAGGATTAGTAAAGGAAAAATAATGACACTGTCCCTGCCTATGCTTCTCTTTCCCTGCTCCGGAACACACTACACAAGGCTGCCGCACTGGCGGCCTTTTATAGTGTGGGGCGTGTACTAAACCCCCTCAGCAATAATTGGCCACAGGCATCCTGCCTGTGGCCAATCATTGCTCTCCTCGCTGCCGGCGCTGTGATTGGCCAAGCATGCGGGGTCACAGTGCATGCTTGGCCAATCACAGCGCCTGGATGACACTGCGATGGCGTAGTGCATTGTGGGCTGTTCGCGTCACTCGAATTTGGCGCGAACGGCCCAAATCGTTCGATCTTCGTCGAACGATCGAACAGCCGATGTTTGAGTCGAACGTATGTTCGACTCGAACACGAAGCTCATCCCTACCAGCGAGGAGTATAGATAAATTTAATAAAACATTAAGATGTGTTTCTCAGCAAACAATCTACAGGGATATAGAAAGTGGTACACAATTTAGGCTGAACTGGATAGGCCAGTGTCTTTCTTCAACCTTACCAACAAGGTGTCCATATAATGGTTAGATCAACAGGTGGAAATAAGGGAAAAGGCCCCAAAAAGGAAATTAAATGCAACCACCACATTTAGAAAGTGGTAACCTTTCCTTGTCAAATTTTTTTATTACATTTTCAAAATTACAAGCATATATTGTCAATAAACATAGTCACTGTAAATAGTAGCAGTTAAGGAGAACACAAATTAGATATTTATATCAAGCTCCAGTGTTTTTTTAGAAGGTAACAACAACAAAAGAGAAAAAAAAAAACAGTAATTTGAGTTTAACATATGTTGACCATTATCTGGAGACTTGCTAAAATATATGCTTAGTGTTGAATTTAGTAATTACAAACCGGATTTAGTAATAATATATAACATGTAAGGTAATATAAGGATTTATAAAGAAAAAATGAAGGGTCATAATTTCTAGACTTCGTATAATGTTGGGGTAATATATAAGGAAGATAAACAGGGATTTATCGTATAGACATTAGGTTTGTATTGTTTCAATTGAGCTCTAAAGCTGAAATATACTGATAAATAAAAAACATAAAAAAAAAAAAAAAAAAAGGAATGCTGCTACCATTTTTGCATATAATAACAATATATGCTAAGAAAAAAAAAAACAACAAAAAAAGAACTAAAGAGACAAGATAGAAGACAGGGAATGGTAAAAAGAAGAAGAGAAAAAATAAAGATAGTAGGTAGATAAGATAGAAAAGGTCGAAAAGGTCCCCGGGGTATCTTATTATGTTGGTCTTATGTTATTAGTATATTAAATAGCTATTAGTAGTTATATTACCAAGGTCTTAATAATGTGATGTCAAAGTTGGGAGGGAAAAAATGAGTCACCCAAGGATTCCAGATTTTTTCAAATTTTCCAATATTATCATTGGTAATGGCTTCCGTTTTTGAGTAGGTCATGGCTTGGTTTATTCTGGTTTTGGCTTCTGAGATCATTAATGTTGGGGTTTTCCACGCTTTGGCGATTGTCTGCTTTGCTGCAGTAGTGATTTGTAGAAGGAGTTTGAACTGAGTGTGGGAAATAGAAGTCGGTTTTAGATTTAGTAGTGCAATTGAAGGGTCAGGTTTGATCGTTTTTTTGAATAAGGTAGAGAGGATAATAAAAACCTCTTTCCAAAAACATTTTGTAACCGGACATTCCCAAAATATGTGTATGTGTGATCCTAGTTCACCACAGCCACGGAAGCAGAGTGGTGAGTATTGCGAATATATTTCACGATTCTTACAGGAACCAAGTACCAGCGCAAAAGTACTTTATAATTTGTCTCTAGAGCTATTATATTTTGTGAAGATGATTTTGTTGTGGTCCAAATTTTATCCCAATCGGATGGTTCCAACAGAAGTCCAAGGTTTCTCTCCCATTTTTCCACGTATGATGGTGGATCTGCAGTAGGCAAAGTAATAAGGTGTTTATATATTATTGATATGAGACTCTTAGAGTGAGGTTCGCGTTTACATATACGTTCAAATTGTGCGAGTTCGTCGAGTTTACTCATATTTTCTATATATGGCATGACAGGGTTTGGACCAAATTGAATTTGTTATAGAAAATGGATCACAGTCAATTGCTTCAATTGCAACCCAGAGTGGAGTTTCGTATTTTGCGTGATATTTGGGGATGCATGCTATTTGAGCTGCTTGGTAGTGAGAGGCGAAATTGGGGAATCCTAGTCCACCTTTAAGTTTGGGAAGGTAGAGTGTGTGTTTAGATAAACGATGTTTTAAAGAGCTCCAGATGAACGCTAGTGTTTTGCGTTGAAGATTTCTAAGAAAGTATGCTGGAACTGGAATGGGCAAGACCCGTAATAGATATAGTATCTTGGGTAAAATAGTCATCTTTATTACGTTTATTTTACCAATCCATAAGACTGGTAAAGAGGACCATTGTTTAAGGAGATTGGTAATTTGCTTTAGTAATTGTGGAAAGTTAGCCGAGAAGAATTCAGCTAAATTGGGAGTAAGAGTAATTCCTAGGTAGGTCAGGTGCGATGTAGACCAGGAGAATGGGAGGGAAGTTTGTGCTTGTTGTAAAGTATGGGGAGGTAAGGAGATATTTAAGGCTGTAGATTTTTGAGAGTTGATAATTAGTCCAGATATCTGTGCAAAATCATCTAGCTTACTTATAATGTTGGGAGCAGAAATATGAGGGGAAGACATAAATATTAGTATATCGTCAGCAAACAAACATAATTTGTGCTGATGACTAGGGATGAGCTCGGTGTTCGAGTCGAACATACGTTCGACTCGAACATCGGCTGTTCGATCGTTCGGCGAACAACGAACGATTTGGGCCGTTCGCGCCAAATTCGAGTGACGCGAACGGCCCACAATACACTGCGCCATCGCAGTGCAATCCCGGCGCTGTGATTGGCCAAGCATGCACTGTGACCCCGCATGCTTGGCCAATCACAGCGCCGGCAGCTAGGAGAGCCATAATTGGCCACAGGCAGGTTGCCTGTGGCCAATTATAGCTCAGGGGTTTAGCACACGCCCCACACTATAAAAGGCCGCCAGCGCGGCGGCCTTGTGTAGTGTGTTCCGGCGCAGGGAAAGAGAAGGATAGGCAGGGACAGTGTGATATTCTTTGTGCTATTCTTGTGTGTAGGGAGAAAGAAGGATAGGCAGGGAGAGTGTCAGTGTCATATTCTTTGCTAAACCTTGTGTGCAGGGAGAGAGAAGGATAGGCAGGGGACAGTGTCAGTGTCATATTCTTTGCTAAACCTTGTGTGCAGGGAGAGAGAAGGATAGGCAGGGAGAGTGTCAGTGTCATATTCTTTGATAAACCTTGTGTGCAGGGAGAGAGAAGGATAGGCAGGGGACAGTGTCAGTGTCATTGTTGCTAAGCCTCCTGCACAGTATACACCTGAAGCTAGCCCTTGTTGCTGTGTTTTCCTGGTGTGTTACACTAACAGGCATTTGCAGCACTTACAGCGGGCGGAGTGTGCCTCCTGCACATTATACACCTGAAGCTAGCCCGTATTGCTGTGTTTTCCTGGTGTGTTACACCAACAGGCATTTGCAGCACTTACAGCAGGTGTAGTGTGATTCCTGCAAAATATACTCCTGAAGCTAGGCCTTATTGCTGTGTTTTCCTGGTGTGTTACAGCTAATTCCTGCAAAATATACTCCTGAAGCTACGCCTTTTTGCTGTGTTTTCCTAGTGTGTTACACCAACAGGCATTTGCAGCACTTACAGCAGGCATAGTGTGATTCCTGCAAAATATACTCCTGAAGCTAGCCCGTATTGCTGTGTTTTCCTAGTGTGTTACACCAACAGGCATTTGCATCACTTACAGCAGGCGTAGTGTGATTCCTGCAAAATATACTCCTGAAGCTAGGCCTTATTGCTGTGTTTTCCTAGTGTGTTACTCTAACAGGCATTTGCAGCACTTACAGCAGGCGTAGTGTGATTCCTGAAAAATATACACCTGAAGCTAGCCCGTATTGCTGGTTTTTCCTGGTGTGTTACACCAACAGGCATTTGCAGCACTTACAGCAGGTGTAGTGTGATTCCTGCTAAATATACTCCTGAAGCAACGCCTTATTGCTGTGTTTTCCTAGTGTGTTACTCTAACAGGCATTTGCAGCACTTACAGCAGGCGTAAGTGTGATTCCTGCAAAATATACTCCTGAAGCTAGCCCGTATTGCTGTGTTTTCCTAGTGTGTTACACCAACAGGCATTTGCAGCACTTACAGCAGGCGTAGTGTGATTCCTGCAAAATATACTCCTGAAGCTAGCCCGTATTGCTGTGTTTTCCTGGTGTGTTACACTAACAGGCATTTGCAGCATTTGCAGCGGGCGGAGTGTGCCTCCTGCACATTATACACCTAAAAGCTAGCCCGTATTGCTGTGTTTTCCTGGTGTGTTACACCAACAGGCATTTGCAGCACTTACAGCAGGCGTAGTGTGATTCCTGCAAAATATACTCCTGAAGCTAGGCCTTATTGCTGTGTTTTCCTAGTGTGTTACTCTAACAGGCATTTGCAGCACTTACAGCAGGCGTAGTGTGATTCCTGCAAAATATACACCTGAAGCTAGCCCGTATTGCTGTGTTTTCCTGGTGTGTTACACTAACAGGCAATTGCAGCACTTACAGCGGGCGTAGTGTGCTTCCTGCAAAATATACTCCTGAAGCTAGGCCTTATTGCTGGTTTTCCCATCTCCCTGCAGGCCATTAGAATGTCTGGAAGGCAAACAAGGAGAGGCAGACAGTCAGGAGCCAATAAAAGAGGGCAAGCAGGCTCTGTGTCTAGAGACAACAGTGCTGGTCGTGGATGCGGTGCATCGCCATCAGCACGTGGCCATGGGACACGCTTGCCCTTCTTTTCGGCATCTGGACGTGTTGAGCCGTATCATGCCGAAGACTTGGTAGAGTGGATGACCAAGCCCTCTTCATCCTCCTCATCCTCTCTCACCCAGGCTCAGGGTACTGTTAAAGCAGCTGCCAAAGCGTCCTCTTCCCTGGTATCAATGTCATCATAAGTCACTCCTTCCCTAGACCCACCATGTCCTCCTGAAGAGTCCCCGAACTGTTTGAGTACAGTGTTGGGTACATACTCCAGGAGGATGCCCAGCGTTTCGAAGGGTCTGATGATGATACCCAGCTAGAGGAAGGCAGTAGCGTGAGAGCAGAGAGAGGGGATGCTCCACAAGGACACCAATCTGGCAGTCATGTTCCAGCAGCTGCAACATACTGCCAGATTGGCTCCAGTGATGAGGAGGGAGGGGATGATGAGGTCACTGACTCAACGTGGGTGCCTAATAGGAGAGAGGAGGAGGAGCAGGATGAAGAGGAGGCACATCTCCAACGAGGCAGGATGCCCTCGGGGGCCAGCGTAAGGGAAGCACACCGACGGAATCACACCGCAGAGCTCCGCCTGTGCAGGGTGCTGCCTCTGCCCGTTATTCAAAAAGTTCTTTGGTGTGGGCCTTTTTTGAGTCGAGTGCATCAGATCGCACAGCTGCTGTTTGCAACATATGTCTCAAGCGTATATCGCGTGGCCAAAACATCAGCCGCTTGGGCACCACATGCTTGACCAGACATATGTTGACCTGCCATGCAGCTTGTTGGCAAGCCTACCTTAAAGACCCACACCAAAGAACAAAGCGGGCCTCTCCTTGCACCGCATCAGCTGGGATCTCCAACCCCACTATATCTTCAGTCCTCTCTGAAACCTGCACTGAGAGGAATGAAGGTGTAGAATTAGGTGTGTCACAGCCAAGTACTTGCGGGCACTCTGCTAGCAGTACACCGACATCTGATTCTAGCAGGCAAATTTCCCTGCCCCAGCTGCTGGACCGTCGAAAGAAGTTCACTCCCAGCCATCCACATGCCCAGCGGTTGAATAGTAGCTTGTCTAAATTGCTAGCGCTTCAACTGCTGCCTTTTCAGTTGGTAGACTCGGCCCCCTTCCGTGAGTTTGTGCAATGTTCGGTTCCTCAGTGGCAGGTTACCAAACGCCACTTTTTCTCACGGAAGGCGATTCCGGCTCTCTACCATCATGTGGAAGGCAATGTCTTGGCCTCGCTGGACAGGGCGGTCAGCGGTAAGGTGCATATTACCGCTGACTCATGGTCCAGCAGGCATGGACAGGGACGTTACCTTTCTTTCATGGCCCATTGGGTCACTATTTTGGCAGCTGGGAAGGATGCAGGACAAGGTGCAGTAGTGTTGGAGGTTGTTCCGCCGCCACGCCTCCAAAATGCTACTACTGGTTGTGACAAACCTCTCTCCTCCACCCCCTTCTCTTCTTCTTCCTCCATGGCCTCTTCCTGTGCTTTGTCCTTGGAACCAGCGGTGCTCCGTAGGAGTTCAAGGGGCTACGCAAGTACACAGGCAAAAAGATGCCATGCCGTGCTTGTGCTGGTGTGTTTGGGGGACAGGAGCCACATTGGGGCAGAGGTTCTGTCTGCTCTGCAGGGGCAGGCCGAGAGGTGGTTGATGCCATGCCAGCTTAAGCCAGGAATGGTGGTTTGCGACAATGGCACCAACCTCCTTTCCGCCCTCCAACAGGGACAACTGACCCATGTGCCCTGTGTGGCTCACGTCCTTAACCTGGTGGTGCAGCGGTTCTTGGGCAGGTACCCGGGCTTACAGGATGTCCTGAGGCAGGCCAGGAAAGTCTGTGTGCATTTCCGCAGATCTTATAATGCCAGTGCTCGCCTGGCTGAGCTGCAAAAGGAGTTGAACCTGCCCAAGAACCGCCTTATATGTGATAATGCCCACCAGGTGGAACTCAACTTTGGCCATGCTGCAGCGGCTGCACACGCAGCAGAGGGCCATCACTGAGTACCTGTGCGACTATGGCACCAGGACAGGGTCAGGGGAGCTCGGGTTTTTTTCACCACGCCACTGGGGCATGATCAGGGATGCATGCACTGTCCTGGCACCATTTGAGGAGGCCACGAGGATATTGAGCAGTGACAGTGCATGCATCAGTGACACTGTACCTCTTGTCCACCTGACGAGATGTACAGAACTATTCGCCGGCGAACAGTTCCCGGCGAACATAGCTTGTTCGCGTTCGCCGCGGCCGGCGAACATATGCGATGTTCGGTCCGCCCCCTATTCATTATCATTGAGCAAACTTTGACCCTGTACCTCACAGTCAGCAGACACATTCCAGCCAATCAGCAGCATACCCTCCCTCCCAGACCCTCCCACCTCCTGGACAGCATCCATTTTAGATTCATTCTCAAGCTGCAGTCTTAGCGAGAGGAGGGACAGTTTAGCTGCTGCTTATTTCATAGGGAAAGCTAGGCTAGGCAAGTGTATTCAGTGTTCACTCCACTCCTGAAAGACTCATCTGATCTCTGCTGTAAGCACAGCGTCCTGACAGCACCCCAAAAAGCCCTTTTTAGGGCTGGTAAAACACCAGTCTGCTTTTTTTTTTTTCCTGGACAGCATCTATTTTAGATTCAGTCTGTACTTAAGCTGCAGTGTTAGCCAGAGGAGGGACAGTTTAGCTGCTGCTGATTTTATAGGGAAAGCTATAGGCAAGTGTATTCAGTGTTCACTCCACTCCTGAAAGACTCATCTGATCTCTGCTGTAAGCACAGCGTCCTGACAGCACCCCAAAAAGCCCTTTTTAGGGCTGGTAAAACACCAGTCTGCTTGTTTTTTTTTTCTGGACAGCATCTATTTTAGATTCAGTCTGAACTTAAGCTACAGTGTTAGCCAGAGGAGGGACAGTTTAGCTGCTGCTGATTTTATAGGGAAAGCTAGGCTAGGCAAGTGTATTCAGTGTTCACTCCACTCCTGAAAGACTCATCTGATCTCTGCTGTAAGCACAGCGTCCTGACAGCACCCCAAAAAGCCCTTTTTAGGGCTGGTAATACACCAGTCTGCTTTTTTGTTTTTTCCTGGACAGCATCTATTTTAGATTCAGTCTGTACTTAAGCTGCAGTGTTAGCCAGAGGAGGGACAGTTTAGCTGCTGCTGATTTTATAGGGAAAGCTATAGGCAAGTGTATTCAGTGTTCACTCCACTCCTGAAAGACTCATCTGATCTCTGCTGTAAGCACAGCGTCCTGACAGCACCCCAAAAAGCCCTTTTTAGGGCTGGTAAAACACCAGTCTGCTTGTTTTTTTTTTTCTGGACAGCATCTATTTTAGATTCAGTCTGAACTTAAGCTACAGTGTTAGCCAGAGGAGGGACAGTTTAGCTGCTGCTGATTTTATAGGGAAAGCTAGGCTAGGCCAGTGTATTCAGTGTTCACTCCACTCCTGAAAGACTCATCTGATCTGTGCTGTAAGCACAGCGTCCTGACAGCACCCCAAAAAGCCCTTTTTAGGGCTGGTAAAACACCAGTCTGCTTTTTTGTTTTTTCCTGGACAGCATCTATTTTAGATTCAGTCTGTACTTAAGCTGCAGTGTTAGCCAGAGGAGGGACAGTTTAGCTGCTGCTGATTTTATAGGGAAAGCTATAGGCAAGTGTATTCAGTGTTCACTCCACTCCTGAAAGACTCATCTGATCTCTGCTGTAAGCACAGCGTCCTGACAGCACCCCAAAAAGCCCTTTTTAGGGCTGGTAAAACACCAGTCTGCTTTTTTGTTTTTTCCTGGACAGCATCTATTTTAGATTCAGTCTGTACTTAAGCTGCAGTGTTAGCCAGAGGAGGGACAGTTTAGCTGCTGCTGATTTTATAGGGAAAGCTATAGGCAAGTGTATTCAGTGTTCACTCCACTCCTGAAAGACTCATCTGATCTCTGCTGTAAGCACAGCGTCCTGACAGCACCCCAAAAAGCCCTTTTTAGGGCTGGTAATACACCAGTCTGCTTTTTTGTTTTTTCCTGGACAGCATCTATTTTAGATTCAGTCTGTACTTAAGCTGCAGTGTTAGCCAGAGGAGGGACAGTTTAGCTGCTGCTGATTTTATAGGGAAAGCTATAGGCAAGTGTATTCAGTGTTCACTCCACTCCTGAAAGACTCATCTGATCTCTGCTGTAAGCACAGCGTCCTGACAGCACCCCAAAAAGCCCTTTTTAGGGCTGGTAAAACACCAGTCTGCTTGTTTTTTTTTTCTGGACAGCATCTATTTTAGATTCAGTCTGAACTTAAGCTACAGTGTTAGCCAGAGGAGGGACAGTTTAGCTGCTGCTGATTTTATAGGGAAAGCTAGGCTAGGCCAGTGTATTCAGTGTTCACTCCACTCCTGAAAGACTCATCTGATCTGTGCTGTAAGCACAGCGTCCTGACAGCACCCCAAAAAGCCCTTTTTAGGGCTGGTAAAACACCAGTCTGCTTTTTTGTTTTTTCCTGGACAGCATCTATTTTAGATTCAGTCTGTACTTAAGCTGCAGTGTTAGCCAGAGGAGGGACAGTTTAGCTGCTGCTGATTTTATAGGGAAAGCTATAGGCAAGTGTATTCAGTGTTCACTCCACTCCTGAAAGACTCATCTGATCTCTGCTGTAAGCACAGCGTCCTGACAGCACCCCAAAAAGCCCTTTTTAGGGCTGGTAAAACACCAGTCTGCTTTTTTGTTTTTTCCTGGACAGCATCTATTTTAGATTCAGTCTGTACTTAAGCTGCAGTGTTAGCCAGAGGAGGGACAGTTTAGCTGCTGCTGATTTTATAGGGAAAGCTATAGGCAAGTGTATTCAGTGTTCACTCCACTCCTGAAAGACTCATCTGATCTCTGCTGTAAGCACAGCGTCCTGACAGCACCCCAAAAAGCCCTTTTTAGGGCTGGTAATACACCAGTCTGCTTTTTTGTTTTTTCCTGGACAGCATCTATTTTAGATTCAGTCTGTACTTAAGCTGCAGTGTTAGCCAGAGGAGGGACAGTTTAGCTGCTGCTGATTTTATAGGGAAAGCTATAGGCAAGTGTATTCAGTGTTCACTCCACTCCTGAAAGACTCATCTGATCTCTGCTGTAAGCACAGCGTCCTGACAGCACCACAAAAAGCCCTTTTTAGGGCTGGTAAAACACCAGTCTGCTTGTTTTTTTTTTCTGGACAGCATCTATTTTAGATTCAGTCTGAACTTAAGCTACAGTGTTAGCCAGAGGAGGGACAGTTTAGCTGCTGCTGATTTTATAGGGAAAGCTAGGCTAGGCCAGTGTATTCAGTGTTCACTCCACTCCTGAAAGACTCATCTGATCTGTGCTGTAAGCACAGCGTCCTGACAGCACCCCAAAAAGCCCTTTTTAGGGCTGGTAAAACACCAGTCTGCTTTTTTGTTTTTTCCTGGACAGCATCTATTTTAGATTCAGTCTGTACTTAAGCTGCAGTGTTAGCCAGAGGAGGGACAGTTTAGCTGCTGCTGATTTTATAGGGAAAGCTATAGGCAAGTGTATTCAGTGTTCACTCCACTCCTGAAAGACTCATCTGATCTCTGCTGTAAGCACAGCGTCCTGACAGCACCCCAAAAAGCCCTTTTTAGGGCTGGTAAAACACCAGTCTGCTTTTTTGTTTTTTCCTGGACAGCATCTATTTTAGATTCAGTCTGTACTTAAGCTGCAGTGTTAGCCAGAGGAGGGACAGTTTAGCTGCTGCTGATTTTATAGGGAAAGCTATAGGCAAGTGTATTCAGTGTTCACTCCACTCCTGAAAGACTCATCTGATCTCTGCTGTAAGCACAGCGTCCTGACAGCACCCCAAAAAGCCCTTTTTAGGGCTGGTAAAACACCAGTCTGCTTTTTTGTTTTTTCCTGGACAGCATCTATTTTAGATTCAGTCTGAACTTAAGCTACAGTGTTAGCCAGAGGAGGGACAGTTTAGCTGCTGCTGATTTTATAGGGAAAGCTAGGCTAGGCCAGTGTATTCAGTGTTCACTCCACTCCTGAAAGACTCATCTGATCTCTGCTGTAAGCACAGCGTCCTGACAGCACCCCAAAAAGCCCTTTTTAGGGCTGGTAAAACACCAGTCTGCTTGTTTTTTTCCCCGGCACAGTAGCTTACATAAAAAAAAACACAACAGTTTTGACTGCAGTAGATGAGCAGTCAGTTGCCTGCCAGCGTGTGTGTCAGACCTACAGTGTCTACTGTGCCAACTTCTGCCAGTGCACAGTGCCACTCATATCTGGTGTCACAGTAGCTTGCACGCATAGTACAACTAAACTAATCTAAAAAAAATGACAGGCAGAGGCAGGCCACCCCGCAGGGGCTGTCGTGGTCGTGGTGCTGTGATTCCCTTTGGCCCAAGAATAATGCCCAGTGTTCAGGGGCCACGTACCCTGAACTCGAAAAGTTCTGAGGACATAGTTGACTGGCTAACACAGGACAGCCAATCTTCTACAGCTTCCGCTCGGAACCTTGACGCACCATCCTTCTCCAGCTCAGCTTTGGGCACCTCTCAAGTTCCCACTCGCCCGCCTGCCGCCACCACCAACACTAGCACCACAGTTGCTTCACTTGATCTGTCAGAGGAGTTATTTACACATGAGTTGGAAGAAATGAGTGATGCGCAAACATTATTGCCAGAGGATGTAGATAAAAGGGATATGTCTCAGTCAGGCAGCATTACACACATGGATGTACGGTGTGATGATGATGATGTTGTACCCGCTGCTGCTTCCTTTGCTGAGTTGTCAGATACAAGTGAAGCGGTTGATGATGACGATGTGGATGTCACGTGGGTGCCCGCTCGAAGAGAAGAAGAACAGGGGGAAAGTTCAGATGGGGAGACAGAGAGGAGGAGGAGACGAGTTGGAAGGAGGGGTAGGTCGTCGCAAGGAGCTAGTGGCACAGTCAGACAGCATGTATCGGCACCCGGGGTCAGCCAGACAGCACGCCAATCAACGCATGCTGTTGCCACCACCAGAATGCCGCCATTGCAAAGCTCAGCAGTGTGGCATTTTTTTTGTGTGTCTGCCTCTGATAACAGCGATGCCATTTGCAACCTGTGCCAAAAGAAACTGAGTCGTGGGAAATCCAACACCCACCTAGGTACAACTGCTTTGCGAAGGCACATGATCTCACATCACAAACGCCTATGGGATCAACACATGATGACGAGTACAAGCAGCACACAAGCTCAAAGCCACCATCCTCCTCCTGGTCCAGCATCTTCAGCCACGTCAACCACTGCTGTCCTCCTTGCCCCCTCTCAACCATCTGACACTACGTCTCTCGCCTTGAGCAGTTCCTGCTCATCTGCCCACAGTCAGGTGTCTGTCAAGGACATGTTTGAGCGTAAGAAGCCAATGTCACAGAGTCACCCCCTTGCCCGGCGTCTGACAGCTGGCTTGTCGGAACTCTTAGCCCGCCAGCTTTTACCATACAAGCTGGTGGAGTCTGAGGCCTTCAAAAAATTTGTAGCTATTGGGACACCGCAGTGGAAGGTACCCGGCCGAAATTTCTTTTCACAAAAGGCAATCCCCAACCTGTACTCTATTGTGCAAAAGGAAGTCATGGCATGTCTGGCACACAGTGTTGGGGCAAGGGTCCATCTGACCACTGATACCTGGTCTGCAAAGCACGGTCAGGGCAGGTATATCACCTACACTGCTCATTGGGTAAACCTGCTGACGGCTGCCAAGCATGTAATGCGTGGCTCTGCAGAGGAGTTGGTGGTGACACCACCACGACTTGCAGGCAGGCCTGCTGTCACCTCCTCTACTCCTCCTACTCCATCCTCTTCGATAACCTCCTCGGCTGAGTCCTCTTCTGCTGCTGCGTCTTGCTCCACATCAACAGCACCCCCCCAGCTCCCCAGGGGCTATTCCACATCCCGGATACGACAGTGTCACGCTGTCTTGGGGTTGACTTGCCTGAAAGCAGAGAGTCACAGCGGACCAGCACTCCTGTCCGCCCTGAACGCACAGGTGGATCAGTGGCTGACTCCGCACCAACTGGAGATCGGCAAAGTGGTGTGTGACAACGGAAGCAATTTGTTGGCGGCATTGAATTTGGGCAAGTTGACACATGTGCCGTGCATGGCACATGTGTTAAATCTGATTGTACAATGCTTTGTGCATAAGTACCCAGACTTACAGGATGTCCTCAAGCAGGCCAGGAAGGTGTGTGGCCATTTCAGGCGTTCCTACACAGCCATGGCGCACTTTTCAGATATCCAGCGGCGAAACAACATGCCAGTGAGGCGCTTGATTTGCGACAGCCCGACACGTTGGAATTCAACACTCCTAATGTTCGACCGCCTGCTCCAACAAGAAAAAGCCGTCAACGAGTATTTGTATGACCGGGGTGCTAGGACAGCCTCTGCGCAGCTGGGAATTTTTTTGCCACGTTACTGGACGCTCATGCGCAATGCCTGTAGGCTCATGCGTCCTTTTGAGGAGGTGACAAACCTAGTCAGTTGCACTGAAGGCACCATCAGCGACATCATCCCATTTGTTTTCTTCCTGGAGCGTGCCCTGCGAAGAGTGCTGGATCAGGCCGTAGATGAGCGTGAAGAGGAAGAGGAAGAGTTGTGGTCACCATCACCACCACCAGAAACAGCCTTATCAGCATCGCTTGCTGGACCTGCGGCAACGCTGGAAGAGGAGTCTGAGGAAGAGGAGTCAGAGGAGGAATGTGGCTTTGAGGAGGAGGAGGAAGACCAACCACAGCAGGCATCCCAGGGTGCTCGTTGTCACCTATCTGGTACCCGTGGTGTTGTACGTGGCTGGGGGGAAGAACAGACCTTCAGTGAGATCAGTGAGGACGAGGAACAGGACATGAGTAGCTCGGCATCCAACCTTGTGAAAATGGGGTCTTTCATGCTGTCGTGCCTGTTGAGGGACCCTCGTATAAAAAGGCTGAAGGAGAACGACCTGTATTGGGTGGCCACGCTACTAGACCCCCGGTATAAGCAGAAAGTGCCAGAAATGTTACCGAATTACAGGAAGACGGAAAGGATGCAGCAGTTCCAAAATAAATTAAAAAGTATGCTTTACACAGCGTATAAGGGTGATGTCACAGCACAACGGGAATCTAACAGGGGAAGAGGTGAAAGTAATCCTCCTCCTACCACGACCATGCCGGCAAGGACAGGACGCTTTACAGACGTATTGTTGATGGAGGACATGCGGAGCTTTTTAAGTCCTACGCATCGCCACAGCCCTTCGGGGTCCACCCTCAGAGAACGACTCGACCGACAGGTAGCAGACTACCTCGCCCTAACTGCAGATATCGACACTCTGAGGAGCGATGAACCCCTTGACTACTGGGTGTGCAGGCTTGACCTGTGGCCTGAGCTATCTCAATTTGCGATAGAACTTCTGGCCTGCCCCGCTTCAAGTGTCCTTTCAGAAAGGACCTTCAGTGCAGCAGGAGGTATTGTCACTGAGAAGAGAAGTCGCCTAGGTCAAAAAAGTCTAGATTACCTCACCTTTATTAAGATGAATGAGGCATGGATCCCGAAGGGACTGACAGTGGGCGATACATTTGACTAAAAAAGGCCTGATGAGATGAGCTGCCTTGGGCTAAAAATGGTCCACAAGCCGCAATGTTTTAGGGCACTTTCTGCCTGAAAAACATAATTTTTTCTGGCCGCTGCTACAGCAGCGGCTGCAACAATACCTAATTTTACAGGCATGTGTACATGCCTAATTTTTCTGGCCTCTGGTGCTGCACTGTGGCTGCAAAAAAAACAAACAAAAAAACACATACCTGTGTCAATTCCCCTTCGTGATCATTACCTTGTTGTGGTGAAGGGGCTTGCGTATCACAATGAAGCGACCACCTCTATGAGTGTGTTGGCAATGGTGTTGTTGGCACACCCCAGATGGTAAGGTCGTTGCTTCATTGTGAACAGACCAAAAGCGATCGGCTTGATAATTTTGCATAGAAAAAACATAAATTTTCTTTGTCATCATCTAAGGTGATCATTAAAGCCTTGCGGTTGTGCAAATGGACTGTTTGCAGTTGTTTGCGGTGCATTAAACGGGGAGTTTGGTCTGTCCGAGTTTGGTCTGTCACTGTGAAGCGGGCGTAACCCTTACACTACCTGATCGAATACAACATCATACCTGATGTTTTAAAGCACGTTATTCAAAACACATTAGGAATGTTAGGTGATTTATGCCCTTTATGGATTAAAACCCGACTCTGCGTCAACTACGTAATTTTCCATGGGAGTTTTGCCATGGATCCCCCTCCGGCATGCCACAGTCCAGGTGTTAGTTCCCTTGAAACAACTTTTCCATCACTATTGTGGCCAGAAAGAGTCCCTGTGGGTTTTAAAATTCGCCTGCCTATTGAAGTCTATGGCGGTTCGCCGGGTTCGCCCGTTCGCGAACATTTGCGGCAGTTCGCGTTCGCTGTTCGCGAACGGAAAATTTTATGTTCCCGACATCACTATCCACCTGTTGGAACATACGCTGCATGGAATAATGGACAGGGCATGTGAGGCAGAACAGAGGCAGGAAGAGGAGGACTTCCTTGCCTCTCAAGGCCCCCTTTACCCAGACAGTGTTTCTTCTGTCCCACCCATCGCACAGGAAGAGGAGGAGGAGGAGGATTGTGTCAGCATGGAGGTGGAGCCTGGCACTCAGCATTATCAGCAGCAGTCTTTTAGGGATGATTTACAGTCCCAAGAAACCTGTGGACTTGTACGTGGCTGGGAGGAGGTGGCTGCAGATCATGTCATCCTTAGTGACCCAGAGGACTCCGGACTGAATGCCTCAGCTAACCTACGCTGCATGGCCTCCCTGATCCTGCAAAGTCTGCGGAAGGATCCTCGTATTCTTCGGATCAAGGAGAGGGACCATCACTGGCTGGCCACTCTCCTTGATCCACGGTACAAGGGTAAGGTTGCGGACCTTATCTTACCGTCGCAGAGGGAGCAGAGGATGAGACAACTCCGGGAGGCCTTGCAGAAAGGTCTGTGCAACGCATTCCCAGAGACTGGGAGGTTACAAACTCCTGGTCCTGGACAACGAGTTGCTGAGGCTTCGGTCAGTCAAAGAAGGAGCGGTGGGGAAGGTGGCCGTCTGACCGATGCGTTCAGACAATTCTTTAGTCCGCAGCCCCAAGGTATGATCGGTTCCAGCAACCATCGCCAGCGTCTGATATACATGGTGCAGGAATACCTAAGGGCAAGGTCAGACTTGGACACCTTCCCCACCGAAAATCCTCTGGCTTACTGGGTCTTGAGGATGGATCACTGGCCAGAGCTTGCACAGTATGCAATTGAGCTACTGGCCTGTCCTGCATCCAGCGTTCTTTCAGAACGCACATTCAGTGCTGCTGGAGGATTTGTCACAGATCACAGGGTGCGCCTGTCCACCGACTCGGTTGATCGACTGACTTTCATAAAGATGAACCAGTCTTGGATCACCACCAGCTACCAAACACCTGAAGCTGATATAACAGACTAATTTATTTTCAAATGTCACATCCCTTCAAGACTGATGCTGATGCTGAGTAACTGTCCTGTTATGTTGACTGACTATCCTCCTCCTCCTCAATGATCCGATTGATGATGATAGCTTGGAAGAACATTTTTGTTTCTGGGTGCCGCCACCAGTGCCTAATGCCCCATACACACGATCGTTTTTCATGCCGTTAAAAATGCCATTTTTAAAAATGGGCATTCAAACCGATCGTGTGTATGCTCCAGAGCATTTTTAACGACGTGAAAAACGGCCATTAAAATTTTCGAACATGCTCTATTTTTTCACGTCGTTTTTATGTCGTTTTTTTTTAACGACGTGAAAAACGATAGTGTGTATGCTTTTACGAGGTGAAAAAAAATGCGCATGCTCAGAATCAAGTATGAGACGGGAGCGCTCGTTCTGGTAAAACTAGCGTTTGTAATGGAGATAGCACATTCGTCACGCTGTAACAGACTGAAAAGCACGAGGCTGAAAATCGCGAATCGTCGCTCAACAAACTTTACTAACATGAAGGGTGGCGCCATCCGAACGGAACTTCCCCTTTATAGTGCCGTCGTACGTGTTGTACGTCACTGCGCTTTGCTTGAACGTTTTTAAAAATGATCGTGTGTACGCAAGACAGGCTTGAGAGGAAACATGAAAAAAAACGACGAGAAAAACGTTGGTTTAAAACATGGCATGAAAAACGATCGTGTGTACGCCGCATAAGGCCCAATTTTTCAGCTCCTGTTTAACAGGGGCATGTAATTACAATTTTTTATGCAATGCTTTGCAGCAGGGCTCATTCCTGCACTCCAACTAGAGTATCTGGGAGAGGTTGCAGTGTCGTGGCACCAGCACCAGTGCCTAAGGCCCAATTTTTCAGCCTCTGTTTAACAGGGGCATGTAATTACAATTTTTTATGCAATGCTTTGCAGCAGGGCTCATTCCTGCACTCCAACTAGAGTATCTGGGAGAGCTTGCAGTGTCGTGGGACCAGCACCAGTGCCTAAGGCCCAATTTTTCAGCCCCTGTTTAACAGGGGCGTCTAATTACAATTTTTGATGCAATACTTTGCAACAGGGCTCATTGCTGTGCTCCAAGTACAGTATCTGTGAGGGGTTGCAGTGTTGTGGCACCAGTGCCTAAGGCCCAATTTTTCTGCCCCTGTTCAACAGGGGCATGCAATTACAATTCTTGATCTAATAATTCACAGCAGGGCCCATTCATGCGCCCACCAAGAGTAACTGTGAGGATTTACAGTGTTGTGTCAACACCACCACCACCACCACCAAAGGCCCAATTTTTCAGCCCCTGTTCAACAGGGGCATGCAATTACAATTCTTGATCTAATAATTCACAGCAGGGCCCATTCATGCGCCCACTAAGAGTAACTGTGAGGGCTTACAGTGTTGTGGCAACACCAACATGTAAGGGGAAAATTTCAGCAGAGTATATAGGGCAGGCCCCTACTTTCAAACATCCAACTTACAAACGACTCCTACTTGCAAACGGAAGGAGACAACAGGAAGTGAGAGGAAATCTACCCCTAGGAAGGGAAATTCTCTCCTGTAAGAGTTAATATGGGAGAAAGGTGTCTCCTCTCTACTGATGCTTTATCACCAATCCTTGTTTCAATAAAAACCCCACTTTTCAAAAACATTTGTCATTGGGACGGAAAGTGAGGTGAAATGTTCTGAACAGGGGCACAGACAGCAAAACAAATGTTACAGGGGTGATAACCCTTCCCTATGTTTTACAAAAAGCTTAAAAATAGATTTTTTGGCTGGAGCTACACTTAAACAATGTACCTGTTCAAAATTACAAACAGATTCTACTTAAGAACAAACCTACAGTCCCTGTCTTGTATGCACCGCCTGTATACGGCTGTTCAGAGTATATAGGGCCTTTTTTATTTTGTGTGCGGGGTTCCCCTAATATCCATACAAGACCCAAAGGGGCTGGTAATGGGCTGGGGTGGGGGGGTGATGGGGTAGCTATGCCATTTTTCTTAAAGATTTTCATCCATATTACCGGGACCAGACATTACATTAAAGCCGCAAGCAGTTTTAAATGGCTTTTTTCCCTTTAGAAATGTCATTTTGTGCAGGGACAGTTCTAAACATGGGAAACACGTGGCACTTCACAAGCATACTTTAGACACCCCCCAGGTATGATATTTAAAGGAATATTTGACTTTTTTTTTTTCATTTTATGCATCATGAAAATGACTGCTCCCGTAAAACTGCCATTTTTAAAACTTCTTTTTGCATTGATACATGTCCCCTGGTGCAGAACCCAGGTTCCCAAACCCTTTTTAGGACAATAACATGCATAATAGTCATTATAATTAGCACTTTAGATTTCGAACGTTCGCATCCATTGTATTTAATAGTGTTGTAACGTTCGTGCAAACTTTCGGTCCGTTTGCGGGTTCTGGTGCGAACCGAACCCGTGGATGTTCGGCTCATCCCTACTGATGACCAGCTAAGTCTATCCCTTTGATTGAAGGATCAGATCGTATAGCCTGAGCTAGGGGTTCAATAAGTAGGGCAAATAAAATTGGGGAGAGTGGACAACCCTGACGTGTACCTCTATTTATGTTAAAGCAACCAGATTTATATCCAGCATATTTAATATAGGCTTTGGGATTATTATATAGTGATGAAACCCAGTTAAGAAAGTGAGGACCGAACCCCCATTTTTGTAAAGCAAAATGTAGATTGGGCCATGATACTGTGTCGAATGCTTTTTTAATATCTAACGACAGAAGACACATAGGTATTTGCCGTGTTTTAGCTGCTTGGATTAATAAAGTTGCCCTGCGTACGTTATCAGCTGCTTGGCGAAAAGGAATAAAACCAACTTGGTCTTTATTTATTAATGAACCAATAATATTGTTCAAACGTGTTGCTAGAATTTTCGCTAGTAGTTTGATATCAAGATTAGGCAGGGATATGGGCCTGTAATTAGCACAAGATGAATCATCTGAATGAGGTTTGGGGATCATTGTGATTATTGCTGTTAAGGTTTCAGGACGAAAGGATTGGTTGTTCAGAAGTGAATTGAAAGCATCTGTCAGCAATGGCGCAAGAAGATGGGTAAATTTTTTATAATATGGGGCAGAGAAGCCGTCAGGACCTGGGCATTTATTTGGTTTAAGGGCTTTAATGGCTAATTTAACCTCTGCAGATGTAATGGGACTTTCAAGATGTTCATGTTGAGTTAAAGGAATCTTTGGAAGTTTGGTTTGTGAGAAAAATAATTCTGCAGCAGATTGGATTGGTCAAAAGATCCCTGATTGTTGTATAAAGATGTAAGGTGTTTGTGGAAGGTTTGTAGGATTTTTTTCTGGATTACTGGTGTAAGTATTATGAGGTAATTTTAATCGAATCGGTTTGTGTGGGTTGTTTAATTTTTTAAGTGCTCGAGCGAGAAGCGTGCCAGGCTTGTTAGCTTTAATATAAAATTTATGCTTGGATTTGCGTATGCTTTTATCTGCGGATTCAGATAGGAAAAGATCAAGATTTAGGCTAGCTTCATCTAGTTGATTTTGTGTCACAGGGGTAGGATTCGCTTGAAAATTTGCATGGCAAGAGTTAAATTTTGTTTCTAATATTAATTGTAGCTTCTTTTTTTCTTTTTTAAGATATGATGCTTGGTGTAAGCAGATTCCTCTAAGGACGGGTTTGTGTGCCTCCCATAAGGTTAATGGAGAAATATCAGGGGTTTTATTATTTTTCAGATAGTCTTTTATGGCTATTTCTAAGTCAGTAGGGTGTGATGGATGGGATAGGGTTGAATCATTTATGTGCCATGTGGGGTCTTGATGTTTGGGTATGAGGGAAGTGAAAGTAGAAAGTATTGCACAATGATCAGTCCATGTAAAGGGTATTACAGATGATGTGAGCAATTTCGGGGACATAGTAATAGAGATTAGTATATGGTCGATACGGGAAAAAGACTTATGTGGATGGGAATAGAAGGAATTTTGACGTTTCGTGGGATTGATTTCTCGCCAGGAATCTAGCAAGGAATGTTGTTGTAGAAGTCTTTGGAACCTACGAGATTGAGAATTGGAAGTGATAGGAATTGGGGACTTATCTAAATAAGGGTATAGAACTTGGTTTGAATCTCCACAGATCAAAAGTGTGCCCATTTTATGAGTCTCTATTACCTGGAACAAATGGGAGAGGATTGCTGTCGGATTTTTATTGGGAGCATAACAGGATACTACTGTAATTAGCGTATCACATAGATGCCCTGTAAGAATGAGATAGCGACCTTCTGGGTCTTTGGTTTCTGTCAGAAGAGAGAAGGGTGTAGCTCTATGAAATGCAATTAGCACTCCCCTTTGTTTAGTTTTAGCTGAAGCAGTAAAAACTTGGGGATAAACTGAACCAAAATATTTAGGTGTTGAGGTTTCAGTGAAATGGGTTTCTTGGAGGCAAATTATATGCGCCTTTGAAGATGATAATGATCTAAAAACTTTGGTTCATTTTTGTGGAACATTTAGACCTTGGACATTTAAGGTAAGAATATTTAAAGAAGCCATCATGATATTTTATAGAAAATATTATAAGACATATCTAAAAACAATTGAAAATCCATACTTACCCCGGGGAGGAGCAAAGAGAAAAGGGAGAGTGGAGACAGAATGTTGAGAAAGAAATAGAAAATGAGAGTCATTATTAAACAAATAATTAACAAAAACGTTTAGAATGCAAGAAGGTAAAACATTGGCATTCCGAGCATGCAAAAGTGCAAGCTCGGAGGCACAGAGTCTGACCAGGGAGGCTCCTCACACAAAAAGGTGTGGGGAGAGTCCAAAGACAGAAAAATGGAGGGAGCAGTGACAGTTTCTCGAGTCCCTCACGACCAAAAATATATCTAGAGAAGAAAAATTATATTATGACACCCATAATGGGTGGAAGTAAGCAAAAATGAATCAAATACAAGAAAATATTATAATATGTTCAACATTAATACATGTAAAATTTTAATCTAACAATTGTGTTTTATGGCTTCACGGGGAGAGTGTTAAATGATACATTTTGTTGAATTATACAGGTTACCTCTGGGTTGCCAGTTGTAGGAGAGGCAGTAATGCAATTAATAATTAGGATGAAAATAAATAAAATGTCAATTATTAATAATATATTAGTAATATTTACTTCTATTCAGTAAACAATTTTGTACAAAAATAATATAGAACCCTTGTTGTGGGTAGAAAAGGATTAGGGGAAAGGAGCGGGGAGGAGGGGGTAATATGAGGGAAGTAGAAGGGAGGGATAGAGGGAGGTGAGGTGAGGAAGGATAGGATGAGGGAAGGGTACTATATAATTTTTTGGGGGATAATTTAAAACTTCAATTATCCTAGACCAAAAAGGGGATACAAATGGGGGGGGGGGGGGGAAAGTATAAAAAAAAAAAAAATATTATAATAAAAAAAATAATAATAATAAAAAATAAAAAAAAATAAAAAAAATAATAAATATAAAATTAGACCATAACCTGCTTAGGGGAAGTAAATTCAGGATGGTTAAATGACATTAAGTGTTTAGCATCCAAAAAAGTGGATGAAAGATCGAAAATATTGAGTGAATTTCAATTTGATATGCAAAATGCATTCAGTCCATTGAGTCTGGAGTATCTTGGTTTGGAGAGTTGAATCGACCCCTCTTCGATGAGCTTTGTCTGGTTCTGTCATTTTTGACTTTGGAGAAATTTTGTGGAGAACTGGATGATGTTCGTCGGCGAGGGCCAGCTGAAGGACTTTCGCAGAGATTACGTTTTTGTAGGGTGTTCTGTAGTTCATCAGGGGTTCTGCATGAGTGCTTGGTGCCTTGATATGTGAAGCGAAGTGAAAAAAGGGATTTTTATAACAGCTTACCTGTAAAATCCTTTTCTTGGAGTACATCACGGGACACAGAGCGACTTAGTCATTACTAATGGGTTATATAGTTTACCTTCAGGTGCTGGCACTGGCAACTTCCAAACCGGAAGTACCCTCCCCTATATAAGCCCCTCCCATCCGGGAGCACCTCAGTTTTGTAGCAAAGCAATAAGTGTCCCAAAAAGAGGGGTGGGAGCTCTGTGTCCCGTGATGTACTCCAATAAAAGGATTTTACAGGTAAGCTGTTATAAAAATCCCTTTTTCTTTTTCGTACATCACGGGACACAGAGCGACTTAGTCATTACTAATGGGACGTCCCAAAGCAATGCCAAATGAGGGGAGGGATACATAAGCTGGGCGCCATCAGGCATGAGGATCTTTTGCGGCCTGCAACACACTGCGCCCAAAGGCGACATCCTCCTGACTGCTAACGTCTACCTGGTAGAATCTAGTAAATGTGTGTACTGAAGACCATGTTGCGGCCTTACAGACTTGAGCCAGGGAGGCCTGGTGATGCACTGCCCATGAAGTTCCAACTGCTCTTGTGGAGTGCGCCCTAACTTTGAATGGAGGCGGTCTCTTTCTCAAGCCATAGGCTTGTATTATGACCTGTCGAATCCACTTGGCTAAAGTAGATTTTGATGCTGCCTGACCCTTTCTAGGGCCTTCCGGCAGAATAAACAAAGTATCCGTTCTGCGAATCTGAGCAGTGGCTTTTAGATAAGCTTTAACTGCTCTTACTACATCCAAAGAATGCAATAACTTTTCCTCTACCGAGCTAGGTTTGGGGAAAAAAGAAGGAAGAACCACATCTTGGTTCAAATGAAACCTCGATACCACCTTAGGAAGAAAGGCTGGATGAGGACGTAATACTACTCTGTCCTTATGGACAACCAGATATGGCTCCTTACAGGACAAGGCGGCTAATTCCGATACTCTTTTAGCCGAACAAATGGCTACTAAGAAAATCAATTTCCTGGTGAGAAGAACCAAGGAAATGTGTTGCAATGGTTCAAACGGTTGTTTCTGTAGAACCGACAGAACCAGGTTTAAGTCCCATGGACATATGGGAATATTAACCGGAGGGCAAATACGCATCACTCCTTGTATGAAAGCTTTGACTAGTGAATGCGAAGCCAAGGGCCTTTGAAAAAATATTGACAAGGCCGAAATCTGACCCTTGATAGTACTCAAGGCCAGCTTCCTATCTACAGCCCACTGTAGGAAGTCCAAAATCCTACCTATCACGTACTTACGTGGATGCCATTTCTTGGCCTCACACCATGTAATGTACGCCTTCCAGATCCTATAATAGATCTGCCTGGATACCAGCTTCCTGGCATTGATCATGGTAGATACCACAGGATTAGAGAGCCCTCTCTTTTTCAGAATGTGGGCTTCAATAGCCAGGCCGTCAAACCTAGGGCTGGTAAGGAAGGGTGGTATATCGGTCCTTGCGACAGCAGGTCCGGACGATGTGGGAGGGTCCAAGGACTCCTCACTGACATTTTTACAATCTCCGCGTACCATGCCCTTCGGGGCCACGCTGGAGCCACCAGAATCACTGGTTTCTTTTCTACCCTGATTCTGCGGATTAATCGCGGTAACAATTGTGGTGGTGGGAATGCATATATCAGCTTGAACTGTTCCCAAGGGAACACTAGGGCATCCGAGCCGCAAGCTAGGGGATCCCTTGTGCGAGACACAAATCTGTCCACCTTTGCGTTGAATCTGGATGCTAGCAGATCTACATCCGGTGTTCCCCACCGCTGGCATATTGCCTGGAAAACCTCGGGGTGAAAAGACCATTCCCCCGGGCATAATTGCTGGCGACTTAAAAAGTCCGCTCTCCAATTTTCCACTCCTGGGATGAAAACCGCGGATATGGCTGGGACATATCTTTCTGCCCATTCTAGGATGCAATTCGCTTCCCTCTGGGCTGCACGACTCCTGGTGCCACCCTGGTGATTGATATATGCCACTGCTGTGGCATTGTCTGATTGAATTCTGACAGGGGACCCTTGGAGTTTGGATGTCCATGCTACTAGGGCATACCGGGCTGCTCGTATCTCTAAGAGATTGATGGGCAGGGCCTTCTCTGCTTCTGACCACTTGCCCTGGAGAGACCATTGCTCCAGTACTGCCCCCAGCCTATGAGGCTGGCATCTGTAGTGACCACCTTCCAAGAAACCGGACTGAAGGGTTTCCCTTTTTCCAGATTCTGGGGCACCAACCACCAATGGAGGCTCTTGCGAACGGAAGGGGACAGGGACATTGGTAAGTCTAAAGCCTGAACTTTTTTGTTCCAGGCTGACAGTATGGCCCTTTGCAAATTCCTTGAATGGAATTGACCGTAGGGTACTGCTTCAAATGAAGCCACCATTTTTCCCAGTAGCCTCATGCACAGGCGTATGGATGGTTTTCTTTTTGTACCCACTAAGTGGGTCAAATCTTTTAAAGACGACACCTTCTCTGGAGGTAAGAAAATCTTTCTCTGATTTGAATCCAGCCTTAGCCCTAAGTATTCCAGACTTTTGACTGGTCTTAGAGCTGACTTGTCCCGGTTGATAATCCAACCGTGATATTCCAGATACTTGATTGTCTTGTGAATAGCTACTTCCAGCTTTTCCACTGAGTGGTCTATTAGTAGCAGGTCGTCTAGATATGCCATTATCGTTACACCTTGTGTTCTTTGATTGGCCAATAGTGGGGCCAGAATTTTTGTGAACACTCGTGGTGCTGTGGCCAGACCGAAAGGTAAGGCTCTGAACTGAAAATGGCGCCCTTCTACTGCAAAGCGTAGAAATTTCTGGTGGGCCGGAAAGATGGGAATATGCAGATAAGCATCCCTTATGTCGATCGAGGCTAACCATTCCTGCCCTTGTAGGGCGGTGGCCACCGATCGGATCGACTCCATCCGAAAAGTCCTGATATTTAGGAACTTGTTTAGCCCTTTTAGATTTAATATGGGCCTCACGTCCCCATTTGGTTTGGGGACTGTGAAAAGGTTCGAGTAAAACCCGAATCCGCTTTCTTCCAGGGGAACCTTCATGATTACACCTTGGAGCAATAGTTGTTCTAGTGCCAGAAGGAGGGATCCTCTCTTCTGGGGATCGCTTGGCACGTTTGACCTCATAAATTGGGCAGGAGGAGTGTCTTTTAACTCCAGCTTGTATCCCAGACTTACTGCGGAGAGCACCCATCTGTCTCTGATGGTGTCCCGCCAGGTCTCTGTGAACAACTGAAGTCTTCCCCCCACCCGATTGAGTGGGGGCAACGCTTCATGACTTGGGGGGAGGTTTTGTACCTCTCTTGATCCAGGGTTTCTTGTTACCCTGTGATTGTCCCTGATTTCTGCCCCCTGAATTTGACCGCGGAGGCCGTCGGAACTGTTTCACAGCCGATGTGCCAGGGACTGGAGAAGTAGGCCTCTTAAAAGAAGGACTTCTACTCTTGTTCTTAACCGGTAAGAGTGAACTTTTACCGGCAGAAATTTTCTGGATATATTTGTCCAGATCTTCTCCAAATAAGCGTTCTCCATGAAATGGGAAGCTAACCAGCAATTTCTTACAGGGAGCTTCAGCAGACCAGTTTTTGAGCCATAGAAGCCTACGCATATGTACTACAGACAGCGTAAAGCGGGAGGCCTGTTGGATTGTATCCTTTATGGCGTCCACCGCAAAACACAAGGCTCTAGGCAGGTCAGCTAGGGCAAGAGCCTGCTGATCTGGTAAGTCCCTTAAGACTTGTTTCAACTGATCTTTCACCGCTTGGCAGACTCCAATCGCTGCTACCGCAGGTTGTGTCACCATGCTTGCTGTAGAGAAAGCAGATTTTAGTAAAGACTCCAATTTTTTATCTATTGGGTCTTTGAACATTGGAACATTATCCACTGGACATGTCAGTGATTTGTTCACAGAAGAGATGGCTGCGTCCACTGTAGGGACCCTCCATTTTTTTATGAACTTATCCTCCATGGGATAGATCACCGGAAATCTCTTGGGGGGAGCAAATATTTTATCAGGATGCTCCCAATCCTGGTAAATAAGCCCTTCTAATAAAGGGTGGATTGGGAAGGAACAGACAGCCTGGGGAGCTTTTAGCGACCCCAGCGAGGAAACCGTAGTGGTTGATGGTTCCGCCAGAGGCATTTTAAATGCTGATCGGACCATGTTAGTCAGAGACTGAACCCATAATCTTTCAGCCTGAGATGCTGAGAAAGGTTCTTCCACTGTTGATTCCTCCATAACTGAATCAACCTCATCCTGATCCCCTTCAGGTAGGTCGATCTCTGTGTGGGGCTGTTCCTCCACTAACAGGCACTCTGAAGGAGGAGACGGAGATCGGACGCGCTTTCCCTGTGACAGGGAAGCAGCGATCAATGCTGTTAATCTCTCTTCCAATCCTCCCAGAGTTGAGGATAAAACCTCCTCTGTTATATATACAGGAGCAGGTGGACTGGGGACAGCTGCAGCACCAGGCACTCCTGCGGGGTTCCTACGGCTACTGACCTCTGAATTCTCAGGGGAGATTGGTGCAGTACAAGCATGCCCAATATCCTCAGAGCCCGATGGAGACCCCTTTGGCTTCCTGGAAGACTTATTTCCGGAGCGTCTGGACGACATATCCTTTAAGCACAAAGCTGAGGTATTCCCGTCGTCATACACCAATTTTGCTGGTAATAGTCTAACACAGTTGCTGCTATATACCAGCTGGTGTCCACTAAAGTGCCTTTCTATGGGGATGCCTGCATCAACCGCCTCTGTGTGCCACTGTTTGTTGCTAGCTCTGTTTGCATCCAGCTGACACTTGTACTGTGTCTTTTATACAAGCTGGGATGCCTGCACATGCGCAGAAGCGCCGCGGCGCGCATCGAGCGTCATCCACCCGCCCCGCCCCTTTTTTTTCATAGGAGGCGCATGTACGCGCCCGCGCGCGTGCCAGTGCGCCATTGGCGCCCTTTTCGAAAACCAAGCAGGGACTAGGAGCCAGGGCCCTTTTTGCCGGAGGGCCTGTGCGGTGGATGAGTGCAGCAACAGGGCAGAGGAAGTGGATTCGATTCCCACAGAGAACTTACCAACTGCCTGGATCTTTTGACTTGAGAAAACCAAAGATCCACATGACAAGAAAAAATGGACCACAGCGGCCTCTAGTGGTTTAACACAGGTACCGCGGTCCTCTTTTTTTTTTTTTCTTGACTACTATTAAAATTTTACATTTTTCAGTAGATACAGGCATACACAGATATTAGCGGGAATACCGTTAGGTAACAGACAGAAAGACAAATTAGGCTTGGGGGTCCCCCAATAGAACCAAGTTCCTGGGGGCCCCCACTTACCTGTTCCCCGCCGCAGGACTCTGTTTGGTCCACAGAAGCCCAAACTTCACCTATCACGGCAGGCATTGTAATTAAACCTTCAGGGACCGGGTTCCCAAGGATTCCACTCCCCTGGACCTGTATAGCACCCTGCACAGAAAACATCTTGGTCGTGGGTATGACCAGAGCTCTGGATCCCAGGGTCCAGCCCTCCTAAGAGAGGCATTACAGGCAAAACCTTGCTCTTCTGTTGCAAGGCCCGGGTACCGACCGTTTAGCTATGAAGCTTTTTTGGTGGGATCCGGAACAGCTTACTAAGGCCCGTAAAAGAACCTGTACGCAAGCCCAGGAAAACACATGTTACTCTTTGGCCAACACCTTAGACATTGGCAAAAAACTGAGGTGCTCCCGGATGGGAGGGGCTTAAATAGGGGAGGGTACTTCCGGTTTGGAAGTTGCCAGTGCCAGCACCTGAAGGTAAACTATATAACCCATTAGTAATGACTAAGTCGCTCTGTGTCCCGTGATGTACGAAAAAGAAAAGGGAACCCCCATTGGTATGGGATCTGATGTTGTTGTAGGTTTTGTAATAAGGGTTTCATCGAGCGCCGTTTAGCGACTGTTATTGGGGAAAGGTCAACAAAGATCTGATACGGGTGGCCTTGGAAGATAAGGGATTCTTTGTTCCTTGCAGCGACCATGAGCTGCTCTTTGGTGCGAAAGAAATGGAATTTCGCAATTATGTCGCGGAGGGGGGCCTTCAGATTTGCGTGGTGATAATGCTCTATGTATTCTGTATATTTCCAGTCTCTCAATTGGAATTGACGGTGATAACTCTTGAAATAGGGCAGTAATTGTTGATTGTAGATCAATAATAGACTCCGGTATACCTCGTATGCGGAGGTTCAGAACGACGTGCGCGATTTTCAAAATCTTCTAAACGAGTTTGCAGTGAGGATATTTTCATCTTTAAGTGTGTCCAATTCAGTTTCATGAGTCATTACATTAGTTTCTATGTCATCCACTCTGTTTTCTAATTCAGCCGTGCGCTGACCTAAGTCACAGATTTCTTTTGTTAATTTCTCAGTAATATGGTCGGAGGTCTGCTTTAATGCCTTCTGTAGCATTTTTTCTTTGTATTAAAACATTTGGGTGTAAAGAGCCTGTCTGTTGTGGCTGGCAGATGGCGCTGTCTTCACAGTCTGTATCATATATCTCATGAGGTAACTGCTGTTGCTGCCTGGCAGCGTGAGGTGATTTAGGCTGCTCCATTTTACTGAGGCCTCTAGATGAAATATCCCTGAGGGATTTCACCTTATTTTTTCCCCGGACAGCTCCATAAACCATCTTAAAATGTTCCCAGGGCACTGAGGAAGACCAGGGTAAGCTTTTGAAATAATTACCCTTCCATTCGGGTGTGTATGCTGGCCGTGAAGTCCAGAGAAAAGGGGAGCCTCAGCAGGACATGTCTGTCACTGTGAGCTCCACGCATGCCCCTAAGTGGTAACCTTTAATACATTGTTGTCTTTTGGTTCAATAGCACTTTAACAGTACTCCTTTAAATATTGCCCAATATTCAGCTCTATGTAGCCATGCTACATTTTCACCATTGCATGCTGGGCATTCCACATCCTTTATCCATGCTTTATGAAAGTCTAAAGTTCAAAGGTTATTGTAGTCACTGAAATTAATGCTGGGGGTAATTTTGCAATTATTGACACTAATGCTGCAGACACTGACACCAATGATGGGTAATTATTAAAGACACTGACACCAATGATGGGTGGATTTATTGCAGACAGTGGGGGTAATTTACTATAGCGCCAATATATGATCCTGCAGTCCCCGAAAATAGCACCCAATTAAGGCCAATTAGGACTTCAGCTCTCAGAAACTGTGCGTACATGAAAATGTAAAGTCGCGCTATTGCCGACAAACATGCCTGTCAGATCGGCATATGCAGGAATAGTGGAAGTCAATGGGGCTCGAACCTGCAAAATCCAAAGTTCTCACTGAAGGCTTGTAAGTTGTTTGCCATAAAAAGCGTATGTATGAAATTTTTGTTGATGGGGACAAGGGCCTCATCCCCATAACCCTTGCCCAGTGGTTGTGGGGGTCTGCAGGTGGGGGGCTTATCGGAATCTGGAAGCCCCCTTTAACAAGGGGGCCCCCAGATCCTGCCCCCCATGTGAATGGGTATCGGGTACATTGTAACCCCTACCTATTCACCAAAAAGCAGTGAAATGTGACAAAGAACAATAGCCATTTTTTTTGGACAATTCCTTTATTGTAAAATAGCTCTGAGCCATCTTTCTCCCCGAGCCGTGCCTCCCGCCGTCATCTTCATCTTCTGTCACCATCGTCTCCTGCTGCCATCTCTTCCGCCACCGCCTACTTCTCCCGCTACTGTGTTCCTCCTCGCCGCTGTCTTCCTGCGTTGTGTTGTCACCCGCTGTCTGGTGTCTCTTACACAGCCATGGGGCATGACCATCCGTTGACGTCACATGGAGAGCCCACTCCCTTTATAAAAAAAAGGGGGCTGGCTCTCCGTGTGATGTCAATGGATGGTCACGCCCTATTGCTGTGTAAAAGACGCTAGACAGCGGGTGACAACTCAACAGAGAAAGACGGTGGTGAGGAAGAACACAGCAGCAGAAGAAGTAGGCGGTGGTGAGAGAGACGACAGCAGGAGACAAATACAGTTTTAGTGATAATTAGCGCGATTATCGCTAATTTGCAGTAATTAGCGCTAATTAGCGTGGTGGCGCTATAGTAAATGACCCCCAGTGACACCAATACTGGAGTTTATAATTGCAAAATCTAGTTAATAGCACCACTATGTTCTCATCAATTATTACTTTTGTTGATTGAGATTGTGAAGTTTACATTTTGTTTTATATATCTGGCATGTTTCTTGCAAACATTTTTCAAAAAACTGTTCAAAAGGTTGTTTACCGCCGGCGCTGACCTATACCCAAAAACTGAGCCATGATTTTATCCTCTAATCATACCTATTGACAGTTTTATAAAAGATTGAATTTTTTTGCAATTATTTGTATATGTATTAAGGTTCTCTTAAACAAGTCATACACTATTGCATTATTTCATCACATTTATAGTAAAATAATTATGGATGAGCTCCGGCGTGTTCGCATTGAACACGTGCAGAGCCCGCCAGGAAGTCGGCACCACACTGCGCTAATGACAGACAGGGAGACATTTCTCGATGCTCGGCTGCAGAGAACGGGAAATGTCTCCCTGGCTGTGATTAGCGGAGCTCATCCCTAAAAATAATAAACAAAAAATGTTATTCTGGAAAATGAGATGTTAGTTTGCTAAAGGGCATGTCAGTTGGATGTTTTGAGAATCTCAACTTAAAGCCCAACTCTGAACAAAACAAGAATTTGACTGCTGTTTCATTCTTTTTTTATTGTGTCATACTTTTAGGTTTAGGTGTTTTGGTTCTTACAATCAGTCCCAATGAAAAAGAATAACCTTTTACTGTTGCAGTTTTGGTATACTTAGGGTAATGCTCCTAGTTAGGAGCTGATTGATTTGCTGAGGAAAAAACTGTATAATCCAAACTGGTCTGGATTATCCCTTGATAATCCTTAATCTGGGCTTCTTCATACTTAGTTTCTCTCCCCTCAGAAAAAGGAACAATAGCCTGTATTACAATCACGTATGTATGCTGGGATAACTACAGTCAGAAGGCCTGCAAGTATGTGGACTTTGCATTGTGTTGATGCTATCCCATATGCTAGCCAGTGTGCTGGTCATTGAAGTGCACCATGGGGCTTGCATAAAAATAAAATACCTCCACCTATATTATTACCATACTTCATGGATTTGATTACTGAAGGATGGATACTCTCCCTTAATATACTCCCCTGTATATTTTGGCTTCTAAAGAAGTTCATCTAATCATTCTACCCTTTTACTTAAAACATCACTACCCCATAAATCTTAGTTTATTAAACCAGAATACAAAATGATTCAAATATATCTAGGACCAGCTACACGTCATTCCAAAACCAAAATGCAGCTAAGGTTAAATTGGGTGATAGTACGAAAGTCCCAAAGTATAGTTTTGAGTATTTGTTTTATGTCTCTGTCTTTCTGTCCTGATGTCCTTCACATTTCAATTTCTCTCTCCTTTCTTTATTTGTGTTTTACATTACCTTTTGTATCGCTCTATGTTGGTGTCCTATAGTAATGAACCCTATGTTGTGTCTATTCATGCTACAGTTTATTGTTGCATGGGTAGTTCAAAGTATATATAAATTACAAGTGAAACTCAAATAATTTGAATATTGTGCAAAAGTTCATTTATTTCACGAATGCAACTTAAAAGGTGAAACTAATATATGGTATAGACTCATTACATTCAAAGCAAGATAGTTCAAGCCTTGATTTGTCATAATTGTGATGATTATGGATTACAGCTCATGAAAACCCCAAATCCACAATCTCAGAAAATTAGAATATTGTGAAAAGGTGCAATATTCTAGTCTCAGTGTCCCACTCTAATCAGCTAATTAAGCCATAACACCAGCAAAGGGTTCCTGAGCCTTTAAAAGGTCTCTCAGTCTGGTTCAGTAGGAATCACAATCATGGGAAAGACTGCTGACCTGACAGTTGTGCAGAAAACCATCATTGACACCCTTCATAAGGAGGGAAAGCCTTAAAAGGTAATTGCAAAAGAAGTTGGATGTTACCAAAGTGCTGTATCAAAGCACATTAATAGAAAGTTATGTGAAAGGGAAAAGTGTGGAAGAAAAAGGTGCACAAGCAGCAGGGATGACCGCAGTCTGGAGAGGATTGTCAGGAAAAGGCCATTCAAAAGTGTTGGGGACTTTTACAAGGAGTGGACTGAGACTGGAGTGCATCAAGAGCCACCACACACAGACGGATCCTGGACATGGGCTTCAAATGTCGTATTCCTCTTGTAATGCCACTCCTGAACAACAAACAATCTCAGAAGCATTTTACCTGGGCTAAAGAAAAACAGACCTGGTCTGTTGCTCAGTGGTTCAAAGACCTCTTTTCTGATGAGAGCAAATTTTGCATCTCATTTACAAAAAAAGGACCCAGAGTATGGAGGAAGAATGGAGAGGCACACACTGCAAGATGCTTGAAGTCCAGTGTGAAGTTTCCACAGTCTGTGTTGATTTGGGGAGCCATGTCATCTGCTGGGGTTGGTCCAATGTGCTTCATTAAGTCCAGGGTGAACGCAGCCGTCTACCAGGAGATTTTGGAGCACTTCATGCTTCCTTCCACAGACAAGCTCTATGGGGATGCTGACTTCATTTTCCAGCAGGACTTGGCACCTGCCCACACTGCCAAAAGCACCAAAACCTGGTTCAATGACCGTGGGATTACTGTGCTTGATTGGCCAGCAAACTCGCCTGACCTGAACCCCATAGAGAATCTATGGGGCATTGCAAAGAGAAAGATGAGAGACATAAGATCGAACAATGCAGAAGAGCTAAAGGCTGTTATTGAAGCATCCTGGTCTTCCATAACACCTCAGCAGTGCCACAGGCTGATAGCTTCCATGCCATGCCGCATTGAGACAGTAATTGCTGCAAAAGGCCAAAACCGAGTACATATTCATGCTTATACTTTTCAGAGGTCCGATATTGTTCTATGTACAATCCTTGTTTTATTGATTGCATGTAATATTCTAATTTTCTAAGATTGTGGATTTGGGGTTTTCATGAGCTGTAAGCCATAATCATCACAGTTATGACAAATCACAGCTTGAACTATCTTGCTTTGCATGTAATGATCTCATATATTAGTTTCACCCTTTAAGTTGCATTAGTGAAATAAATGAACTTTTGCACGATATTCAAATTTTTTGAGTTTCACCTGTATATCAATGGGCAACATATGTGACTGAAAGAAACATGGTTATGTCTCACACATATGCTGTAAATGGTACATAAATTATAAAGTGCAGTATGTAAAAACAAAATGTAAATAGCTTATAAAAAAAAAAGAAACAGAAGAACAAAGCTCAGAATTGTGTATGATGATTTGACTGTCATCTAGTAAGATTTTTAAACAGGAAGTTGCTTTATTATTTGGTAATAAATTTAAATATTGAATGTGAAGTTCCAGTGCAATCCCATGCTGACCCATTTGGGTTTCAGCTGTCACACACCTTAAGGATCTGTAATGTAGTATCAGATTAAAGGAAAACTGCAATTTGCTAAAAAATAGTTAAACTGGTAATATTGTTGAATTGTAGGCACCTAAATGTTCCTGATTATACTTGTAACTTCATACTAAGAGCTTTGAAACCTGAAATGCTCTGTTATGCAGCTACTGACATAATATAGGAGATTAGCTCTTTGGTCCTTTCCTTCCTACACCTCCCTATTGGGCTTTGTGACAGTCATGAGCATGCTGGACCACAAAGAGAGTAAAGAGAGTGCTGAATTAGTGTGCAACAATTACATAATAGTCTTCCTTCAGTTTCAGGCTTTTGGGGTGCCCTGAGAGAAATCTGCAGGGATAGTGCAGGTCTACATTTCATAACATCTGCTTCCAAAGTAATTTACTTAGATCAACATATCACTTAGACCAGTGGTTCTCAACCTCAGTCCTTAAGTACCCCCAACAGGCCATGTTTGCAGGTTTTCCTTTATCTTGCACAGGTGCTTTAAATCAGAGTCAATGGCTTGGTATTTTGGACAGCTATTTTATCTAAGAGAAATTCCAAAAACATGGCCTGTTGGGGGTACTTGAGGACCGAAGTTGAGAACCACTGATTTAGACAACCAACATTTGCAGATGAGAAGAAAATGGCAACTTCCATGCTTCTCCCAGTAAAGTTTTTTTTTACTGCTGGTATTAACCAGAATTATTCACCTGTTTGGTCAAAAATAAAAACAAAAATAAGACATCTGGAACCTAAGTGTGAATAAAAAATATTATTGAATCATATTTATCCACACCTAAAGTGGTTGTAAACCCCAGTCATGGATTTCAAACTAAGCACATATATCTGCAGTGTTTACGTATCTCTCTCCAAAACTCTAAGTTTAGTTTCTCTCTGGTACTTTGTTCCCCTGTTATCAGCATGAATCACTTTTGAGAAGTTTTCCCGAAACATGAGATAAGGGGGGGGGGGGGTGCTCAGAACGGAGCTTGTCTATTCACAACAAAGTTCTTCTGCTATGTGGAGGGACATGTGTTTCTTTTCCTCCAATCAGCTCTCACACAGTGTAACTGCAGTCTCTCCACCCTCTGCTATGTACTGAGACAGATGAAGAACGATTTTTAACACGATCTGCACTCCTGAAAAGGGTGTAGAGAGGGGAAGACTGTAGATAAACTAATAAAGCCTATGTAGAAGGATTTGTTTCATCTCTGTCTATCACCTGAGGCTGTTCATGTCACTCAGTATATGTGAGGGTTTACAACCACTTTAAGTATGAATGAATATCATATTAATATGATCAATACAGTATGACTTTGTATATGTTTATTTTGGTAATACTGATCAAGTATCAGTATTAAAACAAGGAGAACTTTAATTCAGATGATATTTTTAGCAAATAGAGGCCTGTTAATTTTCTAAGAATGCTGATTTTGGCTATTTACAGACCTTTTGCCATGCATTAACTTAATGATTCAAAGCTTTACTCCAAGCCAAGAGCTAAATACACACATAAAATGCATTTATGTGAACTGTTTTACCTACCAAAGGATTTATGTTTCTATTTGGTCACATATTCGATTTTCACAGCCCTATGCCCGAGGGCACAGCCAGGTGGATACCATTACTTTCCCTTTTACAGTTAGCATGTTTCTTTGTCAGCACATCTGCACAAACTATTGGCGCTATATAGTTCCTGTATTAAAATAATAATAATAATAATTTGCATGCAACATACCTGATTGACACTAAAGCCTCGTACACACGAACGAGTTTCTCGGCAAAAACCAGCAAGAAACTTGCTGGCAGAGATTTTTTGCCGAGAAATTTGTTCGTGTGTATGGTTTCTCGTCAAGAAAAGCGACAAGTATCTCAACGAGAAAATAGAGATCCTGCTCTCTATTTTCTCGTCAAGATTCTCGTCGGCATGTTTCTCGACGAGAAAAGTGAGTGTGTGTACACTTACCTGTCCTCCCGGAAGCCCGGGCATGTTCGAAATGAATTCGACGCATGCGCGGTAGCTTCCTAGGCATACGTAGGGTATACCAAGATGGCGGCGACGGCATCGAATGTGACGAGCGCATGCTCGCCATAGTCGATGACGTCACTGCGTACGCTCCCTTCAAAGAACCGCGGGTTCTTTGAATCGAGCGTCTGTACACTCGGCCGGGACAGGTTTCTTGTCCAAGAATCTCGTCGAAAAAAACGACATGTTTTTTTCGACGAGAATCTCGGCCGTGTGTACGAGGCTTTAATCTTGCCCCACTCTCTCCTGGGGATTGCAAGGCTTATGCCAAGTGAGATTTCAGGTAGCTACACTAGTTCCTTTTAAAAAAAAACATGACTGATTAGTTAATGCATACATAGTTGGCTTAGTTTTGTCTTTTATATCTACCTGGAGTTCAGATTGAGTTGGATTGTTTTTAGACATCATACCAATGCCCATGCATTTGCTTTATGTAAACAGTGATACTATACTGTTGCGGTGTCAACCTAAACCTTTAGACCCCATGACAAACAGAACTACATTTTCATTTATGGCATGTTTGATAGAACAAATAGGAGCCAGGAAAATACTTTTGCACATTAGCTCTTTTATCCAGTAACTTTTTCTTACATCAAGATCCACTGCTTAGTAGATGTCAACATCGCTATTGTGTTTGTTTGTGTGTGTAGGGAAAACTAGTAATTATTAATCACCATACGCTTTGCATTTCATAATCCTATTTTCCTCCACTTTTCCATTCCCGCATTACCTGTTTTCATGTTTACCATTTCCAGATCAGATCGAGGGTAAAGTCCTATGTTTTGAGTCTCAGGAGGCGGCCATGGATGATATTTGTAATTTGCATGAGTACATTCCTCTCCAGCATTTCTGTTACTATAGTGATTTCCACCATCATGTACTGGAAAAGTGTGAAAAGATCCAAAATTCATCCCAGAGGCAGAGTCAAAAAGATTGTTAGGGGTCCACCAAGAGAAGCCTTTCATTAACTGAGCGAGCATTTCTAAATGTACTCCACACTATGCCAAATGACCCAACTAACTTTAATGTATATATTATAATAAGCAAATATAGTCTGTAAAAGAGTACAAGAATACAAAATTTAAATGTCTGTGAGTGACATAATTCAAAGTATGCATGTTCCATGATCCCTCTGAAAACCCTCTTCTCTCCTGGAAACTGTTTTGCTTTTCATCGCTGTTTACTTTCCCATAGGCCCTGGACACTTCCAGATTTCAACTACACTTGCTGGTGATGTTTGGTACAGGCCCCCACCAGTAATATATAATGTTATTTTTTGAGTGCCTTGTATTAGAAGTCTTCATCATTGGGGGGTTAAGTGATAGTGCATTATTTATTAATAGAAAGTGGGCTTAGAAGAAGGAGAGAAAATCTAATTTGCATGAAAATTCCAAGTCCTTGCAGTGTTCTGAAAAGGTTCTTTTGAGTTGTGGTATGTTTGTTTTATTTTATGTGTAACTGATGTCATACATAATAAATGATTTTTAGTTTAAATCCATCTTCTTGTTGTTAAAGTACCATTTTTCTGAAAAATATTGTATTCTAATAACTGGATGCAGTAAATACATGATATGACAGCGTTCTGTATCTGCTTTCCTTATTGGTTTAATGTATCATGCATTTATTAACATTGTATCCACTATAACATTTAGACTGAGCTTTCCAGCAAATATGACAGTAACACCCCTGAGTTTTTTTTTTTTTTTATAATTTAAAGGGCCACTCTCAAGAACACCCAGTCCTCATCACTCAGAATGCTCCCTGTTACTCCCAGTCCTCAGCACTCACAATGCTCCCAGTTAATCCCACTCCTCAGTACTCACAATGCTCCCAGTTACTTCCAGTCCTTAGAACTCACAATACTCCCAGTCTTTAGTACTCACAAGAGCAATATTGCTTTCTGATAACATACTGTACACTTTTTTGTATGAGCAGATAGTAATATAATTATTTTTTTTATTTTCAGTGCTGTTATTTATATTTTTATCAACATTTACCTGCAGGCAAATCTGTCCAGAAAAAGTGACAAAGACAGAGGCTGTAAAGAACCATTACACTGCCGTTATTACTTACAGCAGTTGCCTTTTTATTCACAGGGTTTAAATCTTCGTAAAAAAAAAAAATTTTGCCTGAACCCCTGTCACTGTTATTTTTGTTGGTCATCTGGGTCAACGTATAAAGAAAAACATAAACAAAGTCATCTGATATAAAAAATAAATACATATTGCACAAAGTAATCACATACAGTTTTCAGTATATATTATTATTCATGATAGTGGTGGTGGTTTATATAAACACATTTTTAGAAGGAGGATTGTTGCACATAAAAATAATTTTTTTATATATTGGATCAGGTTTGTATTTTCCAAATCAGTTTAGGTACTGTTATTGACCTTTCAGAAAATCATAACTTGAAGTGGATGCGAGCATAAGGTTATATAAGCACAAGTATATTTAAAACAATATGATCAGACAAGCCGTGATGTCATTAAACTGTGGACTGTAGCAATACAATTTGAGTTTTAGAGTTGACTACTCATTAGTGTGATGCTTTATTGCATAGCTATAATATGATGCAGAAAATGGCACACATATGGCATGGGTAGAATCTGTCACATGTTATCTTTGTACTCTTTTACAGACCCTTCTACACAAGGGGCCTGTGGCTGCCTTTTTGATGCAAAGTAAAGATAACCCCATGAAAGCCTTGGGGGTTCTAGCTGGTGTCATGGCAATTATGGTGGTCATTACCGTCTTTATTTCTACTGCCATGTTTTGGCGCAACAAAAAATCTAATAAAGTCATGCCCCTAAGGAAAATAATTCGAAGAAAAAGACCAGACCACCCCTCCAGGACAATTAGGACAGAATGGTTGAAGTTCAAGAAGTCTTCAAGTTCTTCCGAAAAGTTTGCCATGCAAGATGTGGAAGTCAGTCTTCAAAACGAGAATGGTAATAACAACAGTCAATGTATCTCATTCCCACCAAATGCCCCCTGCCCACCTCCACTTCCACGCCTAATACCAAGACAGAGTAAGACCGAATGGAGCGTGCCCACCGTCTCTGGATCTTTGACACCCAAGATTATTGATCAGCATATGAAAGAGAAAGTTCCAAGTGCCAGTGCTGCTCTCGTATCTGAACTGAAACAAATGCTGGAGAAGAAAAATGCCAGGAGCTCAGTGTCTTTTTACTAGTTTTCCATATGTTATATGTTAAGGAAACATTTTATTAAAAATGCACCATGGTTCATTGTATATTGTGTAATGTCTAAAAGCAAACTATGTTAATAAGAAACACATCACCTGTAATGAGAAAAAAATGTGCTGTATTTGCTTTAAAAATATGCAGAGAAATAAGGACATGCACATCCTTATAATAATATGTTGTTTGTGATGTTGTTTATAACACAGCACAATCGTTATTACAGTTTTCTGTTAAATCTTAAAGTGTATGTAAAGGCAAGGTTTTTTTTTTTTTTTTTAGTTATGAGTGGAGTCCAAGAAATTTTTTAACTAGATTAGATTATTATGGGTTTATTTTTGTTTTACTACCCCAATATGTTTATTTGTTATACCCCAAAAATCTTCCTGGATTTTACAACAATTGGAGCTGCACACTTATTGCATTCTTACATAGTTACATAGTAGGTTGGAGGTTGAAAAAAGACACAAGTCCATTCTTTACTTCTGATTTCACTCGGGGTGACCTTAAAGGTCCCCTGGTTTATGAGAGCTGCCTAACTGGAACCAGTGATTGACAATTAAGCACCTTGTGTCTTTTCGTTCAAGTTTTTTTTTCTGTCTATGTACCTGCTTGGGAGTGTAAATCCCCTATTTGTCTTGGGGATCGTTTTCACCGATACATAAAGTGAGGGTAGATCCAAAATTGTCATTAGAGCAAGAGGTCTTCCAATTTTCCAACAGGGACAAATGTTCTGATGATAAATAGGATAAGAATTAACTGTATTTCCTCAAATCCTCAAGACAGGCCGTAAATAAAACTCTTCCCAGCAAGACTATACATTTTGACTATACATACACTTTAAAGCAACTTTGTCACTAAAGTAAAATGTCACGATAAAGAAAACATTGATTGTTCAGCTCTTCTGTTGCCCACTTTGCTGATCTCTGCAGTAGTGAACACTGGACACTTGAAGAACCCTCTTCACTCTGGGATAGACAGTAGAGATCTAAGGGCTTGTAAAGTGAACCGCCAAGTAAAACAAAGACCTAGAAATCTGACACTCCGAGAAGTGTTAAGCCGCGTACACACGATCGGTTTTACAGATGAAAACAGTCCGATGGATTTTTTTCATCGGAAAAACCGATCGTGTATGGGCCCCATCGGTCTTTTTTCCATCGGTGTCAAAAAAATAGAACATGTTTTAAATTTTTCCGATGGATAAAAAACCGATAGCAATTTCCGATCGTCTATGGGCAAGTCCATCGGTTAAAAAACCCACGCATGCTCAGAATCAAGTCGACGCATGCTCAGAAGCATTGAACTTCATTTTTCTCGGCTCATCGGAGTGTTTTACGTCACCGCGTTTGGAACGGTCGGTTTTTTGACTGATGGTGTGTAGGCAAGACTGATGGAAGTCAGCTTCATCGGTTTTCCGATGGAAAAATCCATCGGTTTAAAAACCATAGGAAATCCGATCGTGTGTACAGGGCTTTAGGGTCAGCAGAAGAGTTGAATATTCCATGTCTCCTTTACAGGAAAGACTTTGAATAGAGTTTTATTTTTTGCAAAAATGCACAGGAGGGCGCAAACGGCTAGTGCGTTACCACCATGAATATGTATTGAATCAAGACAAAAGCATACTTCCAAACATGGTAAAAAAGCAGTGCAGCGCAAAGAAACATATAAAAACAATAATAAAATGACATAAGGAGTAATTAAAAGTTCATGATGAGAACAGTCCAAAATCTTCACTTGAAGAGACAGCAAACACCAACAAGTGTCCAAAGGTGACTTCTTAAATATCCTAAGGTGACTCTGTGGCAACCTCCACCACCGGTAATTCTTAGCAGCTCACCCCTGAGCTAATCAGTCAGGTCATGCAGGCAGTTCCCTCACTGAGATGGTGTAAACAGGATCACTGTAATCTAACTGCACACTTGAGATGATCGGATACACGCAGGTGGCTTGATAACTGGCTCTCAGATTCATACCATCAGATCCAAGCAATCGGGTACATATAGGAAAAAGCAATGACATCTAGTGCTCTCCGTATGCATAAAAAACATCTATTCAAATAAAGAGGTACACTTACAAGTAACGCACTGTGCCTCAGTGCAAAGGAACAAACAGCATGGAATGATCCACGGTAATCAGCGTGTAGGACGTGGGTGACGTCACGCAAGGTGACGTGGTTCCGTACGCGTTGCGTCCCAGGGGGCGGGATTTCATCAGCGGTGATGGAATGACGTGAGTCACCCGCTATTAGTACTCCAAGCTAGCTACGCTTGGCCAATCACGGCAATGTACACAGAACATCGTCATGGAAACCCAACTAGCAGGTAAATAGAGGCCGGGGAAGCAGAAATATCGTAGAGGATACATACCCATAGGATATATCCTAATTAAGATGTAACAACACTCTTAAGCACTGTGGCACAATACTTTATAAAACATAAACAAAGATAAATATTACACGTTAAAAATGACAGATTTTGTAAAAACAGCAACCTGCGTCCCCGCTGATTCTCATAGGACAACTAAAAAAATGTATATATGTAAATAAGAGAAACAAATAATACAGAAAAAAAACAAAATCTAGCGATCAGAAATAAAACAATTAACGTCAAAATCAATGTTCAAGCCAGCAGGTACTAAAACTTTTGTCTCATGAATCCAATGAGATTCCCTGCGGCTAAGTTGATGTAAAAAGTTACCACCTCTCCAATTTTTTGAGACTTGTTCAACGCCCCAGAATTTTAAGCCCCTGGGGTTTTGATTATGAATCAATTTAAAATGCCTGGACACGTTGTGCGTTTTCAGACTTTCTTTGATGTTGTTTACATGCTCTCCCAATCTCACGTGAAGTGGTCTGGAGGGCCTCCAATATATTGTTTTGTTTTGAATTTCATACATCTGTCAACCCTACTCTTTTGCAAATGGAGAAGGAGAGGAACAGCAAGGCTAAACCCAGGACTGGATAATCTGTCAACACTGGGATAACACAAGTTGTTAAAGTGTATCTCTATAAAAACTTTTATTTTATTTTATTATAGTTTTGGATAGAGTAGGGAAGGATTGGACTCCCTGTCAAGTTTGTATTGCTGCCTGTGTTCACCTTGGGGAGATTCACTCCTCTATTTGTCCATTGTAGCAAAGACAGAAAGTGATAGGAAATCCCTTATTTTGTTTTCAGAACAAGAGGTATGGATATTTTCCAACATCTTTGTTGGAAGCAACTGTCTAAGACAATGGTTCTCAACTCCTGTCCTCAGGACCCACTAACAGACCAGGTTTGCAAGATAACTGAAATGCATAACAGGTGATATAATTTGCTGCTCAGTGATTGCAGTATTCTAGTCTGTATATCCCCAAGGTAATACTTAAAATCTGATATGTTAGTGGGTCCTGAGGACAGGAATTGAGAACCACTGGTCTAAGAGATAATTCCCCCTAGATTGAGACATATCCTCTCATTTCCTGCTGCCTCTCTGGGACAGGTTGTGAAGAGAAGTTTCCCTAATGGTACAGAAACAGCAAAAAAAAAAACTTGAATATTTCCAAAAGAAAAAAAACATAAAAGAATGCACAAAGTAAAATAATGCAGATGTACTGATAGAGAGCAAGAAACACAGTCATAATATGACATGGCACAGCATGAGAGATATACAGCAGAGCAGCAGGCAGTCAGATAAAAGGGAAACAATTAAACATAAACATATCAAAGTGAACAAAAACTTCACGCTGTCTCAATACCAAGTACAACATGAACTTTGATCCCTTTATGGATAAATAGGCTAATAACTGACAGTCAGGCACTATCTTTGAATGTGGCTGTTTCAGTTCAATAGTTGTGAAGAAGGTAGAAGGTTTCACCTTTATTTATTTATTTTTTTACATGTCAGCGGGAACTTTGTGTTTTGTACACTTTCTTTGTACACTTTCTTTAAAAAAAAAAAATCATAATGATTGAAATGAGAAGGTAGAAAATGAAAACACACAGTGTAACATCAATATTGAAGAGTTGCAGTAATACAAAGTCCAAAATGGGAAAAAAAACAAGTACAACACAGAATGCAACTGAATGGCAGTATTAGAATGTCCACACTAAGGTTCAAAGGTAGAATCATGTTTCCAGAAATATAGACCACAACAGGGTAAAGCATATAGCATTGTTATGTTACAAGAAAATGCTACAAGAAAAACAGGGGTCATCAAATGAGGATAAGAAACCACAACAAGGAAGTAAAGTGATGTCTTGACTGCTGTGGAAAAGGGATATAACAAATTCTAGAAAGTAAAACAGGATTCCAAACGGCAGTAGTAGAAAATGAATGTAGAACAGTAAGATGTAAAGCAGTAAATGCAACCCACTACAGCCTCACCTCACAGCATCAGCATGGGACTCAAACCTCTTTGGGTGACTTAAAAAAAAGGACCTGCCCCCCCCCGCATCCATCACTCAGGGTTTCATAGAGTAAACCATTGCTTATGGGATAATGAGATCCTTACGATTTCATTTAGAAGTGAATTGGGTACTTGAAACTGACCCTCCAGAGAAAAATCAGGGAGAAAGAGATGGAAGTGTTCTCATACCTAAAGCAAGCCTTTCTCTCACGCTACCCAGAGCACAACATCTCATTCCTGGAAATTGAGCAACTTGGCAATCAACCTGTGTGGAGAATCCGAAGGGGGAAGGTCTAGGTGAAAAACTGTGCTTGTTGTGGGACAAAATCCTCCAAAAGCATGTACAGTCCAAGCAATGCAATTAGTAGCTTTTCCAGAAATGCTGCAGGTTGCTCCCCCTCTGCTTTCTCTGGGAGCCCCAGCACCCAGGTGATCTCTTGTTTTCTCAGTTTTCGCACATGTTGATGCATTGATGGAGAGCAGTGATTGTGTTCTGAAGCTGGTGCACATCAAAGGTCAATTGCATGGTGGCAGTTCATTCAAAATGTGGTAATACGCATCTCAGCCTATAACACATGGGAATGGAGAGTCTGCATTTCATGGCACAGCAAAGAAACATGAATCCTCATTCTAATTTTCATAGTCAAGGTGGTCAGGCAAGTCTCGACAAAGAAAGAAAAGCGAATCGTTTGCGCTATGGCTGGTGTAACCCTAAAGCTACCAGCACAAGACTCAGGTATAGGTTATAACAACGTGAAAAGACAAATATGTGCTGCACTACAAATTATATCACAGTGAAAAAAGTAAAAGATGAGCATATGCAAAATAAATCTCATATAAAAATGTCAAATCACGTGTAATAAACCATAAAAATGTATATGCACATTAATGATTAAATTATAATACACATAAAACTTAAAACCCAAGTTAATGGCAAAGTTCAAGGTACAGTTGACAAATCCTGTAGGATATAGGTGTCATTTCCAAATAGAAAATGGGAATAGTTCACAATCATAAAGGAAAAGTCCTTCAAAAATTCAATGTAGGGATGTCAACAGAAGAAAAGTTATCCAAAAGCCCAAGAGAGGATCATGCCACCCGGGTGTAATAAACAGGAGGCTTACCAGGAATAAAAGACCGCTATTAAATAGTCAACACATGCTTTTTATTGATAATACAATCCTCCAAACCCTTTGCCATATAATCCAAACATCAGTCATATAGCCTTAAGTATCTCCTGGACTCCTATTTGTCTAGACATGGCAGTGGTTTCCAGCCAGACTATTCAATCTCATCAATCATCGGGAATGAAAGTGGAACAAAAATACTAACCATAGTGAAGTCCCATTTATACAATGAAAACTCTGATCACCGGTCTCCAAAATGGCTGTGAATATATTGTGCATGCGTGGTGAAACATGCATCCTAACTCTCGACAATGATAAGGATTTTAGCAATGTCATCATGGGGTACCATCTTTTGTGTCTTAGGCTGCAATAAGGCTTTGGATTCATTTTGCATGGTTGGTAGCTAGTTGCCTTCTCAAAACTCAAATCTCAATTATGTTGAGATACCCCCTCCATATGTTTAAGTCATGCATAATTGCCACACCTTATCTTTTTATTCATATTCCCCATTGCATCAATTGTAATAAAGAATATATTTTACCTAAGTTGTCTCTTACAACCCTCCTCACTATATAACCCCCAGTGTGAAATAATGAATCTAAAACCCTTCTCCTGAGACTTTCACAGTTGGTGGTGTTAGCCAGGAGTGTAGATAAAAAAACTAAAATTTCTTAGTGAACAGAGTGTACAGGGAAATTTGAAAATGGTTATTACATACACACACACACATACATGTAACAGCCAGTGGCACGCATTTACAGTAGATTCCCAGTCAGGACTATTTATTAGCGAAAGCTGTGCATTGGCAAGCAGAGCTGCATTATGCAGGTTTTCAAAATGGGGGAAAATATAAGTAATTCATCCTGGTGATTACATTGAGAGTGCCTATATAAGATAACTTCTTTAAAAGTTGTCGTTAAACAGAGTTACACCTTTGTAATGGGAAAGGATGAGAAGACACAAACTACTAAGGGGAAATCTCACAAAAGATATCTTCAAAAGTTCTAAGAATCCAGTGCCACTAATACTAAAGTTTTTTAAGTGGGTGTAATTGGTCTTTAGTATTTTTTTAATCTTTCTATTAGTTAATAAAAGGATACTTTAATCTTCATGAAGAGGGATGTCTTTGCTTTTGTATTTTACTGTACGTTTTGAGAAAACATTTCAAAATTTTGGAAAACAATATTTTGCATTTTGATTAGCGTCACATATACAGTTAAACACTTAAAAATAATCTTGAACTGCAGCAGTGATGCGGTTACTGTCACTTATGGCAAGAATAAAATTGACTGCAAACATTCAAAAACGTTTGCCCATGCAAACCTCTAATGTTGCATACACACGATCAGAATTTTCGATAAGAACTTTTCTTGTCGGAAAAATTGAGAACCTGCTCTCCAACATTTGTTATCGGAAATTACGACAGCAAATGTCCGATGGAGCCTACACACGATCGGAATATCCGACCAAAAGCTCACATCGAACATTTGTTGTCGGAAATTCCGATCTTGTGTACGCTTCATTCGTGAGGTAAATAGCAGTTGTTAGTATTCGTAATTCAAGTCTAAGTTAATAGAATCATGTACTGTATTTGTGGATAGATGGAGACAGAACACACCTGTAACATATACACTAAAAGCAATATATTGCAGATGTATATGTTGTTTTAGGCTGTGTCTTTTTAAACACATGTAATGTATTATTGTTTGTAGATTTATTTTAACACGCTGTGATGGATTAATTGGGCAGTCTGTAGAGGTAAAATATATTACATCTAGCATGAAATAAAAAGTTTGCTTTTTATGTTTTTATCCATTAAGATTTTTAAGTATACAGTTGTTTCATTGGTAGAAGCTTAAAGGAGTAGTAAAGTTACATGTTTTTTCACCTTAATGCATCCTATGCATTAAGGTGAAAAAACATTCGACAATACCGCCCCCCCCCCGAGCCCCCGTTTTTCTTACCTGGCCCCTCGAAAGTCCCATGCTCGTCCCCGTCATCCTCTTCGTTTTTCTGCCTGGCCGCCGATTGGCTACACTGGATAGATTGAAAGCAGCGCAGCCATTGGCTGGCGCTGCTGTCAATCACATCCAATGACGCGGCACGCCGGGGGGCGGGGCCGAGTGATACAGTCGGCGGCTATGGCCGCCGCTGTATCACGGGAGCGCGCCCGCAATCACTCCACACCATGCGAGCTCACTCGCATTAAGGTGTGGAGTCCTTGCGGGGAGGAGCCAAGACAGCCGCCGAGGGACCCCAGAAGACCAGGATCGGGGCCACTGTGTGCAAAACGAGCTGCACAGTGGAGGTAAGTATAACATGTTTGTTATTTTTAAGCAAAAAAAAAAAAAGGTTTAGTGCTCCTTTAAGATGTGGGAGCCATGTTTGACATGGGCCAGGCTAATCCCAAGAGTTATTACATTTCTGCAAACATTTCCCAATTTGCTGTTTTTCTCTCTTTTTTGTTTCTTTTTCTTTTCCTTCTCATATTTTTGCACTTAAAACGAAAAAAATAAATAAAAATCAAGCACGTGACTTTCCAAATAAAATGTCTACCAATTGGTGGCTGTTCCAAAGGCTGCACAGGCATTTTACAAGCATACAGTATGTGTAGAGGATTTTAGAGGTAATACTTACAGGAGATAAGAGCTAGCATATGACACCAGCTGTGTTTTATAATAGCAATTTTATTATCTCCCTTTTCATTGATGTATAGCTGGAAATGACTGTGGATTTATCCTTAAAGCAGCAAACAATGTATAACCTATTTATGTTTTTGTCATGCCCCATTAATCCAGCATTGTGTCTTCTCTCTTTAGATATAATGATACGTTTTATTTTTATGACATGAAATGCAATCAGAGAAAATAGAATCTTGTAACACAAACTTTACATATCCTATCTGTTTTTAAGTCATGAATAAGTACTCGATTGGATAATTTTATTAAAGGGGAAGACCATCTGGGCTAAGCTTAGGCCTAGTGCACATGATCTGTATGTTGGGCGGCATCGACCAGTTCAATAGAAACCAACTGACATTTGGCCTGTGTGTACGGCAGCCAGTCCGACATAAGCCAGTCGTTCGGCCTGTCTTCTGCCTAAGGTGCATGACTGAAAAAGGTCTGCTGATCCGCCTCTGATTAGCGCTTTTAGCCAATGGCTGGGAGCACTGACTGGCATGCATGTCTCCTGTCAGAACACAATAGCTCAGCGGGGAAGATCACTGTACTAATATTGCATAGTTGGTACAATGGCTCCGTCAGTTTTTTTTTGTTCAGCCTGCTAGGTTGAGTGGAAAAAAACTAGTAGTTTGTACCAGGCTTAACTGTCATACAATAATAGAAAATTGATTGAAGATGCTGGATAGAAGATGCTAAAAAGGAAGGTTGAATTTCTGCACAGCTTTTGTAAATATCATCTAAATCCAAAACTATTATTATTTTTGATAGCTACCAGCAGTTTAATTTACCTGCTACCTTTGTTTATTACTTGGTGAAAGGTTTATTCACGCTATTTTTTATCATTGTCCCATCCCAAAAGGTGCAATGCTGAGTGCAATAGCTGAGTTTCCTAATTCTTGGTTTATCCTTCATGACAGGGAATCCACTGGGAAGAATGGAACAATCATTTGGATTGGAGCACCTTGGCTGTAGTTTTGACCAGTTAATATTTAGACTAGACTAAGCACTCTTGTATAAATGTATTATATGACTTCTAAACTTTCTTTGATTTTAAAATCTTAGACTCTTCTGCAATATGCGATTCTTTTTTGACTAATAGTTGACTTCTGTAATAGGTTCATAAAATGAGATTTAAAATAATATGTTGGCATATGATGGCCTATATAGGCGTATAGAGTTAAAATGTATGTATATTTATTGAAGGAGATACATACAGATATTTATAAAAACATGGATGACAATAATGGCCATTGCTAAAAGGGCCTGAGAACACAAAATTTCATAACACACCACCTTTACCTAAAAGGTACAGTAAATTGAAAAGGAGGACACCAAAGTCACTTCCTACTGGTATAAGTAAAAAAACGTATAATATATGGAAGGCGGTGTATCATGTAAAGCTCAGCTCAAAGAGCTTTACATGATACACCGCCTTCCATATATTATACGTTTTTTTAGGTTAAAGGTGGTGTGTTATGAATTTTTGTGTTCTCAGGCCTTTTTCTTTAAACAGATTTTATTGAGTTTGAAGTCAAGGTATACAATAGAGCATTTAATTGCGGACACAGCCGCCAAACAATATAGCGGGCGCAGCCGCCAATTAAGGCGAATATGGTGATCAAATGCGACAACGCCTGAGTATGTACTGCTACTACTTAATATTTAAATGTAACTGGTAACAGTAAGCATTAACAGATGTCTAAATATAACTCTGAGAAGGTAGCTGAGAAATCAAATGAAGGTTAATCACCATGTAAAAAGTATGGTCATGTGGCTACATGGTGGTGTATGGTGAGTCGGGAATCTAAGGGGCGGGCATGCAGAGTTGTAGGGGTAGGGAAGGGAGATTTTAAAAAGGGTATATACAGTCATATAAACCTAGTGGGGATCGGGTACCAGGAGGGTTGAACATTATCAGATAGTATCTAGAAAGGGCAATTCAGATAGTGAGAGTGGTACAGCATCAACAGGAGTGCGTATATTTGAGAATGGATTGGCAGGGAAGGGGAGGTCGGAGTGTGGGATCAGAGCGGGGTTGAGAACAGGACAGTAAGGAAGGCGAGAGAAGTTGGAAAAGGGGAGTCAAAGTAGGACTCTTCCTCCCACCACGGCTCCCGGAGGGCCCTCATGCGACACATCCTCTATATTCGTCTGTAGTGATAAAGTGCAGCCAGCATGCCCAAGAACGCGTATATTTAGAGGGTGTATCATTGGCCTGATGTATTGAGTCCTCCATTTCTGCTATCTTGTGTATGCGTTGGAACCATTCCGCTATTGAAGGTGGTTCCGGTGAACGCCATTTCGCTGGTATGCACAATTTTGCAGCGTTGACCATATGCATAGCCAGGGACTTCATGTATGTTCTTGGCGGTATGTTGGAGTGGTGAAGTAGGAATTGCGCTGGGGTAAATTCTAGACAGTGCGTGGTGATGGAATTGATAAGACGGTGGACTTCTGTCCAGAATGGTTTGATTTTAGGGCATGTCCACCATATGTGTAACAGGGAGCCTATGTCCTTCCCGCACCTCCAGCATAGCGGGGATTGGGAAGGGTACATGTGGTGTAGTCTGAGGGGAGTCTTATACCATCTCGAGTAGACTTTGAACGCGTTTTCCTGTGTATGAACATTAACAGACCCTTTGTGTATGCAGGCATAGGTGTTTTCCCACTCTTGGTCCGAGAGGGTAATGGCGAGTTCACATTCCCATTTGTGGCTCGCCCAGTTCAGTTTCGGACGTTGGTCAGAATAAAAAAGTGCATAAGTGCTGGAGATCAGGTGAGTTAGTGGTGTAACATTGAGACAGAGTGATTCAAAGGGTGTGTGTTTCCGAGCCCAATCCGGTTTCGGGCTGGTTTTTTTAAAAAAATTCCTAAGTTGGACGTAGGTCCAAAAGGGGAAGGAGCCCGTGATCATTTTAGAGGCCAGGTTTGTGTAAGAGAGCATGTGGTTATTTTCGAAGAAGTGTTCAGCTCGGATGTGACTATGTGGCCAGCAATCTGAAAGAAAGGAGGATGGCAGTCCCGGTTCAAAGTCTGGGTTAAGTCTTAGAGGGGTCATTGGGCCCAGAGTCGACGATATTCGATACTTTTTGCACGCTTCTCGGAAACATGTTAGTGTGGGTTGAATGAGCGGATGTTCCTTACAGGGAGTCGGGGTGTTTTTTGGCCCAATCCAAGGGGTCTGAGATAGCGGGACTGGTGAGAAGGAGTGTTCCAGTTGGACCCATGCTTTGGTCATCGCGTGTATGTTCCAGTCGACTATTCTAGCTAGATGGCAGGCCTGGTGGTACTTGTGGATATCTGGGAGCCCCATGCCCCCTCTAAGTTTAGGTATGGTGAGTTTGGCAAAACTAATTCGTGGTCTGAGCCTGCCCCACACAAATTCCGTACATGCTCTCTTGTATGCAGCAAAAAAGGCTGGAGGGATCTTAATCGGGATTGTTTGTAGCAGGTAAAGGGTTCTAGGTAGGACATTCATTTTGACGATAGCCGCCCTTCCAAACCATGAAAAAAGACCAACGGACCATCGCTGTAGATCTTTCCGTATGGACTGTAGCAGAGGGAGGAAGTTAGCGGAGTATAGGTCTTTTAGGGAAGAGGGAAGCTGAATGCCTAGGTACGTAATTGAGTGGTTGTCCCATTTAAATGGGAAGTTGACCTTACACTGTGAGCAGATGTCGGAGGGTAGAGAGACATTGAGGGCAGTGGATTTTCCGAAGTTGATTTGTAAGTTGGTCAGAGAGTTAAAGATCTGGAAGTCTTTCAATAAGTTCGGTATAGTAGTGAGAGGTTCTGTCAGAAAGAGGAGGATGTCATCCGCAAAAGCAGCCAATTTGTGCACATGTTGATTTATGGGGACACCCTTGATGTCCGGGTTGGCTCTGATACGTCTTAGCAGTGGTTCAAGAGTAAGGACAAAGATAAGCGGGGAGAGGGGGCAGCCTTGTCTTGTACCGTTGGACAAGGAGAAAGCCCTCGACAGGTGGCCGTTGACACGTACCCTAGCAGTGGGATTGGCATAAAGTGCAAGTATGAAATGGACCATGCGTTGGGGAAAACCCAAGAATTGCAAAACTTCCGTCATGTAATCCCAGGCCACCCTGTCGAAGGCCTTCTCCGCGTCAAGGGAAAGCATAAATCCCTGTCTACGCTTCGAGGTTAGGAAATGATGAATGTTAATTGCCTTTAACGTATTATCCCTTGCTTCTCTACCCGGGATGAAGCCTACCTGATCTAAGTCTATTAGTTGGGGCAGAAGGGGTACAAGACGGTTGGCAAGTATCTTGGCGTACCATTTCAGGTCTACATTTAGAAGGGATATGGGCCTATAGTTCGCTACTGAGGAGTGATCCTTACCTGGTTTAGGTATCAGCGTTATATGTGCCGCTAGTAAGTCGCGCGGGGGTGTAATGGAATCCGAAAAAGAGTTAAACGCAGATAAAAAAAAGGGTAAAAGGAGGTCAGAGTAAGTCTTGTAGTAACCGGCTGGGAATCCATCCGGGCCAGGACATTTACCCGGTTTCATCTGTTTAAGTGCGACGATCGCTTCATCATTAGTTAGGGGGGCGTCTAACTCCTGAGCTACGGAGGCAGAGATTGGTTCGGGGCTATATTGCGTTAGAAAGTCTTTAATAGCCTGTTGTCTAGGAATACTGCCCGCAGGCGTGTCTGGGGGTTGCAAGTTATACAATCGTGAATAGTAAGACACAAATTGTTCCGCTATGTCCGGTGTGGCGTTTACCTTGCGACCTCCAGAGTCAGTCAGGGAGTGTACCGTTGTGGACACTCTTTTGTCTCGTAATGCTCTTGCTAGAAGCTTCCCTGATTTGTTGCTATATTCGTAGAAAGTTCTCTGAGAGAGAATGAACTTACGTCTAATTTGTTTGCCCAGTAGTTCTAGCAATTCTGCTCTAGTTTGTATAAGAGTCTGTAGGGTATCTAGAGCCTGTGAGCGTTTATGTACTCCCTCCAACCTTTGTATTTGAATTGTGAGATCCAAAATGCGTGCCCGTCTCTCTCGATTACGCCTAGCCGCCGCCGCCAACAGGACACCCCGTATTACACATTTGTGTGCCTCCCATGTGATAAGAGGGGAGGTATCACTCGATATGTTTTCCGCAAAGTATTGCTTAAGGCATAAATCGACGTCAGCTGCAACAGTCGGGTCTGTGAGTAGGGAAAGATCTAGTTTCCAAGAGGGAGGGCGGGGGGGTGCGCATGAGAATGTTAAGGTCATTGAGACAGGATGGTGGTCAGAAAGAAACATGGGATCAATAGACACCTGTTGAAGAGTATGTAGGTCAGTTTGGGAAAGGAATAGGTAGTCGATCCTTGAGTATTTATTATGTGGGGCGGAAAAAAAAGTATAATCTTTACCGTTAGGATTAAGGGTGCGCCATGTGTCGTGTAGCAATAGAGTCTGGATTTGGGATTTGATGGCTTTGAGGGCGGCGTATGGGAGCGAGGATGTGCCAGTAGAAGTGTCTAGGATTGGATTGAGAGGGACATTGAAATCCCCACCTAAAATGAGGGTACCCTCTTGGAATATCATGAGAGCATTGGTAATGGCACGGAAAAATGGCACCTGTTGCGAGTTTGGGGCGTATATATTAGCAAACGTAACTTTACGACCGTAGAGTGTCCCCTTAAGGAAGATATAACGACCTTCTGTATCAGCTAAAGTATCAGTATGTAGGAAAGGGCAGTGTTTTGCCACAAGTATAGAAACCCCTTTTGACTTAGACGTGTCATTTGTAGCATGGAACGCGTTAGGATAGTAGTGATTTTGTAGCTTCGGAGTTGAGTCAGTGCGGAAGTGCGTTTCCTGTAGGAAGATCAGATCCGCTTTGTTACGATGCATAGTGAGAAGGAGCTGGGCCCGCCGTTCAGGGGTATTGAGACCCCGTACGTTGAGGGATATGACCTTAGTAAGGATTTTGGCTGTATTCTGAGGATTGTCAGACATAATTAATGGCCAGTAAAAGCTGCAGATCACAAAGTGAGGAGGCCCCGAGAGCCGCAGTGGGAATCGAGACAAGGTAGAAAAGAAACTCTAGAGAAACGGGTCAGAGGGTGAGATGTGGGGTAGCGGGATAGGGGTGGGTTAGGAATATATGAGGAGGGAGGGGGCAGGGGAGAAATTACGTATATATGTATGGGGCAATCAACAACGGGGAAGAGAGGGGGGTACCGGCTACAGGAGAGACCTAGCTCACCTGTCCAAGTAGGGGAGTAACCGCAGGTACGGTCTCGCCGGGGTATTCCAGTGGTGAGTTGGAGAGAAAGTCTTGCGAGTGGATGCGGCTCAGTCTAGTACCACTGTGTGGGGAACGAGTTGTCGTGGAAAAGAAATATAAAGAGTATAGTACGGTGGACTGACAGACCTGCAACCATGAACATGTAGGAATGATTGCTCGTGAGAACTAAAAAGTCGTGTGAAACAACGGGAGCATATGGGGCATGCAGGGAGGAATCGTGTCAAGAATCCTGTAACTTGTACATGTCTTTTTCTGCTCACCAGATTAAGCGGTTGACCAGACATTAAGAGTAGTAAGTTACAAGTTCAGAACGTATGTAAAGGTGTCACATGTCGTGGTGATCATTGTGTGGCCAAGGCCTTCTCCTATAAATGTAGGCATCTCAATTACATTCTAGCAGTGCATGGCAATAACAGTTTTGGACCCAGGCATAGACATTTTCTAATGCAGTTCCTTACATAAAAAAAAAACTCGAACATACTCATATGAACAGGAAATCTATATATCATAACATAATAACCAAACAGTAGGAGGAAAATATGGAGGGTTGACAATTCAGCTAATCCCACGTATCAGGGCAACGTTGAAGACATCTGTAGATGAAAGACAGGTGAAGATGCAGAAAGTATGCCAGACAGTCCCGGGAAGGTGGAGGGGCGGGTTAGGTTGCATAAAGTAGGGACACTAATACCTGGGGTGTATATATGACTATGCAGGGCATCTGCGGAGTGTTTGTGTTACGGGTTGGGGCAGAGCGGGCAGCGGGACATCCTGCAGCTTCATTAAATAGCTGTAGCTAAAGAATTGGAAACCACATGTGTATGCAGCCAATGAGGAGTACGTGTGTTATTGTCAGGCGGTCTGAATGCAAGTTTGTATATAGGCAGCAGTGTAAGATACAATATCATTGTGAGTACATCGTGACCCCAGGGGATAAACAGGTGCAGATGAAGTTTGTGGTCAGTAGAGGGTGGAACATGACAGCGAATGAATAAATTATTAGGCAGCAAGCTGAAAGACTTCCTGCCTCAGTAATCCGTGGTGTATGGTTCGATCTCACATGCAGAACATGTTACATGTGAAAAAGAAGTTAGGCAGAGAAATATTGGGGTGCATGTTAAACCGAGTTTGGGAGAATGAGATATTGGCCTAGGCATAAATATGGCATGTATAAAACTTACAATGCTAGCTATCCTAGGGAACAAACTTGCATAAAACAAAATTGAATTGTAATTTACTTCACCGACCAGGAATAGCGTTAAGCAATCAGGGGTCCTCCGTTGTCTCGACAATTGCAACAATAACTTGATCCGTAACTACAGGGAGTGGAGTATGTCACCCGAAACCCCCTAGTTCGCTACGTGAGAGCGTGTGAAAGAGGCATCGTGGGCAAAAGTAGCCGTTCGGACCTGGCGGGGTAAGTGTTCCATTGGGCAGAGCAAGGAACATGAGTGCGCTGGTCGGCGTGAAAACACCGCAGAACATGTGGGTGAAGAACCAAACATTGACCAGTCGTCACCTTGCAACAAGATAAGTCCTTGGATACTCCGGTTGTCAGGACTACGGAGATGCTGGAGAAGGGATGGGGAATCGGAACCCTATAATGGGAGATCAAGTTTTACCACGGGGCGGCCTGGGTCTCCACTCCCTCATGTATTCCAGGGGCCATCGTGGGGGCGATCAGATTGGCGGGGTGGGAAGCAGGTTCCAAGGCAGAGAAGGATATGACCATTGCATTAATGGGAGGCAACGGTAAGGGGTGAGCGGAGCAAGGGCGTCATTGGACATCGCAACCTACAGCCCCGTATACGAGGCATGCTGGGCACGGCGGGCATAGAGGAAAGCTGTTGTCAGGGGAAAGAGACATGGAATAGGAACGTAACGGTAGGTACTTAACTGACTTTCCTGGGATCCCATGCACAATTACAATTTCAGTGGTCGCGGCGAGCTCTACGGGGCAGAGGTGCCACGGCTATGTGTGACTGCTGGTATCTGCTCCGTGAGCCCGGGTTAGATCGTGAAACGGATGGCGAGCGTTGTCTCCTGGTGCGTGAGGCTTGTGCATCCATCGGCTCTTCTCCGTCTCCGTGGGGTCCCCAGCTTGATACATCAAAATCCGCGTACCAATTCGGGAGCTCGGTGTATGGGATATCCAGCGTGCGGCAAAAGTCCTCCAACTCCTCAGGGACTCTCAGGAGGGCATTACAGCCAAGATGGGAAGCTGCGAGACCGAACGGAAACCTCCACCGATATTGGATCCCCTTGGCACGAAGGACTTCCAGCAAGGGGCGGAGATCTCTACGGTGCCTGAGAGTTATGGCTGACAGGTCCTGGTAAATTTGGATCGTCTTCCCTTCGTAGTTAATCTGGGCCTTTGTGCGCGCCTTTTTGAGGATTTCCTCCTTTATCTGGAACTCCGTAAGGCAGCAGACCACATCCCTAGGGGGGTCGGTGTCTCTTCCACGTGGTTTCAGGGCTCTATGGATGCGGACCATCGGAATAGGCGTTTGGTTTGGCCTCTCCAGAAGCTGATTGAAAATCTCCGTGACCGTAGGGAGGATGCCGGTCGGTTCAACCGACTCAGGTAGGCCCCTCACTCTTAGATTGCATCTACGGCCACGGTTGTCCAGGTCCTCTACGTGTCTCTGGAGATCACGGAGTTGCATAGTGTGTGTGTCCGCTGTGTGATGGCGGGATGTAGTGATTTCAATATCATGTACCCTGCCCGTTATGGCTCTGATCTCGGTGCGTAGCTCAGATATGGCCGCGAACAGGCTGTTCTTGATGTCCGCTGCAACCGTATGTAGGTCGGCTAGGCTTAGCTGTTGGTGAGCCGTAGCCATCAAGGGGCCTTGTGCTGCGGGCTGAGTCCCAGTGAGTGTCAGAACAATCCCGTCGGGACCGTGTGGAGGTGGTAAGGCTTGTGAGGGCGCTGAGGCCTGTGAGGATGCCGCCATGTTGGATCTCTGTGTCCGGAAGATATCCGGTATAGTTTGAGTCAACCGCCCGTCTATATCCCGCGGGGAGCGAGACCTCGATGCAGAAGAGTTGCGGGAAGAAGTTCCCATCATTCGTTGTCTGAAGAGAGCCCGATGTCCCCAATACAAGTAGAGATATGGTCGCGGTCTGTCAGAGCGCAGGGTTTAAGCAGCCATCTTCCTCCACGGCAGACCACGCCCCCACGTTCTCAGGCCTTTTTAGCAAAGGCCATTATTGTCATTCATGTTTTTATAAATATCTGTATGTATCTCCTTCAATAAATATACATACATTTTAACTCTATACGCCTATAAAGTCCATCATCTGCCAACTCATTCTTTTAAATCTGATTTTTCAGGACGTGGCATTGTTTTTCAATTTTCATATTCACAGCTACACTCTGTGATGATATGATTTTTTATTTCAGGTTCATAAAATGGTTGTTTAGCTTTTGACAAACCTAGATTTTATTACAACTTTTACTATAAAATTACATAAAACCACTAACTTCTGTTTACACTTTTACTGCCCTATCTCTCCATTCTTCCATAATTCCCATAAATTATTGTAATCTGCATTTGTAGTAACAAAGAACAAAGAAATATAGCATTATGTTAGCTAAAGGACAATAAATATATAGAGAGCAGAGCATGTTACCTTCTGCATCAGAGCAGGCCTGGGGACCATCATGTATGAGTATTAATCAAATATGAAAAGTTTTACAGATGTGTTGTGACATTTTCTGTGTAATAATTTTCTACCAATATAACCTAATAAAAATACAAACACAATATTAATGTATTTCTCATATTTGCATCATCCTAAGAAAAAAACATGACTGGTATTCTTATGTAATTGTGTGTATAGGTGCCTTAAAGCGGAGCTCCGCCGTAAAAAAAAAATACTAAAAGCCAGCAGCTACAAATACTGCAGCTGCTGACGTTTAATATTAGGACACTTATCTGTCCTGGAGTCCATCAACGTCGGCAGCAGAAGACGAGCAATCGCTCGTCTCTCGGCTGCCCCCATCGCCATCATGGGTGAGGAAATCATGAAGTGAAGCATTGCAGCTTCACTTCCCGGTTCCCTACTGCGCATGCGCGAGCAGCGCTGCTCGTCCTTCACTGGTCCCCACTGTGTCCTGGGAGCCAAGTGTTTCCCAGAATACAACGGGGGAAGTGACGCACTGCCTGCAGTCTACCCACAGTGTGTATTCCCGGAAGTGGGTGCAAATACCTGTCTTAGACAGGTATCTTCACCCCCCTCCCCCCTGAAAGTTGCCAATTGTGGCACCGGAGGGGGGGAGGAATCCGATGAGCGGAAGTTCCACTTTAGGGTGGAGCTCCGCTTTAAGCATAAAAAACACCTTTTATGAAGGGGTGTGGTGCTTTAGTCAAGTGGGGGCTGGGAGCAATGCTAACTGATAATAGTCAGCAGGAAAAGAGCACATGAAGTTCTCTGGCAGGTATATTCAGTAGACCAAAGGAAATCAAATTAAACAAATTTATTTTGGGGTTTACACTTTTGTTTGAGGTTAGATAAAATTTAAGACCAATGGGGTATGTTAATATTTGTGACTAATGTCACAGTTTGGGGTCTTCATGGCTAAAACGAAATAGCAAAACCTACAACTATGTTACATTTAATGGCAGTCACCTCATATAAAAATGATATAAAAATGATTGTGCTAAAACTAAAATTTATATAGGCAATTTCAAATGAGACATTAAAGTTATTGGTTCTAATATAATCTTTCTGCAAGATGTTCAGATTTGCCTAGGAAAAATAAGATAGGTACTGTAATACACTTGGTCCAAATAACATCTATCACTTTATGTCAAAGGAATAAATATCAGGCCATGTAATCCTATTTATTAGACTTTCTTTTAACTAGATCAGTTCCACAAGATAAATCCACTCCACAAGTAAAGGTTTGAATTGAAACTAGTAGGCAAGCAAGTCCCATTATGAATATAGTAAAATATACTATATATCGGGCATCACTAAATGGCGGACCGCGGGCCACATGCGGCCCGCGGCACTCTGCCATTCGGACCGCCGCGGTACCGCCATGTAGGAGCCTTTTCTTCCTCCTGCCGTTGCTCTGTAATCCTCACAGAGCCGACAGTGGGAGGCGGAACAATTCTGGGTGGAGGGCGGAGCTGCCCGAGATTATCAAACAGGCGATTGGCTGCTAGGACTGTCCTTCATCCTAGCAGCCAATCACCTGTTTGTTACCTCGGCCCTCCATCCAGAACTGTCCCGCCTCCCTCCCTGCAACTCCTCTCCTGCCCCTATCCAGACACGCTGTGCCTCCCTCCTCCGATCTGCCTGTGTAAGGTAGGACAGTGAGGGGGGTGAAGTTTAGAGCTAACAATTGAATGTGTGGGGAGGATGCCGAGCCTCAGGATTGCAGTGATGTGGGGGGGAGGGGCTGAGGACATCAAAGAGGGGGAGCTGAGGACTGTAATGTGGGGGGAGCTCAGGACTGTAATGTGGGGGGAGCTCAGGACTGTAATGTGGGGGGAGCTCAGGACTGTAATGTGGGGGAGCTGAGGACTTTAATGTGGGGGAGCTGAGCACTTTAATGTGGGGGGACTGAGGACTGGAGTGTGGGGGAGCTGAGGACTGTAGTGTGGGGGGTACTGAGGACTGGAGTGGGGGGGACTGAGGACTGGAGTGTGGGGGAGCTGAGCACTGTAATGTGGGGGAGCTGAGCACTGTAATGTGGGGGAGCTGAGCACTGTAATGTGAAGGGACTGAGGACTGTAATGTGAAGGGACTGAGGACTGTAATGTGGGGGAGCTGAGCACTGTAATGTGAAGGGACTGAGGACTGTAATGTGGGGGGACTGAGGACTGGAGTGTGGGGGAGCTGAGCACTGTAATGTGGTGGGATTGAGGACTGTAATGTGGGGGGACTGAGGACTGGAGTGTGGGGGAGCTGAGGACTGTAATGTGAGGGGACTGAGGACTGTAATGTGGGGGGGGCTGAGAATATTAAAGTGGAGAGGGGAGGAATGTAATGTGGGGGAGGCTGAGGACTGTGATTTGGGGGACTGAGGACAGGGTGTGGAGGGGGGACTGAGGAGAGTAATGTGGGGTTATGATGTTAATAGGGGCAGAGGACAGTACTGTTAATGGGGGTTGATGTTAAGGAAGTGTGAGGACACTACTGTGGAAGGAGTGGAGGGGGATGATGTAAAGGGGGAGCTGAGGACACTCATCAAGAGGGGATCTTGATGTGAAGGGGAAGGGGACTGTGATGTGCACTGGGGACTAAGGAAGCTGATATAAGAATGGATTAAGATCTGTGCATGTGCATTAGGTGCACACGTCGTGGGTGGATCAGCCTATTTTAATGGGCTGCACTACCCACATGAAAACCGAGAGAAAGAAGTCCTTGACCTTTTTTTTAAAAAAGAAAATTGTGCCGCACCAAGCCACATTGTGCTGCAGCAACATGTCGTTTGGCGCATGCGAAAATGCATGACAGGGAATCAAAATGATATTCGGACCTCTGCTATAAGAAAATTTTACTGACCGGACCTCGGCGAATTGTAATTCAATACCCCTGCTATATATACACTTTATATACACACACGCACACACATAGTGCATATATATATATATATATACCGGTATACTGTATATATATAAATATATATACTGTAATTTAATTGTAGGCAATTCATTAACCTCTTGATTACCAACCTGTAATACATGTTCATTACCAGGCCATTTTTCAGTTTTTAGTGATAATCATGCACAACTGTACTCAAATTAATTTTTGAGACAGATAGAGCTTTCCTTTGGTGATGTTTAGGAACCACTTGGCTATTTATTTATTTTTTTAAAAAACAGTTTTCCTTACTTTCTTTTAGATGTGCAGGATAAGGGAGTTGAAATGGTAGATATAGTCTGCCTGTGGATCAGTAATCTAGAAGGGGTGGGGGGTACATATGCTTTAAGTTTGTTGAACATACAGTATCTCACAAAAGTGAATACACCCCTCACATTTTTCTAAATAATTTATTATATCTTTTCATGTGACAACACTGACGAAATGACACTTTTATATAATGTAAAGTAGTGAGTATACAGCTTGTATAACAGTGTACATTTGCTGTCCCCTCAAAATAACTTAACACACAGCCGTTAATGTCTAAACCGCTGGCAACAAAAGTGAGTACACCCCTAAGTGAAAATGTCCAACTTGGGCCCAAAGTCTCAATATTTTGTGTGGCCACCATTATTTTCCTGCACTTCCTGAACCCTCTTGGGCATGGAGTTCACCAGAGCTTCACAGGTTGCCACTGGAGTCCTTTTCCACTTTAAGGTTAATGTTAGAGACCTTGCACTCCTCCAACTTCTGTTTGAGGATGCCCCACAGATGCTCAATAGGGTTTAGGTCTGGAGACATGCTTGGCCAGTCTATCACCTTTACACTCAGCTTCTTTAGCAAGGCAGTGGTCATCTTGGAGGTGTAATTGGGGTTGTTATCATGTTGGAATACTGCCCTCTGGCCCATGATCCCCTCCCCGAAGGGAGGGGATCATGCTCTGCTTCAGTATGTCACAGTACATGTTGCCATTCATGGTTCCCTCAATGAACTGTAGCTCCCCAGTACTGGCAGCACTCATGCAGCCCCAGACCATGACACTCCTACCACCATGCTTGACTATAGGCAAGACACACTTGTCTTTGTACTCTTCACCTGGTTGGCGCCACACACGCTTAACACCATCTGAACCAAATAAGTTTATCTTGGTCTCATCAGATCACAGGATATGGTTCCAGCAATCCATGTCCTTAGTCTGCTTGTCCTCAGCAAACAGTTTGCGGGTTTTCTTGTGCATCATCTTTAGAAGAGGCTTCCTTTTGGGATAACAGCCATGCTGACCAATTTGATGCAGTGTGTGGCATATAGTCTGAGCACTGACAGGCTGACCCCCCATTCCTGTAGAAAATGTACTCAGGGCCCCATTTTTTATAGTCTTTCCTCCAGTTTCCAGTTACGTTTGTTGTACAGGGTGACTAAATATAACAGTTTAATATACAAAATACACATACTGCTTTCAGTAATCAGTATTCAGCACCCAACGGATCAAACACACTACCTCTCTTTCTCAGGAATCCAAATCTGTGTGGGGCAAAAGGCATGAGAGGCTTGTGTTAATAAACTCAGCATAAATGTAAGCATAGAGCACTGGAGTGTGAGGGCAGGAAGCTGAATTGTTTCTGACATAAAAGGGTGTTTTAAAGCATTCCCAAATAAAATGTAGGGGTACAAGACTATAAAGGGATAAACAGATGTAAGACTTAAATTGGGCTTTAAAATATGGGATGCAATTTTAGTATTACCCCAACATATGTATACAATGGCAATTTCTAAAAAACTGAGACACTGTGGAAAAGCTACATAAAAACAGAATACAATGGTTTGCAGATCTCATAAACCCATATTCTATTCACAATAGAAAATAGAAATTCAAATAAAAAAGAATATTAAATGTTTAAACTGAGAAAATGTGGCATTAAAAAAAAAAAAATTGAAATTGATGGCAGCAACATGTCTCAAAAAAAGCTGTAACAGGGCCATGTTTACCATGATGCAGCATCCCCTCTTCTTTTAACAATACTCGGTAAACATTTGGGAACTGAGCAAACCAGTTGCTCGAGTTTTAGGAGAGGAATGGTGTCCCATTATTGCCTGATATAGGATTCTAACTGCTCAACAGTTCTGAGTCTTCTTTGTCATGTTTTTCATTTTTAGGGTGCGCCAAATGTTTTCAATTGGTGAAAGGACTCGACTGCAGGCAGGTCAGTTAAGTATCCGGACTCTTCTATTACAAAGTCATGCTGTTGTCATACATGCAGTATGCGGTGTAGTATTGTCCTGCTGAAATATGCAAGGCCTTCATTGAAAAAGATGTCATCTGAATGGGAGCATATGTTGCTCTAAAACAGAGGAGGGAAGAGAAAGAGAGGCACCAAGCCACCATTAGTGCAGCACAGCTTTACTAAAAGGACATCCATATATGATAAAAATTCACTCACAAACATTCAAGGTGACAGGAATGTATTAACTAAAGGTGGGACCACCAGTCCAGTCCACGCTGATGCCACAGGTGTCAAAGTGAGGAATCTGGTCAGATCACAGAGGAGCCCCCATGAGGAGAAAGCTGTAAGGAGCTGTCAAAGCCTGGAACTCTGTAGCCAATGGGATGCATTTTAGAGGCAAAACCACACCTCTTTTCTCAACATATGCTGTTCTACAACCCGAATATATCTTTCAGCATTGATGGTGCAGTTCCAGATCCCATTACATATGCACTAATGCACCCCCATACCATCAGAGATGCAGGCTTTTACACTGAGCACTGATAACACGCCTGAAGGTCCCTCTCGTCTTTAGTCTGGAGAACATTGTGCCTATGGTTGCCAAAAAGAACATCAAATTTAAATTTGTGTGACCACAGCACAGTTCTCCACTTTGCAACAGACCATTTTAAATTAGCTTTGGCCCAGAGAAGTATTTCTTGATCATGTTTAGATATGGCATTTTCTTTGCTTGATAGAGCTTTAGATTAGCACAATAGCACTATCAACTAGGCTTGTGCAATTCGTTTCGTAACGAATCGAAATTCGTCCGAATTTAGCAACTTTCAGACATTCGGAAGCATTCGAATTTCCGAACAAAGCAATTACGAATAAAACCGAATCCGAAATAAATTATACCGCAAAATAGCGAATGCCCGAATGTCTTCGGCATAATTTGTTATGAAAAAAGTTACGAATGTACGAATCCATTCGAAGCACAATAACACTCACTCTGCTCTCTGCTTCTCCCTCACCATGCTGAACTCCCTCTCAAAATGGTGTACAGGGGCGGAGGCTATAGCCGCATGAAAAAAACGAAAGTAAAATACGAGATTTTGAATCCATTCGAAGCACAATAACACTCTGCTCTGCTCTCTGCTTATCCCTCACCGTGCTGAACCCTCTCAAAATGGTGTACAGGGGCGGAGGCTATAGCCGCATGTAAAAAACGAAAGTAAAATACGAGATTTAGAATCGTTACAAATAACCGCTATGTATTTAGAAAAGTACAAATCCATTCGAAGCACATTAGGCATAATAGGCAGCGTCGTTGTGAGAGAGACACGGAAAATTCCGAATCAACGAACCCAAAAAAAGTTACAAAAGTAGGAGTGTTGTCCAGAATCAAAGAAAAACAACGTACCCTACCGAAAGTACGAATTATAAATCAACTACAAATTCAACGAAAAATGACGCTTGCGAAAATACGAATTAGTCCGAACACGAAAAATCCCGTCTAGCAAAATTACGAATGATTACGAATCAACAGGATCGAAAAGAAACGAACCGAAACTAAACTAATTTTTCCGTTGTGCAAAAAAAACGAACCGAAACTAAACAAATTTTTCTGTTGTGCACAAGTCTACTATCAACCGTGTTTACATATAATGATTTTTGGAAAGTCCTGAGTAGAGTTGGGCGAACGCTCGGGCCAAGCAAAAGTTCAGTTCGAACATTGCCTGTTTGCTTATTCGGCGAACATCCAAATTTGCAGGGCGTTCGGCGGGCACTGCACAGTGCATTCTTACCATTGATTGGGCAAAGCTTTGCTCAATCAGGGCGCAGTGAATGGCTGGCTGTTAAGGAGTGGGTCAGGAAGCTGGTAGTGGCATCCTTAACAACCGATGAGTCATCAGCTGTCAATGGGCTTCCACGCTGAAAGCTGAATAAAAAAAAACAAACATTGCAGGCACAATAAAAACGTTGAAACCTGACAGGCAAGGAAAGGGGGAAACAAGCGAGCGGTCCCCCTCCTGAACCATACCAGGCCACATGCCCTCAACATGGGGGGTTGGTGCTTTGGGGCGCGGGGGCTCTGCACCTTGTCCCCAAGTTAAAAGGGACAAAGGCCTCATCCCCACAACCCTGGGTTGTGGTTGCGGGGGTCTGTGGGCAGGGAGGTTTTTAGAATTTGGATCTTATCAAATCTCGGCCCCCATGTGAATGTGTATAGGGCAGGGCCGGCCCAAGACATTGTGCTGCCTGGGACCAAGAATGAAATGCTGCCCCCCGCCCAAAAAAAAAAAAACACGCCCACCAAAAGGCCCCCACATTCATTATTTTATATCATGATAACTAAAGGGGACCCGTCATGGCTCTATACATGTATAGGAGTAAAAAGAGGACCTGTCGTGGCTCTATACATGTATAAAGAGGACCTGTCATGGCTCTATACATGTATAAAGGATAATAAAGAGGACCTGTCATGGCTCTATACATGTATAAAGAGGACCTGTCATGGCTCTATACATGTATAAATGAGTATAAAGAGGACCTGTCATGGCTCTAAACATGTATAAAGAGGACCTGTCATGGCTCTATACATGTATAAAGAGGACCTGTCATGGCTCTATACATGTATAAATGAGTATAAAGAGGACCTGTCATGGCTCTATACAAGGATAATAAAGAGGACCTGTCATGGCTCTATACATGTATAAAGGAGTATAAAGAGGACCTGTCATGGCTCTATACGTGCATATAGGCGTATAAAAGGACCTGTCAGGGCTCTATACATGTATATAGGAGTATAAAGGGACCTGTGCATGGCGGGCGGCCGCAATGTCTTTTGCGCAAACTAATCAATGTACGCTAATTGTGTTTTTTTGGTACCAAAAATATGTAGAAGAATACATATTGGCCTAAACTGATGAAGAAATTATTATTTTTTTATACATTTTTTGGATATTTATTATAGCAAAAAGTAAAAAATATTGTTTGTTTGTTTTTTTAATTGTTGCTCTTTTGTTGTTTATAGTGCAAAAAATTAAAACCGCAGAGGTGATTAAATATCACCAAAAGAAAGCTCTATTTGTGGGAAAAAAAGGACATCAATTTTATTTGGGTACAGTGTCGCATTACCGCGCAACTGTCAGCTAAAGCGACACAGTGCCGTATTGCAAAAAATGGCCTGGTCATTAAAGGGTTTGTAAAGGTTTGTGTTTTTTCACCTTAATGCATCCTATGCATTAAGGTGAAAAAACACCTGGCAATGACTGCCCCCCAGCCCCCCTGTTTTACTTACCTGAGCCCGTTCACTTGCTGTGCGCGTCCCCCGGCGTCCTCTTCTCCACAGAGTCTGGCCGTTAATTGGCTAGATTGATAGCAGTGCAGCCATTGGCTCGCGCTGCTGTCAATCACATCCAATGACCTGGGCCCTGGGGGGGGCGGGAACGAGTCATACACGCTGTGTCTATGGACGCAGCGTGTATAACAGGGAGCGCGCCCACAAGCTAACCCCCTTGGGAGAGTGCTTCCCAGAAGGGGGTTAGCTGATGCAGGGAGGAGCCAAGACAGCCGCCGAGGGACCCGAGAACCAGAGAATCGGGGCCACTCTTTTCCAAACGAACTGCACAGTGGAGGTAAGTATAACATGTTTGTTATTTAAAAAAACAAAAAAAAACAACCGCTTTAAGTGGGCAAATCCTTCCGGTCCTTAAGTGGTTAATCAGGGCTGGGCAAGGCAAGTCCCTCTCAGAGGCTCTCATGTCTCATACAACTTGTGATGTGTGTTTGTACTTACAGTTTCGCTTCGGACTCCACCACCAGATGCGGGTTGTCACCTGCCACACGTTGCGGGTTGTCACCTGCCACACGTTGCGGATTGTCGGCTGCCACATGTTGCGCATGGTCACTTACGTCACCTGCCACACGTTGCGGGTTGTCACTTGCCACACGTTACGGATTGTCACTTGCCACGTCACCTGCCACACGTTGCGGATTGTCATTTGCCACGTCACATGCCACAATGTCACCTGCCACACGTTGCGGATTGTCACTTGCCACAACGTCACCTGCCACACGTTGCGGATTGTCACTTGCCACAACGTCACTGCCACACGTTGCGGATAGTCCCGTGCCACACGTTGCGGATTGTCACTTGCCACGGCGTCACCTGCCACACGTTGCGTATTATCATTTGCAACAACGTCACCTGCCACACGTTGCGGATAGTCCCGTGCCACACGTTGCGGATTGTCACTTGCCAAGCGTCACCTGCCACACGTTGCGTATTGTCACTTGCCACACATTGCGGATTGTCACGACGTCACCTGTCACACGTTGTGCATTGTCACTTGCCACGGCGTCACCTGCCACACGTTGTGTATTGTCACTTGCCACAACGTCACCTGCCACACATTGCGGATAGTCCCGTGCCACACGTTGCGGATTGTCACTTGCCAAGCGTCACCTGCCACACGTTGCGTATTGTCACTTGCCACACGTTGCGGATTGTCACTTGCCACACGTTGCGCATGGTCACTTACGTCACCTGCCACACGTTGCGGGTTGTCACTTGCCACACGTTACGGATTGTCACTTGCCACGTCACCTGCCACACGTTGCGGATTGTCATTTGCCACGTCACATGCCACAATGTCACCTGCCACACGTTGCACATTGTCACTTGCCACAACGTCACCTGCCACACGTTGCGGATTGTCACTTGCCACAACGTCACTGCCACACGTTGCGGATAGTCCCGTGCCACACGTTGCGGATTGTCACTTGCCACGGCGTCACCTGCCACACGTTGCGTATTATCGATTGCAACAACGTCACCTGCCACACGTTGCGGATAGTCCCGTGCCACACGTTGCGGATTGTCACTTGCCAAGCGTCACCTGCCACACGTTGCGTATTGTCACTTGCCACACATTGCGGATTGTCACGACGTCACCTGTCACACGTTGCGGATTGTCACTTGCCACAACGTCACCTGCCACACGTTGCGGATTGTCACTTGCCACAACGTCACCTGCCACACGTTGCGGATAGTCCCGTGCCACACGTTGCGGATTGTCACTTGCCACGGCGTCACCTGCCACACGTTGTGTATTGTCACTTGCCACAACGTCACCTGCCACACATTGCGGATAGTCCCGTGCCACACGTTGCGGATTGTCACTTGCCAAGCGTCACCTGCCACACGTTGCGTATTGTCACTTGCCACACGTTGCGGATTGTCACAACGTCACCTGTCACACATTGCGCATTGTCACTTGCCACAACGTCACCTGCCACACGTTGCGGACTGTCACTTGCCACGTCACCTGCCACACGTTGCGGATAGTCCCGTGCCACATGTTGCGGATTGTTACTTGCACGGCGCCACCTGCCACACGTTGCGTATTGTCACTTGCCACAACGTCACCTGCCACACGTTGCGGATAGTCCCGTGCCACACGTTGCGGATTGTCACTTGCCAAGCGTCACCTGCCACACGTTGCGTATTGTCACTTGCCACACGTTGCGGATTGTCACGACGTCACCTGTCACACGTTGCGGGTTGTCACTTGCTGTGTCCCAGAGTGAAGGCAAGCAGCAGAGAGATGATATAATCTCTCTGCTGCCCATGGCTGCACAGTGAGGGTGAAACTGTGGTGATGCAGGGCGGCGGGGAGAGATGACATCATCTCTCTGCTCCGCTGCCCGCTCACTTGCTGACTGCTCCCAACCCAACCCCCCCATGCACAGCTCTGCCCGCCCCTGTCACCAACAGCAGCGGCGCCGGGCTCCTCACAGGGAGCGGTGCCTGCTCACTCGCTGACTGCACCCTCCCCCCGCCTGTGAGTGTCCTCACAGGTAGCGGCGCCGGTACACCAGGCTCCTCACAGGGAGCGGCGCCTGCCCGTGCCTGCTCACTCGCTGACTGACCCCCCCGCCTGTGAGTGTCCTCAGCGGCGCCGGGCTCCTCACAGGCAGCGGAGCGGGCTGGCTGGCGGGCGTCAGTTTGCCGCCCCCCTAACAGTGCCGCCTGGTACCATGGTACCACCCGGTCCCATCATAGGGCCGGCCCTGGTATAGGGTACATAGTACCCCTTCATATTCACCAAAAAAGTGTCAAAAAGTAATACAATCACATAGACAGTCTTTGACAGTTCCTTTATTAAAAAAAGAAAAAACAGGGTCCCCAATAAAGATCCATCGTCAATCACAACGCCGCCTCCACCGCCGCACCCGAAAAAATTTGCTCCGCCATCAACTAAGGCAAACCACCGAATGCCTGGCTTGCCATTTGACAGTTCTTATATAGGTAAGGGGCGGAGACACCTGGCAACATCACCTGGTAGACCGCTTCTTGTGACATCACCAACCAGTGCATGCTGGGTCGGTGACGTCACAAGGGGGCGGCACACATAGGTGATTTCGCCAGGTGGCGCCGCTATTATCTATATAAGAACTGTCAAACGGCAAGCCAGGCATTCCGTGGTTTGCCTTAGTTGATGGCGGAGCAATTTTATTTTATTTTTCGGGTCTGGCGGTAGAGGCAGCGTTGTGATTGACGATGGATCCACATTGGATCCATCGTCAATTTTTTTTTATTTTTTAATAAAGGAACCATTAAAGATATTTCTCCAGATTCTCAGACTTTTTTGATAATATGATCCATTATAAATGATGATATATTTAAAGTCTTTGCAGTTTTACATTCAGGAACATTATTCTGAAATTGTATGACAATTTTTAGACTCAGCTTTTAACAGATTGGTGAAATTAATGCTCATTTTCTACCAGATCATGTTACTGACCTATTGCCAGTTAACCTAATTAATTGTAGAATGTGCTTCCAGCTCTTCCTTGTTAGTACTACTTACTTTGACAGCTTTTTGTTGTCCTGTCCCAACTTTTTTGAGACGTGTCGCTGTTTTAAACTTACCTTATTTTTATGTTTAATTAAAAAAAAATTGGGGTTTAAACATTTAATATGTTTAAAAGAGAAGTATGGGTTTGTGGGTTATTGCAGTTTCATACTGAACTAGGTGGATGCAGCATTGGTCCGATGCTGCATCTGTCCCCCGGCGTCTCTGTACTGAGAACCGAGCGATCGAACAAAACAGAGAGCTGCTGCCTGTCAATCAGCAGCTCTCCTGCTCTGTTCCTCCACACTCACTGGAGCATTGAGCTGTGGAGGGGTGGGGAGCGGCCTCGCTGAGAGGCTGAGATGGGCATCAGTCCAGGCACCTGGCGGATCCCGACTCGCAGAGTCGGGATGACGCGGTGCCTGGACTGATATTGGTGACATCAGCAGAGAGAGGACTTCAGTCCAGGAGAAGCCCAGCCAAATGTGCTCAGGTTGGACTTCACCCTTAATATTTTCTATTGTGAATACAATTGTGAATAAGTACAGCCAAAGACTAACTAACTCTAAATCCACTCACAGACACATTCTAAAACGAATCTATGTAACCCTGTAAAGCAAAAATCGATATACATACGTTTTCTGAAGCCTGAGTGGTCTCCAGCGACGAATGGTGAGTTTCTATGGAGCTTACGTTATCGGCTGCCTCTTCTGCATATGTTCCAAGAAGAAATAGCTGCTTACCACGGCCAGTCCATGTACCATTTATTGTGAAATCTTCAATTTTTCGTTACAATCAAGATATTTGTTACACTGTGGATAGTTTTCTTCTGAGAAGACCTTAAAAATACACTGCTTGAACTGGTCTCTTCACAGAAGATATCCAGATCAACATATCCTTAGCTTTGAGGCCATACCCATCCCTACTTGACCGAAGATTGTGGTCTTCCCTGGAATATGACCTATGTTTTGCCAGTAGCGCTATCCAGACCTTAGCCAGAGAGTGCTTCTCCAGGTCCAAAACCATGGCACTGCATCTACTGTGACCCAGTCTCTGAAGATTTACTTTGTGAGCGAGTCTAAGGTTGTGGCGAACATAAACCTGTTACATTCAGGCACTATGCTCTGCATTGTGGCATTTTCCAGATCTTGTGTACTCTGTCAGTTAACTGCATTGTCCCCAAATCCGGACCCAATGTATGACCTCTGATGTAACCCAGTCTTTGAAAACTCACTTTGTGAGAAAGCTGTTAGGCCCCTTTTTCACTGGGGCGTCTGCGGCGTCGGCGGTAAAGTGGCGCTATTTTTAATGGCGCTTTACCATCGTTCATTTCAATAGACAGGAGCAGGGGAGGAGCAGTATACACGCCGCTCCTTCACCACTCCAAAGATGCTGCTAGCAGGACTTTTTTTACCATTCTGCTAGCGCACTGCTCCAGTGTGAAAGCCCTCGGGGCTTTCACATTGGAGAGACCGCAGCGGCTCTTTCAGGGTGCTTTGCAGGCGCTATTTTTAGCGTTTTAGCGCCTGCAAAGTGCCCCAGTGTGAAAGGGGTCTAAAGGCTGAAGCATATGGGTATTTTCTCAGAATCACTTTGATATCCCTGTCTGCACCACATTAGATTGGTATTTTGTGGGTTACTCTGGTACAGGACCTTCACTCAATAGGCTCTTCAGACAGTTTACTTGCAATCAGCACAGTTAGTTTACTTCCCTTATATCTCATGTTCCCGTTCTATCTCTTCATCCTTCATGAGAAAGCAATGTTGGCGGCAGCTTTGTCAGAGGCATTACATACAAAATGGGGTAAAGAGCGACCCCAAACCATCAAATCCCAAAAACCCAAGTTTAAAACCACAGAACTTAAAGCGGAGTTCCACCCTAAAAAAAAAATAGCCTAAAAGGCTTAAAAAAAAAAAAAAAAAAAAAGTATACAGTATACTTACCAGAAATGGCTGTTACTAGGCAGATCGTCCTAATCTGCCTCTTTCTCATCCGCGGTGAGGTTCTGTGTTCTCCTCCTCACGTTGCCTCCTGGGAAATGGAGGCACGCTGCTTTCTTGGACACACAGGACGGTGTGCCCATTCACAAAGAGCCGCAGGACTCACGCATGCGCAGTAGGAAACGGGCAGTGAAGCCGCAAGGCTTCACTGCCTGTTTCCCTTAGTGAAGATGGTGGCGCCGGGACCCAGTCTGAGGGACGGATCGGCCTTTAGGCGGCCGACATCGCGGGCAACCTGGACAGGTAAGTGTGCTTATTAAAAGTCAGCAGCTACAATGTTTGTAGCTGCTGACTTTTAATTATTTTTATTTTTTTACTGCCGGACTTCCGCTTTAAAACCAATGGAAGGTCGCAATGCTGAAATGCTACTAGTGTTCCCAAGTCACTCCATTTAGAAAAGGATTGTCTCTTTTTAGAATAATGTCTGATGATTTTAGGTGGACAGCAAAAACATCCTTGAAAACTTCAATAATTGTGACAACAAACTTGCCATAATATTTTTCTTGTGACTTGAGATGAAAAATTACCCTTTTAACCTAGTCTAAGCTATTTGCAGCTTTTTCCTTTTTTGGAGAATCTAGCAACACCATTGTTTTTTTTCCAAATCATTATATTTTGTTAATCATGTCAAATGTTTGCACAACATTTTTTTTTAATTATTATTTGTAACAAAATATATAGAAAAATTGTAACAAAATACATTTAAAAAAATCATAGGTTTACACAATTTGACACAGATTTATTTACAAAAGAAATTAAACTCCTCTAGTCATTATTATTTTAATCTAATGTGATTAATTGCTTGGTAATTCTATTTTATAAACCTCTGCCATTGGTCTAAGATAGATTCAATAATTTGTGTGCATTCCTATTTTAAAACACTATATCTACTTCAGGTTATGACTATGAGGACTATTGAAGGTCATTTCTTCTATAGGAATTTAATATGTTGCTTTCCCTTCCTGGTTGCCTTTTGTTTTTACTTTCATTGTTTGGATTGCAATAAAAAGTTGTATATTTTTCACACAAGTTGGTCTGCTCAAATGATGTGTATTTGTGCACCAGGGCCTTCTCCCATTTAAAGATGACCTGAACTCAAACAGTGAAGGTTTGCTACCTGGTAATTTATACAAATGGTATAATTGTGCCAAAGCAAGTAACAATCTCTCTATTTATTCTTCATACATTCTTTGCTTCCTACACTACTTCAATCAGTAATTAGATACCCAGTCGTCAAGAGAGCAGCTCTGCAATCAGGAAGCAGAGTCCTGCTTTCACCAACCTGCTTTCACCAAGATGACTGTCTCCACACAGACACAAAATGCAGACAAAAGCATGGTAAGTCAATACTGGGAAAATGATCAGCTGCGAGGAGACCACAGGCAATACTGGTGACTAGTCTTTTGCCTTCTGCTTTCTTTTTTGGCACGACTTCCAGAGTTCAGGACTTCTTTAAGTTCAGCAGAAATGCAAAACTTAGGGAAAAAACAAAAAAACTGAAGAACGCAGTAACAAGCAAACGTGTAAATTAAGCCATTCCAGTTACTGTATTTGAAGAGATGCAAAAAAAAGTACTTGTAGCCAAGACATTACAGCAGCAGATGTGCAGTTACCTATATTAGACTGTCAGCAGTTAGCATCTACTAATGTATTACATGTTAGTCAATTAAATGTTTTATTTGTTGCTATAGTTATTATTATTTTTTTGCGTTAATGTTTTTGGGCAGAATGCTGCACTGAATCTTTCACAATAGTTGTACTAAAGCAAAAAAACATTGCTTTAGTACAGTTCTGCAGGGTTTTTATTTTCCAATTTAGCTTTATTAATCTTTTCTTCTGAATATCGCCTCCTCCGATTTTCTTCGGTGCCTTCTCGTTGACAAAGTCCTTCATCACTACTGGCTTGCAAGCTATCAAAAGTGCTATCCTTGGCATTATCTTTCTTCAGATTTTTCTGGGCTTTATGCTTCTGACGACAAAGTCCCAAGCATTTTTCAAGACAGTTAAACCTTGTCTCTGTTGTGCAGGCATACATGCCAGCAGGCACTGCAAGAACCATAGCGCACACAATGACGATTATGTGGATGAGTTTTTCTCTTTGTTCTAACTCGCTGATGTCACTACCTGTCATAAAGACAATGCATTGTCCCTTCCGAGGAAGTTGACTCTTTAGTGTAATACACACCTCATACTTTGTTGTTGGAAGTAAATCATTAACAGAATAAGTATATATTCCAGGGCCAATATTAATTACTTCCTTCTCCTTGTTGTCATATTTTCCAAAATAGATTGTATACCATGTTTCACTTGGATGTTCTGTTGCTGCAAACCATTCCAAGGAGATGCCATAAACAGTCTGTTTGGAAATTCTCACATCTATGAATACATTTTCATCTGATGATGAGGATGGACTTAGAGAATATGAAGTATATATGGAAGGATCCCCTGAGCTTGGAGACTCAACAGTTAAATTAACCAATGAAGATGAGTTCCCCAAGAAGTTTGTTGCAATACAATTGTATTTTCCAGCATCTGCAAGATGTACCACTGGAATAAATAATTCAGATTTCACATTCTCTTCATCAATCAAAACTGTAGATACTGTAGGATCAAAATAAAAATAAATTAGACAAAATATCTTAAATCACATGCACTCATGGATATTATAGATCTTATTGCAATGTGAGGCTTGATTATTTAAATTTTTATCATTCTTTGGTGTGTAAAATCAGTCACTGAAGTTATTTTCTTAATAACATATACCAGGGGTAGGCAACGTTACAGAGGTGGAGATCTACCTGAACAACATGGGAGAAGTCAAAGATTACAGGCACAGTGTCGCCTCCTCACACCAATTATAAACCTTTATTTGCTTACTGCTGTGTCGCAATCATGTGCATTGCAGGGCAATCATGGGTTTAAATCATGTGGTGAGAAGGCAACACATCACCTCCTCACCACCTGTCGAACACACTCAGATCACTTTTTAGAGTAGCAGCAGTGCCTGCTGCACTTGTGAATGAGCCCTTAGTTGCATTCGGCTTGTTCACACGTAAAACCCTGTGGTTGAGTTTTGGTTTTACCGCCCCAATCCCTACCCCCTTTAGCTGATGAGGCAGCAGCCAAAGATGTACACAGGAGCCCTACTACATCTTCAAGTAGTCCCTCTGCATTGCATTCTGTTTAATGCTTTGGGATGGTGGGTCAGCAAGCCCAGACCGCGATCTACCAGTCATCTGTCCGCAATCTACTGGTAGATCGTGAACTACAGGTTGCTGACCCCCGACATATACCAACCACTATAAAACAAACACATTAGTATAAAATGACATAGGAAATGTTGGTGAAAGCATAGGTGTGGGTGTGCATTGACTTATATAGCATTAGCTATACTAACATCCACCCATATCATCAGTAATACCATAAGAAAAATTTAAACCTGAGTATTTCCCAGGGTACAAAGGAGAAAGACCAACATATGACAAAATGGAGGTACCATACCACCAGATGGCCTCTTTTTCATAACACACTGAAGAACCCAGCTGAAAGCCAAAGGCCCCTAACCAGCAAAGCTGCTGTGACACACACAAAACTGACCAACCTCTAGACTTTAAAAATGAAATAGAGCTGGCAGGAGGGATTCCTATGAAATGCCTGGTTGACCCACCCACAGATCCTGTGGATCCTTCTAACTCGTTTGACAGCCAACCCCCAATAAGGTAGAGGCTCAGCCACTCACATTACTCCACTCTACTAAGAAACACTTTTCTGACCAGTTACTTTCACTAGCCACAAAGTTCTCTATCTTTGTTTCCTCTATCTGTTTATAATTCAAATGTGTAATGCTGGATTCTGTTATAAATATTTGCTACGAAATTATTAAAGGAGAAGTATGGCCAAAGCTTTTTTGGCCCTATTCTCCTATGAATCACAGTTCATTCTGCACTCCTGTGATGCGTTTTCAGCTGACAGCGGGCTAAAGTCTATTGTTGGCTAACGTCACTCAGCCAGTCCAGGCACTAGATCAATTCTGACTTTACAGTCAGAATCCACCCAGAAGCTTAGACCAGCAGCTGGCTCAGCCTCTCAGTGAGCCACTGGGAGACTAAGCCAGCTGCTCCTGCCCCCTGAACAGCCCAGCACTCCAGTGAACGCTGGAAGGGTACAGCAGAGAGCCAGTGACTGACAGTTACTGCTCTTTGCTCAGAGCGGAGGGGAGAACTCAGTTCTCAGTGTAGAGGTGACGGGGACAAATCCGGCATTGAATAAAGGCTGCATCCACCTCTGTGAGTATAATTTTTTTTCTGGAAAACCACACTTCTTTTTTAAAGGATGGCAATGCAGGAGAAAAATGTCATCCCAAACCAGGAAATGCTTGAACAAAGACCATTCTGGCAAGATCACAGGTATTATTTTAATAAAAGCTGCAAATGTAAAAGATTGAAAACACTTTTTAGATTACAATAATATGTCAACATTCATTTAAGATATTAGCAATATGTATACAAAACTATGTAGAAAATAATTGCTGCTGTATATTTAAAAATTATTTTAAATCTTTAAACCTTTAAGGCCCTCTCATATATTTGGACTGAACCATTAAACTTACCATTATGGGATTTAATAGATTTTAATCCATAAGTCCAGTGTATGGAAGGTGTAGGGCTTGCTGTTATCATACATACCAATGTCACATTCAGGCCCACATGGATTGTAACATTAGACATAAGTGTGTTAGTGGTTGGCTTCATGCAGTTGTTCAACTCCAACTCATGAAAGTACTTTCCAATACGAAAATCTGGGCTTGCACATGTCAGATAGGAATTCATTAATATAATAGGTGGACTGACTGTCTTTACAAAATGGACAAAACCTTTGAGGCGGCAGTCACATATCCACGGGTTGTCATTTAATGCCAAGACTGCATTGGATGCTGCTTCTGTTCTTCCATCTGATGCTTGCGCTCTTTGGTACAGGGGCCAGGTTGTAAATACGTCTTTAGAGATAATGGTAAGCTGATTGAAGGATAAGTCTAAGTAGGTCAAGTTGGGAAGAAACTTCATTGCATGGTTTGGAAGAACATCTAATCTGTTGTGTTTTAGGTCCAATATTCTTATATCTGGGGTATCTTGAAACGCTGTCCATGGTACTGATCTCAGTTTGTTTCCTTGTAATCTTAGTTCTTTTAGATGTTTCAGGTTCTCCAGGCTTTTCAGATGCATTAGTGTGATGTTGTTAAAATTAAGCCATAGGTATTCCAGAAAGCGAACACCACTAAATGAGCCCCGCGACAATTCAGTCAAGTGGCTTTTTTCTATTCTAACTTTTCGAATGTCTGACGGAATGTCATCTGGTATTCTCCTGAGTGATGAGGACATGCAAAGGAGACTCCTTAAATAAAATAAAATACATTATTTTTTTAGAAAATTTGAACTGCAATTTAAAATTTAAAAAGTGCTATATGAATCCCAGAGCTCTGCTCAGGGTTGGGTAATAACCACAGCGAAAATACTCAATAAAACTGTTCGGTGTGGCAGGTTACAGGTGAGAGTGGAGACTAAAAACATCTTGATACTGCACTATATTGCCTTTTGCATAATGTCTCTATAAAACAATAGTTATAACAATATCATAGAAATAATGCAAGCCAAAATTATGTTCACTTTGGGTGCTCTTCAATTTGTTTACTGTGTTTAGCTAAACCTAGATGTGGTATGATTTTGTGTCTGTGAGTGCTGGTGCTGGGTGAAAGCCTCTGCTGCAACCAACCACAAACAAACAATTAGGCTTGTGCAATTCGTTTCGTAACGAATCGAAATTCGTCCGAATTTAGCAACTTTCGGACATTCGGAAGCATTCGAATTTCCGAACAAAGCAATTACGAATAAGACCGAATCCGAAATAAATTATACCGCAAATAGCGAATGCCCGAATGTCTTCAGCATAATTCGTTATGAAAAAGTTACGAATGTACGAATCCATACGAAGCACAATAACACTCACTCTGCTCTGCTCTCTGCTTCTCCCACACCGTGCTGAACTCCCTCTCAAAATGGTGTACAGGGGCGGAGGCTATAGCCGCATGTAAAAAACGAAAGTAAAATACGAGATTTCGAATCCATTCGAAGCACAATAACACTCTGCTCTGCTCTCTGCTTCTCCCTCACTGTGCTGAACCCTCTCAAAATGGTGTACAGGGGCGGAGGCTATAGCCGCATGTAAAAAACAAAAGTAAAATACGAGATTTCGAATCGTTACAAATAACCGCTATGTATTTAGAAAAGTACAAATCCATTCGAAGCACATTAGGCATAATAGGCAGCGTCGTCGTGAGAGAGACACAGAAAATTACGAATCAACGAACCCAAAAAAAGTTACGAAAGTAGGAGTTGTGTCCAGAATCAACGAAAAACAATGTACTCTACCGAAAGTACGAATTATAAATCAACTAAAAATTCAACTAAAAATGTCGCTTGCGAAAATACGAGTTAGTCCGAACACGAAAAATCCCGTCTAGCAAAATTACGAATGATTACAGGACCGAAAAGAAACGAACTGAAACGAACTGAATTTTTCCATTGTGCACAAGCCTACAAACAATACATGTCTATTAAAGAGGAAGTAAACCCCCCCCCCCCCCGAAAAATTGGGATAAAATAAGACCCTGCAAGAGAAAGGCATAATGAGCTAGTATGCATAGCACGGCACTTACCTAAAATCGAAGCCCCTGAAGTCCTCCTCATTCCCCTCCGCCGCCGCCGCCATGTCCCCTCGGAGCTTCTTCATGGTACCGCTGCTTCGGCGCTGTGATTGGCCGGAGCGGCGATGACGTCACACCCATGCACGCGGGTCCGGCATTCGCCCATTCAAAAAACCTGCGATCTCGGCATGTCCCATTCATTATGCCGAGACGCTCAGTGCGCCTGCGCCGTTGTCTACGGCGCGCATGCGCCATAGACATCGGTGCAGTTTTTTCTGCAAATATCTCCTTAACCATGGTAAGCTTACCTGTAGGTGCAAGTTGTCAAAGTGGGTTTTCCAACCACTTTAAGTGTACTGCACAGAAACCCCTTTGCCCTTCTGTGGTTTTCTGCTTTTTTGGAAAAAAAACGTTTATTATATTTTGATCTGTTCTACAGATTACTATTTCAGTAGTTTATTGAAATATAACTTCAACTATAATGTTTTTTTTTCCCTAGTTTTGGATAGAGTGGGGAAGGTTCAAAACCCTTGTCAGTTTTTATTGCTGTTTGTGTCCTGACTGGGGAGATTCAACCTCACAATATTTCATGGGGTCTATTGTCAACAGGAGAGACTGTTAAGAGAAATCCAAAATGCTATGGTTATCACTGGAACAGAAGTCGAGGGGACATGTTCCAATGTTGACACATGTTCTTGTGCCAACTGTCTTACAGGGACTTTTCCCTCACTTTGGGGAGCATTCCGTTCACTCCCTGTTGTTTGTCTGATGACAAGACATGCCGGGAATCTCCCTGGCACTTTTTCAACTCCTCCCACAAGGGAGCTCACATTCTGGTGACAGACCCTGTTGCAACTAGGAATTTCCCTCACTTTATAGAGATTTCCTCTCACTTCGTGTTCTTGTTTTGGGGAAATCCCCCCAAAGAGATGCAAAAAAATAAAAATAAGGGTTATACCCATCGCTCACTCTATCCAAACTTTTTTAAAAAAAGGTTTGTTTTTAGTTCTACTTTAAAGTTGAACTCCATGCACACCAATAAATAAACAGGTGAAATATATGGGGACTGTTCTTGTGGGGGGTTTTTTTCTGTGCATCCAGTCCTGAGATTTACACCTGGTTGGGAAGCAGACTTGTTCGTTCTAAGCTTCATTCTGCATTCTGTGCATCCAGTCCTAAGATTTACACCTGGTTGGGAAGCAGACTTGATCTTTCTAAGCTTCATTCTTAGTTTAATTTACAGGTCTCCTCCCCACTCTCAGCCTGCGATTAGTCAGTGAAAGGAGAAGCAGTACACTGATGAGCTGATCTCTCTGTTCTGGTTTATCGTCCTATCAGCATGCACTTGCACTGCAAAACACCTGATTGGCTTCTTGAGCTGCTTCTTTCACCCCTCTCTGAGCTCTGCTGTACAGGGATTGGAAAAGGCTAATATCAAGTCGAATTCAGGTACTTATGATGCTTGAAATAAATGCCCTTTGCAGCCCTTTTGCACTTAACATACAGCCCGCTGGCCAAGCTGCGATTTGATTGATTATACCTAATCTGCTTGTAATGGTCTGAATAATGGCAGGGATTGGACAAAAGAAAAGAGGCTGCTGAAATATATAGTAGAATGAAAGTTTTACTGTCTCATATTTATTTCAGTCACATTTGGAACTTTTAGAGAAATTACTATATTATAAGAGCAATAGCTTTCTGATTGACAAAAAACAAATAAATGTTTCAGTAGCCCAACTAAAAGTTGGCAGAAGAGAGCACTCTAGGAAAAAGTGGTGTGTGTCCTTTGCATGGAACAAATGTCGCCCTTATTTGAGGTTATCTGTGGTTTGTGGCTGAGGGTATAGCTGGATCAACTGATGGGCATGATATATAAGATTCTCAAAAATATTTTGTTACTGGTGCCATAGGAATACATTTATGCCATTTGCCATTTGTACAAAACAAAAATAGTACATGCTATCTTAATTAGATACAGTCCTAACTATTTATACTAGATGTACAAATTGCACTATATTTTTTAAATTTTGCTATAATAAATATCCCCAAAAATGTTTTTAAAAAACAAATTTATTCATCAGTTTAGGCCAATATATATTCTTCTACATATTTTTGGTAAAAAATTGCAATAAGTGTATATTGATTGGTTTGCGCAAAAGTTATAGTGTCTACAAACTATGGGAAAGATTTATGACATTTTAATTTTTTTTTCTTTACTAGTAATGGCAGTGATCTGCGATTTTTAGTGGCACTGCGACATTGCGACGGACAGATCAGACACTTTTGACACATTTTTGGGACCACTGACATCTATACAGCGATCAGTGCTATACATATGCACTCATTACTGTGTAAATGTCACTGGCAGGGAAGGGGTTAACACTAGGGGGCGATCAAGGGGTTAAATGTGTGTTCCCTCAGTGTGTTCTAACTGTATGGAGATAGGACTGACTAGGGGAGGAGACATATCATTGTTCCTACTTAGTAGGAACAAACAACATATCTCCTCTCCCCTGACAGCACAGGGATTTGTGTGTTTACACACATAAATCTCTGTGCCTGGCTCTCGTGCACACGATCGCGTGTGGCCGGCGACAATCGCATGTGCCCTCTTAAAAGTGCAGCTCTTAAAGGGAACCCCATATATGTACAGGATTTCGCACAGCGGTGCCATTGTGCCGCAGTAAATGTGCGTGAGCCGGTCGGGAACTGGTTAAACTACGCACGCTGGAAGATCCAACTGGTGGTCATTTATCTGACAAACATACCATTGTAGCATAGTCAGTCGTGTTTTCACATACGGTATTTTATTTGTATGCATTTCATATTTAACATACCTAATTTGAATAACATGACTGAATTGTAGTCATCTTTTGATTTTTTTGCCAGGTATTCATAAATAGATTGTGATACGTTTTGAGGCCTAGTTTTGCTACACAGTTGCTTCTAGAACCACATTATAGGAATGGTAAGCAATCAATGAAGGGAGGGAGGGTTAGTATTAGAGTTTTGGGGACAAGAAGGATTTATGTAAGGGGTAGGGTTAGCATTATATAGAGGGTTAGTGTAAGGGAGAACCTAGTTCTATGCATCTTTTCCTGATTTTTTTTTGCAATGACACTAGTCTTACAATTTCTAGCAGGATAACCATTTATACACTGCTTTCTGTGCTCTCATTGTCACTGGTAACATGAAATTATGATTTCCCATTGGTCTCTGAACCTTCCCCGCTATCACAGACCAATAGTGCAAACACCTTCCCCGCATTGAGAAATTAGAGAGCCTTTTTAACATAAAAAAAACCTCCCAGAATACACCAGACTAAAAATATCTTGTTAATGTAACAGCTGGTCACACAAGCCTTATAATTCATTTGCTGTAACCTAGAAAATTAAATGCATTCATTTACATCGTCTAATCATAGCCTAGCTAGATGGACAGTAGTAGATGGAATTATACAAACAGGAGAAAAAATGTAATGACTTTATTTAATGAATTAATTTTTACAAACTGAAACTTTATAATTTTATTTCACATTGTATCACTTTCTTTTTGCATAGCTGAACATATTCTTAGGCTTCATGTACATGGGACGTTGTTCAACCTCTCCTGAAAATTAACTTGACAGCTAGAAACCGGCGTCTAAAAACGGGCGTTTAGCCACGCTTACATGCCGCGTTTAGCCGCGTTTGCGTCTAGAAGCGTTTACATTTTTTTTATTTTTTGGTTAAAAAGAAAAACGCCTGTAAACGAAATGCTGCTAAATGTGAATTACCGCGTTTAGCCATGTTTAGCCGCGTTTAGCCACGTTTGGCGCTTGAAATGCCTCTAAACACAGCTTCTGAAGGTATTTTTTGGGGTTCCAGAAAAAGCCTCTAAACTCAACTAACTAGAAACGACTATAAACGACCCTGTCTACATGTACTGATAAGATAACTTAGAGGAGAGTTCAGGAGCAGTTGAAAAAAATGCCCAACTGCTCCTAAATGACCAGCAGCAGTGTACATGAGGCCTTAAGGGCATAGAGACAAAGCCATAGCAATAAGCATACAGATTGCAGAAAAACCTTTTAGTGATTTTGATGTTCACATGTTTAGGAACCACAGTAAATGGCCAGTCTGAAGCCTTGTACACACGGCCGGTTTTCTCGTCAAGAAACGACAAGAAAACTGCCGGGAGAGCTTTCTTGCCGAGAAAACCGTCCATGTGTACGAGGCTTTCAGGTTTCTCGTCAAGAAAACTGGCCAGAATCTCGACGAGAAAAATAGAGAACCTGCTCTCTATTTTCTCGTCAAGATTCTCGTCGGCCCGTTTCCTGATGAAAAACCCGAGAGTGTGTACGCTTACCTGTCGCCGTGGAAACCCGCGCATGCTCAAAATGACTTTGACGCATGCGCGGTAGCTTCCTAAGCATAGGTAGGGTGTAGCAAGATGGCGGCATCGAATGTGACGAGCGCACGCTTGTCGTAGGCGATGACGTCACCGTGTTTTTTCCTGATGAGATTCTCGGCCGTGTGTACGAGGCTTGAGTCTTAATCTGTCAGAAACTGCAGTTGCAAGATTCACACACACTGCTTGTTCAAATTAATTAACCTTTGTAAGATATGAGTAACTCTGCCTTTAAATGTTAACCTACAAATTGCAGTAATTTTAGGGTTTATTTTTTTAATATTGTACTATTGGTAGAAACAAATAGACCTTTTATTGAGATAATTTATATGAGTTACTATGAGGAAAAAATTTGGTGGTTTTAACAACTTTAGGAGATTTTAACTTCAACAGTTTAAGAATGCATGGATATCCTGCAATAAAACACAAGTCTGAGTTGCTGTAACTGAGACACGCTGGTTTATCAAAAAAGTACATGAAGAATAACCTGGATATTTATGTATAAAATTATTTTTCATCTGTAACAGACATGGAAGAGAAAATATTACAAGTGGTAATTGCATAGATCATTTAGAGACAACTGAAAGAGGATATCAATTGTAGGGGTAGATTATCTTAAGAAATTGGTCCTTGTGTTTATATATATATATATATATATATATATATAAACACACACATACACAATATATAGTTGGTTTTCAGTCCTATATTATTTGTGTATTTGGCTTTCATTCACTTAAGATTTTTGTGTCTAGAATATCTTTTATACCATCTCCAAAAATATGTCAACACTTACTTTGCTCAATATCTACGTTACTTCATCAGCTAAATCTCCCATGCAGTGCATTTACAATAAGACATACAAACTATTTCCAATATTAAGATCTAGATTAGGAAACTAACATTGTCAGTTCACGATTATAATTTACCTCCAGGTTAATAATTTCACTTTAAATAGAACCACATTAGTAATAACTGTTTGTATATAACTTACCGCCCAAATGTGTCATTTGAACAGGAGCATCCAATAATACAAGATGGAGACACCAAGCCAAACTTGAAGAAGAACAGCAAGAGAAAAGCATGCCAAGCTGCATCCATATTCTTTCTTAGGTAAATACTCTTCTTTTATTCTGAGAGACATGCAGCCAGGTTCCAAATAGTAAATCCTATTAGCGGTAATCTTCTTTGAATCAGTGCTAGTGGATGTTGAAGACAGTAAGACAAATTGTTTAAAGTGCTCATGCAGTGTGCTAGTCATATTACTGCATAAGTGGTCTACTATTAAAAAAAAAAAAAAAAGTTTTCCTTTTGCTTTTTGATCCATTGTTTGGTTTATGAACTTTAACAAATGTCTTTGGATTTGCGTTGCATAGGAATATTTTTGTGGGCACTCTCCACACCTAGAATTTCCTTTTCCACTCTATGTTAACCAACCCAGATGGTGTATAATTTTAAAATTAGCTGTTTGTCCTCTAAACTCTTTGTTTCTTTTGCATTATTCCTAATTTGAAAAGATGCAGGTATAGCCCATCGAGCAGTGTTAGGCCGGCCATAGAGTCGAAAACCAAACGTTCTGTCGATCAAAAAATGAAAATGGTGCATACGATTATGCCATCATTTGTTTCATTTCCCCCCAAAAAATCCAGCATGTTGGATCAGGCACTTTTGATTGCTGCATTAAAATCGTCTGTTGCAGCTGGCACACTAATGATGCAAAAAACAAATACCCCGATTATCGACAATAATTTTTATTCAGTTTGCGACTCTGGCCTGCTTTAGATGCTTCTTAATAAACTTGATGCATTTATTATATAATAATTGAAGATTGACTCAAACCAATTGCTCGATTATGTTAAAACAAATATAACTCTATCACACCCTGCCTTAAAGTGATTGTAAAGTCATAAGGTTTTTTTTCTTAATGCATAGGCGTGCACACAGGGTGTTCCGGATGTGCCTAAGCACACCCTAATCACCCCATGTGCATTAGCATTATCCAGGAGCAGCACCAGGTGGGTGGGTGTGGGTGCCAGTGGCCATTGTAACTGCCCCCATTATATTAAAATCTAGGTTCGTCTTTAGGAACACATTACACCCATATTTAGGGTCTATAGTAATATGCTCCAAATCAACTGGCTCCCACCACCAGCTTCCCTTCCTGTGACAGCAGGTGGTGTTTATGTGTGTTTGAGCTTTGGGGTGCACACCCTAATGCAGTTGGCTGTGCACACCTATGTCTTAATGCATTGTATGCATTAGGATAAAAAAAACTTCTGTGTGCAGCAGCTCCCCTCAGCCCCCCCAATACCTACTTGAGCCCATCTCGACCCAGCGATGTTGCAGGAGAGTCTCCAATGCCTGTGACTCTCCCTCCTCATTGGCTGAGACAGCAGTGCGGGACAATTGGCTCCTGCTGCTGTCAATCAAAGTCAGTGAGCCAATCAGGGGTAGAGAGGGTGTGGGGCTCAACCGCAGCTCCGTGTCTGAATGGGCATACAGAGCAGTGGCTCGGCTTGGGTGCCCCTATAGCAAGCCGTAGTAAGTATATAATTTGTTAATTTGTTATAATTTATTATTTTTAACCACTTGCCGACCAGCCGCCATCATTATAATGTGGCAGGTCGGCTCGTTCCCGCGAATCACCGTAGCTGTACATGCACGCCTGCTGCATGGCAGGGGAGCCGATGCACGTGGCCGGCAGCTGCAATGTCCGGCGACCACCCGCAATCGCTCCACAGAGAGCCAGAACGGGGATCTGTCAATGTAAACAAACAGATCCCCGTTCTGACACCGGGAGTAGAGAGTGATTGTCTGTTCCTAGTGATCAGGAACAGAGATCTCTCTCCTCCACCAGTCAGTCCCCTCCCACCACAGTTAGAAACACCTCCCAGGGAACATATTTAACCCCTTGATCACCACTAGTGTTAAACCCTTCCCTGCCAGTGTCATTTATACAGTAACCAGTGCATTTTTATAGCATTGATCGCTGTATAAATGTCAGTGTTTCCAAAATAAGTGTTAAAAGTGTCCGATCTGTCTGCCGCATTGTCGCAGTCCCGCTAAAAATTGCTGCCCGCCGACATTACTGGTAAAAAAAAAAAGAATAATAAAAAAGCCATAAATGTATCCCCTATCTTGTAGATGATATAACTTTTGTGCAAACCAATCAATATACGCTTATTGCAATTTTTTTACCAAAAATATGTCGAAAAATACATATTGGCCTAAACTGATGAAGACATTTTTTTTATATATTTTTGGGATATTTATTATAGCAAAAAATATAAAAAATGGCCTGGTCATTAACCACTTAAGGACTGCCTCACGCCGATATACGTCGGCAGAATGGCACGGCTGGGCACATCAACATACAGGTATGTTGCCCTTTAAGAGCCCAGCCATGGGTTGCGCGCGCGCCGCCGCCGTCGCGCGCGCGACCCGGTCCTGAGCTCCGTGACCGCGCACGCGGGACCCGCAGACCCGATCGCCGCCGGTGTCCCGCAATCGGGTCACAGAGCTGAAGAACGGGGAGAGGTGAGTGTAAAGAAACCTTTCCCCATTTTTCTCCGTGGCATGTCAGTGATCGTCTGTTCCCTGTCATCGGAACAGACAATCAGTGACGTGTAACGTGTAGCCACGCCCCCCTACAGTAAGAATATTTTCTTAGGGTACACTTAACCCCTACAGCGCCACCTAGTGGTTAACCCATCCACTGCCAGTGTCATTTTCACAGTAACCAGTGCATTTTTATAGCACTGATCGCTGTGAAAATGACAATGGTCTAAAAAATGTGTCAAAAGTGTCCGATGTGTCCGCCATAATGTCGCAGTCATGAAAAAAATCGCTAATCGCCGCCATAACTAGTAAAAAAAAAATATTAATAAAAATGCCATAAAACTACCCCCTATTTTGTAAACGCTATAACTTTTGCTCAAACCAATCAATAAACGCCGATTTACCAAAAATATGTAGAAGAATACGTATCGGACTAAACTGTGGAAACTGTGATCAAATACCACCAAAAGAAAGCTCTATTTGTGGGAAAAAAAGTACGTCAATTTTCTTTGGGAGCCACGTCGCACGACCGCGCAATTGTCAGTTAAAGCGACGCAGTGGCGAATCGCAAAAAGGGGCCTGGTCCTCTAGCTGCATATTGGTCCGGGGCTTAAGTGGTTAAGGGGGAAAATCTGTGCTCACAGCGTCTCCCCGCAGGGATGTAGTCCCAAGGGAGGGGGCGAGCATGCTGACTAACCCCCAGCCAGAACGGCTCGGATGATGGGGGCAAGCTTACTGAGGAGGAACAGGAAGTGAGAAATTCAGACAAAGAAAAAAAAACATTTAGAAGGGAAATCGAAGGAAAAGGTAAGTGAACCAACAATGCACTAGCTTAAAGGAACCTATTTAGAAAATAAAAAACTAACCTTTACAACCTCTTTAAGGGAGAACCACAAGCAAAAATTAAGAAACAAAAAGTGCAAGGTCTCTACCAAAAATCCATACTAGACAATAACCCAAGCATACAGTCTGGCATGCAAGGAAAGGGGGGGCGAGCGTGCAACCCCCTGGAAAAGCATGTTGATGAGGACAAGGCCCTCTTTCCAACAATCCTGTTCCAGAGATCATGGGGCTCTATGGCTGGGGGTGGGGGGGGGTTTATTGAAATCTGGAAGCCTGATTTAACAACAAGAAGACACAAACATACTACCCCCCCCCCCTACATGTGCATGAATAGGAGGTACACAGTACGCTTACTCATTAAAAAAAGAAAAAGTGTAAACAAAAATAAAGTGACAGTTTTTGATAAGTCCTTTACCACTTCGCGCCCAAGGACGTCCATGGACGTCCTTGACTTTGAGCCGGTGATGTAAAAAATTCCTCGACCTATGCAGGGTCTCGACCGCGTCACTTCCGGTGCAGCTACGTCAAAAACACAGCTGATGGCGGCCTCGACTGCGCATGCGCGGCTTCACCGCCCCTATACCGCGCATGCGCAGACGCCCATTTCGGTCCATGAAAATTCTGGACTCGAGCGGGCGGGCGGAGGCGTTGCGAATTGCTTAACATCGTCGCCAGCACCGCCTCCAGACCCGCCCCCAACACGCCCCTAGCTTGTATATTATTGGGACCGAGGTCGAGAGAAAATATAGAGCTGCACCGCCTCCAGCCCCGCCCTCGCCCCTAGCCTGCTCTACTGAAGGGGGGCGGGCCCCGTACATAGCACTGAGTCCAAGTACAGTACTGTGCATTGTTCAGCCATCAAATATGCAGCTGCCTCACTGCACCCAGCAAACGCAACCACTGCACCCAGCAAACGCAACCACTGTGCCCGTCATACGCAACCACTGCACCCAGCAAACGCAACCACTGTGCCCGTCATACGCAACCACTGCACCCAGCAAACGCAACCACTGTGCCCGTCATACGCAACCACTGCACCCAGCAAACGCAACCACTGTGCCCGTCATACGCAGCCACTGCACCCAGCAAACGCAACCACTGTGTCCGTCATACGCAACCACTGCACCCAGTAAACGCAACCACTGTGCCCGTCATACGCAGCCACTGTGCCCGTCATACGCAGCCACTGCACCCAGCAAACGCAACCACTGTGCCCATCATACGCAGCCACTGCACCCAGCAAACGCAACCACTGTGCCCGTCATACGCAGCCACTGTGCCCGTCATACGCAGCCACTGCAACCAGCAAACGCAACCACTGTGCCCGTCATACGCAGCCACTGCACCCAGCAAACGCAACCACTGTGCCCGTCATACGCAGCCACTGCACCCAGCAAACGCAACCACTGTGCCCGTCATACGCAGCCACTGCACCCAGCAAACACAACCACTGTGCCCAGCAAACGCAACCACTGTGCCCAGCAAACGCAACCACTGTGCCCGTCATACGCAGCCACTGCACCCAGCAAACACAAACACTGTGCCCGTCATACGCAGCCACTGCACCCAGCAAACGCAACCACTGTGTCCAGCAAACGCAACCACTCTGCCCAGCAAACGCAACCACTGTGCCCGTCATACGCAGCCACTGCACCCAGCAAACGCAACCACTGTGCCCAGCAAACGCAACCACTGCACCCAGCAAATGCAACCACTGTGCCCGTCAAACGCAGCCACTGTGCCCATCAAACGCAACCACTGTGCCCGTCAAACGCAACCACTGTGCCCGTCAAACGCAGCCACTGTGCCCATCAATTGCTGTCAGATTGTCAAGTCGTAGCTGTGCTCCCTGGGGATAAGCTGATTGCCCATCCGTGCTGCTGGAGGGAGCCCAGACCACCATAAATGAGGGACCTGCAGACTTGGTCATGGTAAGTGAGACCATCCCATATCCCACTCCATATTCCCCGAGGACAGGGACCTCCACCTCCCCCCCAAGACAGAGACCCCCTTCTCCCCCCTGAGGACAGATACCCCCTTCTCCCCCCTGAGGACAGGGACTCCCTTCTCTCCTGGGGACAGGGACTCCCTTCTCCTCTGGGGACAGGGACTCCCTTCTCTCCTCTGGGGACAGGGACTCCCTTCTCTCCTCTGGGGACAGGGACTCCCTTCTCTCCTCTGGGGACAGGGACTCCCTTCTCTCCTCTGGGGACAGGGACTCCCTTCTCTCCTCTGGGGACAGGGACTCCCTTCTCTCCTCTGGGGACAGGGACTCCCTTCTCTCCTCTGGGGACAGGGACTCCCTTCTCTCCTGGGGACAGGGACTCCCTTCTCCTCTGGGGACAGGGACTCCCTTCTCTCCTGGGGACAGGGACCCCCCCCCAAGACAGAGACCCCTTCTCCCCCCTGAGGACAGGGAAACCTTCTCCCCCCTGAGGACAGGGAAACATTCCCCCCCCTGGGGACAGGGACCCCTTCTCTCCTGGGGACAGGGACCCCTTCTCCCCTGGAAACAGGGACCCTCTGGGCCACTCACCTGGGAACAGGAACTCCTCCTCTCCTGGGGACAGGGACCTACTTCTCCCCTGGGGACAGGGACCCCCTTTTCACTCTGGGGCAGGGATCCTATCTCACCTGGGGGCAGGAACTCCATCTCACCTGAGGGCAGGAACTCCATCTCCCCTGGCAACGGGGACTTCATCTCACCTAGGGACCCCATCTTTCCTAGGGATCAGGACCCCACCTCCCCTAAGAACAGGAACCTGATCACCCTGTGTGTGCCAAACTCACTGCCATGCCTGCCATGTGTCCTGTGTGAGGGCCCTTCTGTGACAGCTCTTATCAGGACTTCATCCCACTGTGTAATCCCCCTACATGACTGACCCCTCTGTGTGCACCCCTTACATGGGGAACCCCTCTGTTTGCTACCCCTAAATGTTTGCATACTCTGACCACCACCTGTACCATTTCCACATCCTCTGACTGCCTCCTGTATCCTGTCCGCCATCCTCTGACCACCTCCTCTATCCTGTGCACATGTTCTGACCACCTATTGACTGCAGCCTCTAACCACCTCCTGTATCCTGTCCGCAGCCTCTAACCTGTCTGCAATCTCTGACTATCTCTTGTCTTTTATTGTGTCTGCAGTCTCTTAGGGAGTGTCTGGAGAGGAATCAAGAGTGAGAGCGTCGCCGAGATTGGGATTACGGGAGGAGTCAGACGTGTATGGACTGTGGAGAACAGACTATAGAATAAAAGCAGAGCCACCAACCAGGAGCCATCTAACTGAGACCTGCACGCTGCACCGGAGAGGAGGTCAGTGACAGCGCCATCAGGTCAGTCTGAGGGGGGGGTCACTGATGTAAGGGGGGAGTGAATGCAATTATGTAAGGGGGCACTGATATAAAGGTTTTCCCTTATATCAGTAACACCCCCCCCCCTTACCTTAGTGTATTCACTCTGCGGAAGGTGGTCTCTGGTCACCAGAGTCCCCCCCCCCCCCCCCCCCCACATCACATTTTCCGTCATTCCCCTTTACATCAGAGTCGGCAGGATTCCCCCTTACAGTGCAAGGGAACTCAGATGTAAAGGAAAATGCTGCAGAGCATAATCTAAGGAAAAACTCTGATGTAAGGGGTGCTCTGGTCACCAGAGACCACCTTATATCAGAGTCCACTGCATTCCCATTTACATCAGAGTTCCACTTACATCAGGGTCTGCAGCATTGCCCTTTACATCAGTGTTCCCCTTTACATCAGGGTTGGCAGAGTTCCCCCTGTAAGATTAGAAGGGATGGAGGCCCGGAGACATGTCCAGAGTACACAGAGGATACATGTGATAGATTAGAAGGGATGGAGGCCCGGAGACATGTCCAGAGTACACAGAGGATACATGGGATAGATTAGAAGGGATGGAGGCCCGGAGTAGGGTGACCACATTTCTAAACTACCATTCAGGGACACCCTCCCTTTCCAAAAATCAGCTTGTGCTGTAACGAATCACAGCACAGTGATTGGACACAAGAGGCAGGATTTATGATTTCTCCAATCACAAGCAGGGGGCGGGGATTGTGCTCCTCCAGGCATTCCCGGCCAGGACAAGTACTGTCAGTGAGTATGTAAGTGGTGATATGGCAGCCTTTTTTGGGGGCATCAGATTGGCCCAGGGGGTGGCTGTGTCAGTTTCATTCCGGGACACGGTATTGTCCTGGAAGGAAGGTGCCCGGGACAGACCTGCAAAATGCGGGACTGTCCCGGCCAATCCGGGACACGTGGTCGCCCTAGCCCGGAGGCATGTCCAGAGTACACAGAGGATACATGGGATAGATTAGAAAGGATGGAGGCCCGGAAACATGTCCAGAGTACACAGAGGATACATGGGATAGATTAGAAGGGATGAAGGCCCGGAGACATGTCCAGAGTACACAGAGGATACATGGGATAGATTAGAAGGGATGGAGGCCCGGAGACATGTCCAGAGTACACAGAGGATACATGGGATAGATTAGAAGGGATGGAGGCTCAGAGACATGTCCAGAGTATACAGAGAATACATGGGATAGATTAGAAGGGATGGAGGCCCGGAGACATGTCCAGAGAACACAGAGAATACATGGGATAGATTAGAAGGGATGGATGTCCAGGGAGAACAGAGGAGGCCTCCATCCCTTCTAATCTATCCCATGTATCCTCTGTGTTCTCTGGACATGTCTCTGGGCCCCCATCCCTTCTAATCTATCCCATGTATCCTCTGTGTACTCTGGACATGTCTCCGGGCCGTCATCCCTTCTAATCTATCCCATGTATCCTCTGTGTACTCTGGACATGTCTCCGGGCCGTCATCCCTTCTAATCTATCCCATGTATCCTCTGTGTACTCTGGACATGTCTCCGGGCCTTCATCCCTTCTAATCTATCCCATGTATCCTCTGTGTTCTCTGGACATGTCTCCGGGCCTCCATCATCCCTTCTAATCTTACAGGGGGAACTCTGCCAACCCTGATGTAAAGGGGAACACTGATGTAAAGGGCAATGCTGCAGACCCTGATGTAAGTGGGAACTCTGATGTAAATAGGAATGCAGTGGACTCTGATATAAGGTGGTCTCTGGTGACCAGAGCACCCCTTACATCAGAGTTCCTCCTTAGATTATGCTCTGCAGCATTTTCCTTTACATCTGAGTTCCCTTGCACTGTAAGGGGGAAGCCTGCCGACTCTGATGTAAAGGGGAATGCCGGGAAATGTGATGTGGGGGGGGGGACTCTGGTGACCAGAGACCACCTTCCGCAGAGTGAATACACTAAGGTAAGGGGGGGGTGTTACTGATATAAGGGAAAACCTTTATATCAGTGCCCCCTTACATAATTGCATTCACTCCCCCCTTACATCAGTGACCCCCCCCCCCTCAGACTGGCCTGACGGCGCTGTCACTGACCTCCTCTCCGGTGCAGCGTGCAGGTCTCAGTTAGATGGCTCCTGGTTGGTGGCTCTGTTTTTATTCTATAGCCTGTTCTCCACAGTCCATACACGTCTGACTCCTCCCGTAATCCCGATCCCGGCGACGCTCTCACTCTTGATTCCTCTCCAGACTCTCCCTAAGAGTATGCAGACACCATAAAAGACAAGAGATAGTCAGAGATTGCAGACAGGATACAAGAGATGGTTAGAGGCTGCGGACAGGATACAGGAGGTGGTTAGAACATGTGTACAGGATATAGGAGGCAGTCAGAGGATGTGAAAATGGTACAGGTTGTGGTCAGAGAATGCAGACATGTAGGGGTAGCAAACAGAGGGGTTCCCCCGTGTAAGGGGTGCACACAGAGGGATCAGTCATGTAGGGGGATCACAAAGTGGGATGAAGTTCTGATAAGAGCTGTCACAGGAGGGCCCTCACACAGGACACATGGCAGGCAGGGCAGTGAGGTTGGCACACACAGGGTGATCAGGTCCCTGTTCTTAGGGGGGGGGGGGGATGGGGTCCCGATCCCCAGGGAAGATGGGGGTCCCTGTCCCCAGGAGAGAAGGGAGTCCCTGTTCTCAGGGGGGAGAAGGTTTTCATGTCCTCGGGGGGGTCCCTGTTCTCAGAGGGGGGAGAGGGTCCCTGTCCTCAGAGGGGGTCCCTGTCCTCAGGCAAGATGGAGTGGGATATGGGATGATCTCACTCACCATGACCAAGTTTGCAGGTCCCTCATCTATGGTGGTCTGGGCTCCCTCCAGCAGCACGAATGCGCGAGCAGCATATCCCGAAGGAGCACAGCTACGGCTTAACATCACACTTTTCAAAAGATCAAAGAGTACGTAGTGGCGGTGCTTCCATAAGGGGAGCATGGGTGCCGCCCCCTCTCTCCTGGCACCACTCTATCACTATAGATAGAATCATGCATTGCATGAATCTATCTATGGTCACTGCTGACACCCCCTATTCAGGTGTCCGGCCCCTTTTCGGGCCCCAGGCACCTGAATTACATCGGCGGGGGTGTTTTTTGGAAGCACCTGATTAGAGCCATAGGCTCTAATAGGCGCCCAAAAAGGTGAACAGCGGGCGCCATGCTGGGCGTTCTCTGTTCACTCAGCGTTGTGTTAGCAAAGCAAAGAAATTCGCTTTCCTAACACTAATCCGCCTCTTAGCCAATCAGGTGCTCGAGTCTGTTACCGGTCCCCTGATTGGCTGAAACGTCAGGCGCTGTGATTGGATGCCTGAGAGAGGACGGAAGAAGACATGGAGGACGTGCAGGATACAGCCGCTGACCCGCTGCGAGACAGGTAAGTGCCGGGCAGCATTTGATGGGGCACATTAGTGGTAATTGATGGGCACACTGGCAGCATTTGATGGGGCACAGTAGCGACAATTGATGGGGCACACTGACAGCAATTGATGGGTACAGTAGCTGCGTTTGATGGCACAGTGGCATCAATAGTGGGTGCCTTTGATGGGCACAGTGGCTGGGTTTGATGGGCACAGTGGCAGCGGTTGATAGGCACAGTGGCTGCGTTTGATGGGTGCAGTGGCTGCGTTTGCTGGGCACAGTGGATCCGTTTGATGGGCACAGTGGTTGCGTTTGCTGGGCGCAGTGGCTGTTTGCTGGGCACAGTGGCTGCGTTTGACGGGCGCAGTGGTTGCGTTTGCTGGGTGCAGTGGTTGCGTTTGCTGGTTGCAGTGGTTGCGTTTGCTGGGTGCAGTGGTTGCGTTTGCTGGGCGCAGTGGTTGCGTTTGCTGGGTGCAGTGGTTGCGTTTGCTGGGCACAGTGGTTGCGTTTGCTGGGTGCAGTGGCTGCGTATGACGGGCGCAGTGGTTGAGTTTGACGGGCACAGTGGTTGCGTTTTCTGGGCACAGTGGCTGCGTATGACGGGCACAGTGGTTGCGTTTCCTGGGCACAGTGGCTGCGTATGACGGGCACAGTGGTTGCATTTGACGGGCACAGTGGTTGGGTTTGTTGGGCACATTGGCTGCGTATGACGGGCACAGCGGATGCGTTTGACGGGCACAGCGGCTACATTTGACGGGCACAGCGGATGCGTTTACTGGGTGCAGCGGCTGCGTTTGACGGGCACGGCGGCTACATTTGACGGGCACAGCGGATGTGTTTGCTGGGCACAGCGGCTACGTTTGACGGGCACAGCGGCTGCGTTTGAGGGGCACAGCGGATGCGTTTGCTGGGTGCAGCGGCTGCGTTTGACGGGCACAGTGGCTACATTTGACGGGCACAGCGGATGCGTTTGCTGGGTGCAGCGGCTGCGTTTGACGGGCACAGCGGATGCGTTTGCTGGGTGCAGCGGCTGCGTATGACGGGCACAGTGGTTGCGTTTGCTGGGTGCAGTGGTTGCGTATGACGGGCACAGTGGTTGCGTTTGCTGGGTGCAGTGGCTGCGTATGACGGGCACAGTGGTTACGTTTGCTGGGTGCAGTGGTTGCGTTTGCTGAGTGCAGTGAGGCAGCTGCATATTTGATGGCAGAACAATGCACAATACTGTACTTGGACTCAGTGCTATGTACGGGGCCCGCCCCCTTCAGTAGAGCAGGCTAGGGGCGGGGGCGGGGCTGGAGGCGGTGCAGCTCTATATTTTCTCTCGACCTCGGTCCCAATAATATACAAGCTAGGGGCGTGTTGGGGGCGGGTCTGGAGGCGGTGCTGGCGACGATGTTAAGCAATTCGCAACGCCTCCGCCCGCCCTCTCGAGTCCAGAATTTTCATGGACCGAAATGGGCGTCTGCGCATGCGCGGTATAGGGGCGGTGAAGCCGCGCATGCGCAGTCGAGGCCGCTATCAGCTGTGTTTTTGACGTAGCTGCACCGGAAGTGACGCGGTCGAGACCCTGCATAGGTCGAGGAATTTTTTACATCACCGGCCCCGGCTTCTTACAATAGAGATTTCCGGCGGACCAGATGGTCGCCGGAGTCTCTATGATCGTTCGGAGGCCGGGCGCGATGTTATGACGTCACGGCCGGCCTCTGCATTCAAAAAAACGGCGCCGCTTCGGCTAGGAAGCGGTGATCGTTTTTTTTTTTTTATTTATTTCAGGCTTCCCAGCCTAGAGGTGAGATGTGGGGTCTTATTGACCCCATATCTCACTGTAAAGAGGACCTGTCATGCTTATTCCTATTACAAGGGATGTTTACATTCCTTGTAATAGGAATAAAAGTGATCTTTTTTTTTTTTTTTCTAACTGTCAAAGTAAAAAGTTAAGTGTAAAATGAACAATAAATAAAAAAAAAAAATTGTAAAGCGTCCCTGTCCCCGGTAGCTCGTACGCAGAAGCGAACGCATACGTAAGTCCCGCCCTCATATTAAAACGGTGTTCAGAACACACATGTGAGGTATCGTAGCGAACGTTAGAGCGAGAGCAATAATTCTAGCCCTAGACCTCCTCTGTAACTCAAAACATGTAACCAATAAAAAAAATTAAAGCGTCGCCCATGAGGATTTTTAAGTACCGAAGTTTGGCGCCATTCCACGAGCGTGTAAAATTTTGAAGGGTGACATGTTAGGTATCTATTTACTCGGCGTAACTTCATCTTTCACATTATGCAAAAAAATTGGGCTAACTTTAATGTTTTAATATTTTTTAATTCATGAAACCGTTTTTTTTCCCAAAAAAATGCGTTTGAAAAATTATTGCGCAAATACCGTGCGAGATAAAAAGTTGCAATGACAGCCATTGTATTCTCTAGGGTCTTTGCTAAAAAAACATATATATTGTTTGGGGGTTATATGTAATTTTCTAGCAAAAAAAATTGGCTTTTTACATGTAGGAGCGAAGTGTCAGAATTGGCCCGGGTGCGAAGTGGTTAAAAGAAAAAAACAATAAATAGCCTTGCGATGTACATCACTCACTCACGTCATCATGCAATGTGAATCCCCATTGATCATGATGCTCGCTGACATGCTGAAAGAACACTGCCCACCAACATTCGTCTGAACTACATGACTGCTCGCCCGCTACAAAGGGACGGTATCTAATGGGCGGGTATGATATTCACCATATATGGGCATGACTATTAATGTCTATATATGGGCATTTTCCCTATGCACACAGACCCCCACAACCACTGGGCCAGAGTTCTGGACAAGTGGTACAAGGTGCTTTTCCAGGAGGGTCCCTGAAATGGAATGCCCAACCACTTTGTTTACAAACAGAAGTGATCAAATGGGAGCTGTCATTTTGCCAGTATTTTAACCAGTTGAACTCTGGAAGGTTTTGCAGCCTTTATTTCCAGGGCAATTGTTGCTATTCAGCACTGTGCTACTTTAATTGGAAATTGTGGGGTCAAGCAACACTGTACAAAAAGGAAATTTATATAATTTTTCCACACAAATAGAGCTTTCTTTTGGTGATACTTTTTTTGCAGTTTTTTTTTTTTTTGCTATATAAATGAAAAAAGACCAACAGTTTTGAAAAAACAAAAAACAATATGTTCTACTTTCTGTTATAAAAGATATCAAATAAAATTAAAAATCTTCATAAATTTAGGCTAAAATGTATTCTGCTGCATGTCTTTAGATTGTTTGTTATAAAAATTATAGCATCTACAAACTATAGTATTTAAATTTGAAAAGTGATCAGTCCTGATGTACTGAGGGCCTACCTAATTTCTCGAGGCCCTTAAAATGCCAGGACAGTAAAAATACCCCCCAAATTACCCCAGTTTAAGAAATTAGACCGTCAAAGGTATTTAGTAAGAGGCATAGTGAGTTTTTTGAAGTTGTAATTGTTTGTCACAATTTTTTGGAAATTTAAGAAATTAAACAAAATTTGTCTTTGTCTTTCACTTTTTTTTTACATACAGTCACCAGTGCAGTACAGTGTCTTCATATGGCTGGTGTAGCAGTGATCAGGGATACTGACTGGCGACAGTATGTTAAATAAAAGATATATATATATTTTTTTTTTCAGATTTTTAAGTTTTTATTTTTTACTATTTTTTACATACTTTCAGTAGTTCAGAGTAGCAATCAAAGTGTGATTTTTTTTTTTTTACTTTATTTGCTGTTACAGTGGGTTACATTCATAACAGCTGTGATTACTATTGTGTGCTGTGATTGGCACACAGTTATCACATGGCAGGGTGCTGTGATTGGCCCAGGTACCATGACATAGCTGTGGGCCAATCACAGCATCATGATACAAAGCACAGCTGTTATGAATGCACACCATTAATAACAGTTGTGTTTACATTGTGATTGCATAGAGATCACGTGATATCCTGGCCACTCACACATAAGGCTGTTGATGTACATGTACCTGATCCAGCCTGCCTGCACCTCCCTGCCAGTTAAACACACTTATTACTTTGTGTAGCGGGGTCTTTAAATTTAGGTGAGGTACACCTGGGTGGAAGTTCAGGTGTGTAGGTATGGGAGTAATGACTATTTGTATTCGTGGAAGATTGGGCGGTGTAATAATCTCCTTGGCCGGTGGGTGGTGAGTGCCCGCAGGCTCAAGGTAGATTCACTGCTATAGTGCTGTCCTTTTTGTCCCTTCTCGGAGATGGTACGGCGAGGGTGGAGAACCTGCCGTGGCGTCATTGGAGGGGATAAAAGGGGGAGACACCCTGATCACGAGGTCTTGCTCTTCTGGAGGTTCTTCAGGACGCGCCCAGGCACCTTAGGCCTGGGTGCGGGCGGTTCCGGATTCCGGCTCAGGTGCCCTAGGCCTGACCGGAATGGAGTTGGAGTCCATCCCAGGCACCTTCAGCCTGGGGTGAGGTACTGAACCAGGAGGCCTGGGGCCCAGTGACTTCGACTGGGTCCCGCTGGGGTGGAGAAGTCCGAGGGTCCCTGAAGTGGATGGGGCCCATGTCTGAGGTGAGGAGGCCGGGGAGGTTACCCATTCGGAGAGTCTGGAGCAGCATCAACCCAGTGACGGATGGGCCTCTGGTAACTCCCTTGGAGGGACATCTTCCCCTGATAGGGGCCGCAACGCAGCGAAGGTACTCCTATCTATGTTCTCTTGAGTCGCTGGTAGAGACTCTCAAGCTCTAAGTCCTTTCAAGATATGGCTATAGTAACCGCTGGCGAGATCGCAGTGGTTTAGCTGAGAATTAGGATAGTGCCTCGGCCTGCTCATCCCCTGTATCAAAATGTTAACAAGTCGCAACCAGTTGGCTACTGAAGCACTGTTTATTGTGAGATATGCAATAAAACAAGAGTTGGACTGTGATCAGTGTGTGGAACTCTGGTTAATGGGAGCAAAGGGAAGTGTTGGCACAACAGGACTTACTCCTTTACAGAAGCACATAGGCCCGAGGAAATATCTGGTACTGGCCTTCACCTCACCCACAGCTATGGGGAGGACATGGGCCGTAGCGCATCTCACCCTGTCGTGTGTGATACCCCTAGACAAAAGAGATGGGGTGAGGTCGCTACACGTGGGGGCTCGTGAGTCCAGGATGATATGTGTTTTGACTTTGGAAGTAAGAATGGCTGTGTCTAGACTTTGCTGCCCGGAGGAGTTCCGAGCAGGTTGGCCATGTGATCGGCCAAAGTGCATCCCTGCTCAAAGTCGTGGAAATGACCCTAAGACAGGAAAGGCCCATGCGGAGGAGCGAGAAGAGGGAGAAGTCCAGCCGTGTGATGTACTACATGTGGGGGCTTTTACTGCACTGCGCCATGAGGCAACCCGTGACTACACAGTTCGTGGGCGGAGCTTGATGGAAGCCCGCGAAAACTTGCAAGTCGTGGGAGGAGTCTGGCCATGTGGAGGAACTCACGTGGAGACTTCGGCGCGTGGTCAGTGCGTGATGGAGCAGCAGACAGTCGGGATGGCCTCAAGCTCCCCGTGGATTCCGGTTCCCTACCCAACGAAGATGACTACGTTCGCTGCTCCCCTTACAGACACGGGGATAAGACTCAGGCCCCGAGGACAGTTGGCTCTGTATTCCTGCAGAGACACGGAGACCCTCGGTGTGATCTGTCCCGGATGCTCGGGACTGGTGGTTCACCTGAAGCCATTCGGGCGTTGCGAAGCATGCAAAGAGTTCTTGTTCGAGGCGGAGCCATCCACATTAAGGCCCCGGGCCCTTCGCCTCAACAGCCTCACAGGTACCGCTACTCTGGAAGGGGAGATCCAGGCCTTTGCGGAGGTTCCCGTACGCACTGACCAGGGCGATGTGACTGCCCAATCAGAGACTGAGAAGGAAAAATCCGAGGATGCTGCTTCGGTCACCACAGATTCTCTGCTCCCACCTCCGAAGAGGAAAGTCGGCCTGGTGCAGGCCTCCTATGGTCGTGGAAGAGCTTCACCCCGTTGCTTGCCTGGCCTGGATGGATCCGGTTGGAAGAGTCCTGGACATCCCAGTTCTACAAAAGGTCAAGGTGAGCCAGGGGCTGGGACTGTGGAGGTGGTTGGAGGTGTTGGGGATTCACAGTCGGTGGAGCCCGCTAGGGAGGGTAGTACCACGTTTACCAGAGACTACCTTCCCACGGAAATGTATGACACCTCCGACCTAGAGTCTCTGTCGGATTGTGGAGATGACAGTGAGATCGATGAACTGTTTCACCAGAAGGGCTGGGACAAACGCCCATTGCCTATGCTACGTGCACTCCAGGATTCGCCTATGTCCATAGGAGACAGCACGCCCCGGGCGGAAGCTCCGGAGTCTATGAGGAAGCCTAGTCCTCTGGTTGCTTTTCCACAGTCCACAGTATCACCCGTTTTGTTGGCGGGGAAACAGCAAGCATCACTACGGGCACCGAAAGAGAAGCCACCAGAGGTAGTGAAAGTACCTCGGCACCCGGAGGCCATCGTTCAGCCAGGAGAAGGTGAGCGGGCCACAATACCTCCTTTAGCCCGATTGCAACGACTCTTTTCCAAGAGGGTCGCTCATGAGTATGGGTGGGAGTATCCGTACTTGCCCAGAGACTTGTTGTTTGAGGTGGAAGTTCTGCAACAGCGATGGTACGATGAGTTCGTTTGGGAGAAGCTTAAAGTGCCTCATGCCCGGCGATACTTATCCTGTTCGCCACCAGTGTCAAAGAAGTTTAGAGACTGCAGAACAGACTGGATGTGGGGCCGCCATATCCACGCAGACAAGGTGCGCATCTGCAGGAAAGATGGAGAGGACGCAGATTATTAGATTGAGGTTTTCGATAAGCATCTGAAGCCTTTGTTTTTGCCTGACCCGAGGTTCTATTTGTGAGAAGAGACTCACTTGTTTCCTGTGAAAAGTTTCCGGAGGTGTTCTTGCCGGAGCATCGAACTGTACCCTAGTTTTTTATTTGGCTTTTTGTTTTTTCTACTCTTTGGAGGAATGAGAGCTGTTTGTTTGTTCTCTCTTCTTCACAGTTCAAAGACAGAGACTTTGGGGGTAGAGTCAGAGTAGGAAAGCAGGAAGATTGAAGATTTCACCAAGTGTCATCACCGTGGCATCGTCACCAGGTGGCGGTGTTGCGCAATGGCTGTTGCTTATACATTTGCATCACTTTACTTATTGGAGCGAGTGGGTCTCTCGGCTGATGGACCCATTCATTCCAAATTTACACAGAATGTCAGTATGTGGTTTTCCTTGCGTGTTGTTTTTTTTTTCCCTCTGCAGGAGATTCGTCTGTCAAGACTACTGAGTATGGGGTGGTTCTTAGACAGGAAAGGGAGAGATTGTATATGTGTACATGTTTAGAGGAATAAAAAAAAAAAAAAAGGACAACAGTTTTATTGTTTTATGTTCCCCTTCCCTTTGAGCAGGTCTTGGTATGATTGAGGTTAAAATTTTTAGGGATGCCTCTGGGGTCAGACTTATGTCACCACCTTTGGGAGACATGGGTTCGCACCAGACGCTGGGGACCAGCGTCAAATCACAGGGGGGAGTATGTAGCGGGGTCTTTAAATTTAGGTGAGGTACACCTGGGTGGAAGTTCAGGTGTGTAGGTATGGGAGTAATGACTATTTGTATTCGTAGAGGATTGGGCGGTGTAATAATCTCCTTGGCCGGTGGGTGGTGAGTGCCTGCAGGCTCAAGGTAGATTCACTGCTATAGTGCTGTCCTTTTTGTCCCTTCTCGGAGATGGTACGGCGAGGGCGGGGAACCTGCCGTGGCGTCATTGGAGGGGATAAAAGGGGGAGACGCCCTGATCACGATGTCTTGCTCTTCTGGAGGTTCTTCAGGACGCGCCCAGGCACCTTAGGCCTGGGTGCGGGCGGTTCCGGATTCCGGCTCAGGTGCCCTAGGCCTGACCGGAATGGAGTTGGAGTCCATCCCAGGCACCTTCAGCCTGGGGTGAGGTACTGAACCAGGAGGCCTGGGGCCCAGTGACTTTGACTGGGTCCCGCTAGGGTGGAGAAGTCCAAGGGTCCCTGAAGTGGATGGGGCCCATGTCTGAGGTGAGGAGGCCGGGGAGGTTACCCATTCGGAGAGTCTGGAGCAGCATCAACCCAGTGACGGATGGGCCTCTGGTAACTCCCTTGGAGGGACATCTTCCCCTGATAGGGGCCGCAACGCAGCGAAGGTACTCCTATCTATGTTCTCTTGAGTCGCTGGTAGAGACTCTCAAGCTCTAAGTCCTTTCAAGATATGGCTATAGTAACCGCTGGCGAGATCGCAGTGGTTTAGCTGAGAATTAGTATAGTGCCTCGGCCTGCTCATCCCCTGTATCAAAATGTTAACAAGTCGCAACCAGTTGGCTACTGAAGCACTGTTTATTGTGAGATATGCAATAAAACAAGAGTTGGACTGTGATCAGTGTGTGGAACTCTGGTTAATGGGAGCAAAGGGAAGTGTTGGCACAACAGGACTTACTCCTTTACAGAAGCACATAGGCCCAAGGAAATATCTGGTACTGGCCTTTACCTCACCCACAGCTATGGGGAGGACATGGGCCGTAGCGCATCTCACCCTGTCGTGTGTGATACCCCTAGACAAAAGAGATGGGGTGAGGTCGCTACATTTGTATATGTTAATATTGTTGTAGTGGGTTGTATACATCACACAGATGAACCACTTCCCATGCAGGGTCAGGGCATCCCCCAGGCATGTTATTTTCCAGCCTAATCTTGCTCGTTTGTGAGTGCATCCTTTGCATTTGTGTTATTTTAAATAAAACCAGTTTCTTTTTCGTACATCACGGGACACAGAGCGACTTAGTCATTACTAATGGGTTATATAGTTTACCTTCAGGTGCTGGCACTGGCCACTTCCAAACCGGAAGTACCCTCCCCTATATAAGCCCCTCCCATCCGGGAGCACCTCAGTTTTTTGCCAGTGTCTAAGGTGTTGGCCAAAGAGTAACATGTGTTTTCACTGGGCTTGCGTACAGGTTCTTTTGGGCCTTAGTAAGCTGTTCCGGATCCCACCAAAAAAGCTTCATAGCTAAACGGTCGGTACCCGGGCCTTGCAGCAGAAGAGCAAGGTTTTGCCTGTAATGTCTCTCTTAGGAGGGCTGGACCCTGGGATCCAGAGCTCTGGTCATACCCACGACCAAGATGTTGTCTGTGCGGGGTGCTATACAGGTCCAGGGGAGTGGAATCCTTGGGAACCCGGTCCCTGAAGGTTTAATTACAATGCCTGCCGTGATAGGTGAAGTTTGGGCTTCTGTGGACCAAACAAAGTCCTGCGGCGGGGATCAGGTAAGTGGGGGCCCCCAGGAACTTGGTTCTATTGGGGGACCCCCAAGCCTAATTTGTCTTTCTGTCTGTTACCTAACGGTATTCCCGCTAATATCTGTGTATGCCTGTAACTACTGAAAATGTAAAATTTTAATAGTAGTCAAGAAAAAAAAAAAAAAAGGACCGCGGTACTTGTGTTAAACCACTAGAGGCCGCTGTGGTCCATTTTTCTTGTCATGTGGATCTTTGGTTTTCTCAAGTCAAAAGATCCAGGCAGTTGGTAAGTTTCTCTGTGGGAATCCACTTCCTCTGCCCTGTTGCTGCGCTCATCCACCGCACAGGCCCTCCGGCAAAAAGGGCCCTGGCTCCTAGTCCCTGTTTGATTTTCGAAAAGGGCGCCAATGGCGCACGGGCGCGCGCGCGGGCGCGTGCACGCGCCTCCTATGAAAAAAAAGGGGCGGGGCGGGTGGATGACGCTCGATGCACGCCACGGCGCTTCTGCGCATGTGCAGGCGTCCCAGCTTGTATAAAGACACAGTACAAGTGTCAGCTGGATGCAAACAGAGCTAGCAACAAACAGTGGCAAACAGAGGCGGTTGATGCAGGCATCCCCATAGAAAGGCACTTTAGTGGACACCAGCGGGTATATAGCAGCAACTGTGTTAGACTATTACCAGCAAAATTGGTGTATGACGACGGGAATACCTCAGCTTTGTGCTTATAGGATATGTCGTCCAGACGCTCTGGAAATAGATCTTCCAAGAAGCGAAAGGGGTCTCCGTCGGGCTCTGAGGATTTTGGGCATGCTGTACTGCGCCAATCTCCCCTGAAATTTCAGAGGTCAGTAGCCGTAGGAACCCCGCCGGTGTACCTGGTACTGTGGCTGTCCCCAGTCCACCTGCTCCTGTATATATAACAGAGGAGGTTTTATCCTCAACTCTGGGAGGATTGGAAGAGAGATTAACAGCATTGATCGCTGCTTCCCTGTCACAGGAAAAGTGCGTCCGATCTCCGTCTCCTCCTGCAGAGTGCCTGTTAGTGGAGGAACAGTCCCAGAGATCGACCTACCTGAAGGGGATCAGGTGAGGTTGATAAAGTTATAGAGGAATCAACAGTGGAAGAACCTTTCTCAGCATCTCAGGCTGAAAGATTATGGGTTCAGTCTCTGACTAACATGGTCCGAGCAGCATTTTAAATGCCTCTGGCGGAACCATCAACCACTACTGTCTCCTCGCTGGGGTCGCTGAAAGCTCCCCAGACTGTCTGTTCCTTCCCAATCCACCCTTTATTGGAAGGGTTTATTTACCAGGATTGGGAGCATCCTGTAAAATATTTACTCCCCCCAAGAGATTTCCAATGATCTATCCCATGGAGGATAAGTTCATTAAAAAAAAAAAAAAATGGAGTGTCCCTACAGTGGACACAGCCATCTCTTGTGTAAATAAATCACTGACATGTCCAGTAGATAATGTTCCAATGTTCAAGGACCCAATAGATAAAAAATTGGAGTCTTTACTAAAATCTGCTTTCTCTACAGCAAGCATGGTGACACAACCTGCAGTAGCAGCGATTGGAGTCTGCCAAGCAATGAAAGATCAGTTGAAACAAGTCTTAAGGGACTTACCAGATCAGCAGGCTCTTGCCCTAGCTGACCTACCTAGAGCCTTGTGTTGCGGTGGACGCCATAAAGGATACAATCCAACAGGCATCCCGCTTTACGCTGTCTGTAGACATATGCGTAGGCTTCTATGGCTCAAAAACTGGTCTGCTGAAGCTCCCTGTAAGAAATTGCTGATTAGCTTCCCATTTCATGGAGAACGCTTATCTGGAGATGATCTGGACAAATATATCCAGAAAACTTCTGCCGGTAAAAGTACACTCTTGCCGGTTAAGAACAAGGGTAGAAGTCCTTCGTTTAAGAGGCCTACTTCTCCAGTCCCTGGCACATCGGCTGTGAAACAGTTCCGACGGCCTCCGCGGTCAAATCCAGGGGGCAGAAATCAGGGACAATCACAGGGTAACAAGAACCCTGGGTCAAAAGAGGTACAAAACCTCCCCCTAAGTCATGAAGGGTTGCCCCCACTCAATCGGGTGAGGGGAAGACTTCAGTTGTTCACAGAGACCTGGCGGGACACCATCAGAGATGGGTGATCTCCGCAGTAAGTCTGGGATACAGGCTGGAGTTAAAAGACATTCCTCCTGCCCATTTTATAAGGTCAAACGTGCCAAGCGATCCCCAGAAGAGTGGATCCCTCCTTCTGGCACTAGAGCAACTATTGCCCCAAGGGTAATCATGAAGGTTCCCTTGGAAGAAAACGGGTTCGGGTTTTACTCGAACCTTGTCACAGTCCCCAAACCAAATGGGGACATGAGGCCCATATTAAATATAAAAGGGCTAAACAAGTTCCTACATATCAGGACTTTTTCGGATGGAGTCGATCCGATCGGTGGCCACCGCCCTACAAGGGCAGGAATGGTTAGCCTCGATCGACATAAGGGATGCTTATTTGCATATTCCCATCTGTCCGGCCCACCAGAAATTTCTACGCTTTGCAGTAGAAGGGCGCCATTTTCAGTTCAGAGCCTTACCTTTCGGTCTGGCCACAGCACCACGAGTGTTCACAAAAATTCTGGCCCTACGATTGGCCAAACTAGGAACACAAGGTGTAACGATAATGGCATATCTAGACGACTTGTTGCTGATAGACCACTCAGTGAAAAAAAAAATAGAAGTGGTCGTTCACAAGATAATCAAGTATCTGGAATCTCATGGTTGCATTATCAACCGAGACAAGTCAGCCCTAAAACCAGTCAAAAGTCTGGAATACTTGGGGGCTAAGACTGGATTCAAATCAGAGAAAGATTTTCTTACCTCCAGAGAAGGTGTCGTCTTTGAAAGATTTGACCCACTTAGTGGGTACAAAAAAGAAAACCATCCATACGCCTGTGTATAAGGCTGCTGGGAAAAATGGTGGCTTCATTCGAAGCAGTACCCTACGGTCAATTCCATTCAAGGAACTTGCAGAGGGCCATACTGTCAGCCTGGAACAAAAAAGTTCAGGCTTTAGACTTACCAATGTCCCTGTCCCCTTCCGTTCGCAAGAGCCTCCATTGGTGGTTGGTGCCCCAGAATCTGGAAAAAGGGAAACCCTTCAGTCCGGTTTCTTGGAAGGTGGTCACTACAGATGCCAGCCTCATAGGCTGGGGGGCAGTACTGGAGCAATGGTCTCTCCAGGGCAAGTGGTCAGAAGCAGAGAAGGCCCTGCCCACCAATCTCTTAGAGATACGAGCAGCCCGGTATGCCCTAGTAGCATGGACATCCAAACTCCAAGGGTCGTGCAGCCCAGAGGGAAGCGAATTGCATCCTGGAATGGGCAGAAAGGTATGTCACAGCCATATCCGCGGTTTTCATCCTAGGAGTGGAAAATTGGAGAGCGGACTTTTTAAGTCGCCAGCAATTATGCCCGGGGGAATGGTCTCTTCACCCCGAGGTTTTCCAGGCAATATGCCAGCGGTGGGGAACACCGGATGTAGATCTGCTAGCATCCAGATTCAACGCAAAGGTGGACAGATTTGTGTCTCGCACAAAGGATCCCCTAGCTTGCGGTTCGGATGCCCTAGTGTTCCCTTGGGATCAGTTCAAGCTGATATATGCATTCCCACCGTGATTAATCTGCAGAATCAGGGTAGAAAAGAAACCAGTGATTCTGGGGGCTCCAGCGTGGCCCCGAAGGGCATGGTACGCGGAGATTGTAAAAATGTCAGTGGGAAGTCCTTGGACCCTCCCACATCGTCCGGACCTGCTTTCGCAAGGACCGATATACTACCCTTCCTTACCAGCCATAGGTTTGACGGCCTGGCTATTGAAGCCCACATTCTAAAAAAGAGAGGGCTCTCTAATCCTGTGGTATCTACCATGATCAATGCCAGGAAACCGGTATCCAGGCAGATCTATTATAGGATCTAGAAGGCGTACATCACGTGGTGTGAGGCCAGGAAATGGCATCCACGTAAGTACGTAATAGGTAGGATTCTGGACTTCCTACAGTGGGCTGTACATAGGAAGCTTGCCTTGAGTACTATCAAGGGTCAGACGGCCTTGTCAATATTTTTTTCAAAGGCCCTTGGCTTTGCATTCATTAGTCAAAGCTTTCATACTAGGAGTGTAGCGTATTAGCCCTCCGGTTAGTATTCCCATATGTCCATGGGACTTAAACCTGGTTCTGTCGGTTCTACAGAAACAACCATTTGAACCATTGCGGCACATTTCCTTGGTTCTTTTCACCAGGAAATTGATTTTCTTAGTAGCCATTTGTTTGGCTAAAAGTATCGGAATTAGCCGCCTTGTCCTGTAAGGAGCCATATCTGGTTATCCATAAGGACAGAGTAGTATTACGTCCTCATCCAGCCTTCTCCCTAAGGTGGTATCGAGGTTCCATTTGAACCAAGATGTGGTTCTTCCTTCCTTTTTCCCCAAACCTAGTTCGGTAGAGGAAAAGTTATTGCATTCTTTGGATGTAGTAAGAGCAGTTAAAGCTTATCTTAAAGCCACTGCTCAGATTCGTAGAACGGATACTTTGTTTGTTCTGCTGGAAGGCCCCAGAAAGGGTCAGGCAGCATCAAAAATCTACTTTAGCCAAGTGGATTCGACAGGTCATAATACAAGCCTATGGCTTGAAAAGGAGACCGCCTCCGTTCAAAGTTAGGGCGCACTCCACAAGAGCAGTTGGAACTTCATGGGCAGTGCATCACCAAGCCTCCCTGGCTCAAGTCTGTAAGGCCACAACATGGTCCTTAGTACACACGTTTACTAGATTCTACCAGGTAGACGTTAGAAGTCAGGAGGATGTCGCCTTTGGGCGCAGTGTGTTGCAGGCCGCAAAAGAGCCTCATGCCTGATGGCGCCCAGCTTATGTATAGTGTATCCCTCCCCTCATTTGGCATTGCTTTGGGACGTCCCATTAGTAATGACTAAGTCGCTCTGTGTCCCGTGATGTACGAAAAAGAAAAAGGGATTTTTATAACAGCTTACCTGTAAAATCCTTTTCTTGGAGTACATCACGGGACACAGAGCTCCCACCCCTCTTTTTGGGACACTTATTGCTTTGCTACAAAACTGAGGTGCTCCCGGATGGGAGGGGCTTATATAGGGGAGGGTACTTCCGGTTTGGAAGTGGCCAGTGCCAGCACCTGAAGGTAAACTATATAACCCATTAGTAATGACTAAGTCGCTCTGTGTCCCGTGATGTACTCCAAGAAAAGGATTTTACAGGTAAGCTGTTATAAAAATCCCTTTTTTACTGCTATGCTTAGAAGGCGCTGCTTTATTCCCTCCAGGGCATCCCCCAGGCATGTTATTTTGCATTTTTAACATTCACATTAAGCATTTCTAAAATCATTGCTCCCATCCGGTTTAATTTAGTGATTTGTTTTTTTTTTACTTTGGTACATGTCACCCAGGGCAATACCCAGCACCTAATGCTATTTGTTTGACAACGCCTTGCCTATTAGCCCAAAAAATTGCCAGAATTCTTTTAGAACTTTCATCTCCCACTTACCTGAATGTGGTTTGGATTAGGCTTGCAAATGTTACTCACGTTCGATTAAATGAATCCTGCTCAAATTGAAACCATGTGTGTTCAACTCACCACTACTCAATAGCCACTGCATCCATCACAAATACAGGTGTATGGCCAAGGAGTTTTGTAGTGGGTGTGGGCGAAGCATGATGGGGAAGTGGGAGACTATTTCACCATAAGGTCCACCCGGCTGTTGATTTACAGTGTATGGCAGTGGGCAGAACCATAGCCGCTATATAGTCCAATAGTGACTTTCAAATCCACCTACTGCCATGTGCTGTTAATTAGAAGTAAGGCAGAACTAATGTGGAATTAGTCCCTATCAGGATTCACCCACCCAGTGAAACAAATCATTTCCTAAATATGAGTATTGCCATGTTTGGGTAATGATATTAGTGTTATCCCAGGCCCCTTTGTTTACATTTAGCTTTCGTACAAAGAATCTCCCAGAAATATAAATTAGTACTGCAACTGCACATTGGTACTGCTTTACTATGTCAAAGATGAAGGTAGGAGCACACTATTTTCTCTATTTACTGTTGATGATCCAACTGTCACTCTGCAGACACCCAAGCATGTTCTTGCTTTGTCCACCAAGATCCCTAATCTGGAATAGGTGACTGTAAAGTTTCTTCACTGCCATTTCCAATGGTACTGATATTCTAGGTGCAATCCCAAAATGTCTGTGTGATCTCCCCTACCACTCCTCTAGCAAGTAGGGATGAGCTCTGCGTTCGAGTCGAACATACGTTCGACTCGAACATCGTGTGTTCGATCGTTCGACGAAGATCGAACGTTTTGGGTCGTTAGCGCCAAATTCGAGTGACGCGAACGGCCCAAAATCCCGGCGCTGTGATTGGCCAAGCATGCACTGTGACCCCGCATGCTTGGCCAATCACAGCGCCGGCAGCGAGGAGAGCCATAATTGGCCACAGGCAGGATGCCTGTGGCCAATTATAGCTCAGGGGGTTTAGTACACGCCCCACACTATAAAAGGCCGCCAGCGCAGCGGCCTTGTGTAGTGTGTTCCGGCGCAGGGAAAGTCGTACATAGGCAGGGACAGTGTTAGAGAAATTGTGTGTAGGGAGAGAGAAGGATAGGTAGGGACAGTGTCAGTGATATTGTGTGTAGGGAGAGAGAAGGATAGGTAGGGACAGTGTCAGTGATATTGTGTGTAGGGAGAGAGAAGGATAGGTAGGGACAGTGTCAGTGATATTGTGTGTAGGGAGAGAGAAGGATAGGTAGGGACAGTGTCAGTGATATTTTTGCTAAGCCTCCTGCACAGTATACAACCGAAGCTAGCCCTTATTGCTGTGTTTTCCTGTTGCGTAACACAGGCAGGCATCTGCAGCACTTAAAGCAGGCGTAGTGTGATTCCTGCAAAATATACACCTGAAGTTAGCCCGTATTGCTGTGTTTTCCTAGTGTGTTACACTAACAGGCATTTGCAGCACTTACAGCGGGCGTAGTGTGCTTCCTGCTAAATATACTCCTGAAGCTAGCTCGTATTGCTGTGTTTTCCTGGTGTGTTACACTAACAGGCATTTGCAGCACTTACAGCGGGCGTAGTGTGCTTCCTGCTAAATATACTCCTGAAGCTAGCCCGTATTGCTGTGTTTTCCTGGTGTGTTACACTAACAGGCATTTGCAGCACTTACAGCGGGCGTAGTGTGCTTCCTGCTAAATATACACCTGAAGCTAGGCCTTATTGCTGTGTTTTCCTAGTGTGTTACACTAACAGGCATTTGCAGCACTTACAGCGGGCGTAGTGTGCTTCCTGCTAAATATACTCCTGAAGCTAGCCCGTATTGCTGTGTTTTCCTGGTGTGTTACACTAACAGGCATTTGCAGCACTTACAGCGGGCGTAGTGTGCTTCCTGCTAAATATACTCCTGAAGCTAGCCCGTATTGCTGTGTTTTCCTGGTGTGTTACACTAACAGGCATTTGCAGCACTTACAGCGGGCGTAGTGTGCTTCCTGCTAAATATACTCCTGAAGCTAGGCCTTATTGCTGTGTTTTCCTAGTGTGTTACACTAACAGGCATTTGCAGCACTTACAGCGGGCGTAGTGTGCTTCCTGCTAAATATACTCCTGAAGCTAGCCCGTATTGCTGTGTTTTCCTAGTGTGTTACACTAACAGGCATTTGCAGCACTTACAGCGGGCGTAGTGTGCTTCCTGCTAAATATACTCCTGAAGTTAGCCCGTATTGCTGTGTTTTTCTGGTGTGTTACGCTAACAGGCATTTGCAGCACTTACAGCGGGCGTAGTGTGCTTCCTGCTAAATATACTCCTGAAGCTAGCCCGTATTGCTGTGTTTTCCTGGTGTGTTACACTAACAGGCATTTGCAGCACTTACAGCGGGCGTAGTGTGCTTCCTGCTAAATATACTCCTGAAGTTAGCCCGTATTGCTGTGTTTTCCTAGTGTGTTACACTAACAGGCATTTGCAGCACTTACAGCGGGCATAGTGTGCTTCCTGCTAAATATACTCCTGAAGCTAGCCCGTATTGCTGTGTTTTCCTGGTGTGTTACACTAACAGGCATTTGCAGCACTTACAGCGGGCGTAGTGTGCTTCCTGCTAAATATACTCCTGAAGCTAGCCCGTATTGCTGTGTTTTCCTGGTGTGTTACACTAACAGGCATTTGCAGCACTTACAGCGGGCGTAGTGTGCTTCCTGCTAAATATACTCCTGAAGCTAAGCCTTATTGCTGTGTTTTCCTAGTGTGTTACACTAACAGGCATTTGCAGCACTTCCAGCGGGCGTAGTGTGCTTCCTGCTAAATAGACTCCTGAAGCTAGCCCGTATTGCTGTGTTTTCCTGGTGTGTTACACTAACAGGCATTTGCAGCACTTACAGCGGGCGTAGTGTGCTTCCTGCTAAATATACTCCTGAAGCTAGGCCTTATTGCTGTGTTTTCCTGGTGTGTTACACTAACAGGCATTTGCAGCACTTACAGCGGGCGTAGTGTGCTTCCTGCTAAATATACTCCTGAAGCTAGCCCATATTACTGTGTTTTCCTGGTGTGTTACACTAACAGGCATTTGCAGCACTTACAGCAGGCGTAGTGTGCTTCCTGCTAAATATACTCCTGAAGCTAGGCCTTATTGCTGTGTTTTCCTAGTGTGTTACACTAACAGGCATTTGCAGCACTTACAGCGGGCGTAGTGTGCTTCTTGCTAAATATACACCTGAAGCTAGCCCATATTGCTGTGTTTTCCTGGTGTGTTACACTAACAGGCATTTGCAGCACTTACAGCAGGCGTAGTGTGCTTCCTGCTAAATATACTCCTGAAGCTAGGCCTTATTGCTGTGTTTTCCTAGTGTGTTACACAAACAGGCATTTGCAGCACTTACAGCTGGCGTAGTGTGCTTCCTGCTAAATATACTCCTGAAGCTAGCCCATATTACTGTGTTTTCCTGGTGTGTTACACTAACAGGCATTTGCAGCACTTACAGCGGGCGTAGTGTGTTCCTGCTAAATATACTCCTGAAGCTAGGCCTTATTGCTGTGTTTTCCCATCTCCCTTCAAGCCATTAGAATGTCTGGAAGGCAAACAAGGAGAGGCAGACTCTAGAGACAACAGTGCTGGTCGTGGACGCGGTGCATCGTCATCAGCACGTGGCCATGGGACACGCTTGTCCTTCTTTTCGGCAGCTGGATGCGTTGAGCCGCATCATGCCGAAGACTTGGTAGACTTGGTAGAGTGGATGACCAAGCCCTCCTCATCCTCCTCATCCTCTCTCACCCAGGCTCAGGGTACTGGCAAAGCAGCTGCCAAAGCGTCCTCTTCCCTGGTATCAATGTCATCATCAGTCACTCCTTCCCTAGGCCCACCATGTCCTCCTGAGGAGTCCCCCGAACTGTTTGAGCACAGTGTTGGGTACATGCTCCAGGAGGATGCCCAGCATTTCGAAGGGTCTGATGATGATACCCAGCTAGAGGAAGGCAGTAGCGTGAGAGCAAAGAGAGGGGATGCTCAAGAAGGACACCAATCTGGCAGTCATGTTCCAGGAGCTGCAGCATACTGCCAGATTGGCTCCAGTGATGAAGAGGGAGGGGATGATGAGGTCACTGACTCCACGTGGGTGCCTAATAGGAGAGAGGAGGAGGAGGAGGATGAGGAGGAGGCACATCTCCAATGAGGCAGGATTCCCTCGGGGGGCCAGCGTAAGGGCAGCACACCGACGGAATCACACCGCAGAGCTCCGCCTGTGCAGGGCGCTGCCTCTGCCCGTTATTCAAAAAGTTCTTTGGTGTGGGCCTTTTTTGAGTCGAGTGCATCAGATCGCACAGCTGCTGTTTGTAACATATGTCTCAAGCGTATATCGCGTGGCCAAAACATCACCTGCTTGGGCACCACATGCTTGACCAGACATATGTTGACCTGCCATGCAGCTCGTTGGCAAGCCTACCTTAAAGACCCACACCAAAAAACAAAGCGGACCTCTCCTTGCACCGCATCAGCTGGGATCTCCAACCCCACTATACCTTCAGTCCTCTCTGAAACCTGCACTGAGAGGAATGAAGGTGTAGAATTAGGTGTGACACAGCCAAGTACTTGCGGGCACTCTGCTAGCAGTACACCGACGTCCGATTCTAGCAGTCAAATTTCCCTGCCCCAGCTGTTGGACCGTCAAAAGAAGTTCACTCCCAGCCATCCACATGCCCAGCGGTTGAATGCTAGCTTGGCTAAATTGCTAGCGCTTCAACTGCTGCCTTTTCAGTTGGTAGACTCGGCCCCCTTCCGTGAGTTTGTGCAATGTGCGGTTCCTCAGTGGCAGGTTCCCAAACGCCACTTTTTCTCACGGAAGGTGATTCCGGCTCACTACCGGCATGTGGAAGGCAATGTCTTGGCCTCGCTGGACAGGGCGGTCAGTGGTAAGGTGCATATTACCGCTGACTCATGGTCCAGCAGGCATAGACAGGGACGTTACCTTTCTTTCACGGCCCATTGGGTCACTCTTTTGGCAGCTGGGAAGGATGCAGGACAAGGTGCAGTACTGTTGGAGGTTGTTCCGCCACCACGCCTCCAAAATGCTACTACTGGTTGTGACACACCTCTCTCCTCCACCCCCTCCTCTTCTTCTTCCTCCATGGCCTCTTCCTGTGCTTTGTCCTCGGAACCAGCGGTGCTCCGTAGGCGTTCAAGGGGCTACGAAAGTACGCAGGCAAAAAGATGCCATGCCGTGCTTGCGCTTGTGTGTTTGGGGGACAGGAGCCACACTGGGGCAGAGGTTCTGTCTGCTCTGCAGGGGCAGGCCAAGAGGTGGTTGACGCCACGCCAGCTTAAGGCAGGAATGGTGGTTTGCGACAATGGCACCAACCTCCTCTCCGCCCTCCGACAGGGACAACTGACCCATGTGCCCTGTGTGGCTCACGTCCTTAACCTGGTGGTGCAGCGGTTCTTGGGCAGGTACCCGGGCTTACAGGATGTCCTGAGGCAGGCCAGGAAAGTCTGTGTGCATTTCCGCAGATCTTATAATGCCAGTGCTTGCCTGGCTGAGCTGCAAAAGGAGTTGAACCTGCCCAAGAACCGCCTTATATGTGACATGCCCACCAGGTGGAACTCAACGTTGGCCAATGCTTACCTGTGCGACTACGGCACCAGGACAGGGTCAGGGGAGCTCTGGTTTTTTTCACCACGCCAGTGGGGCATGATCAGGGATGCATGCACTGTCCTGGCACCATTTGAGGAGGCCACGAGGATGGTGAGCAGTGACAGTGCATGCATCAGTGACACTGTACCTCTTGTCCACCTGTTGGAGCACACGCTGCGTGGAATAATGGACAGGGCACTTGAGGCAGAACAGAAGCAGGAAGAGGAGGACTTCCTTGCCTCTCAAGGCCCCCTTTACCCAGACAGTGTTCCTTCTGTCCCACCCATCGCACAGGAAGAGGAGGAGGAGGAGGAGGAGGATTGTGTCAGCATGGAGGTGGAGCCTGGCACTCAGCAGCATCAACAGCAGCAGTCTTTTAGGGATGATTTACAGTCCAAAGAAACCCGTGGACTTGTACGTGGCTGGGAGGAGGTGGCTATGGATCATGTCGTCCTTAGTGACCCAGAGGACTCCGGACCTAATGCCTCAGATAACCTACGCTGCATGGCCTCCCTGATCCTGCAAAGTCTGCGGAAGGATCCTCGTATTCTTCGGATCAAGGAGAGGGACCATTACTGGCTGGCCACTTTCCTTGATCCACGGTACAAGGCTAATGTTGCGGACCTTATCTTACCGTCGCAGAGGGAGCAGAGTATGAGACAACTCCGGGAGGCCTTGCAGAAAGATCTGTGCAACGCGTTCCCAGAGACTGGGAGGTTACAAACTCCTGGTCTGGGACAACGAGTTGCTGAGGCTTCGGTCAGTCAAAGAAGGAGCGGTGGGGAAGGTGGCCATCTGACCGATGCGTTCAGACAATTCTTTAGTCCGCAGCCCCAAGGTATGATCGGTTCCAGCAACCATCACCAGCGTCTGATATACATGGTGCTGGAAAACCTAGGGGCAAGGTCAGATTTGGACACCTTTCCCACCGAAAATCCTCTGGCTTACTGGGTCTTAAGGATGGATCACTGGCCAGAGCTTGCACAGTATGCAATTGAGCTACTGGCCTGTCCTGCATCCAGCGTTCTTTCGGAACGCACATTCAGTGCTGCTGGAGGATTTGTCACGGATCACAGGGTGCGCCTGTCCACCGATTCGGTTGATCGACTGACCTTCATAAAGATGAACCAGTCTTGGATCACCACCAGCTACCAAGCACCTGAAGCTGATATAACAGAATAATTTATTTTTAAATGTCACATCCCTTCAAGACTGATGCTGATGCTGACTGAGTGACTGTCCTGTTATGTTGACTGACTATCCTCCTCCTCCTCAATGATCCGATTCATGATGATATCTTGGAAAAACATTTTTGTTTCTGGGTGCCGCCACCAGTGGCTAAGGCCCAATTTTTCAGCCCCTGTTTAACAGGGGCATGTAATTACAATTTTTGATGCAATACTTTGCAGCAGGGCTCATTCCTGCACTCCAACTAGAGTATCTGGGAGAGGTTGCAGTGTCGTGGCACCAGCACCAGTGCCTAAGGCCCAATTTTTCAGCCCCTGTTTAACAGGGGCATGTAATTAAAATTTTTGATGCAATACTTTGCAACAGGGCTCATTGCTGCGCTCACCAAGAGTAACTGTGAGGGCTTACAGTGTTGTGGCAACACCACCACCACCACCACCAAAGGCCCAATTTTTCAGCCCCTGTTCAACAGGGGCATGCAATTACAATTCTTGATCTAATAATTCACAGCAGGGCCCATTCATGCGCCCACCAAGAGTAACTGTGAGGGCTTACAGTGTTGTGGCACCAGCACCACCACCAAAGGCCCAATTTTTCCTACCACTGTTCAACAATGGCATGTAAATATAATTCCTGATATAATAGTTCACAGCACGGCGTTCCAGCGCCCACCAAGAGTAACTGTGAGCGCTCACAGTGTTGTGGAAACACCAACATGTAAGGGGCCAATTTCAGCAGAGTATATACGGCAGACCCCCTACTTTCAAACATCCAACTTACAAATGACTCCTACTTGCAAACGGAAGGAGACAACAGGAAGTGAGAGGAAATCTACCCCTAGGAAGGAAAATTCTCTCCTGTAAGAGTTAATATTGGAAAAAGGTGTCTCCTCTCTACTGATGCTTTATCACCAATCCTTGTTTCAATAAAAACCCCACTTTTCAAAAACAGTTGTCATTGGGACGGAAAGTGAGGTGAAATGTTCTGAACAGGGGCACAGACAGCAAAACAAATGTTACAGGGGTGATAACCCTTCCCTATGTTTTCCAAAAAGCTTAAAAATATATTTTTTGGCTGAAGCTACACTTAAACAATGTACCTGTTCAAAATTAAAAAACAGGTTCTACTTAAGAACAAACCTACAGTCCCTGTCTTGTTTGCACCGCCTGTATACTGCTGTTCAGAGTATATAGGGCCTTTTTAATTTTGTCTGCAGGGTTCCCCTTAATATCCATACAAGACCCAAAAGGGCTGGTAATGGGCTGGTAATGGGCTGGGGTGGGGGGGGGGGGGTGATGGGGTAGCTATGCCATTTTTCTCAAAGATTTTCATCCATATTATCGGGACCAGACATTACATTAAAGCCGCAAGCAGTTTTAAATGGCTTTTTTTCCTTTAGAAATGTCATTTTGTGCAGGGACAGTTCTAAACACGGGGAACACGCGCCACTTCACAGGCATACTTTAGACACCCCCCAGGTATGATATTTAAAGGAATATTTGACTTTTTTTTTTCACTTTATGCATCATTAAAATGACTGTTCCCGAAAAACGGACGTTTTTAAAACTTATTTTTGCATTGATACATGTCCCCTGGTTCAGAACCCGGGTTCCCAAACCCTTTTTAGGACAATAACATGCATATTAGTCGTTATAGTTAGCACTTTAGATTTCGAACGTTCGCATCCATTGTATTTAATAGGGTTCTAACGTTCGTGCGAACTTTCGGTCCGTTTGCGGCTTCTGGTGCGAACCGAACCCGGGGGTGTTCGGCTCATCCCTACTAGCAAGATATAATAGATCAATGACCCCTCCTCCCCAATCTAATTCTATCTGCCATTACTAGTTCCCTGTAGTAGGATGGCAGCTAAGAATTTTTTAGTATTAATCTGCTAAATAAATTCTATTTCTGAGCACTGCAACCCATGACAAAAAATGTTTTTTTATTCTGCTTCCTTTATAAATATTTTAGAAGACGTTCTACATTCTAACACTAACCTACATTTACAATGGCCGTGAGGAAAATGCAAACATGGTCGGCGGTCAAAACATTCCTATCCTGAACAAGATTCAGGAGAGGGAGGTTGGAGCTCACCTAAATGCGGCATCTCCTAAACTCTGCTAAAAGCTTAGCTCCTTCCACGCTGTGACAAATTGTGGGTGTGGCACAAATAAACTATTTCCTTAACTAATAGATGTGCTCGCTGTCAGAGCTGAGTAAACTGTATGTAGAATCAGCTACATACAGGATACAGCACTGTGTTCCAGCAGCAGGATGTGGACTTTCCATCATGTTCTCATAACAAAACTGAGTTGGGTTGAGCACTCAGCCAGGCTCTTTACCGAGGGGCTCTTTTTTATATATTGGGCAGAGCTGCAGGTTGCTGGCTAATTGGGATTCTGAACTGTGTATAGACAGGGCTGCTTTGCTTTTGTCTGTGTGTCCCCAGGCCCTGGTGCTGCTTCTATTTTGTTTGTGTCTTCCCTGCACAGCTTACACTCCTTATGTCTCACCTGATTTTATAAACAGCGCTCTCTGCTGCAGTTCTCTCTCCCCACCCAACCTTTCCTGTACTGCAGGCCACATGGCCCAGTTCCTGCTGGCCCATTAATAACCTCTACTTTCTCAAACTGCCTCCCCCTCTCGCACTTTCTCCTTGTCAGTGGGTGGCTGTCGATGCAGTGAATCAGAATCACTGTCTGATTAGCAGGGCCACCTTTAGAGCTCATGTACCGACTACCAGGCAGGGACCCCTCTTGGGCACCCAGAGGAGAATTATGAGATGGCGTGTGTTGTTGCAATAAACGTGGAATGGGCTTAACACATGAGCCTACATACAAAGTGCAGGAATCAGAAGTATGTAATGTACAGAGTGCAGGTCTCATGAGTGGGTAAGGTATAGGAATGTATAATGTACAGGTACAAAGTATAGAGGTCAGGATTTTGTAATGCACATAATACAGAGGTCAGAGAATTAATAATGTACAGAGTGCAGGGTTTAGGAGTGTGTAAAGCACAAAATGCACGATCATCTACTGGTCTTAAAAGGTTCAGTGCTTGCAGACAAATAATTTTACATCTTTAAGGGCTCTTTCACATGGATGGCCATGGTACAGTAAAAACAGATTGCTGGACCTCAGTTTTACTGCCCCCTGGCCACACACCCAAGTCTAAAATACAGCTGGAGGAGGCTGCTCACATGTTGTGGCTGTGGCGCTTTGCATCACAGCCACAAAAAATTTACTGTGGCATTTCAAGTTGACAAATAAACTCAGCCATTCAACCCAATGGAACTGTGTCACAACTGTGAGACACTTGGCTCCTGGTTGTGGTGAATTAGCACCATTATAAACTGCTATTTGGCCTCCTGAATAACTTACAGCAGCCACTTAGCTTCACTCTGAATAGGGATCCACCGTGGATCTCTTTTCAGAGATTTGGCTATCATAAGCCCAACTTAATAACACTCATTGTAATGCCATCCATATTCCTGTTCTTTTAACATAGTAACAGTAAGCTGACACCTATGCTGCACAGGTTCACACTTAACAGGTTACTATGGTGCTGTTAAAAGGACAGGAATATGGATGGTATTACAAAGAGTGTTGTTAAAGGGGGGCACAGGCTATGCACTGTACAGGAGGCACCTCTAGCAGCTCCCCGTTTTCCCTTCACTTCAACTTGGGAAAAATGCTGCTTTCTTGTTCTCTACTCCCTCACCGTATCGATCATTGAAGGGGAGAAGCTTCACTGCTTACAGTTCAGTTCAGTCGCCAATCAATCAGGCATCTGCAATGACAGGAAGCCTGTGGGATGAACATTTAGTTGCAGTGATGGACAGTACACTTTACCAATTGGCTGAGGAGGCGGTGAAGCCTGTAGGCTACCGGCTTCACCGCCCCCTTGCTGCCTATTTAGCCAATGAGTAGCTTAGGCTGCCTCAGTCTCTCCCTCATGACATCACCCTGTGCGATCCTGAGTCCCGCCCTGCCTGCACAATAAACTAACAGGCCAAGATTGACGTTTTGCTATAATGAGGGAAAGTGTTACTGTGTGGCTCCCATCCCGATCTGGCAGCTGAAAGGGTACAATGACCTTTCAACCCCCCGACCTCCCCTTTACCTACACCCTTGAGTAGCCTTAGGAGTCTTCACATGGCTTTTTCCAGTAGGAGCAACTTTCTGCTACGCAGAATGAACATTGTCTACAATGAGATGGTCTCATGAAGACTGGGCTTTCCTGCACACCCTGAAGGCTGGGAAAAGATAATTTTACAATTTCCCCAGTCGGCAGTGGCAACCTAGTTGGGGAGTCAGGGGATCAAAGCCAAAGCCATCAGCAGCCTGGCGTCTAGGAGTTCTGACTTGCCCAATACGTATTGACATTAAGTGCTATTCCTTCGGAGGGGTATTCAGGTTTCTGTGATTTCCCCTCCAAAAGCAACCATTAATGCCATGTAATCTGCTATCAACATAGCAAGGTCTGCACACTCAGTGCATGTTTTGGAGGACACAATGGTATCTTGGGAGGGGTCGCCAAGTTTTTCTGAATGTTTTACATCTTTAATAAAAAGTTACAAAGAAAACACCTTCTATCTACTGAGCCATGTAGTTTGGTTAGTCTAGATACACTACTTTTGATTGCTGAATGTGCAAGGATTTAAATGCAACATTTGTTTGGTGAATAGTGCAATAAACATGATTTCCCACTAATGAACATATTGCTGAAGTCTACATTATCTGGTGAATGTGGTTTGTGTGTGTGTGTGTGTGTGACAGCAAATGTCTTTTGAAATATGCCTTTATGTGTATATCTACTCATGGTGATCTTATATGGCATCTACATTTTGCAAATAGTTGCCTTTCTATTAATGGAAATCAGTTTGTGTGGGCTCTTAAATTATAGTAAGTTGAGGTGTTCGTAGTTTTCTTCAAACATTCTAAAATTGAGCCCGGTGACAGGGCTAGTGTTCTGTCAATACTGTATATGGTAACGTAAACTCCTGTGTACTTAAAACATATAATTGTGTGAAGGCTTTCAAATTCTCCTACATGCTTTTGGAAGCTTGAATTGAACACAGTGTTGGTTTCCCAACTCTCAAAACTCAATCACTTTTTGTAAACTAGGCATATTGTGATATATGGCTTTGGGCCCATTTACACCATAGCGCATGTGTGTGATGCTGCACACAGGTCGCTCATTTGAATAGGCTGTCCAATGCACCAAAAAAGCTGCATGTAGCAAATTGGCAGAGTGCTGCAATGTATGTCTGTTGGTAAGCTGTAACGGGGTGCAATTCAATAGCACTGCATTGCACCAATACACTCATTGCACATTAACATGGATTTCAGAAACAGCGCAATAGTGTAAGTGATTCTTACTATTCAAAGTCAAGGTTCTAGATTCAAAGATCCTTCAGCTTAAAGGCTTCCTTGATATCTGTTAGTTTACAAAGCAGCCTCTAATATTTTGTTCTACTGACACACCACACCTGATATCCTAATAAACACAGGTGTATGCGAAACACAGCAGTTGCTGACGAAGCTTACTTAAAAAAAAAATCCTATTTTATTTCTGTTTAGGTTCTCAACCCAACCATCATCTGTGGTAAAGAAGTTGCAGCACCTTGACTTCCCCGTTTTGTGAGATGGACAACTAAGGGGGTTATTTACTAAAACTGCATGGTGCAAAATCTGGTGCAGCTTTGCATAGAAAACAATCAGTTCCCAGCTTATTTTGACAAAACTTAACTGAACAAGCTGAATTTAGAAGTGGTTATCATGCACAGCTGTACCAAATTCTGAGTGTTCCAGTTTTAGTATATTTCCCCCATGTGTCATAATATGTTTATTCAGATTGACATTACATTAAAAATAAGGTCCACTTAATATATCAGGACCCCTTCCAAATAATAGCAGCATTAACCGCTTGCCGACCATATAACTTACATATACGGCGTACCTAGTATGTGATTCTGCACTTCCGGGTCTGGGGCGCACATGCACACCTCCGGCAGCCTGCTTCCGCTGTGATTATACACAGCAGGAGCTGATCTGCAGGTTCCCTGGACTCAATGTCTGCTGGCACCCGCAGATCATAAGGCAGAGCGCCAGAATGTAAACAAGGCAGATCGCTGTTCTATCAGTAAGGTAGATCCTGTGTTCCTCCAAAGCAGGGACACGGATCAATGCCTTACCCTAGTAAAAGCACTTCCCACACAGTACACAAACACTGGCTAGGCACCAATTTAACCCTTTAATAACCCATTCCCAGCCAGTGTCAGTAGTACAGTGACAGTGCATATTTTTATTACTGGTCACTGTATTAGTGTCACTGGTCCCCAAAAAGTGTCAAAGGTGTCAGTTAGTGTCCGATTTGTCCGCCACAATATCGCAGTCCCACTATAAGTCGCTGATCACCACCATTACTAGTAATAAATAAATAAAAAATCCATAAACATATCCCATAGTTTGTAGACGCTATAACTTTTGTGCAAACCATATTGGGATTTTTTTTTACCAAAAATATGTAGCAGAATACATATTGGCCTAAATTGATTGAAATTGTATTTTTCTCTTGGTTGAACTAGATAGTCTTGTGTCTTTTTTTCAACCTGACTATGTAACTATGATGAAGAAATTAGATTTCTTAATTTTTTTTATTGTATATGGTTTATAGCAGAAAGTAACAAAAAAAGTTTTGGTTTTTCAAAATTGGCGGTCTTTTTTTGTTTATAGCGCAAAAAATAAAGAATGCAGAGGTAAATCAAATACCACCAAAAGAAAGCTCTATTTGTGGGAAAAAATACATACATTTTATTTGGGTACAACGTCAAAGGACCGCACAATTGTCAGTTAAAGTAGGGGGGGGGTAAATCTTCGGGAGGTCAAGTGGTTGAGATAAAAGAAAAAAAGTAGGGAAGAAAGTTAGTAAATATACATTTAGTACTGCAAGAGGGTGACGTCACCATACTTTCAGTGATATCCTGGGGAATGCAGGGTACTCCAGGACAGCATCATAAAGCATCGTCTCAGAAGATACTTGGCATTCCCCAAGATCTCAATAGAAAGATATCATCACCATTACTGATTAATATTGGGGGAGGGGGCCTAGATATATCAAAGCTGAGGCTTTTAAGGGTATCAAGGTTAACAGCCAGATTGCTGCTTATGAAAAGAGTTCAGCAATGGTTGCCTACAAGCTTTTAATACGTTTCACATAAATGTACGTGTTTGGGAGGGGGGTGTTTACAGAAATGAATGCCATGTTTATGTAAACTGCAATGCTTGTAAAGCAAAATCAAAAATAATCATCTGTTTTTCCGAAACACTCATTTCTCCCCACTCCTGTTCCATTCCGATATGCTCACCTAAACCGTGTAATAGCAATTTAATTGTCAAAATACAGATTGCATCGCTGTGACACATAATGAGCTCTGAAGTAACCGTGTTTGACAGGAAAGTAGCATTTGCAGATAAACAAGATGTGTTCTGACAGTTTTAGAATGATGCATTTTAGTTAAATACAAGTAGAGTTGCCTGATTTTGTTAGCCATTAACTGCAAAATCAACATCCTTCATGTTTTAAAGAAGCCGTCTCCTACCTTTTTGGCACCAGGGACCGGATTTGTGGCAACCAATTTTCCCAGGGCCGGGGGGGAGGAGGGGCAGGGTTAGGTTGGGGAAGGGGCGATTCACAAAGTCTGTCCACAGCCCCCCCTTTACACTATAGTGCCCCTTTACAGTGCACACCTTTGCATTAATGTATCGGGGACTGCTCTGTAAAGGGGGCACTGTGATATAAAGGGTACTGCACTGTGATTTAAAGGGGAACTGCACTGTGCAGTTCACCCCTGTATCCTGCCCGCAGTTCCCCCCTGTACCCTGCCTGCAGCTTACCCCTTTACTTTGCCCCAGCAGCTCACCCCTGTACCCTGCCCGTATTTTCCCCCTGTACTCTGCCCGCCACTCACCCCTTTACTCTGCCCCCGCAGCCCACACCTGTACCCCTCTCCAAAGCTCACCCCTGTACCCTATCCCCGCAGCTCACCCCTGTATCTCATGTTCGACTTGAACCTTGCCTGTTCGCCCGTTCGCCGAACAGCGAACAAATTGGGGTGTTCGCGGCAAATTCGAAAAGTCTATGGGAGAAATCTAAAGTGCTAATTATAAAAGCTTATATGCAAGTTATTGTCATAAAAAGTGTTTGGGGACCCGGGTCCTGCCCCAGGGGACAGGTATCAATGCAAAAAAAAGTTTTAAAAACTGCCATTTTTTTGGGAGCAACAATTTTAATAATGCTTAAAGTGAAACAATAAAAGTGAAATATTTCTTTAAATTTCGTACCTGGGGGGGTGTGTATAATATGCATGTAAAGTGGCACTTGTTTCCCGTGCTTAGAACTGTCCCTGCACAAAATGTCATTTCTGAAGGAAAAAAAGTCATTTAAAACTCACTCGCGGTTATTAATGAATTGTCGGCTCCCGGCAATACATAGAAAAGTCATTGATAAAAATTTTAAAAAAAGCGTGGGGGTCCCCCCAAATTCAATTGCCAGGCCCTTCAGGTCTGGTATAGATGTTAAGGGGAACCCCGCCGCAAATTTAAAAAAAAAATGAGTGCGGTTCCCCCCAAATATCCACACCAGGCCCTTTAGATCTGGCATGGATTTTAAGGGGAACTCCACCCCAAATTTAAAAAAAAATGGCGTGGAGTCCCCCCAAAAATCCATACCAGACCCTTATCCGAGCATGCAACCTGGCAGGCCGCAGGAAAAGAGAGGGGGACGAGAGAGCGCACCCCCCCTCCTGAACCGTACCAGGCCACATGCCCTCAACATGGGGAGGATGTCCCCATGTTGATGGGGACAAGGGCCTTATCCCCACAACCCTTGCCCGGTGGTTGTGGGGGTCTGAGGGCAGGGGGCTTATCGGAATCTGGAAGACCCCTTTAACAAAGGGGACCCCCAGATCCCGCCCCCCCTATGTGAATTGGTAAGGGGTACATTGTACCCCTACCTTTTCACAAAGAAAGTGTAAAAAAATGTAAAAAAAAAAAAACACATAAACACCTTGGAAAAGTTATTAAAAAAAAAATAATAAAAAAAAAAAAACATTCCAGCGATGAAATCCAGTGTCCTGCGGCGATCCGATGTCCAGCGCTGTCCGTCATTTGCTGAGCCTGAGCGGACCTGATGGGGAACTTCCTCCGCAGTCTATTAAATGTATAGACCCGCCCCTTCTAAAGTTCCCCATCAGGTCCGCTCAGCCAATGAATAGGTGTAAGGCTAAGCGGACCAGATGCGGAACATGAGAAGGGGCGGGTCTATTCATGTATTACACAGTGAAGGAAGTTCCCTATCAGGTCCGCTCAGGCCAATGACGTAGGCGGGGTCTGACATACCGAGGGGGCGGACCTGATGGGGAACTTCCTTCACTGTGTAATTCATGAATAGACCCGCCCCTTCTCATGTTCCACATCTGGTCCGCTTAGCCTTACACCTAGTCATTGGCTGAGCGGGCCTGATGGGGAACTTTAGAAGGGGCGGGTCTATTCATGTATTACACAGTGAAGGAAGTTCCCCATCAGGTCCGCCCCCTCGTATGTCAGACCTAGATATTCCTGAGGAAATTAGTGTAATCATTTCCCAGAAGGCAATGGGTGTTAGGACGGGAAGTTCTCTCACCGCGGACTAGGAACTAGGCAGAAAACGTATTCTGCCTTGCAACAGTGAGATAGAATTGTCAAAAACATTTTTTTTTTTTTTTTTTTTATTAAAAGACAGCTTTTTATGTAAAGTTAATTTTAGGGTAGACCTCCACTTTAATAGGGTTCTAAAGTTCACGCGAACATTCTGTCTGTTCGCAGGTTCAGCTCATCCCTGATCACAATATACAAATGGTAATTGCATCATTAGGAGAAAACTATTTAAAACAAAGTCTCTAAAGAAGACATGCGGCCACACAATGAAGTTGAAAGGAAGCAGTTTAATCTTAAACAGTATAAGGGATTCTTTAGTATCAGACAGGGATGGACTGGGCCAAAAATTTGGCCCTGGACTTCAGCCAGACCGGCCCACTTTATTTTTCCAAACACACACAAAAACAGTATATAAACTATACGCAATTGCGCAAAAAAAACATAAGTAAAAACATTCCACTGAGAGTGGCAGCAACAGCAACGGTAGCAGTAGCAGCTACTTTTCCAGCCATACCCCAGCCAATATTAACCACTTGCCGTCCGCTGACAGCTGATCACGTGATGTAAACAAAGCTTGGTAATCTTTTTTTTTTTTTTCTCACGCTGACAGCATGAGGAGAAAAAAAAGCTGATCACCGGCTTTTGTGTAATGAACATCGGTCCCCAGTGGAAGAGGCACATCAGCCTCATCAGTGGTGCCCACCAGTAGGGATGAGCTTCGTGTTCGAGTCAAACATACGTTCGACTCGAACATCGGCTGTTCGATCGTTCGACAAAGATCAAACGATTTGGGCCGTTCGCGCCAAATTCAAGTGACGCGAACGGCCCACAATGCACTACGCCATCGCAGTGTCATCCAGGCGCTGTGATTGGCCAAGCATGCACTGTGACCCCGCATGCTTGGCCAATCACAGCGCCGGCAGCGAGGAGAGCAATGATTGGCCACAGGCAGGATGCCTGTGGCCAATTATTGCTGAGGGGGTTTAGTACACGCCCCACACTATAAAAGGCCGCCAGCGCGGCGGCCTTGTGTAGTGTGTTCCGGAGCAGGGAAAGAGAATCATAGGCAGGGACAGTGTCATTTTTTTTCCTTTACTAATCCTGGATTCCTTGTGTTTAGGGACAAATAAGGATAGGTAGGGAGAGTGTCAGTGTGTTATTCTGTGCTAAACCTTGTTTGTAGGGACAGAGAGGTACAGTGAGGGAAAGTGTCAGTGTGCTATTCTGTGCTAATCCTTGTTTGTAGGGACAGAGAGGTACAGTGAGGGAAAGTGTCAGTGTGCTATTCTGTTCTAAACCAATCTTGCTGAACCATATTTTCAATCCTTTAGTTTAGGGACAGAGAGGTACAGTGAGGGAAAGTGTCAGTGTGCTATTCTGTGCTAAATCTTGTTTGTAGGGACAGAGTAGGACAGTGAGTGAAACTGACAGTGTGCTATTCTGTTCTAAACCAATCTTGCTGAACCATATTTGAAATCCTTGAGTTTAGGGACAGAGAGGTACAGTGAGGGAAAGTGTCAGTGTGCTATTCTGTGCTAAATCTTGTTTGTAGGGACAGAGTAGGACAGTGAGGGAAAGTGTCAGTGTGCTATTCTGTTCTAAACCAATTTTGCTGAACCATATTTGAAATCCTTGAGTTTAGGGACAGAGAAGGACACTCGTGGAAACTATCAGTGTGCTATTCTGTGCTAAATCTTGTTTGTAGGGAGGGACAGAGTAGGACAGTGAGGGAAAGTGTCAGTGTGCTATTCTGTTCTAAAACAATTTTGCTGTTCCATATTTGAAATCCTTGAGTTTAGGGACAGAGAAGGACACTCGTGGAAACTATCAGTGTGCTATTCTGTGCTAAATCTTGTTTGTAGGGAGGGACAGAGTAGGACAGTGAGGGAAAGTGTCAGTGTGCTATTCTGTTCTAAACCAATTTTGCTGTTCCATATTTGAAATCCTTGAGTTTAGGGACAGAGAGGTACAGTGAGTGAAACTGACAGTGTGCTATTCTGTTCTAAACCAATTTTGCTGTTCCATATTTGAAATCCTTGAGTTTAGGGACAGAGAAGGACACTCGTGGAAAATATCAGTGTGCTATTCTGTGCTAAATCTTGTTTGTAGGGAGGGACAGAGTAGGACAGTGAGGGAAAGTGTCAGTGTGCTATTCTGTTCTAAACCAATTTTGCTGAACCATATTTGAAATCCTTGAGTTTAGGGACAGAGAGGTACAGTGAGTGAAACTGACAGTGTGCTATTCTGTTCTAAACCAATTTTGCTGTTCCATATTTGAAATCCTTGAGTTTAGGGACAGAGAAGGACACTCGTGGAAACTATCAGTGTGCTATTCTGTGCTAAATCTTGTTTGTAGGGAGGGACAGAGTAGGACAGTGAGGGAAAGTGTCAGTGTGCTATTCTGTTCTAAACCAATTTTGCTGTTCCATATTTGAAATCCTTGAGTTTAAGGACAGAGAAGGACACTCGTGGAAACTATCAGTGTGCTATTCTGTGCTAAATCTTGTTTGTAGGGAGGGACAGAGTAGGACAGTGAGGGAAAGTGTCAGTGTGCTATTCTGTTCTAAACCAATTTTGCTGTTCCATATTTTCAATCCTTGAGTTTAGGGACAGAGAAGGACACTCGTGGAAACTATCAGTGTGCTATTCTGTGCTAAATCTTGTTTGTAGGGAGGGACAGAGTAGGACAGTGAGGGAAAGTGTCAGTGTGCTATTCTGTTCTAAACCAATTTTGCTGTTCCATATTTGAAATCCTTGAGTTTAGGGACAGAGAAGGACACTCGTGGAAACTATCAGTGTGCTATTCTGTGCTAAATCTTGTTTGTAGGGAGGGACAGAGTAGGACAGTGAGGGAAAGTGTCAGTGTGCTATTCTATTCTAAATCAATTTTGCTGAACCATATTTGAAATCCTTGAGTTTAGGGACAGAGAAGGACACTCGTGGAAACTATCAGTGTGCTATTCTGTGCTAAATCTTGTTTGTAGGGAGGGACAGAGTAGGACAGTGAGGGAAAGTGTCAGTGTGCTATTCTGTTCTAAACCAATTTTGCTGTTCCATATTTGAAATCCTTGAGTTTAGGGACAGAGAAGGACACTCGTGGAAAATATCAGTGTGCTATTCTGTGCTAAATCTTGTTTGTAGGGAGGGACAGAGTAGGACAGTGAGGGAAAGTGTCAGTGTGCTATTCTGTTCTAAACCAATTTTGCTGTTCCATATTTGAAATCCTTGAGTTTAGGGACAGAGAGGTACAGTGAGTGAAACTGACAGTGTGCTATTCTGTTCTAAACCAATTTTGCTGTTCCATATTTGAAATCCTGGAGTTTAGGGACAGAGAAGGACACTCGTGGAAACTATCAGTGTGCTATTCTGTGCTAAATCTTGTTTGTAGGAAGGGACAGAGTAGGACAGTGAGGGAAAGTGTCAGTGTGCTATTCTGTTCTAAACCAATTTTGCTGAACCATATTTGAAATCCTTGAGTTTAGGGACAGAGAGGTACAGTGAGTGAAACTGACAGTGTGCTATTCTGTTCTAAACCAATTTTGCTGTTCCATATTTGAAATCCTTGAGTTTAGGGACAGAGAAGGACACTCGTGGAAACTATCAGTGTGCTATTCTGTGCTAAATCTTGTTTGTAGGGAGGGACAGAGTAGGACAGTGAGGGAAAGTGTCAGTGTGCTATTCTTTTCTAAACCAATTTTGCTGTTCCATATTTGAAATCCTTGAGTTTAGGGACAGAGAAGGACACTTGTGGAAACTATCAGTGTGCTATTCTGTGCTAAATCTTGTTTGTAGGGAGGGACAGATTAGGTCAGTGAGGGAAAGTGTCAGTGTGCTATTCTGTTCTAAACCAATTTTGCTGTTCCATATTTGAAATCCTTGAGTTTAGGGACAGAGAAGGACACTCGTGGAAACTATCAGTGTGCTATTCTGTGCTAAATCTTGTTTGTAGGGAGGGACAGAGTAGGACAGTGAGGGAAAGTGTCAGTGTGCTATTCTGTTCTAAACCAATTTTGCTGTTCCATATTTGAAATCCTTGAGTTTAGGGACAGAGAAGGACACTCGTGGAAACTATCAGTGTGCTATTCTGTGCTAAATCTTGTTTGTAGGGAGGGACAGAGTAGGACAGTGAGGGAAAGTGTCAGTGTGCTATTCTGTTCTAAACCAATTTTGCTGAACCATATTTTCAATCCTTGAGTTTAGGGACAGAGAAGGACACTCGTGGAAACTATCAGTGTGCTATTCTGTGCTAAATCTTGTTTGTAGGGAGGGACAGAGTAGGACAGTGAGGGAAAGTGTCAGTGTGCTATTCTGTTCTAAACCAATTTTGCTGTTCCATATTTGAAATCCTTGAGTTTAGGGACAGAGAAGGACACTCGTGGAAACTATCAGTGTGCTATTCTGTGCTAAATCTTGTTTGTAGGGAGGGACAGAGTAGGACAGTGAGGGAAAGTGTCAGTGTGCTATTCTGTTCTAAACCAATTTTGCTGAACCATATTTGAAATCCTTGAGTTTAGGGACAGAGAGGTACAGTGAGTGAAACTGACAGTGTGCTATTCTGTTCTAAACCAATTTTGCTGTTCCATATTTGAAATCCTTGAGTTTAGGGACAGAGAAGGACACTCGTGGAAACTATCGGTGTGCTATTCTGTGCTAAATCTTGCTTGTAGGGAGGGACAGAGTAGGACAGTGAGGGAAAGTGTCAGTGTGCTATTCTGTTCTAAACCAATTTTGCTGTTCCATATTTGAAATCCTTGAGTTTAGGGACAGAGAGGTACAGTGAGTGAAACTGACAGTGTGCTATTCTGTTCTAAACCAATTTTGCTGAACCATATTTGAAATCCTTGAGTTTAGGGACAGAGAAGGATAGGCAGGGGACAGTGTCAGTGTCATTGTTGCTAAGCCTCCTGCACAGTATACACCTGAAGGTAGCCCTTATTGCTCTTTTTCCCATCTCCCTGCAGGCCATCCATTAAAATGTCTGGAAGGCAAACAAGGAGAGGCAGACAGTCAGGAGGCAAAAAAAGAGGGCAAGCAGGCTCTGTGTCTGGGGGCAACAGTGCTGGTCGTGGACGCGGTGATTTGTCATCAGCACATGGCCATGGGACACGCTTGTCCTTCTTTTCGGCAGCTGGACATGTTGAGCCACATCATGCCGAAGACTTGGTAGAGTGGATGACCAAGCCCACCTCATCCTCCTCATCCTCTCTCACCCAGGCTCAGGGTACTGGCAAAGCAGCTGCCAAAGTGTCCTCTTCTCTGGTATCATTATCTTCATTAGTCAATCCTTCCCTAGACCCACCATGTCCTCCTCCTGAGGAGTCCCCCGAACTGTTTGAGCACAGTGTTGGGTACATGCTCCAGGAGGATGCCCAGCGTTTCGAAGGATCTGATGATGATACCCAGCTAGAGGAAGGCAGTAGCGTGAGAGCAGAGAGAGGGGATGCTCAAGAAGGACACCAATCTGGCAGTCATGCTCCAGCAGCTGCAGCATACTGCCAGATTGGCTCCAGTGATGAGGAGGGAGGGGATGATGAGGTCACTGACTCCACGTGGGTGCCTAATAGGAGAGAGGAGGAGGAGGAGGATGAGGAGGAGGCACATCTCCAACGAGGCAGGATGCCCTTGAGTGGCCAGCGTATGGGCAGCACACCGACGGAATCACACCGCAGAGCTCCGCCTGTGCAGGGCGCTGCCTCTGCCCGTCATTCAAAAAGTTCTTTGGTGTGGGCCTTTTTTGAGGCGAGTGCATCAGATCGCACAGCTGCTGTTTGCAACATATGTCTCAAGCGTATATCGCATGGCCAAAACATCAGCCGCTTGGGCACCACATGCTTGATCAGACATATGTTGACCTGCCATGCAGCTCGTTGGCAAGCCTACCTTAAAGACCCACACCAAAGAACAAAGCTGACCTCTTCTTGCACCGCATCAGCTGGGATCTCCAACCCCACTATACCTTCACTCCTCTCTGAAACCTGCTCTGAGAGGAATGAAGGTGTAGAATTAGGTGTGTCACAGCCAAGTACTTGCGGGCACTCTGCTAGCAGTACACCAACGTCCGATTCTAGCAGGCAAATTTCCCTGCCCCAGCTGCTGGACCGTCGAAAGAAGTTCACTCCCAGCCATCCACATGCCCAGCGGTTGAATGCTAGCTTGGCTAAATTGCTAGCGCTTCAACTGCTGCCTTTTCAGTTGGTAGACTCGGCCCCCTTCCGTGAGTTTGTGCAATGTGCGGTTCCTCAGTGGCAGGTTCCCAAACGCCACTTTTTCGCACAGAAGGCGATTCCGGCTCTCTACAGGCATGTGGAAGGCAATGTCTTGGCATCGCTGGACAGGGCGGTCAGCGGTAAGGTGCATATTACCGCTGACTCATGGTCCAGCAGGCATGGACAGGGACGTTACCTTTCTTTCACGGCCCATTGGGTCACTCTTTTGGCAGCTGGGAAGAATGCAGGACAAGGTGCAGTAGTGTTGGAGGTTGTTCCACCGCCACGCCTCCAAAATGCTACTACTGGTTGTGACACACCTCTCTCCTCCACCCCCTCCTCTTCTTCTTCCTCCATGGCCTCTTCCTGTGGTTTGTCCTCGGAACCAGCGGTGCTCCGTAGGCGTTCAAGGGGCTACGCAAGTACGCAGGCAAAAAGATGCCATGCCGTGCTTGCGCTGGTGTGTTTGGGGGACAGGAGCCACACTGGGGCAGAGGTCCTGTCTGCTCTGCAGGGGCAGGCCGAGAGGTGGTTGATGCCACGCCAGCTTAAGCCAGGAATGGTGGTTTGCGACAATGGCACCAACCTCCTCTCCGCCCTCCGACAGGGACAACTGACCCATGTGCCCTGTATGGCTCACGTCCTTAACCTGGTGGTGCAGCGGTTCTTGGGCAGGTACCCGGGCCTACAGGATGTCCTGAGGCAGGCCAGGAAAGTCTGTGTGCATTTCCGCAGATCTTATAATGCCAGTGCTCGCCTGGCTGAGCTGCAAAAGGAGTTGAACCTGCCCAAGAACCGCCTTATATGTGACATGCCCACCAGGTGGAACTCAACGTTGGCCATGCTGCAGCGGCTGCACACGCAGCAGAGGGCCATCAATGAGTACCTGTGCGACTACGGCACCAGGACAGGGTCAGGGGAGCTCGTTTTTTTTTCACCACGCCAGTGGCGCATGATCAGGGATGCATGCACTGTCCTGGCACCATTTGAGGAGGCCACGAGGATGGTGAGCAGTGACAGTGCATGCATCAGTGACACTGTACCTCTTGTCCACCTGTTGGAGCACACGCTGCGTGGAATAATGGACAGGGCACTTGAGGCAGAACAGAGGCAGGAAGAGGAGGACTTCCTTGCCTCTCAAGGCCCCCTTTACCCAGACAGTGCTCCTTCTGTCCCACCCATCGCACAGGAAGAGGAGGAGGAGGAGGAGGATTGTGTCAGCATGGAGGTGGAGGCTGGCACTCAGCATCATCAGCAGCAGTCTTTTAGGGATGATTTACAGTCCCAAGAAACCAGTGGACTTGTACGTGGCTGGGAGGAGGTGGCTGCGGATCATGTCGTCCTTAGTGACCCAGAGGACTCTGGACTGAATGCCTCAGCTAACCTACGCTGCATGGCCTCCCTGATCCTGCAAAGTCTGCGGAAGGATCCTCGTATTCTTCGGATCAAGGAGAGGGACCATTACTGGCTGGCCACTCTCCTTGATCCACGGTACAAGGGTAAGGTTGCGGACCTTATCTTACCGTCGCAGAGGGAGCAGAGGATGAGACATCTCCGGGAGGCCTTGCAGAAAGGTCTGTGCAACGTGTTCCCAGAGACTGGGAGGTTACAAACTCCTGGTCCTGGACAACGAGTTGCTGAGGCTTCGGGCAGTCAAAGAAGGAGCAGTGGGGAAGGTGGCCGTCTGACCGATGCGTTCAGACAATTCTTTAGTCCGCAGCCCCAAAGTATGATCTGTTCCAGCAACCATCGCCAGCGTCTCATATACATGGTCCAGGAATACCTAGGGGCAAGGTCAGACTTGGACACCTTCCCCACCGAAAATCCTCTGGCTTACTGGGTCTTGAGGATGGATCACTGGCCAGAGCTTGCACAGTATGCAATTGAGCTACTGGCCTGTCCTGCATCCAGCGTTCTTTCAGAACGCACATTCAGTGCTGCTGGAGGATTTGTCACGGATCACAGGGTGCGCCTGTCCACCGACTCGGTTGATCGACTGACTTTCATCAAGATGAACCAGTCTTGGATCACCACCAGCTACCACACACCTGATGCTGATATAACAGACTAATTGATTTTAAAATGTCACATCCCTTCAAGACTGATGCTGATGCTGAGTGCCTGTGCTGTTATGTTGACTGGCTATCCTCCTCCTCCTCCTCAATGATATGATTAATGATGATAGCTTGGAAGATCATTTTGGTTTATGGGTGACGCCACCAGTGGCTAAGGCCCAATTTTTCAGCCCCTGTTTAACAGGGGCGTGTAATTAAAATTTTTGATGCAATACTTTGCAACAGGCCTCATTGCTGTGCTCCAAGTACAGTATCTGTGAGGGGTTGCAGTGTTGTGCCACCAGTGCCTAAGGCCCAATTTTTCAGCCCCTGTTTAACAGGGGCATGCAATTATAATTATTGATCTAATAATTCACAGCAGGGCCCATTGCTGCGCCCACCAAGAGTAACTGTCAGGCCTTACAGTGTTGTGGCACCAGCACCACCATCACCACCACCACCAAAGGCCTAATTTTTCAGCCCCTGTTCAACAGGGGCATGCAATTATAATTATTGATCGAATAATTCACAGCAGGGCCCATTGCTGCGCCCACCAAGAGTAACTGTCAGGCCTTACAGTGTTGTGGCACCAGCACCACCATCACCACCACCACCACCACCAAAGGCCCAATTTTTCAGCCCCTATTCAACAGGGGCATGCAATTATAATTATTGATCTAATAATTCACAGCAGGGCCCATTGCTGCGCCCACCAAGAGTAACTGTCAGGCCTTACAGTGTTGTGGCACCAGCACCACCATCACCACCACCACCAAAGGCCTAATTTTTCAGCCCCTGTTCAACAGGGGCATGCAATTATAATTATTGATCGAATAATTCACAGCAGGGCCTATTGCTGCGCCCACCAAGAGTAACTGTCAGGCCTTACAGTGTTGTGGCACCAGCACCACCATCACCACCACCACCACCAAAGGCCCAATTTTTCAGCCCCTGTTCAACAGGGGCATGCAATTATAATTATTGATCGAATAATTTACAGCAGGGCCCATTGCTGCGCCCACCAAGAGTAACTGTCAGGTCTTACAGTGTTGTGGCACCAGCACCACCATCACCACCACCACCACAACCACCACCAAAGGCCCAATTTTTCAGCCCCTATTCAACAGGGGCATGCAATTATAATTATTGATCTAATAATTCACAGCAGGGCCCATTGCTGCGCCCACCAAGAGTAACTGTCAGGCCTTACAGTGTTGTGGCACCAGCACCACCATCAAAGGCCCAATTTTTACTACCACTGATCAACAATTATATGTTATTACAATTCCTGATATAATAGTTGACAGCAGGGCGTTCCAGCACCCACCAAGAATAACTGTGAGTGCTTTCAGTGTTGTGCCAACACCAACACCTAAGGGGCCAATTTCTGCAGAGTATATACGGCAGGTCCCTACTTTCAAACATCCAACTTACAAACGACTACTACTTGCAAACGGAAGAAGACAACAGGAAGTGAAAGGAAATCTACCCCTTGGAAGGAAAATTCTCTCCTGTAAGAATTAATATGGGAGAAAGGTGTCTCCTCTCTACTGATGCTTTATCACCAATCCTTGTTTCAATAAAAACACCACATTTCAAAAACAGTTGTCATTGGGACGCAAAGTGAGGTGAAATGTTCTGAACAGGGGCACAGACAGCAAAAAAAATGTGACAGGGGTGATAACCGTTCCCTATGTTTTCCAAAAAGCTAAAAAAAAGGAATTTGGCATGGAGCTACACTTAAACAAGGCAGCTGTTCAAAATTACAAACAGATTCTACATAAGAACAAACCTACAGTCCCTGTCTTGTATGCACCGCCTGTATACGGCTGTTCAGAGTATATAGGTCCTTTTTTATTTTGTGTGCGGGGTTCCCCTTAATATCCATACAAGACCCAAAGGGGCTGGTAATGGGCTGGGGTAGGGGGGGGGGGGGTTGATGGGGTAGCTATGCCATTTTTCCTAAAGATTTTCATCCATATTACCGGGACCAGACATTGCATTAAAGCCGCAAGCAGTTTTAAATGGCTTTTTTTCCTTTAGAAATGTTATTTTGTGCAGGGACAGTTCTAAACACGGGAAACACGTGGCACTTCACAGGCATACTTTAGACACCCCCCAGGTACAATATTTAAAGGAATATTTGACTTTTTTTTTTCACTTTATGCATCATTAAAATGACTGCTCCCGGAAAACGTCCGTTTTTAAAATTTCTTTTTGCATTGATACATGTCCCCTGGTGCAGAACCCGGGTTCCCAAACTCTGTTTCGGACAATAACATGGATAATAGTCATTATAATTAGCACTTTAGAATCCGAACGTTCGCATCCATTGTATTTAATAGGGTTCTAATGTTCGTGCGAACTTTCGGTCCGTTCGCGGGTTCTGGTGCGAACCGAACCCGGGGGTGTTCGGCTCATCACTACCCACCAGTACCGCCTGCCAGTGCCCCCTGTCAGTGCCCACAGTGACCACCAGTGCAAACACTGTGCCACCTATCAATGCCTACGAGTGCCACCTATCAGTGCTCACCAGTGTTGCCAATCAGTGCCTCATCAGTCTCACCTACCAGTGCTGACCAGTGCCCATCATTGCCACCCATCAGTGCCCATCACTGCCACCTATCAGTGCCCATCACTGCCAGCTATCAGTGCCACCTATTAGTGCCAATTCTCAGTGCCCACCAGTGCCACCTATCAATGCCCTTCAGTGTCACCTCTCAGTGTCACCTCTCAGTGCCCACCAATGCCGCCTCTCAGTGCCCACCAGTTCCGCCCATCAGTGCCGCCCATCGGTGCCCATCAGTGCAGCCTATCGGTGCCCATCAGTGCAGCCTCATCAGCGTAAATCAATGAAGGAGAAAAATTACATGTTTGCAAAATTTTATAACAAAATATAAAACGGTTTTGTATTTATTTATTTTTTAATTCTGTCTTTTAAAAAAATTTAACAAAAAATAAAAACCACAGAGGTGATCAAATACCACCGAAAGAAAGCTCTATTTGTGGGAAAAAATGATAAAAAATTAATTTGGGTGCAGTTTTGTATGACCGCGCAATTGTCATTCAAAGAGTGAGAGCGCTGAAAGCTGAAAATTGGTCTGGACAGGAGGGGGGTTTAAGTGCCCAGTAAGAAAGTGGTTAAAGAAGAGGACTGCAAGCCCAGAGAAGGAGAGCCCTCCATAAGTGTCCTGTTTACCCATTTTCAGGAAGATAACAGCTCAGTGGTGGATGAGCACTTCAGCAGAGCTCTCAGCCAACCCAGCAGTTATTCCCCAAGCTGTGTGCTGCTGCCAAGACTGCCAGTACTGCCACTGGTCACTAATGAATGAATGTACTGCCACTGGTCACTGATGAATGAATGTACTGCCACTGGTCACTGATGAATGAATGTACTGCCACTGATGCATTAATGGCTGACCAGTGGTCAGCCATTAATGCATCAGTGACCAGTGGCAGTACATTCATTCATCATCAGTGACCATGACCAGCAGTGGCAGTACATTAATTTGTCTGTGACCGTGGCCAGTGAATTAATTCGTCTGTGACCGTGGCCAGTAAATTTATTTGTTGTGATCGTGGCCAGTGAATTAATTCGTCTGTGACCGTGGCCAGTAAATTTATTCATCAGTGACACCTGTAAATTCATTCATCAGTCACCGTGACCAGTGCAGGACATGTCACATTATTACATCAGTTACTATGACCAGTGGCAGATAGTACATCCCCCCTCCCCCCGCCATGCTGCATATTAAACAAAATCAGAATGACAGTCACAGTTCATAATCTTCATACATCATACACTGCACTGCAGTCAGATGGCTGCATAACATTCCGTATGGCATCAGCCTAATATACCTTAGTAGTTTGTTTGTTTCTTACTTGTGATAGAATGTGACACTGTGTTCTGTTGTATGAAAAAGATGAAGTTGTTGGCAATGGTGGCACTGGTTCGAATTGTTCTTATTCCTCCTCGGCGGCGCTGGCTCCACCTCCTCTTGGAACTTGAACAGCCCAGCAGCTCGGGCTCGGCTCCTCCCATGTCCCAGTTCCATGATAACCAGGCCAGGCAGCTCGCTCTCCTCGGCTCCTCCTCCCATCCCCTCCCGCTTACGGCCGTGACCCTTGAGACACGTCACGCTGCTGGGAGGGGGGCAGGGCCTCTGTAAACATAGGAGGAGCTGGAGGGAAGTGTCGTGGAGGCAGCACAGCGCAGCGGAGATGATTATTGGCTGGCGCCGCTGCCAGGTGCGTGCAGAGCTTAATTCGCATAAATAGTTACTGACATCACTCAGAGACACTGACAGTGATTGACAGCCGGCCCACTGCCGATCAGCCCACCGGGAATCTCCCGGTACTCCCGATGGCCAGTCCATCACTGGTATCAGAGCAGTAAGGATCCACATTTCGTAGTGTCAGCGGGGAGTCTGGATACATTCAAAAGACTTTTAGATTGCGAACACAATGTACAGGGATATTGAAAATGGTAGTGACCTAAACATAAGCACTCACACCCAGGTTTAACTTGATGGACCAGTGTCTAGAACAGTCAGCTTTTAATTGTTGTCTGTGTCCATGTTGCAGATTTTTCCTCACTGCCTGTATGGTGAAACCATTGTCATTTTGAAAGTTACTCGAGAGAAAATCTCTATAACTTAACCCAGGTGGCAGTATAAATCTAATGAGCTCTATATTTGTCCCCATTCTATCCAAAAAAATGTTTTGGGCAGCCATAAATTACTGCAATTTTTACATAATTCTTGTCTTTTAACAAAAGAATACCTATGTTATTATATACAGTCAGGGCTAAAACTAGGGGGGTGGGCAGGGGTATGCATGTTCCCCGGGCACCACATCAAGAGGGGGTGCCACCCACACCGGGTACTGCTGCTCTAAGGGTTCCACTGCCATTCGATAAAGTGTAAAGGACAGGCAGCGCCGGTTGCATAGTCTGGCATATCCCAGAGAAACAAAAGAAGGGAGACCGCACAGCACACGAGCACTGAATCATTACGCTCCTCCCACCCGCCCCTAGAAAAGCATTTCTGAGCAATGCTTCAGCTACCGATATTATGTTTCTAAGTGCAAAGTAGGCCCTGGATGGGGGGGGGGGGGGGCTGCAGAGGAGGCCATGGGCTAGGAGGGGAGTGCAGAAGAGGCCCTGGACTGGGGGTTGCAGAGGAAGTCCCGGACTTGAAAAGAGGGGTTGGTGTGGCAAGTGACCTGGAATAGGAGAGTGGGGTGCAGAGGAGGCCCTGAACTTGGGGGAGCTGCAGAGGAGGCCCTGGATTGGGGGATTGCAGAGAAGACACTGGACTGGGTGAGGGGGTCCCTGGAGGTCAGCGACTAGGAGAGGGGGTGTCAGGAAGCCCTGGACTAGGACAGTGGGTGTCTGGAGGTCATGGATTAAGAGAGGGGAGCATGGAGGGGAGGGGAGCATTGAGGCCCTGGACTAGGAAAGAGGGTGCCTGATGGACCTGCCAGATTCAGGGAGAAAGAGCCTGCCTGGGCCCTGAACGGTGAGCCTGGAATCAGAGAGTTCACAACATAAATGGGGACATTTATCAATTGTCACAAGAAATGCCAAACAGGAGCAGAGAGACATGTTGTGTGGCAGATTTATTAAATACCTGAAATCTCCTCTTTCCTGCTATCTGACACACATGACAATTAGGCCTCATTCACACAGAGCATATGCATCCGTGCCCAGTTTGATGGACATGTACTGCATTGGGGAGGCGCAGGTGTTCTGTACATCTCTGTGCGGGCAGTCCAATCATAGCCAATTGGGATGCAGCAGCTGCATGGACATAGTTGGGTGTCAAATTTTGATATGTGGGCAGGAAGGGATGCACGGATCCGAATGCACAGTGTCTGCATTCGGATCTGTGAACCCACTTCTATGGTCTACTAGCATAAAGCTCTGAGGTGGATGCAGATGCAGCAAAAAGGGGCTCAGCATAGAGGACCTGTCTCAGCTCCTGTCTGAATGAGCCCTTAGGAGAATTTATCAAAACTAGACCAGCCAGAATCTGGAGCAGCTGTGCATGGCAACCAATCAGCTCATAGCTTTCATTTCTAAAGTTTAACTGAACAAGTTGAAGATAGAATAGCTGATCGGTTGCCATGCACAGTTGCTCCAGATTCTGTCTGCTCAAGTTTTGCTAAATTCCCCTTATTGTGTTGTACATTTCATACTCCTGTTTACTGCATTATAAGTACATCACATTCTTCGTTAAGGTTAGCTGTGTGTAGAAAAGCATATGTAATAGTGTAATAGAACAGTTGTATTTTATTAAAATGAGTGCACTGAGGTTTGTACATGTCTGCCACACATATGTATTGGCACAGTCAATAAAGCATATTCCCCTTTAAGCCCTTCCCACTGTTGATGCAATCTGACCACACCCACAGTTTTGGCAGGGCGCGAAAAGCGATCCCCATTATATTTTTTGTAAAGCAAAGGATTCGCCCTGGGACTTTAAATGAAGTGGGTAACGTTTCCGCCAGTAAACATAAACAGTATATGGTTTATTCAAGTAAAATTGTTTACATGCATGGATGACACCAACAGTTGCCAATTGAAAAGATACATAAACAAGGAGTATTGGTACATAAATGCCCAGGCCTTTCATTCATGCATGTATATTCTCATGCCAATACATATTGACTTTACTTTAGATGCCTGACAAACATACTTATGTTTACAGCCTATACTCTTTATGGACTAACGAGGTCTCTATGGACACATCACTATACCTATGCCATGCCTGCTCTCCGTTTGGCTCCTGGTGGGGTCCCATCTGACTCCGCCCTCTCAGCTCCCTGGAGAGACACCTGCTGCCGCGGTCTTGGGGCCGCACATCTGTAGCCATGGTCAAGCTCAGTGGTGAGTATGGGGATCCACACACCCCCTCCCACCCTGTGCTTTTATAGCCAATATTGTGCCATATTGTCAAACATATATATATTTTTTCATCTTAGGTACATTGTTACACACATCCACCCCTGAAGAGCGAGCTGGATCTCGCGAAACTAGTCGGGTAGTATGATGCCCGTGTACTCTGACTGTTACTACATTTATGTACCAATACTCCTTGTTTATGTATCTTTTCAATTGGCAACTGTTGGTGTCATCCATGCATGTAAACAATTTTACTTGAATAAACCATATACTGTATTTACTACTGTTTATGTTTACTGGCGGAAACGTTACCCACTTCATTTAAAGTCCCAGGGCGAATCCTTTGCTTTACTATATATGATAGGGATGGAAGTGTGTTACTGGGGACACCAGACCTTCCCTCTTTTTCATTATATTTTTTGGGGGTAAAAAAAATGACACGTCCCGGGTGCTAGATATGCTAGCTATGCCACTGTATACACTATATATGCTGACATGCAGAAATACCGGTCGCATGATGTTCATATGAGAGAATTACATGGGCTAGCAAAAAGGGATTTTAGTAATAAAGAGACATAAAACCAACGATCATTTTTACAAATATTTATTTATCTTGGCAATTTAAATGGCAAATACATTAAACAAAATTACACGGTGTCCATTCAGAAAATGCTGGACGACTACTCCCCCACTGAACAACACCATGACTTCTTAGAAATAGGGAGGGTGGGTGGGCGTCGCGGTCCGGTCCAAACGGTCACTGAATAACTGCCCTCAGCTCCTTTTATCTGCTCCCCCTGCGCAGGCTTTACACCCGCCAATTGTGTCCAATCCACTGCTTGTTACCGCCGACCAATCCCATGGCTATTGCTGCCCAGGGATACCGCTGCAACCAATGGCAACCTGTGAATAAAAACAGGGAGAAGAGATCTGCAGAACCCTTTGAGCTATTCCATGAGGGCCCAGCTTATTGCTATGACCTTTCATGGGCTAGCACAAAAGGATTTTAGTAATAAAGAGACATAAAACCAATGATAATTTTTATAAATATTTATTCATTTTGGCAATTTGAATTGCCACGGTGTTATCCAAGGGGGTAACCTGATAATAACTCAAACTTAAATGAAATATTAAGCCATCCTGGCTAAAATTCATTAAACAAAATTAAACGGTGTCCATCCAGACAATGCTGGATGACTACTCCCCACCAGCTGAAGCCAGAAGAGAAGCTACTGGCTGAGGGCCCCCCAACACCATGGCTGTTTTGATCAAATTTTGCAGGCCCATATTAAATATGTCCAGGCCAATTATTGATAAATGCAGCAGATCATCGCGAAACAAACCCGGAACAAAACCCTCTAATTCCGCGTGGTCGAAAGGATATTCCACCAGATGAAAGTAGAAAGTTATGAATTGTCCTATTGAGATGTCTCCTAATCCTATCCACATAGAATAAGCTACCAGAGGGAGACCAGATAGGCCTAGAAATCATCTCAGAGAATGCCAATATGGCCGATCTAAACATAAGCTTAATAGAATAAAGGTCTCTTTAAATTTTGCAGAGGAGCTCCAAAGTCTTGACGTTCCCTAAATCGTTTGCCCCGGCATGGATGACTAAAACTTGAGGAGAGGGCCAGAGGCTAGACAAATAAATCAAGTGGTCTCTCAGGTTCCGCCACCTTAAACCCCTATTGCCCGACCAAAAAATTGAGAATTTATTAGCATTCAGACCTAGATTGGAGGAGTAGGTCCTAGTTCCGACATGTTTAGCAGCCCAGAAAATGTAGGAATGTCCTACTATCCAGATATTGGATTTGTGAGAAGCTGAAAAATAAAATTACAATGTTAGTAGATCGGGGCGGACAAATATTTTGTACCTATCACTGCCCCAATGGCCTACCTTTTTCAAAACATCTGCAGAGAAACCGAGTGAATCAGCTGTAGTAGCCGCCCCAATCCGAAAATATTGGGATGAAAAGCAAAAACCTGAAAGATTCAGGCGTTTCAAATAGGAAGCTAAGAAAGCTGAAAACTGGTACCTTGTTAAGGAAGACAGGCCCTGGTGAATAAAGAAGGGATCATTAGAAGGAGGTTTGACTGAAAGGGACCTGGAAACATGTGAGACTGGGCATATTACAGGATTAGTGGAGTTGGCTAGAGAAATCCAATGGCCTCTACCTACAGGCAGGGTTTTTGACCTGCAAATAAACAGGTTCAGGAACCCCTCGTCTAAAGAAACATGACAAAAAAAAAAAAGAGATAGACCTTTTATTCATGACAGTAAATTCCCCAACCCTCAGGGCTCCAAAAAAGGCAATTGAAAAGGCATCTCTGAAAGGGAAGAGCTTAAACTCTGAAAAACACACCTCCTTCAAAACTAGGAGCAAATCAACCAACAAAGTAAACAAAATGGGGCGCCTATTATCACAAGTAGGTCTGGACCTCATAAAACCTTTGAGTACTTGACTGACCTGAAAGAAAGAAGTTAGTGCCGGTAAACCTGCAAATTTTAGAAAAAAGGAAACACCCGCTAATGTCTTGCTCACTGACGCAGGACTGAATTTGGACTGAATCAACTTAGACACAAACGCCAGAGAGACATAAGCGGTCACATCCAAAGTATCCAGGTTCAACTCACGACAAAATGAACACTATCTGGACCAAGAAAGATGATAGTCTAGCCAAGTCTTCCTTGATACAGAATTTCTGAGGTTAGAAAGTATCAGCTCCAAATTAAGTCCCAGAGGAAATCTGGGCAAGGGGTGCCGCACTGATCCGCTGCTGGAGCCAATTCCCGAAAGTTCTCGAACTGCCAACAAGATAAAGTGTCAGCAATGTTATTATGTATCCCTGCTATGTGCGTTGCTGTTACCAAATATTAAAATGCACGCAGTGCAATACTAGAAAACGCAGCAGTTTAATAACTGGTTCAGATTTAGAGGATAATGCATTACTAGCAAAGAAGTTGTTATCCGTGTGCACCAGAACTCTGCGGTTTATGAAGACATCCTTCCAAACCACTATGGAAACTATTACCGGGAATAATTCCAGGAGGACAAGGTTCTGAAGAATGTCCTGCTGCAACCAAGCTGAGTGCCACTCAAGTCCGAGGATCCAGCAGCATCTGTAAATAAATTCAACAGATAGTCATCAATGAACTCTTGTTGCCATATGGTGGAGCCATTAAAATTACATAAAAAAGCATCCCAACTTTCAGTTCCTCCCTAATGCTCTTGGAGATACACATGTGAGAATATGGACTCCTAAGACCCCTGGTAGCCAAAGCAAATCTCCGGGAAAACACCCTGGCCATCGGAATGACCCTGGCTGCGAAAGCAAAAAGACCCAATAGAGACTGGGCCTCTTTCAGTAATACTTTCCTTTTCAACAGAAAGACTGAGATCATTGATCTCATCTTTTGCAGTTTGTGTAAGGGCAATCTGAACTCCAATAACGAGGAGTCAATTGTAATCCCCAAAAATTTGATAGTAGTGGAAGGAAAAACCGTCTGTGCAAGCGGAACCCCAAAGTATTCACATATGCTAAAAAACAGTTGTAAGGGTTCTAGACAAGCAGGGGAACCCTCAGGGCCAACAATCCCCCGAAAGAATAAGATACTGACAAAACCCAGTGCAAAAAAGTAGAAAAGGCTTCAAAATAAAGACATGACAAAGAAAACCCCATGGGCATACATTTGTCAAAAAAAAATTGGGCCTGGAATTGAAAACCTAGAGAATTGAAACCTTGCGGGTGGACTGGAAGCAAACGGAAGGCAGATTTGACATCCGCCTTAGCCAATAAGGCACCACGTCCATGTTGCCTTAAAAGAACAAGAGCTTCATTGAAGGAAGAATATGACACGGGGGCTTCGACATCAGAAAATTCATCATTCAGCAAAGAGTGAATGAATGACTTACAAATGCGAACTAAATTGCCTCAGGCACATTTTGCAGCCAGTGTCTGCTTGGCTGGTGCGGTCATTAACCCCGTAGGATCTCGACACACATTCGTACATATATATACTGGGGCAATTTGGACAAGATCCAATTAACCTACCAGCATGTCTTTGGAGTGTGGGAGAAAACCAGAGTACCTGGAGGAAACCCACGCAGACACAGGGAGAACATGCAAACTCCAGGCAGATGGTGTTGTGGTTGGGATTTGAACCAGCAACCCTTTTGCTGCTAGGTGAAAGTGCTAACCACTACACCACTGTGCTGCCTGAAGTGATTGAAAAGAGGTTGCCGCAGATTTACGAAAGCACCTGCTGGCAGAATGGTTCCCGTTACAGTAGGAGCACTCGTGCCTATACGTGCAGTTAGAGAGAAACCTGCATTGCCCTTTATTGAAGGCAAAACAAAATCCCTTGTGAAATGTAGTTTGTGGATTAGACACCACCCTCGGTGTGAATTGAGGCTTAGGAGGCAACATGAGATTTAACTATAAGCCTACGTCCTTAGACCCCCAATGCAAAGAGGGATGAATCACCGAAATAACGAAAGGCTTCAGCAATTATATCTAAATGTTGGAATAAACCTGAGCAATTCCCGGGGAAACGTTCTCCCATGACAGCTGCATAAATGCAAAAAGCCTGTAACCAGTTTTGGAAGGTTCTAGGAATGGCTCTCCTCCTATCCTTCTCAGTACGTTCCCCTGCCTGCTTGTCAGATTTAGACAGAAATTCCTTTAAAGCAGGTAATAATGACAGTGTGTCAATTAATTCGCCCCTCCAATTTTTTTCCTTAACATTTATACAGTAATCAGTGCATTTTTATAGCACTGATCGCTGTATAAATGTGAATGGTCCCAAAATAGCATCAAAAGTGTCCGATGTGTCCGCCATAATTTCGCAGTCACGATAAAAATCACTGATCGCCGCCATTACTAGTAAAAAAAAAATATTTATAAAAATGCCATAAAACAACCTTCTATTTTGTAGACACTATAACTTTTGTGCAAACCAATCAATAGACACTTATTGCGATGTAGAAGAATACATATCGGCCTAAACTGAGAAATTAAAAAAAAAAAAATTATATATTTTTTGTGGATATTTATTATAGCAAAAATTAAAAAATATTGCTTTTTTTTTCAAAATTTACGCTCTATTTTTGTTTATAGCGCAAAAAATAAATACTGCAGAGGTGATCAAATACCACCAAAAGAAAGCTCTATTTGTGGGGAAAAAAGGACTTACATTTTGTTTGGGAGCCACGTCGCACAACTGCGCAATTGTCAGGTAAAGCGACGCAGTGCCAAATCGCAAAAAGTGGCCCGGTCATTTGGCAGCCAAATCCTCCGGGGCTGAAGTGGTTAATGCTCCATGCACCAGTGACCTGTGCTCCTTCAAACTCTGTAACATTAGCACCAATTGACTGTGCCCCTTTAAATTGCTGTAATACATTAGACAAAGATGTAACCAAAAATGACAGTTCAGTGACATTAGAATCAGAACAGGTCTCACCACCAGTATTCGATGCAGGATGCCCACTGCTGGCTGCCACAGGGGCAAGCTGAGTAGCGCTGCTCTGCCTCATCCAAGGTACACTCTTCCGTCCAGAACTGCTAGCTCCCGCCTCTCAGCTGAGGAGAAGCATTTGTCCTTTGTTTCTTCTTTTTCCTGCCTGGCTGTTGGCGCGTCCCTCTCCTGATCGCGGTGGTCTCCTCCTCTGCATTAGGGGGTGTGATGGCCGCCCCCATAGGCAGAGCTGAGCCGTGCCCCTCCTCCAGACACCGCAGCAGCCATTCTTCACCCCCCTCACCTTCGTCTTTCTCTAATAGGCGGTAAAGGAAGCTTTCCCATTTGCCTGGAGAATGGCGCTTCATGCTGCAGGGCACTGTCGTTGCGGTCCAGTCCAAACAGTCAGTGAATAACTGCCCTCAGCTCCTTTTATCTGCTCCCTCCATGCGGGCTTTACACCCGCCAATTGTGTCCAATACACTGCCGACCAATCCCATGGCCGTTGCTGCCTAGGGATACCACTGCAATCAATGGCAACCTGTGAATAAAAAACAGGGAGAAGAGATCTGCAGACCTCTTTGAGCTATCCCATGATGGCCCAGCTTATTGCTATGACCTTTCATTCAGTTAGAACTGCACATCTGGTCATATAACTAGCATTAACATGGAAAAGTAATACATTTATAGAGATTCATAGAGAATCATTTAAATGTAGACAAAGCTGTTTTGGCCCCACTTCTTCTATTAGTCACAGGAGTGCACTTTGTTCTGTTCAAAAAAGACCTCAACTTTACAGTTAGGATCCACCCAGATGCCTGGACTGACAGACTTAGCTTCACAGTCATTCCCGCCCCCTCCACAGTCTGGCACTCCAGTGAGCACTGTAGGGGCAGAGCAGATAGCCAGTGACTGAGAGTCATTGTCTCTCTGCAGACTGAAGACAGAGAACCGAGCAGCGGTGTTTGATTGGTCTGAGAGCTGGTAGGGGACAAATGCAGTATCGGATGGATGCTCCATCCACCTAGGTGAGTATGAGTGTTTGTTTTTTTAAACTCCCAAACTTATCTGTTAAATTTCAAGATTTTCATGAGAAAGGTACGTATTCCTTTCCAGATTTAAAAAAATATGTAGAAGGATTAAAACCCCTGCTGCGTGCTTCAAAAGTCTGTCCACCTGTCCTGCTGCCAATGGTTTCACCAGACAGAAGATGAGGGAAAGTCTGCAACAGCAACACAGAGAAAAATCTGTCATGGGTTCTTGTCTTCCCTTTCTCTACTAAACAAGCATTTTTTATTTTGTCTGTGATGTCATTGGACAGTTCCCCTCACTTCCTAACCAATAAAATGTTGTCATAAAGACAGGAAGTGGGGAGTAAAAAACAGGTTTTGGACTTAACCAGCAGCTTTTCCCTACTGCTCACTTCCTGTCCTGATTTTTGCTGTTCGGAGGTTCGGTGAAGGGCCAAACTAAATGGATGTTCGGCTGAGCCAAACTTCTTGCTGCAACAGGAGGTGATTCATTTAGCAATGGTCTTACCACTGCTGCTAAATGTAATAACTTATTTAACATGGCTCTTGCCTGTTAGGTACTGTAACTGGCAGCTGCCGGCATCCTAACAACCAGTGACTCATCCCCACTGACAGCTGAATGTAAACAAAGAGGCAGGGATAAAAAATGCAGGTGTAAAAAATGTGGCTTCCCCCAATGCAAAACAAAAAACAAACAAAAAAACTGCATGGGATCAACCATAGCAGGCCACAAGCCCTCATCATGGGAAGGGTACCTTAATCCTATGTCCCATGTTGAAGAGTTCAAAGGCTTCTTCCCCAAAACTTTTAACCAGTAATTGTGGGGGTCTGTAGATCGAGGGCCTATTGGAATCTGGAAGCCCCCCTCAATGTGAATAAGTAAGAGGTACATAGTACCCCTACTTATTCATGAACAAAAATTAAATATTAAATAGAGACAGCCCCTTTTGACATGTCATAGAGGAGCTCAGCTATGAGAAAAGATTAGAGGAACTGAATTTATTCTCTCTTAAGTAGAGGAGATAAAGGGGATCTGATCAACATGGATAAATACATACCGTATATACTCGAGTATAAGCCGACCCGAATATAAGCCAAGGCACCTAATTTTACCACAAAAAAATGGGAAAACTTATTGACTCGAGTATAAGCCTAGGGTGTCCATCTGCATGCCTCACTGTGCCTCACTTTGCCTCACTGTGTCCATGTGCATGCCTCACTGTGCCCATGCTTCACTGTGCCAATGCCTCACTGTGTCCATGACTAGACTGACATTTAACATTGGAGTCTATGGAAGGGGTGCCCGGCTTTGAAAAATCGATGCTCTCCGGCCGTATGTCCCCCGAACAACAAACTTTGCACACTTGTAGAGTAGGAGTGAGGCTACATGTGTGCCAAGTTCCAGTACCGGGTCCCCAAAGTCCAGGAGATTAGACGCAAAAAGGTGACTCGAGTATAAGCCGAGGGGGGCATTTTCAGCACAAAAAAATGTGCTGAAAAACTCAGCTTATACTCGAGTATATATGGTAAGTGGTTCATATAGTGAGCTTGGTGTTGAGTTATTCACTTTAAGAGATTTAATCACCAAATGCGGTAAGGTTTCTCCACTGTAAGAGCTGTGAAAATGTGGAATAGACTCCCTCAAGAGCTGACTCTATCCAGCTTAGTTGATTGCTTTAAAAAGACCTTGATTCTTTCCTAAATGTAAATAACCGGATACTAACCTTTATAGGTAAAGTTGATCCAAGGAATATCTGATTGCCTCTCAGGGAATCAGGAAGAAATTGTTTCCCTTGCTTGAGCAAATTGGATCATACTCTGCTGTTTTTTTCCTTCTTCTTGATTAGGGATGGCCAAATGACCCCCTGTTTGGTTCGCACCAAAACTTTCGAACATCTGGGAAATTTGGAACCGAATAACGAACCACATTAAAGTCTATGGGACCCGAACATGAAAAATCAAAAGTGCCCATTCTGAAGGCTTATATGCAAGTAATTGGGCATACAATGGTTATGGGTGTCCGGGTACTGCCTCGGGGGACTTGCAGTAACGCACAGAACTATATGGCGTTAAACTTGCAGTAACGCACAGAACTATATAGCGTTAAACTTGCAGTAACGAAATGAACTATACAGCGTTAAACTTGCAGTAACGCAATGAAATATACAGCGTTAAACTTGCAGTAAAGCACAGAACTATATGCCGTTAAACTTGTAGTAGCACAATGAAATATACAGCGTTAAACTTGCAGTAACGCAATGAAATATATGGCGTTAGACTTGCAGTAACGCACAAAACTATATGGCGTTAAACCTTCAGTAACGCAACGCAATAAAATATACAACATTAAACTTGCAGTAACACACAGAACTATACAGCGTTAAACTTGCAGTAACGCAATGAATTATACACGTTAAACTTGCAGTAACGCACAGAACTATATGGCGTTAAACTTGCAGTAACGCAGTGAAATATGCAGCGTTAAACTTGCAGTAACGCAATGAAATATACAGCATTAAACTTGCAGTAACGCACAGAACTATATGGCGTTAAACTTGCAGTAACGCAACGAAATATACAGCATTAAACTTGCAGTACCGCAATGAAATATACAGCGTTAAACTTGCAGTAACGCACAGAACTATATGGCGTTAAACTTGCAGTAACGCAATGAAATATACAGCGTTACATTTGCAGTAACGCACAGAACTATATGGCATTAAACTTGCAGTAATGCACAGAACTGTATGGCGTTAAACTTACAGTAACGCAATGAAATATACAGCGTTAAACTTGCAGTAATGCAATGAAATATGCAGCGTTAAACTTGCAGTAGCGTAATGAAATATACAGTGTTAAACTTGCAGTAACGCACAGAACTATATGGCGTTAAACCTTCGGTAGCGCAATGCAATGAAATATACAACGTTAAAATTGCAGTAATGCACAGAACTATATAGCGTTAAACTTGCAGTTACACAATGAAATATATGGCGTTAAACTTGCAGTAACACACAGAACTATACAGCGTTAAACAGTAATGCACAGAACTATATGGCATTAAACTTGCAGTAACGCAATAAAATATATGGTGTTAAATGGTCACTACACTCACAATGGCTGAACTATCCCTACATTCACATTAATGTAAAGATGAATGGTAGCACTACACTCACAATAACTGAACTATCCCTACATCCACACTAATGTAAAGATGAATGGTCGCACTACACGCACACTGAACTATTCCTAGATGCACACTAAACTGATATTCTACACTGACAATAGAATCAGAATAGCACACTATAGCACACTAACTGTCTAATAGCACTGAACAGAGCCCTGTTCTATCTCTCTCCACACCGCTATTACACTACACCATGTTCCAAATTATTATGCCAATGATATTTCCAATGTCACAAAGATTAAATATTTAGTTTTTCAGTTTAACTCATGGATGGCATTGTGTCTCAGGGCTCTTTTGATCACTGAAAACAATCTCGGACACCTGTGATAATTAGATTGCCAGGTTAGCCCAATTAAAGGAAAAACTACTAAAGGAGGGTATTCCACATTATTAAGCAGAGCACCATTTTCAAGCAATATGGGGAAGAAAAAGGATCTCTCTGCTGCTGAAAATAGTGAAATAGTTAAATGCCTTGGACGAGGTATGAAAACATTAGATATTTCACGAAAACTTAAGCATGATCATCGTACTAAGAGATTTGTGGCTGATTCAGAGCACAGACGGGTTTCGTGCAGATAAAGGCACATTGAGGAAGATTTCTGCCAGATTCATGCATCGGATCAAGAGAGCAGCTGCTAAAACACCATTATATAGCAGCAAACAGATATTTGAAGCTGCTGGTGCCTCTGGAGTCCCACATACATCAAGGTGTAGAGTCCTCCAGAGTCTTGCAACTGTGCATAAACCTTCCATTCGGCCACCACTAACCAATGCTCACAAGTAGAAATGGCTGCTTTGGGCAGAAAAATACATGAAGACTAATTTTCAAACTGTCCTGTTCACTGATGAGTGCCGTGCAACCCTGGATGGTCCAGATGGATGGAGTAGTGGATGGTTGGTGGATGGCCACCCTGTTCCAACAAGGCAGCGACTTCAGCAAGGCGATGGTGGAGTCATGTTTTGGGCCGGAATCATGGGAAGAGAGCTGGTCGGCCCCTTTATGGTCCCCGAAGGTGTAAAGATTACCTCTGCAAAGTATGTGGAGTTCCTGACTGACCACTTCCTTCCCTGGTACAGAAGGAAGAACTATGCTTTCCGTAATAAAATCATCTTCATACATGACAATGCACCATCTCATGCTACAAATAATACCTCTGCATCAATGGCTGCTATGGGGATAAAAGGAGAAAAAGTCATGGTGTGGCCTCCATCCTCCCCTGACCTCAATCCTATAGAGAACCTTTGGAGCATCCTCAAGCAAAAGATCTATGAGGGTGGGAGGCAGTTTACATCCAAACAGCAGCTCTGGGAGGCTATTCTGACATCTTGCAAACAAATTCAAGCAGAAACTGTCCAAAAACTCACAAGTTCAATGGATGCAAGACTTGTGAACCTGCTATCAAATAAGGGGTCCTATTTTAAAATGTAACGTGACCTGTTAAAATGTTTAAAAAGTTAAAATGTTGTTCAAAGTTTGATTGAAATAGCTTTGATTCCAGTAAATATGCTGCAAACACAACAAATGACAATTTTCGGTTCTTTACAACCTATAAAGTGTTTTGAAACTTACTGTGCATAATAATTTGGAACAGTGCATTGTATGTTTTTTATTTTGAAAAAAAAAAAACTGTTATCATTAGGACTCGGTTTGTTCAATAAAATTTGAATTGTACTCTTAATAGTTGATACCATGAGAGATATGCTGACTGTTGTTTACATCAATTATTTAGGTAAATGAGAAAAATATCATTGGCATAATAATTTGGAACAGGGTGTACAAATGGCCGCTATGGAAAGAATACTTTTATAGCATGGGGCGGGTTTAGGAGCAGTGAGCCATGAATGGATACAGTCATCATGACCGCATCCAATCATGGTTCTGACAGTGCTCTGTGCCCTGATCGGGCAAAGCTTTCATTGCTTCAGCCAATCATGGTTTTCAATGCACTGTGCGGTAGTGCAGTGCAATGTGGTCGTTCGGCGGGCTGAACAAATGATCGAATGACCCTATAATTCTCATGATTGGGCCAAACCGTTTACTCATCCCTACTCTTGATCAACTGTGGGTATAGGATTGTGTATATAGGATTGTATATATATATATATATATATATATATATATATATATATATATATATTGTGACAGCAGGAAGGTAAAGTCACCTGGTTGCATCCAGGGGGGTAGATATATTTCGCCCAGATTCAGGCTTTACGCCGACTTATACAACTAGGTGGAGAGTTGTATAAGCCCAGCTGAGGCTAGTGGGCTCATGGATGACTCATACCTCTAGGGAGAGTGTGGGGCGTCGTGCAGACAGGGAGTTGATGAGACCAGCTGAAGCTTGTCAGCTCATTTAGGCCTCTATAAGAACTCCCAGCTTCATTAGGTGTTAGCTCATGCCTGGACCCAGACCTGTGTGGACTGTCTAGGGAGAGTGAACCCCTGTGCGGTGAGACAAAGCCTGTGTGGCTATTTGCTTGGACATTTAAAACCAGGGACTTAGGGACTAGGACAGCACTAGGCTGATCCCAGTTGTTAGTTAGGAAACCTGTATGTTTAGTCAGAGGTCAAGTTGACCAGGATTTATTTTGTTTATGTTTCTTTTGCTTTGCTGTGTTTTGTCACTGTAAATAGAAAATAAACCGCACCTTTTTGATTTTGAAAACCACAACCTCCGTTTGCTGGGCCTGTTTTTGTGTGGGGAGCCCATCCCGGGGGTCACACACACCCGCTGCCGAGCTAACCCCCTCACAGTTGGTGGAGAATGCGGGCAGTTTTTTTTTTAAGCCAGCATGGAGGAGATACTGAAGCAGCTGGCTCTAGCAAATGCCAATCAACAGCAGACAAATGCAGGTTTGCAAAAGAGCCTTGCAGCTCATCAACAGAGCCTTGCAGCTCAACAACAGAACTTCGCAGCCCAGCAGCAAGCTCATCAACAGAGCCTTGCAGCCCAGCAGCAGACAAACGCAACTTTGCAACAGAGTCTGGAGGCTCAGCAACAAGCCCAGCAGCAATCTGAGGCCCGCTTCATAGACCTGTTGCAGAAGCAAGAGCAGAGACTACAACAACAGATGGAAGCAGTAATGCAGCAACATCCGCAGACCAGTGAGGAAAGCCGTCCCACTAATACCGCGTCCTTTGGGGTGAGTCGTTTATTGACAAAAATGACTGGAGAGGATGATCCAGAGGTATTTTTGACCACATTTGAAAGGACCGCTGAAAGAGAAAAGTGGCCTGAGGAGCAGTGGGCTGGACTGGTGGCTCCTCTGTTAACTGGTGAATCGCAGAAAGCTTACTATGACCTAGAGCCTAACCAAGCAAAAGACTATGTGATGCTAAAAGCTGAAATATTGGCAAGGCTGGGTGTCACCCAGGCTGTCCGGGCTCAGCGTGTGCATAACTGGACTTTCCAGCTTGGAAAACCCCCCAGGTCTCAAATGTATGATCTCATTCACCTGAGCAGAAAGTGGCTACAGCCAGAGACTTTGTCCGCACCAAAGATTGTGGAACGTGTTGTAATGGATCGGTTTTTGAGAGCTCTTCCTACTGCCATCCAAAAGTGGGTAAGCCATGGAGACCCAGAGACGGCCGATGGTCTTGTGGATCGTGTGGAGAAATACTTGGCTACAGAGAACCTGACGGCCTCTTCCAGAGACACTCGGACTTTCCACCCTAAGACCAGATCCCCAGGGGCGGATAAGAGGATTCCAAGGGGTGAGGGTGGAGAGAGTGAGAGGGTGGGAGCTCTACCCCAAGTTTGGCGAGAACAGCCTGGGAAATCAGCGGCTCAAGAGGCTGCAAGAAGGATCGTTTGCTACCGCTGCCGGCAAGCGGGACATATTGCAGCCAATTGCCCGGTTGTGGAGGAACTCATGCAGTGTGACTTTCTGACGGGCAGACGTCAGTCGCTGTGTGCGACAGTCGCATGCACTGCCATTCAAGGAACTGAGAAACATTTATGCAAAATGTGTGTTAATGGTAGAAATGTTGTGGTATTGCTGGATTCAGGTAGCCTTGTGACCCTGATAAAGGCTGAGTTAGTTAAAACAGAGGTCTCTGGGAATAGCAAGGTAGCTGTTATTTGTGTGCATGGGGACACCCGAGAGTATCCAGTGACTACAGTGTGTTTCGAGACCCCCAAAGGTACCCTCTCTCATCCAGTGGGCTTAGTATCTCAGTTACCGCATGACGCCATTGTGGGAAGGGATTTTCCGAAGTTCTGGGAACTGTGGGATGATCCTGAGCCCCCCACTGGTGCCCCTATGTACCAGGAATGGGATAGCCAGAACTCCCCTGAGAGTGGTGAGGACTCTCCGGAATTTCCCTTATCAGTATTGGCAGGGGAGACTCAAGAAACTGGAGAGGAGCCCACCTCCTCAGACGAAAACCTACCGTCTGTGGAGTTTTCTGATCTTGAGGTTCACAGGGAAAATTTTGCCACAGAACAGTTGAAAGACCCCGCCCTAATAAAGGCACGGGAAAACGTAGTGAAAATAGATGGCGAGTTAGTGAACCCAGATAATACCTGCACTTACCCATACTTCAGCGTAGAGAAGGACCTACTGTATCGGGTGGCAAAAAGGGCAGAAGAAACCGTTGAGCAGCTTGTGGTGCCCAAACCTTACAGGAAGTTGGTGTTGGAGTTGGCCCATGGGCACATTCTTGGAGGTCATCTGGGGACAGAGAAAACCCGAGAGAGGGTATTACAGAGATTCTATTGGCCGGGGGTGATGAAGGACATAGAAAATTATTGTTCCTCCTGCCCTGTGTGTCAGAGGTCGGCCCCGATGCCACATTTCCGTAGCCCGCTGGTCCCTCTACCCATCATTGAGGTCCCGTTTGAGAGGATCGCCATGGATTTGGTAGGTCCTATAATCAAGTCCGCTAGGGGGCACCAGTACATATTAGTTATAATGGACTATGCCACCCGTTATCCAGAAGCGATCCCTCTCCGAAATACCTCGGCGAAAACCATAGCCAAAGAGCTATCTCTTGTGTTTAGCCGGGTGGGTATTTGTAAAGAACTGCTCACGGACCAAGGTACACCCTTTATGTCCCGGGTTATGAAGGAGCTGTGTAAATTGTTCAAAGTGACGCAATTACGTACATCTGTGTATCACCCCCAAACCGATGGGCTGGTTGAAAGATTCAACAAAACCCTAAAACAAATGTTGAAGAAAGTGGTGGATAGAGATGGAAAGGATTGGGACTGTCTACTTCCTTATCTGATGTTTGCTATTAGGGAGGTGCCCCAATCCTCTACGGGATTCTCCCCCTTTGAGTTACTGTATGGGAGACACCCAAGAGGGCTGTTGGATATTGCCAAGGAAACTTGGGAAAGTGAGAGTTCTCCCCACAGGAGTGTGATTGAGCATGTCGCCCTGATGCAAGACCGAATTGCACAGGTAATGCCCATCGTGAAGGAACATTTGGCCCAAGCGCAGTTAGCACAGCAGAGAGTGTACAACCGTGGAGCCAAGACCCGTACCTTTTCCCCGGGGGATAGGATATTGGTACTTGTCCCTACGGTTGAAAGTAAATTCCTTGCCAAATGGCAAGGCCCCTACGAGATAATGGAAAAAGTGAGCGAAGTGAATTACAAGGTCAGACAACCAGGAAGGCGAAAGCCCGAACAGATCTATCACGTTAATCTGTTGAAAGCCTGGAGGGATAGAGAGTCCCTAGTCGCAGACACTTGGTCACCAGCTCAAACTGGTTGCGTGATTCCTGAGGTTGGAATAGCAGCCACCTTGTCACAACCCCAACAACAGGAGGTTAAGGCGTTTGTGCTTCGCAACAAGGAGGTATTCTCTGAGCTGCCGGGACATACATCTGGGGTAGAGCATGACATCATTACCCCGCCCGGTGAAAGGGTGAAGTTAAAACCCTATCGGATCCCAGAGGCCCGACGGGAGGCAATACGGGAGGAAGTACAGAAAATGCTGAACTTAGGGGTGATAGAGGAGTCCCAAAGTGATTGGTCTAGTCCCATTGTGTTGGTGCCTAAACCGGATGGGAGCTGGCGATTTTGTAACGATTTTCGCCAGTTGAACAAAGTTACAAAATTTGACACCTACCCCATGCCACGTATAGATGAGTTGATCGACCGGCTGGGAACAGCCCGATACATGACGACTCTTGACCTCACAAAAGGGTATTGGCAAATCCCCCTGGCCAAGTCGGCCAAAGAGAAAACCGCATTTGTAACCCCAGACGGGGCGTTCCAATATAAAAGAATGCCGTTCGGGTTACAGAATGCGCCGGCCACATTCCAGCGGAAAATGGACCAGATGCTGAGGCCCCATCGGAAGTATGCTGCGGCTTACCTGGATGACGTAATTGTCCATAGCACAGATTGGGCCTCACATCTGCCAAAAGTGCAAGCAGTCCTGGACTCTGTTCGGGAAGCGGGGTTTACGGCTAACCCCAAGAAGTGTACCATTGGGCAGGAGGAGGCCAAATATCTTGGGTACACCATTGGGAGGGGAGTAATAAAACCCCAACTCAACAAAGTCGAGGCCATCCAGAGTTGGCCACGTCCCAACAGCAAGAAGCAGGTACGAGCCTTTCTGGGAATCGCTGGGTATTATCGGCGATTCATTCCCCACTTTGCTTCTAAGGCTGTGCCCCTAACCAACCTGACGAAGGGGAAAGGATCGGTCATGATTAAATGGACCCCCGAGGCTGAGGCAGCATTCCAATTCTTGAAACAAGCCTTATGTAGCCAGCCAGTGTTGTACTCACCCGACTTCTCTAAAGACTTTGTCGTACAAAGTGATGCGTCAGATGTGGGGTTAGGAGCAGTATTGTCCCAGGTCTGGAACGGGGAAGAGCACCCAGTCATTTACCTCAGCAGGAAGTTGAAGTCCCATGAGGTAAATTACGCCACCGTTGAAAAGGAGTGTTTAGCGGTGAAGTGGGCTCTAGATTCCCTTCGGTACTACCTGCTAGGTAGGCACTTTGACATGGTTACGGATCACGCTCCGTTAAAGTGGATGGCTCAAAACAAGGAAACAAATAGAAGAGTGAATAGGTGGTTCCTGGCCCTCCAGGAATTCAACTTCACAGTAAAGCATCGCCCTGGCGTTCAAATGGGGAATGTGGATGCTTTGTCTCGAGTACATGAATGCCTGATTGCTGGTGTTCCAACCCCGAGGTTAAAACAAGAGGGGGGGGTATGTGACAGCAGGAAGGTAAAGTCACCTGGTTGCATCCAGGGGGGTAGATATATTTTGCCCAGATTCAGGCTTTACGCCGACTTATACAACTAGGTGGAGAGTTGTATAAGCCCAGCTGAGGCTAGTGGGCTCATGGATGACTCATACCTCTAGGGAGAGTGTGGGGCGTCGTGCAGACAGGGAGTTGATGAGACCAGCTGAAGCTTGTCAGCTCATTTAGGCCTCTATAAGAACTCCCAGCTTCATTAGGTGTTAGCTCATGCCTGGACCCAGACCTGTGTGGACTGTCTAGGGAGAGTGAACCCCTGTGCGGTGAGACAAAGCCTGTGTGGCTATTTGCTTGGACATTTAAAACCAGGGACTTAGGGACTAGGACAGCACTAGGCTGATCCCAGTTGTTAGTTAGGAAACCTGTATGTTTAGTCAGAGGTCAAGTTGACCAGGATTTATTTTGTTTATGTTTCTTTTGCTTTGCTGTGTTTTGTCACTGTAAATAGAAAATAAACCGCACCTTTTTGATTTTGAAAACCACAACCTCCGTTTGCTGGGCCTGTTTTTGTGTGGGGAGCCCATCCCGGGGGTCACACACACCCGCTGCCGAGCTAACCCCCTCACAATATATATATATATATATATATATATATATATATATATATATATATTATTTTTTCCCCTTTTATTGGTTGAACTTGATGAAGTTTGTCTTTTTTTTTAGCCAGACTAGCTATGTACAGTAGCTACTGTATGTAAGTTTTTTTATTAAAAACAAAAACATCCCAAATCATGTACCACAATAAAGTCATTGTCAGTCACATTGTCCAGTGATTCAGATCCATGTCCATCCTGATTAATGACATCCGCTAAAAGAAAAAAAACACCGACATGCTCCGCACACGATGGCTGCTTGCTGCGAATGACAGATTCTAGTACCTGCCGTAAAAGGCAAACAAAGAGGCAGGTTATCCAAGGTGATGTCATTGACCAAATATGAATATTTTTGCTAGTGCCCTAGGAGGTTGGACAAGTGCCATTGTAGATCCAGTTATGCACTTGAATAAACATACCACCAATCTGCGAGATTGCATTCTGATGCCACGTACACAGGATCGGATTTTCCGTCGGAAAAACCTTGGATGTTTTTTCCGACGGAACTCAGCTCAAGCTTGGCTTGCATACACACGGTCGCTCAAAAGTTCTCTGAACTTTCGACCACCAAGAACGCGGTGACGTACAACACTACGATGAGCCGAGAAAATTAAGTTCAATGCTTCCGAGCATGCGTCAAATTGTTTCCGAGCATGCGTCGGAATTTTGCGAGTCAGAATTGCTACAGACGATCGGATTTTCTGATAGAAGCATACACACGGTCGGAATTCCCGACCAAAAGCTCACATCGGACTTTTGCTGGCGGAATTTCCGACCTTGTGTACGCGGCATCAGCTTTAAGGATTTTGTTGATTTACACTCAGATTCTGTTGTAGGATAACACTTTCAGTTGTCCAGTACAACGTCCCCCTCATATTGATGGTGATTCAAGATTTGTGTATCCAGTTTAGAATTGATTAATTGTTATAAAAGGGACTGTTCAGGGCAGACCTAAAAAAGCCATAGAACTTCATTTAAAAACTGGCTAATACTTTATGTTTTTGCTGTGATTGTCCTATGAGCCGCTAAGCTTGCCTTTTGCATGGTCCTTATGCAGTTAACCTGTGTAGCAAGATTTGGCTTTGAGCCGGGGAAGCTGATGATTCTCATAAGGAGCATTTTATTTAGTCATATCTTCAATTCTGTCATTGGCCATGTTATTCCTGACCTCTTTGGTGGGCAGAGCATACAACTTCCCCAACGTGGGAGGTCTGTAGATGAAGTAGATCATTATTCCCCTGTTTCTAAACTAGTTCCTCCCAGATGTACACAGTCCTTCCCTCATTTATATAGCAGTTCTTGGGGCCATCCTGCATATCAGTTGTTCACTTCTGCACAACCATTTGCATAGTGACTCATCCCCATCTTCCATGTGGAAGGCTGTCTGTTGTTTTCACTGGATCACTTGTTTGCTGTATCCTAGTAGTTTTGATGCTCATGTTTTCCCCTGTAGTTACTTGTTTGCTGAAAATATATTAAGTATCTTTATTTGACCTCTTCCTGGTATTCTTAATCTACATTGTACCTTTTTTTGCCAGCATTATTTGGGTTTTTAGTGTCATTATAGTAACTCATTTCTGAGTGTGCTATCCCACTTGCTCCTATGCACCTTTCTGCTTTGGAGTTCTTCCCAGTTATTCGGTTTCTACCCCTATCGATGCTTAAAGCTGAGATTCCACCCAAATTTTTTTTTAAAAGCCAGCAGCTACAAATACTGCAGCTGATGACTTTTAAAAAATGGACACTTACCTGTCCAGCGCGCCCGCAATGTCGGCAGACGAGGTCGAGCAGTCGCTCGGTACTCGGATGCTGCCGCCGCCATTCTCAGTGAGGGAATCACTGGTCCCCGCTCTCTCCTGCTAACAGTGTGTTTCCCAGAAGACAGCGGGGGGTTGACGCGAAGGGGCGTGACTCCCACGGGAGTCAATACCCAGAAGTGGTGTAAATACTTGTCTTAGACAGGTATCTGCACCCCCTCCCCCCTGAAAGGTGCCAAATGTGACACCGGAGGGGGGGAGGGTTCCAAAAAGAGGAAGTTCCCTTTTTGGGTGGAACGCCGCTTTAATACTTGGGCATAGGTCCTCACCCTCTATGTCTTGTGCCCCTAGCAGATTGCTACCCTGATTCTTCTGCAATTGATTCTGCTCATGGCAGTCCAAAATGTATTATTTCCTAGAATCTTATTTATTTATACCTGGTTGGGTATAACATAACTTTCACATTTCTCAAACAGGTTTCCTCCTCGTCCTTCTACTATTGTTTTCTGCTATTGGCATTACCATTAATGCCAGTAAGTGTTGTTTATCACATTCCTTTTTTTAATTCACTTTTTTTGTATTTAAAAGAGCTCTCATAGGCATGGATATGAGAGCTCTATCTCATTCAGAGATTACTTCCAGGCTGGGAACATCCCTCATATTACACACGCCCCTTGTCCTAAGTCAAGGGTTAAAGGTACCATATCTAAGCTGACTGTTTACTAATTGGTTTTCTGTGTTTAGGGACATATTGGAGTTGATTTACTAAAACTGGAGAGTGCAAACTCTAGTGCTGCTGTACGTGGTAGCCAATCAACTTCTAATTTCAGCTCGTTCCATTAAGCTTCAATAAAAAAAAAACTGGAAGCAGATTTGTTTCCTTGCAGAGCTGGACCAGGTTTTGCACTCTCCAGTTTATAAAATCAACCCCATTGTGTCTGTCCTAGCTTCCTTAACCTGAAGTAAGGGAATGGGTATACCAGGTTTAGACCCTCATTCCAAATATTTTCTTTCTGTTGACCAAGTTGCAGTAACTTCTGGTCTAATTTAATTATAGAGTTGGTATAGACCCATTGCTCTTACTGATTTCTTCTTGAAGTTTGTCAGTCCAGATCTGGTACACCAAGTTTAGGGTTGCCAACCTGCAACAGCTTTTGTTCCTGACAAAACATGGAAACTAAGACAATCAGTAATCAAACATTTGTTATTAACAATGCCTGCTACATGTAAACTGCCTTGTTTTATAAGTTAAAACATATTTTTACTTTTAAAAAATTCTCGCTTCACACATTTTTAAAATCCTTTATATATACTAAAAATCCAGTAATCTTCTCGTTTCTTATGTGATGTCCTGGGATGTTCCTTCTCTTCTACCTGAAGATGCAATGGGTATTTTTCAAAACTAAAGAGAGTGAGACTGATATCAACACTACTTTTTGCAGTGAAAAACCACCAGGCATACCACCAGACACACCACCATTAGTGATGAGCCGAACACCCCCGGGTTCGGTTTGCACCAGAACCCGCGAACGGACCGAAAGTTCGCACGAACATTAGAACCCTATTAAATACAATGGATGCGAACGTTCGAATTCTAAAGTGCTAATTATAACGACTATTATCCATGTTATTGTCCTAAACAGAGTTTGGGAACCCGGGTTCTGCACCAGGGGACATGTATCAATGCAAAAAGAAGTTTTAAAAACGGCCGTTTTTCGGGAGCAGTCATTTTAATGATGCATAAAGTGAAAAAAAAAAGTCAAATATTCCTTTAAATATTGTACCTGGGGGGTGTCTAAAGTATGCCTGTGAAGTGCCACGTGTTTCCCGTGTTTAGAACTGTCCCTGCACAAAATTACATTTCTAAAGGAAAAAAAAGCCATTTAAAACTGCTTGCGGCTTTAATGTAATGTCTGGTCCCGGTAATATGGATGAAAATCTTTAAGAAAAATGGCATAGCTACCCCATCACCCCCCCCCCTACCCCAGCCCATTGCCAGCCCCTTTGGGTCTTGTATGGATATTAAGGGGAACCCCGCACACAAAATAAAAAAGGCCCTATATACTCTGAACAGCCGTATACAGGCGGTGCATACAAGACAGGGACTGTAGGTTTGTTCTTATGTAGAATCTGTTTGTAATTTTGAACAGCTACATTGTTTAAGTGTAGCTCCAGCCCAAATACCTATTTTTAAGCTTTTTGGAAAACATAGGGAAGGGTTATCACCCCTGTAACATTTGTTTTGCTGTCTGTGCCCCTGTTCAGAACATTTCACCTCACTTTGCGTCCCAATGACAACTGTTTTTGAAATGTGGTGTTTTTATTGAAACAAGGATTGGTGATAAAGCATCAGTAGAGAGGAGACACCTTTCTCCCATATTAATTCTTACAGGAGAGAATTTTCCTTCCAAGGGGTAGATTTCCTCTCACTTCCTGTTGTCTTCTTCCGTTTGCAAGTAGTAGTCGTTTGTAAGTTGGATGTTTGAAAGTAGGGACCTGCCGTATATACTCTGCAGAAATTGGCCCCTTAGGTGTTGGTGTTGGCACAACACTGTAAGCACTCACAGTTACTCTTGGTGGGTGCTGGAACGCCCTGCTGTCAACTATTATATCAGGAATTGTAATAACATATAATTGTTGAACAGTGGTAGTAAAAATTGGGCCTTTGATGGTGGTGCTGGTGCCACAACACTGTAGAGCCTGACAGTTACTCTTGGTGGGCGCAGCAATGGGCCCTGCTGTGAATTATTAGATCAATAATTATAATTGCATGCCCCTGTTGAACAGGGGCTGAAAAATTGGGCCTGTGGTGGTGGTGGTGGTGGTGGTGTTGACACAACACTGTAAGGCCTGACAGTTACTCTTGGTGGGCGCAGCAATGGGCCCTGCTGTTAATTATTAGATCAACAATTATAATTGCATGCCCCTGTTGAACAGGGGCTGAAAAATTGGGCCTTAGGCACTGGTGGCACAACACTGCAACCCCTCACAGATACTGTACTTGGAGCACAGCAATGAGGCCTGTTGCAAAGTATTGCATCAAAAATTGTAATTACACGCCCCTGTTAAACAGGGGCTGAAAAATTGGGCCTTAGCCACTGGTGGCGGCACCCATAAACCAAAATGATCTTCCAAGCTATCATCATTAATCGGATCATTGAGGAGGAGGAGGAGGATAGCCAGTCAACATCACAGCACAGGCACTCAGCATCAGCATCAGTCTTGAAGGGATGTGACATTTTAAAATCAATTAGTCTGTTATATCAGCATCAGGTGTGTGGTAGCTGGTGGTGATCCAAGACTGGTTCATCTTGATGAAAGTCAGTCGATCAACCGAGTCGGTGGACAGGCGCACCCTGTGATCCGTGACAAATCCTCCAGCAGCACTGAATGTGCGTTCTGAAAGAACGCTGGATGCAGGACAGGCCAGTAGCTCAATTGCATATTGTGCAAGCTCTGGCCAGTGATCCATCCTCAAGACCCAGTAAGCCAGAGGATTTTCGGTGGGGAAGGTGTCCAAGTCTGACCTTGCCCCTAGGTATTCCTGCACCATGTATATCAGACGCTGGCGATGGTTGCTGGAACCGATCATACTTTGGGGCTGCGGACTAAAGAATTGTCTGAACGCATCGGTCAGACGGCCACCTTCCCCACCGCTCCTTCTTTGACTGCCCGAAGCCTCAGCAACTTGTTGTCCAGGACCAGGAGTTTGTAACCTCCAAGTCTCTGGGAACGCGTTGCACAGACCTTTCTGCAAGGCCTCCCGGAGTTGTCTCATCCTCTGCTCCCTCTGCGACGGTAAGATAAGGTCCGCAACCTTACCCTTGTACCGTGGATCAAGGAGAGTGGCCAGCCAGTAATGGTCCCTCTCCTTGATCCGAAGAATACGAGGATCCTTCCGCAGACTTTGCAGGATCAGGGAGGCCATGCAGCGTAGGTTAGCTGAGGCATTCAGTCCGGAGTCCTCTGGGTCACTAAGGACGACATGATCCGCAGCCACCTCCTCCCAGCCACGTACAAGTCCACTGGTTTCTTGGGACTGTAAATCATCCCTAAAAGACTGCTGCTGATGATGCTGAGTGCCAGCCTCCACCTCCATGCTGACACAATCCTCCTCCTCCTCCTCCTCTTCCTGTGCGATGGGTGGGACAGAAGGAACACTGTCTGGGTAAAGGGGGCCTTGAGAGGCAAGGAAGTCCTCCTCTTCCTGCCTCTGTTCTGCCTCAAGTGCCCTGTCCATTATTCCACGCAGCGTGTGCTCCAACAGGTGGACAAGAGGTACAGTGTCACTGATGCATGCACTGTCACTGCTCACCATCCTCGTGGCCTCCTCAAATGGTGCCAGGACAGTGCATGCATCCCTGATCATGCCCCACTGGCGTGGTGAAAAAAACCCGAGCTCCCCTGACCCTGTCCTGGTGCCGTAGTCGCACAGGTACTCATTGATGGCCCTCTGCTGCGTGTGCAGCCGCTGCAGCATGGCCAACGTTGAGTTCCACCTGGTGGGCATGTCACATATAAGGCGGTTCTTGGGCAGGTTCAACTCCTTTTGCAGCTCAGCCAGGCGAGCACTGGCATTATAAGATCTGCGGAAATGCACACAGACTTTCCTGGCCTGCCTCAGGACATCCTGTAAGCCCGGGTACCTGCCCAAGAACCGCTGCACCACCAGGTTAAGGACGTGAGCCACACAGGGCACATGGGTCAGTTGTCCCTGTCGGAGGGCGGAGAGGAGGTTGGTGCCATTGTCGCAAACCACCATTCCTGGCTTAAGCTGGCGTGGCGTCAACCACCTCTCGGCCTGCCCCTGCAGAGCAGACAGGACCTCTGCCCCAGTGTGGCTCCTGTCCCCCAAACACACCAGCGCAAGCACGGCATGGCATCTTTTTGCCTGCGTACTTGCGTAGCCCCTTGAACGCCTACGGAGCACCGCTGGTTCCGAGGACAAAGCACAGGAAGAGGCCATGGAGGAAGAAGAAGAGGAGGGGGTGGAGGAGAGAGGTGTGTCACAACCAGTAGTAGCATTTTGGAGGCGTGGAGGTGGAACAACCTCCAACACTACTGCACCTTGTCCTGCATCCTTCCCAGCTGCCAAAAGAGTGACCCAATGGGCCGTGAAAGAAAGGTAACGTCCCTGTCCATGCCTGCTGGACCATGAGTCAGCGGTAATATGCACCTTACCGCTGACCGCCCTGTCCAGCGAGGCCAAGACATTGCCTTCCACATGCCTGTAGAGAGCCGGAATCGCCTTCCGTGAGAAAAAGTGGCGTTTGGGAACCTGCCACTGAGGAACCGCACATTGCACAAACTCACGGAAGGGGGCCGAGTCTACCAACTGAAAAGGCAGCAGTTGAAGCGCTAGCAATTTAGCCAAGCTAGCATTCAACCGCTGGGCATGTGGATGGCTGGGAGTGAACTTCTTTCGACGGTCCAGCAGCTGGGGCAGGGAAATTTGCCTGCTAGAATCGGACGTCGGTGTACTGCTAGCAGAGTGGCCGCAAGTACTTGGCTGTGACACACCTAATTCTACACCTTCATTCCTCTCAGTGCAGGTTTCAGAGAGGACTGAAGGTATAGTGGGGTTGGAGATCCCAGCTGATGCGGTGCAAGGAGAGGTCCGCTTTGTTCTTTGGTGTGGGTCTTTAAGGTAGGCTTGCCAACGAGCTGCATGGCAGGTCAACATATGTCTGATCAAGCATGTGGTGCCCAAGCGGCTGATGTTTTGGCCATGCAATATACGCTTGAGACATATGTTGCAAACAGCAGCTGTGCCATCTGATGCACTCGCCTCAAAAAAGGCCCACACCAAAGAACTTTTTGAATGACGGGCAGAGGCAGCGCCCTGCACAGGCGGAGCTCTGCGGTGTGATTCCGTCGGTGTGCTGCCCATACGCTGGCCACCCAAGGGCATCCTGCCTCGTTGGAGATGTGCCTCCTCCTCATCCTCCTCCTCCTCCTCTCTCCTATTAGGCACCCACGTGGAGTCAGTGACCTCATCATCCCCTCCCTCCTCATCACTGGAGCCAATCTGGCAGTATGCTGCAGCTGCTGGAGCATGACTGCCAGATTGGTGTCCTTCTTGAGCATCCCCTCTCTCTGCGCTCACGCTACTGCCTTCCTCTATCTGGGTATCATCATCAGATCCTTCGAAACGCTGGGCATCCTCCTGGAGCATGTACCCAACACTGTGCTCAAACAGTTCGGGGGACTCCTCAGGAGGAGGACATGGTGGGTCTAGGGAAGGATTGACTAATGAAGATAATGATACCAGAGAAGAGGACGCTTTGGCAGCTGCTTTGCCAGTACCCTGAGCCTGGGTGAGAGAGGATGAGGAGGATGAGGTGGGCTTGGTCATCCACTCTACCAAGTCTTCGGCATGATGTGGCTCAACATGTCCAGCTGTCGAAAAGAAGGACAAGCATGTCCCATGGCCATGTGCTGATGACAATGCACCGCGTCCACGACCAGCACTGTTGCCCCCAGACACAGAGCCTGCTTGCCCTCTTTTTTTGCCTCCTGACTGTCTGCCTCTCCTTGTTTGCCTTCCAGACATTTTAATGGATGGCCTGCAGGGAGATGGGAAAAACAGCAATAAGGGCTACCTTCAGGTGTATACTGTGCAGGAGGCTTAGCAACAATGACACTGACACTGTCCCCTGCCTATCCTTCTCTGTCCCTAAACACAAGGATTTGCAATATGCTTCAGCAAGATTGGTTTAGCACAGAATAGCACACTGACAGTTTCCCTCACTATCCTTCTCTGTCCCTACAAACAAGATTTAGCACAGAATAGCACACTGATAGTTTCCCCGAGTGTCCTTCTCTGTCCCTAAACTCAAGGATTTCAAATATGGTTCAGCAAGATTGGTTTAGAACAGAATAGCACACTGACACTTTCCCTCACTGTACCTCTCTGTCCCTAAACTCAAGGATTTCAAATATGGTTCAGCAAGATTGGTTTAGAACAGAATAGCACACTGACAGTTTCCCTCACTGTCCTTCTCTGTCCCTACAAACAAGATTTAGCACAGAATAGCACACTGATAGTTTCCACGAGTGTCCTTCTCTGTCCCTAAACTCAAGGATTTCAAAGATGGTTCAGCAAGATTGGTTTAGAACAAAATAGCACACTGACACTTTCCCTCACTGTACCTCTCTGTCCCTAAACTCAAGGATTTCAAATATGGTTCAGCAAGATTGGTTTAGAACAGAATAGCACACTGACAGTTTCCCTCACTGTCCTTCTCTGTCCCTACAAACAAGATTTAGCACAGAATAGCACACTGATAGTTTCCCTCACTGTCCTTCTCTGTCCCTACAAACAAGATTTAGCACAGAATAGCACACTGATAGTTTCAACGAGTGTCCTTCTCTGTCCCTAAACTCAAGGATTTCAAATATGGTTCAGCAAGATTGGTTTAGAACAGAATAGCACACTGACACTTTCCCTCACTGTACCTCTCTGTCCCTAAACTCAAGGATTTCAAATATGGTTCAGCAAGATTGGTTTAGAACAGAATAGCACACTGACAGTTTCCCTCACTGTCCTTCTCTGTCCCTACAAACAAGATTTAGCACAGAATAGCACACTGATAGTTTCCCTCACTGTCCTTCTCTGTCCCTACAAACAAGATTTAGCACAGAATAGCACACTGATAGTTTCCACGAGTGTCCTTCTCTGTCCCTAAACTCAAGGATTTCAAAGATGGTTCAGCAAGATTGGTTTAGAACAGAATAGCACACTGACACTTTCCCTCACTGTACCTCTCTGTCCCTAAACTCAAGGATTTCAAATATGGTTCAGCAAGATTGGTTTAGAACAGAATAGCACACTGACAGTTTCCCTCACTGTCCTTCTCTGTCCCTACAAACAAGATTTAGCACAGAATAGCACACTGATAGTTTCCACGAGTGTCCTTCTCTGTCCCTAAACTCAAGGATTTCAAAGATGGTTCAGCAAGATTGGTTTAGAACAGAATAGCACACTGACACTTTCCCTCACTGTACCTCTCTGTCCCTAAACTCAAGGATTTCAAATATGGTTCAGCAAGATTGGTTTAGAACAGAATAGCACACTGACAGTTTCCCTCACTGTCCTTCTCTGTCCCTACAAACAAGATTTAGCACAGCATAGCACACTGATAGTTTCCACGAGTGTCCTTCTCTGTCCCTAAACTCAAGGATTTCAAAGATGGTTCAGCAAGATTGGTTTAGAACAGAATAGCACACTGACACTTTCCCTCACTGTACCTCTCTGTCCCTAAACTCAAGGATTTCAAATATGGTTCAGCAAGATTGGTTTAGAACAGAATAGCACACTGACACTTTCCCTCACTGTACCTCTCTGTCCCTAAACTCAAGGATTTCAAATATGGTTCAGCAAGATTGGTTTAGAACAGAATAGCACACTGACAGTTTCCCTCACTGTCCTTCTCTGTCCCTACAAACAAGATTTAGCACAGAATAGCACACTGATAGTTTCCACGAGTGTCCTTCTCTGTCCCTAAACTCAAAGATTTCAAAGATGGTTCAGCAAGATTGGTTTAGAACAGAATAGCACACTGACAGTTTCCCTCACTGTACCTCTCTGTCCCTAAACTCAAGGATTTCAAATATGGTTCAGCAAGATTGGTTTAGAACAGAATAGCACACTGACAGTTTCCCTCACTGTCCTTCTCTGTCCCTACAAACAAGATTTAGCACAGAATAGCACACTGATAGTTTCCACGAGTGTCCTTCTCTGTCCCTAAACTCAAGGATTTCAAAGATGGTTCAGCAAGATTGGTTTAGAACAGAATAGCACACTGACACTTTCCCTCACTGTACCTCTCTGTCCCTATAAACAAGGTTTAGCACAGAATAACACACTGACACTCTCCCTACCTATCCTTATTTGTCCCTAAACACAAGGAATCCAGGATTAGTAAAGGAAAAAAAATGACTCTGTCCCTGCCTATGCTTCTCTTTCCCTGCTCCGGAACACACTACACAAGGCCGCCGCGCTGGCGGCCTTTTATAGTGTGGGGCGTGTACTAAACCCCCTCAGCAATAATTGGCCACAGGCATCCTGCCTGTGGCCAATCATTGCTCTCCTCGCTGCCGGCGCTGTGATTGGCCAAGCATGCGGGGTCACAGTGCATGCTTGGCCAATCACAGCGCCTGGATGACACTGCGATGGCGTAGTGCATTGTGGGCCGTTCGCGTCACTCGAATTTGGCGCGAACGGCCCAAATCGTTCGTTCTTCGTCGAACGATCGAACAGCCGATGTTCGAGTCGAACGTATGTTCGACTCGAACACAAAGCTCATCCCTAACCACCATCTTTGCAGAGTAGTGTTGAGAGCCGGCCAATGTGGTGAGGCACCACCAGGGAGTGTGTCATTGACAGTCTGCGCGTTGGCATCAACCACAATTTATCCGTGAAGATGATGCAGGAAACAGTGCTGGAGAGAAGGTAAGTATTGCAGCAAAAGCTGATTTTTAAATTTACAAATTTACACCTGCTGGTCAATCCTTTTTAAATTTATATTATAAAACTTTTTTTTTTTTTAAAGTAAGCATGCCTGATTGATGAAAATATTCATGGACAGAAGCGAAAAAAGTCTGATATTGGTAAACTAGATTAATTACCGGCAGGTTGGAAGCCCTGACATGGTTGACCTCCACAATTCCATATTTATGAACTAAATTGGCCTAGTGGTTAGCACTTCTGCCGTGCAGCACAAGGGTTATCAGTCTGAATCCCATCCAAGAGACTCTGCATATTCTCCATATGGCTGTGTGGGTTTCTCCCAAACTCCAAAGACACGCTGGTAAGGAATTGACTCCTGTTTAAAATTGGCATGTAAAACAGGGACCCATGTAAAGCACTGCAAAAATTATCAGCATCATATAAATACCTGAAAATAATAAATATGTTGGCTGCCCTAGTGGCTTTCCTCCACCCCTCAATTGGAAATGTTATAGACTACCATAATGTATGTGTCCCTTAATAGAAAATATGTTTTGGCACTTATCAAAAAAAAAACATTTTTGAAGTTGAAGGGATACAGGCCCCACCTTTCTGTGTTACTGGCCTTACGTACAAGCTGAAGAACTTTTGATTTGCCAGTGTTAAAACCTCCTGTAGGTGGTAGTATAACCCTGCATATTATAGACTAAACTACAATCCTGTGTCTCTCAATGAACTCCAGCAAGAAGATTTCACAGTAAGGCCTCGTACACACGACCGATTTTCTCGTCCAAAACCGTCAAGAAAAGTGCCGCGAGAGCTTTTTTGTCGAGAAAAACGTTCGTGTGTATGGTTTTACGACGAGAAAATTGCCGAGAATCTCGACGAGAAAATAGAGAACCTGCTCTCTATTTTCTCGTCAGGATTCCAGATTTCCTCGTCGTGTTTCTTGTCGGCCTGTTTTGTGACGAGAAAATGGTTTGTGTGTATGCTTTTACGACTCTTCCAAAAGCGCGCATGCTCACAAGCAACTATGAGACGGGAGCGCATCTTCTGGTAAAAGAAGCCTTCGTAATGGAGAGAGCACATTCGTCACGCTCAAAAATATTGCATCGTTTAAATGTTCTGCATTGAAATCTTCGTTAGAATGTTACATTAATCAAAACGAGTGACCTTCTTTTGCTGCTGATATTCACACAGAGTTATGCCTTATTTTTTTTAACCTTTTTCATGCTGCTCTTAAGAAGATTTATGTGTATTATATCGTGCAAGTTTTTAGGAATAATTTAAATGGTTATATTTTTAAAAATGATGTTAATTATAATTTCGCAATGTTTTGAAAGTGATCTCCCATTTAATTTTGGAATCTATATTAGTTAAATTTTCCACCATGTTTTTTTGCAAATCAGATTTAGTTATTCTTTTGGGGGGTTGATATCTGTCCCTTTTTTTGTCAGTCAAATGTATCTGCTTACTCCAAAGCTAGATTTTTAATTTTTACAAATACACATAGTCAAGTATGAACTTAAACAAAAATTACATTTATTCATGTTTCGAAATAAAATAAAGAGAAGGCAGCGCTGGAGAACCTGCTGCCATTTGTGCATCCCAGGGACCCCAGAGCACACAGCAACCCTGTGTGGACCCTAAAATTGGGAGCTTGAGAAGGCCAACATTTCTGAACACAATCTGATGCTGGCCTCCCAGAGGTCAGGAACAGCAGCAGGTGATATACTGTATATGTCCCAAGTGTGTGGTACTACAACAGGCTGCCTTCTGTCTGACCACAATGAAGCAAGGCCATCACTTCCTCTTCTTCCTGGCAACCTTCCCTGCAACCTTCCCTGAAGCCTTCCCTGCAGCCTTCCTTCTTCGTTTGGCTGGAGGCTGGGCCACTGGAGGGGTACTCCTGTCAGGAGGAGGAGGAGGAGATGTAGCAGAAGGGGGTGGGGCAGAAGAAGAAGGTGGAGGTGTAGCAGAAGGGGGTGGGGCAGAAGAAGAAGTTGGAGGTGTAGCAGAAGGGGGTGGGGCAGAAGAAGAAGGGGGAGGTGTAGCAGAAGGGGGTGGGGCAGAAGAAGAAGGTGGAGGTGTAGCAGAAGGGGGTGGGGCAGAAGAAGAAGGTGGAGGTGTAGCAGAAGGGGGTGGGGCAGAAGAAGAAGGTGGAGGTGTAGCAGAAGGGGGTGGGGCAGAAGAAGAAGGGGGAGGTGGAGGTTGAGGTTGGGTCAGTTGTGCCACCTCACATATGGCGGTATTGGGGGTAATTTTCTCCATCACCCCCTTGTTGAGCAAGGTGATGAGCAGGGGCTCGCATAGGAGGCGTTGCTCCATGCTCATCACCTTGAACTTAGCCTCCACTAGGCCGGCAATGGCCTCTTCAGGGGATGTGGGCTCCTGGAGGGTGGCATAGGCCTCACGAATAAGGGCCATTGCTGCCTCACTCATGCTCCTGTCCCTCCTGCCTCTTTTGGGAAGCCGGATGGGAGGCACCTGGGATCTGGTGCTTCTCCTTTGCCCTGCCACCTCCTGTCTGCCACTGGGCCCTGCCACCTCCTGTCTGCCACTGGGCCCTGCCACCTCCTGGCTGCCACTGGGCCCTGCCACCTCCTGGCTGCCACTGGGCCCTGCCACCTCCTGGCTGCCACTGGGCCCTTCCTCCTCCTGCCTGACAGTTTCCAGACCCTCCTCCTGGCTGATTTCATCCTGTGTATGAAAAAGGGACATAGTTTAATATGTTGGTTTAATCTTTGCATCAAACTTTGTAATCCTGATTGAAGCAATTAGAATGTAAATCCATAAATCCTTGCTTTAAATTTACCACTACATCAGATTGACTATTTAGCACCCAATTAAGTGCAGACTAATGTCTACAGATCTTGATTTCACTTGTGGAATCCAAAATATTTTATGTTTGTCATCTTGACATATTTGTCAAACATTAAGTTTATCCCAATACATTTTCACTTAATACTATACCTGGCTCCAGATGGCCAAATCAGGATCATCCAGGATGGCTGCCTCCTCTTGCTCCAGAGAAGGCTCAGGTTGGCTGCAGGGAAGTCTGGGGGGAAGAGTGGAGAGTGATGGCCTTGTCTCAATGTGGTCATCCAGGAAGGACATCCTGTTGTAGTACCACAAAATCGGGACATAAACATCACCTGCTGCTGCTCCTGACCTCTGAGAAGCCAGCACCTTAGAGCGTTCAGTCCTGTAGGTACCTCTCAAGCTCCCAATTTTAGTGTCCACTTGTTTTGCTGTGGCTGTGGGCACCTTGGTATGCACAAATGGGAGCAGCTTCTCCAGCGCTGCTTTTCTCACCCCTCTTTTTTTGTGGATGGGGTTTTTCGTCTCCCACAGAGCCGGCAGCTCCCTTACCTGGTCAATAAATTCCGCCAGGAAATCCTTGTCGCTTATAAAGACATTCATATTGTATCTGCAAGTTAAATAAATTATATATAACTAATGTGAGGCAAACAGTCTAACCTCCTTAACATCCTAGTCACCATATATATCCTCCAACATTCTCAAGACAGTATAGGCCAACAATTTGTACAAGTCACAAAATCACATACCTTCGTTCGCACGTCCGTCACTTGAACTCCTCTCTCCGCACACCGAACGTACTATAGTCACATGTGTGTTTGCTATATACACACCACGCATGCGTCAAAATACGAACACGTCGCTCCGCACACGTCGCCCGCCCATGACGTTCTAACTAACATCTTTTCCCCGCCCCTTCTCTTTCGGCGCGCAGACAGATATGGCGGAGTTACAGCAGGTGTCTGATAATTCCGCAACTAACGAGGAGGAGACAAGCCCGGAGACCGAGGAAACGTCACGATCAAGGAGGAGATTCAAGGCATCGAATATGTCTTTGGCGGAGATGGCGGAGATGGTGGACATCTTGCTCAAGTCTGATTATGATGCAAAGCATGGGCCGTATAGCAAACCAAATAGAAGGAAGGCCAAAATCCTCACTAAAGTCGTGAAGAGTCTGAAGGCGAATTTCGGGGTGAAACGCTCAAATGAGCAGCTCAGAAAGAGGTGGTCAGACCTCAAACTGAGGGAGCCAGAGCAGTTGAGGAGCATAAAGAGAATGCTCGCTAAAAGTAAGTAAAATGTAGACTTTTCTGCTATTAATCTTTTTCTAAACTTACATGTTGCTCTTTATTTTGGTTTCTCATATTGGACTCCCTTTCAAAATGTAATATTTTGAACTTGGTTGGGCACAGTAATCGTTCGTTACGTTACCGACACTTCGTTCGGCCACTATCCGCGGTTTTGGCTTATTTTAGAGCCACAAAAGTAATTAGACATCTGCCATTTTTGCTCAAATATTGTGGCGAAATTTTTAGGCTAGATGATGTGTTTGTAAAGAGAATGAAATGCAAACTTTTATCAGTGTAAAGGAGAGGACACTCAGCAGCTGCTTCCACATCTGTACTTTGGAGCACTATAGTGTGGGCCACCAGACCCGCCTTTTTTGGGTGTCCCACACAGGTGCATCAGTGAATTTTTGTGGTGCCTCCATGTCAAATAAATTACATCCAAAGGTGAATACTAAACATATTCTTGGTCATAAATAATGCATTCTTCTTTAAATTCCGCCCAAACACACACTTGTACCACACTTCCAAGCAATTTAGCCTGTTTTTATTTTAACATTGAGATTTACAGTGTGATAAATAGACCTTTTGTTTGATTCTCATAGGGGAGAGAAGACTGGGAGGAGAACACTCCAGGGAGCACATGCACCCCACAACTTCCAAGCAACCCCAAACTCCCAAAGATCCACAACCGAAAGATGTGCAGGAAGTTGAGGTGGAGGAAGGAGAAGTGCAGGAAGGAGAGGTGGATGACGTTGTGGATCTGGTCACCACAACAGGTCAGTATCTGTCACCACAGCTTCAGGTAAGAGATGTAGGCCTGCAGAGTTATAATACCTTTTGTTTTTTGTTTTTAGGGGATATAAATGTTGTGAAGGATAGTACACGGTTCTCTGCTGACAGTGCCCTCCGCCTCATCCAGCAAGTGATGGAATGTAGCACGGAACTGGACCTAATTAAACAAAGAATCCATGTGATGGAACAAACATTTAAAGACATTCTCGATGTTTTGGGGAGAATTCAATAAGCCATCCAAACACATTTGTTTTTACATGTTTGTTATTGCACATTTTCGAATATTTTTGACAATCAAACCAGCCAAAAATTGAATCTGCACACAGTGTGTCAACATGTGCTATCTGCCATCAGGGGATATCCATGTACGTCTTTTGGGGGTGCAACCCCTTCCTCGTATCTAAAGTCGGTGAACTGAGGAAGGGGTTGCACCCCCAAAACACGTCCATTGATCACCCCTGATGGCAGATAGCACATGTTGACAATAGGGATCAGGATTGTAAACTTCCTAGATGAAAAAAATCCCAAATGTGTGCGTATTCAATTTTTGGCTGGGCAAGGGGTGGCAGGACCCCATATTAGGACGGGCACATAGAGACATAGTTTGTGTAAGTGACATTTTTGGAATGCAACTGTTATTTTTGTATTTTCATAAGCAAAAAATTGCCGGGTTGTGGCCAGGCCAACCCAAAAAAACAGAAAAAACTACAAATGGTGAGAATGTGCACAGAGTAAAATATTTGACCACAAACAACGTGTAGCTTCTTTTTATAATACCCTCTAAGCTTATTTGGTTATTTTGTAAGTTTACATAGTGAAATGGTTGTTAGTTACTAAAGTAAAATACACTTGGCACTACAAATGCACTAAGACAAACTAGGAGACAGGAAAGAACAAATAATTAAAGGTTTAAACAAGCTTTTTATTTGGATCCTTAGACATGGGCTGGCATAGGAATTGCCCCCCTACCCGTGAAATACTCCATGTATTTGTCCCGAACCTCACGGGCATTTTGGGAGGGCAAGCCAGGACGGGCAGATTCCAGGCCCGGCAGGGGATTTTCAGGGGAAAGTCCAGCCTCTGGCAAAACTGAGGCCATATAGGAATTTGATTTTTGGCTCAGAAAGTTGTGTAGCACACAGCAGCATAATACAACATAGTTTATTTTGTAGTCCGCCAAGTGTATTGAAGTCATAAAAAGGCGGAACCGGCTGGCCATTATGCCAAAGGCATTTTCGACAACTCTTCGGCCCCTGGCCAGCCGGTAATTGAACACCCTCTTGTCTGGGGTCAGGGTCCTCTGTGGAAATGGCCTCATAAGATGCCGTCCGAGTCCGAAGGCTTCATCAGCCAAAAAAACAAAGGGGAGTCCTTCAATATTCCCTGCATCTGGTGGCAATGCAAGGTCGTCACTCTGGAGACGGAGGGCAAACTCCGTCTGGATGAAGGATCCCCCATCGGACATCCGGCCATTCTTCCCTACATCAACATAGAGGAATTCATACCGTGCTGACACCACCGCCATCAGCACAATGCTATGAAACCCCTTGTAATTGTAGTAGTAGGACCCAGAACGGGGTGGCGGCACGATGCGGACGTGCTTCCCGTCTATGGCACCACCGCAGTTGGGGAAGTCCCACCGCGTGGCAAACTCCGATGCCACAGTCTGCCATTCCTGTGGCGTGGAAGGAAGCTGTGGAGTGAAACAAGATGAAATAATATTAGAATACAAAAATCATACATTACAAGGAAATTCTCTGAAAAAACATTAGAGGCCAACATCAATCAAATTCTACGTTTATTAAGGTGTTTAAAATAAGTATAATGGAAGGCTCATTTATCATATTCATCACCCCCTCTGATGGGCCATTACTAAATTATTTTGGGGGGGGGAGATGTGTTTGGCCACAGGATAGCATTGCAGTGGTGGTGCGTCCAGAGTGGGCGCTGGAGCACTGCCCCCTCTCTCCTGTGCCCATCACTCAGAACAATACATAGGTTCATGCGTTGCATTAACCTATGTATTGTTTATGCCGCCCACTATTCAGGTGGATGGCCTCTTGTAAAGCGACCGACATATGAATAATTGCGGCATTTAGGGGGTTCAAATTGTATAGCAGAAACAGGTAGTAAAATAGTCTTGCACATTACAACCTGAGGGATGTAATTGGCTTCCTAAAAGTAAAATAGGGGGCGCAGGGGGGGGCATTCCTTGGGGAAACACTGGCAGGCTGCTCTGCCAATCATGTTCACCAAGTCTGTTTAATGGTAACATGATTGGCTGATGCAACATCAAGGGAAGGAGAAGACATCAAGGACAGAAGAAGGATGGCGCTGACCACAAGAAGGTAAGTGCAGGGCTGGGGGGAAACTGGCTGCATTAGAGGGGACTAAATGGCTGCATTGGAGGGAACAAAATGGCTGCATTAGAGGGGACAACTGGGGGCGTTTAATAGGCACCAGAGCAAAAAAGGAGGAAGTTTATTTCCTAAATTGGGGTTTGAACCCCCAAACATTTGGAGCAACAGGCGCCCCTGCTGGAAAAGTTAGTGAAGGGAAATATTTATGGAGGAGAAAAAAGGGGCAATCTAAAGCTTACAGCATGCATGGGGACAAAGGGGACATTCTCAGCATATTACAATCATGGTAATTAGGGAAGGATGAAAGAAATACAATACATTAGCATACATGTAATACATAAAATGTGATGTTAAGGGAGAAAACTTACCCTAATATAGTCCTCCTGCAGGACTTGTATAATGGCAGAACAGGTGTCTGGGATTATGAGGCCCAGAGCCTAGGGGGAGATGCCTGTGGTGAACTTCAAGTCCTGAAGACTTCTCCCTGTCGCCAGATAACGTAACGTGGTGATGAGCCTCTGCTCAGCACTGATGGCTTCCCGCATAACGGTGTCCTTCCTGGTAATATAGGGGGACACCAAAGCCAACAGTTCCTGAAAAACGGGGTCAGACATCCGCAGAAAATTCCTGTAGTCCTCAGGATTATTCTCGATGATCTCCCGCAGCAGAGGCATATGGCAGAATTGGTCCCGCTGGAGCAACCAATTCTTGGTCCATGAACTCCTCCTCACACCATTCATGGACTGGTCTTGGTCCAAAACAAGCAGACCAACACCAAGCGCACGCACAGCACGAACTCGACGACGAGAATGTCCAGGCGACATGGCTAAGAAACGGTCGTCTTATCAGAACGTACAGAACAGAACGCACTTTAGAACAGCAAGGCCTATGAATAACGAACTGAAAATCAGAAACGAACAGGCAAGAACGCACTGTAAAACAGATACGACCTGCCTAGACGCCCTGAAAGTCAAGATATGAACCCACAAGCACAAACTGAACCGCAGAAAACGATCTGAAAAGTACGAAGACTGAAAAGCGCGAATCGTCTCTTCCCAAACTTTTACTTCACACGCGGTAACACGAGATCAGCAAAAGCAGCCCAAGGGGTGGCGCCAAGAAAAAAATCTTCCCCTTTATAGTGCCGTCGTACGTGCTGGACGTGACAGCGGAGAACAACGACGAAATTGGAAATTGTCAGTGTGTACGCATGGAAAGCTTGACGAGAAAATCGACAAGCTTAACAAGAATCTCGTCGAAAAAAACGACGTGTTTTTTACGACGAGAAAATCGGTCGTGTGTACGAGGCTTAAGTGCAAAAAATCTTATTTTATAACATACAGTGCATTGTGTTCATATCCAGGTCTTGTATGTGCTGTTTTTTTTTTTGTGGTGGTATTTTGTTGTGTGTGTGTTTTTTCTTCTAATTCTCTAAGTGTGTAAACTAGTAAAATTAGAAGATGCAGAATGGAAATTTTTTCTCGAGTGAGTGAATTTCTAACAGCGTATGTGATTTTTAGTTTGGTAAAATCCATTTATTCCAAAATCAAATGTTAAAAGCAAACAAAACCTTTCGCACAACATTCGAATGTTCTGAGAATTTTCATACACATTTTGGTTGGAAATTCTACTAATATATACACAGTTTTAGGGTTATTTCTATAACATGCTTCAAAAAGCTAATTTACAGGGATGAGCCGAACACCCCCCTGTTCGGTTCGCACCAGAACCTGCGAACAGACAAAATGTTCGTGTAAACTTTAGAACCCTATTAAATACAATGGACTCGAACGTTCGAAATCTAAAGTGTTAATTATAAAGGCTAATATGCAAGTTATTGTCCTAAAAAGTGTTTGGGGACCCGGGTCCTGCCCAGGGGACATGTATCAATGCAAAAAGAAGTTTTAAAAACGGCCGTTTTTTCGGGAGCAGTGATTTTAATAATGCTTAAAATGAAAAAATAAAAGTGAAATATTCCTTTAAATTTCGTACCTGGGGGGTGTGTATGATATGCATGTAAAGTGGCGCATGTTTCCCGTGCTTAGAACTGTCCCTGCAAAAAATGTCATTTTTGAAAGAAAAAAATGCATTTAAAACTGACTCGCGGCTATTAATGAATTGTCGGCTCCCGGCAATACATACAAAAGTCATTGATAAAAAAAAAAAAAAAGCGTGGGGGTTCCCCAGAATTCAATTACCAGGCCCTTCAGGTCTGGAATGGATATTAAGGGGAACCCCGCCGCAAATTAAAAAAAAATTGCCGTGGGGTTCCCCCAAATATCCATTCCAGGCCCTTCAGATCTGGCATGGATTTTAAGGGGAACTCCACCCCAAATTAAAAAAAAAATGGCGTGGAGTCCCCCTAAAAATCCATACCAGACCCCTCATCCGAGCACGCAACCTGGCCGGCCGCAGGGGAAAAGGGGGGGGGACGAGAGAGCGGCCCCCCTCCCTCCTGAACCGTACCAAGCCACATGCCCTCAACATGGGGAGGATGTCCCCATGTTGATGGGGACAAGGGCCTCATCCCCACAACCCTTGCCCGGTGGTTGTGGGGGTCTGCGGGCGGGGGGCTTATCGGAATCTGGAAGACCCCTTTAACAAAGGGGACCCCCAGATCCCGGCCCCCCCTTATGTGAATTGGTAAGGGGTACATTGTACCCCTACCATTTCACGAAGAAAGCGTAAAAAAATGTTTAAAAAAACACACAAACACCTTGAAATGGAGCCCCACTTCATTCAAGACTAAAAAAAAATGTTTTTGCTTGACATACACTTTAATAATACCTACTCAAACCCATAAACTGGTACCAGATTCATTTTACAGTTATGCCCTGTACACACGATTGGAATTCCAATGGGCTAAAATCCAATGGAATTTTTCGTCGGAATTCCGTTCAAAGCTGTCTTGCATACACACCATCAGACCAAATTCCGACCTTCCAAAACGCAGTGACGTACAACACGTAAGACGTCACTATAAAGGGGAAGTTCAAATCCAACTGTGCCACCCTTTGGGCTGCTTTTGCTGATTTCGTGTTACTGCGTGTTAGTAAAAGTTTGGTGTTAGCCGATTCGCGCTTAAAATAAATATTAAGATATTTTGGAGACCTGGCTTTAAAATAAAATATGAAGATTCATGAGATCACAAGAAACAAAGAAATACGTTTGGCAGAACTCGGTGTGAATATCCGCAGCGAAAAGAAAAATTTGTTCTAGCATTAGAAAGAAGAAAAGAATGCACTACATTTAACAATGCATTAATTTGCAGCATGACGAATGTGCTATCTCCATTACGAACGCTAGTTTTACCAGAACAAGCGCTCCTGTCTCACAATTTAGTCTGAGAATGCGTGGATTTTTCTCCGATGGAGTTCCACACAGACGATTGGCATTTCCTATCGTTTTTTTTTTCCATCGGAAAAATTTAAAACATGTTCTATTTTTTTACACCAATGGAAAAAGTCCGATGTGGCCCACACATGATCGGAATTTCCGATGAAACAAGTCCATCTGACTTTTTTCATCGGAAATTCTGATTGTATGTACAGGACATTAGACTTAGAGGCTATCGAATTCACATGCAAACCTATATTCTCCCTGTGAAGTCAAGATTGACCCCCCCCACACCACAAGCCTACCTGTTGGTCAGTGAGGCCAGTGGCCACTCATAATATTATCAAGGACCAGTAGGAATGCTCTGAAGGTGGGAGGAACTGTGACAACCTAAATTTTACAGAAAAGAAAGGTTTGCATATAAGTTTAGCTTCTCTTATTTCTGTATCTAGAGATGTTACATATAATATGTGAATAGGCCCTATAATTTTCCATCCTGTACTACATAGAGAATATAGAGACTGCCAATACTGAGCTCTTAAAAATGTTTCTTATTTCAAGCCTCGTACACACGACCGTTTTTCTCGGCAAGAACCAGCAAGAAAATTGCTGGCAGAGCTTTCTTGCCGAGTAAACCATGCGTGTGTACGAGACTTTCAGGTTTCTCGTCAAGAAAACTGGTCAGAATCTCGACGAGAAAAATAGAGAACCTGCTCTCTATTTTCTCGTCAGGATTCTCGTCGGCCTGTTTCCCGACGAGAAACCCGAGAGTGTGTACGCTTACCTGTCGCCATGGAAACCCGCGCATGCTCGAAATGACTTTGACGCATGCGCGGTAGCTTCCTAGGCATAGGTAGGGTGTAGCAAGATGGCAGCGACGGCATCGAATGTGACGAGCGCACGCTCGTTGTAGTCGATGACGTCACCGCGTTCGTTCCATTCAAAAGAACAGCGTTTCTTTTGAATCAAGCGTGTGTAAACTCGGCCGGAACAAGATTCTTGTCAAGAATCTCGTCTGGGAAAAACAATGGGTTTTTTCCTGACGAGATTCTCGGTCGTGTGTACGAGGCTTCACAGTCATACTGTTTAAACAGCTTTCATTCTTTTTTCACTACTCAATATAAGTATGCAGATCAGTTATTGTGGGCATGTTGGTTTATTGTCTGTGTCTCCAGATATTGCATCTAGAGACAGCCAGGCAACTAGTATTTTTCCTACTTTCTCAATACAATCTTTGAAGCATTATAATTCACAGCAATAATTACAATAGCCAAGATAATGCATGCAACCCCCTCTAAAATACGTAATCCGCAATGTAAAAATAACATCTCCCAAACAAAATACTACAAAAGATGCATACTTTCACTGTGATTAATCCACATAAAAAATTATTTTAACCACTTGCTGACCGTCGCACGCAGATGTACGTTGACAGAATGGCACGGGCAGGCAGATGGGTGTACCTGTACGTCCCTTTAAATTTGCCGCCCGCCGTGTGCCTCGTGAGCGCGTCCGCGGGTCCCGGGAACCTGATGTTCCCGGGCGGCCCACAATTGCGGTTGACAAAGGCAGAACAGGGGGATGCCTTTGTAAACAAGGCATTCCCCTATTCTGCCTAGTGACATGTCACTGATGGCTGTTCCCGGTGATCGGGAAAGGTCATCAATGACGTGTCACGTGTAGCCACGCCCCTAACAGTAAGAATCACTGAAAGAAAATGGATGTTCCTGCGCTTAGGACCTCTAATCAATAATGAGCTGCAGCCCCCCTAATAGGATCCTAAAAAGGATCTTAGTGAAAAACAAATATGATGGTGGGGTATGGCGCTGCTCGTTCCTTACGTACACTCTAAAGTGGGTAGAAGGATATGGCTATATGCTGCTGAGCAAACAAAGTATATGTGATGTACACAAAATAAGTGAATAACCCTTGATCCCAAGGGACACCTGTATATAAACCTCTAAAAAAACACTAGAGTGCAGTGAGATCACTAGTGATTTTTAAACGTGCATGGTTGTGAGCCATAAGCATGTGAAAATACCAAATCCATATACCATAATTAATGTGTATGTGATACTAGAAAAAAAAAGTACCAAACAAATATATATCTAATAAAGATAAAAAATAGTAAAAAAATGCTTAACAAATTTGTAAAAAAATTATATTAAAAAAATTCAATAAAATAATATAAGTCCATTAATCCAGTAATGGAAATCTCTGGATTGTGCTGCAAGCTGCCCTTTTTGGAGAAATAGCTGGGGACACACGGACCTGATCGGAAGCAATCGTATTATGCTGTTTACCCCTGTAGGGGTGTGAGGAGCTGGTGAAAATCATTGAAAGAGTATCTGCTGTCAATTATCATCTATTGAGCACTGGGAACAACCGAACAAGGAATGGACTTATATTATTTAATTTAATTTTTTTAATATAATTTTTTTTTTTTCACAGTAATCAGTGCATTTTTATAGCACTGATCGCTGTAAAAATGACAATGGTCCCAAAAATGTGTCAAAAGTGTCCGATATGTCCGCCATAATGTCACAGTCACGATAAAAATCGCTGATCACCGCCATTACTAGTAAAAAAAAAAATATTAATAAAAATGCCATAAAACTATCCCCTGTTTTGTAGACGCTATAACTTTTGTGCAAACCGATCAATAAACGCTTATTGTGATTTGTTTTACCGAAAATATGTAGAAGAATACGTATTGGCCTAAACTGAGGAAAATTGTTGCTCTATTTTTGTTTATAGCGTAAAAAATAAAAACCGCAGAGGTGATCAAATACCACCAAAAGAAAGCTCTATAGTGCTAGCTTGCTTAGGTAGTAATCACATTAATTACAATAGCTCTTAATTCTCTTGGGTTTACACACTGTATAGCCATATGGGAAATAGTGATCTTTGGCTCCCTCATGTGTACACTAATAGAAATACACAAACATAAAAAAAAATTGCAGTTTACATACAGTACAGTATACCACTTTTAGAAATGTCGTTTACATTTATATTTAGAGTTGGTAAAGGCACATGTATTGCATGCTTAGTTTACTAGTGAAAGTCTAAACAAATCTGTTTTTAGTTAAAGGAGGTAAGGAAGGGTTAGATTTTCTGTTTCAGTTTGGGTTTTGTGTTGCCTTTTTTTTTTTTTTTTTTCAGTTATTGTCCCAGCTACAAAAAAAAAAAAAAAAAAGACACAATTTAATGCAACTCTGTATTCACTAATACATTGGACTCAATTTACTAAAACTGGAGAGTGCAAAGTTTGGTGCAGCTCTGCATAGAAACCAATCAGCTTCCGGCTTTTTTTGGTCAAAGCTTAATTGAATAAGCTGAAATTAGAAGCTGATTGGCTACAATCAGGGCCGCTGATAGGGCAGTACAACCAGCCCTGTTGTACCGGGCCCACCTCCATCAGCTACACAGGGGGCCCCGGGCATCATTACAGTTTGTTACTGCATTTACAAAAAAAGAAAAAAAAATGTTTTCTAAACTCCTCTCCCGCTCCTACTTGCTTTCAGAGGGGGGTTATATAATTTTCCTGGAGGGGAGTGCATGCACAGTGGAGGGATTATTTCTTCATTTTCGGGCACATGTACATCATGCCGCCCCACTATTTTATTAGTCCCGGCTGGCGGAGTGATACAGAGATTCTCCGTTCGTCTCCCGGCTGCAGTCCTACAGAAATATGATGAAGTGAAGTTGTCAGCGGCTGACAGGGGAGAGCAGGAGGACAGCATGGCTGCAATGGACACACTGAGTGGGGAATAGAGCATAGAATACTCACTGTGTCCTATTATGTATCTCCCAGCACAGCAGGTTATCAGCATTACAATTATCACACAAGTAGCACAATAAGCAGGTGCTCTATAATGGTTCTATCATGGCTCTGTGTCACATTGCTTTTGGGTGCTGACTTGGTTTCGGCTGTGCTCTGTTACATAAAGTACAGCCATAAGTTAACTAAGTCAGCACTCAAAAGCAATGTGACAGAGAGCCATGATAGAACACCTGCTTACTGTGCTGCCTGTGTCATTATCATAATGCTGATGATCGTGAGATGCTACTTTACACTTCATTTGGGGGAGCTGTAAACATGCAGCAGAGCTAGAGCTGCATGTTTACTGCTCCCCAAAACAATCCCCTTTAACTGCTTCCCGTCCAGCGACGTACCAGTACATTGCTGGAATGAAAGGATGATATCTCGGTCATCACTACAGCAATGATCAAGATATAATTTTTTAGCCCCAGCAATTCTGCACAAAGTAGAAGTAATCCTAGTGGCTAAGCCACTCGATTACTTTTACAAGCAGTGGAAGGGGGTCCCAGCACTACCTTTACTGCTTTTAAGATGTGACCAGTATCATCTGGACACAGTGAGAGGGATGAATGTTGTTCCTCCCACTGTGTGACGTCAGAAACCGGAAGTGACAAGGATTTTATCACTTCCGGTTTTGGTCTCATGTAAAGAAGCCATTACCGGCTTGAACAAGTATCTGATCAAACTGATCTTGGTTTGATCAGATGCTTTGGAGACCAGAGGACAGATATGGGGTCTAAAAGACCTCATATCTCTCCATAAAGAGGACCTGTCATGGCCCATGCTATCACAAGCAATGTTGTTCATCAAAGATACAGTGTAAGATTTTTTTTTTTATTTGGAATAAAATACAATTTAAAATAAATGTAAACTGCCCCCTCTCCTTCGTCCTTATTAATTGCAAAACGCATACATCGGCTCCACACGCATTTTCAAATGGCAACAAACCTGCATTTTGTTTCAAGCTGGGGTCAGGGGGCGGGGCCAGGTGTGGGGTCAAGGGCGTGGTTGAAGGGGGCCCCGTCAGGTAGGCTGTACGGGGCTCCATGATTTCTAACAGCAGCCCTGGCTACAATGCACAGTTGCACCGGAGTTTGCTCTCTCCAGTTTTAGTAATTCAACCCCATTATTTTTTTAACCACTTTAGCACTATAACAATTGGATCATTTCTTGCATGTAAAAATATGCATTTTTGGCTATAAATTTACTTAAAACCCCTAGAACATTATATATTTTCTGAAAGTAGAGGACATGTAGAATACAAAGATAGTTGATGCATTTTTTATGCTGCATGATATTTTGCAATATTAAAGTAAATGTAAACCCTCACATATACCCAGTGAAGTGTACAACAGCAGATGATACACAGAGATGAAACAAATCTCTCTACATAAGTTTTACATGTATATCTGCTGTCTTCAGCTTTATATATGATTTAGAAAGTTCAGTGTGCTAGAGAATTTTTTTTCCTGTTTAGCACTGGGTGTGAAGTCTGGGCATACAGCCAAGACAGCTGATTGGAGAAAAGGCACACCCCCCCCCCCCTCCACATAGGCAAAGACAGGCAGAGACTTGCATATCTGTCCCGTGACACGTCAAGCTTTCTGCTAATTTATTTATAGCAACTGCTGATGCCACTGCGTCATTTATGATCTTACATGCTTTTTCTTGTCTCTTCAAATGTGAGTGACCATTTTATATTATTTTAATAAATGTTCACCTTTTTATATTGAATTACACTATGTGGCCCCTTTCTTTTCCTTACAACATCATATACATCTTGGGATGAGGTTTTGTGTGAAGTACTGCTGACGATCTCCATGGTGGATTTTCACTCCTTGTTGTGATTTCCTGGTTCCCATTGGAAGCTGTGCCTGCTGCATCTCCCTTTCGGTGTGCTACACCACCAAGCTTGTCTGACCCACTGGGCGTACACTCCGTTGGGTCCATCCCATCTGGTAAGCCTTAGACTTATAAGGTTGTGGATAGTCTGCAGACAACATAATATACATTTACCCGATTCATTTTGGAATATTTGGATTTATATGTATCACTGTACCTGACTTTTTCTTTAACGTGCACCAATAGCATTATTGTGTTCACCCACTCCACAGATGGTTTATTTGGACTTTATTTGTTGTTTTGCTTTCAATCAAATTTTCTGTTGAAATTTTGATATAACATGCCGATCATTGTGTACCGGCCTCCAAGCATATTTGTTGCACTATATAAGTATGCTAGTTTTCATTTATCTATTGTTACCACTGTGATATGCATTGCACTGTATAACATTTGCCTTTTCACTGAGGTTTTTATGTATATATATCTCACGATTATATTCTCATTTTGAGCGCCGCACTTTCCCCAAATATTCACTCAGTTTAACATATAGTATATCTGTTGTGCTGGCAGCCATCTTTCGCTCTATTGGCCGCGCGGTTTTACCTTGTTGTTTTTTCCATTTATAGCAACCTCCCCCGACACAAAATTCAGCCTGGTTTTATATCAGTTCACAGGGAACTTGAGAGAAGTTATCATGCTGATAACAGAAGAACGGAGCAGGAGAAAGCCACGGCATTTAGTGCTTTGAAGAGAGATAAGAAAACACTGCAGATATATGTGCCCAGCTCAAGTTTCATGAATTGGGTTTACATCCACTTTAAACACATATCTTCAGGAAAAAATTGAATCAAATGAACTTAATGCAAACACACACAATATAATCAACTAGGGCTGCAACTAACGATTATTTTCATAATCAATTAGTTGGCCGATTATTGTTTCGATTAATCGGTTAATAACAGTAAAAAAAAAGATAAGGTCAATTTTGCGACATTTTTTTTTGCCCAATTTGTTGTTGGGCAGACTAAAAAACACAAATTGCCGCAAAAACACATTATTACATGCTTTTCTGCAGCTTCTCTATTGAAGTATATTGAACCAAAAAAACGAAATAGCACTGTTTTGCGTTAAAAAAAAGTATTTGCTCTTTCCAAATACGCAGCAGCTGAACAAATCATGGATGTGAACGTGTCCCATAGGAAACAATGTAAATGACCTGTAGTGTGTTTCTGCAAAAAGCACCAAAAAAACACAGAGGTGTGACCCAGGCCTGAGATGTTTAGTAACATAATGGTGTTAAAAAATAAATAAAAAATAGTACAAAAAGAGCAAATAATCGCTGTAAGGGGTTAATTTTTTACTGTGGGACAGTGAAAGTAATATTTACAGTAGCGATTTGCTCTTTTTGTACTGTAAAGGGCTCATTTTAGTTTTTTTTTAACCCCATTATGTTACTGGCCGATTAATCGATTATGAAAATAGTAATCGATTAATTTCATAATCGATTAGTTGTCGATTAATCAATTAGTTGTTTCGGCCCTATAATCAACAATTTCTTAATAAAAATATAAAAGATGGGGTTGCATTGAGTATACAGATACTCAACATTCAAGTCTTAAAACTGCATGCAGCCATTTTATCGCAAAAAACAATGGTACCCACAGATAGGTGTTTGAGTACTGGTGATAAAATTATTGCTCTCATTCCAACCTAGTACATAATACTCCAACATAGTACATCCAAAGAGCTGAATGAGTTAATTTGTTTGGAAATGCATTCTCTGCATTAAGGTAAGCTCCCCTAGCCCCTCTCCCCAAAAATATGTGCCTGAGAGTGCTGCAGTTTCTCTCTCCTGAAAGGACATGGAGGCACCATTGGCTCCTCCTGCTGTTAATAAAATCCTGTGAGGAGGGAGCTGGGGAGTGGGGCCAAACCACATGCATGTCAATAGAGGAGTATCAGGGCCACTCTGTGCAAAACCATTGCACAGAGCAGGTAGGTATAACATGTTATTGTTACATGTTGTTATTTAAAAAAAAAACTTTACTATCACTTTAATTAGCTTTGCCCCTAAATCAGACTTGATATCACCCTATTGCATTACCTGTACAGGGCTTGGAGAGGGAGAAGCAGCACTTAGAACCTATCAGTTATGCTACAATGCAAGGAGCATACTGCTTGGAGGAGAGAGTAGAGAGGTACGTTTGGAAGTTTGCCTCTTTCCTTTCACTGTCCAATTACAGGCTTAGGGGGTGGGAGGGGCAAGACCTGTAAGTGTTAACAGCATCAGAAAAAAAGTCTTCTGCCCTGCCAGACAAAGCTGTGTTGTGTGGTGGAGCTCTGTAAATATTAGAACTGGCTGAGCAGAACTAGATATCATTTGCCAGGTAAAATGTCTCCCTTTTGTTTATTTATTTGAGTATCTAAAGTTCAGTTTTAAACCAAACTAACATTTCTATTTCAATATAAACTTCAGGGGTTTAGTATTTAAGCTATAAATTCACTTTGTTTGTTTCCCTTGAGATATTTTTTATTCTTTTCTCATAAATTTCTGTAAGATTCCACAGAATTAGTATCTTTTCAACAAACACTTGATACTGTATGAAATGCAAAAGAGTACTGTATGTTTATTGAACCCTTAAATATCAAAATTAATCACAACGTTCTTGAATATGTTCCTTATAAAACAATTAGAGGGTTGAGTAAACAAACTATAAAGGCAAATACACAGCTCTAACAAGGCACAATTTTTACTGGTGTGAGCTACAGGCTGGATCACTGACTCCTTTTTCAAACAATCAAGCAGCCTTTAGGCCCCTTTTACATTGAGGCGCTTTGCAGGCGCTATTGCGCTAAAAATAGCGCCTGCAAAGCGCCCCAAAAAAGCCGCTGAATTGTATCCAATGTGAAAGCCCGAGGACGTTCACACTGGAGCGTAGCGCTTGAAGGAGGGTAAAAAAACTCCTGCAAGCCGCATCTTTAAGGCTACTTTCACACTGAGGCACTGGATGCGCTGGCGGTTTTAGCGCCGCTCAACCGTATTTTTTCCCGCGATTCGTGGGCGCTAGCGGCCGAAAATGGGTTAAAAATGCCCGCAATATCGCCTCTTTGCGGCGTTTTGCGGGCGTTTTGGAGGCGCTAACCCATTGATTTCAATGGACAGGGGCGCTATAGGAGCGGTATTTTTACCGCTCCTATTGCGCCTCAAAGATGCGGATTGCAGGAGTTTTTTGACCCTCCTGCAAGCGCAATGCTCCAGTGTGAAAGCCCTCAGGCTTTCACATTGGATACAATTGAGCGGCTTTTTTGGGGCGCATTGCAGGCTCTATTTTTAGCGCAATAGCGCCTGCAAAGCGCCTCAGTGTGAAAGGGGCCTGAGGCGCAATAGGAGTGGTAAAAATACCGCTCCTATAGCGCCCCTGCCCATTGAAATCAATGGGGTAGCGCCTCCAAAACGCCTGCAAAACGCCGCAAAGAGGCGTTATTGCGGGCGCTTTTAACCCATTTTCGGCCGCTAGCGGGGGTTAAAATCCCCCCGCTAGCGCCCTCAAATTGCGCGAAAAAATACGGTATAGCGGCGCTAAAAATAGCGACGCTATACCGCCAGCGCATCCAGCGCCTCAGTGTGAAAGTAGCCTACATATAACATTGGCCAGGTGTCATAAGGACTTTACCTTTTTATTAGGTTACTTACAAGTAGACGTAAGCCGAACAACCCCAGTTCGGTTAGCAGCAGAACTTTTGAACATCGCAAAAGTTCGTAATCGAATAACGAACCCCATTGAAGTTTATAGGGCCCGAACTGCAAAAGTGCCAATTGTAAAGGCTTATATGCAAGTACTTGGGCATACAATGGTTAAGGGGGTCCGGGTACTGTCCCAGGGGACATGTATCAATGAAAAAAACTTTTTTTTAAAACCGTATTTTGAAATGAGCAGTGATTTACTGATATTCAAAAGTGAAACCATAAAAATTAAAAATAACAATAAAAACTAAGAATTCCTTTAACCTCCCTGGCGGTATGATTATTTCAGATTTTAGGTGCTGAAAGTGGTACCATTATATTGCATGGAAATTTGGCGTTTTATATTGTAAGCCTGTAATTCTTAGGAATAACTCACTTAAATCTGTCCAAACCAGAGTCTAGTAGACATCCCGAGTATGATAAAGTTTGAAACACAAAATCATAAATTATAATATAATAAATAACTATAAATATTTATAACAAATAATAATATAATAATAATAAAAATTATTCATTAATGTAATCAAATCAAAAACACTGAAATTTTCTCAGTTGCAGAATTGTCGCTGTTATTAGATTTAGTGTTTGATGATGATTTTCCCCACAAATCGCTATCGCTCAATTCTGCAAGTGATTCTAATTTATTATTGCTGTTTTCTAGCTAGGTTTTCTAAAACCACTTTTGACATAAAGGGACACTTTTTGGTTGCTATGGACAATCTCCAGTTTCCAGGCAGAAAAAAATGTATTTATAATATAAAAGTGCATGCAGGGCACTGGACAGACCACTACGGACAAAGGGGGTGTGTAATTATTTTATACAGTACTGTAATCTGTAAGATTACAGTGTACTGTATGTGTTTTGTGTTTTTACTTTTTTGAATTTGGCGCAGATCTCCGGCCCAGTGCGTTGCAACGTCGCAGGGAATGGAGCTCGGCGGCACTCAGGCACTGTGTGAATCGAGCGAGGAGACAGCTCGCACACACAGCGGGGAGACATCGCAGGATCCAGGGGACAAGGTAAGTAACTCTCCCTGTATCCTACGATGCAATCCCGAGTCTGGCTCGGGGTTATCGCTAATGGTACTGAAATTCCACCCCGAGCCGGACTCGGGAATACCGCTAGGCAGGTTAAATATAGTGCCTGGGGGTCCCCTTAGTCTGCTTGTAAAGTGGCCCATCTGTACCGTGTATACAACCTGCTGCAACAATAATGACATTTATAAAGCTAAAAAATTTCCTGCAAGCTTTATTTATTTTGTAAACAATAGCTTGCGGAGCCAGTCTGTATGATGAGGCCACAATGTAATGCACTCGGAACACGATTGGAGATTTTTGGAAAAATTGGGCTGTGGGTGTTGGTGGTGCCTTCACACCATAACCCTATAGATGTACTCTTGATGAAAGCAAGAATTGGCCTTGCTGTCAAAAATTGAAATAATATGCACCTATCAAACAGGTGTGGAAAAATTGGTCTTTGGGTGTCTGTGGCGCCTTCACACAGTAACCCTATATAGGTACTCTTGATGAAAGCCACAATTGGCCTAGCTGTCAAATATGTAAATGATATGCACCTGTCAAACAGGTGTGGAAAAATTGGTCTTTGGGTGTCAGTGGTGCCGTCACACCTTAGCCCTATATAGGTACTCTTGTTGAAAGCAAGAATTGGCCTTGCTGTCAAAAATTTTAATGATATGCACCTGTCAAACAGGTGCAGAAAAATTGGTCCTTGGATGTTAATTGTGCCCATGAAACCAAAAAAATTCTTCCATATGAAATCAACACCCACAAATCTAGACGGTCTAGAGCAGGGGTTCTAAACTAGTCTCAAACTGGCAGCCCTCCACCTTTTGCGAAACGTCCCATTGCAAGGCTGACAGTTACAAGCATGACTCCCTCAGGCAGAGGCATGATGGGACTTGTAGTTCTGCAACAGCTGGAGGGCCACCAGTTTGAGACCCCTGGTCTAGTGATTCAAGATCCAAAAAGCACTTAATCAGCGACATTGGCATCAGGGGCTTAATAACTGCTGCTAATCCAGGGCTGATTCATTTAGATAAATGTCAGTGGGTCCACAGGGTATGTGGACTGACGCTCTCGCTAATCTGTCACAAAACCTCTGGCAGCCTTGAATGACCGTTCGGAAATCACGCTGGATGCAGGGCAGCCCAGCAGCTCAATTGCATACTGGGCACGTTCTGGCCAGGCGTCTAGTCCAGTGTTTTTCAAGTCCTGAAGGCGCCCCAACAGGTCATGTTTTCAGGATTTCCCTCAGATGAAACGGCTGTGGTAATTACTAAGGTAGTGAAACTGATCAAATCATCCGTGCAAAATAATTGAAAGCCTGAAAACATGACCTGTTGGGGTGCCTTGAGGACTGGAGTTGAGAAACACTGGTCTAATCTCATGACCCAGTAATCCAGTGGATCGTCAACTGGAAAGCTCTCCATGTCTCTTTTCACGCCTAGATAATCTCCCACAATATGATGCAGATGTGCCGATGTAAAAGCTGACAGCCGTGGGTGCCGAGGACTAAAAAAAGTTTTAAAAGCATCACTGAGGCTGCCCCCTTCTCCACCACTACTCTCTTGACCAACAGAACTCTTAAAACAATTTTTTTTACAAGACTGTAAACCTAGCAGAGTCTGGAAAGGCATTACATAAACTCCTCTTTAAGGTGTCCTCGAGAAATTTTATCTTCTGCTCCCTCTGTGGGGATGGGATGAGTTCCGAAAATTTCCCCTTGTAACGGTGGTCAAGAGGGTTGCCAAACATTAGTGATACTTCTCCTTGATGCCACGTATTCTCAGGTCCTTTCACAGGCATTGAAGAATGGGGGAGCCACTGCACTGCAAGTTTGTGGAGGCATGAGAAACAGACTACTCGCAGTCACTGAGGATTACAGTAATTGGAACTGCCTCCTACCAGCCACGTACTACTCCCAAGGGTTCTGGGGATGGAAAACCATCTGTTAAGGTTTGACGTATGTCTTCTTTTGCTTCAATGCCTCCAAAACTGCCAGAATTCTCCTCATCCACCTCCTCCTCTACCTCCTCCTCCCTTTCCTCTTGTGTGTTGTTTGGCGTAGCAAGAATGGTGTCTGAATAAAGCGTTGAGAGAAAAGGAAGTCCTCATCTTCCTCCCGCTGCTCTACCTCGAGTGCCCTGTCCATAATGCCATGCAGAGTCTGCTCCAGCAGGAACACAACAGGGATGGTGTCACTGATGCATGCATTTTCACGGCTCACCATCCTTGTGGCCTCCACAAATGGTGACAGTACAGTACTTGCATCCTTTATCAGCAGCCATTAGCATAGAGAAAAAAAGCTGAGCCGGCCTGAGCCTGTCGTTCTGCAATACTCACACAGGTACTCGTTAACGGCCCTCTGCTGCATGTGCAGCCGCTGAAACATTGCCAAAGTCGAGTTCCACCTTGTGGACTTGTCACAAATCAGGGGGTTTACAGGCAGGTGGAATTCCCACTGAATTTCTGCCAACCGAGCACTGGCTGTGGACTAGGGATGGGCCCAATGTTTGAATCAAATGTAAGGTCGACTCGCACATCGGGTGGTTGTTTGTTCGTGGAACAAAAACCAACATATGGGGCGCTCGCAGGATGTTCCCCCACCAACAAGCGCCCATAATGCACTGTGAGATTGCAGTGCACTAAAGGCTGCTGATTAGCCAAAGCATGCACCTGACCTGTATGCTTTGGCCAATCACAGCGTGATGTGCTGTTAGAGCCATGATTGGCCAAAGGCAGGGTGCCTTTAGCCAATAATGGCTCAGGGTCTAAGTCCACACCCCACACTATATAAGGCTGCTTACACGACAGCTGTGTATAGTGTATATAAATGGAGATTAGGCAGGGTAGTTAGTGTATTGTGTGGTCAGTCAGTGTAGAATATATTTTACAGTGCAGTGTAGAGAATATATAATACAGTGCAGAGAATATAACACAGTGTAGTGTGGTGTATATAACACAGTGTAGGGCAGTGTATATAATACAGTGTAGTGCGGTGTATATAATACAGTGTATATGCAGTGTATATAACACAGTGTGGTGCAGTGTGTATAATACAGTGTAGTGTAATATGAATAATCTGAGCAACCACCTTGCTTATAATAACCTTCTTGATCCTCTTCAATCTGGATTTCGTCCTCAACAATCCACACAAACTGCTCTCCTAAAACTAACAAACGATCTACTAACGGCCAAAACCAATGGACACTATTCTGTATTCTGTATTCTGTATACTATGTATTCTGTACTCCTGGACCTCTCTGCTGCCTTCGGAATGGTTGACCACCTCCTCCTCAAAATAAACTTGACGCCTTTGGTCTGCATGACTGTTCTCTTTGCTGGTTCTCTTCCTACTTATCCAATCGAACCTTTAGCGTTACTTACAATTCTAATTTCTCTTCTCCACTTCCTTTCTCTGTTGGGGTCCCTCAAGGTTCTGTTCTTGAACCTCTCCTATTTTCAATCTACATCTCCTCCATTGGTCAGCTGATAGCCTCCCATGGCTTCCAATACCACCTCTCGGCAGACCACACCCAAATCTATTTCTCTACCCCTCAGCTCACTCCTTCAGTCTCCTCGTGTATCACTAATTTACTATCAGATATATATATCTGGTTGTCACACCACTTCCTCAAACTTAAAGAGGAAGTAAACCCTCTGACAGTTTTCCTTTAAAAAAAAACCCTGCAAGAAAAAGGCATAATGAGCTAGTATGCTCTGCATACTAGCTCATTATGTGGCACTTACCTGAAATAGTAGCCCCCGAAGTCCTCCTCGTTCTCCACTGCCGCCGCCGCCATGTCCGCTCAGAGCTTCTCCCGGTTATCGCCGCTCCAGCGCTGTGATTGGCTGGAGCGGCGATTACGTCACACGCATGCGCGCTCGGGCTGGCAAGATCCCATTCAGAAAACTGGCAATGATGCCGGCCCGCTAGTGCACATGCGTGTGACATCATCAGTGCTGTGTTTTCAGCAAATATCTCCTTAACCGTGTAGGTTAAGGAGATATTTCATGCACCTACAGGTAAGCCTTAATCTAGGCTTACATGTAGGTGCATGTTGTCAAAGTGGGTTTACAACCACTTTAATCTATCCAAAACTGAACTTATCATTTTTCCTCCCCCTGATCTCTCTGCCAAAATTGATGGCACAACTATCAGCCCATCCCAACATGCCAAGGTTCTAAGTGTAGTCCTGGACTCTGAACTCACCTTTAAGCCCCACGTCCAATCACTGTCCAAATCTTGCCGCCTCAACGTCAGAAACATCTCCAAAATACGCCCCATCCTAACCAATGAAACAACAAAGCACTTAATTGATTCCCTGGTCATCTCTCGTCTCGACTACTGCAACTCCCTCCTCATTGCTAACCTCTACATAGTCTATCTCCCCTTCAATCCATCATTAATGCTGCTGCCAGACATATCCACCTTACCAATTGCTCTGTGTCTGCTACTCCTCTATGTCACTCCTTCCACTGGCTTCCGCTCACCCAACAAATTAAATTCAAAATACTAACAACTACTTACAAAGCCATCCACAACTCTGCCCCCAACTACATCACTGACCTAGTCTCAAAGTACCAACCTAATTGTTCTCTTCGTTCTTCTCAAGACCTCCTGCTCTCTTGCTCCCTCATCACCTCCTCCAATGCTCGCCTCCAGGACTATTCCAGAGCCTCTCCAATCCTATGAAACGCCTTACCCAAATCTGTCTGATTATCTCCTACTCTATTCACTTTTAGAGGATCCCTGAAAACCTTCCTCATCAGAGAAGCCTATCCTACCCACACCTAACAACTGTATTTTAATTTTCTCCATCTGATCATCCCCCACAGCTTTTACCTTTGGTTCCACTTGACCCGCCCTCCTAGATTGTAGGCTCTAATGAGCAGGGCCCTCTGATTCCTCCTGTATTGACTTGTATTGTAATTGTACTGTCTGTCCCCATGTTTTAAAGCAGTGGTTCTCAACTCCTTTCCTCAGGACCCTCCAACAGGCCAGGTTTGCAAGATAACTGAAATACATCACAGGTGATATCCTTTGCTGCTCAGTGATTTCAGTATTCTAGTCTGCATCTCCCCAAGGTAATACTTAAAATCTGGCCTGTTAGTGCGCCCTGAGGACAGGAGTTGAGAACCACTGTTTTAAAGTGTTGCACAAACTGTTGGCCCTATATAAATCCTGTATAATAATATAATAATAATTCCATTGCAAGCGTTTTATTATGTTTGTGCCCAAAAAAAAATACCCATTGATATTTACAAAAATTTGTAGCTTTTCAGTGCACACTTCCTGCGTTATCTCAATAATCCTGATTAGCCCTCCCAGTTCTTATCTTGGGTTACAGATTTACCAGTGTTTCTGATGTGGGCATGCAAAGAATAAAAGATAATTAAAGAAAACCAGGCTGCAGGCCTGAAACCATTCAGTCCTCAAAAATGCTGTGTGTTACCAGACCACAACAGGGAAACATGCAGGTTTTGCAAAGATGTACTATGTGTGATCTTTTTTAATATTTGACATACGCATTAATAGTTGTACAATGCTACTTGTACAACTGTATGTCCCTGTTCACACCGGTGCTACTTTTAATGCAATTTGACAGTTCCAAATCGCATGTCAAATTGCAGCCTATTTTCGGGAATGGAACCGTTCATATCGTCACGACTCATGTCAGTCACAGTGATTATGAAAAACATTCCTGCACTACTTTTCGACTATTTAATTGCAACTTGCATAGACTTCTGTTAAATTAAGTCACAAGCCGCAATGAAATCGTCAGTGCCAATTGCACTGATGTGCGGTTTTGAAATCATGCTGAAGTAGCGCGGTTTCAAAGCCACATCCGTGTGAACCGGGACTAAACTAAAAAATTGGGGAGTTTATAAAATAAGATTACAAGCTAATATTACATTAATATTTTAAGTCATGAAAGGTGCCTCTATCATATATATAGGGTAGGGGGGTGCCATCATTCTGTAATTGAACTAGAGAAAGAGGGGTGGGGATATGTAAAGGGGCTACTCCCAAGACCCTAATCACCCAAGATAATGGGACTATTACGGCACCCAGACAAGGCAGTTTATAAAAATGTAAGCATTTTATTACAACATATATAGTACAAAATAGAAAAAATTATCACAATAGTGACAATACATAATATGGTTAGCAAGAAAAAAAGGGGGGGTCACAAACTCCACAGGTGGGCAGAGATGTAGTATTGATGTGAGCGACGTATCCCCGACATGTTTCGCGGTAAAAACCGCTTCCTCAAGAGGCGTCTTTATCAATACAATCTAAAAAACATACTAATGTGAGTACATTTATCAACTTATTTAGTATTTGTGTATAGCAATAACAGCCATAGACAAATAAATCTCCAGTTTCCAGGCAGAAAAAAATGTATTTATAATATAAAAGTGCATGCAGGGCACTGGACAGACCACTACGGACAAAGGGGGTGTGTAATTATTTTATACAGTACTGTAATCTGTAAGATTACAGTGTACTGTATGTGTTTTGTGTTTTTACTTTTTTGAATTTGGCGCAGATCTCTGGCCCAGTGCGTTGCAACGTCGCAGGGAATGGAGCTCGGCGGCACTCAGGCACTGTGTGAATCGAGCGAGGAGACAGCTCGCACACACAGTGGGGAGACATCGCAGGATCCAGGGGACAAGGTAAGTAACTCTCCCTGTATCCTACGATGCAATCCCGAGTCTGGCTCGGGGTTATCGCTAATGGTACTGAAATTCCACCCCAAGCCGGACTCGGGAATACCGCTAGGCAGGTTAAATATAGTGCCTGGGGGTCCCCTTAGTCTGCTTGTAAAGTGGCCCATCTGTACCGTGTATACAACCTGCTGCAACAATAATGACATTTATAAAGCTAAAAAATTTCCTGCAAGCTTTATTTATTTTGTAAACAATAGCTTGCGGAGCCAGTCTGTATGATGAGGCCACAATGTAATGCACTCGGAACACGATTGGAGATTTTTGGAAAAATTGGGCTGTGGGTGTTGGTGGTGCCTTCACACCATAACCCTATAGATGTACTCTTGATGAAAGCAAGAATTGGCCTTGCTGTCAAAAATTGAAATAATATGCACCTATCAAACAGGTGTGGAAAAATTGGTCTTTGGGTGTCTGTGGCGCCTTCACACAGTAACCCTATATAGGTACTCTTGATGAAAGCCACAATTGGCCTAGCTGTCAAATATGTAAATGATATGCACCTGTCAAACAGGTGTGGAAAAATTGGTCTTTGGGTGTCAGTGGTGCCGTCACACCTTAGCCCTATATAGGTACTCTTGTTGAAAGCAAGAATTGGCCTTGCTGTCAAAAATTTTAATGATATGCACCTGTCAAACAGGTGCAGAAAAATTGGTCCTTGGATGTTAATTGTGCCCATGAAACCAAAAAAATTCTTCCATATGAAATCAACACCCACAAATCTAGACGGTCTAGAGCAGGGGTTCTAAACTGGTCTCAAACTGGCAGCCCTCCACCTTTTGCGAAACGTCCCATTGCAAGGCTGACAGTTACAAGCATGACTCCCTCAGGCAGAGGCATGATGGGACTTGTAGTTCTGCAACAGCTGGAGGGCCACCAGTTTGAGACCCCTGGTCTAGTGATTCAAGATCCAAAAAGCACTTAATCAGCGACATTGGCATCAGGGGCTTAATAACTGCTGCTAATCCAGGGCTGATTCATTTAGATAAATGTCAGTGGGTCCACAGGGTATGTGGACTGACGCTCTCGCTAATCTGTCACAAAACCTCTGGCAGCCTTGAATGACCGTTCGGAAATCACGCTGGATGCAGGGCAGCCCAGCAGCTCAATTGCATACTGGGCACGTTCTGGCCAGGCGTCTAGTCCAGTGTTTTTCAAGTCCTGAAGGCGCCCCAACAGGTCATGTTTTCAGGATTTCCCTCAGATGAAACGGCTGTGGTAATTACTAAGGTAGTGAAACTGATCAAATCATCCGTGCAAAATAATTGAAAGCCTGAAAACATGACCTGTTGGGGTGCCTTGAGGACTGGAGTTGAGAAACACTGGTCTAATCTCATGACCCAGTAATCCAGTGGATCGTCAACTGGAAAGCTCTCCATGTCTCTTTTCACGCCTAGATAATCTCCCACAATATGATGCAGATGTGCCGATGTAAAAGCTGACAGCCGTGGGTGCCGAGGACTAAAAAAAGTTTTAAAAGCATCACTGAGGCTGCCCCCTTCTCCACCACTACTCTCTTGACCAACAGAACTCTTAAAACAATTTTTTTTACAAGACTGTAAACCTAGCAGAGTCTGGAAAGGCATTACATAAACTCCTCTTTAAGGTGTCCTCGAGAAATTTTATCTTCTGCTCCCTCTGTGGGGATGGGATGAGTTCCGAAAATTTCCCCTTGTAACGGTGGTCAAGAGGGTTGCCAAACATTAGTGATACTTCTCCTTGATGCCACGTATTCTCAGGTCCTTTCACAGGCATTGAAGAATGGGGGAGCCACTGCACTGCAAGTTTGTGGAGGCATGAGAAACAGACTACTCGCAGTCACTGAGGATTACAGTAATTGGAACTGCCTCCTACCAGCCACGTACTACTCCCAAGGGTTCTGGGGATGGAAAACCATCTGTTAAGGTTTGACGTATGTCTTCTTTTGCTTCAATGCCTCCAAAACTGCCAGAATTCTCCTCATCCACCTCCTCCTCTACCTCCTCCTCCCTTTCCTCTTGTGTGTTGTTTGGCGTAGCAAGAATGGTGTCTGAATAAAGCGTTGAGAGAAAAGGAAGTCCTCATCTTCCTCCCGCTGCTCTACCTCGAGTGCCCTGTCCATAATGCCATGCAGAGTCTGCTCCAGCAGGAACACAACAGGGATGGTGTCACTGATGCATGCATTTTCACGGCTCACCATCCTTGTGGCCTCCACAAATGGTGACAGTACAGTACTTGCATCCTTTATCAGCAGCCATTAGCATAGAGAAAAAAAGCTGAGCCGGCCTGAGCCTGTCGTTCTGCAATACTCACACAGGTACTCGTTAACGGCCCTCTGCTGCATGTGCAGCCGCTGAAACATTGCCAAAGTCGAGTTCCACCTTGTGGACTTGTCACAAATCAGGGGGTTTACAGGCAGGTGGAATTCCCACTGAATTTCTGCCAACCGAGCACTGGCTGTGGACTAGGGATGGGCCCAATGTTTGAATCAAATGTAAGGTCGACTCGCACATCGGGTGGTTGTTTGTTCGTGGAACAAAAACCAACATATGGGGCGCTCGCAGGATGTTCCCCCACCAACAAGCGCCCATAATGCACTGTGAGATTGCAGTGCACTAAAGGCTGCTGATTAGCCAAAGCATGCACCTGACCTGTATGCTTTGGCCAATCACAGCGTGATGTGCTGTTAGAGCCATGATTGGCCAAAGGCAGGGTGCCTTTAGCCAATAATGGCTCAGGGTCTAAGTCCACACCCCACACTATATAAGGCTGCTTACACGACAGCTGTGTATAGTGTATATAAATGGAGATTAGGCAGGGTAGTTAGTGTATTGTGTGGTCAGTCAGTGTAGAATATATTTTACAGTGCAGTGTAGAGAATATATAATACAGTGCAGAGAATATAACACAGTGTAGTGTGGTGTATATAACACAGTGTAGGGCAGTGTATATAATACAGTGTAGTGCGGTGTATATAATACAGTGTATATGCAGTGTATATAACACAGTGTGGTGCAGTGTGTATAATACAGTGTAGTGTAATATGAATAATCTGAGCAACCACCTTGCTTATAATAACCTTCTTGATCCTCTTCAATCTGGATTTCGTCCTCAACAATCCACACAAACTGCTCTCCTAAAACTAACAAACGATCTACTAACGGCCAAAACCAATGGACACTATTCTGTATTCTGTATTCTGTATACTATGTATTCTGTACTCCTGGACCTCTCTGCTGCCTTCGGAATGGTTGACCACCTCCTCCTCAAAATAAACTTGACGCCTTTGGTCTGCATGACTGTTCTCTTTGCTGGTTCTCTTCCTACTTATCCAATCGAACCTTTAGCGTTACTTACAATTCTAATTTCTCTTCTCCACTTCCTTTCTCTGTTGGGGTCCCTCAAGGTTCTGTTCTTGAACCTCTCCTATTTTCAATCTACATCTCCTCCATTGGTCAGCTGATAGCCTCCCATGGCTTCCAATACCACCTCTCGGCAGACCACACCCAAATCTATTTCTCTACCCCTCAGCTCACTCCTTCAGTCTCCTCGTGTATCACTAATTTACTATCAGATATATATATCTGGTTGTCACACCACTTCCTCAAACTTAAAGAGGAAGTAAACCCTCTGACAGTTTTCCTTTAAAAAAAAAACCTGCAAGAAAAAGGCATAATGAGCTAGTATGCTCTGCATACTAGCTCATTATGTGGCACTTACCTGAAATAGTAGCCCCCGAAGTCCTCCTCGTTCTCCACTGCCGCCGCCGCCATGTCCGCTCAGAGCTTCTCCCGGTTATCGCCGCTCCAGCGCTGTGATTGGCTGGAGCGGCGATTACGTCACACGCATGCGCGCTCGGGCTGGCAAGATCCCATTCAGAAAACTGGCAATGATGCCGGCCCGCTAGTGCACATGCGTGTGACATCATCAGTGCTGTGTTTTCAGCAAATATCTCCTTAACCGTGTAGGTTAAGGAGATATTTCATGCACCTACAGGTAAGCCTTAATCTAGGCTTACATGTAGGTGCATGTTGTCAAAGTGGGTTTACAACCACTTTAATCTATCCAAAACTGAACTTATCATTTTTCCTCCCCCTGATCTCTCTGCCAAAATTGATGGCACAACTATCAGCCCATCCCAACATGCCAAGGTTCTAAGTGTAGTCCTGGACTCTGAACTCACCTTTAAGCCCCACGTCCAATCACTGTCCAAATCTTGCCGCCTCAACGTCAGAAACATCTCCAAAATACGCCCCATCCTAACCAATGAAACAACAAAGCACTTAATTGATTCCCTGGTCATCTCTCGTCTCGACTACTGCAACTCCCTCCTCATTGCTAACCTCTACATAGTCTATCTCCCCTTCAATCCATCATTAATGCTGCTGCCAGACATATCCACCTTACCAATTGCTCTGTGTCTGCTACTCCTCTATGTCACTCCTTCCACTGGCTTCCGCTCACCCAACAAATTAAATTCAAAATACTAACAACTACTTACAAAGCCATCCACAACTCTGCCCCCAACTACATCACTGACCTAGTCTCAAAGTACCAACCTAATTGTTCTCTTCGTTCTTCTCAAGACCTCCTGCTCTCTTGCTCCCTCATCACCTCCTCCAATGCTCGCCTCCAGGACTATTCCAGAGCCTCTCCAATCCTATGAAACGCCTTACCCAAATCTGTCTGATTATCTCCTACTCTATTCACTTTTAGAGGATCCCTGAAAACCTTCCTCATCAGAGAAGCCTATCCTACCCACACCTAACAACTGTATTTTAATTTTCTCCATCTGATCATCCCCCACAGCTTTTACCTTTGGTTCCACTTGACCCGCCCTCCTAGATTGTAGGCTCTAATGAGCAGGGCCCTCTGATTCCTCCTGTATTGACTTGTATTGTAATTGTACTGTCTGTCCCCATGTTTTAAAGCAGTGGTTCTCAACTCCTTTCCTCAGGACCCTCCAACAGGCCAGGTTTGCAAGATAACTGAAATACATCACAGGTGATATCCTTTGCTGCTCAGTGATTTCAGTATTCTAGTCTGCATCTCCCCAAGGTAATACTTAAAATCTGGCCTGTTAGTGCGCCCTGAGGACAGGAGTTGAGAACCACTGTTTTAAAGTGTTGCACAAACTGTTGGCCCTATATAAATCCTGTATAATAATATAATAATAATTCCATTGCAAGCGTTTTATTATGTTTGTGCCCAAAAAAAAATACCCATTGATATTTACAAAAATTTGTAGCTTTTCAGTGCACACTTCCTGCGTTATCTCAATAATCCTGATTAGCCCTCCCAGTTCTTATCTTGGGTTACAGATTTACCAGTGTTTCTGATGTGGGCATGCAAAGAATAAAAGATAATTAAAGAAAACCAGGCTGCAGGCCTGAAACCATTCAGTCCTCAAAAATGCTGTGTGTTACCAGACCACAACAGGGAAACATGCAGGTTTTGCAAAGATGTACTATGTGTGATCTTTTTTAATATTTGACATACGCATTAATAGTTGTACAATGCTACTTGTACAACTGTATGTCCCTGTTCACACCGGTGCTACTTTTAATGCAATTTGACAGTTCCAAATCGCATGTCAAATTGCAGCCTATTTTCGGGAATGGAACCGTTCATATCGTCACGACTCATGTCAGTCACAGTGATTATGAAAAACATTCCTGCACTACTTTTCGACTATTTAATTGCAACTTGCATAGACTTCTGTTAAATTAAGTCACAAGCCGCAATGAAATCGTCAGTGCCAATTGCACTGATGTGCGGTTTTGAAATCATGCTGAAGTAGCGCGGTTTCAAAGCCACATCCGTGTGAACCGGGACTAAACTAAAAAATTGGGGAGTTTATAAAATAAGATTACAAGCTAATATTACATTAATATTTTAAGTCATGAAAGGTGCCTCTATCATATATATAGGGTAGGGGGGTGCCATCATTCTGTAATTGAACTAGAGAAAGAGGGGTGGGGATATGTAAAGGGGCTACTCCCAAGACCCTAATCACCCAAGATAATGGGACTATTACGGCACCCAGACAAGGCAGTTTATAAAAATGTAAGCATTTTATTACAACATATATAGTACAAAATAGAAAAATTTATCACAATAGTGACAATACATAATATGGTTAGCAAGAAAAAAAGGGGGGGTCACAAACTCCACAGGTGGGCAGAGATGTAGTATTGATGTGAGCGACGTATCCCCGACATGTTTCGCGGTAAAAACCGCTTCCTCAAGAGGCGTCTTTATCAATACAATCTAAAAAACATACTAATGTGAGTACATTTATCAACTTATTTAGTATTTGTGTATAGCAATAACAGCCATAGACAAATAAATGACAAAATATAAACGGAGTAGGTTACAAAAGGAGACACTAACCTGGATCACCACGATAGTCCAAAGGGACCAAGAATGCAATGCACTTGAGGCACCCAAAGGGGTGCACCCCCTGGGGCGGACACGGGAAGATAGGAACGGCACTAAAATGTTAATGACATGGCATGAGATGGGGTATTGGTGATGAAATAAGACATGAAAATGTGAAACAAAACATGCCCATAGGTAAGTGTATAGGTGCATGCACTACGGTGATAGTGAGAGAGGGAAGGAGAGCTGTGATAAAAAGAGGGAATGAAAGAGGGGGGAAGGAGGGGAAAAAAAGGGGTGAGGGAAAAGAGGGGGAAAGTAAGGAATGTGAAGGAAACACAAGGGGAGTAAACCAAGAAGGGAGGGGGGGAGGGGGGAGGAAAGGGAAAGGGGGAGGGAAAAGAAGGGGGAATTAAGGAATGTGAGGGGAACACGGGGGGATAAACCAAAAAAGGGGGGGAAGGGGAGGGGGAAAGGAGGAACAGGGGGGGTTTGAAAAAGGAAGGAAAAAGGGGGGGAAAGGGGGAAAAAAGGGGGAGAAGGGAAAGGGGAAGAAAACAGGGAGATAGGAGAGAGAGAAAGGGGAGAGGGGAGGGAAAAGAAGGGAGGGAGGTGCCAAGGAGAAAGGAAGGGGGCAGAAGAAAGAAAATATAGAGAAAAGGGAAAGAAAAGATAAATGGTTGGGGGTGAAGAAAAAGGAACAGAGTAGAAAAAGAACACGTGAAGGGAAGAAGGGGGGCAAGGAAGGGGAAGAGGGGGTGATGGGTGAGGGAAAGAGAAGGGGGAAAAGAGGAAAAACAGTGAGAGGCAAGGAGGGAGAATTGAAGACTGGGGATGTGAAAAAAACATGGAAAAATAAGTGAGGTGTGCAGGATAGTCACTTATAATGATGTAGTAATATAAACCCACCCTATGCTATATAGGTGTAAACTTGTATCCGGGACGGAGCTCAGAATAACTGGCTGTAGAACCACTCAGTATTCCATGAACAGGAGCGTTGTAAAACAAGTAACACGAGTTGGTCATTGATGGGCCCCCAGTGTTAGGGCAGGAGCAGCTGTGGAAGAAAATGCCGATCCATGCCGGTCTGGGGTCCACAACTGGGATCAATAAGGATCCACAATTCTGAAAGGTAAGGACATTGACATGAGAGATTGAAGGGTAAACATGGGGAGGTATAATCTCTATAGAGGGTGGGCTATTGCTCCCAAACTAGTAAGTAGGGGAGACAATATAACGCCCAGCATCTGTGTATAGGGAATAGAGGTCCAAGGGTATGCATGTAGTCGCTGATGTCTCTCTTACCTGAGGTTCAATGGAGGTTTATGTCTTGATTTTTTTAATTATATCTTCAATTTCTTATAACTTGTATATCTTAATTTTTAAGTGATGAAATAGGTTTTGGATAATTTTTTATTGCTTTGATTGCTAAAAGGGAATCCCCTTGTTTATAAAAGATTTGCTGTTTTTAATGATTCTAATTTAAGACTAATTAGTGATTATGAACAGACAGATTGCAGAGAGCTGTAAGTTGTGTATGGTTTTACTGTTAAACATACAGTACTGTGCAAAAGTGTGAAGAAATGCTGTAAAGAATTGTTTATTTTTATCACTTCACAAAATGCAAAGTGAGCAAACAAAAAAAAAAAATCTAAATCAAATCAATATACTATCAATATACTACCCTTTGGCTTCAAACCAGCATAATTTCTTACACTTGCACAGAACTGGTGGAAACCAGTGGAACCCAGGTACACCCATCTATTGTCTAGAGAAGTCTGGCCAGAAGTGATCTTCCAGGAAGAATTGCGGCGAAAAAGCCAAACCTCTGATGTAGAAACAAGGCTAAGCGACTCAACTATGCACACAAATGGCAGCAGGTGCTCTGAACCGATCAGTCAAATTTAGAAATATTTGGCTGTAGTAGAAGGCAGTTTGTTCGCCGAAGGGCTGGAGAATGGTTCAATGCTAAGTGTCTGAAGGCAGCAGTGAAGCATGGTGGAGGTTCCTTGCATGTTTGGGACTGCATTTCTGCAAATAGAGTTAGAGATTTAGCCAGGATCAATGGTTTTCTCAATACTGAGAAACTCGGGTAGATACTTTGCATTGTGCCATATCATCAGGAAACCATGTAATTGGCTCCAGATTTATTCTGCAGGCTTAGGTCTTAATGGTGTTTTGTACACATATTTTAAATTATTCAGCTGGTATTTTTTTTTTTTTAAAGCGGTTGTATTGCCCATTTTGTGATTTTTACCTACAGGTAAGCCTATAATAAGGCGTACCTGTAGGTAAAAAGAATATCTCCTAAACCTGCAGGTTTAGAAGCTATTGACCCTGGCTCTGCAGGTCCAGCGTATCCTGCCAGAACTTCCTGAAATGGAGGGCTCCCGAGCGCATGCGTGGGAATGATGTAATTGCGGCTCCGGACACTCACAGCGCCGGAGCCAGCGATCCCAGAAGAAATGCTGATGGAACATGTCAGCACCCTCAGCGGTGACCGGGCGCCGCTGCAGGGCTTCATTGTAAGGTAAGTATTTCATAAAGTGCTAGTATACGATGTATACTAGCACATTATGCTATTGTCTTGCAGGGTTTTTTTTTTTGCTGTTTACTACTGCTTTAATGTACCATAAATTTTTATTTTTTTAACTGTTTTTAATTAGGCAAACTCTTTAATTAGGCAAATTAGGCGGTCGTCTTTAGTAGTCTAATTTCAGTAGTGAAATAGGGCAATAGGAAACACAGTTGGTTAAGTCCTTATTAGGTTTAGATACAGTATGAGAACTACTGTGGCAGAGTACATTGACAGTGGCAGTCTCCCCCCTCGAAAAGCAGTGGAGTATATCTGCACTAGGAAAGGTGCTAAAACGTTTACATATTTGGCGTAAATCTCCAAAGAAAGGCTGTCCGGGCCTGAGGTCTTACTAGCAGCCAAGGAGGCAATGGGTTCTCAAGTTTTGTCCTCAGTAATATATGGTCAGTGGTCAGTGAAGGGAATCTTAGATCTTGTAAATAGGAAGCAATATCTTGGTCAGTGTAAGTAAGGAAGGTAGCATAAATGCAAGTATAAAACTCATGGAAACATGATAAAATCTCAGCAGCCGAATGAACACATCCCCCTGCTTTAGCTTAGTTAAAACAAGAAGGGGAGTAAAGCGAATGTGTTTTCCCTGTTCTCTCCCCTTCACCCACCGGCACCTGCCATGTCGGTCCTAGGCCCACAGATGGCCAAGCGGAGCCCGAAATACCTGGGGCACACAAAGGGGGGCATGGGTACTGGGAGTGTGTGGAAGCAATCAGGTTGTGGCGCAGCCCCCCAAATGCTAGTGGGTAAGGTAAGCCTTATTATAGGCTTACATGTAGGTGTAAATAAAAAAAAATGCCTTTACTACTACTTTAAAACAATATCAATATGGCAGCCAGCTGACGTGTGGCTCTCTGGCTTTTCCATCCTTGCTGCTAGCTGCTGCCGACAGATCCCTTGTTCGTGGACGAACCCTCTTACAGATGCAACCATATTGACAAGCATTCTAAATGTGGAATTATGTGAATGTATATTTGGCTGCCATAATAAAGTGGTTGTTAAGCCTGACACTCTTTAACGTCACTTCTGGCCATGAGAGTGGAATGCACGCTATGTGCTGAATAGACACCATGTCTCCACAATTGTATGGGCCAAGGGTTTCACTAGTGACGCTGGTTCTGTCATAATGACAGTTTTTTAAATATTGTAATAAACCCGAGGATTTTACTTTATGAGGAGCTCTGCCTTTTCGTTATTACGTGTTGCATATGGTTTACCAGTGAGGTTCCGGAGCCACTATTGGAGAATATCCACCACAGAGGAGATACCGGAAGCAACCAGAGGTTACTGCATTGGCTTTGGTCCCCAGTAAATGACCTACAGGCACGTTTGACTTTTTTTTGCCGAAAGGCAAAGGAATCCAACTCATCCGGTGAGTTTGGATTTTTACACCATCCCCAGGAGGTGGATCACCAACTCAATTGGGACACGGAGCACCATTATGCACAAAGAAGTAGACTGTTTTGCACTTTCATCACTTTATGCACTTTAATCAATTGTATTCTTGTCACCTTTAACCAATTTATTGTTGTCACTTGATTAATTAATCTATTATTGTTATATAATTATATAAAGCCATATGTTATATCGAGTAATCCTAGGTTAATATTACGTATAAGTAAACCAACTGGGTACATTTATAAAAGGAATTAGTGTTAAGGAGGAGCAGGCGCAGTCTATTTTTTCATTTATATTATTTTTTCCCCACTAGTGGGGTCAATACAGGACAGCAGCGGCTCAAACATTTTTGTCATTCAATCACCAAGGCGTGAGTGTCTTACTATGTCTTACTATATTAAAGTGGTTGTTAACTCACTGTCATGACTTTGCACAATCCTCTTGATTTCCTAAGCCTGTGTCCCCCTGCCGCTTTGTTTTATTTTAAAAAAATGCTGTAAATACCGGATTTCAATGCACTGCTCGGCGATCACGCGACCGTCCGGCTTTCTCTTCTCACCATCTGACAGCTTAGAGCGGGAGGGGCCGAAAATCCCCTGCTGAGGTCACTCAGGAGGAGAGGAGGAGAAAGGAGGGAGCCGGCCGGTCATGTGATCGCCGGCGGATTAAAATCCAGTATTTACAGCAATTTTTTTAATTAGATCACAGAGACAAGGGGACACAGTCTTATGAAACCAAGAGGATTATGCAGAGCAACAGTTATTTAAGCAACAGGACGGGGGGGGGGGGGCATGAAACAGTGCTGACAGGGAGAGAGGGGAGAGGGGGGAGGACAGAGGGAGACACAGGATAGCAGAGAGCAGGTCTGTGGCTAAAGGAAGGCACGTACGCTGACCACGGTGTCAGCCATGATATACCGTGGCCATCGTACAGATGGGAGGGCAGAAACTGACAGGATTAGCCAGACATTTCAGGTTATACAGGTGGCCAAATGACACAGCACAAGCACTGTGCTGTATAAAAAGCTTTAAAGGAAGCAGGATCTTTATTTGAATTTTTTTGGGTTAACAAATGCTATAACCACTTATCACAAATCAATCATTGTATGTCGGTACCTTGACGCCAAATACCATTGTTTTGGCAGCAGCTAGCTGCCATAACCCAGGTATTGTCAACAACGGCAAAAGGCCGGCTTTCAGATAAAAGTGAGATAACTTTTATCGGGGGGCGGGAGAGGGCCCCCTCCCACCGCGTTACGGTCATCTCCGCAGATTAACGGAGCAGTCGGTAGCGGCGGAGACAATGGAGACAGGGAGCCGAGTGAGGGAAAGATGGCCCCCGCTCAGCTCCATAACATTGAATGGTGGAAGCCGACGTCAAACGTCACTTCCGCTCAACGGTCTTAACCACTTCAGCCCCGGACCATTTTGGCTGGTTAAAGACCAGGCTACTTTTTGCGATTCGGCACTGCGTCGCTTTAACTGACAATTGCCCGGTCGTGCGACGTGGCTCCGAAACAAAATTGACGTCCTTTTTTTTCCCCACAAATAGAGCTTTCTTTTGGTGGTATTTGATCACCTCTGCGGTTTTTATTTGTTTGCGCTATAAACAAAAATAGAGCGACAATTTTGAAAAAAAATCAATATTTTTTACTATTTGCTATAATAAATATCCCCAAAAAATATATAAAAAAACATTTTTTTTCCTCAGTTTAGGCCGATACGTATTCTTCTACATATTTTTGGTAAAAAAATCACAATAAGCGTTTATTGATTGGTTTGCACAAAAGTTATAGCGTCTACAAAATAGGGGACTGTTTTATGGCATTTTTATTAATATATTTTTTTTACTAGTAATGGCGGTGATCAGCGATTTTTATCGTGACTGCGACATTATGGCGGACACATCGGACACTTTTGACACCATTTTGGGACCATTGTCATTTTTACAGCAATCAGTGCTTACTGTGAAAATTACACTGGCAGTGAAGGGGTTAACCTGTAGGGGGCGCTGAAGGGGTTAAGTGTGACCTAATGAGTGATTCTTAGTGTGTGGGGGCGTGGCTTGGCGTGTGACGTCACTGATCGTCGCTCCCTATGACAGGGAAGAGAGGATCAGTGACACTCTCACTAGGAAGAGTGGGGAAAGGTTTGTTTACACTTACCTCTCCCTGTTATTCAGCTCTGTGACCCGAACACGGGACACCGGCGGTGATCGGGTTCCGCGGGCGCGGTCACGGAGCTCAGGATCGGGTCACGATCCCGCACGACCCACGACTGGGCATCTTAAAAGGGACGTACTTGTACGTGCTTAAGCCCAGCCTTGCCATTCTGCTGACGTATATGTACAGGCGGCGGTCCTTAAGTGGTTAAAGTGGAATTTTTTTATTTTTAGCAACAAAAAAAATATATATGACATTTCATTTTTTTTATTGCATTTTAGTGTAAATGTTAGATCTGAGGTCTTTTTGACCCCAGATCTCACATTTAAGAGGTCCTGTCATGCTTTTTTTCTATTACAAGGGATGTTTACATTCCTTGTAATAGGAATAAAAGTGACCACAAATTGTATTTATTTATTTATTTATTTATTTATTTTTTTTATTTTTTTTAGAGAGTGATGGACAGAGGGGGGAAGGAAGGTGAGAGAGTGATGGACAGAGATAGGGAGAGAGGAGAGAGAGTGATGGACAGAGATAGGGAGAGAGGAGAGAGAGTGATAGATTTTGAGAGAGGGAAGGAGAGAAAGTGATGGAAAGAGATAGTGGAGAGAAAGGCAGAGGGAGGAAAAAAAGAAGAGAAAGTGATGGACAAAGACAGAGGAAAGATAGGGAGAGGGAAAAAGAGAGATTGATAAATAGAGGGAAAGGGAAGGAACGACAGTGATAGATGGAGGAAGAGGGAAAAAGAGAGCGTATTTATTTTTTTAAAGGACAGTGTAAAAATAAAAAGTAAAATAAATAAGAAATAAAAGAAAAAAATGTAAAGCGCCCGTCCCGCCGAGCTCGGCAATGTCTAGCAATGTCGGCACCTCCACCCCGGAGCTGAGGGACTGGTTGGCTTCGGGTGAGGACATCGCAGGCGCCCTGGACAGGTAAGTGTCCTTATTCTAAAAGTCAGCAGCTGCAGTATTTGTAGCTGCTGACTTTCATTCTTTTTTTTGCTGCTTTAAGTGGTTACTGCACTTAGTGGCACCCCCTTATGTTTTTCTATTGTATTCCAAAGATCAATTCCTATCTCTCTGTGGAGCTGCCTATATTTGTGCTGTGATTTGTTTTATTATGGATTGATTAAGCCCATATTATGTGGGGAGTTTTTGTTATTTTTGCCTGGGATTGCACCATATATCTGTGTTTTTTCTTTAATTTATTTATTTACTTGGCATAACATCATCTTTTACAGTTTACCAAAAATTGGATTTTATCTAGTGTTTGTGTGCACTAAAACGCATTAAAGTGGATATTTTCCTGAAATTATGTGTTTGATAAATTGCTCGCAAATATCTTGTGACATAAAAAACAGCCACCATTTTATTCATCGGGCCATTACTTTCAGAAAATATATAATATTTGGGGCTTCTAAGTAACTTTTGAGCAAAAAAAAAATGCAGATTTGCATCCTAAAACAAAAATCTGTTTATTATTTTCCTGCTAATAATTAATTATTTTACTCTTACTAACTTTACAGCACTCACAAGATGTGTACTATACATTGTGGAAAATATTTAGCACTAATGTGTTTTTTTTTTTAAATGTAAAAAATCATTTGTCAGTTAAAGAAGCGCCAGTTATAAATATGATTGTTGGCGGGGGAAAAACATCTGTGCAGTGCAGCTAAAAAGAACTTCAAAGCTGAATAAGGCACATCAATCACAATCTATAAACCTCTAATAATTGATTGTAATTGGTTTTGTGACTTTCTACATACAACAGAGATCACTCTTTTTTTTTTTTTCGCTTTTCTTCAGGAATTGAAATGAACTGTGCAAGATCTGTGGATGGAGTCAGAGTTGAAATGGGGATGCTGATAGACAGGTTTTGCTTTCCTACTATAGACAGATCTATCCACACTCAGCTTGTCTTGACCTCTTAGTAGGTTAGAAGACAAAGACATCATAATATGAAGAGTCCTGGGCTGCTGGATCTTCTCCAAATATGCATCCTGCTGCTAAGCAGAGGAATTGTTTTAATTGCCGGGGACTTTTGCAGCTGGAAAGGAAGGTATGGTATACTGACATCAGTGGAAATAGTGGAGTCAGTATTTTCCAGACAAATTTTTTACTATTATTGTCCTTATTTCTTATTTAAAAGAGGCTCTCTTGTGTGACATGAAATTGTGCTGTCCTGGGCTTTTTTTCCGATAGGAGAAATACCTCCCAACAGTTTTGCTAGTAAAACTGCCTAATTTTTATTTCTTAATTATTTGTTTACCATGCCATAAAATAATTAGGCAGAATATATTTTCAATACAAAGGCATATCGTTTTTTTTTTTTTTTTATCATATTTTGTCATATTTTACTGTTGCTGGGTTTAGCTAGGTTTAGTTATCTCTTCCACTCTCCCAACCTATTTCTCTCTCTCTCTCTCTCTCTTTCCAGCCCCCCTCTCTCTCTTTCTTTCTCTTTCCTTTTTTTTCTAATTCAAATAATCTTTATTGCCATTACCAAATACATTTTAGCATTGTCAATGTTTTATGAGTTTGAATGTGGGGAATAAATAACTCCTAGGTTGTTATTATTAGCGATAAAGGAGAAGTTGAATGTAATAGGAGGTGAGTGCAGGAATGTTATTAGGTTAAAGGATAACAAGGGTTAGGGGGTGAGTGCAGGTTTGGGAGTTAAGCCCTGTACACACAATCCGATTTCCTATGGATTCTAGTCTGATGGATTTGTCCATCGGATATCCGATGAAACTGTTTTCCATCAGTCTTGCCCACACACCATCAGTCAAAAAACCGACCGTTCCAAACGCGGTGACGTAAAACACTCGGATGAGCCGAGAAAAATGAAGTTTAATGCTTCTGAGCATGCGTCGACTTGATTCTGAGCATGCGTGGGTTTTTTATCCGATGGACTTGCCCATAGACGATCGGAATTTGCTATCGGTTTTGGATCCATCGGAAAAATTTAAAACATGTTCTATTTTTTAAAACCAATGGAAAAAAGACCGATGGGTCCCATACACGATCGGTTTGTCTGATGAAAAAAATCCATCGGACGGTTTTCATCGGTAAAACCGATCGTGTGTACAGGGCTTTATTAAGTTAACAGTTTTCTGCCTCTCAGTCAGTCAAAGGCCTCGTACACACGACCGGTTTTCTCGGCAAGAAACTACAAGAAAACTGCTGGGAGAGCTTTCTTGCCGAGAAAAACGTTCGTGTGTATGTTTTCTCGTCAAGAAAACTGCCGGGAATCTCGACGAGAAAAATAGAGAACCTGCTCTCTATTTTCTCGTCGGGATTCTCGTCGGCCTATTTCCCGACGAGAAAACTGTGTGTTTGTATGCAGCAGCACGCTTAGCTGTCCTCCAGTAAGCCCGTGCATGGTCGAAATGACTTTGACGCATGCGCGGTAGCTTCCTAGGCATAGGTAGGGTGTAGCAAGATGGCGGCGACGGCATAGAATGTGACGAACGCATGCTCGTCGTAGTCGATGACGTCACCGCGTTCGTTCCGTTCAAAAGAACGGCGGTTCTTTGGAATGGAGTGAGTGTACGCTCGGCCGGCACAAGATTCTTGTCAAGAATCTCGTCAAGAAAAACAACAGGTTTTTTTTCTGACGAGAATCTCGGCTGTGTGTACAGTCAGACTTTTTGACAACAAACTTCTAAATTTCCAGGTTTTCCAAAAAATCCGACCGTGTGTACGCTCCATCGGACAAACTTTTTTGGTTTTCATCAGACAAAAAGTTCGCTCTGCAAACGGACAAACTTTTCGGCAACAAAAGTCCTACGGTGCAAAGTCCTGCCGTGTGTACAGAAATTTATCAGACTTTAGTCCGAAGTAAAAATACGCATGCTCAGAACCAATGTTAAAATCAACCAACAATAGCAGAAGTTGACCAAAGGGTGGCGGTAAAGAGCAGAAAAACCACGTGATTTTGGGAAAGTTTGCTGAAAAAGTCCTGCCGTGTGTATACATACCAAGTTCACGGCCAATACCCTTCAAACAAAAATCCATGGAAAAGTTTGTTTGAAGTCCGACTGTGTGTATGAGACTTTACACACTGCTATATATCTTCTATAAATGTGAAATGAAAACTCCTCTCTCCCCCACTCAATTCAGTTTAGTGAAGTCCAGGATGAGAGCTGAGAGTCTCTGGAAGTGAGTGTCCCTCACCATTGAGTACTTGGGGCATTGTAACAGGTAGTGGGTTTCATCCTCCAGGAAGACCCTGGCACGGTCAACTTTCTTTGAGCTTGTACATCTGTCTGTGCCATCTTAATTCAATTTCCAGGCTGCACACGCTCAGTATTTTACATGCTCAGGTTCTGTCTGTCTTTGGGATTTTGTAGCATTTCCAAGTACAGGGGGTCCCGGGTTACAAACAAGATAGGGACTGTAGGTTTGTTCTTAAGTTGAATTTGTTTGTAAGTCAGAACAGGTACATTTTTAGGGGTAGCTCCAGCCAAAAAAATAGTTTCTATACTTTTTGTAAAACATAGGGAAGGGTTATCACCCCTGTAACATTTGTTTTGCTGTCTGTGCCCCTGTTCAGAAGATTTCACCTCACTTTCCATCCCAATGACAAATGGATTTTGAAAATTTTTGGTTGTTAGGGAAACATGGACTGGTGATAAAGCTCCAGTGGAGGTATCTTTTTCCCATAAAAATGCTTACAGGAGTGAATTTCCCTTTCTAGGGGTAGATTTCCCCTCACTTCCTGTTATCTCCCTCTGTTTGTAAGTAGGAGTCGTTTGTAAGTCGGATGTTTGTAAGTAGGGGACCGCCTGTATGTGGCGAGTTTGTAGTCTCTCTGTAGTGACTGGTAAGTAGTTAGTTTCTGGGCGTTTATTTTATTTCTCCATTTTCCAACATATTTTGCTTTGGCATCATCCATTATGTCTTTTGTTTATGATTTTGTAAGGACATATTGTTGGAAGTTTTGAATGGACAAGGTGCTGATAAGTTTTTGCAGACCACACTCTATAGAATGGTCTTTGTTGGTCAGTAAGGGTTTAAGGTGATATGAGTTGGGGCTGCTGTTTTGTAAGTGGTCCATGTTTACCACCATGTTTAGCATTTTAAACAGACTATACAGTAGCTGTCTGTAAAGCCCACTCCCCAACCCTTATGCACTCTTTATTGCTCAGCCATATCCTAATACCAAAACGGTGCTATCTGTATTTTTTGTGGCAGAATCCTGATAGTTTTGCATTCTGATAATAACATTCTGGCAGTCAGACCAAATTTGGACATACCAGGGACATGTTATCACTCCTGGTGAAGAAAGTATCCTGTAAGACAGTAATGTGTCAATGCAGACTGGTTATTGGTCACATGAAGATAGAAAGCCAGATTTGTAATAATTATTCCAGTAAGGGGTAAACTCATCTCACTGTTTTTTGTATGTTTATCTATACTATTGAAGCCTGGTTTTGCATAGATGGTTTGTTTGCCATTACCCTTTGTTTGGACTAGTTATTTTTTAGCTAAATAGGACAATCTAGTAGAAAATATTTGTGAGGGTGTCAGATTGTAAGATTTTGTCTTGTGACCTAGAAGAAAAGATTTCACAATTAATTAGGTTTTTGGGACTAAATTGAATGTCTAAAGGTACCGTAACTATTTAATGAGAAGCCCAAGGTAAAAGTTTTTTTGTCGTTGGTTGGTGTTGATGATAGTGTAAGGCACCATTTGATTTACTCTTGGGATTTTATTGCAGTTTATTTTTTTGTTTTAATTGCCCTCACTTCTTGTAAAAGTGACTACACAATAAGTGATAGTAAATCTCCCAAATGTTGACAGAGCAATAAAACTCAGTAGCCACTCTGTGAAGAACACCCCCCCCCCCCTTCAATAAATATGTTGTCAGTGGCTTTAAATACAACAGGCCAGTGCCAAAGTCTAATGTTTTGATATTTTTCTTTCTGAACTAGGCACTTACTGCTCAATTTATTAACCACCGCACAAACATTTACGTCGGCAGAATGGCACGGGCAGGCAAATGGGCGTACATGTACGTCCCTTTAAATTTGCCGCCGTGTGGGCGCGCCCCAGCCGCGAGCTCCGTGACCATGCCCGCGGGACCCGTGGACTCGATGTCCGCCGGTGTCCCGCGATCGTATCACGGAGCTGCACAACGGGGGGATGCCTGTGTAAACAAGGCATCTCCCTGTTCTGCCTTGTGACAGGACACTGATCCTTTGCTTCCTGTCATCGGGAGCAGTGATCAGTGTTGTGTCACAGGTAGCCCAGCCCCCACACAGTTACAATCACTCCCTAGGACACACTTAACCCCTTCCTCGCCCCCTAGTGGTTAACCCCTTTCCTGCCAGTGTCATTTGCACAGAACCAGTGCATTTTTATAGCACTGATCGCTGTATAAATGACAATGGTCCCAAAATAGCATCAAAAGTATCCGCCATAATGTCGAAGTCATGATAAAAATCGCTGATCATCAGCATTACTAGTAAAAAAAATGTTTTTAATAAAAATGCCATAAAACTATACCCTATTTTGTAGAAGCTATAACTTTTGCGCAAACCGATCAATAAACGCTTATTGCGTTTTTTTTTTACCAAAAATATGTAGAAGAATATCGGCCTAAACGGGGGATTTTTATATATATATATATATATATATATATATATATATATATATATATGTATATATATGTTTTTGGTGGATATTTATTATAGCAAAAAGTAAAAAATATTGCTTTTTTTTCAAAATTGTCGCTCTATTTTTGTTTATAGTGCAAAAAATAAAAACCCCAGAGGTGATCAAATACCACCAAAAGAAATCTCTATTTGTGGGAAAAAAAGGACGTCAATTTTGTTTGGGATCCACTTTGCACGACCGCACAATTGTCAGTTAAAGCGACACAGTGCCGAATCGCAAAAAGTGCTCTGGTCATTTGGCAGTCAAATCCTCCAGGGCTGAAGTGGTTAAAGAATGTATGAAATGAATGGCTAGTTGTTATGTGTCAGCACCCATAAGCATTCTAACAGTGGTCTCACAGCCAGGGATTCCTAGCTGACAGCAGAATGTAAACTGACAATAAAAAATTAATATCTTTGGGCCTTGCCTGGCAAAAAACGTCTTCATTCCAGACCCTTATCTGGACCCGCAGCCTAGCAGTCCAGGAAAGGGAGGGGGAGAGTGTGCACCTGCAATCCTGAGCCATACCAGACCACATGCCTTTAACAAGATGGTAATTTACCAGGGGGGCTCCTTTCTGGCAAAGCACCTTGCTCCCATGTTGATGAGGACAGGGGCCTCTGCCCCACAGCCCTGACCTAGTGATTGAGTGATTGTGGGGGTCTGCAGGTGAGGGGCTTATCAGAATCAGATAGCCCACTTTAACCACATCAATACTGGGCACTTTTACCTGCCCAGACCAATTTTCAGCGTTCAGCACTGTTGCACATTGCACTTTGAATGACTATTGCGCGGTCATGAACATTGTACCCATAAGAAATTGTTATCATTATTTTCACACATATAGAGCTTTCTTTTGGTGGTATTTAATCTCCAATGGGTTCTTCTATTTTTTTCTAAATAAACAAAAAATGCAGAGACTTATGAAAAAAAATATGCGTTTTTCTTTGTTTCTGTTATAAAATTTTGCAAATAAATAATCTTTTTTTCATAAATCTGGGTCAAAATGTGTTCCGCTACATTTCTTTGGTGAAAATAACCCAAATCAGTGTATACTATTTAGTCTGAAGGAAAGTTCTAGAGTCCACAAACTATGTTATATCTTCATGAAAATTGATCAATCCTGATGTACTGTTGGCCTATCTCATTTCTTGAGGCCTGAAAATGCCAGGAAAGTACAAATAACTCCAAATGATCCCTTTTTGCAAAGTAGACAGTCCAACAAAGAGGCTTGGTGAGTTTTTTTGGTCACAATTTTTTGAAAATGAAGAAATTTAAAAAAAAAAAACTTTTTTTTTTATTATTACATTTCTTATCTTTTTTTTTTACAATTTGGTTCTAACACACTGCGACCAGAGCAATACAGTGTTACCATAGTAACACTGTACTACTCTGGGGAAGTGATCAGGATTTTTTTTTTTACATAATAGGATTGCTTATACCAGTGAATTTCATTGGTATAAGCAACTATTTTTACTAATAAAACTTTTATTGTGATTAGCTGTGATTGGCCAAAGCTAATCACATGGTACAGATGGTCTGTGATTGACCCTCTCTGTACCATGTGATCACTGTGAACAATCACAGCTAGCAACACAATTGTATGCAATGGATGGCAAAAGAAGACATCCATTGGTTAAAACTGTCATCTGATCGCCTGTGATTGGTCACAGAGATCCCATGGTACTGGCAGTGGGCCAGTACAGTGATCAGTCATTGGCTCTGTCCAATGGACACAGCTGGTGACAGATCGTGCCTCTGTGCTGCCCCGCGAGAGGCACGTTTTGTGACAACGTCATGTGATGTCCTCCAATAACAGTGCTCTGGTCCAGCCATCATTGTACTATAGGCTCGGTGGGCAGGTGTTGACAAGAAGTGGCCCCCAGAGCCCACCCCCTATTTTGAATGAGTAATCTGTACATAGTACCCCTACTTATTCACAAAAAAAGCTCAGTAAATATAAAAGCACAACACAAAGGGGCAGGGTCACCTAGTTATATTGACAGTATATGACATGTTGGGGGGGGACCTGCATGCTATTTTTTATTTTTTTTATGTATTCTCTGTTTTTTGTTTACATTCTGCTTTCAGCAGGGATGAATCATGGTTGTTAGGATGCAAGTGCCGGTTTCTTAACAACCAACCACTCATCCCTGCTGCTGACAGCAGGGATGTGTCACTGGTTGTCAGGATGCCATTGAGTGCCAGCTCCTAACAACCAATGCAAAAATGAATGTCATCCATTTACATCCATTCAAGTCCAATTCAGCAGATCTGGATGGAGCCTTGTTCAATAAAAAATAAAAAAAACGGACCTGAACTGACATGGATGATCATCTGCTTACATCCATTTTCCTATAGAAACTAATTTCTGTCTGTTTTTCATCCGTCAACGAATGGATGAAAAATGGACAGATAGATCCTAAGCTTTACAAATTATTTGATAGATTAATATGAACAGTTTTCTTTTTTTTTTTTCTCCAGTGGTCTTACCTGGGACTTTCGCTCACGAGCTGTGGAACAAATTCACTTACGCTGTGCAGAAGGCTCATTAGAATGGCTTTACCCAACCAGAGCCTTGCGTATAATTCTTGAGCCCAGCTTGCTCAACAGCAGGCATACAAATGTCTGTATAAAGCCTTTTTTGGAGTTTAGAGGTGCTAATATGTATGTCGAAAAGAACGAAGAGCTCCACTTATTGGTTAGTGAAGCAGCTGAAGTACGGGGAACTTACTGCTTTGGGATGGATGTTACACAGAAAGTGGCCTTTTTCTTACAGGCCAGTCCCCAAAAGGACTTAAGCAGGAGAACAGCAGGATTCCAGTATGAAGTGATCAGTAACCAACATTCTGGACCCTTACTACAAAAGTTTGCTTCTGCTGATAGTACGTTACCTTGTGTCCTTTATTTACATGCTTTCTGTTTTCCTTTGTTGGTTTAAATCCTTTAAAAATAAACAAAAAAACCTTAAAGATATAATAATATAAATGTGATTTGAATGGTATTTACTGTAAAAAAAAAATCTAAAAGTGCTAACACCTTGTTACTGCCATGCATTTTGTGCTGTGCTTCATATTCTATTTGCTGAAAGGATCTCAGGCATCTCTCTACAGTTTTAATTTCCCTGAACAGAGGTGATCTTACTTCATATTTTATTATGGTGTAAGCCACTATATTTAGGACATATAATCTGTTCAAACTGTCATTATGTGTTTAAACCTATTAAAAAATATTTATATATGTTTCTGTTACCTGAATTCTAGATGTGTGCCGACCTTGTGATAGCAAAGACCTTCTTATGGCCATTTGCAAGAATGATTATGGTGAGTGAGTTTGTTAGAAATGTTTTCCTCAGTTTTTTTAGATTTTGCATTTTAAACAAAATCTAACTTTTTCTTTTCAAGTCGTAAGTGGATCCATTCAGAGTGTCTCACATGATGTGGAAGCCTATATATCCAGAGTGTACATCAAGGCTATAAAAGTATACAGACAGCGAAACAGTATATTTCAGCATGATGAATCCACTGGTACATGGACCAGACCTATCAGGACCTTGTTGAAATGTGGAGTCAAGAAAGGGGAGGGAGATTTCTTGTTCACCGGTAATGAACATTTTGGAGATGCTTGGTTGGGATGTGCTCCTCGCCTTAAAGACTTTCTTGAAATCTACCAAAACGCTAAACATCTTCGGAATAACCCATGTGAATTTCAGATGTAAACATAAACTTATGGACTATAAATATATTCTATAACCATCATGATCTAACATGTAATTTATTTAATTTGTGCATTCCTGTGTGTTGCTAATAAGCTTTATCCAGATGTTTGAGTGGAATGTGCACCTCCAGTTGAAGACATTCTAGAAATCCACCATCATCCTTGGACATCTGTGCCAATTTCAGATGTAAACATATTTGAATTGACTATAAAACAAGCCATTGTGATCTGCAATAAGTTATCCAAGAGATGATTTTCTGTATCGTCTAGTTACTGATGTTTAATTTGGGTTTAAATTCCCCTCTCTGTTCATATGATTGTAAAAGTCATTTTGATGACAACATTTTTTAAAAGTTGTTGAATTAGACAAAAATTCTTAACAATGCTGAAATAATTAGACATATTGAACTGTGTTTACATTTAAGCTCTGGTCACCTATGTTACAAGACAAACATTAATAAAGTGTTCTTATGCCACTCACTGACTGATTTTTTTACTGCCACAAAATATTTGTTTCCCAATGAGTGACTTTGTTGTTGCTCATTTGTGCACCTGAGATGGGCTGTTTAAGACGAAGGGCACTCCTCTTAGGATTCCTTTGTCTGGGATGAAACACGTCAGATGATGCATGGCATCCAACTGGAAGCCCATATTCTATACAGTGTGTGTTACTGATGTTCTGAGATTTGTATACAACTTGGATACATTTCACATTTAGCCTCTAATGGGACATTTCAATGTCTCCCTTTATTGTGCACTGCCCTACATCAGGAATTTTGGCGGTAGAAGGAGGTTTAAGCCTGTGACTGTGGTCGTGATAATGGTGCAATACTCACAAATAGGAGCACAAGTTCAGAAGGAGCACTGTCTGTTCAGACATTTTTATAAATGCTGAACGTTTAGGGCATGAGGCATGGATGAACATGGCAGCTTTCAGCTGTCAATGGCTGCTAAGGAAGCAACAGCTGCTCAACCACTGACGTCACCTGGCTCATTCAATTACATGGCCAGGAATCCCTGGCCACCTAAGCAAATGGATGGAGAAATGAGCCTTAATTTTTTGGCCAAATATGGCCACATAGTCATATTATTTGGGAAATTATGTCATCACTTTCCCCTCCCCTTCCTTTATATAGGCAATAACATCTTGTAGATCTGTCATTCAGCTAGTATCACCATCAGGGATTTGTCATAAGCGGCAGTTTTTTTTTAGGCCAGTAGTTGACAGCAGGCATCGTGATTGATTATTAACTTACAACAAGAGAAATTTGGGGGGTTTTGATTTTTTTAATTAAAGACTTATTTCTAGGCTACAATCATTATTTTTTTTAATCTGTAAGGGGTACTATGTGCCCCTTACTCATTCACATTTGGTGGGGTACCCTTTTATTAAATGGGGCTTCCTGAAGCCCCCCACCTGCAGATCCCCACAACCACTGGACAAGGGTTGAGGGCATGTGGCCTGGTACAGTTTAGGAGAGGCAACACGCTTTTTTCCCCCCTTTCCTGGCCAGCCAGGCTGCATGCTTGGATTAACCTCCCTGGCGGTATGATTCTGTCTGGAATTATGTACCAAAAGCGGTACAATTATTTTGCATGGAAATTTGGTGTTATGTATTGTAGGCCTGCAATTCTTAGTAATTACTTACTTAAACCTGACCAAACAAGAGTCTAGTAGACATCCCGGGTATGATAAAGTTTGAAACACAAAACCATAAATTATAATATAATAAATAACTATAAATAATTATAACAAATAGTAATGTAATTGTAATAAAAATTATTCAATAATGTAATCAAATCAAAAACACTGAAATTTTCTCAGTTGCAGAATTGTCGCTGTCATTAGATTTAGTGTTTGATGACGAATTTCCCCACAAATCGCTATCGCTCAATTCTGCAAGTGATTCTAATTTATTACCACAGTTTTTTAGCTGGTCTAAAACCACTTTTGACATAAAGGGACACTTTTTGGTTGCTATGGACAATCTCCAGTTTCCAGGCAGAAAGAACAGTTTTTATAATATAAAAGTGCATACCGGACACTGGACAGACCACTAGGGACAAAGGGTGTGTGTAATTATTTGATACAGTACTGTAATCAGTAAGATTACAGTATACTGTATGTGTATTGTGTTTTTCACTTTTTGAATTTGGCGCCGAACTCCACCCCCGTGCGCCGCAACGTCGCAGGGAATGGAGCTCGGCACTCGGCAGTGTGGATCGAGCGAGACACGGCTCGCACACACTGCGGGGAGACATCGCAGGATCCAGGGAACAAGGTAAGTAACTTCCCCTGGATACTGCGATGCAGCCCGAGTCTGGCTCGGGGTTACCGCTCTTAGCATTAAAAACTCACCCCGAGCCCGACTCGGGAATACCGCCAAGGGGGTTAAGGGTCTGACGTGGATTTTCTGGGGGACCTCATTCATTTTTTTGGGGGTTTGCGTGAGGTACCTTAAAATCTATACCAGACTCAAAGGACTCTATGCAATATTTTTAATTCTAGCTTTAGCATGTGGTACAGCAAAAATTACATTTACAAAGAAATGAAAACCAATTACATGAATTGCCAACTTCTTTTAAATAAATAAATAAAAATAAAGCACACAAACCCCTGCAAAGGTCTCCGAAATACATAAAAGACTCACTGAGGGGGGGGATCTGTAAAGCTGGCAATGACAGCCCAAAAAGTTATTTGCTAAAAAAATTACTGCTCCTGAAAATGTTTGCATTGGTACATGTCTGTCCCTTATAGCAGTGCACACCTCCACCCCCCCCCCCCCCATGCTGTTTTTTCAACACTCCTTGCATAATAGCACATAAAGTTTGGCAAATCCCTCTCTAACTAAACCCAGAGTTGTTCGGCTCATCATTTTTTCTTAGGATACACTACTAGCCTAGGGCATTTGTTTACTAAAGAGAGTTTAAGTTACTTATTGTCATAAACTCTATTTAGTTCAATGAAGTGGTTAATATAGGGCACTGGTGATAGTAAACATTTAGTGTTGGATTCTAACATTGAGGAGTTAAATTAGCCCATTGATGCAAACAGTACCTAGTATGCATAGAAGGTAATGTGTGTGTGTGTGTGTGTGTAAAAAGCTATAGCATATGGCCACTGAGTAGGTAAACAAATGGTTACTAGGACACTGGAGGGTATATATTGCATTGGGTGAAGTAAGATGGCACTGCTCCTGGTGACGTCACAAAGATGAAATGCATTGGATGTAGGTTCTTACATTACTACGTCCCTTCCAGTTTGCTAATTTCTTGTCCGTGACATGCAGGAATGTCCCAGACACATGTTACAGGCACAACTTCTTTGTAAGTGTATTTTAATATCTTTTAACTCAAATAAAAAACAATATAACCCTATTTTGGGCTCCCTCTCTGGTTTGTTCCATATGACATGGTATGGAGGAAGAGAGGATAGAGAACAGATAAGGAACCTGGAGGGAACCCTGAGGAGTGGAGGCAGATGCAGACAGGAGCAGAAATAGGAGTCATTTATAAAGCGCAGATAGACCCAATTTTTGCAGTAAGGGGTCATGGAATACTGGTGAGTGCAGTCCTAAAAAAGGGGAGCACGTATGGGCACGTATTAGACAGCTCCCCCCTCCCCTCTGAAAGGTGCCAAAGGTGACACCAAAGGGGGGGAGGATTGCGAAAAGCAGAAGTTCCATCTTTGGGTGGAACTCCACTTTAAAGTACAAAGGGCACTTTGATAACATTCTTTGTAACAAAACTAGTCAGGGCGGTGCTGCGCCCTGACGTCACTATCACGTGACCCCGGAAGCACGGGCGAACGCCAAATTTTATGCCGGCAATTTTTATGGATCTTTTTTGTACCATGCTGTACACCTCTACAATTTGAATAAATTTATAGTGAGGTAATATACTATTCGAGTCCCTCCCCTCTTCTTTTTTGTGCTAATATCTACTTCGGAGGTCTGTTTGGTTTCTTTGGAACAATTGATCATACCAGCCCCAGTGGATCAAACAGCATAGCGATCGGCAGAGGGAACATCAGGATCTCGGAGTTGTGACATCTTTGGGATCAACACTTGTACCCCGCAGAGGGCGATATCTGCAGGCTTATTCGACCCTTGCCACAGTGGAGGTCCACCTTTTATGGTAAAGTACCCATCTCAAATTCATACTCACCGCGGTGGATGTAGCTTCCTTTGACATCTGTGGACTTTTCTTGGGCACTACTCTTTTTCAACATTCCTTAGAGTTTCCTGTTTCTTCCTTTTGAAGCAATCGTTTGTGTATTGGAACTTTTTCTTTTTGATGTTTGGAACTTCTTGAAAGAATGGACTTCCTCATCACTTGATTTCATATGTATCAACTATTGTCACATTTATTAGTATTTAGTACGCTAGTTTGATTCATCTTATTCGTTTATATACATTGCGTATGAGTATTTGGATGTTTTTCTTCACAGGTGTTCACAATATCTAGAGCTAATGTTTTATTTACACTTGTATATAAGGTTATTCATTTACACATTTTTTTATAATTTTTCACATGAATTCTTACTTGAGTTCTATTTTTCAGCTTTTTTGTGCGCGACATATTTTTCTTAATTCATTTCTTAATTATTTTCTTAACCACTTAACAACCACCTGCCGACAAATAACGTCGACAAGGTGGTTGCTTAACTCTGGGAGGACGTTATATAACGTCCTCCCAGAATCGCGCTCCCGCGCGCCCCCTGGGGCGCGCACACGGGAAACTCCGTGACCGCCGGGTCCAGAGGACCCGGCGGATCACGAATCGTGGTAAATCGCCGCTGATAGCGGCCGTTTACCACGTGATCGCTCCGTCAAATGACGGAGCAATCACTTGTAAACAGACCGGCGTCATTTGATGACGCCGGTTCCTCCCTCCCCTCTCTGTACCGATCGGTACAGTGTGAGAGGGGAGGGGGAGGGAGCGGATGGCAGCAGCAGCACTGTGGGCTGGATCTGTGACAATTGCAGTCACAGATCCAGCCATCCATCCATCCCTGCTCAGCCATCCCTGTGCAATACTCTGCAATACACCCTGCCAATACTCTGCAATACACCCTGCCAATATTCTGCAAAATACCCTGCCAATACTCTGCAAAATACCCTGCCAATACCCTGGTGCAATACTCTGCAATACCCTGGTGCAATACTCTGCAATACCCTGGTGCAATACTCTGCAATACCCTGGTGCAATACTCGGCAATACCCTGGTGCAATACTCGGCAATACCCTGGTGCAATACTCTGCAATACCCTGCAAAATACTCTGCAATACCCTGCAAAATACTCTGCAATACCCTGCAAAATACTCTGCAATACCCTGCGCAATACCCTGCAAAATACTCTGCAATACCCTGCGCAATACCCTGCAAAATACTCTGCAATACCCTGGTGCAATACTCTGCAATACTCTGGTGCAATACTCTGCAATACTCTGGTGCAATACTCTGCAATACCCTGCGCAATACTCTGCAATACCCTGCGCAATACTCTGCAATACCCTGCGCAATACTCTGCAATACCCTGCGCAATATTCTGCAAAATACTCTGCAATACCCTGCACAATACTCTGCAATACCCTGCACAATACTCTGCAATACCCTGCACAATACTCTGCAATACCCTCCACAATACTCTGCAATACCCTCCACAATACTCTGCAATACCCTCCACAATACCCTGTGCAATACCCTCCACAATACCCTGTGCAATACCCGTGCAATACCCTGCCATACACCGCAATACCCTGCCATAGTCCGCAATACTCCGCAATGCCCTGCAATACTCCGCAATGCCCAGCAATACTCCGCAATGCCTGGCAATACTCCGCAATGCCCGTCAATACTCTGCAATAACCACTTCCCGCCCTTCGGCCGTCATATGACGTCCTTGACTTTGTGCGGGGATATCTGAATGATGGGAGCAGCTACAGGCATCATTCAGATATTAGCTTTTTCAGCCGGCGATTCACTACACCATAAGAACAATCATAGCGGCTGTTCCGCCGCTTGATCATTCTTACGGGAGGCGAGAGGGGATGTCCCCCCCCGCCGCCCTCCGGTGCTTCTACCGACTCACCGCTACGATCAAAGCCAGGATTGTTGTTGTTTTTTTTGTATTTTTTTCAGGCTTCCCAGCCTAGAGGTGAGATGTGGGGTCTTATTGACACCCCCCCCATATCTCACTGTAAAGAGGACCTGTCATGCCATATTCCTATTACAAGGGATGTTTACGTTCCTTGTAATAGGTATAAAAGTGATCAAAAAAATGTTTAGGGCGGAAAAACATGTCAAACTAAAATAAATAAAGTAAAATGAAGAATAACATTTTTTTTTTTTTTTAAAGCGCCCCTGTCCCCGTGAGCTCGCATACAGAAGCGAACGCATACGTAAGTCCCGCCCACATATGAAAACGGTTTTCAAACCACACATGTGAGGTATCTCTGCGAACGTTAGAGCGAGAGCAATCATTTTGGCCCTAGACCTCCTCTGTAACTCAAAACATGTAACCAGTAAAAATATTTAAAGCGTCGCCTATGGGGATTTTTTAAGTAGCGAAGTTTGGCGCCATTCCACGAGTGTGTGCAATTTTTAAGGGCGACATGTTAGGTATCTATTTACTCGGCGTAACTTCGTCTTTCACATTATGCAAAAACATTGGGCTAACTTTACTGTTTTTTTTTTTTTAAGCACAAAACATTTTTTTTCCGTAAAAAAACGCGTTAAAAAATTGCTGCGCAAATATCGTGCGAGATAAAAAGTTGCAACAACCACCATTATATTCTCTAAGGTCTTTGCTAAAAAAACATATATAATGTTTTGGGGTTCTATGTAATTTTCTAGCAAACAAATGATGATTTTTACATGTAGGAGAGAAATGTCAGAATTGGCCTGGGTGCTCCAGAACGCCTGAAGGTGCTCCCTGCATGTCGGGCCTCTGTATGTGGCCACGCTGTGTAAAAGTCTCACACATGTGGTATCGCCATACTCGGGAGTAATAGCAGAATGTGTTTTGGGGTGTAATTTGTGGAATGCATATGCTGTGTGTGAGAAATAACCTGCTAATATGACAATTTTGTGAAAAAAAAAAAAGAGAAAAAAAAAATCTTGATTTTGCAAAGAATTGTGGGAAAAAATGACAACTTCAAAAAACTCACAATGCCTCTTTCTGAATACCTTGGAATGTCTTCTTTCCAAAAAGGGGTCATTTGGGGGGTATTTGTACTTTTCTGGCATGTTAGGGTCTCAAGAATTGAGATAGGCCGTCAGTACTTCAGGTGTGATCAATTTTCAGATATTGGCACCATAGCTTGTGGACTCTATAACTTTCACAAAGACCAAATAATATACACCAATTTGTACTTATTTTTACCAAAGATATGTAGCAGTATAAATTTTGGCCAAAATTTATGAAGAAAAAATAGTAATTTGCAAAATTTTATAACAGAAACGAAAAAAAAATCATTTTTTTACAAAATTTTCAGTCTTTTTTCTCTTATAGCGCAAAAAATAAAAAACCCAACAGTGATTAAATACCACCAAAAGAAAGCTCTATTTGTGTGAAAAAAAGGACAAAAATTTCATATGGGTACAGTGTTGTATGACTGAGTAATTGTCATTCAAAATGTGAGAGCACCAAAAGCTGAAAATTGGTCTGGTTATTAAGGGGGTTTAAGTGCCCAGTGGTCAAGTGGTTAATTTATTTTTATTTATGATTATTGATCATTTATGATTAGTATTAGTTATTCAATACTAACATTTGCAGATGTTTACATTTCTAGAAAATTTGATGATATTGCATAAGTCCAAAGGTTAAAATTAGAAGTGTAGTTCCACATGTCTTCGAGTGTAACAAAAGAACAATTGATATTCATGGTTAATTAAGCATGCAATGACTTGTATTGTCAGTCAGAGAACAACACCAAAAGCTTTCTTAGGTGGTTTAGGTTTCTGGTGAGCTAAAGAGTATCAGGCATGGTGAGTGGAGTCTATAGCTCTTTCCATGTTACTTTCTCAATATCTGTCTTTTCTTTTAATAGATTGCTTACACAAGCAAATTAGTCTGAAACTAGTCTGCTGAGTGTCATTGTGTTTTCCTGACAGTTTAAATGCCATTTGCAATCTTGACACTCCTTGCCATCTGCTTTCTCCAAGGCATCACATATATTTCCATTCAAATAATAGAGATTCATTAACAGTGTTGTTACTACATCATTGACCTCCTCAGAAAGAAAAACAATTCCTTTTTGAGGATGATTGAACAATAAGACTACTTATCGCGTCCCATGCCAAAGTGCAGGTCATTTTAATGAGTATGATTATTTGTATATAAATATATATATATATATATATATATATATATATATATATATTTATATATTGTTGTTGTTTATACCACACATCTTTGAACATGTTTATGGTTTTGTTTCTCACCTTCAGTTTCAGTTTAACAAAACCATATGTCTGCCTATTTCATTGCTGTTTTAAAAACTGAGTTTGCATCTTGTGGCACATCTTCAAAGCACGGTAAAATTTACAAGTGGAGAAATGTTACATAACAAGTATGTACAGCATAATTTTTGGTGACCTGAGAAAAGTAATGCAACAGCTTGACATTGATATCAAAATTTATTTCAGTAGCACATATATTACACAGAGACAAACACAAAAGATGATATAGTTGATCTGTATACAAAACACATAAATAAAAGGATGTCAGGGCATCAAAATGAACCTTCCGTAACAAGTATATTATGTAGTTAACATCAAAACATGTGTATTTTATTTGCCAATAAAATAATGAACATGGATTACACTGATGAGTAATGGGTATAGACTATATCATTTTCATTGTCTTGGCCTAAAGTTATATATATATATGTAATATATTGTACCCATAAAGTATCAGATATCCAGAACTATGATCAGTGAACAAACCAATGATTGCTGTGTAAATTGTTTATTTTTAACTTCCACAAAGGACACTAACATGTTTCATGCTGTATAGCACTTGATCATAGATTAATTACTACATTGTGAGAAACACATCAGTAGCCCTGAGTTCTGTTGTACTTTGCTGTATTTATTTGTAGCAATGACCAGTGTGTGCTCTTTGTGTTCTTGATAGATCGCACTGGGGGTGATGAGCCAGTGAGGCACCTGGTCAAACTTCAGCGGTTTGACATGGATTGTCGTCAAACTATCTTTGTAATGGAATTATTTTTGACAAAGCTAGCATATCAGGATGAGGATCCTTATTTTGAAAAAAATATTATTATTTTTTTCAGCTGATTCTATTGTGCCTTGAAAACTTACAGTCACATGGTTGAAAATAGAGAGCCTTATCTTGTACTAAAGCTTTGTGAATTGAGTGTATTAGATGTAAAAATGTAACATAGCCTGGCTGAAAAAAGACACAAGTCTATCCAGTTCAGTGGCGACTGGTGCTCAAAAATTTGGGGGGGACGCAAACAAACTGAAAAAAAAAATCAATTGCCGCCACTGTGCCCATTAAATGCAGCCACTGTGCCCATTAAACGCAGCCACTGTGCCCATTAAATGCAGCCAATGTGCCCAACAAACGCTGCCAGTTTGCCCCCAAATGCAGCCAGTTTGCCCCCAAATGCAACCAGTTTGCAGCCAGCTTGCCCCCTCAAATGCAGCCAGTTTGCCCCCTCAAATGCAGCCAGTTTGTCCCCTCAAATGCAGCCAGTTTGTCCCCCCAATTGCAGCCAGTTTGTTCCCCCAATTGCAGCCAGTTTGTGCCCCCAATTGCAGCCAGTTTGTGCCCCCAAATGCAGCCAGTTTCCCCCCAGCCCGTCACTTACCTTCCTCGGGTCAGCTCCGGCCTCTCCACGCTCCCTCCGCTCCCTTGATGTCTTCTCCCGCCCTCGATGTCGCTTCAGCCAATCAGGTGACCGGTAACCAGACCGGTGCACCTGATTAGCTGAGAGGCGATTCAGTGTTAGGGAAGCGATTACCTAACACAGCATGGTTTAACCAGGGAATGCACAGCCTGTGCGCCCTCTGGTTAACCATTTGGAAGCCGATTAGAGCCCACAGGCTCTAATCGGGAAGCCTATTAGAGACTCTCGTTCTAATCAGGCACTTCCAAAACACACCCACCGCTGTTATTCAGATGGCCGGCGCTCAACAGGGGGCCGGACACCTGAATAGTGGGCGGCAGCGCCGACAATACATAGATTCATGCAATGCAGGTTTGGTATGTTTTTTTTAAATTTGACTTTAACATCACTTTAAAGAGTCATTATCACATTGCCCATTCAGAGCAAAAGCCACCCCCCCCGCGCAAGTAAAACTTTCAAGCTTAAACTGTCTCATCATCTTACTTGAACATTGAACATTTCCATCATGCATTTGACAATGAACCAAAAATGCTAAATATAAAATTGTCAGAGGACATGTCCTGTCAGCTGATACAACCAATGATAGAGAAAGAAACAAGGAGCTCTCAAAATGCTCCATAGATACAGCTGGATAATGTTGTGTATTTCTTGAGGTCACTTACCTGGAAGAAAGTTACTTTTAAACCAGCATATATCTAGACTTAAACATGGCAATTTATAAAACTAGTTTTTATACCCCAAATTCTGGCACATGGTGAATGAATTAATTTTTTGATGCTCATTGTGTCTGTATACAAACTGAGCATACACACTTAAACTTGAAAATGTCCTGTAATAACCATCAACAAAAGAATTCATTTGGCTGTTCATCCGTTTTTGGAATGGCCTCAGAGTCTACACTTGATCGTGCAGAGAGCAGTCTATTTGATTCATCTGGATTATGTCTAGTCAGGTATTCTCCTTCAGCTGTTTTTGCTTTATTACTGGTGGAAAGGCTCTCAAATGTCACATAGGAATCCTGAAGGTCTTTAGATTTTCGGACCAATCCCTTTTTGCACCGTCGTTTCAAAGCTCCACAGCAGACCACCAGTGTTAGCGGGACAGCGATTACACAGGCCACACTAATCACCACAACATTTATCAGTTTCTGTGTGCCACCAGCACTAACAGCCTCATCAGTAGAAAAGATAACGCATTGTTCCTTCCTGGGGATCAGTCCTTTCACACTAACACATGCAATGTATTTTGTTTGTGGTATCAGACCATCTATTGTGATTTTGGTTTTGCCAGGCTCCACGTTTATTCTCCGCATATCCCTCTCTCCAAATATTGCATATAAAACACTAAATACGGTCACATTTTTGGCAAGAGGAGCTTTCCATGCAAGGGACACACTGTGGTCAGTATCGCCAATAACTTTAACACCTCTTACCAATCGTTCAGTCTCTGGTTGCTTTGTGGGAGAACTCAGTAAAATGTTGCCAGAATCCTTGGTGTCTGGTCTTATAACTGAATTAGGATTTATATTCTGCACATTACTGTCTTGAATTTGGGGACCACTAAATTTGAAATGCTGCATTCCGTTGTTCCCTTCTGCAGATACATATTTGCCTGCAAAAACAAATGTAAGATAAACTGTAGAGGTGCTAATAGCTAAATGGAAAATATTAAGGGTTACATTGCACAGGAAAAGGTTCAAACATTAATGAGATTAAGCTCTTGTTGAAAAAGTGCTAGTTATAACACAATAAAGATGGAATGCATATGACGTGCATGTCAGGGTGCTAATACTTAATGTTTCATTTTGGCCTGGAATACAAGCTAGGTTCTCTAAGTTTGGCATATTCATGATTTAGTAAGTAGTACTTTCACTTTTCACTTTAACAACCACTACAGCCACCATAAACACAGGATGGGGAATTATTTTGAAACATGGACCTCCATGTTGTTTTTTTAACCTAACCCTACATTAAAATTTTCCACAACTATATCACTGACCTGTCTGGAGTGTTCCCTGGCCTTCATGATACTGTTTGTTCACTAAGGCTCTCTAACAAACCTATGAGGGCTTCACAGAACAGCTGCATTTATACTGAGATTCGAGTACACACAGGTGGACTCTATTTACTAATTAGATTAGACTTCTGAAGGCAATTGACTCCACTAGATTTTAGTTAGGATTATCAGAGTAAAGGGGGCCGAATACAAATGCACGCCACACTTTTCAGATATTTATTTGTAAAAAAAAAATGAAAACCATTTATAATTTTCCTTCCACTTCACAATTATGTGGCACTTTATGTTGGTCTATAACACAAAATCCCAATAAAATACATTTACGTTTTTGGGTGTAACATGACAAAATGTGCAACATTTCAAGGGGTATGGATTCTTTTTCAAGGCACTGTATAATTCTGCAAACCGAGATATTTTTTTAATAATTATGTTTACAACATGAAGAGACCTTAAGTTGGGTAATGATACAGACTTTAATTCTAGCCAAGAAGCCCAATGTTAACAACCTGCTCAACATATAAAACTTTATTGCCATTTACCGCTGTCATTTGGCTCATCAGTTGTGTTGGAGTCAGTGACAAAAACTGAAATAAATGCCTCTGTCATTCCAAGAATGTTTTTAGCCTTGCAGATATATTCTCCAGAATCTTTGTAAGAGACAGTGGGCAAATTTAACATGGACCAACTCATTCCATCACTAGATATTTCCTGGTGAACTGCAAATTTAAAAATAAATAAATAAACAAACAAACCAACAAATAAACACACAAAAGAATGTGTAAAATGCAGAAGAGTAAAGAGCATTTCCATTTTTAGAAATCAATCTTCAATCTTTTCCATAGCTCCTTCCTGGAGCCATATTTTTGATCTCAGAACTCACTTGCTAGTGAAATCTGGTATAATGCATGACAAAAAGATAAAATGATTTTCCATGAACTCTACATGTAGTTCTCAGTACTGTTTCAAATTGATGCATACAATAAATGATACATACATTAAATGTCTAATTACCCGAGTATCCAAACATGGACAAGGAGCATGTAACACATCCTTAGTAGGGATGAGCCGAACACCCCCCTGTTCGCTTCGCACCAGAACCTGCGAACAGCCAGAATGTTCACGTGAACTTTAGAACCCTATTAAATACAATGGACTCGAACGTTCAAAATCAAAAGTGCTAATTATAAAGGCTAATATGCAAGTTATTGTCCTAAAAAGTGTTTGGGGACCCGGGTCCTGCCCCAGGGGACATGTATCAATGCAAAAAAAAGTTTTAAAAACGGCTGTTTTTTCGAGAGCAGTGATTTTAATAATGCTTAAAATGAAAAAATAAAAGTGAAATATTCCTTTAAATTTCGTACCTAGGGGGTGTGTATAGTATGCATGTAAAGTCGCGCTTGTTTCTCTTGCTTAGAACTGTCCCTGCACAAAGTGTCATTTCTGAAGGAAAAAAAGTCATTTAAACCTCACTCGTGGCTATAATGAATTGTGGGGTGGAGTTCCCCTTAAAATCCATACCAGACCTGAAAGGCCTGGTATGAATATATGGGGGAACCCCACGCATTTTTTATTTTAATTTGCGGCAGGGTTCCCCTTAATATCCATACCAGACCTGAAGGGCCTGGTAAATGAATTTGGGGGGACCCCCACGCTTTTTTTTTTTTTTTATCAATGACTTTTCTATGTATTCCTGGGAGCCGACAATTCATTATAGCCGCGAGTGAGTTTTAAATGACTTTTTTTCCTTCAGAAATGACACTTTGTGCAGGGACAGTTCTCAGCATGGGAAACAAGCGCGACTTTACATGCATACTATACACACACCCTAGGTACGAAATTTAAAGGAATATTTCACTTTTATTGTTTCACTTTAAGCATTATTAAAATCACTGCTCCCGAAAAAATGGCCGTTTTTAAAACTTTTTTTTGCATTGATACATGTCCCCTGGGGCAGGACCCAGGTCCCCAAACACTTTTTATGACAATAACTTGCATATAAGCCTTAAAAATTAGAACTTTAGATTTCTCCCATAGACTTTTTGAATTTGCCACGAACACCACAAATTGTTCGCTGTTCGGCGAACGGGCGAACAGGCAATGTTCGAGTCGAACATGAGTTCAACTCGAACTCGAAACTCAACCCCAATCCTTAGGAACTCCTACTTTCTACTTTCCTTTTCTATTCAAGCAAAATTTAACTAGAATGATCAAAATTTTACTCTGACAAAAGGAGCTTGGTTGTAAACTAAGAATATTTTTCTATTAGTAGTATAGCCGGGCATGTAGAAACGGTGGCCTAATCTACTTTAAATTAGACAGAGATGAAAGTTAAAAACAGAGCTGCAAAATATATTCCATAATAAGGTTCTAGCGTAACTTTATTGTTGCTTTAGAAATGCAGATTGCTGTGGAGTTTATGTTTCTGTGCTTTATCACAAAAGTAAAGCATCTTATTCTATAAATATTCCTTATCTTACAGGTGACAAAAATGTTATGCCTGTAAGACTAAGATACTGCAAGAATAATGAGTAACAAGTTAAAATTAAAACATATACATTTTCGTTCAATTAGAAAATCATTCTCCCATGCCTTCTGCATGTGAGATAGCAGAGGCAATGTTGATGACTTTGGGATGACTCTATCTAACAAACATACCATAGGCGATGCAACTTGTTAACAGTATACAGTATATCTAGGCAAAACCTTTTTTTATAAATTTTGTAAAAAAAAGTGAACTTGAAATTGAAAAAAGTCTAGCGGTCCTACCTGATCCATTAATTTGATTCCCATCAGCTCTTCTCCAGCTCAGTTCAGGTATTGGGATTCCCATAGTACCACACCGTAGCAGAACAGTACTACCAATGACCGTCTTGAGTTTTGCTACAGAAGTGTGAATTACAGGACTTTGACACTTTCGCAGTTCCACTTGACTAAATTGTACACCTGCAAGGCTGCGTGGTGAATAACACTTCAGCCGTGGTTCTATAAATGCTACGGCTGGGGATGGGAAGTTGAGGAAATGAACCATTTCATAAAGACTGCAGTCGCACAACCAAGGATTATCTTGCAAACCTGTAAAATTTTAGAAGATATGTTAAAATAAATATTGTTTTTCTTTGCAGTTTGTACAATGACAACAGGACTTTTCTTTAACCCTTATGTGACCAGAGTCAATTAATGCCTAGATAACTAGGCCTAATTAAGCAGCATTGTGTTGGTTAACTTGACTATAACTCTATGACTAATGTGTAGACCCAAATATTTTTTATATAATTTAAAGAACATTTAGCTTGTACACTGTTTTACTAAAGACATGGCTCTTTTTCTTTTACTTTCTTTTACTTGCTGAAAAATATACCTCCTTTCCCAGTAGACGCCTCATACAGAGAAACGCAGCGTCGGGAGATCCTGACGTCACCACAACCACAGCTGTGTTAGCCTGAGCCACGGCTGTGTGAATGTTAGTTTTTTCTACTCTTTAAAACTTTGAGATTAAAATAGAAAGGAATGGGACTTTTAAGGTGCAATCACAACACAATATTTTATAAAAAATAAGTTTTATTTAATAGAAAAGTTTTATCGTTTACATAATTAATAATAAAAAAAAAAAACAACATAGTTACAGTAGGAAGCGATAAATACAGACATATAATCTCGACGTTTCGCCAATTAAGCTGGCTTCTTCAGGAGTGTTATTATTGTCATGTATTACTGAAACACAAAACATATACAATAAATATTCAAAATTACACCAAAGAATTATTATACAACATAACATGTTAAATATTCAACAAAGGAGCGATATAAAGATAGCTTCAAAGTCACCACAAAAAACCATCATTACCTGTACATTGTTGAAAAAATTCATAATGATGTAGCTGGGGCTGAGTCCAAGGGGTATTCCTATAATGGAGTCATATGGTGAACCTTAGAGAGGTTTAAACCCCTTCTCTTATAGATTAAGGTTTAAAATCTCTTTATCTGATGACCTTTATCTTTTGATAGATGGATTGCCGAATTTATCTCTCTTAAAACAGCATCCCACTCCTTGGATTTGCATCTGGTAGTGGTTGAATTAGGTATTTGTTGGAATCTTTTAACCATATCTATCCTTCCATATATAGTTTATTTACAAAAAATTCTAATTTCAATCTGTCCTTCAACAGATATTTCACATCAGAATGACACATTAAATCTTTGTTCCTTCTTGGAATATCAACACAATCTTTAGTCAAGGTATACCCATTGAATTTTACCTATATACCTATCTTTGCTTTAATGTCTATTGGATACCACATAATTATACCTCTTTTCCTTTCTTCAGGTGACTATTCACCTTCCATTGCTTTCACAGCACATTATACAAGCATCCTCTCTAAGGTTCACCATATGACTCCATTATAGGAATACCCCTTGGACTTAGCCCCAGCTACATCATTATGAATTTTTTCAACAATGTAAAGGTAATGATGTTTTTTTGTGGTGACTTTGAAGCTATCTTTATATCGCTCCTTTGTTGAATATTTAATATGTTATGTTGTATAATAATTATTTGGTGTAATTTTGAATATTTATTGTATATGTTTTGTGTTTCAGTAATACATGACAATAATAACACTCCTGAAGAAGCCAGCTTAATTGGCGAAACATCGAGATTATACAGTATGTCTGTATTTATTGCTTCCTACTGTAACTATGTTGTTGTTTTTTTTAATTAATTATGTAAACGATAAAACTTTTCTATTGAATAAAACATATTTTTTATAAAATATTGTGTTGTGATTGCACCTTAAAAGTCCCATTCCTTTCTATTTTAATCTCAAATTCAAAGGGATGCGGTGCTTACTAATTTACAGATGTCAGACCATTTTTCTTATACTCTTTAAAACCTTGTTTGATGTCAGTTGCCCAGCTATTCGATTAAAGGGTACACTTTTTTATCAAAGTACCATGAAGTGTTTTTTATCTTTCCTCTTCATACATATGGTCCCTTGTATTGCTGCATTAACCATTCCACCTGCACTGAGACGGTGAAGGATTTTTTTAAACACACACCCAGCTGACCAGTGGATTCAGTGATGGAAGGTTGACCAGATCGCTGCTGTTACCAGGAGGATATTTTTTGATACTGAGCCAATAAGATCTCCGACCGTTATAGAGATCCAACCTATCTGGTAAGCGGCCACTTTTCACTTTTAGGCCGGGTTCACACCTATGCGAATTGGTTACGGTTTACACCGCATCCAATTTGCATAACATTTTAAAATACATTGATTTCAATGAGGCTGGTTCACATATGTGCGATGCATTCGCACTGCGCATTGCCAAAAAAACGTGTGCGTTTTCTAGGCATTGCGGTGCGGCTCAGGAGCGAATTCAGGTCCATTATCTTCTATGGGCACGCATCTTATTTGCAGATGTGTTTAGTTCTCATCAGGATTTCTCTCCTTCACTTCACTACACTTCCCCCCTCCCCCTCCTCTCTCTCAGGTCACCAAATTCACAGCTAAGACAGAGATGATCTGCTGAACAGTTCTCTTATCTTTTTGCAGAGATAAGAGAGCTGGAATTCGCACAGCACAAGTGTGAACCCAGCCTCAGTATCCTGTGTTTGCAGCTTGCAAACAAAGGAGGAAGATTTGTATCTTTGCTTCCTGGATCACCACCAAGCTTTAGGAGCTGTTCTTAATTGGACTTTTCCTTTGCATCTTAACCACTTAACGACCGCTCACTGTATATGTACGTCGGCAGAATGGCACCGACAGGCACAATCACGTACAGTGTACGTGATTGCCTTTGTACAGTTGGGGGGTCTGATCGGACCCTCCTCCTATACAGTGAGCGGTCGGTATTCGTTGGGGAGCGATCCTACATGAGGGGGCGGCCATTCGATTCCGGCCACCCCCCCGCGATCTCTCCCAGCGAATGGAAATGCTCCCTCTGCTGTGTAATGTTTACACAGGCAGAGGAAGCAGGAGGAAGTGATGTCATCTCTCATGCGGCGCTCCCATATACCGAGCGCCGTACAAGAGAAGACACACAGGTCAGTACACTAACACTACACTGACACCAGGACACATAGGCACACAAATCGCCCCCCCAGGCCCCCCCAGATCACCCCCCAGCCCCCAGTCACAGTGTCACTGATTGCAGTGACCATTTATTTACTGATCACTGCAATCAGTGACATTTGTGACTGTAAAAGTGTCACTACATTTAGTTTTAGGTCCAGTGTAGCCCCCTAACCCCCCCTAATAAAGGTTTAACCCCCTGATCACCCCCCAGATAACCCTTTCATCCCCTAGCACCGCCGTCGCTGAGCGATCATTTTTCTGATCGCTGTCTTAGCGTCGGTGATGCAGATCGGTAGCCAGTAATTTTTTTTAGGTTCGCCGCAGGTTTTTATAGCGTCGGGTACCCCCATAAATTATCTAATAAAGGTTTAACCCCCTTGATCGCCCCCCAGGTAACCCTTTCACCCCCTATCACCACTGTCGCTAAACGATCATTTTTCTGATCGCTGTCTTAGCGTCGGTGATTCAGATCGGTAGCCAGTTATTTTTTTTAGGTTCGCCGCAGGTTTTTATAGCGTCGGGTACCCCCATAAATTATCTAATAAAGGTTTAACCCCCTTAATAGCCCCCCAGGTAACCCTTTTACCCCCTATCATGACTGTCGCTAAGCGATCATTTTTCTGATCGCTGTCTTAGCGTCGGTGATGCAGATCGGTAGCCAGTAATTTTTTTTAGGTTCGCCGCAGGTTTTTATAGCGTCAGGTACCCCCATAAATTATCGAATAAAGGTTTAACCCCTTGATCGCCCCCCAGGTAACCCTTTCACCCCCTATCACCACTGTCGCTAAGCGATCATTTTTCTGATCGCTGTCTTAGTGTCGGTGATGCAGATCGGTAGCCAGTAATTTTTTTTAGGTTCGCCGCAGGTTTTTATAGTGTCAGGTACCCCCATAAATTATCTAATAAAGGTTTAACCCCCTTGATCGCCCCCCAGGTAACCCTTTCACCCCCTATCACCACTGTCGCTAAGCGATCATTTTTCTGATCGCTGTCTTAGCGTCGGTGATGCAGATCGGTAGCCAGTAATTTTTTTTAGGTTCGCCGCAGGTTTTTATAGCGTCAGGTACCCCCATATATTATCTAATAAAGGTTTTAACCCCCTAATTGCCCCTAGTTAACCCTTTCACCAGTGATCACCATAAAAGTGTTACGGGTGATGCTGGTTAGTTAGTTTGCTTTTTATAGTGTCAGGGCACCCGCCGTATACATAACCCAATAAAGGTTTAACCCCCTGATCGCCCGGCGGGTGATATCAATTAGGTTTTAGCGTCAGAGAGGGTCTGCGTCACACCCCAGGCAGCGTCAGGTTAGTGCCAGTAGCGCTAACACCCACGCGTGAAGTATACACCCCCCTTAGTGGTATAGTATCTGAACAGATCAATATCTGATCTGATCAGATCTATACTAGCGTCCCCAGCAGTTTAGGGTTCCCAAAAACGCAGTGTTAGCGGGATCAGCCCAGATACCTGCTAGCACCTGCGTTTTGCCCCTCCGTCCAGCCCAGGCCACCCAAGTGCAGTATCGATCGATCACTGTCACTTACAAAACACAACACACATAACTGCAGCGTTCGCAGAGACAGGCCTGATCCCTGCGACTCCAGTGCTGTAGGAGGTGATTTCACCACCACAGTTAAAAAAAAAACAGCATATATGCCGAAGCATTGGGGCAGCAGGGGCGGAGGAGCGATTTTTCTCCTAATGCCGTGTACATACGGTTGAAATTCCGACGGAGGCTTGCCCGTGGAAAAGTCCGACCATGTGTGTGTGGCATAACTTTTTTGCGGGAGGATGCCCCCATGCTTCGGCATATATAAATGGTGCATGTATGCCCATCATTAGAAGTGGGTGGATGAAGGGCGGTATTCTAATGGTGGGCATACCCACCGATCAATCTCTTTTTTCGTTCAGCCAACTGGCTGCATGAAAAAAAATGATTACAATACATGTCCAACAAGGACCAGCAACGTACTGGTATGTTGCTGGACTTTGAATGGTTATACCAGAATGATGCCTGCGGGTTTAGGTATCATCTTGGTATCATTCTTTTCAGCCAGCGGCCGGCTTTCATGTAAAAGCAATTCTAGTGGCTAATTAGCCTCTGGACTGCTTTTACAAGCAGTGGGAGGGAATGTCCCCCCCGGATATAAAAAGCGCCATTGGGAAATTGGGAAAGCATTTTATCACACCGATCTTGGTGTGGTCAGATGCTTTGAGGGCAGAGGAAAGATCTAGGGTCTAGAAGACCCCAGTTTTTTCAAAAAAGAGTACCTGTCACTACCTATTGCTATCATAGGGGATATTTACATTCCCTGAGATAACAATAAAAATGATAAAAAAAAAAATAAAATATGGAAGGAACAATTTAAAAATAAAATAAAAAAGCAAAATTAATAATAAAAAAAAAAAAAAAAAAAAAAAAAAGCACCCCTGTCCTGCCCTGCTCTTACCCAATGTCGAACGCAAGCGTCGGTCTGGCGTCATATGTAAACAGCAATTGCACCATGCATGTGAGGTATCACCGCGAAGGTTAAATCGAGGGCAGTAATTTTAGCAGTAGACCTCCTCTGTAAATCTAACGGGGTAACCTGTAAAGGCTTTTAAAGGCTTTTAAAAATGTATGTAGTTTGTCACCAATGCGCGTTTGTGCGAAATTTTAAAGCATGTCGTGTTTGGTATCTATGTACTCGGCCTAAGAGCATCTTTTTTATTTCATCAAACATTTGGGCAATATAGTGTGTTTTAGTGCATTAAAACTAAAAAAAGTGTATTTTTTCCCCAAAAAATGCATTTGAAAAATCGCTGCGCAAATACTGTGTAGAAAAAAAAAATGCAACACCCACCATTTTAATCTGTAGGGCCTTTGCTTTAAAAATATATATAATGTTTGGGGGTTCAACATAATTTTCTTGCAAAAAAAAAAAATGTTTTCATGTAAACAAAAAGTGTCAAAAAGGGCTTTGTCTTCAAGTGGTTAGAAGAGTGGATGTAAGCTTCCTAATGTTGTGTATAAAATGCCAGAACAGTTCAAAACCCCCCCAAATGACCCCATTTTGGAAAGTAGACACCCCAAGCTATATACTGAGAGGCATGTCGAGTCCATGGAATATTTTATATGTTGACACAAGTTGCGGAAAAAAGACAATTTTTTTTTTTTTTTTTTTGCACAAAGTTGTCACTAAATGATATATTGCTCAAACATGCCATGGGCATATGTGGAATTACACCCCAAAATACATTCTGCTGCTTCTCCTGAGTATGGGGATACCACATGTGTGAGACTTTTTAGGAGCCTAGCTGCGTAAGGGACCCCAAAAACCAAGCACCGCCTTCAGGCTTTCTAAGGGTGTAAATTTTTGATTTCACTTCTCACTGCCTATCACAGTTTCGGAGGCCATGGAATGCCCAGATGGCACAAAACCCCCCCAAATTACCCCATTTTGGAAAGTAGACACCCCAAGCTATTTGCTGAGAGGTATTGTGAGTATTTTGCAGATCTCGCTTTTTGTCACAAAGTTTTGAAAATTGAAAAAAAATAAATATATTTTCTTTCTTCATTTTCAAAAACAAATGAGAGCTGTAAAATACTCACAATAGCTTGGGGTGTCTACTTTCCAAAATGGGGGTCATTTGGGGGGGTTTTGTGCTATTTTGGCATTTTATGGCCTTCGAAACTGTGATAGGTAGTGAGGAGTGAAATCAAAAATTTGTGCCTAGAAATCCTGAAGGCGGTGCTTGGTTTTCGGGGTCCCGTACGCGGCTAGGCTCCTAAAAAGTCCCACACATGTGGTATTCCCGTACTCAGGAGAAGCAGCAAAATGTATTTTGGGGTGTAATTCCACATATAACCATGGCATGTGGGAGCAACATATCATTTAGGCCTCATGCCCACGGGCGTTTTTTCAGCCGCGTTTTTGAGCGTTTTTTACAGCTTAAAAACGCCTGTCCATGTTAGTCTATAGCTTCATGCCCACCTAGGCGTTTTTGAGCTGTAAAGAGCATAGGCGTTTGTAAGCTGTAAAAAAAAACCAGGACCAGTGCGTTCCTCAGCGTCAGAATTAGGCAGAAAAAAACGCGAGCGTCAAAAAACGCGCAAAAACGCGCACTAACGCGCACTAACGCGCAAAAAACGCGCACTAACGCGTTTATTTATATTTATTTATATTTACAATAACATGGACAGGCGTTTTTAAGCTGCAAAAAACGCAGCTGTAAAAACGCCAGTGGGCATGAGGCCTAAGTGACAACTTTTTGTAATTTTTTTTGTCATTATTCAATCACTTGGGACAAAAAAAAAAATATTCAATGGGCTCAACAGGCCTCTCAGCAATTTCCTTGGGGTGTCTACTTTCTAAAATGGGGTCATTTGGGGGGGGGGGGGGGGTTTGTGCTATTTTGGCATTTTATGGCCTTCAAAACTGTGATAGGTAGTGAGGAGTGAAATCAAAAATTTGCGCCCTTAGAAATCCTGAAGGCGGTGCTTGGTTTCCGGGGGCCCGTACGCGGCTAGGCTCCCAAAAGTCCCACACATTTGGTATCCCCGTACTCAGGAGAAGCAGCAAAATTTATTTTGGGGTGCAATTCCACATATAACCATGGCATGTGTGAGCAATATATCATTTAGTGACAACTTTTTGTAATTTTTTTTTTTTTATAGTCATTAATTTTTCAATCACTTGAGACAAAAAAAAAATATATTCAATGGGCTCAACATGCCGCTCAGCAATTTCCTTGGGATGTCTACTTTCCAAAATTGGGTCATTTGGGGGGGTTTTGTACTGCCCTGCCATTTTAGCACCTCAAAAAATGAGATAGGCAGTCATAAATTAAAAGCTGTGTAAATTCCAGAAAATGTACCCTAGTTTGTAGAAGCTATAACTTTTGCGCAAACCAATAAATATACGCTTATTGACATTTTTTTTACTAAAGACATGTGGCTGAATACATTTTGGCCTAAATGTATGACTAAAATTGAGTTTATTCGATTTTTCTTATAACAAAAAGTAGAAAATATCATTTTTTTTCAAAAAATTTCGGTCTATTTCCATTTATATCGCAAAAAATAAAAATCGCAGAGGCAATCAAATACCATTAAAAGAAAGCTCTATTTGTGGGAAGAAAAGGACGCAAATTTTGTTTGGGTACAACATTGCATGTCTGCACAATTTACAGTTAAAGCAGCGCAGTGCAAAATTCTGAAATCAACTCTGGTCCTCTAGCTACCAAATGGTCCGGGGCTTAAGTGGTTAATTGGACTTTGTTGTTCCCTATGGACTTTTTTTCTTTATAATCCACTTATTTCAGAATATTTAAAAAAAAAAAAATCCTTCATTTTTTGCACTGTTTTGCAATATTTTAGGTGGCGCATCTATTTTTACTTTTTTACATGAAAAATATACATAAATACTTATTTGCTTTCAGTTTTCTAATGTATTATTATTTTTGAATAATTTAATTGTATCTGACAATTACACTAATACATAGATTGCACTATAGATCCCCCTGTAGCCTGAAGTTGTCAAGGTAAGGTTCATCTGCAGACTGAAGGCCTACTTTATCAAACAGGCCTCAAGCATGCATGTGATCACATGTCATAACTAACAGTAATTACATAATGTGAGGCCACTCTGATCATCAGTGGTGATCTGAGCTGTCAGTAACAGCCTAGATTAAAAGCCACTAGCCACACAAAGTGTCAGCTAGTGGCTCCCAAGAGAGATAATGTTTATTTATATATTCTCAGGATGACATCTCATGCTGGAGAATGTTAATCTACAGACTGCGGGTGAGAAGGGGTTAACATAAAAGAACATATCCATTAATTGCAAGCTTGGGAGATTTTGTAGCTGTACAAATCTCCCATGATATCTCTCATTTTGTTAAATAATCTGGACATAATTCTCTATTTTTTATTCTTTTGATGTTATCTTAACACAGTATGAATTCATTATGTTTGCTGGGTGTTTGCAGTGTTTCTTTATATTCTTATGTTGGGATTGTATATATAACTGTTTCAATATCCACAGTCATATTGATTAACACAACAGCCAATAAAAATCAGAGAGATATTCTAATTCTTCCCCACTCAGCACATTATTTAAACATGTCTGTGCCCCTCTTGGTGAAATTTCCTCTCCCTTCCTGTTCTAAAGCCCTGTACACACGGCCGGGAATCCTGTCAGGAAAAAATTGTCGGTTTTCCTGATGGGATTCCTGGCAAGCTTTTCTTGCTCGCCGAGTGTACACATGGCACATTCAAAAGAACCGCCATTCTTTTGAATGACAAGAACGCAGTGACGTCATCGACTACGACGAGCATGCGCTCGTCACATTCGATGCCGTCGCAGCCATCTTGCTACACCCTACCTATGCCTAGGAAGCTTCCGCGCATGCGTCAAAGTTATTTGGACCATGCACGGGCTTACTGGAGGACAGCTAAGCGTGCTGCCGCATGCAAACACACAGTTTTCTCGTCGGGAAATAGGCCGACGAGAATCCCGACGAGAAAATAGAGAGCAGGTTCTCTATTTTTCTCGTCGAGATTCCCGGCAGTTTTCCCAACGAGAAACCATATACACGGCCGGTTCTCGGCAAAAAGCTCTCCCAGCAGTTTTCTTCCCGAGAAAACCGGCCGTGTGTATGAATGAGGCTTGACACTTATGAAAGTAAAGGTAAAACAGGAACAATGACTACAAAAAAAAATTAAAGTGTTACTATACCCACAACAGTAAAATCAGTATGTATATGCTGTAAAGCATGCTTATTACACTCACTGTTGAATCTAAGGGGTTAATCCTCCGCATTGTGTAAAAAGTCTGTTTTGATCCTGGCTTCTCTGATTCTCCACTCCTTCCACTGACTCCTGATCATTTCCTGATAACACAGAGCCTATGGAGTCAGGCTGCACATGTTCAATTTGGTGTGTATTGCTAGAGAGGTTTTTTTTTTTTTCATTGGGTGGGTGCATGTGATTAGCACAGAGCCAATCAGCGCTGTCCAGACAGAGGGTCAGGGGTCTTACAGTCTAATAGGACAGCCAGAAAACTCCTCCTACAAGCTTTAACCAGTGCTCGGCTGGACACTGACAGAAGTCACAAGACTGCTCTAACTGCTGATGAGGATAGGTATTTAGCAGTTTATATTTACTAAAATGATTGCATTTCTATGTTCTTTTTACTGTGGATGACCAGATATAGTGGTTGCAGGGTCCTGGGTTTAGTAACACTTTAAAATACATTTTAAATCCATCAACACTCAAATATCTAAAAAACACTCTTTGGAGTTGGGGTTTAATATTATGCAACTGTATTGGTAAGACCATGCATAATTTATAGCAGGGTAATGACATCTTCGTTTTAATGGAATTATGTGGGATTTATTTTTAATTTGGGTTAATTGCAGCTATTAGAATAAATCACTATGGATCAGTACAAGTCTCCGCAGTGCACAAAATAACACATACAGTCTACCTTTCAGCATTTTAAGCAGTCAAAAATTCAACAGGTGAAAATTTTATTTCAATAATCGATTTTTATAGCACATGATAAAATAGTATATAGCTAAGTAATTGTAATGTAGGAAATCAATGCTGAGCTTAGATATGCAATGTTGAGTTTATGTAATGGATCAAATTTTAATGGCTCAGAGTGTGAAGGATAAGTCTATTCAAATCTGTTATTTCCATTTAAGTGAAAGTCTGCAGATCTATCCTGTTTAACCACTTCTGGACTGCCCACCGCACATATAGTGCGGCAGGGCGGCCCGGCTGCACGAACCAACGTACTTGTACGTTGGTCCGTGCATAACATACAGTGAGCGTCATGCTTGCACTCGGAACAGAGAGGCAGAACGAGGATCTGCCTATGTAAACAAGGTGGATTCCTGTTCTGACAGTGCACAATACTGAGGTCTGCTGTTTCTAGTAATCAGGAACAGCGAACTCTGTGTTGTCCCAGTAAGCCCATCCCCAACACAGTTAGAACTCACCCAGGGAACACAGTTAAACTCTTGATCACCACCTTCCCTGCCAGTGTCATTTATACATTGATCAGAGCATTTTTTTTAGCTCTGATCACTGTAATAATGTCACTGGTCCCCAAAAAGTGTCACTTGGGGTCAGATTTGTCCCCTGTAATGTCGCAGTCTCGCTAAAAACCACAGATCGCCGCTATTACCAGTAAAAACAATAAAAAAAGATAAAAGTCTACAATTCTATCCCACAGTTTGTAGACACTATAACTTTTGCACAAACCAATCAATATACGCAAATTGTGAATTTCTTTACCAAAAATATGTAGAAGAATACATATTGGCCTAAACTGATTAATACATTTGTTTTATTATAGTTGTTTTTTTTGGATATGTATTATAGCAGAAAAAAATATATATATATTTTTTTAATTGTCAGTATAATTTTGTTTATAGCGCAAAAAATTAAAACCGCAGAGGTGATAAAATACCACCAAAAGAAAGCTCTATTTGTGGGAAAAGAAGGACATAAATTTTGCTTGGGTACAACGTCGCACTACCGCGCAATTGTCAGTTAAATTGACGCAGTGCCGTATTGCAAAAAATGGGCTAGTCATTAATGGGGTAAATCCTTCCGGGGCTTACGTGGTTACGTTTCTCTGCACCAAGTATATGGGCTTTATATCCATAGCAAGATGTTTAACAGCATGGCGAGCTCTTGCCTTCTTGACATAAACATATAGGCCTCTGTGTGAAAATCTCAGTAAATTCCACACTCCATTATTATAATGGACTCTATTAGATTAATTTATTCTGCATCTGGAAGCCACAGGACAAAATAATTTATAAAATCTCAGACTTTACAGTGGGGCAAAAAAGTATTTAGTCAGCCACCAATTGTGCAAGTTATCCCACTTAAAAAGATGAGAGAGGCCTGTAATTGTCATCATAGGTATACCTCAACTATGAGAGACAAAATGTGGAAACAAATCCAGACAATCACATTGTCTGATTTGGAAAGAATTTATTTTGCAAAATATGGTGGAAAATAAGTATTTGGTCACCTACAAACAAGCAAGATTTTGGGCTCTCACAGACCTGTATCTTCTTCTTTAAGAGGCTCCTCTGTCCTCTACTCATTACCTGTATTAATGGCACCTGTTTGAACTTGTTATCAGTATAAAAGACACCTGTCCACAACCTCAAACAGTCACACTCCAAACTCCACTATGGTGAAGACCAAAGAGCTGTTGAAGGACACCAGAAACAAAATTGTAGACCTGCACCAGGCTGGGAAGACTGAATCTGCAATAGGCAAGCAGCTTGTGTGAAGAAATCAACTGTGGGAGCAATAATTAGAAAATGGAAGACATACAAGACCACTGATAATCTCCCTCGATCTGGGGCTCCACGCAAGATCTCACCCCATGGGGTCAAAACGATCACAAGAACAGTGAGCAAAAATCCCAGAACCACACGGGAGGACCTAGTGAATGACCTGCATAGAGCTGGGACCAACGTAACAAAGGCTACCATCAGTAACACACTACACCGCCAGGGACTCAGATCCTGCAGTGCCAGACGTGTTCCCCTGCTTAAGCCAGTACATGTCCGGGCCCGTCTGAGGTTTGCTAGAGAGCATTTGGATGATCCAGAAGAGGATTGGGAGAATGTCATATGGTCAGAGGAAAACAAAGTAGAACTGTTTGGTAGAAACACAACTCGTCGTGTTTGGAGGAGAGAGAATGCTGAGTTGCAACCAAAGAACACCATACCTACTGTGAAGCATGAGGGTGGCAACATCATGCTTTGGGGCTGTTTCTCTGCCAAGGGAACAGGATGACTGATCCGTGTACATGAAAGAATGAATGGGGTCATGTATCGTGAGATTTGATCGTGAGAGTGCAAACCTCCTCCCATCAGCAAGGGCATTGAAGATGAAACGTGGCTGGGTCTTTCAGCATGACAATGATCCCAAACACACCGCCCGGGCAATGAAGGAGTGGCTTCGTAAGAAGCATTTCAAGGTCCTGGAGTGGCCTAGCCAATCTCCAGATCTCAACCCCATAGAAAACCTTTGGAGGGAGTTGAAAGTCCGTGTTGCCCAGCGACAGCTCCAAAACATCACTGCTCTAGAGGAGATCTGCATGGAGGAAAGGGCCAACATACCAGCAACAGTGTGTGACAACCTTGTGAAGACTTACAGAAAACGTTTGACCTCTGTCATTGCCAACAAAGGATATATAACAAAGTATTGAGATGAACTTTTGATATTGACCAAATACTTATTTTTCACCATAATTTGCAAAAAAAATATTTCCAAATCAGACAGATGTGATTGTCTGGATTTGTTTCCACATTTTGTCTCTCATAGTTGAGGTATACCTATGATGACAATTACAGGAATCTCTCATCTTTTTAAGTGGGAGAACTTGCACAATTGGTGGCTGACTAAATACTTTTTTGCCCCACTGTATATATAAGATATTTTTATTTCTCTGCTATTTGGAGATTTCAGATCCTTTTGTGATTATAAAATAAAAAACAATGCTTTTAATGTGATTTGGTAATTTGTGTATAGATGTGAGTTCCTGGTTGACATCAACAGGGTCTTATATATTTGAGCCCTCTCGTTTGATTCATAGCACAGGATGATGCCCCCTGGCTATTATTAATTAGTTTCCCCACTTCCTTAAAGTATATTGCGTTGTCCTTTGAAATGGCCTGAGACAGATTTCAAAAGCTCTGCTTTCCAGTTTTGGTAACTTTAGCAAAACATGTGGCAGATTCACAAAGTGACACTATTCATGTACCAAATTCAAAAATAATTAACGCTAGTTCCTGCATAACAAGACTTGAGGTTATTAAGACCAACTGTAAGTTGGCATGCAGAGACAGGCAGAGTGTCTGCATATACACACTGTGTAGCTGGTGGTATGTTTGCCGCCACTAGCCCCTTCCCCTCCTTACCTATCACAGCTGACAGCCACCTAAGCAACCAATGGTGCTGACAAAGGGCAGATCCTAATGGAGAAGCCGGGACACTAGTTCCTCATTGGGTCTTCTCTCTCCTTGTAATTAACATTAGACAGTGGGCAGATTCTATAGTGAATAGCAGGTTGTCTATTAGCTATGAATAGGCCTACCACTGTCTCCTGTCACTCACAAGAGGAATAGACCTAATGGGAAACTAGTGTCTCTGAATCTCCATCAGGTTCTGCCCACCAAGCTACAAAATTCATCGGTCTGTGGGGCGTATAATATATCATAGGACCATTACAAACCGATGTTGTTAGATACTTGTCTTTTAGGGATCGGATTTTGCTTTGCCTAGCCAAGTCCCCAGCTGCAATGGGAAGTAATTTATTACTTCGACTGACAGGTGAATGTAAGCCAAGAGTGTGGAGATTGTGTAAAAAACAACAAAAAAGCCCGCCCCCCCAAAAAAAAAAAGACTCATACCAGATTATTCATGTCTGATATGGATTTTAAGGAGGAACCATATTCAAAAGCACGCTGGCAAAGCACCTTTTCCTCATGTTGATGAGGTCATGGGCCTCTTCCCCAAAATCCTGGCCCAGTGGTTGTGAAGGTGTGTGGGCAGAGGCCTTGTTAGAATCTGGAAAGCCCCATTAAAAATATTGAGGCCCCAAGATACTTCCCATAAAAAATAAAAAAAAGTAATAAGTAGTGAATAAAAGATACCTTTAAACAGATTCCTCATTAAAATAAAAAATAATAAAATACATTTGACCCACTGTTTACCACCATCATCAATCCCTTAATCTAGCAATGTAGTCAATCATGATGAACACCACCACTGAAAGAGAAAAACCTGCTAGCCCACCAACACATCCGGAAAGTCACTCACCACTAAAATGCATTTAAAGTTGAAGTCTAGGTATTATCTTTTTGCATATGTAGCGGGCTCACCCCTCTCAACCCCTTCTTCTTCTCGGCTTGCTGTCTTGTCTAGGGGAACCTGGGAGGAGGGATGAGATCCACCACGGCCCATGTCCTCTTCTAGATAGAGGTAAAGGCCCGAACGTATTTACCATCGGGTCGTGTGTATAACCCAGTGTCAAGTCTTTCCTTGATATGACCCCCCCCCTTTTCTGCCAGTAACCAGAGTTCCACACCACTGAAAAGGTCCAACGCTTATTTATTCTTTAGCAGCAATAAATCGTCACTTCGCACAGACAGGTTGTGACCAACGAACAGTTCAGTATAGGTGGGGAGTAGGTCAAGGCACAATCCTCAATCAAACTAAACCATTGAGATATCACCAACGGTTATGGCGAACAGTGGCTGTGAATGTACTTCTTTCCTTTTCTGAGTCTCTACCAGCAACTCTGACAAACATGAAATAGGAGTTACCTTCTTTAAGCTGTGGCCCCAGTCAGAGGGAAGACATCCTTCCGAGAGAGTTACCGGAGGCCCCAACGTCACCGGCAAATGCTGCACCGGGCTGTTCGGAAGAGTTACACTCCCCGGCCTCCTCGTCTCAGATTCGGGCGCCCAACACCTTAGGGCCCCTCGGACTCCTCCACCCTTGCGGAACCCAGTCGAAGGTACTGGGTCCCAGGCCTCCTCAATAGTACCCCACCCCAGGGCTAAAGGTGCCTAGGATGGACTCCATCTCCCGCTCCGGCCAGGTCAAGGGCCCCTGTGCCCGGAACTCCGGAACGCCCCCACCCAGGCCGAAGGTGCCTGGGCGTGGCAATGTCCTCCCACTCTGAACCCCGTGCTCAGGGCGTCCGCCCCTTTATCTCCTCCTCTCAGCGTCACAGCAGGTTACCCGCCCCGCTGCACAACCGCGGGGAAGGGACAAAAAGAGTACAGTCTTGCAGTGAGGGTTCAACCCCCGGCCCAGGGCAACAGCGTCACCCTCGGACCCCAGGGAACCTCACACCACCAGAGTCCTCCATAGACAATAATCAGTGCATCTGGGTTACACTTTCCACCCAGATGCTTCCCTCAAATTTAAATACCCGCTACACATAGTTACATACTTATACATCATATTGCATATCTCATACCTGAGAGGCCACTGTGAAAGCTGGAAATCACTGTAGTATTTGCTGCTACTACAGTGAACACCATAACCTTCCTGGTCCTGTTCAGAGCTGCTTCCCTTTTGCATAGTAACCATGGGGGCATTTGGTTGGCACTGCTGGCATTCACAAAATGACTTGTTTTTTTGTATGAATACAAGGTGTTCTCTGTTTGAACAAGGTGGATAAGCTGGTTGTTGATGTTACAATCTCCCCTTCTTCCAATCAGAGAATGTCTTGTATTCATGGAAAAATAAAAGTTTTTCTGGGAATGGACACAATAATGGTGTGAAGAAAAATGAGAACAAACAAAAAAGTGAAACATTAATTTTGCTGAAGATGATAAAAAGTTTTTTTTTAAATGGTATTAAATAAAAGTGACATTTTAATATTCTGAAGGAATGGATATACAGTGTTGATACAACACAATCGCAAACTGTTTAAAAAGTCAAACAAATCAGAGCCAAATTTTGCTTTGCTACAAACATTTGACATGCAGATTATAAAATCAGAATTTATTTGAACCTCCCTTTCCCAGCCTTCTGCAAACGTCATGTATATAGAACCATACCTAGAAAAGAATGCTAAATTACACTTTTGGGAAATTGAAATAAAATCAGGGATGGACATAAGTCATAGTTATATACTGACTAGTCCTTATTTTGATAAGTGTTCCATCTTATGGTGTGCTTTACTTTCAGATGCTGATGCCATCCCCATCTCAAAACTCTTTTAGAAAGGAAATTGTTGCTACTATCTATGAACAAAGTAATTCATAGGATCATCGCGCATGTTTTTTAGAAACAATGGAACAGCCTAAGGCTGGTTATATATTGTAATTTTTTTGTTCATCCAGGGAGTTAAACAAAAGAAAATGACTCAATTCCCCCATGTATGTGGCAAAATCTCTCCCACTGCTCTATTGTATTTTTGCTAGTGAGGTGATTCCCCTACCGTCAGAATACACTGATCAGCACCGCCTACTATAGTGACTGAATTTTTTAAATAGGTATGGTGGGTACAAAGTGTTGCTTTGTAACATTTCATTCTACCTTTCATTTTCACAAGTTCGTCCATTTTTGCTCTTGATAAGGGAAAAAGTATGGCTATCCAGTACTTATGAAGAAACCAAATGTAAGTGGGACTTTAAATATGCTCCTAAGTGATCATTCAACGATAATACCCAGACACTGCCAACAGCAGAAGGGAGTTCCACATCCTTACTGCTCTAACAGTAAAGGGCCACTTACAGAGTTTAAGATTAAACTGCTTCTTGCTTAATGTCATTGTGTGGCTGTGTGTCTTCTTTAGACAGCTAATATTAAAGAGCTTTCTCCTAATGATACAATCACCAGTTTAAGATTTGTTTACTTTGATCCTGAACTAAACTGAATTTGAGCACCACAAACTGAAAACTCTATTTACTTATTTTTTGTTATTCAAAACAAAATGACCATCCATCCATGTCTCCATTCTTTATTTTGTTGCAAAATCATTTTGCAAAACACCCTCCTAGCATTTCTAGCCTTGGCCATCTTGAATAAGGGCAAATGATTAATGTAGCATTTACTTCCTGGAATTCATATGGCCTTAACTCAGGAATGCAGGTAGGAGGGTGTGCTTAGCTGAGAAAGCCCCCCCCCCCTCCTCTCCTCCTAAAGACTCATAGGATGTATGTCATAATTAAAAAAAAAAGTTTAAAACAAGTAAATAAAATATATGTTCTGTTTTCTAATGCTAGCAGCATAGGGATTAAAAATGATTAATGTTTATTGTGGAACAAAGTTTAGTTCCGCTTTAAACACCTCTTCTCCAGGGAGAATAAGGTTAATTTCTGTGGTCATTCCTTATAACTGAGGCCCCCCAGCTACCTTTGTTGACTCTCTGCAGCTCATTTAACACCTCATGCAAAGATGCTAAACATATAGCAGTGCAACTTTTTTGACTGCCTATGTTGGGAATGCGATATTGGATATCATGAGGAAGACTTTTCGTTTAAACCAAGCTAATTGTGCTTCTGCGCATGCGTGTGCGCCAAACAGCACTTCTTGCGGGAGACCCGCGCACAGGCATTCTTCCACTATCTTGGTTGCTGGTTTGCCCTTCCTGACATTGCCCCCTCCCAATGGGCAGCCTCCGGATGCCCGACTGAGCCATCTTAACCGGATGGGAATCTTTAAAGGACCGGATCAGTCTCTCAGCGTGGATATTGCACTCTGGCTCCCACAAATTCTCTTCTGGGCCATATCCTTTCCACTTTACTAAGAACTGGACCTGATTATGCCTCTTTCTACAGTCCAAGATAGATTCAACTTCGAACTCCTCTTCGCCGTTGACTAGGACTGGTTCAGGAGGACCAGTGTTTCGGGCAGTAAAGGGATCAGGAATGACTCCGGTAACTCTAATTCATAGGCCACGTTGTTAATCTTCCTCTTAATCTTCCTCTTAATCGAAAAGGGACCCACAAACTAATGTCGCGTACACACGATCATTATTCACGGCGGTTAAAAAACCGCTGTGAATAATGACATTAAAAACAAGGGAACGGCTTGTTCCCCACACACGGTCGTTTTTCACCTCATTTTTTCTCTTGTCGAGAAAAACGACCGTCTGTGGGCTCCGCGGCAGTTTTCCCATAGGAAAAAAGGTCGGAAAAAATGACAGACGATCATTTTTCTCGTCAAATGGAAAAAATTACGTTTTTCTCGACAAGAAAAACGGTCGTGTGTACGCGGCATTAGGGCCCAGTTTCTTTGAGGGGCAAGCGAGTTTCAAGTTTAAGGTGGATAACCACACCTGATCTCCAGGTTCCAAGTTAAGCTCCCCTCTTCTCTTCTTATCAAAGACCTCCTTATTGTATTCTTGCGTCTTTGTCATTGTCTCCTGTAATAACTTATTGTTTGTATTGAAAAAGTTCAAAGTTTCCTCAACAGCAGGTACTGCACTTTCGGGAATACTGTTGGACAGGAACAGTGGGTGAAAGCCGTAATTCGCAAAAAATGGAGATTGCTTTGTAACGGAGTGGACAGAATTGTTATATGCGAATTCGGCCAGAGGTAGCAGCGACACCCAATCTTCTTGCGAGAATGATGAAAAACAACGTAAGTATTGTTCTAGCGTTTGGTTTTTTCCTTTCTGTCTGGCCGTTCGCTTGTGGGTGGTAGGCAGATGAAAAAGAAAGATCAATCTTAAGGGATTCACAAAGTGCTCTCCAGAATCTGGCAGTAAATTGCACCCCTCGATCAGATACAATATTTGCAGGAATGCCATGAAGCCTTACAATCTCCTTAATAAAGATTTTAGCAGTTTCAGGAGTGGAGGGTGTACCCTTCATGGGCAAGAAGTGTGCCATCTTCGATAGTCTGTCCACTACCACGAAGATAGTGGTGGAGTACTCAGAAGGAGGAAGTTCCACGATAAAATCCATGGAGATCATCCTCCATGGTCTCTCTGGGACAGGAAGTGGTCTTAATAGGCCCCATGCTTTAGACTTGCTACCCTTATTCTGGATACAAATGGTGCACGACTCCACATATATACTGCAGTCCTTTAATAACTGTGGCCACCAAAACGTGCATTGCAAAAGTTCAGAAGTTTTGTGTACCCCGAAGTGGTCATGGCAAGAACTGAGGACAGTGACTGGTAAGTCTTCTGGTACAAAAATGTTGTCCTTGCACCACAGTAGTCCGTCTCTTGGTTGCTGATCTGTACCTGGCAAAGGAGAAATCCCCATGGAAGCTTGCCTGATTCGGGACAATAAGTCCCCCTGAAGCAGAAGAAAGTTCCCTGAAGACAAGATGGTGTCCGGAGGAGTAGGGGCTTCTGATTCACTGAACATACGAAAGAGCGAATCAGGCTTTGTATTCTTCGACCCTGGAATGAAAATCTGGTGAAGAAAAGTGCCCACCTGGCCTCTCATGGTTTCAACCTCTTGGCAACTTTCAGATATTCCAGGTTTTTATGGTCTGTATAGAGGTACCGCCACTCCTCAAGTGCTGCCTTGATTGCCAACAACTCCCGATCCCCCACATCCTAGTTCTTTTCTGCTTCTGTTAGTTTGCGGGAGAAGAAGGCAACCAGGTGCAAAAGGGCCTTGGGTCCCTGCCTCTGGGAAAGGACTGCTCCTACTGCCGTTTCGGATGCATCCACCTCCAAGATGTATGGCAGGGCTGAGTCAGGATGTTTTAGGACAAATGCAGAAGTGAATACGTTTTTGAGGGTTTCGAAAGCAGTTTGAGCTTCTGAGGACCAATGAAACCGGATAGCCTGCTTGGTTAATTTGGTTATGGGAGTGATGATGGTTGAAAATACTCTGATGAATTTCCTTTAGAAATTTGCGAACCCCACGAAGCGCTGAATATCCTTTTTATCCACAGGTACCGGCCAGTCAAGAATAGCAGCAACCTTCTGGTGGTCCATCTTGTTACCCTCCACTAAAATAATTAGCCCCAGGAACTGGATACTTTGGTGTTCGAATTCGCACTTTTCAGGCTTTGCATATAAACCGTGCATTCGAAGCTGCTTGAGCACATTCTTGACATGTTCACAATGTCTGTCCAAGCAAGGGGAGAAGATAAGAATATCGTCCAGATATATTATGACAAACAGGTCAAGATAGTCTCTAAAAATATCATTCACGAAATGCTGAAATGTAGCAGGGGCGTTGCAGAGCCCAAATGGCATCACTAAATATTCGAAGTGCCCGAAAGGCAGTCTTCTATTCATCTCCGCTTTAGATGCATACCAAGGTATAGGCCCCACGGAGATCCAGTTTTGTGAAGATAACTGCAGCCCCCAGTCTCTGAAACAGTTCAGGTACCAAAGGGAGAGGGTACTGGTTTTTAATTGTCACCTTATCTCAACAAAGAAAATCCCAGCTCCTGCCGGTGAGGTGGATGGACGGATAAACCACTTTTTAAGGTTATCATCAATGTAAGTTTTCAAAGTCTCTAGTTCAAGTTCTGTCAAGGGGAAAATTCTACCGAAGGGAATTTCAGCCCCGGGGAGGAGCTCAATCGGACAGTCGTAAGACCTACAGGTATGTGGGGGAAGAGTCTCAGTACCCTTTTTGCTGAAGACTTCCAAGAAGCTATGGTACACTTCGGGAACAGATTGACGGGTCTCGGTATCAGAATCCAGGCAAAGCAAAGAAGGAGGGGTACACATAACTTCCTGCAAGCAGTGTTGTTGGCAGTAGAGAGAGCAGAAACCGATCTTTCCCATGATCCAATCGATCTGCGGGTTATGGGCCTGTAACCAGGGCATGCCCAGAATGATGGGGAGCAGGAGAGACTCAATGACATCCAGGCACAGTAGTGCCCGATGGTTACCGGCAATGGTAGTGGTTAAGGGCACGGTTTCTTGTGTGACTGGTCCAGATTTTAAGACTGATCCGTCGGCTACAGTAGGTGTATGGAGAGTCCCTTTGCCCTGGGTCGCGGGGGAATTCGATACTTGGTGGCAAAAGGAAAGTTGCAGCTGCAGGCTCCGGAATCAATTATATCATTGACCTGGGTATTCCCTCCTTGAAGCTGTAAGAGAATGGGAATTGCCAGGTGAGTAGAGTTATTTGGCATAACAGGTGTATGAACAGAAGATATGGAGAGACACTTACGGAGCCTTGCGGGGCAAGTCCTTACATAATGTCCAGATTCTCTGCAATAGAGGCACAGGTTGTTAACTCGCCGGCGTTGACGCTCCTCTGACGTAAGTGAGGGGCGGAGTAAGCCCAACTGCATAGGTTCTGAGTTATCAGCGGTGGTAGTCACTGGAGTCGGGGGAGCCGGGTTAGGAAAATTGGGTACCCGAGGCAACATACAGACTGGGCGGGATGAACCAGAGGCCCGTTCTGACCTGCGTTCTCTTAAGCGTCTGTCTATTTGAATGGTCAGATTGATAAGTGCATCTAAAGTCCCAGGAACATCCACTCGAGCCAGTTTATCTTTATTGATTCCGAAAGGCCCAAGCGGAATTGGTAGCATAATGCGGCATTATTCCACTTCGTGTCGGAACTCCATCTTCTAAATTCAGATACATAGTCCTCTGCCGCCCTGCGGCCTTGCTTGAGAGCATGCAGAGCTGCTTCTGCACTGGCGCTGGCGGCTTGGTGAGGATCCTCATATAATAGGGCCATGGCCTGGAAGAAGGTGCCCAAGTTGTTGAGGGAGACGTCCTTCTGTTCCAGGAGATGGTGAGCCCAGGCTTGTGGCTCGCTTAACAGGAGGGAGAATACGAAGCCCACCTTGGTGGTCTCAAGAGAGAAAGTCCATGGTTGCAGAGCAAAAAAGAGTTCGCAGGCATTTCGGAAGGCCCTGAATTTACTTTGTTTCCCTGAAAATCTCTCAGGTGTAGGGACGTTGGGTTCTGGAGGCAACATTTTTACTGAGGGTGTAGTAGAAGTCCCAGAAGAGGTGGAGGCTGGAAAGGATAAGGCCTGGACTCGACCCTCCAATCGGGTATAGCCTTCTTGCAGGTTCCTGACGGCCTGGGTCAAACCATCAAGATGCCGGCATAGTTCTTCCATAGGGTTGGCTCCCTGCGGGGGCTCGGACATGGCTGTTCGGTACTGTCACGTACCTGATGGTAGAGCCCAATATGCAGGAAGTGGCTTCTTTTTACACCTCTGACTCAGGAACCCCTGATAGTGCATACAGGGAGCTTGAGAGTGCAGAGTCGCACAAGCGCCTGGCAGGAACACTGGAGTTGAGCTTCAGGAGACTCTGCGGGGATGCCTGCAGCGCAGGTGATGGCTGGAGCAGAAGACAGGCTGAGGGTAGCGCAACTGGAAGCCGGGTGCAGCAGTCAGCGGGGGAGGTGTTCTGTAGTTCAGAGAACAAGCAGGTCCAGGCAGGCCGGGTCACACACAGGTGGGCGGATCAGGTACAGATTCAGAAGTAGAAGCAGAGTCGTGGTTCAGGCAGGGTCAGTAACAGGTGGGCAGCAGGCAGACCAGAGGGAGAAGCCAAAAGCGTAGTCAAACAAGCTGGGGTCAAGGCAGGCAGAAGGCAGGGGTAATCAGGAACAAGCCGGAGTCACAAGAACAGGTAAGCAGAACTTCAATAGGTAGCAGGGGGTCTCAGGGAACACTGTAGACCGAACAGCAAGGAGCCCAGGCATCAGTCCCCTTTAAATAGCGCATATGGCGCCAAGAGTTGTCACAACGGGCATCCCCACACGCATCCGCCTACCGCTAATTGTGCTTCTGCACAGGCGTGTGCGCCAAACGGCACTTCTTGCAGGAGACCCATGCACAGGCATTATTCCACCATCTTGGTTGCTGGTTTGCCCTTCCTGACACCCTCCATGACCACTGAGGAGGCAAACAGGAGCGAGCGCGGCCACCCGGCGCTTCAAGAACCTCGATTCCCCCACCTCCTCTCCTCTCTGCTACAAGAACTATGCGGCCTGGGCCGGAGGAAGAGAACAGGCAGGAGGCAGAGGTTGCCAAGGAGCCGCTGAAAGGAGCAGAGCAGCGAGCACACCCCGGATTAAGAGGTGCGCTGCTGGTCATCAGGTACCCAGCACCCTGCACATACATGCCCGCACACTGAGGCGGGGAGAAGAGGAGGGATTGCAGATAGGGACAGTGCTATGTGGTCTATCTCAGTCCCCTCCTCTGTCTCTCAGCCCCTCCTCTGTCTCTCAGTCCCCCTCCTCTGTCTCTCAGTCCCCCTCCTCTGTCTCTCAGTCCCCCTCTTCTGTCTCTCAGTCCCCCTCCTCTGTCTCTCAGTCCCCCCCTCTGTCTCTCAGTCCCCCCTCTGTCTCTCTGTCCCCCCTCTGTCTCTCAGTCTCCCTCCTCTATCTCTCAGTCCCCCCTCTGTCTCACAGTCCCCTTCTCTGTCTCTCAGTCCCCCCTCTGTCTCTTAGTCCCCCCTCTGTCTCTCAGTCCCCCCCTCTGTCTCTCAGTCCCCCCTCTGTCTCTAATTCGCCCCCTCTGTCTCTCGGTCCCCCTCCTCTGTCTCTCAGTCCCCTTCTCTGTCTGTCAGTCCCCCCCTCTGTCCCTCAGCCCCCTTCTCTGTCTCTCAGTCCCCCTCCTCTTTCTCTCAGTCCACCCCTCTGTCTCTTAGTCCCCCCTCTGTCTCTCAGTCCCCCTCTGTCTCTCAGTCCCCCCTCTGTCTCTTAGTCCCCCCTCTGTCTCTCAGTCCCCCCTCTCTCTCTCTGTCCCCTTCTCTGTCCCTAAGTCCCCCTCCTCTGTCTCTCAGCCCCCTTCTCGGTCTCTCAGTCCCCCTCCTCTTTCTCTTAGTCCTCTCCTCTTTCTCTCAGTCCCCTCCTCTGTCTCTCAGTCCCCTCCTCTGTCTCTCAGCCCCCCTCCTCTGTCTCTCAGCCCCCCTCCTCTGTCTCTCAGCCCCCCTCCTCTGTCTCTCAGCCCCCCTCCCTCTCATTCACACCCTGAATCTTAGGCTGCTTTCACACTGGGGCGGGCGGGTGTTGACGGTAAAACGCTGCTAGTTTTAGGGGCACTTTACCGTCGTTTTAGCGTCGCTATTCGGCCGCTAGTGGGGCGCTTTTAACCCCGCTAGCAGCCAAATATCGCTGCTGCCGAAGCGCTTTGCAGGCACTTCGGCAGCGGTGCTCATTCATTTCAACGGGGAGGAGCGGTGATGGAGCAGTGTATACACCGCTCATTCACCTCCCAAAAGATGCTCCTTGCAGGACTTTTTTTAACATCCTGCCAGCACAGCGCCCCAGTGTGAAAACCCTCGGGCTTTCACACTGGGACTGCAGTGGAGGCGTTTTTCAGGCGCTTTACAGGTGCTATTTTTAGCCTAAAAGCGCCTGAAAAACGTCTTAGTGTGAAAGGGGTCTTACAATCATCCCCTCTCTCTTACATTCACCCCCACTCTCTCACCCACCCCCTCTCACCCCCCTTTCACTCAACCCCCCCTCTCTCACTCCCTCTCTCTCTCACCTTCTCATGATATACAATAATGGATGTAGAGGCCTTTTGGTGGGCGTGAGTTTTTTGTTTTAAGGGGGGGAGGGGGGCAGCATTTTATTGAATTAAAGTCGGCCAGTCTGGATGAAGTCCAGGGCCAAATTTTTGTCCCAGTCCAGCCCTGGCCATGTGTGGGGAACTGTGTCAAATGCTTTATCAAAATCCAAGTATACCACATCCACAGCCACCCCTCTGTCCTCCTCATAAAAACAAATCGAGTATATGCCCACTTTAAAGATAACAATTTTTATTTTTTTTTGTATACTGCACCAGAAACGTATCATCTAATGAAGGGTGTCCTACAACCTGTTGGCTGCTTCTTAATGTAGAAATCCTGTCTTCACTGATTTTGGATGCTTGCAGCTGCGAACTTCCAGTGAAGGTAAGATTTCTACCATTTAAAGTAGCCAGCAACTAGGGATGAGCTCGGTGTTCGAGTCGAACATACGTTCGACTCGAACATCGGCTGTTCGATCGTTCGCCGAACATCGAACGATATGGGCCGTTCGTGCCAAATTCAAGTGACGCGAACGGCCCACAATACACTGCGCCATCGCAGTGCAATCCCGGCGCTGTGATTGGCCAAGCATGCACTGTGACCCCGCATGCTTGGCCAATCACAGTGCCGGCAGCTAGGAGAGCCATAATTGGCCACAGGCAGGTTGCCTGTGGCCAATTATAGCTCAGGGGGTTTAGCACACACCCCACACTATAAAAGGCCACCAGCGCGGCAGCCTTGTGTAGTGTGTTCCGGCGCAGGGAAAGAGAAGGATAGGCAGGGACAGTGTTGATATTCTTTGTGCTATTCTTGTGTGCAGGGAGAGAGAAGGATAGGCAGGGAGAGTGTCAGTGTCATATTCTTTGCTAAACCTTGTGTGCAGTGAGAGAGAAGGATAGGCAGGGGACAGTGTCAGTGTCATATTCTTTGCTAAACCTTGTGTGCAGGGAGAGAGAAGGATAGGCAGGGAGAGTGTCAGTGTCATATTCTTTGATAAACCTTGTGTGCAGGGAGAGAGAAGGATAGGCAGGGGACAGTGTCAGTGTCATATTCTTTACTAAACCTTGTGTGCAGGGAGAGAGAAGGATAGGCAGGGAGAGTGTCAGTGTCATATTCTTTGATAAACCTTGTGTGCAGGGAGAGAGAAGGATAGGCAGGGGACAGTGTCAGTGTCACTGTTGCTAAGCCTCCTGCACAGTATACACCTGAAGCTAGCCCTTATTGCTGTTTTTTCCTGGTGTGTTACACTAACAGGCATTTTCAGCACTTACAGTGGGCGGAGTGTGCCTCCTGCACATTATACACCTGAAGCTAGCCCGTATTGCTGTGTTTTCCTGGTGTGTTACACCAACAGGCATTTGCAGCACTTACAGCAGGTGTAGTGTGATTCCTGCAAAATATACTCCTGAAGCTAGGCCTTATTGCTGTGTTTTCCTAGTGTGTTACACCAACAGGCATTTGCAGCACTTACAGCAGGCGTAGTGTGATTCCTGCAAAATATACTTCTGAAGCTAGCCTGTATTGCTGTGTTTTCCTGGTGTGTTACACCAACAGGCATTGCCAGCACTTACAGCAGGCGTAGTGTGATTCCTGCAAAATATACTCCTGAAGCTAGGCCTTATTGCTGTGTTTTCCTAGTGTGTTACACCAACAGGCATTTGCAGCACTTACAGCAGGCGTAGTGTGATTCCTGCAAAATATACTCCTGAAGATAGCCCGTATTGCTGTGTTTTCCTAGTGTGTTACAACAACAGGCATTTGCAGCACTTACAGCAGGCGTAGTGTGATTCCTGCAAAATATACTTCTGAAGCTAGCCCGTATTGCTGTGTTTTCCTGGTGTGTTACACTAACAGGCATTTGCAGCACTTACAGCGGGCGGAGTGTGCCTCCTGCACATTATACACCTGAAGCTAGCCCGTATTGCTGTGTTTTCCTGGTGTGTTACACTAACAGGCATTTGCAGCACTTACAGCGGGCGGAGTGTGCCTCCTGCACATTATACACCTGAAGCTAGCCCGTATTGCTGTGTTTTCCTGGTGTGTTACACTAACAGGCATTTGCAGCACTTACAGCGGGCGGAGTGTGCCTCCTGCACATTATACACCTGAAGCTAGCCCGTATTGCTGTGTTTTCCTGGTGTGTTACACCAACAGGCATTTGCAGCACTTCCAGCAGGCATAGTGTGATTCCTGCAAAATATACTCCTGAAGCTAGGCCTTATTGCTGTGTTTTCCTAGTGTGTTACACCAACAGGCATTTGCAGCACTTACAGCAGGCGTAGTGTTATTCCTGCAAAATATACTTCTGAAGCTAGCCCGTATTGCTGTGTTTTCCTGGTGTGTTACACCAACAGGCATTTGCAGCATTTACAGCGGGCGTAGTGTGCTTCCTGCAAAATATACTCCTGAAGCTAGGCCTTTTTGCTGGTTTTCCCATCTCCCTGCAGGCCATTAGAATGTCTGGAAGGCAGACAGTCAGGAGCCAATAAAAGAGGGCAAGCAGGCTCTGTGTCTAGAGACAACAGTGCTGGTCATGGACGCGGTGCATCGCCATCAGCACGTGGCCATGGGACACGCTTGTCCTTCTTTTCGGCAGCTGGACGTGTTGAGCCGCATCATGCCGAATACTTGGTAGAGTGGATGACCAAGCCCTCCTCATCCTCCTCATCCTCTCTCACCCAGGCTCAGGGTACTGGCAAAGCAGCTGCCAAAGCGTCCTCTTCCCTGGTATCAATGTCATCATCAGTCACTCCTTCCCTAGACCCACCATGTCCTCCTGAGGAGTCCCCCGAACTGTTTGAGCACAGTGTTGGGTACATGCTCCAGGAGGATGCCCAGCGTTTCGAAGGGTCTGATGATGATACCCAGCTAGAGGAAGGCAGTAGCGTGAGAGCAGAGAGAGGGGATGCTCAAGAAGGACACCAATCTGGCAGTCATGTTCCAGCAGCTGCAGCATACTGCCAGATTGGCTCCAGTGATGAGGAGGGAGGGGATGATGAGGTCACTGACTCCACATGGGTGCCTAATAGGAGAGAGGAGGAGGAGGAGGAGGATGAGGAGGCACATCTCCAAAGAGGCAGGATGCCCTCGGGGGGCCAACGTAAGGGCAGCACACCGACGGAATCACACCGCAGAGCTCTGCCTGTGCAGGGCGCTGCCTCTGCCCGTTATTCAAAAAGTTCTTTGGTGTGGGCCTTTTTTGAGTCGAGTGCATCAGATCGCACAGCTGCTGTTTGCAACATATGTCTCAAGCGTATATCGCGTGGCCAAAACATCAGCCGCTTGGGCACCACATGCTTGACCAGACATATGTTGACCTGCCATGCAGCTCGTTGGCAAGCCTACCTTAAAGACCCACACCAAAGAACAAAGCGGACCTCTCCTTGCACCGCATCAGCTGGGATCTCCAACCCCACTATACCTTCAGTCCTCTCTGAAACCTGCACTGAGAGGAATGAAGGATGTTCAGAATTAGGTGTGTCACAGCCAAGTACTTGCGGGCACTCTGCTAGCAGTACACCGACGTCTGATTCTATCAGGCAAATTTCCCTGCCCCAGCTGCTGGACCGTCGAAAGAAGTTCACTCCCAGCCATCCACATGCCCAGCGGTTGAATGCTAGCTTGGCTAAATTGCTAGCGCTTCAACTGCTGCCTTTTCAGTTGGTAGACTGCCCCCTTCCGTGAGTTTGTGCAATGTGCGGTTCCTCAGTGGCAGGTTCCCAAACGCCACTTTTTCTCACGGAAGGCGATTCCGGCTCTCTACCGGCATGTGGAAGGCAATGTCTTGGCCTCGCTGGAGAGGGCGGTCAGCGGTAAGGTGCATATTACCGCTGACTCATGGTCCAGCAGGCATGGACAGGGACATTACCTTTCTTTCACGGCCCATTGGGTCACTCTTTTGGCAGCTGGGAAGGATGCAGGACAAGGTGCAGTAGTGTTGGAGGTTGTTCCGCCGCCACGCCTCCAAAATGCTACTACTGGTTGTGACACACCTCTCTCCTCCACCCCCTCCTCTTCTTCTTCCTCCATGGCCTCTTCCTGTGCTTTGTCCTCGGAACCAGCGGTGCTCCGTAGGCATTCAAGGGGCTACGCAAGTACGCAGGCAAAAAGATGCCATGCCATGCTTGCGCTGATGTGTTTGGGGGACAGGAGCCACACTGGGGCAGAGGTTCTGTCTGCTCTGCAGGGGCAGCCCGAGAGGTGGTTGACGCCACGCCAGCTTAAGCCAGGAACGGTGGTTTGCGACAATGGCACCAACCTCCTCTCCGCCCTCCGACAGGGACAACTGACCCATGTGCCCTGTGTGGCTCACATCCTTAACCTGGTGGTGCAGCGGTTCTTGGGCAGGTGCCCGGGCTTACAGGATGTCCTGAGGCAGGCCAGGAAAGTCTATGTGCATTTCCGCAGATCTTATAATGCCAGTGCACGCCTGGCTGAGCTGCAAAAGGAGTTGAACCTGCCCAAGAACCGCCTTATATGTGACATGCCCACCAGGTGGAACTCAACGTTGGCCATGCTGCAGCGGCTGCACATGCAGCAGAGGGCCATCAATGAGTATCTGTGCGACTACGGCACCAGGACAGGGTCACGGGAGCTCGGCTTTTTTTCACCACGCCAGTGGGGCATGATCAGGGATGCATGCACTGTCCTGGCACCATTTGAGGAGGCCACGAGGATGGTGAGCAGTGACAGTGCATGCATCAGTGACACTGTACCTCTTGTCCACCTGTTGGAACATACGCTGCGTGGAATAATGGACAGGGCACTTGAGGCAGAACAGAGGCAGGAAGGGGAGGACTTCCTTGCCTCTCAAGGACCCTTTACCCAGACAGTGTTCCTTCTGTCCCACCCATTGCACAGGAAGAGGAGGAGGAGGATTGTGTCAGCATGGAGGTGGAGCCTGGCACTCAGCATCATCAGCAGCAGTCTTATAGGGATGATTTACAGTCCCAAGAAACCCGTGGACTTGTACGTGGCTGGGAGGAGGTGGCTGCGGATCATGTCGTCCTTAGTGACCCAGAGGACTCTGGACCGAATGCCTCAGCTAACCTACGCTGCATGGCCTCCCTGATCCTGCAAAGTCTGCGGAAGGATCCTCGTATTCTTCGGATCAAGGAGAGGGACCATTACTGGCTGGCCACTCTCCTTGATCCACGGTACAAGGGTAAGGTTGCGGACCTTATCTTACCGTCGCAGAGGGAGCAGAGGATGAGACAACTCCGGGAGGCCTTGCAGAAAGGTCTGTGCAACGTGTTCCCAGAGACTGGGAGGTTACAAACTCCTGGTCCTGGACAACGAGTTGCTGAGGCTTCGGTCAGTCAAAGAAGGAGCGGTGGGGAAGGTGGCCGTCTGACCGATGCGTTCAGACAATTCTTTAGTCCGCAGCCCCAAGGTATGATCAGTTCCAGCAACCATCGCCAGCGTCTGATATACATGGTGCAGGAATACCTAGGGGCAAGGTCAGACTTGGACACCTTCCCCACCGAAAATCCTCTGGCTTACTGGTTCTTGAGGATGGATCACTGGCCAGAGCTTGCACAGTATGCAATTGAGCTACTGGCCTGTCCTGCATCCAGCGTTCTTTCAGAACGCACATTCAGTGCTGCTGGAGGATTTGTCACGGATCACAGGGTGCGCCTGTCCACCGACTCGGTTGATCGACTGACTTTCATAAAGATGAACCAGTCTTGGATCACCACCAGCTACCAAACACCTGAAGCTGATATAACAGACTAATTGATTTTCAAATGTCACATCCCTTCAAGACTGATGCTGATGCTGAGTGACTGTCCTGTTATGTTGACTGATTATCCTCCTCCTCCTCAATGATCCGATTGATGATGATAGCTTGGAAGAACATTTTTGTTTCTGGGTGCCGCCACCAGTGCCTAAGGCCCAATTTTTCAGCCCCTGTTTAACAGGGGCATGTAATTACAATTTTTTATGCAATGCTTTGCAGCAGGGCTCATTCCTGCACTCCAACTAGAGTATCTGGGAGAGGTTGCAGTGTCGTGGCACCAGCACCAGTGCCTAAGGCCCATTTTTCCAGCCCCTGTTTAACAGGGGCATGTAAATACAATTTTTTATGCAATGCTTTGCAGCAGGGCTCATTCCTGCACTCCAACTAGAGTATCTGGGAGAGGTTGCAGTGTCGTGGGACCAGCACCAGTGCCTAAGGCCCAATTTTTCAGCCCCTGTTTAACAGGGGCGTGTAATTACAATTTTTGATGCAATACTTTGCAACAGGGCTCATTGCTGTGCTCCAAGTACAGTATCTGAGGGGTTGCAGTGTTGTGGCACCAGTGCTTAAGGCCCAATTTTTCTGCCCCTGTTTAACAGGGGCATGTAATTACAATTCTTGATCTAATAATTCACAGCAGGGCCCATTCCTGCGCCCACCAAGAGTAACTGTGAGGGCTTACAGTGTTGTGTCAACACCACCACCACCACCAAAGGCCCAATTCTTCAGCCCCTGTTCAACAGGGGCATGCAATTACAATTCTTGATCTAATAATTCACAGCAGGGCCCGTTCATGCGCCCACCAAGAGTAACTGTGAGGGCTTACAGTGTTGTGGCAACACCAACATGTAAGGGGCAAATTTCAGCAGAGTATATAGAGCAGGCCCCTACTTTCAAACATCCAACTTACAAACGACTCCTACTTGCAAACGGAAGGAGACAACAGGAAGTGAGGGGAAATCTACCCCTAGGAAGGGAAATTCTCTCCTGTAACAGTTAATATGGGAAAAAGGTGTCTCCTCTTTACTGATGCTTTATCACCAATCCTTGTTTCAATAAAAACCCCACTTTTCAAAAACATTTGTCATTGGGACGGAAAGTGAGGTGAAATGTCTGAACAGGGGCACAGACAGCAAAACAAATGTTACAGGGGTGATAACCCTTCCCTATGTTTTCCAAAAAGCTTAAAAATAGATTTTTTGGCTGGAGCTACACTTAAACAATGTACCTGTTCAAAATTACAAACAGATTCTACATAAGAACAAACCTACAGTCCCTGTCTTGTATGCACCGCCTGTATACGGCTGTTCAGAGTATATAGGGCCTTCCTTATAAAATCAAGATCTTTGGTGGCTGGAGATAATTCTAATAGCAGGGAAATCTTTTTTTTATTTTTTATCTAGTGTTGCAATTACCCCTCAGGAGTTACTTAAACCACCTAGCCTTTCTGCTGGTGACTTGCCCTGCACTGACTCACAAACCCACCAACGGTGGGTGACTGACACACAGGTTTCCACTTGATAAATCTTCTTTTGAATATGTATTGGCTCAGTTGTCCAGGTAAAAAAGGGTCAGGAATAAAGGTTACCCCAAAACAATAGCAAAAATCCCCTCTGTTCGCTAGTATTTTTAATCTCCATTACAGGCTAATGCAAATTCAGTAGGCCAGATGGACAGCTGCCTTTAATTATCTTCAGCCCTTGTCACAGGCTATTTGTAGACCTTTAAGCTAAGACCAGCAATTGACTAAACAGAACGCATCAGCTTTAGCTTCCTTCTCCAGGCAGCAGACCTGAGAAGCATGAACTGAACCTCTGTGGAGCTATATTTACCTCAGGCAGCAGGAGATGGACCTTCCATTGCTATCTTCTCTCCAGACAAAGCCTGGTGTGGATAGACCCTTCTACATGGTCTCCCAGAAAAATCATATAAAGTCTAAATGCAGGAGTCCACAACACCTATTGAGTGTGTAGGAAGTAAATGAAAACATCAAACTCCCAGTGAGTTATTCACAACTGCTAGAGCATAACGAAGCGTAACAAACGTAACAGAGGATAACGATATATCCCTGATGGTAAAGGTGTTGATAGATAATATCATCCACAGCTATGTGACTAAAACAAGATAGTTTAATTTAGACAGCTAGTGAATGAGATCTGCCCACCATACAGATGACCTTTAATGATGATATCAAGCGAATAACGTCTAAAGGAACCACTTAACATATGGAGGGAAGAGATACAACAACTAATGTGTCCATTAGAAAATCAAAGTATAATAATACCTATAGATGAGTGAAGGCAGTTCATACACTTTTGAGTTGTCCTTCTGGGGTGTCCATTAGAAAATCAAAGTATAATAATAGCTATAGATGAGTGAAGGCAGTTCATACACTTTTGAGTTGTCCTTCTGGGGTAGGTAGCGTTTCAAATATCTGGGGGCCACTATTAGCCAGAGTAAAGGCTCTAGGATATCTGAAGGTAGACTGCAGAAAATTAGCCTGGATGGCAAGATGCGAGGGAACCTAAACATTCTGAAAGCAGAACACTGAAGAAGCAGTACCCAACTGAAAACCACACTGATATTGTCTATAAATCAATGAACTAGCAATGTTTTTGAATTCCCTTGAAACTGAATGCTTTAAGCAGGTGGTATTGGTCAGTAAGCATTTTTTTTCTCACATTGTAATTATGGCAGATCTTTGTTTGCATTCACAGCTACTGTTTAACACTGTATGATGCTGCTATGTTGCCCATTAACCAGTATTCCATGGCTTATGCTTTTAACAATAGGGTTAACGTGTTCTACCGATTAAGAGCAAAGCAACATGTTCAAATATATGCCATCCTAGAGTGCTGCTTATGCTTACTTTATGCTAAAAAAAAAAAATTGCCCATGGGATTTTTGTATACCACACAAAGTATATAAAGAAAAATAAATTCTATAAAAAAAAATATAAAATAAAAAAAATAAAATAAAATGTTTGTCACACAAAAATCTATATATACAGGGCATATCTTACCCAATTGAAAAAAATATAAAGAAATGTTACTATGTAGTTCTCTGGCAACAACGGGAAGCTGCGGCAAGGACACTCCAGGAATAATGTTTTGCCCGGGAGCTGTGGGAAACACGGGACACCAGCAGGGGGGAACACAATGGCAAAAGACAACCAGGAAATCAGCCCGAATGTCAGAGGACCTCAAAGAGGTTAAAGTGGCTGTGATGAAGTGTGATGTCTGAGGTCCTCCACCAGACCACCATGACCTCTTTAATTAAAAAGCAAGTCAATAAGCGCAATTATAAATGAATCAGGAGTCTTGCTGCTGTGCTGGTATGGCTGGGAATCTCATATGTCTCCACCAATGTAGCCCATTGAAAAACAGATAAAACACGGGACCATAGCGTAAAACCATTTAATAATAAAGATAAAAATACAAAAAGCCAAATGGCCGCTTACATGTGTTGGTGCCTTGTCCTGGCACTAGAAAAGACACCAACACATGTAAGCACCAACACATGTAAGCGGCCATTTGGCTTTTCGTATTTTTATCTTTATTGTTAAATGGTTTTACGCTATGGTCCCGTGTTTTATCTGTTTTTCAATGGAATACATTGGTGGAGAAATATGACATTCCCAGCCATACTAGCACAGCAGCAAGACTCCTGATTCATTTATCATTGCGCTTATTGACCTGCTTTTTAATTAAAGAGGTCATAGTGAGTAGGCATTTCACTCACTTTCCACCAGGTGATATATACGAAGCTTTATCCATTGGTGAAGGTGCACAGAATTGAAGTTGAATTATAATTTACTTATGGACTTTTTTTGCTGATGAAATATTCACCAACTGTCCATCATTGCACTTTACATGAATATTTTGCACTGATTAATATTATGCAGTTTATTACTGTATTATTTGTTTGATCATGTGATGCTTTTGTCAAATTAGTAGGCTTGTGCACAACGGAAAAATTCGTTCCGTTTCGGTTCGTTTCTTTCCGGTCCTGTTGATTCGTAATCATTCGTAATTTTGCTAGACGGGATTTTTCGTGTTCGGACTCATTCGTATTTTTGCAAGCGACATTTTTCGTTGAATTTTTTGTTGCTTTATAATTCGTACTTTCGGTAGAGTACGTTGTTTTTCGTTGATTCTGGACACAACTCCTACTTTCGTAACTTTTTTTGGGTTCGTTGATTCGTAATTTTCTGTGTCTCTCTCACGACGACGCTGACTATTATGCCTAATGTGCTTCGAATGGATTTGTACTTTTCAAAATACATAGCGGTTATTTGTAACGATTCGAAATCTCGTATTTTACTTTCGTTTTTTACATGCGGCTATAGCCTCCGCCCCTGTACACCATTTTGAGAGGGTTCAGCACGGTGAGGGAGAAGCAGAGAGCAGAGCAGAGTGTTATTGTGCTTCGAATGGATTAGAAATCTCGTATTTTACTTTCGTTTTTTACATGCGGCTATAGCCTCCGCCCCTGTACACCATTTTGAGAGGGAGTTCAGCACGGTGAAGGAGAAGCAGAGAGCAGAGCAGAGTGAGTGTTATTGTGTTTCCAATGGATTTGTACATTCGTAAGTTTTTTCATAACGAATTATGCCGAAGACATTCGGGCATTCGCTATTTTGCGGTATAATTTATTTCGGATTCGGTTTTATTCGTAATTGCTTTGTTCGGAAATTCGAATGCTTCCGAATGTCCGAAAGTTGCTAAATTCGGACGAATTTCGATTCGTTACGAAACGAATTGCACAAGCCTACAAATTAGCACTATGCACTTTGTATTGTCCCAACACAGCTGATCAGAATTACTAGCGCCCCCTATATTTACATATTTTACTAGTTAAAGTCAGAACATTGCACTTTTTTGGGGAGCAGCTTCTTTGTAACATTTATTTTAAAATTATTATTTCATAGCGCAAAGTTCTTTTTTTGCGTTCACAGATCAGAACTTACATCTTCATAAAAACCAATGTAGCACACAGCCCTCTCTCTCCACTGTCCTTGGCTCGCAGACAGGAGAAAAAGGCACACCATGCCCACCATGCCCGTACCCCCTGGTTTGCAGAGGTTAAGCACACTTGTTTTAACTTACGGGTCTTGCAGCAAGGTTCCCCTCAAAGCTGGTTTCTGTCCCTAGAATGTAAGGACAAAGTCTCTATACCCCAAATAACTCCAAGGGCCACTCCAACGTAGAGTTTATTTTCCTTATGTATGAACATCCACAAAGTTGAGGAAAGAGAAAGATGTTAGGAAGACAGATCAATTCAGGCACTCTTGGCTTCTTCGCCACTCGATCCCGAGTGGGTATAGCTCACCCGGATAGTCACCCAAGGGCACTAGCAGCCGGCATGTAGCTCGAACAGTCTATCAGATTCCCTAATGGATGGGTTCAGGAGATCCTCTGCCACAACATCTATAGTATCCCGAACCTCCTAATGGTGCCGTTGTTTAGATCCCTTTTTGGATGGATGACATCCCTCCAGAGAGTTACTGGGCCCCTTCCTTCACTATGATCTCTCACCAGTCCTTCGGCACGGTCCTCCCCAGCCTCCTCTTCTAGAAACGGGTCCCCTCGCAAGGCGGCACCCTGGGATTCCTCCTCCCGAAGTGGGCTCCAGCTAAAGGTGCTGGGCCCAGGGCTGAAGTTGCAGTCCCAGGACTAAAGGTGCCTGGGACTGAAGCGCATTTGGCCCCATAGCCTGGAGGGCCATGAACTTGAACTTGGACTGTAGGTTCTCCCTCCGGGCGTGGGCCCCAGGAATTGCTTCCTCTCTCCAGGCATGGGCCCCGGGAATTGCTCCCTCTCCCTGGGCATGGGCCCCGGGAATTGCTCCCTCTCCAATGGCGTCCGCCCCTTTTTGTACCCTCTCCCGGCATGCATAGTGGGTAGACCACACCCACCGCACGGCTGCCGAGAGAGGACACCAAATCGCTACTCCATCACTTGTAGTTCAACCCTGAGTACAAGCGACAGCGCCACCCATACTTCCAAGGGGAACTGCACACCAGGTAAAACAGCAGCAAGGCAGAGTCCAGCAAATTGAAAGATTCGAGCAAAACTACCACTCGAATCACCCCTAAATTTAGTATAGCAATCCCTAAATTTAAGACCCCCGCTACACTAATAAGGGTACACAAAATCTTACATAAATTCATTCTGAATCTCTTTTCTAAAAATTGTGTACTACCTGTAATAACAGTGCCTTGCAAAAGTATTCACCCCCTTGGCTTTTTACCTATTTTGTTACATTACAGCCTTTAGTTCAATGTTTTTTTAATCTGAATTATATGTGATGGATCAGAACACAATAGTCTAAGTTGGTGAAGTAAAATTAGAAAAATATATACATAAAACTATTTTTCAGAATAGCCCAAAAAAAGCTCTGGTGCAACCAATTACCTTCAGAAGTCACATAATTAGTGAAATGATGTCCACCTGTGTGCAATCTAAGTGTCACATGATCTGTCATTACATATACACACCTTTTTGAAAGGCCCCAGAGGCTGCAACACCTAAGCAAGAGGCACCACTAACCAAACACTGCCATGAAGACCAAGGAACTCTCCAAACAAGTAAGGGACAATGTTGCTGAGAAGTACAAGTCAGGGTTAGGTTATAAAAAAATATCCAAATCTTTTATGATCCCTAGGAGCACCATCAAATCTATCATAACCAAATGGAAAGAAAATGGCACAACAGCAAACCTGCCAAGAGACGGCCGCACTCCAAAACTCACAGACCTGGCATGGAGGGCATTAATCAGAGAGGAAGTACAGAGACCTAAGGTAACCCTGGAAGAGCTTCAGAGTTCCACAGCAGAGACTGGAATATCTGTACATAGGACAACAATAAGCCATGCACTCCATAGAGTTGGGCTTTATGGCAGAGTGGCCAGAAGAAAGCAGTACAAACAACTTATTAAACACTACTTAAAAGAGCACTTCAAAAAACAAAAGCATTAAAGTGGACCTTTGCTCAAATGGTAAGGTAAAATGATGTCAACAGTGTTGCTTGAATAGATAAATAAAAAATAAAAGATGGGTTAAAACAGGTGTTTGGTGAAAATGTTGCTCAAGGCCCTACTCACATTCCTGAAGGCCTAAGCAGTTGTTCAAGTTCATCTTTGTGGAAGGAATAGATTAAAGTTCAGACTATCTCATCCACCAAGAACACCTAGAATGTTAGATATGTGGCCAGCAATGAAGCAGGTGTAGACCAGCATTTTCCCCTGGAAATGTTTGCATTTCAGCACTTCTTTTGAATTATCCACACAGCAAGACTTTTAAAATATCTTTGTAAGAACAGATTCTTTTCAGTTTCCTTTAAGCAATATTTTCATATAGAGACTGTACTTACCAAGGATTAATGTAGAGTGATCACTGGAAAAATATGATGCAGAGTGGAGGTTTAGCCATGATGCAATTAGTTCCTGAGGGAGTGTAACCAGTTTATTACTAGACAGATCCAGGTAAGTAATGTTCTTTATGAAACGTGCAGCATCTTTAGGTATCGATGACAATTCGTTATTGTGCAAGTCTAACAGCCGTAATCGGGGTGTGCTGGCTAGGGCTTCCCATGGAAAAGATGTGAGGTCATTGCCATCCAGTCTAAGTTCTTGCAACTTGCGCAAGCCTCGCAATGTCACTAAACTTAGGCCTAAAATTGAATTATAGGGCATCCAGAGAAACTCAAGATTTGAGAGTAGATGGAAAGCATCTCCTTGCACACGCCTGATAGATGTCTTTTCTATTCGAAGTTTAAAAGTGTCTGTCGGAATATTCACCGGTGTTAAAGTCATCTCCGGATCATTACAAAGAACTGCCCTGTTTTGAATAAAAAACAAAACAATAAATGATATGTTATATTACATAGTTACATAGTTACATAGTTAGTCATGTTGAAAAAAAGACACAAGTTCATCCAGTTCAATCATAAAAAAAATAAAAATAATATCATACAATTCCCATATACCCAATTCTACACCCGCAGTTGATCCAGAGGAAGGCGAAAAACCCCAGCAGAGCATGCTCCAATTTGCTACAGCAGGGGAAAAAATTCCTTCCTGATCCCCTGAGAGGCAATTGGATTTTCCCTGGATCAACTTTACCTATAAATGTTAGTACCCAGTTATATTATGTACATTTAAGAAAAAATCCAGGCCTTTCTTAAAGCAATCTACTGAGCTGGCCAGAACCACCTCTTCAGGGAGTCTATTCCACATTTTCACAGCTCTTACTGTGAAGAAACCTTTCCGTATTTGGAGGTTAAATCTCTTTTCCTCTAGACGTAAAGAGTGCCTCCTTGTCCTTTGTTTTGAATAATAAATAAGAACCATGCACAATTAATTTATATATTTCTATTTCACAATTTTCTACAATAGGTTAGTCAAGTTTCACCAAAAACAGAGCTGATAATTCATACAGTTTATTAAATGTTCATAAGTAGATACAGTGCCTTAAAAAAGTATTCATACCACTTGAAATTTTCCACATTTTGTTACAACCAAAACGTACAGTGGGGAGAACAAGTATTTGATACACTGCCGATTTTGTAGGTTTTTTTACTTACAAAGCATGTAGAGGTCTGTAATTTGTATCATAGGTACTCTTCAACTGTGAGAGACGGAATCTAAAACAAAAATCCAGAAAATCACATTATATGGTTTTTAAATAATGAATTTGCATTTTATTGCATGACATAAGTATTTGATCCCCTACCAACTAGTAAGAATTTCGGCTCTCACAGACCTGTTATTTGTTCTCCACTCATTACCTGTATTAACTGCACCTGTTTGAACTCGTTACCCGTATAAAAGTCACCTGTCCACACACTCAATCAAACAGACTCCAACCTCTCCACAATGGCCAAGACCAGAGCTGTGTAAGGACATCAGGGATAAAATTGTAGACCTGGACAAGGCTGGGATGGGCTACAGGATAATAGGCGAGCAGCTTGGTGAGAAGGCAAAAACTGTTGGCGCAATTATTAGAAAATGGAAGAAGTTCAAGATGACGGTCAATCTCCCTCGGTCTGGGGCTCCATGCAAGATCTTACCTTGTGGGGCATCAATGATCATGAGGAAGGTGAGGGATCAGCCCAGAACTACACGGCAGGACCTGGTCAATGACCTGAAGAGAGCTGGGACCACATTTTAAAAGAAAACCATTAGTAACACACTACGCCGTCATGGATTAAAATCCTGCAGTGCACGCAAGGTCCCCCTGCTCAAGCCAGCGCATGTGCAGGCCCGTCTGAAGTTTGCCAATGACCATCTGGATGATCAAGAGAAGGAATGGGAGAAGGTCATGTGGTCTGAGACAAAAATAGAGCTTTTTGGTCTAAACTCCACTCACCGTGTTTGGAGGAAGAAGAAGTATGAGTACAACCCCAAGAACACCATCCCAACCGTGAAGCATTGAGGTAGAAAAATCATTCTTTGGGGATGCTTTTCTGCAAAGGGGACAGGACGACTGCACCGTATTGAGGGGAGGATGGATGGGGCCATGTATCGCGAGATCTTGACCAACAACCTCCTTCCCTCAGTAAGAGCATTGAAGATAGGTCGTGGCTGGGTCTTCCAGTATGACAACGACCCAAAACACACAGCCAGGGAAACTAAGGAGTGGCTCCGTAAGAAGCATCTCAAGGTCCTAGAGTGGCCTAGCCAGTCTCCAGACCTGAACCCAATAGAAAATCTTTGGAGGAAGCTTAAAAGTCCGTAGTTCCCAGCGACAGCCCCAAAACCTGAAGGATCTGGAAAAACTCTGTATGGAGGAGTGGGCCAAAATCCCTGCTGCAGTGTGTGCAAACCTGGTCAAGAACTTCAGGAAACGTATGATCTCTGTAATTGCAAACAAAGGTTTCTGAACCAAATATTAAGCTCTGCTTTTCTGATGTATCAAATACTTATGTCATGCAATAAAATGAAAATTAATTACTTAAAAATCATACAATGTGATTTTCTGGATTTTTATTTTAGATTCAGTCTCTCACAGTTGAAGAGTACCTATGATAAAAATTACAGACCTCTACATGTTTTGTAAGTAGGAAAACCTGCAAAATCGGCAGTGTATCAAATACTTGTTCTCCCCACTGTAAATGTATTTTTATTGGGATTTTTATGTGATAGACCAACACAAAGTGGCACATAACTGTGAAGTGGAAGGAAAATGATAAATGGTTTTAATTTTTTTTTACAAATAAATATGTGAAAAGTGTGGCATGCATTTGTAATCAGCCCTCAATACTTTATAGAACCACCTTTCACTGCAATTACAGCTGCAAGTCTTTTGAGGATGTCTCTACCAGCTTTGCACATCTAGAGAGTGACATGTTTGCCCATTTTTTTTTGCAAAATAGCTCAAGCTCTGTCAGATTGGATGGAGACTGGAGAGTGTCTGTGAACAGCAATTTTCAAGCCTTGCGACAGATTCTCAATTGGATTTAGGTCTGGGCTTTGACTGGGCCATTCTAACACATGAATATGCTTTGATCTAAACCAATTCATTGTAGCTTTGGCTGTATGTTTAGGGTCGTTGTCCTGCTGGAAGGTGAACCTCCGCCCGAGTATCAAGTCTTTTGCAGACTCTAATGCCGCGTACACACGATCGGAATTTCCGACAACAAATGTTCGATGTGAGCTTTTTGTCAGAAATTCCGACCGTGTGTAGGCTCCATCGGACATTTGCTGTCGGAATTTCCGACAACAAAAATTTGAGAGCTGGTTCTCAAATTTTCCGACAAGAAAAGTTCTTGTCGGAAATTCCGATCGTCTGTATGCAATTCCGACGCACAAAAAAATATGCATGCTCAGAATCAAGCAGAAGAGTCGAACTGCCTATTGAACTTCATTGATCACGGCTCGTCATACGTGTTGTACGTCACCGCGTTTTTGACATTCGGAATTTCTGACAACATTTGTGTGACCGTGTGTATGCAACACAACATTCCGTCGGAAAAAAATCCACGGTTTTGTTGTCGGAATTTCCAAACGTGTGTACATGGCATAACAGGTTTTCTTCTAAGATTGCCCTGTATTTGGCTCCATCCATCTTCCCATTAAATCTGACCTGCTTCCCTGTCCCTGCTGAAGAAAATCATCCCAACAACATGATGCTGCAACCCCCATGTTTCACAGTGGGGATGGTGTGTTCAGGGTGATGTGCAGTGTTAGTTTCCACAACACATAACTTTTTACTTTTAGGCCAAAATGTTCAATTTTGGTCTCATCTGACCAGAGCACCTTCTTCCACATGTTTGCTGTGTCCCCCATATTGCTTTTCACAAACTGCAAATTGGACTTCTTATGGCTTTCTTTCAGCAATGGCTTGATTCTTGCCACTCTTCCATAAAGGCCGGATTTGTGGAGTGCACAACTAATAGTTGTCCTGTGGACAGATTGTCCCACCTGAGCTGTGGATCTCTTCAGCTCCTCCAGAGTTACCATGGGCCTCTTTGCTGCTTCTCTGATTAATGCTCTCCTTGCTCGGCCTATCAGTTTAGATAGGCAGACATGTCTTGGTAGGTTAGCAGTTGTGCCATACTCTTTCAATTTTTGGATAAGGGATTGAAGTGTGCTCCATGAGATGTGCAAAGCTTGGCCTTCATGATGCTGTTTGTTCACTAAAGCTCTCTAACAAACCTCTGAGGCCTTCACAGAACAGCTGCATTTATACTGAGATTTAATTACTCACAGGTGGACTCTATTTACTAATTGGCTGACTTCTGAAGGCAATTGGTTCCACTAGATTTTAGTTAGGGGTTTAAGAGTAAAGGGGGCTAAATACAAATGCACGCCACACTTTTCATATATTTATTTGTAAAAAAATTTACATAACCATTTATGATTTTCCTTTCACTTCACAATATATGCCACTTTGTGTTGGTCTGTCACATAAAATCCCAATAAAATACATTTACGTTTTTGGTTGAAACATGACAAAATGTGGAAAATTTCAAGGGGTATGAATACTTTTTCAAGGCACTGTATGTTTGTCATTTTTTGGATAGATACTGAAAATTATTTAAATCACATTATAAAATATAGAAAATATGTGCAAACTCCAGTAAAAACTGAAAAATTACAACCTTGAGATGCATGCAGGAAGCACAGCCTACCTACTGAGTATTTAAAGTCTGCAAACCCTATCACTACCATATATTGTAAGCTTTAAAGATGAAATATAGGTATCATTTTTATTGCAAAGTTACATTGCTTGGGCCAATGTTAGTATGCATATCACATACCTGACTAATCCATGTGTAAGCAGCAGTAATACATACACTTTATTTTTATATATTGTGACAGCAGGAAGGTAAAGTCACCTGGTTGCATCCAGGGGGGTAGATATATTTCGCCCAGATTCAGGCTTTACGCCGACTTATACAACTAGGTGGAGAGTTGTATAAGGCTAGTGGGCTCATGGATGACTCATACCTCTAGGGAGAGGGCTGGGCGTCGTACAGACAGGGAGTTGATGAGGCCAGCTGAAGCTTGTCAGCTCATTTAGGCCTCTATAAGAACTCCCAGCTTCATTAGATGTTAGCTCATGCCTGGAAGCAGACCTGTGTGGACTTCCTGGAGAGAGTGAACCCTTGTCCGGTGAGACAAAGCCTGTGTGGCTATTTGCTTGGACATTTAAAACCAGGGACTTAGGGACTAGGACAGCACTAGGCTGATCCCAGTTGTTAGTTAGGAAACCTGTATGTTTAGTCAGAGGTCAAGTTGACCAGGATTTAATTTGTTTATGTTTCTTTTGGCTTTGCTGTGTTTTGTCACTGTAAATAGAAAATAAACCGCACCTTTTTTTTGATTTTGAAAACCACAACCTCCGTTTGCTGGGCCTGTTTTTGTGTGGGGAGCCCATCCCGGGGGTCACACACACCCGCTGCCAAGCTAACCCCCTCACAGTTGGTGGAGAACCAGTGGCAGTTTTTTTTTAAGCCAGCATGGAGGAGATACTGAAGCAGCTGGCTCTAGCAAATGCCAATCAACAGCAGACAAATGCAGGTTTGCAAAAGAGCCTTGCAGCTCATCAACAGAGCCTTGCAGCCCAGCAGCAAGCTCACCAACAGAGTCTGGAAGCTCAGCAACAAGCCCAGCAGCAATCTGAGGCCCGCTTCATAGACCTGTTACAGAAGCAAGAGCAGAGACTACAACAAATGGAAGCAGTAATGCAGCAACGTCCGCAGACCAGTGAGGAAAGCCGTCCCACTAATACCGCGTCCTTTGGGGTGAGTCGTTTATTGACAAAAATGACTGGAGAGGATGATCCAGAGGTATTTTTGACCACATTTGAAAGGACTGCTGAAAGAGAAAAGTGGCCTGAGGAGCAGTGGGCTGGACTGGTGGCTCCTCTGTTAACTGGTGAATCGCAGAAGGCTTACTATGACCTAGAGCCTGACCAAGCAAAAGACTATGTGATGCTAAAAGCTGAAATATTGGCAAGGCTGGGTGTCACCCAGGCTGTCCGGACTCAGCGTGTGCATAACTGGACTTTCCAGCTTGGAAAACCCCCCAGGTCTCAAATGTATGATCTCATTCACCTGAGCAGAAAGTGGCTACAGCCAGAGACTTTGTCCGCACCAAAGATTGTGGAACGTGTTGTAATGGATCGGTTTTTGAGAGCTCTTCCTACTGCCATCCAAAAGTGGGTAAGCCATGGAGACCCAGAGACGGCCGGTGGTCTTGTGGATCGTGTAGAGAAATACTTGGCTACAGAGAACCTGACGGCCTCTTCCAGAGACTCTCGGACTTTCCACCCTAAGACCAGACCATCCCCAGGGGCGGATAAGAGGATTCCAAGGGGTGAGGGTGGAGAGAGTGAGAGGGTGGGAGCTCTACCCCAAGTTTGGCGAGAACAGCCTGGGAAATCAGCGGCTCAAGAGGCGGCAAGAAGGATCGTTTGCTACCGCTGCCGGCAAGCGGGACATATTGCAGCCAATTGCCCGGTTGTGGAGGAACCCATGCAGTGTGACTTTCTGATGGGCAGACGTCAGTCGCTGTGTGCGACATTCGCATGCACTGCCATTCGAGGAACTGAGAAACATTTATGCAAAATGTGTGTTAATGGTAGAAATGTTGTGGTATTGCTGGATTCAGGTAGCCTTGTGACCCTGATAAAGGCTGAGTTAGTTAAAACAGAGGTCTCTGGGAATAGCAAGGTAGCTGTTATTTGTGTGCATGGGGACACCCGAGAGTATCCAGTGACTACAGTGTGTTTCGAGACCCCCAAAGGTACCCTCTCTCATCCAGTGGGCTTAGTATCTCAGTTACCGCATGACGCCATTGTGGGAAGGGATTTTCCGAAGTTCTGGGAACTGTGGGATGATCCTGAGCCCCCCACTGGTGCCCCTATGTACCAGGAATGGGATAGCCAGAACTCCCCTGAGAGTGGTGAGGACTCTCCGGAATTTCCCTTATCAGTATTGGCAGGGGAGACTCAAGAAACTGGAGAGGAGCCCACCTCCTCAGACGAAAACCTACCGTCTGTGGAGTTTTCTGATCTTGAGGTTCACAGGGAAAACTTTGCCACAGAACAGTTGAAAGACCCCGCCCTAATAAAGGCACGGGAAAACGTAGTGAAAATAGATGGCGAGTTAGTGAACCCAGATAATACCTGCACTTACCCATACTTCAGCGTAGAGAAGGACCTACTGTATCGGGTGGCAAAAAGGGCAGAAGAAACCGTTGAGCAGCTTGTGGTGCCCAAACCTTACAGGAAGTTGGTGTTGGAGTTGGCCCATGGGCACATTCTTGGAGGTCATCTGGGGACAGAGAAAACCCGAGAGAGGGTATTACAGAGATTCTATTGGCCGGGGGTGATAAAGGACATAGAAAATTATTGTTCCTCCTGCCCTGTGTGTCAGAGGTCGGCCCCGATGCCACATTTCCGTAGCCCGCTGGTCCCTCTACCCATCATTGAGGTCCCGTTTGAGAGGATCGCCATGGATTTGGTAGGTCCTATAATCAAGTCCGCTAGGGGGCACCAGTACATATTAGTTATAATGGACTATGCCACCCGTTATCCAGAAGCGATCCCTCTCCGAAATACCTCGGCCAAAACCATAGCCAAAGAGCTATCTCTTGTGTTTAGCCGGGTGGGTATTTGTAGAGAACTGCTTACGGACCAAGGTACACCCTTTATGTCCCGGGTTATGAAGGAGCTGTGTAAATTGTTCAAAGTGACGCAATTACGTACATCTGTGTATCACCCCCAAACCGATGGGCTGGTTGAAAGATTCAACAAAACCCTAAAGCAAATGTTGAAGAAAGTGGTGGATAGAGATGGAAAGGATTGGGACTGTCTACTTCCTTATCTGATGTTTGCTATTAGGGAGGTGCCCCAATCCTCTACGGGATTCTCCCCCTTTGAGTTACTGTATGGGAGACACCCAAGAGGGCTGTTGGATATTGCCAAGGAAACTTGGGAAAGTGAGAGTTCTCCCCACAGGAGTGTGATTGAGCATGTCGCCCTGATGCAAGACCGAATTGCACAGGTAATGCCCATCGTGAAGGAACATTTGGCCCAAGCGCAGTTAGCACAGCAGAGAGTGTACAACCGTGGAGCCAAGACCCGTACCTTTTCCCCGGGGGATAGGATACTGGTACTTGTCCCTACGGTTGAAAGTAAATTCCTTGCCAAATGGCAAGGCCCCTACGAGATAATGGAAAAAGTGAGCGAAGTGAATTACAAGGTCAGACAACCAGGAAGGCGAAAGCCCGAACAGATCTATCACGTTAATCTGTTGAAAGCCTGGAGGGATAGAGAGTCCCTAGTCGCAGACACTTGGTCACCAGCTCAAACTGGTTGCGTGATTCCTGAGGTTGGAATAGCAGCCACCTTGTCACAACCCCAACAACAGGAGGTTAAGGAGTTTGTGCTTCGCAACAAGGAGGTATTCTCTGAGCTGCCGGGACAAACATCTGGGGTAGAGCATGACATCATTACCCCGCCCGGTGAAAGGGTGAAGTTAAAACCCTATCGGATCCCAGAGGCCCGACGGGAGGCAATACGGGAGGAAGTACAGAAAATGCTGAACTTAGGGGTGATAGAGGAGTCCCAAAGTGATTGATCTAGTCCCATTGTGTTGGTGCCTAAACCGGATGGGAGCTGGCGATTTTGTAACGATTTTCGTCAGTTGAACAAAGTTACAAAATTTGACACCTACCCCATGCCACGTATAGATGAGTTGATCGACCGGCTGGGAACAGCCCGATACATGACGACTCTTGACCTCACAAAAGGGTATTGGCAAATCCCCCTGGCCAAATTGGCCAAAGAGAAAACCGCATTTGTAACCCCAGACGGGGCGTTCCAATATAAAAGAATGCCGTTCGGGTTACAGAATGCGCCGGCCACATTCCAGCGGAAAATGGACCAGATGCTGAGGCCCCATCGGAAGTATGCTGCGGCTTACCTGGATGACGTAATTGTCCATAGCACAGATTGGGCCTCACATCTGCCAAAAGTGCAAGCAGTCCTGGACTCTGTTCGGGAAGCGGGGTTTACGGCTAACCCCAAGAAGTGTACCATTGGGCAGGAGGAGGCCAAATATCTTGGGTACACCATTGGGAGGGGAGTAATAAAACCCCAACTCAACAAAGTCGAGGCCATCCAGAGTTGGCCACGTCCCAACAGCAAGAAGCAGGTACGAGCCTTTCTGGGAATCGCTGGGTATTATCGGCGATTCATTCCCCACTTTGCCTCTAAGGCTGTGCCCCTAACCAACCTAACGAAGGGGAAAGGGTCGGTCATGATTAAATGGACCCCCGAGGCTGAGGCAGCATTCCAATTCTTGAAACAAGCCTTATGTAGCCAGCCAGTGTTGTACTCACCCGACTTCTCTAAAGACTTTGTCGTACAAAGTGATGCGTCAGATGTGGGGTTAGGAGCAGTATTGTCCCAGGTCTGGAACGGGGAAGAGCACCCAGTCATTTACCTCAGCAGGAAGTTGAAGTCCCATGAGGTAAATTACGCCACCGTTGAAAAGGAGTGTTTAGCGGTGAAGTGGGCTCTAGATTCCCTTCGGTACTACCTGCTAGGTAGGCACTTTGACATGGTTACGGATCACGCTCCGTTAAAGTGGATGGCTCAAAACAAGGAAACAAATAGAAGAGTGAATAGGTGGTTCCTGGCCCTCCAGGAATTCAACTTCACAGTAAAGCATCGCCCTGGCGTTCAAATGGGGAATGTGGATGCTTTGTCTCGAGTACATGAATGCCTGATTGCTGGTGTTCCAACCCCGAGGTTAAAACAAGAGGGGGGGGGGTATGTGACAGCAGGAAGGTAAAGTCACCTGGTTGCATCCAGGGGGGTAGATATATTTCGCCCAGATTCAGGCTTTACGCCGACTTATACAACTAGGTGGAGAGTTGTATAAGGCTAGTGGGCTCATGGATGACTCATACCTCTAGGGAGAGGGCTGGGCGTCGTACAGACAGGGAGTTGATGAGGCCAGCTGAAGCTTGTCAGCTCATTTAGGCCTCTATAAGAACTCCCAGCTTCATTAGATGTTAGCTCATGCCTGGAAGCAGACCTGTGTGGACTTCCTGGAGAGAGTGAACCCTTGTCCGGTGAGACAAAGCCTGTGTGGCTATTTGCTTGGACATTTAAAACCAGGGACTTAGGGACTAGGACAGCACTAGGCTGATCCCAGTTGTTAGTTAGGAAACCTGTATGTTTAGTCAGAGGTCAAGTTGACCAGGATTTAATTTGTTTATGTTTCTTTTGGCTTTGCTGTGTTTTGTCACTGTAAATAGAAAATAAACCGCACCTTTTTTTTGATTTTGAAAACCACAACCTCCGTTTGCTGGGCCTGTTTTTGTGTGGGGAGCCCATCCCGGGGGTCACACACACCCGCTGCCAAGCTAACCCCCTCACAATATATATATATATATATATATATATATATATATATAATGTGTTGTCTCTTAACAAGGAATGTGGTGCATGGAGTATCAACCAACACCAAATACTCTTTACAGATCAGCAGTACAGGGTCTCCTCACTTAACGACCAGGCTCCATTCCAACGACCAGATCGTTAAACGAATTGGTCTTTAAACGAGGAGCCACAAGTAATGCATATTTTAAGCATTCTTAACTACTGTACTGTATTGTATTGGGAAAAAAAGGTCTAAACACAAAACACCAGCTCAAAAATATTGTTTTAATTTGCATAAGTACAGAATTCAAATTAACATTCTGTAGTGTACTGTACAATACAATGATGTATAGTGCGTCGTTCGGGTGGGGAGAGCTGGTTGTAAGTCCGAGTGGTCGTTAAACAGGTAAGTCGGAAAACGAGGAGTATCTGTACTGAGTTTCAACAAAACTTTAAACATGTTTTCTTTTTGTTTTGTTTTTTTGTCTTGTTTTTTTAATGGCACTCATTTATGTGTAGCGGTGCCCTGTGGGGTTGCTGAGTGTAGTAGTTCCACCCGTCACCCTGCTTAGCCAGGCATTCACTTCCAGACATGCATCGCCAGACAATGAACAGTCCTTCAGCTTGTTTTTGTTGTTTTTATTTAGGGGATTTTAACTCGGATTGGGAAAAGGGACATGGGACGCCCAGATAATTGATCTTGTAATTTGAACAATTGATTTTGGATCTATATTGGCAGTCTCTAAAGCTCCATACCCCTAGCACATCACTTGAGCCAGCTCCACTTTCTCTACTGCACAATCCTAGAATCCTGTCACATGGTTAGGCCTCACTCTGAATAAATCTCAAGTGTCCAATAGCTGCCATTTGCTGGCAGGGGTCTGCAGGCCCCTTTGGTGTAGCAACCAATAGCGATAAAAAGAAATACTTTTGTGCTAACTGAAACTTGGTGGAAAACTGGTCCCAGTAAGTCCTTTGCAAGTCCTGCCAACCCTCCTGGCTGCAGCAACTTGACTCAAACACCAGCGACATCACAGTCTCTCCCTCTGGCTTCACATCCAATCCTGGCATGTCTTCTCCAGATCTCCACACTGTGTCTGTCACTCACCGACCCTGGAATGGATCCCTTCCTCTTCCTTCTCCTGTTAAAGCTGAACTCCAGGAATTCAGCAACTCTGTAAAAAGGGCAGGAACACTACGAGCTAAGTCCAACAAGGTTCCTGCCACTTTGTGGACTTACTTCGCAACGATTTTTCTAGTTGACACTTTTCCAATTTGTAGCAAATTTGCATGGCAAGTTTTTAGCAAGAGCAAAGTTGCAGTCTACAACTAGAGCTCTACAAGTCTACAGCATGAAAATTCAGCCACAGTGACCCCTGTGGTGGGATGACTATTGCAGAACATAACTGAACCAGAACTTGCAGAATGTTTGCAAAGAAAGTTGATCTGGAGTAATACAATGCGGACTTGCTGCAATTGTGCAACAAGCTTGTGAAGCCTGGCAAGTCCAGCAATTAGCTTAGCGAGTCATTTTAAAACATGCAGTACAATTGCTTGCTATCTGGGTCATTCCCTAAGAGCCCCTTTCAGTATGTAGACCATTTGGCAATTTTCTAACAACTTCAACAACTTCCAACCATCTTTATTTGAAAAGATCAAGGCAACCTTTTACCAACCATTTAAATGTTATCATGTATATGGGAGCAGTAATAGTAGTTTGCATTGACACATTATTTCATTTTTATGACCAAAAGCTGATTGAAAGGGGAGAGGTTTATGACAAGGCTGGAGAAGTATTTAAATTAGGATTGAGGGGAAGGGTGAACTAGAATTACATCGGGCAGACAGGTCAGTTAGGGGTCAGACATTAATGGAGGGTGGAATGTGGATAGATAGGGGGGAGGGTTAGGGCAGGTGACAAGAAAGTTCCCATGTTGCAAACAGCCATTGGAAACTATTGTGCCATTTGTACTACTAAAAACTATATGAAAAACACCAGAGCAAAATGTAATAATACATCAAAGTGTTTGTTCACCAATGCCAGAAGTCTGCCAAGCAAACTAGGTGAGTTGGAAGCTCTGGTGCATGAGGAGAGCTATGATGTAATCAGTATTGCTGAAACTTGGCTTCAATCCTCACATGACTGGCCTATTAATATTCCTGGCTATGCACTCTTTCTGAGAGACAGGGTAAAAAGGAAAGGTGGAGGGGTCTGTCTCTATGTGAGAAGTGATTTCAAAGCAAGCATGAAAGAGGACCTGGTTGATGGAGGAGAGTGTGATGAGTCTGAAGCATTATGGGTGGAACTGCATATAGATGTGCGTAGTTCAAAGTTAATCAATGGAGTTTGTTATAGACCACCCAATGTTAACGAGGAGGTGGAGACTCAGCTCCTTGCACAGATGGAAAGGGCTGCAAGGGCTGGGAAGGTGATAATAATGGGGGATTTTAACTACCCAGAAATTGACTGGAGTAATGGCACTACTGGGACAGTTAAAGGGCAAACATTTCCAAACCTATTACAGGACAATTTTATGGTCCAGTTTATTGAGGCCCCAACTAGGAATGATGCTCTGTTGGACCTGGTAATCTCAAACCATGCAGAGCTAATTACTAATTTTCAGATAAAGGAACACCTGGGTAGCAATGATCATAACATGATTTCATTTGATGTTAGCTGTAAGCAAGAAATACATACGGGAAAGATAAAAACACTTAACTTCAAGAGAACAAATTTTCCAAGGATGAGGGCTGCTATCCAGGACTAAAGCCTCGTACACACGAACGAGTTTCTCGGCAAAAACCAGCAAGAAACTTGCTGGCAGAGATTTCTTGCCGAGAAATTTGTTCGTGTGTATGGTTTCTCGTCAAGAAAAGCGACAAGAATCTCGACGAGAAAATAGAGAACCTGCTCTCTATTTTCTCGTCGAGATTCTCGTCAGCCTGTTTCTCGACGAGAAAATTGTGTGTGTGTACACTTACCTTTTTGCCGGGAAGCCCGCGCATGCTCGAAATGACTTCGACGCATGCGCGGTAGCTTCCTAGGCATAGGTAGAGTGAACAAAGATGGTGGCGACGGCATCGAATGTGACGAGCGCATGCTCGTCGTATTCGATGATGTCACCGCGTTCGCTCCATTCAAAGAACCGCGGGTTCTTTGAAAGGAGCATGTGTACACTCGGCCGAGACAAGTTTCTTGTCCAAGAATCTCGTTGAAAAAAACGACATGTTTTTTTCGACGAGAATCTCGGCAGTGTGTACGAGGCATTAGACTGGGAGGGAATATTGGCATCGATAAACACAGAACAGAAATGGGAATTCTTCAAAAAGACTGTTGGGGACCTCACTGCAAAGTATATTCCCATGGGCAATAAGTTTAAAAGGCTAAAAATAAAACCTATGTGGCTCACGGTCAAAGTTAAAAAAGCTATAAACAATAAGAAAAGAGCTTTTAAAAAATATAAAAATGAAGGAAAACACTAGTGTCATATAAATGTTACAAAGAATTTAATAGAATATGTAAAAAGGAAATCAAGGATGCAAAAATTCAAAACGAATGACAGATTGCAAAAGATAGTAGCACAAACCCCAAAAAAATCTTCAAATATATTAATAGTAAAAAGGTCAGGTCTGAGCATATAGGCCCTTTGCAAAATAATCTAGAGTGGGTGACTGGGGACAAAGAGAAGGCTAATTTAATAAATACTTTCTTCAGCTCTGTGTATACAAAGGAGCATGGGGGAGACAATGCCCATAATGGGGGTGATATTGACACAGCCCTAAATGATCCACAATGGCTCAAAAGTGATATGGTCAAAAAATATTTAGACAGAATAAAGATGGATAAAGCACTTGGACCAGATGGCATACACCCACGGATCCTAAAAGAATTGACCTCTGTAATTTCAAAGCCATTGTATCTAATTTTTAGGGACTCATTAATGATGGGAATAGTACCACTGGATTGGCGCAGGGCGAACGTGGTGCCTATATTTAAAAATGGAACAAAGTCTTTACCAAGTAGCATATTTATCGGCGTATAACACGCACTTTTTTCCCCTTAAAATCAGGGGAAAATCGTGGGTGCGTGTTATACACTGATCCCCGACGATCCCCCGCTGATTGTGAGGAAATGAGCGAGCGGAGCCGAGATACACAAAGCCGAAGTACACTCGGCTTTACTCAGCTCCTCTTGCAGTCACACCCACCTCCACTGATTGCGAGAGGAGCGAGCGCCGCTGACATACAGAAAGCCGAGTGTACTTCGGCTAGTCTCGGCTCCTCTCGCAGTCCCGCCCCTGACTGTGAGCAGAGCCGAGTCTAGCTGAAGTACACTCGGCTCCGCTCGCTCCTCTCCGCTCACAGTCAGCGGAAATCAGTGCCAAAGCTGCAAAGGCACTGGGCAATGCTGAAAACGCACTGGGCAAGGCTGCAAAGGCACTGGGCAAGGCTGCAGATGGACACTGGGCAAGGCTGAAATGATGGACAAGGCTGCAGATGGACACTGATAAGGCTGCATTGATGGGTATTTAAATGTACGTTTTTTTCCTTAAACTTCCCTCCTAAAAGTTTTTTTCCTTAAAATTCCCTCCTAAACTTGGGGTGCGTGTTATACGGTAACTATAGACCTGTTAGATTAACTTCTACAGTTGGGAAGATACTAGAGCGTTTAATAAAAGACCACATAGACGAGTTCTTGCTGGAAAAAAAAAACAATTTAAGCAACAGACAGCATGGATTCATGAAAGTTGTCAGACAAACCCGATTTCTTTTTATGAAGAGGTAAGTAAAATCTTGGACAGAGGGGTGGCTGTGGACGAGGTATACTTGGATTTTGCAAAAGCTTTCGATACAGTTCCGCACACACGGCTCATGTGTAAGGTAAGGTCTAAAGGCTTGGAAATATCAGTTTGTAAATGGATAGAAAACTGGCTAAAAGACAGAATTCAGAGAGTAGTGGTTAATGATTCTTACTCTAAATGGTCTAAGGTTATCAGTGGTGTACCCCAAAGTTCAGTGTTGGGACCCTTACTTTTTAATATCTTTATAAATTATATTGGGTCTGGGATCAAAAGTAACATTTCTGTCTTTGCAGATGACACTAAGCTATGCAGTGGAATAACGTCCTTACAGGATGTCTCCAATTTACAAGACAACCTCAATGCACTGCCTAATTGGGCGAATATGTGACAGATGAGGTTTTATGTTGATAAATGTAAAGTTACGCACTTGGAGGCTAAGAATATGCATACATCATACATGCTAGGGGGAGTACAACTGGGGGAATCTGTAGTGGAGAAGGATCTGGGGGTTTTGGTAGAGCATAAGCTCAATAATGGCATGCAATGCCAAGCTGCGGTTTCCAAAGCGAGCAAAGTCCTTTCTTGTATTAAGAGAGTTATGGACTCCAGAGAGAGAGATATAATTTTGCCCCTGTTTAAATCATTAGTAAGACCTAATCTGGAATATGCAGTTCAGTTTTGGGCACCAGTTCTCAAAAAGGATATCAGGGAACTGGAGGAAGTGCAGAGAAGGGCAACCAAACTGATAAGAGGCATGGAGGAGCTCAGCTATGAGGAAAGATTAGAGGAACTGAATTTATTCACTCTTGAGAAGAGGAGAATAAGGGGGGATATGATCAACATGTACAAATATATAAGGGGTCCATATAGTGAACTTGGCGTTGAGTTATTCACTTTACAGTCAACACAGAGGACACGGGGGCACTCTTTACGTCTGGAGGAAAAGAGATTTTGTCTCCAAATACGGAAAGGTTTCTTCACAGTAAGAGCTGTGAAAATGTGGAATAGACTCCCTTTAGAGGTTGTTCTGGACAGCTCAGTAGATTTCTTTAAGAAAGGTCTGGATACTTTCCTAAATGTACATAATATAACTGGGTACTAGGGATGAGCTTCGTATTCGAGTCGAACCCATGTTCAACTCGAACATCAGCCGTTCGCCGAATTGCGAACATTATGGGCCGTTCGCGACAAATTTTAGTGGCACGTCACGGCCCATAATTCATTGCAGCATCACAGTGCATTGCTGGCTGATGATTGGCCAAGCATGCACTATGACCCACATGCTTGGCCAATCACAGCGTGGAAAAAACGGAGAGCCGTAATTGGCCAAAGCCAGGATGGCTTTGGCCAATTTTGGCTCAGGGGGTTTAGTACACACCCCGCACTATATAAGGCCGCCGGCTTGGCGGCCTTGTGTAGTGTTTTGGAGTTGTTAAAAGAGAGAGATATCAGAGAGAGACAGTGTCATTTATATTGAATTAGATAGAGCAGGCAGGAGAGTCAGTTAGCTGCAGTTACAGTGTGTAGAGGATATATATGCATCCTCGGTGTTGTATATATATATTTATACACTGTATTCAGTTTAGCTAGATCCGTTCCTGTTATTCTCTATACTGTGACAGGCAGGCAGGTGATTGTGCTAGCTGCAGTCAGTGTTTCACTTAGTGTACTGTGTGCTTTGCATAGTGTTCACCTAAAGCTTACCTGAATACAGTTAGTAACTATTATAGTGGTGTTCTCATAATAAAACCACAGGCAGAGAGCTGCAAGTATTTTCAGTGTACTCTGCACAGTTTTCACCTAAAACTAACTGAAAACAATTGCTGCTTTTCCCATACTAATACCACAGCAGGCAGTTGATTCTGATAGCTGCATTATCCCTACAGCTATATATATATATATATATATATATATATATTAGGGATGTTACTGATTAAAATTTTCGTGTTCGATTAATCGTTTTTTTTTTTAATCGATTAATCGACTAATTTCGATTAATTATAACGCACATAGATCCAACTACTTTTAGCTGATCTCCTTGCAGGCCGATTCCCAGTGCAGCTACCAACCACTGGAAAAATCGATAGCAGGATACAAAAAACACACAAAGGCAGCGCTCGATGGGAATAGCATTAAAACTTTTATAGTCTTCAAGTAGGTAACAAAATAAATATTGCACTGGAGATAAAATCGATGTAGCTACATAAACTGTAAAAATGGTGCGAGAAATACCAAACGGTAGCAAAAGCAGTCATAAAAACATGTAGCTAAGTATGATACTGGTATAAAAATGTGTACAACGATACCACTGCTGAATCCAGATGAGGAGGGGCTAACATCAGTCTGTCGGCATGTAGATGTCCCGTGAAGGGAACTATCACAACTCCCAGTGGATGGCTGTAGAATCCCAGGTAGATAGAGGGAAGTGATAGAGGGAAGTGTAACAGCCCTTGCGTGTGGCAGATAGTAAGGTCCCGCCGGCATGCAAATATGAAGGCACAGCAAAGGAGCCCTTCAGATGGACATGGCAAGCCCAAAGAATTTTGATCGATCAAAAGAATTTTGATCGATCAAAAGAATTAATCGATTAATCGAGGAATTAATAGTTAATTTCCACAGCCCTAATATATATATATATATATATATATATACACATCCCACCTTTGTGCAGCTACATCTCACTGCAGGCCATTAGTATGTCTGGAAGGCAAACAAGGGGAGGCAGACAGTCACGAGGCAATAAAAGAGGGCAAACAGGCTCTGTGTCTAGAGGCAACAGTGCTGGTCGTGGACACGGTGTATCCTCATCAGCACGTGGCCGTGGGACATGCTTGTCCTTCTTTTCGGCAGCTGGACATGTTGAGCCGCAACATGCCCAAGACTTGGTAGAATGGCTGACCAAGCCGTCCTCCTCCTCCTCATCCTCTCTAACCCAAGCTCAGGGTACTTTGTCTGGCAAAGCAGCTGCCAAAGCGGCCTCTTCCCTCGGCTCAATGGCATCAGTTACTCCTTCCCTAGCCCCACCATGTCCTCCTGAGGAGTCCCCCGAACTGTTTGACCACAGTGTTGGGAACATGCTCCAGGAGGATGCCCAGCATTTTGAAGGCTCCGATGATGGAACCCAGATGGAGGAAGGCAGTAACGTGAGCTCAGAGAGAGGGGGTGCCCAACAAGGACAGCTATCTGGCAGTCATGTTCCCCCAGCTGCAGCATACTGCCAGATTTTCTCCAGTGATGAGAAGAGAGGGGATGATGAGGTCACTGACTCCACGTGGGTGCCTGATAGGAGAGAGGAGGAGGAGGAGGAACATCTCCAACGAGGCCAGTTTAAGGGCAGCACACCGACTGTATCACACCGCAGAGCTCCGCATGTGCAGGGTGCTGCTGTCTCTGCGCATTATTACAAAAGTTCTTTGTTGTGGGCCTTTTTTCAGACGTGTGCAGCAGATCGCACAGTTGCCATTTGCAACATATGTCTAAAGCGTATCTCACGTGGCCAAAACATCAGCCGCTTGGGCACCACGTGCTTGATCAGACATATGTCGACCTGACATGCAGTTCATTGGCAAACTTACCTAAAAGACCCACACCAAAGAACAAAGCGGACCTCTCCCTGCTCCTCATCAGCTGGGATCTCCAACCCCACTATACATTCAGTCCTCTCTGAAACCTGCACTGAGAGGAATGAAGGTGTAGAATTAGGTGTGTCACAGCCAAGTACTTGCGGGTAATCTGCTATCGGTACATTGACGTCTGATTGTACCAGGCAAATTTCCCTGCCCCAGCTGCTGCACCGCCGAAAGAAGTTCGCTCCCAGCCATCCACATGCCCAGCGGTTGAATGCTAGCTTAGCTAAATTGCTAGCACTTCAACTGCTGCCTTTTCAGTTGGTAGACTCTGCCCCTTCCGTGAGTTTATGGAATGTGCAGTTCCCCGGTGGCAGGTTCCAAACGCCACTTTTTCTCACAGAAGGCGATTCTGGCTCTCTACCGGCATGTGGAAGGCAATGTCTTGGCCTCGCTGGAAAGGGCGGTCAACGGTAAGGTGCATATTACCGCTGACTCATGGTCCATCAGGCATGGACAGGGACGTTATTTATCTTTCACGGTGCATTGGGTGACTCTGATGGCAGCTGGGAAGGATGCAGGACAAGGTGCAGTAGTGTTGGAGGTGGTTCCGCCACCACGCCTCCAAAATGCTACTACTGGTGATTCTGACACACCTCTCTCCTCCACCCCTTCTCTTCTTCTTCCTCCATGGCCTCTACCTGTGCTTTGTCCTCGGAACTACGTAGGCGTTCAAGTGGCTACGCAAGTACGCAGGCAAAAAGATGCCATGCGGTGCTTGAGCTGGTGTGCTTGCGGGACAGGAGCCACACTGGGGCAGAGATTCTGTCAGCTCTGCAGGGGCAGGCTCAGAGGCGGTTGACGCCACGATAGCTTAAGCCAGGAAAGGTGATTTCCGACAATGGCACCAACCTCCTCTCCACCCTCCGACAGGGACAACTGACCCATGTGCCCTGTTTGGCTCACGTCCTTAACTTGGTGGTGCAGCGGTTCTTGGGCAGGTACCCGGGCTTACAGGAGGTCCTGAAGCAGGCCAGGAAACTCTGTGGGCATTTCCGCCAGTCATATAATGCCAGTGCTTGGCTGGCTGATCTGCAAAAGGATTACAACCTGCCCAAGAACCGCCTAATCTGTGACATGCCCACCAGGTGGAACTCTACGTTGGCCATGCTGCAGCGGCTGCACACGGAGCAGAGGGCTATCAATGAGTATCTGTTGCAATATGGCACCAAGACAGTGTCAGGGAGATTGGATTTTTTTCCCCACGCCAGTGGGCCAAGATCAGGGATCCTGGCACCATTTGAGGAGGCCACGAGGATGGTGAGCAGTGACAGTGCATGCATCAGTGTCACTGTCCCTCTTGTCCACCTGTTGGAGCACACGCTGCGTGGAATAATGGACAGGGTACTTGAGGCAGAACAGAGGCAAGAAGAGGAGGACTTCCCTACCTCTCAAGGCCCCCTTTCTCCAGACAGTGTTCCTGCTGGCCAGGCTATCACACAGGAAGAGGATGAGGAGGAGGAGGAGGATTGTGTCAGCATGGAGGTGGAGACTAGCACTCAGAATCAACAGCAGTCTTCAAGGGATCAATTACAGTCCCAAGACACCCGTGGACTTGTACGTGGCTGGGAGGAGGTGGCTGCGGATCATGTCGTCCTCAGTGACCCAGAGGACTCCGCACCGAATGCCTCAGCAAACCTACGCTGCATGGCCTCCCTGATCCTGCAAAGCCTGCGGAAGGATCCTCGTATTTGTGTGATCAAGGAGAGGGATCATTACTGGCTGGAAACCCTCCTTGATCCACGTTACAAGGGTACGGTTGCGGACCTTATCTTGCCGTCGCAGAGGGAGCAGAGGATGAGACATCTCTGGGAGGCCTTGCAAAAAGGTCTGTGCAACGCATTCCCAGAGACTGGGAGGTTACAAATTCCTGGTCCTGGACAACGTGTTGCTGAGGCTTCGGCCAGTCACAGAAGGAGCGGTGGAGAAGGTGGCCGTCTGACCGATGCGTTCAGACAATTTTTTAGTACGCAGCCCCAAGGTATGATCGGTTCCAGCAACCATCGCCAGCGTCTGGTTTACATGGTGCAGGAATACCTATGGGCAAGCTCAGACTTGGACACCTTTCCCACCGAAAATCCTCTGGGTTACTGGGTCTTGAGGATGGATCACTGGCCAGAGCTTGCACAATATGCAATTGAGCTACTGGCCTGTCCTGCATCCAGCGTTCTTTCGGAACGCACATTCAGTGCTGCTGGAGGCTTTGTAACCGATCACAGGGTGCGCCTGTCCACCGACTCTGTCGATCGACTGACCTTCATAAAAATGAATCAGTCTTGGATCAACACCAGCTACCAAGCACCTGATGCTGTTGTAACGGAATATATTTTTTTTCTCTTCAAGACTACCTATGCTGATGCTGAGTGACTATCCTGTTATGCTGAGTGACTATCCTCTTCTTCCTCAATGATCATGCTGATAGCTTGTAAGAACATTTTTGGTTCTGGGCACCGCCACCAGTGGCTAAGGCCCAATTTTTCAGCGGGCATGTAATTACAAGTTTTGATGCAATACTTTACAGCAGGGCTCATTGCTGCGCTCCAAGTGCAGTATCTGTGAGGGGTTGCAGTGTTGTGGCACCAGTGCCTAAGGCCCAATTTTTCTGCCCCTGTTCAATAGAGGCATGTAATTACAATTCTTGATCTAATAATTCAAAGCAGGGCCCATTCCTGCACCCACCAAGAGTAACTGTGAGGGCTTACAGTGTTGTGGCAACATCACTACCACCACCACCACCACCAAAGGCCCACTTTTTCTGCCCCTGTTCAACAGGGGCATATAATTACAAATCTTGACCTAATAATTCACAGCAGGGCCCATTCCTGTGCCCACCAGGAATAACTGTGAGGGCTTAGATTGTTGTGGCAACACCACCACCTCCACCAAAAGCCTAATTTTCCTGCCCCTGTTCAACAGGGGCATGTAATTACAATTCTTGATCTAATATTTCACAGCTGAGCCCATTCCTGCACCCACCTAGAGTAACTGTGAGGACTTAGAGTGTTGTGGCACCAGCACCACCACCAACGGCCCACTGTTCAACAATGCCATGTAATTACAATTCTTGATATTAGGGATGAGCTCGGTGTTCGAGTCGAACATACGTTCGACTCGAACATCGGCTGTTCGACCGTTCGGCGAACATCGAACGATTTGGGCCGTTCGCGCCAAATTCGAGTGACGCGAACGGCCCACAATACACTGCGCCATCGCAGTGCAAACCCGGCGCTGTGATTGGCCAAGCATGCACTGTGACCCCGCATGCTTGGCCAATCACAGCGCCGGCAGCTAGGAGAGCCATAATTGGCCACAGGCAGGTTGCCTGTGGCCAATTATAGCTCAGGGGGTTTAGCACATGCCCCACACTATAAAAGGCCGCCAGCGCGGCGGCCTTGTGTAGTGTGTTCCGGCGCAGGGAAAGAGAAGGATAGGCAGGGACAGTGTTGATATTTTTGTGCTATTCTTGTGTGCAGGGAGAGAGAAGGATAGGCAGGGAGAGTGTCAGTGTCATATTCTTTGCTAAACCTTGTGTGCAGGGAGAGAGAAGGATAGGCAGGGGACAGTGTCAGTGTCATATTCTTTGCTAAACCTTGTGTGCAGGGAGAGGGAAGGATAGGCAGGGAGAGTGTCAGTGTCATATTCTTTGATAAACCTTGTGTGCAGGGAGAGAGAAGGATAGGCAGGGAGAGTGTCAGTGTCATATTCTTTACTAAACCTTGTGTGCAGGGAGAGAGAAGGATAGGCAGGGAGAGTGTCAGTGTCATATTCTTTGATAAACCTTGTGTGCAGGGAGAGAGAAGGATAGGCAGAGGACAGTGTCAGTGTCATATTCTTTACTAAACCTTGTGTGCAGGGAGAGGGAAGGATAGGCAGGGAGAGTGTCAGTGTCATATTCTTTGATAAACCTTGTGTGCAGGGAGAGAGAAGGATAGGCAGGGGACAGTGTCAGTGTCATTGTTGCTAAGCCTCCTGCACATTATACACCTGAAGTTAGCCCGTATTGCTGTGTTTTCCTGGTGTGTTACACCAACAGGCATTTGCAGCACTTACAGCGGGCGGAGTGTGCCTCCTGATCATATTACACCTGAAGCTAGCCCGTATTGCTGTGTTTTCCTGGTGTGTTACACTAACAGGCATTTGCAGCACTTACAGCGGGCGGAGTGTGCCTCCTGCACATTATACACCTGAAGTTAGCCCGTATTGCTGTGTTTTCCTGGTGTGTTACACCAACAGGCATTTGCAGCACTTACAGCGGGCGGAGTGTGCCTCCTGCACATTATACACCTGAAGTTAGCCCGTATTGCTGTGTTTTCCTGGTGTGTTACACCAACAGGCATTTGCAGCACTTACAGCGGGCGGAGTGTGCCTCCTGATCATATTACACCTGAAATTAGCCCGTATTGCTGTGTTTTCCTGGTGTGTTACACCAACAGGCATTTGCAGCACTTACAGCGGGCGGAGTGTGCCTCCTGCACATTATACACCTGAAGTTAGCCTGTATTGCTGTGTTTTCCTGGTGTGTTACACCAACAGGCATTTGCAGCACTTACAGCGGGCGGAGTGTGCCTCCTGATCATATTACACCTGAAGTTAGCCCGTATTGCTGTGTTTTCCTGGTGTGTTACACCAACAGGCATTTGCAGCACTTACAGCGGGCGGAGTGTGCCTCCTGCACATTATACACCTGAAGTTAGCCTGTATTGCTGTGTTTTCCTGGTGTTTTACACCAACAGGCATTTGCAGCACTTACAGCGGGCGGAGTGTGCCTCCTGATCATATTACACCTGAAGTTAGCCCGTATTGCTGTGTTTTCCTCGTGTGTTACATCAACAGGCATTTGCAGCACTTACAGCGGGCGGAGTGTGCCTCCTGCACATTATACACCTGAAGTTAGCCTGTATTGCTGTGTTTTCCTGGTGTGTTACACCAACAGGCATTTGCAGCACTTACAGCGGGCGGAGTGTGCCTCCTGATCATATTACACCTGAAGTTAGCCTGTATTGCTGTGTTTTCCTGGTGTGTTACACCAACAGGCATTTGAAGCACTTACAGCAGGCGTAGTGTGATTCCTGCAAAATATACTCCTGAAGCTAGGCCTTACTGCTGGTGTTCCCATCTCCCTGCAGGCCATTAGAATGTCTGGAAGGCAAACAAGTAGAGGCAGACAGTCAGGAGCCAATAAAAGAGGGCAAGCAGGCTCTGTGTCTAGAGACAACAGTGCTGGTCGTGGACGCGGTGCATCGCCATCAGCACGTGGCCATGGGACATGCTTGTCCTTCTTTTCGGCAGCTGGATGTGTTGAGCCGCATCATGCCGAAGACTTGGTAGAATGGATGACCAAGCCCTCCTCATCTTCCTCATCCTCTCTCACCCAGGCTCAGGGTACTGGCAAAGCAGCTGCCAAAGCGTCCTCTTCCCTGGTATCAATGTCATCATCAGTCACTCCTTCCCTAGACCAACCATGTCCTCCTGAGGAGTCCCCCGAACTGTTTGTGCACAGTGTTAGGTACATGCTCCAGGAGGATGCCCAGCGTTTCGAAGGGTATGATGATGATACCCAGCTAGAGGAAGGCAGTAGCGTGAGAGCAGAGAGAGGGGATGCTCAAGAAGGACACCAATCTGGCAGTCATGTTCCAGCAGCTGCAGCATACTGCCAGATTGGCTCCAGTGATGAGGAGGGAGGGGATGATGAGGTCACTGACTCCACGTGGGTGCCTAATAGGAGAGAGGAGGAGGAGGAGGAGGATGAGGAGGAGGCACATCTCCAACGAGGCAGGATGCCTTCGGGGGGCCAGCGTAAGGGCAGCACACCGACGGAATCACACCGCAGAGCTCCGCCTGTGCAGGGCGCTGCCTCTGCCCGTTATTCAAAAAGTTCTTTGGTGTGGGCCTTTTTTGAGTCGAGTGCATCAGATCACACAGCTGATGTTTGCAACATATGTCTCAAGCGTATATCGCGTGGCCAAAACATCACCCGCTTGGGCACCACATGCTTGACCAGACATATGTTGACCTGCAATGCAGCTCGTTGGCAAGCCTACCTTAAAGACCCACACCAAAGAACAAAGCGGACCTCTCCTTGCACCGCATCAGCTGGGATCTCCAACCCCACTATACCTTCAGTCCTCTCTGAAACCTGCACTGAGAGGAATGAAGGTGTAGAATTAGGTGTGTCACAGCCAAGTACTTGCGGGCACTCTGCTAGCAGTACACTGACGTCCGATTCTAGCAGGCAAATTTCCCTGCCCCAGCTGCTGGACCGTTGAAAGAAGTTCACTCCCAGCCATCCACATGCCCAGCGGTTGAATGCTAGCTTGGCTAAATTGCTAGCGCTTCAACTGCTGCCTTTTCAGTTGGTAGACTCGGCCCCCTTCCGTGAGTTTGTGCAATGTGCGGTTCCTCAGTGGCAGGTTCCCAAACGCCACTTTTTCTCACGGAAGGTGATTCCGGCTCTCTACCGGCATGTGGAAGGCAATGTCTTGGCCTCGCTGGACAGGGCGGTCAGCGGTAAGGTGCATATTACCGCTGACTCATGGTCCAGCAGGCATGGACAGGGACGTCACCTTTCTTTCACGGCCCATTGGGTCACTCTTTTGGCAGCTGGGAAGGATGCAGGACAAGGTGCAGTAGTAAAGGTATAGGTTAAATTGGGGTAAGGCGCTGCTCACTAAGCCTAGTGAAAGGGTTAGTATTCCTAAGTATGCTATATATTTAAACAACAATTAGTGAACAATTGATCAACCCACCTTTCAACAGTGGTATTGACACTCAGTGCATAAGACCAACATCAAAATCTCCCTGTAGTGAACATAAAAGCAACCAAAAACAAATATAAGTGTCAGACTAGCTCTGTGCTAACTGCAAAGATGCAATCAGCTACACAACCAGTACCACTAGAATGTGTACACAAAACTGTATCATCTAGACCACAGTTTAATGCAACACACCTATGCACAGTGATAGATCCAAATGTGATAAGTGCAAATTGGCTCAGACCAAGAGCACCAGTCTGCAGCTGCAGAACCTAGCTCTGCCAAAAAACAGCACAATCCAAAAATTGTATAAACACACAGAATAACAAGGCAAAGCTCAGAAAACAAAAACACAAAACAAAACAGTAAACAGTCCTCTTCTTTAAAGTTCAAAAAGTAAGCTTTCTGCTCTTCACTTAGATGTCAGTGTCCCCCACATATGTCCCCACTCACCAGATCCTTTCACCCCCACAGGGGTAAACAGCTTAAAGGGGTATCCGGGTCACACGTCCAGAGGGGAGATGTCAGCTGGTCAAGTTCTTCATATAGGTTGTGGAAATCCGTGGGAGGGAAGATTCCCAAGATTACAATTCTTGATCTAATAATTCACAGCAGGGCCCATTCATGCGCCCACCAAGAGTAACTGTGAGGGCTCACAGTGTTGTGGCAACACCAACATGTAAGGGGCAAATTTCAGCTGAGTATATACGGCAGGCCCCTACTTTCAAACATCCAACTTACAAACGACTCCTCCTTGCAAACGGAAGGATACAACAGGAAGTGAGAGGAAATCTACCCCTAGGAAGGCAAATTCTCTCCTGTAAGAGTTAATATGGGAAAAAAAGTGTCTCCTCTCCACTGATGCTTTATCACCAATTCTTGTTTCAATAAAAACCCCAAATTTTCAAAAAACATTTGTCATTAGGACGGAAAGTGAGGTGAACTGTTCTGAACTAGTGCACACTGCACAGACAGCAAAACAAATGTTACAGGGGTGATAACCCTTCCCTATGTTTTCCAAAAAGCTTAAAAATAGATTTTTTTGGCTGGAGCTACACTTAAACAATGTACCTGTTCAAAATTACAAACAGATTCTACATAAGAACAAACCTACAGTCCCTGTCTTGTATGCACCGCCTGTTCAGAGTATATAGGGCCTTTTTTATTTTGTGTGCGGGGTTCCCCTTAATATCCATACAAGACCCAAAGGGGGGTAATGGGCTGGGGTAGGGGGGGAGGTGATGGGGTAGCTATGCCATTTTTCTTAAAGATTTTCATCCATATTACCGGGACCAGACATTACATTAAAGCCGCAAGCAGTTTTAAATGGTTTTTTTCCTTTAGAAATGTAATTTTGTGCAGGAACAGTTCTAAACACGGGAAACACGTGGCACTTCACAGGCATACTTTAGACACCCCCCAGGTACGATATTTAAAGGAATATTTGACTTTTTTTTTCATTAAAATGACTGCTCCCGAAAAACGGCCGTTTTTAAAACTTCTTTTTGCATTGATACATGTCCCCTGGTGCAGAACCCGGGTACTCAAACCCTTTTTAGGACAATAACATGCATAATAGTCGTTATAATTAGCACTTTAGATTTCGAACGTTCGCATCCATTGTATTTAATAGGGTTCTAAAGTTCATGCAAACTTTCGGTCCGTTCGCGGGTTCTGGTGCAAACCGAACCTGGGGGTGTTCGGCTCATCACTACTTGATATAATAGTTCACAGCAGGGCGTTCCAGTGCCCACCAAGAGTAACTGTGAGGGCTTACAGTGTTGTGGCAACACCAACACCTAAGGGCCAAATTTCTGCAGAGTATATAAGGCAGGCCCCTACTTTCAAACATCCGATTATCAAATGACTCCTACTTGCAAATGGAGGGAGACAACAGGAAGTGAGAGGAAATCTACCCCTAGGAAGGGAAATTCTCTCCTGTAAGAGTTAATATGGGAAAAAGGTATCTCCTCTCCACTGATGCTTTATCACCAATCCTTGTTTCAATAAAAACCCAAAATTTTCAAAAAACATTTGTCATTGGGACGGAAAGTGAGGTGAAATGTTCTGAACAGGTGCACAGACAGCAAAACAAATGTTACAGGGGTGATAACCCTTCCCTATGTTTTCCAAAAAGCTATTTTTTTGGCTGGAGCTACTCTTAAAAAATGTACCTGTTCCAAATTACAAACAGATTCTACTTAAGAACAAACCTACAGTCCCTGTCTTGTTTGCACCGCCTGTATACTGCTGTTAAGAGTATACAGGGCCTTTTTTAAATTTGGGTGCGGGGTTCCCTTTAATATCCATACAAGACACAAAGGGGCTGGTAGTGGCCTGGGGGAGGGGGTTGGGGGGGTACCCATGCCATTTTTGTTAATGATTTTCATCCATATTGCCGGGACCAAACATTACATTAAAGCCGCAAGCAGTTTTAAATGCCTTTTTTTCCTTTAGAAATGTCACTTTGTGCAGGGACAGTTCTAAACACGGGAAACACGTGCCACTTCACAGGCATACTTTATACACCCCCCAGGTACGATATTTAAAGGAATAATTCACTTTTTTCCCCCTTTTAGCATCATTAAAATCACTGCTCCCGAAAAAACGTCTGTTTTTAAAACTTATTTTTGCATTGATACATGTCCCCTGGGGCAGGACCCGAGTCCCCAAACCCTTTTTAGGACAATTACTTGAAAATTAGCCATTATAATTAGCACTTTTGATTTTGAACGTTCGAGTCCATTCTATTTAATAGGGTTCTAAAGTTCGTGCAAACTTTCTGTCCGTTTGCAGGTTCTGGTGCCAACCGAACCGGGGGGTGTTCGGCTCATCCCTACTCACTTGTGCAGAGTACACAATCGTTAGGTTTGCAATGACTTTATACAGAGGCGACAGCTCCCCTTACTACCCCTTACAAATGAGTAAACAGATACTGAAGCAACTGCTGTAGCAGAACCAGGCTACAATCTGTGTTGGCAATCACCTGGGCTTCTAATAGGAGTGTCTCACTGATTATATAGTAGATACAATTGATAAATGTAAAAGGGAAAATTTATTCAGATGGTGTATTGTATGTGTTTTTAACGCATACAGTTCTTAGCAAAGTATAACCTTTAATAAATGAAAAACAATGGTAACATTGCTGGCAGACAATTTCTAAACCTAACATTATATGTACTGGGCTAAGGGCCCAAACAGCTGTAGAGCAAGGTCCAAATGGGTTAATAGCAATCAGAATTAATGGCATCTTAGGCTGATTTGACCTTCTCTTCTGCTGCCCTAATGTAAATAAATGAACTTGCTTTTAATCGCAATATGTTGTTTAGTTGCAGCTGATTGCATTAGTAACTGGCTCATGTGCCCATGATTTTATCCCCATGTAAAGCCATCTGTAGCCTGTACTATTTAAATTGGCCGATGCTTAAATATACACTTGATGTCAGAGATAGCTAGGTGTTCATTGTATGTGAAGTGGACTACTGTATCAAAAAGAATAGTTATCCTAAAATTGGATATTAAAACAGTATTTTTCTATTTTTTTCCTAATACATTATTATTATATTTATAACTGTATGCTTAAAATATATATGGTTTTGATTACTATAACTTTGCTAAAATAACTACCCTTCTTATTCTACATGGACCCTGAAAATGAAAATGAATCTGTTATTACCAAATAACTGCTCTAGAATAAGCCAAATCAATTGTATTGGAAAACTTCTACCTAATGTTATATTGGCATTCATTAATAATAAGTGACATATTTTAATGTATTTATTAATGTTATTCGTTGTGAATTGCACCCTAACTCAAACATGATTTCTAGGTTTGATTTTTGATCTATTGTAGTGCATTAGGGAAGCCCCTTCAAATGCAAAACAGACCACCCTGATGTAAATGGGCCCTAATAGTAATTGAAAACTTTAGTATTAAAGTATTTAAAGCAAGTAGCTTATATACCTAGGCTATTCAAATCATGGACATGAAAAAAAAACTATAGGCACATCTTAAGCCCTGTACACATGATCGGTTTTACGGATGAAAACAGTCCGATGGACTTTTTTCATTGGACAAACCGATCGTGTATGGGACCCATCAGTCTTTTTTCCATCGGTTTTAAAAAATAGAACATGTTTTAAATTTTTCCGATGGATCAAAAACTGATAGCAAATTCCGATCGTCTATGGGCAAGTCCATCGGATAAAAAACCCACGCATGCTCAGAATCAAGTCGACGCATGCTCAGAAGCATTAAACCTAATTTTTCTCGGCTCATCGGAGTGTTTTACGTCACCGCGTTTGGAACGCTCGGTTTTTTGACTGATGGTGTGTAGGCAAGACTGATGGAAGTCAGCTTCATCAGATTTCCGATGGACAAAACCATCGGATTAGAATCCATAGGATATCCGATCGTGTGTACGAGGCTTTAATGTTTCCTGTAAAGGTTACTCTTGGCTTTGTCCCATTTTGCCTCTCAAGCCTAATTATTAGTGAAAAAGCCCGACACTTTGCAGTAAGAGAGAGGTGAGGTCATGAACAAAACCACCAGGAAAAGTTAAGATCTGCATATAAATTCAGCAAGATTTCTCATTGCTTAGCATTTTTATTATATGCTTAGTATGAATTGTGACAGGCTTGGAACAGGTTTACGTTGATTGCAAAATATTCTATTTCTGGTTAAGCATCAGTTAATTAAATAGTATTTTACATAGTTACATAGTTGGTCTGGTAAAAAAAAGTCCATATAGTTCAACCAATATAAAAAAAATACATAAAAAGAATGAATAAATACAAAACCTCTATATATATATATAGAATACTAAACCCAATTTTGCATTAAACATATTTAAAGCGTATATAGAGCTAAAACTTTTTTAACTTAATTTTGGGTAGAGTGGGGTAGAGTTTGAATCCCTGTCAAATTTGTATTGCTGTCTGTGTCCTCACTGGGAAAATTTACCATCTCTATTTGTCCTGGTGAGCATTGTCCAAAAAATTCAATAGTTGTATATAAATGTTATAGTTGTCACCAAAACTGGGGATAATTGTAAATCTTCAAATTAGTATATTTATTAACAACTATAACAAATAAATAAATAAAAAATCCACTTTAACACAGGCAGCAAAAATGAATTGACAGGGGTTTTAAGATATTTAGGCTGTCCATACATAGTCCAGTAATACCGTGCTATGTGATATATTGAATCATCATTTGTAACGTATCTTTTACTATTCTGTAAAGACTTTCACCATACATTACAGCTTTTGTTTTTCTGTCTGAAATGAGAAGAATATTCCCGCAGGTGCAGTGCAGAAAAGAAGAGAGAGAGGATAGACAGATTTATCACTGCATATAACTTTTGGTGAGACATTGGCCCGCTACAGCCAGTTTAAAGTGGACAGCAAAATTGATGTCAGACATTCCTTCATTTACTAATTACTGACCAATCTTTTTTTTATTTATCAGATTACAATTACACGTATTAGGGAATTTCAAAAGCAAGAATGGCAGTGCATTCAGAGTGCACCCTTATTTTCTAGTAGGAATAACAGCCAATGGCCAAGAGTAACCAACTTTGGCTTATAGATTTTTTTCTACCAGGAGCATTCTGACTGGGGTCCTCTGTGGTGCTTTGCTTTTGAAATCACCAGAATCAGGTACCATCATCTTACATCTATGGGTTCATTTATCTTAAAAACATAGGTACACAAGTGAATGGTGAAATTTACTTGCAAAAATTATATGTAATGTCATCTCTTTACAGTTATACAACAAATTCAACTTTTCTAAATAAATCAGCCAACCAACTATAATGTAGCTATACAGGAAAATTTGTGTTAGAGAGTGCAATTATTTTAATTAATTAACATAGACACTAGGAAGTCATTTTTTTTTGTTGTTGGAGAACAAAAGACACAACAATGTACAGTAGTTTATCTTCAATTATGCATTAAACTGTTATTTTTTTTAGATTAAAATTATGATTTAAATTCCTATAACAAATTCTATAGAAAATGGCTGCTTTTTATAAAAGATGGGCAGGCAATTCTGCATCAGTTTCTTAGAGTATGCCCCGATTTTTAGCACCGATATCGGGATATCGGGTATGCCCCGATATTTAGCACTGTTTTAATTCTGCAATCTGTGAGCAGTGCAGTGAGCATTCAACGGTTTCTTTAAAATCAGATTACAATGTGCTCAGAAGTTAATCCTTTGACAACAACAGCATACCGTAATTGGAAAGGAATAACATACATTGTAAAATATAATGATTAAACATGATGTACTAAAAGATGACAAAGTGATTGCCAAGAGTGTGGGAACACAAATATTCACATACCTAGACTTTGATCCATCACCAGATGAGTGAAAAGTGCAGCTGCACTGAGATGGACAGGCGAAGCAAAATAAAGGAAGGCCTCCAAACACTAGGCAACCAAAGATGACCAGCAAAATACACATGGTGAACTAACCATAGGTTACCCCACAGTGCACAGGTCGAGATCCGCAGGCAGTAACAGGTCACATTTTGTAAAGTGTCTTCTGCTTTTAGTCACAGACTGTTGCTTTAGCCGCAGCTCAGTCCATCAGATAAAATAGGATAGGGGATTAGTGAGGGGACTTGGTTATTTTCCTGTCGCTGCCTATTGCTTCCTGGAATGTCATAGGAAAGCGTACTCTTAAGCTGCTGCAGATGAATGACACTAAATTACCCTTGGCCAATCGGGAAAATGACAGCAGGCAGCTTCCACTGATAAAAAGATTCAAGGCAGAAAGGCTACCAGGTAATTCCAAAATGAAACTTTAGTACCAAAGGGATCTAGCTTTAGCTCAGGTTTACACTATTAATGTAATTCTATTTACTACTATGAGTTACTAGAAAGATTACAATACATAAAATGTTTAAACAGCAACAATGAATAAATGGTCTCCTAAAATGTTAATGCTTAAAACTGAATTTGAGTTGAGCAACTACCGTAATTACACTGGAATACATATAGGGGAGCTTTTATTTGCCAAGGGATTTGTAGTTTTGTCCATCCAATTCCAAGATTTACACAAATCTGCCACATGGCATAGTCCTGCCCTGCAGGGCAGGAGACCTGCTTTTTCTATGCTGTAATTAACACATACAGCTCTCGCCCCTCCTATAGCCTGTGACTTGACAGTAAAAGAACTGCACAACAATGAGCTCATCTTTTATCGAAAGTAAGCACTTTCATTGTGCTACCAGCAAATTATAGAGTACATTATACATACCAAAAATTTGGAATAAAATGTTGCATTTTTATTACACATACAGTATACCATAAAAAGGAAAAAAAAATGGCAAATGTATTAAAAAATCGATTTATTTAAATGTATTATTATTTAATATTATTAAAACTATATTTGCAAATATCGGCAGCGTGACTATATTTTACAGGTCATTTTATGTGTAGCGACCTCACCCCTCTCACCCCTTCTCATTCTCGGCTTGTCTTTTCTCTGTCTAGGGGTGTTAGTACTGGGGGGAGGGATAAGATACACCACGGCCCATGTCCTCCATAGTGACGAGGTAAAGGCCAGAAAGATCGGGCTTTGTGTAGGTGTCCTAGAGTCAAGTCCTGTCCTTCGTCCTTGACTCCTTTGCTCATAGTAACCAGAATTCCACACACTGAATGGGTCCAACACAGTTTTATTCTTTCAGCGAATAAACATACAGCACAGTCAAGTTGGGACCTTTGCAACAGTTCAGTGGGAGTAGGCCAAGGCACAATCCTTCCAGATAAAGCTAACCACTGTGGTATCACCAGTGGCGAATAGTCACTGCCACTGACTATGTGAAATAGAACATGAATTACCTTCGCTAGCTCGGCCCCTGTCAGGGGAAGGATATCCGTCCAAGGGACGTACCGGAGGCCTCTCTGTCACCAGCAATGCTGCGCCGGACTCTTCGGAGAAGTTCTTCTCACCAGACCTCACAAACTCAGACACGGGCACCCAAGGAGTTAGGGTCCCCTTGGATTCCTCCACCCTCGCGGAACTCAGTCGAAGGTACTGAGCCTCAGGCATCCGCCATATTACCTCACCCCAGGCTAAAGGTGCCTGAGATGGACTCCATCTCTCGCTCCGGCCAGGTCAAGGGCACCTAGGCCCAGAACTCCCGAACGCCAGCACCCAGGCGGAAGATGCCTGGGTGCGGCCGTGTCCTCCAACTCTGAACTCTGACCCCCGTGGTAGGGCATCCACCCCTTTTATCTCCTCTCCCTTTGCGTCAAAGCGGGTTCCCCGCCCCGCTGTACCAGCGCCAGGGGAGGACAAAAAGGCACAGTCTCGCGGTGTGAGTTCAACCCCGGCCCCCGGCAACAATGCCACCTATAGGCCGCAGGGAACCTTACACCACCAGAGTCCTCCAAGAACCATAAAAGGGTCTCAGATTCCCTAGCAATCAGTGCATCTGGGTTACACTACCACCCAGACGCTCCCCCTAAATTCAAATACCCGCTACACTCTCCCCCTGGTGATTTGACACTGGTCCCCAGTGTCTGGTGTAAACCCATGTCATCCATAGAGTGGTGACATTCATTCAGCCCAGAGACCAACCAGACAATTTAGCCCTGAATTGTGCCAAGACCTAAAATGGGAAAAGGGAAATAGAAATGTAAAACAATAAAACTTTCAATAAAATACTCTTAACATTTACACATGTACAATTCCCCCCCTGCTATCTAAGGACCACCCCATTATCAGCAGCCTTGATAGACGAGTCTCCTGTAGAGGGAAGAAAAGAAACACACATCCTAACATAATATGTATGTGTCTGCTTGGAATGAATGGGTCTGTCCGAGAAGAAACCCATTCGCTCCAATGAGTGCTGCATAATGAAAAAAAAACAAACACAATCGTTACGCAACACCGCCACCTGGTGGTAATGCCGCGGTCAAGACACTCATCAAATCCAGATGAACTTTTCTCTCTTGTTCTCTCTTTTTCTTTTCTTGTGCCCCTACACTGACTAAAACCCCAAAGACACTGATTTCTCTGAAGTGCAAGGAGAAGGAGGGAGAACAAAACAGTAACAGCTCCCATTTCTCCAAAGAGTAGAACGCCCAAATACAAAAAAAAACGAGGGCACAGTCCTTGTGTTCCGGCAAAGGCACTCCGGAAAGTTCAGCAATGAGCAGCAAGAAAGAACACACAGGAGTCTTTTTCTCCTAAATGTAAAACTTTGGATGCGGTAGGAACACAGGCTTCAAATGCTTGTCAAAAGCCTCCACGTTATACTCAACATTTCCTCCATCCTTGCGACAAATCACCACTCTGTCCGCATGGATATGCTTTCCCAGCATCCACTTAGCTTTACAGTCCTGAAACTTTTTGGTGACCGTTGGTGAACAAAAAGGGTACCGGCGTGCTTGAGGTACTTTAAGTTTGTCCCAAACAAAGGTATTATACCACCTCCGGCGAAAAACTTCCACCTTGTATAGCAATTCTTGAGGCAGGTATGGGTACTCCCACCCATACTCTTGGGCAACCTTCTGGCCAAAGAGACGCTGCAGCCTGGCCAAAGGTGGCATAGTGGCACGGTCTCCTTCTCCGGGTAACACAATTGCTTCTGGATGGCGAGGTGCGTTCACCACCTCGGTAGATCTGGGCACAGGGGCTCGCAGTGACTGACGTTGCACTCCCGCAACAGGAGCAGGTGAAATGGAAGTTGAATCCAGAAGAGGGATTTCAGACAGTGGACCAGATTCTTCCCTCGGCGCCGAGGCCTCCACCCGGGGTGTACTATCCCCAGTAGACATAGGTGGGTCCCTTGTGACACGGGACGAGGGTAACTTCATCTTGTCCCATTCCTTTTGGTGGAAGATCTCGTCTATCTCCCCATCATCGCCATTATCAGACAATGAATCCAGGTCGGAGGTGTCATAGCACTCAGCAGGCAGATAATTCCCAGTCACGGAATCATCCCCCTTAACGGCCTCCACCGACAGTGGGCTGCCGACACCTCCAACCACACACACAGTCCCAACCCCTGGCTCACCAGGGCCGTCAGAAGAACAGGGATGTCCAGGGCTCTTCCCTCCGGATCCATCCAGGCCAGGCAAGCGGCGGGCGAAGCACTTCCACGACCACAGGAGGCCATCACTAGGCCGAATTTCCTCTTCGGAGGTGGGAGCAGGGAGCTGCTGGTGACTGAGGCAGCATCCTCGGATTTTTCTCTTTTAATCTCCGCTTGGGCAGTCACTTCATCCTGGTCAGCGCGCACAGGAATACCCGCCATGGCATCGATCCGGAGTGGCAGTACCTGTGAGGTAGTTGAGGTGGAAGGCGCGAGGCCTTTCTGTGGATGGTTCCACCTCGAAGTGAAACTCCTTGCAGACCTCACATCGCCCGAATGGCTTCAACTGAACCACCAGTCCTGAACAGCCGGGACAGATCACACCTAGGGCCTCTATGTCTCTGCAGGTGTACAGAGCCAATCGCCCCCGGGGCCTTAGTCTGATTCCTTTGTCCATAATGGGAGCAGCAAACAAAGTAATTTCCGTGAAAGAAGAAGCTGAAATCCACTGAGTATTTGAAGTCATCTTTCCTGTTCGCTGCTCCAATGCGCACTGACCCACTCGCGCCGGAATCTCCACGTCCACATGGCCAGACTCCTCCCACACTCTGCACTTGTTCGCAGGCTTTTCCTTTTCCCTACCCACGAACTATGCAACTATGGTTTGCCTCGTGGCGCGTTGGCCAATATGGCCGACCTACTCGGAACTCCTCCGGGCAGCAAAGTTCAGTTTCAGACACCATACACATCCCGGACGAGCCCCCACATGTAGCGACCTCACCCCTCTCACCCCTTCTCATTCTCGGCTTGTCTTTTCTCTGTCTAGGGGTGTTAGTACTGGGGGAGGGATAAGATACACCACGGCCCATGTCCTCCATAGTGACGAGGTAAAGGCCAGAAAGATCGGGCTTTGTGTAGGTGTCCTAGAGTCAAGTCCTGTCCTTCGTCCTTGACTCCTTTGCTCCTAGTAACCAGAATTCCACACACTGAATGGGTCCAACACAGTTTTATTCTTTCAGCGAATAAACATACAGCACTGTCAAGTTGAGACCTTTGCAACAGTTCAGTGGGAGTAGGCCAAGGCACAATCCTTCCAGATAAAGCTAACCACTGTGGTATCACCAGTGGCGAATAGTCACTGCCACTGACTATGTGAAATAGAACATGAACTACCTTCGCTAGCTCGGCCCCTGTCAGGGGAAGGATATCCATCCAAGGGAGGTACCGGAGGCCTCTCTGTCACCAGCAATGCTGCGCCGGACTCTTCGGAGAAGTTCTGCTCACCAGACCTCACAAACTCAGACACGGGCACCCAAGGAGTTAGGGCCCCCTCGGATTCCTCCACCCTCGCGGAACTCAGTCGAAGGTACTGAGCCCCAGGCATCCGCCATAGTACCTCACCCCAGGCTAAAGGTGCCTGAGATGGACTCCATCTCTCGCTCCGGCCAGGTCAAGGGCACCTGGGCCCAGAACTCCGGAACGCCAGCACCCAGGCAGGAGGTGCCTGGGTGCGGCCGCGTCCTCAAACTCTGAACTCTGACCCCCGTGGTAGGGCGTCCACCCCTTTTATCTCCTCTCCCTTTGCGTCACAGCGGGTTCCCCGCCCCGCTGTACCAGCGCCAGGGGAGGACAAAAAGGCACAGTCTCGCGGTGTGAGTTCAATCCCGGCCCCCGGCAACAATGCCACCTATAGGCCGCAGGGAACCTCACACCACCAGAGTCCTCCAAGAACCATAAAAGGGTCTCAGATTCCCTAGCAATCAGTGCATATGGGTTACACTACCACCCAGACGCTCCCCCTAAATTCAAATACCCACTACATATGTCTTATTTAATACATTTATAATCTCTGATTGATGAGATTTTTTTATTTATATATGTATATGGACTTATGTCTTTTTTCAACCTCACCTGCTATGCAATTATAATAAAAAATAACATTGTATTCTAAGTTTTTTGGTATGTATAATATACTGGTACTCTATATTTTCCTGATATCACATTGAAAGCCCTTGCTTTAGATATAAGTGTGGTTTTGTACTTCTACATGGATGGTGCTTCCAGGAAAATAACTAATGGATCAACTATTATTTAGCTACTAATAACATTATATTTACTACTACTAGTTACTAGTGATGAGCCGAACACCCCCGGGTTCGGTTCGCACCAGAACCCGCGAACGGACCGAAAGTTCGAACGAACATTAGAACCCTATTAAATACAATGGATGCGAACGTTCGAATTCTAAAGTGCTAATTATAACAACTATTATGCATGTTATTGTCATAAATAGGGTTTGGGAACCCGGGTTCTGCACCAGGGGACATGTATCAATGCAAAAAGAAGTTTTAAAAACGGTCGTTTTTCGGGAGCAGTCATTTTAATGATGCATAAAGTGAAAAAAAAAAGTCAAATATTCCTTTAAATATCGTACCTGGGGGGTGTCTAAAGTATGCCTGTGAAGTGCCACGTGTTTCCCGTGTTTAGAACTGTCCCTGCACAAAATGACACTTCTAAAGGAAAAAAAAGCCATTTAAAACTGCTTGCGGCTTTAATGTAATGTCTGGTCCCGGTAATATGGATGAAATTCTTTAAGAAAAATGGCATAGCTACCCCATGACCCCCCCCCCTACCCCAGCCCATTACCAGCCCCTTTGGGTCTTGTATGGATATTAAGGGGAACCCCGCACATAAAATAAAAAAGGCCCTATATACTCTGAACAGCCGTATACAGGCGGTGCATACAAGACAGGGACTGTAGGTTTGTTCTTATGTAGAATCTGTTTGTAATTTTGAACAGGTACATTGTTGAAGTGTAGCTCCAGCCCAAAAATCTATTTTTAAACTTTTTGGGAAACATAGGTAAGGGTTATCACCCCTGTAACATTTGTTTTGCTGTCTGTGCCCCTGTTCAGAACATTTCACCTCACTTTCCGTCCCAATGACAACTGTTTTTGAAATGTGGTGTTTTTCTTGAAACAAGGATTGCTGATAAAGCATCAGTACAGATGAGACCCCTTTCTCCCATATTTATTCTTACAGGAGAGAATTTTCCTTTCTAGGGGTAGATTTCCTCTCACTTCCTGTTGTCTTCTTTCGTTTGCAAGTAGGAGTCGTTTGTAAGTTGGATGTTTGAAAGTAGGGACCTGCCGTATATACTCTGCAGAAATAGGCCCCTTAGTTGTTGGTGTTGGCACAACACTGTAAGCACTCAGTTACTCTTGGTTGGTGCTGGAACGCCCTGCTGTCAACTATTATATCAGGAATTTTAATTACATATAATTGTTGAACAGTGGTAGTAAAAATTGGGGCTTTGATGGTGGTGCTGGTGCCACAACACTGTAAGCCCTGACAGTTACTCTTGGTGGGTGCAGCAATGGGCCCTGCTGTGAATTATTAGATCAAGAATTGTAATTACATGCCCCTTTTGAACAGGGGCTGAAAAATTGGGCCTTTCGTGGTGGTGGTGGTGGTGGCGTTGCCACAAGACTGTAAGCCCTCAGAGTTACTCTTGGTGGGTGCAGCAATGGACCCTGCTGTGAATTATTAGATCAAGAATTGTAATTGCATGCCCCTGTTGAACAGGGGCTGAAAAATTGGGCCTTAGGCACTGGTGGCACAACACTACAACCCCTCACAGATACTGTACTTGGAGCACAGCAATGAGCCCTGTTGCAAAGTATTGCTTCAAAAATTGTAATGACACGCCCCTGTTAAACAGGGGCTGAAAAATTGGGCCTTAGGCACTGGTGCCACAACACTCCAACCCCTCACAGATACTGTACTTGGAGCACAGCAATGAGCCCTATGGCAAATTATTGCTAAAAAAATTGTAATTACACGCCCCTGTAAAACAGGGGCTGAAAAATTGGGCCTTAGCCACTGGTGGCGGCACCCATAAACAAAAATGATCTTCCAAGCTATCATCATCAATCGTATCATTGAGGACTCGGAGGAGGAGGATAGCCAGTCAACATAACAGCACAGGCACTCAGCATCAGCATCAGTCTTGAAGGGATGTGACATGTTAAAATCAATTAGTCTGTTATATCAGCATCAGGTGTGTGGTAGCTGGTGGTGATCCAAGACTGGTTCATCTTGATGAAAGTCAGTCGATCAACCGAGTCGGTGGACAGGCGCACCCTGTGATCCGTGACAAATCCTCCAGCAGCACTGAATGTGCGTTCCGAAAGAACGCTGGATGCAGGACAGGCCAGTAGCTCAATTGCATACTGTGCAAGCTCTGGCCAGTGATCCATCCTCAAGACCCAGTAAGCCAGAGGATTTTCGGTGGGGAAGGTGTCCAAGTCTGACCTTGCCCCTAGATATTCCTGCACCATGTTTATCAGACGCTGGCGATGGTTGCTGGAACCGATCATACTTTGGGGCTGCGGACTAAAGAATTGTCTGAACGCATCGGTCAGACGGCCACCTTCCCCACCGCTCCTTCTTTGACTGGCCGAAGCCTCAGCAACTCGTTGTCCAGGACCAGGAGTTTGTAACCTCCCAGTCTCTGGGAACGCGCTGCACAGACCTTTCTGCAAGGCCTCCCGGAGTTGTCTCATCCTCTGCTCCCTCTGCGACGGTAACATAAGGTCCGCAACCTTACCCTTGTACCGTGGATCAAGGAGAGTGGCCAGCCAGTAATGGTCCCTCTCCTTGATCCGAAGAATACGAGGATCCTTCCGCAGACTTTGCAGGATCAGGGAGGCCATGCAGCGTAGGTTTGCTGAGGCATTCGCTCCGGAGTCCTCTGGGTCACTAAGGACGACATGATCCGCAGCCACCTCCTCCCAGCCACGTACAAGTCCACTGGTTTCTTGGGACTGTAAATCATCCCTAAAAGACTGCTGCTGATGATGCTGAGTGCCAGCCTCCACCTCCATGCTGACACAATCCTCCTCCTCCTCCTCCTCCTCTTCCTGTGCGATGGGTGGGACAGAAGGAACACTGTCTGGGTAAAGGGGGCCTTGAGAGGCAAGGAAGTCCTCCTCTTCCTGCCTCTGTTCTGCCTCAAGTGCCCTGTCCATTATTCCACGCAGCGTGTGCTCCAACAGGTGGACAAGAGGTACAGTGTCACTGATGCATGCACTGTCACTGCTCACCATCCTCGTGGCCTCCTCAAATGGTGCCAGGACAGTGCATGCATCCCTGATCATGCCCCACTGGCGTGGAGAAAAAAAACCAAGCTCCCCTGACCCTGTCCTGGTGCCGTAGTCGCACAGGTACTCATTGATGGCCCTCTGCTGCGTGTGCAGCCGCTGCAGCATGGCCAACGTTGAGTTCCACCTGGTGGGCATGTCACATATAAGGCGGTTCTTGGGCAGGTTCAACTCCTTTTGCAGCTCAGCCAGGCGAGCACTGGCATTATAAGATCTGCGGAAATGCACACAGACTTTCCTGGCCTGCCTCAGGACATCCTGTAAGCCCGGGTACCTGCCCAAGAACCGCTGCACCACCAGGTTAAGGACGTGAGCCACACAGGGCACATGGGTCAGTTGTCCCTGTCGGAGGGCGGAGAGGAGGTTGGTGCCATTGTCGCAAACCACCATTCCTGGCTTAAGCTGGCGTGGCGTCAACCACCTCTCGGCCTGGCCCTGCAGAGCAGACAGGACCTCTGCCCCAGTGTGGCTTCTGTCCCCCAAACACACCAGCGCAAGCACGGCATGGCATCTTTTTGCCTGCGTACTTGCGTAGCCCCGTGAACGGCTACGGAGCACCGCTGGTTCATAGGACAAACCACAGGAAGAGGCCATGGAGGAAGAAGAAGAGGAGGGGGTGGAGGAGAGAGGTGTGTCACAACCAGTAGTAGCATTTTGGAGGCGTGGCGGTGGGACAACCTCCAACACTACTGCACCTTGTCCTGCATCCTTCCCAGCTGCCAAAAGAGTGACCCAATGGGCCGTGAAAGAAAGGTAACGTCCCTGTCCATGCCTGCTGGACCATGAGTCAGCGGTAATATGCACCTTACCGCTGACCGCCCTGTCCAGCGAGGCCAAGACATTGCCTTCCACATGCCGGTAGAGAGCCGGAATAGCCTTCCGTGAGAAAAAGTGGCGTTTGGGAACCTGCCACTGAGGAACCGCACATTGCACAAACTCACGGAAGGGGGCCGAGTCTACCAACTGAAAAGGCAGCAGTTGAAGCGCTAGCAATTTAGCCAAGCTAGCATTCAACCGCTGGGCATGTGGATGGCTGGGAGTGAACTTCTTTCGACGGTCCAGCAGCTGGGGCAGGGAAATTTGCCTGCTAGAATCGGACGTCGGTGTACTGCTAGCAGAGTGGCCGCAAGTACTTGGCTGTGACACACCTAATTCTACACCTTCATTCCTCTCAGTGCATGTTTCAGAGAGGACTGAAGTTATAGTGGGGTTGGAGATCCCAGCTGATGCGGTGCAAGGAGAGGTCCGCTTTGTTCTTTGGTGTGGGTCTTTCAGGTAGGCTTGCCAACGAGCTGCATGGCAGGTCAACATATGTCTGGTCAGGCATGTGGTACCCAAGCGGCTGATGTTTTGGCCACGCGATATACGCTTGAGACATATGTTGCAAACAGCAGCTGTGCGATCTGATGCACTAGCCTCAAAAAAGGCCCACACCAAAGAACTTTTTGAATGACGGGCAGAGGCAGCGCCCTGCACAGGCGGAGCTCTGCGGTGTGATTCCGTCGGTGTACTGCCCTTACGCTGGCCACCAAAGGGCATCCTGCCTCGTTGGAGATGTGCCTCCTCCTCATCCTCCTCCTCCTCCTCTCTCCTATTAGGCACCCACGTGGAGTCAGTGACCTCATCATCACCTCCCTCCTCATCACTGGAGCCAATCTGGCAGTATGCTGCAGCTGCTGGAACATGACTGCCAGATTGGTGTCCTTCTTGAGCATCCCCTCTGTCTGCTCTCACGCTACTGCCTTCCTCTAGCTGGGTTTCATCATCAGACCCTTCGAAACGCTGGGCATCCTCCTGGAGCATGTACCCAACACTGTGCTGAAACAGTTCGGGGGACTCCTCAGGAGGAGGACATGGTGGGTCTAGGGAAGGAGTGACTGATGATGAGTCTGACATTGATACCAGGGAAGAGGACGCTTTGGCAGCTGCTTTTCCAGTACCCTGAGCCTGGGTGAGAGAGGATGAGGAGGAGGAGGAGGGCTTGGTCATCCACTCTACCAAGTCTTCGGCATGATGTGGCTCAACATGTCCAGCTGCCGAAAAGAAGGACAAGCGTGTCCCATGGCCATGTGCTGATGACAATGCACCGCGTCCACGACCAGCACTGTTGCCCCCAGACACAGAGCCTGCTTGCCCTCTTTTATTGCCTCCTGACTGTCTGCCTCTCCTTGTTTGCCTTCCAGACATTCTAATAGATGGCCTGCAGGGAGATGGGAAAAAAGCAATAAGGGCTACCTTCAGGTGTCCTTCTCTGTCCCTTGAAACAAGGACTTTGACAGTGAAAGAAACTGACACACTCTCCCTACCTACAGTTTTCTGTCCCTAGAAAAAATGTTTTTTTTAAGCACAATTTAGCACAAGGAGAATTCACTCACTGTCCTTCCAGGTCCCTGGAAACAAGGACTTTGACAGTGAAAGAAACTGACACACTCTCCCTACCTACAGTTTTCTGTCCCTAGAAAAAATGTTTTTTTTAAGCACAATTTAGCACAAGGAGAATTCACTCACTGTCCTTCCAGGTCCCTGGAAACAAGGACTTTGACAGTGAAAGAAACTGACACACTCTCCCTACCTACAGTTTTCTGTCCCTAGAAAAAATGTTTTTTTTAAGCACAATTTAGCACAAGGAGAATTCACTCACTGTCCTTCCAGGTCCCTGGAAACAAGGACTTTGACAGTGAAAGAAACTGACACACTCTCCCTACCTACAGTTTTCTGTCCCTAGAAAAAATGTTTTTTTTAAGCACAATTTAGCACAAGGAGAATTCACTCACTGTCCTTCCAGGTCCCTGGAAACAAGGACTTTGACAGTGAAAGAAACTGACACACTCTCCCTACCTACAGTTTTCTGTCCCTAGAAAAAATGTTTTTTTTAAGCACAATTTAGCACAAGGAGAATTCACTCACTGTCCTTCCAGGTCCCTGGAAACAAGGACTTTGACAGTGAAAGAAACTGACACACTCTCCCTACCTACAGTTTTCTGTCCCTAGAAAAAATGTTTTTTTTAAGCACAATTTAGCACAAGGAGAATTCACTCACTGTCCTTCCAGGTCCCTGGAAACAAGGACTTTGACAGTGAAAGAAACTGACACACTCTCCCTACCTACAGTTTTCTGTCCCTAGAAAAAATGTTTTTTTTAAGCACAATTTAGCACAAGGAGAATTCACTCACTGTCCTTCCAGGTCCCTGGAAACAAGGACTTTGACAGTGAAAGAAACTGACACACTCTCCCTACCTACAGTTTTCTGTCCCTAGAAAAAATGTTTTTTTTAAGCACAATTTAGCACAAGGAGAATTCACTCACTGTCCTTCCAGGTCCCTGGAAACAAGGACTTTGACAGTGAAATAAACTGACACACTCTCCCTACCTACAGTTTTCTGTCCCTAGAAAAAATGTTTTTTTTAAGCACAATTTAGCACAAGGAGAATTCACTCACTGTCCTTCCAGGTCCCTGGAAACAAGGACTTTGACAGTGAAATAAACTGACACACTCTCCCTACCTACAGTTTTCTGTCCCTAGAAAAAATGTTTTTTTTAAGCACAATTTAGCACAAGGAGAATTCACTCACTGTCCTTCCAGGTCCCTGGAAACAAGGACTTTGACAGTGAAAGAAACTGACACACTCTCCCTACCTACAGTTTTCTGTCCCTAGAAAAAATGTTTTTTTTAAGCACAATTTAGCACAAGGAGAATTCACTCACTGTCCTTCCAGGTCCCTGGAAACAAGGACTTTGACAGTGAAAGAAACTGACACACTCTCCCTACCTACAGTTTTCTGTCCCTAGAAAAAATGTTTTTTTTAAGCACAATTTAGCACAAGGAGAATTCACTCACTGTCCTTCCAGGTCCCTGGAAACAAGGACTTTGACAGTGAAAGAAACTGACACACTCTCCCTACCTACAGTTTTCTGTCCCTAGAAAAAATGTTTTTTTTAAGCACAATTTAGCACAAGGAGAATTCACTCACTGTCCTTCCAGGTCCCTGGAAACAAGGACTTTGACAGTGAAAGAAACTGACACACTCTCCCTACCTACAGTTTTCTGTCCCTAGAAAAAATGTTTTTTTTAAGCACAATTTAGCACAAGGAGAATTCACTCACTGTCCTTCCAGGTCCCTGGAAACAAGGACTTTGACAGTGAAAGAAACTGACACACTCTCCCTACCTACAGTTTTCTGTCCCTAGAAAAAATGTTTTTTTTAAGCACAATTTAGCACAAGGAGAATTCACTCACTGTCCTTCCAGGTCCCTGGAAACAAGGACTTTGACAGTGAAAGAAACTGACACACTCTCCCTACCTACAGTTTTCTGTCCCTAGAAAAAATGTTTTTTTTAAGCACAATTTAGCACAAGGAGAATTCACTCACTGTCCTTCCAGGTCCCTGGAAACAAGGACTTTGACAGTGAAAGAAACTGACACACTCTCCCTACCTACAGTTTTCTGTCCCTAGAAAAAATGTTTTTTTTAAGCACAATTTAGCACAAGGAGAATTCACTCACTGTCCTTCCAGGTCCCTGGAAACAAGGACTTTGACAGTGAAAGAAACTGACACACTCTCCCTACCTACAGTTTTCTGTCCCTAGAAAAAATGTTTTTTTTAAGCACAATTTAGCACAAGGAGAATTCACTCACTGTCCTTCCAGGTCCCTGGAAACAAGGACTTTGACAGTGAAAGAAACTGACACACTCTCCCTACCTACAGTTTTCTGTCCCTAGAAAAAATGTTTTTTTTAAGCACAATTTAGCACAAGGAGAATTCACTCACTGTCCTTCCAGGTCCCTGGAAACAAGGACTTTGACAGTGAAAGAAACTGACACACTCTCCCTACCTACAGTTTTCTGTCCCTAGAAAAAATGTTTTTTTTAAGCACAATTTAGCACAAGGAGAATTCACTCACTGTCCTTCCAGGTCCCTGGAAACAAGGACTTTGACAGTGAAAGAAACTGACACACTCTCCCTACCTACAGTTTTCTGTCCCTAGAAAAAATGTTTTTTTTAAGCACAATTTAGCACAAGGAGAATTCACTCACTGTCCTTCCAGGTCCCTGGAAACAAGGACTTTGACAGTGAAAGAAACTGACACACTCTCCCTACCTACAGTTTTCTGTCCCTAGAAAAAATGTTTTTTTTAAGCACAATTTAGCACAAGGAGAATTCACTCACTGTCCTTCCAGGTCCCTGGAAACAAGGACTTTGACAGTGAAAGAAACTGACACACTCTCCCTACCTACAGTTTTCTGTCCCTAGAAAAAATGTTTTTTTTAAGCACAATTTAGCACAAGGAGAATTCACTCACTGTCCTTCCAGGTCCCTGGAAACAAGGACTTTGACAGTGAAAGAAACTGACACACTCTCCCTACCTACAGTTTTCTGTCCCTAGAAAAAATGTTTTTTTTAAGCACAATTTAGCACAAGGAGAATTCACTCACTGTCCTTCCAGGTCCCTGGAAACAAGGACTTTGACAGTGAAAGAAACTGACACACTCTCCCTACCTACAGTTTTCTGTCCCTAGAAAAAATGTTTTTTTTAAGCACAATTTAGCACAAGGAGAATTCACTCACTGTCCTTCCAGGTCCCTGGAAACAAGGACTTTGACAGTGAAAGAAACTGACACACTCTCCCTACCTACAGTTTTCTGTCCCTAGAAAAAATGTTTTTTTTAAGCACAATTTAGCACAAGGAGAATTCACTCACTGTCCTTCCAGGTCCCTGGAAACAAGGACTTTGACAGTGAAAGAAACTGACACACTCTCCCTACCTACAGTTTTCTGTCCCTAGAAAAAATGTTTTTTTTAAGCACAATTTAGCACAAGGAGAATTCACTCACTGTCCTTCCAGGTCCCTGGAAACAAGGACTTTGACAGTGAAAGAAACTGACACACTCTCCCTACCTACAGTTTTCTGTCCCTAGAAAAAATGTTTTTTTTAAGCACAATTTAGCACAAGGAGAATTCACTCACTGTCCTTCCAGGTCCCTGGAAACAAGGACTTTGACAGTGAAAGAAACTGACACACTCTCCCTACCTACAGTTTTCTGTCCCTAGAAAAAATGTTTTTTTTAAGCACAATTTAGCACAAGGAGAATTCACTCACTGTCCTTCCAGGTCCCTGGAAACAAGGACTTTGACAGTGAAAGAAACTGACACACTCTCCCTACCTACAGTTTTCTGTCCCTAGAAAAAATGTTTTTTTTAAGCACAATTTAGCACAAGGAGAATTCACTCACTGTCCTTCCAGGTCCCTGGAAACAAGGACTTTGACAGTGAAAGAAACTGACACACTCTCCCTACCTACAGTTTTCTGTCCCTAGAAAAAATGTTTTTTTTAAGCACAATTTAGCACAAGGAGAATTCACTCACTGTCCTTCCAGGTCCCTGGAAACAAGGACTTTGACAGTGAAAGAAACTGACACACTCTCCCTACCTACAGTTTTCTGTCCCTAGAAAAAATGTTTTTTTTAAGCACAATTTAGCACAAGGAGAATTCACTCACTGTCCTTCCAGGTCCCTGGAAACAAGGACTTTGACAGTGAAAGAAACTGACACACTCTCCCTACCTACAGTTTTCTGTCCCTAGAAAAAATGTTTTTTTTAAGCACAATTTAGCACAAGGAGAATTCACTCACTGTCCTTCCAGGTCCCTGGAAACAAGGACTTTGACAGTGAAAGAAACTGACACACTCTCCCTACCTACAGTTTTCTGTCCCTAGAAAAAATGTTTTTTTTAAGCACAATTTAGCACAAGGAGAATTCACTCACTGTCCTTCCAGGTCCCTGGAAACAAGGACTTTGACAGTGAAAGAAACTGACACACTCTCCCTACCTACAGTTTTCTGTCCCTAGAAAAAATGTTTTTTTTAAGCACAATTTAGCACAAGGAGAATTCACTCACTGTCCTTCCAGGTCCCTGGAAACAAGGACTTTGACAGTGAAAGAAACTGACACACTCTCCCTACCTACAGTTTTCTGTCCCTAGAAAAAATGTTTTTTTTAAGCACAATTTAGCACAAGGAGAATTCACTCACTGTCCTTCCAGGTCCCTGGAAACAAGGACTTTGACAGTGAAAGAAACTGACACACTCTCCCTACCTACAGTTTTCTGTCCCTAGAAAAAATGTTTTTTTTAAGCACAATTTAGCACAAGGAGAATTCACTCACTGTCCTTCCAGGTCCCTGGAAACAAGGACTTTGACAGTGAAAGAAACTGACACACTCTCCCTACCTACAGTTTTCTGTCCCTAGAAAAAATGTTTTTTTTAAGCACAATTTAGCACAAGGAGAATTCACTCACTGTCCTTCCAGGTCCCTGGAAACAAGGACTTTGACAGTGAAAGAAACTGACACACTCTCCCTACCTACAGTTTTCTGTCCCTAGAAAAAATGTTTTTTTTAAGCACAATTTAGCACAAGGAGAATTCACTCACTGTCCTTCCAGGTCCCTGGAAACAAGGACTTTGACAGTGAAAGAAACTGACACACTCTCCCTACCTACAGTTTTCTGTCCCTAGAAAAAATGTTTTTTTTAAGCACAATTTAGCACAAGGAGAATTCACTCACTGTCCTTCCAGGTCCCTGGAAACAAGGACTTTGACAGTGAAAGAAACTGACACACTCTCCCTACCTACAGTTTTCTGTCCCTAGAAAAAATGTTTTTTTTAAGCACAATTTAGCACAAGGAGAATTCACTCACTGTCCTTCCAGGTCCCTGGAAACAAGGACTTTGACAGTGAAAGAAACTGACACACTCTCCCTACCTACAGTTTTTTGTCCCTAGAAAAAATGTTTTTTTTAAGCACAATTTAGCACAAGGAGAATTCACTCACTGTCCTTCCAGGTCCCTGGAAACAAGGACTTTGACAGTGAAAGAAACTGACACACTCTCCCTACCTACAGTTTTCTGTCCCTAGAAAAAATGTTTTTTTTAAGCACAATTTAGCACAAGGAGAATTCACTCACTGTCCTTCCAGGTCCCTGGAAACAAGGACTTTGACAGTGAAAGAAACTGACACACTCTCCCTACCTACAGTTTTCTGTCCCTAGAAAAAATGTTTTTTTTAAGCACAATTTAGCACAAGGAGAATTCACTCACTGTCCTTCCAGGTCCCTGGAAACAAGGACTTTGACAGTGAAAGAAACTGACACACTCTCCCTACCTACAGTTTTCTGTCCCTAGAAAAAATGTTTTTTTTAAGCACAATTTAGCACAAGGAGAATTCACTCACTGTCCTTCCAGGTCCCTGGAAACAAGGACTTTGACAGTGAAAGAAACTGACACACTCTCCCTACCTACAGTTTTCTGTCCCTAGAAAAAATGTTTTTTTTAAGCACAATTTAGCACAAGGAGAATTCACTCACTGTCCTTCCAGGTCCCTGGAAACAAGGACTTTGACAGTGAAATAAACTGACACACTCTCCCTACCTACAGTTTTCTGTCCCTAGAAAAAATGTTTTTTTTAAGCACAATTTAGCACAAGGAGAATTCACTCACTGTCCTTCCAGGTCCCTGGAAACAAGGACTTTGACAGTGAAAGAAACTGACACACTCTCCCTACCTACAGTTTTCTGTCCCTAGAAAAAATGTTTTTTTTAAGCACAATTTAGCACAAGGAGAATTCACTCACTGTCCTTCCAGGTCCCTGGAAACAAGGACTTTGACAGTGAAAGAAACTGACACACTCTCCCTACCTACAGTTTTCTGTCCCTAGAAAAAATGTTTTTTTTAAGCACAATTTAGCACAAGGAGAATTCACTCACTGTCCTTCCAGGTCCCTGGAAACAAGGACTTTGACAGTGAAAGAAACTGACACACTCTCCCTACCTACAGTTTTCTGTCCCTAGAAAAAAAGTTTTTTTTAAGCACAATTTAGCACAAGGAGAATTCACTCACTGTCCTTCCAGGTCCCTGGAAACAAGGACTTTGACAGTGAAAGAAACTGACACACTCTCCCTACCTACAGTTTTCTGTCCCTAGAAAAAATGTTTTTTTTAAGCACAATTTAGCACAAGGAGAATTCACTCACTGTCCTTCCAGGTCCCTGGAAACAAGGACTTTGACAGTGAAAGAAACTGACACACTCTCCCTACCTACAGTTTTCTGTCCCTAGAAAAAATGTTTTTTTTAAGCACAATTTAGCACAAGGAGAATTCACTCACTGTCCTTCCAGGTCCCTGGAAACAAGGACTTTGACAGTGAAAGAAACTGACACACTCTCCCTACCTACAGTTTTCTGTCCCTAGAAAAAATGTTTTTTTTAAGCACAATTTAGCACAAGGAGAATTCACTCACTGTCCTTCCAGGTCCCTGGAAACAAGGACTTTGACAGTGAAAGAAACTGACACACTCTCCCTACCTACAGTTTTCTGTCCCTAGAAAAAATGTTTTTTTTAAGCACAATTTAGCACAAGGAGAATTCACTCACTGTCCTTCCAGGTCCCTGGAAACAAGGACTTTGACAGTGAAAGAAACTGACACACTCTCCCTACCTACAGTTTTCTGTCCCTAGAAAAAATGTTTTTTTTAAGCACAATTTAGCACAAGGAGAATTCACTCACTGTCCTTCCAGGTCCCTGGAAACAAGGACTTTGACAGTGAAAGAAACTGACACACTCTCCCTACCTACAGTTTTCTGTCCCTAGAAAAAATGTTTTTTTTAAGCACAATTTAGCACAAGGAGAATTCACTCACTGTCCTTCCAGGTCCCTGGAAACAAGGACTTTGACAGTGAAAGAAACTGACACACTCTCCCTACCTACAGTTTTCTGTCCCTAGAAAAAATGTTTTTTTTAAGCACAATTTAGCACAAGGAGAATTCACTCACTGTCCTTCCAGGTCCCTGGAAACAAGGACTTTGACAGTGAAAGAAACTGACACACTCTCCCTACCTACAGTTTTCTGTCCCTAGAAAAAATGTTTTTTTTTAAGCACAATTTAGCACAAGGAGAATTCACTCACTGTCCTTCCAGGTCCCTGGAAACAAGGACTTTGACAGTGAAAGAAACTGACACACTCTCCCTACCTACAGTTTTCTGTCCCTAGAAAAAATGTTTTTTTTAAGCACAATATAGCACAAGCACAAAACACACTGACACTCTCCCTACCTATCTTTCTCTTTCCCTAAACTAAAGGAATCCAGGTTAAGCAAGAAAGAAATAAAAGTCACTGTCCCTGCCTATGCTGCTCTATCCCTGCTCCGGAACACACTACACTAGGCCGCCGTGCTGGTGGCCTTTTATAGTGTGGGGCGTGTACTAAACACCCTCAGCAATAATTGGCCACAGGCATCCTGCCTGTGGCCAATCATTGCTCTCCTCGCTGCCGGCGCTGTGATTGGCCAAGCATGCGGGGTCACAGTGCATGCTTGGCCAATCACAGCGCCTGGATGACACTGCGATGGCGTAGTGCATTGTGGGCCGTTCGCGTCACTCGAATTTGGCGCGAACGGCCCAAATCGTTCGATCTTCGTCGAACGATCGAACAGCCGATGTTCGAGTCGAACGTATGTTCGACTCGAACACGAAGCTCATCCCTACTAGTTACCATTACCAAAAATAATACAATACATAAAATAAAACAGCAAAAATGAATAAAATGGTGCAGTAGCTGGTTCTTTTGGAGAAACGAGTTCTCCTGCACTAGCTGGTTCTTCTGGAGAAACTGCCTGCTTTTAGGCTCCTGCTTGGCTGCCTCCCACTCCAGATCTGACAGTGAGGGCCTCTTACTTGCCCAGCTACTTCTGCATCATTAGGTGCAGCCTTCCCTGCTGAGAGAAGCAGGGAAACGAACCCAGGGAGTTGTAGGAAAAAGACTTAAGTTGGGTAGACACAGGCCAAAAATCAGCCGAATACGTTTTGGCTCGTCTGTAACTGGGCGACTTTTGGCTCATGTGTACAGTCTGTTCTGCAGAAGCTTCCAATGGCTTATGTTGAATGGGCATGCTAGAAAACCAGTATCCAACCGCCACCCAACCTATGGCTGCCAGCACCGATCAGTGTATTCTGGCGAGGGGGAAGTCACCTTGTCAGAAAACAATAGCACAGCGGGGGAGATCGCTGCACTAACATCTCTCAGGTTTTTTTATTGTTCAGCCCATTGGGTTGAATGATAAAAACTTGTAATGTGTACCCAGCTATTGCTACGGCTCATACTGATGTAAATTGTTTTTATTTATGTTTATGTTTAAAGTTGAAAGTTCAAGGTTCATGTGTGCATACAGGAGAGACATGTGTCTCCGGTAAATGCATATATTCACACATGATTTTTTATTTGAATTTTATTGATTTATCCATGTTTATCTTGCTCTATGGCATATTGTATTATATCCATTGGCCCATTACAAGGTGGATTATATTATGTTATATAGCACATTTATAGACATTCATACATGGACATTTCTTTACACTTTATACACACACATATATCTCCTTCATGATCACTTACTAATTATTTATTCACATTTATCATTCTTCACATTTCCCTATGTAATTGTCACACAGTCTGTTTGGCAGTAGCACGCATTGTGCACATTTTGTGCATTTAAATGTTATCATTTATTATTCATTAATTAATTCATCGTTATGTATTTTTTTTGGAGTACTTGTAAATCACTATTATTATTATTTCAGTTCACACGAATATCACATAATAATTATTTCATATATTCACATCTATGGCTTACCATCTCCAAAAAACATTTTCACTTTTCATTTATTTTTCCATTCAAAAAGATTTTTTTGTTCATTTTTTTAACTTAATTAATTGACATTCATACCCATCACTGTCATATTCATTCACTTCAAATAATATATACACACACTTTGGTGTGTCTATGTTTAAGCATTAAGTGTTCAGTTTATAATTTATACACATTTTGTATTCTTGTGAATGGTCTTCAAAAGAGTGCTATTCCCTTCCCCCCCTCTCCCTTTCTTAGGAGTGCCGGAATCAAACATAAGGTTATCCCAGTCAGCTGTGTTCTTTCAGTACTAATTGGTGTAAAGTTACTTCATTTTTCATTTATACCTCTATTGATTCCCACACACCCTAGCTATGAGTAAGCGTCAATTCGTGACGTGAAACGCGTTAGCCACCCTTCCCTGCATGCATACCATCTGCATTTGTTGTTTTGGATTTATGGATTTATTTTGAATTTGGATTTTTTACTTGAAATTTTGGAATAAATAACTGTCTATACAGAGTGCGGCAGTCCAGGGTTTCTTTTTCTCCCATGATGTAATTTCTAATGTGAGTTTATTTGCATATAATAGCATGACAAGTGCAATAACATCAGTTTCTATAGAGCCCATTCACACACATGTAGTGTGATTGCGATCTGACTTTGAAAAGGGTCCTCTGCGAGTTAAACATGATGCAGTGCAATTTTGTGGTCCATAGACTTCAACGGACATGTATCAAAATTGCATCTACATGCTTTTTTAATCCGTTTCACAATGTGATTTGTGCTGGCTGTTAGGAGCCAGCACCCTCCGGCATCCTAACAACCAGTGACTCATCCCTGCTATCAGCAGCAAGGATGAGTCATTGGTTATTAGGAAGCTGGCACCCGCAGGGATGAGTCACTGACAGTAGAGTGTAAACCAAAGAGCCAGCGTTGAAATAAAAAGCATGGGGTCCTCCCCAATCCATACCATTTTCTTTGGGTCTAGTGTGGATTTTAAGGGGGATCCCATGGCACAAAAACACCCAAAAAATGCATAGACCCCCCCAAGATAGGTCTGGTATGGATTTTAAAGGGAACCCCACACTAAACAAAAATGATGTGGGCTTCCCCCCAAAATCCATACCAGACCCTTATCCAACCATACAGCCCAGAAGACCAGGAAAGCGGGGGAATAGCAAGAGCTCCCTCCCTTCTTAACCATAGCAGTTTGCTGGAGAGGAAGCCCCTGGCAAAGCACCTTGTCCCCATGTTGATGAGAGACAAGGGCCTGTTCCCCACAACACTGGCCTTGTGGTTGTGAGGGTTCAGGTGACAGCTGATCGGAATCTGGAAGCCTCCTTTAAAAAGGGGGCCCCAAATCCCAGCCCCCCATGTGAATGAGTACTTCTACTTATTCACCAAAACAATGTCAAAAGTAAATAAAACACAAGACAGTTTTTGACAAGCCCTTTATTAAAAAAAATAAAAATAAACACGTCCCCCGAAGTAAACCCATACTCAATCACAAAGAACCCTAACCACGCACCAGCATGAAAAAAAATGCTGCTCACCAAACACAGCTACTCCTGCCACTTCACAATTGCCAAATGACAGCGCAGCTTCCCCCTGCCGCTAAGTAATCAAAGGGGTGACCCCCCCATGACAGTGTTTGGACACCCCGCCCTGTGACATCATAGGGTTGGAGTTCTCAGGGGCTTCATGTGTCTTCATGGGGCGCAGCGCCACATGGTGATGTCAACAGGTGACAACCTGTGGTGTCAACTTATGATGTCACAGGGCAGTGTCTCTGAGTGCCATCATGAGGCGAATGGCAAGCAATGGTAGAGGTTGTGTTCAACTGGCTTTTTTTTTCTGTGCAGGCCAGCGGACGGCATTCTCCTTAAAATCAATACCAGACCTAAGAGCCTGCTATGGATTTTGGGGGAACCCCATCTTTTTTTGTTTGGTGTGGGGTCCCTCTTAAAATCAATACATGACCCAAAGGGCATCATATGGAATAGGAGGGACCCCCACACTGTTCTTTTTTGAATGCTGACTCATTTCATTTTATTCTGTGGTCAGCAGAGAAAGCACCAATTTGCACTTCAACTGCACTCAAACTAGCATTAAAAATTGGCTCAAAATTGTATTGCACTAGTGTGAACCTAGGCTTAAAGGAGGCTTGTGCTAGCAACTGAACATGGTGAGTAAATGAACACTCCAATACTTACCATGAGGTGACATATAAAAAGTATGTAACATTTTTTTTGAACTAGGCAGATTACTGCACCTTCCCAGCATAAGATAATTATTATTATGTCTATTAGGTATCAGCAGACACCTATCTATTTTGATTTGTAGGAATAAATTCTCAGGTTGGGTTAGGTTTTCTGAGCTTTAGGACTCGTACACACAACCGAGAATCTCGTCGTAAAAAAAACTGTCGTTTTTCTCAACGAGATTCTTGTCAAGCTTGACTAGCTTCTTGTAAAGCTTTCCTTGCATACACACTGTCAATTTCAAATCTCGTCGTTGTAAAGCTGGGTGACGTACAACACGTACGACGGCAGTATAAAAGTTAAGTTTGATTCCAATGGCGCCACCCCTTGGGCTGCTTTTGCTGATCTCGTGTTACCGCGTGTTAGTAAAAGTTTGGGAAGAGATGATTCGCGCTTTTCAGTTTTCGTGCACTTCGTTTTAGCGTGACGAATGTGCTATCTCCATTACGAACGCTAATTTTACCACAAGGAGCGCACCCGTCTTATACTTGATTCTGAGCATGCGCGATTTTTTAAGACTCGGAAAAGCATACACACGACCGGTTTTCTCATCCGGAAACAGGCCGATGAGAATCTCAACGAGAAAAACGAGAATCCTGATGAGAAAATAGAGAGCAGGTTCTCTAATTTTCTCGTTGAGATTCCTGACATTTTCTCGACGAGAAACCATACACACGAACGGTTTTCTTGGCAAGAAAGCTCTTCCAACAGTTTTCTTGTCATTTCTTGACGAGAAAACCGGTCGTGTGTACGAGGCTTTAGTTTTAGTTTAGATTTAGTTTGAGTTTTAGTTTTATTGGAAGTAAAACGGCTGACAAAAAAAATGGGGGGGGGGGCACAGGAGCTTCTTTTAATTAGACCTTACTTCTACTATAATATTAAAGCATAGAAAACAAAAATCGTATTTAAGGATGATGTTAACTCCTAGAAGAAAGTCTGAACACAGATACCCTTAAACCATTTGACTCTTAGAGCCTGTTCACAGCAGATGTTGTGGGTCTGCACTAGCACGGCCCTAATGAACAGACAAGAGAAAATGTCTTGATTACTATGGTATTGGTTCACACTACAGCAACAATTAATCGATATTGTAGGAATCGGGGCATTTAGTCTTGCTGAGTAGTGATGAGCCGAACACCCCCGGGTTCGGTTCGCACCAGAACCCGCGAACGGACCGAAAGTTCGAACGAACATTAGAACCCTATTAAATACAATGGATGCGAACGTTCGAATTCTAAAGTGCTAATTATAACAACTATTATGCATGTTATTGTCCTAAAAAGGGTTTGGGAACCCGGGTTCTGCACCAGGGGACATGTATCAATGCAAAAAGAAGTTTTAAAAACGGTCGTTTTTCGGGAGCAGTCATTTTAATGATGCATAAAGTGAAAAAAAAAAAGTCAAATATTCCTTTAAATATCGTACCTGGGGGGTGTCTAAAGTATGCCTGTGAAGTGCCACGTGTTTCCCGTGTTTAGAACTGTCCCTGCACAAAATGACACTTCTAAAGGAAAAAAAAGCCATTTAAAACTGCTTGCGGCTTTAATGTAATGTCTGGTCCCGGTAATATGGATGAAATTCTTTAAGAAAAATGGCATAGCTACCCCATGACCCCCCCCCTACCCCAGCCCATTACCAGCCCCTTTGGGTCTTGTATGGATATTAAGGGGAACCCCGCACATAAAATAAAAAAGGCCCTATATACTCTGAACAGCCCTATACAGGCGGTGCATACAAGACAGGGACTGTAGGTTTGTTCTTATGTAGAGTCTGTTTGTAATTTTGAACAGGTACATTGTTGAAGTGTAGCTCCAGACCAAAAATCTATTTTTAAACTTTTTGGAAAACATAGGTAAGGGTTATCACCCCTGTAACATTTGTTTTGCTGTCTGTGCCCCTGTTCAGAACATTTCACCTCACTTTCCGTCCCAATGACAACTGTTTTTGAAATGTGGTGTTTTTCTTGAAACAAGGATTGCTGATAAAGCATCAGTACAGAGGAGACACCTTTCTCCCATATTTATTCTTACAGGAGAGAATTTTCCTTCCTAGTGGTAGATTTCCTCTCACTTCCTGTTGTCTTCTTGCGTTTGCAAGTAGGAGTCGTTTGTAAGTTGGATGTTTGAAAGTAGGGACCTGCCGTATATACTCTGCAGAAATAGGCCCCTTAGTTGTTGGTGTTGGCACAACACTGTAAGCACTCACAGTTACTCTTGGTTGGTGCTGGAACGCCCTGCTGTCAACTATTATATCAGGAATTTTAATTACATATAATTGTTGAACAGTGGTAGTAAAAATTGGGCCTTTGATGGTGGTGCTGGTGCCACAACACTGTAAGCCCTGACAGTTACTCTTGGTGGGTGCAGCAATGGGCCCTGCTGTGAATTATTAGATCAAGAATTGTAATTACATGCCCCTGTTGAACAGGGGCTGAAAAATTGGGCCTTAGGCACTGGTGGCACAACACTGCAACCCCTCACAGCAACTGTACTTGGAGCACAGCAATGAGCCCTGTTGCAAAGTATTGCTTAAAAAATTGTAATGACACGCCCCTGTTAAACAGGGGCTGAAAAATTGGGCCTTAGGCACTGGTGGCACAACACTGCAACTCCTCACAGATACTGTACTTGGAGCACACCAATGAGCCCTGTTGCAAAGTATTGCTTCAAAAATTGTAATGACACGCCCCTGTTAAACAGGGGCTGAAAAATTGGGCCTTAGGCACTGGTGGCACAACACTGCAACTCCTCACAGATACTGTACTTGGAGCACACCAATGAGCCCTGTTGCAAAGTATTGCTTCAAAAATTGTAATGACACGCCCCTGTTAAACAGGGGCTGAAAAATTGGGCCTTAGGCACTGGTGGCACAACACTGCAACTCCTCACAGATACTGTACTTGGAGCACACCAATGAGCCCTGTTGCAAAGTATTGCTTCAAAAATTGTAATGACACGCCCCTGTTAAACAGGGGCTGAAAAATTGGGCCTTAGGCACTGGTGGCACAACACTGCAACTCCTCACAGATACTGTACTTGGAGCACACCAATGAGCCCTGTTGCAAAGTATTGCTTCAAAAATTGTAATGACACGCCCCTGTTAAACAGGGGCTGAAAAATTGGGCCTTAGGCACTGGTGGCACAACACTGCAACTCCTCACAGATACTGTACTTGGAGCACAGCAATGAGCCCTGTTGCAAAGTATTGCTTCAAAAATTGTAATTACACGCCCCTGTTAAACAGGGGCTGAAAAATTGGGCGTTAGGCACTGGTGGCACAACACTGCAACTCCTCACAGATACTGTACTTGGAGCACAGCAATGAGCCCTGTTGCAAAGTATTGCTTCAAAAATTGTAATTACACGCCCCTGTTAAACAGGGGCTGAAAAATTGGGCGTTAGGCACTGGTGGCGGCACCCATAAACAAAAATGATCTTACAAGCTATCATCATCAATCGTATCATTGAGGACTCGGAGGAGGAGGATAGCCAGTCAACATAACAGCACAGGCACTCAGCATCAGCATCAGTCTTGAAGGGATGTGACATGTTAAAATCAATTAGTCTGTTATATCAGCATCAGGTGTGTGGTAGCTGGTGGTGATCCAAGACTGGTTCATCTTGATGAAAGTCAGTCGATCAACCGAGTCGGTGGACAGGCGCACCCTGTGATCCGTGACAAATCCTCCAGCAGCACTGAATGTGCGTTCCGAAAGAACGCTGGATGCAGGACAGGCCAGTAGCTCAATTGCATACTGTGCAAGGTCTGGCCAGTGATCCATCCTCAAGACCCAGTAAGCCAGAGGATTTTCGGTGGGGAAGGTGTCCAAGTCTGACCTTGCCCCTAGATATTCCTGCACCATGTTTATCAGACGCTGGCGATGGTTGCTGGAACCGATCATACTTTGGGGCTGCGGACTAAAGAATTGTCTGAACGCATCGGTCAGACGGCCACCTTCCCCACCGCTCCTTCTTTGACTGGCCGAAGCCTCAGCAACTCGTTGTCCAGGACCAGGAGTTTGCAACCTCCCAGTCTCTGGGAACGCGTTGCACAGACCTTTCTGCAAGGCCTCCCGGAGTTGTCTCATCCTCTGCTCCCTCTGCGACGGTAACATAAGGTCCGCAACCTTACCCTTGTACCGTGGATCAAGGAGAGTGGCCAGCCAGTAATGGTCCCTCTCCTTGATCCGAAGAATACGAGGATCCTTCCGCAGACTTTGCAGGATCAGGGAGGCCATGCAGCGTAGGTTTGCTGAGGCATTCGCTCCGGAGTCCTCTGGGTCACTAAGGACGACATGATCCGCAGCCACCTCCTCCCAGCCACGTACAAGTCCACTGGTTTCTTGGGACTGTAAATCATCCCTAAAAGACTGCTGCTGATGATGCTGAGTGCCAGCCTCCACCTCCATGCTGACACAATCCTCCTCCTCCTCCTCCTCTTCCTGTGCGATGGGTGGGACAGAAGGAACACTGTCTGGGTAAAGGGGGCCTTGAGAGGCAAGGAAGTCCTCCTCTTCCTGCCTCTGTTCTGCCTCAAGTGCCCTGTCCATTATTCCACGCAGCGTGTGCTCCAACAGGTGGACAAGAGGTACAGTGTCACTGATGCATGCACTGTCACTGCTCACCATCCTCGTGGCCTCCTCAAATGGTGCCAGGACAGTGCATGCATCCCTGATCATGCCCCACTGGCGTGGAGAAAAAAAACCAAGCTCCCCTGACCCTGTCCTGGTGCCGTAGTCGCACAGGTACTCATTGATGGCCCTCTGCTGCGTGTGCAGCCGCTGCAGCATGGCCAACGTTGAGTTCCACCTGGTGGGCATGTCACATATAAGGCGGTTCTTGGGCAGGTTCAACTCCTTTTGCAGCTCAGCCAGGCGAGCACTGGCATTATAAGATCTGCGGAAATGCACACAGACTTTCCTGGCCTGCCTCAGGACATCCTGTAAGCCCGGGTACCTGCCCAAGAAGCGCTGCACCACCAGGTTAAGGACGTGAGCCACACAGGGCACATGGGTCAGTTGTCCCTGTCGGAGGGCGGAGAGGAGGTTGGTGCCATTGTCGCAAACCACCATTCCTGGCTTAAGCTGGCGTGGCGTCAACCACCTCTCGGCCTGGCCCTGCAGAGCAGACAGGACCTCTGCCCCAGTGTGGCTTCTGTCCCCCAAACACACCAGCGCAAGCACGGCATGGCATCTTTTTGCCTGCGTACTTGCGTAGCCCCGTGAACGGCTACGGAGCACCGCTGGTTCATAGGACAAACCACAGGAAGAGGCCATGGAGGAAGAAGAAGAGGAGGGGGTGGAGGAGAGAGGTGTGTCACAACCAGTAGTAGCATTTTGGAGGCGTGGCGGTGGGACAACCTCCAACACTACTGCACCTTGTCCTGAATCCTTCCCAGCTGCCAAAAGAGTGACCCAATGGGCCGTGAAAGAAAGGTAACGTCCCTGTCCATGCCTGCTGGACCATGAGTCAGCGGTAATATGCACCTTACCGCTGACCGCCCTGTCCAGCGAGGCCAAGACATTGCCTTCCACATGCCGGTAGAGAGCCGGAATAGCCTTCCGTGAGAAAAAGTGGCGTTTGGGAACCTGCCACTGAGGAACTGCACATTGCACAAACTCACGGAAGGGGGCCGAGTCTACCAACTGAAAAGGCAGCAGTTGAAGCGCTAGCAATTTAGCCAAGCTAGCATTCAACCGCTGGGCATGTGGATGGCTGGGAGTGAACTTCTTTCGACGGTCCAGCAGCTGGGGCAGGGAAATTTGCCTGCTAGAATCGGACGTCGGTGTACTGCTAGCAGAGTGGGCGCAAGTACTTGGCTGTGACACACCTAATTCTACACCTTCATTCCTCTCAGTGCATGTTTCAGAGAGGACTGAAGTTATAGTGGGGTTGGAGATCCCAGCTGATGCGGTGCAAGGAGAGGTCCGCTTTGTTCTTTGGTGTGGGTCTTTGAGGTAGGCTTGCCAACGAGCTGCATGGCAGGTCAACATATGTCTGGTCAGGCATGTGGTACCCAAGCGGCTGATGTTTTGGCCACGCGATATACGCTTGAGACATATGTTGCAAACAGCAGCTGTGCGATCTGATGCACTAGCCTCAAAAAAGGCCCACACCAAAGAACTTTTTGAATGACGGGCAGAGGCAGCGCCCTGCACAGGCGGAGCTCTGCGGTGTGATTCCGTCGGTGTACTGCCCTTACGCTGGCCACCAAAGGGCATCCTGCCTCGTTGGAGATGTGCCTCCTCCTCATCCTCCTCCTCCTCCTCTCTCCTATTAGGCACCCACGTGGAGTCAGTGACCTCATCATCCCCTCCCTCCTCATCACTGGAGCCAATCTGGCAGTATGCTGCAGCTGCTGGAACATGACTGCCAGATTGGTGTCCTTCTTGAGCATCCCCTCTGTCTGCTCTCACGCTACTGCCTTCCTCTAGCTGGGTTTCATCATCAGACCCTTCGAAACGCTGGGCATCCTCCTGGAGCATGTACCCAACACTGTGCTGAAACAGTTCGGGGGACTCCTCAGGAGGAGGACATGGTGGGTCTAGGGAAGGAGTGACTGATGATTTGTCTGACATTGATACCAGGGAAGACGACGCTTTGGCAGCTGCTTTTCCAGTACCCTGAGCCTGGGTGAGAGAGGATGAGGAGGAGGAGGAGGGCTTGGTCATCCACTCTACCAAGTCTTCGGCATGATGTGGCTCAACATGTCCAGCTGCCGAAAAGAAGGACAAGCGTGTCCCATGGCCATGTGCTGATGACAATGCACCGCGTCCACGACCAGCACTGTTGCCCCCAGACACAGAGCCTGCTTGCCCTCTTTTATTGCCTCCTGACTGTCTGCCTCTCCTTGTTTGCCTTCCAGACATTCTAATAGATGGCCTGCAGGGAGATGGGAAAAAAGCAATAAGGGCTACCTTCAGGTGTCCTTCTCTGTCCCTTGAAACAAGGACTTGCAGAGTGAAATAAACTGACACTCTCCCTACCTACAGTTTTCTGTCCCTAGAATAAATGTTTTTTTTAATCACAATATAGCACAAGGACAATTCAGTCACTGTCCTTCCAGGTCCCTGGAAACAAGGACTTGCAGAGTGAAATAAACTGACACTTTCCCTACCTACAGTTTTCTGTCCCTAGAATAAATGTTTTTTTTAATCACAATATAGCACAAGGACAATTCAGTCACTGTCCTTCCAGGTCCCTGGAAACAAGGACTTGCAGAGTGAAATAAACTGACACTCTCCCTACCTACAGTTTTCTGTCCCTAGAATAAATGTTTTTTTTAATCACAATATAGCACAAGGACAATTCAGTCACTGTCCTTCCAGGTCCCTGGAAACAAGGACTTGCAGAGTGAAATAAACTGACACTCTCCCTACCTACAGTTTTCTGTCCCTAGAATAAATGTTTTTTTTAATCACAATATAGCACAAGGACAATTCAGTCACTGTCCTTCCAGGTCCCTGGAAACAAGGACTTGCAGAGTGAAATAAACTGACACTCTCCCTACCTACAGTTTTCTGTCCCTAGAATAAATGTTTTTTTTAATCACAATATAGCACAAGGACAATTCAGTCACTGTCCTTCCAGGTCCCTGGAAACAAGGACTTGCAGAGTGAAATAAACTGACACTCTCCCTACCTACAGTTTTCTGTCCCTAGAATAAATGTTTTTTTTAATCACAATATAGCACAAGGACAATTCAGTCACTGTCCTTCCAGGTCCCTGGAAACAAGGACTTGCAGAGTGAAATAAACTGACACTCTCCCTACCTACAGTTTTCTGTCCCTAGAATAAATGTTTTTTTTAATCACAATATAGCACAAGGACAATTCAGTCACTGTCCTTCCAGGTCCCTGGAAACAAGGACTTGCAGAGTGAAATAAACTGACACTCTCCCTACCTACAGTTTTCTGTCCCTAGAATAAATGTTTTTTTTAAGCACAATATAGCACAAGGACAATTCAGTCACTGTCCTTCCAGGTCCCTGGAAACAAGGACTTGCAGAGTGAAATAAACTGACACTCTCCCTACCTACAGTTTTCTGTCCCTAGAATAAATGTTTTTTTTAATCACAATATAGCACAAGGACAATTCAGTCACTGTCCTTCCAGGTCCCTGGAAACAAGGACTTGCAGAGTGAAATAAACTGACACTCTCCCTACCTACAGTTTTCTGTCCCTAGAATAAATGTTTTTTTAATCACAATATAGCACAAGGACAATTCAGTCACTGTCCTTCCAGGTCCCTGGAAACAAGGACTTGCAGAGTGAAATAAACTGACACTCTCCCTACCTACAGTTTTCTGTCCCTAGAATAAATGTTTTTTTTAATCACAATATAGCACAAGGACAATTCAGTCACTGTCCTTCCAGGTCTCTGGAAACAAGGACTTGCAGAGTGAAATAAACTGACACTCTCCCTACCTACAGTTTTCTGTCCCTAGAATAAATGTTTTTTTTAATCACAATATAGCACAAGGACAATTCAGTCACTGTCCTTCCAGGTCCCTGGAAACAAGGACTTGCAGAGTGAAATAAACTGACACTCTCCCTACCTACAGTTTTCTGTCCCTAGAATAAATGTTTTTTTTAAGCACAATATAGCACAAGGACAATTCAGTCACTGTCCTTCCAGGTCCCTGGAAACAAGGACTTGCAGAGTGAAATAAACTGACACTCTCCCTACCTACAGTTTTCTGTCCCTAGAATAAATGTTTTTTTTAATCACAATATAGCACAAGGACAATTCAGTCACTGTCCTTCCAGGTCCCTGGAAACAAGGACTTGCAGAGTGAAATAAACTGACACTCTCCCTACCTACAGTTTTCTGTCCCTAGAATAAATGTTTTTTTTAAGCACAATATAGCACAAGGACAATTCAGTCACTGTCCTTCCAGGTCCCTGGAAACAAGGACTTGCAGAGTGAAATAAACTGACACTCTCCCTACCTACAGTTTTCTGTCCCTAGAATAAATGTTTTTTTTTAATCACAATATAGCACAAGGACAATTCAGTCACTGTCCTTCCAGGTCCCTGGAAACAAGGACTTGCAGAGTGAAAGAAACTGACACTCTCCCTACCTACAGTTTTCTGTCCCTAGAATAAATGTTTTTTTAAGCACAATATAGCACAAGGACAATTCACTCACTGTCCTTCCAGGTCCCTGGAAACAAGGACTTGCAGAGTGAAAGAAACTGACACTGTCCCTACCTACAGTTTTCTGTCCCTAGAATAAATGTTTTTTTTAAGCACACTATAGCACAAGCACAAAACACACTGACACTCTCCCTACCTATCCTTCTCTTTCCCTAAACTAAAGGAATCCAGGTTAAGCAAGAAAGAAATAACAGTCACTGTCCCTGCCTATGCTGCTCTATCCCTGCTCCGGAACACACTACACTAGGCCGCCGTGCTGGCGGCCTTTTATAGTGTGGGGCGTGTACTAAACACCCTCAGCAATAATTGGCCACAGGCATCCTGCCTGTGGCCAATCATTGCTCTCCTCGCTGCCGGCGCTGTGATTGGCCAAGCATGCGGGGTCACAGTGCATGCTTGGCCAATCACAGCGCCTGGATGACACTGCGATGGCGTAGTGCATTGTGGGCCGTTCGCGTCACTCGAATTTGGCGCGAACGGCCCAAATCGTTCGATCTTCGTCGAACGATCGAACAGCCGATGTTCGAGTCGAACGTATGTTCGACTCGAACACGAAGCTCATCCCTATTGCTGAGGCATGCAGTACTTTATTTTAGAGCACCACCGCATGAATAGCACTGTATTAAAATGTCACTTGTGACATTTCTTTTTGTTTACAAACAATTTTTATTTTATAGCAAAGGAAAGAACATACAGTCAGATACGGAACATAGTCACTTACATATCAATTGCAACCAACTCATATTCAGGCCGATAATAGGCACATAACAAGTGGCAGTTGTTTACAAGCAGCATTAATAATGTATTCCATCATTTTAATATTTAGGGGTGATAATAACCCCACAGGTCAAAGACTATATAGATAAAAATATCCTTCCCCTTGTTGCCAGATTTAGGCAACAAGGTAAAACCTGTTGTAAATTTCCATTCAGGGATGGACTGGCCATAGGGACTACCGGGAGTTTCCCGGTGGGCCAATGGCTCAGTGGGCCGTTTAAAAAAAAAAATTCTTTTTGTGGGCCGTTTTTTTATGCAGTTCGGCGGCAGCGGGAGCGTGGCAGCAAACAGCGGCCCTCACAAAAAAAAAAAAAAAATCTTTTTTTTTTCTTTTTTGTGGCCCGTTTTTTTATGCAGTTTGGCGGCAGCAGGAGCGTGGCAGCAAACAGCGGCGGGGATTCAGGGAAGGTGGCCATCGAGGAGGGCAGTTGGATGTAAAATTCTGAGGGAGAAGAGCTCCACCCCCTCCCTGACCACCGAAGAGGCGGACAGTAGCGAGCGCGGCTACCCCGGCGCTCCCAGAACCTCAATTCCTCCACCTCCTCTCTGCTCCAGGAACCATGCGGCCTGGGCCGGAGGGTAGGCTGACTGGGAGCCCGGAGGAAGAGAACATGCGCCGCTGTAAGGAGCAGAGCAGCGTGAGCACTCCCCGGATCAAGAGGGAGACTTGGCGCTGCCGCTGATGGCCATCAGGTACCTGGCATCCTATACAAACATGCCAGAACACAGAGGAGCAGAGGAGTGACTGCAGAAAGGGACAGTGCTATGTGGTCTGTCTCAGCCCTCCCCTCTGTCTCTCTGCCCCCTCTGTCTCTCAGTCCCCCCTCTTTCAGCCCCCTCCTCTGTCTCTCAGCCCCCACTATCTCTCAGACCCCTCCTCTGTCTCTCAGACCCCTCCTCTGTCTCTCAGACCCCTCCTCTGTCTCTCAGCTCTCCTCCTCTGTCTCTCAGCTCTCCTCCTCTGTCTCTCAGCTCCCCTTCTGCCTCTCAGACCCCCCCCACTGTCTCTCAGCCCCCTCCTCTATCTCTCAGCTCTCCCCCTCTGTCTCTCAGCTCTCCCCCTCTGTCTCTCAGCTCTCCCCCTCTGTCTCTCAGCTCTCCCCTCTGTCTCTCAGCTCTTCCTCTGTCTCTCAGCTCTTCCTCTGTCTCTCAGCTCCCCCCTCTGTCTCTCAGACCCCCCTGTCTCTTAGACCCCCTCTGTCTCTCAGTTCCTGTGTCTCTCAGTCCTCCCTCTTTTAGCCCCTCCTCTGTCTCTCAGCTCCCCTCTATCTCTCAGAACCCCTTCAGTCTTTCAGACCCCCCCTCTGTCTCTCAGCTCTCCTCCTCTGTCTCTCAGCTCTCCTCCTCTGTCTCTCAGCTCTCCTCCTCTGTCTCTCAGCTCTCCTCCTCTGTCTCTCAGCTCCCCCCTCTGTCTCTCAGCTCCCCTCCACTGTCTCTCAGCTCCCCTCCACTGTCTCTCAGCTCCCCCCTCTGTCTCTCAGCTCCCCCCTCTGTCTCTCAGCTTCCCCCGCTGTCTCTCAGCTTCCCCCTCTGTCTCTCAGCTCCCCCTCTGTCTTTCAGCTCCCCCTCTGTCTCTCAGCTCCCTCCCATTGTCTCTCAGCTCCCTCCCATTGTCTCTTAGCTCCCTCCCATTGTCTCTCAGCTTCCCCCTCTGTCTCTCAGCTTCCTCCTCTGTCTCTCAGACCCCTCCTCTGTCTTTCAGCCCCCTCTTCTGTCTCTCAGCCATTAATTTCAATGGGCAGGAGCGGTGTGTACACCGCTCCTCCACCGCCCCAAAGATGCTGCTTGGAGGACTTTCACACTGGGACTGCAGCGGAGGCGTTTTTCAGGGGCTTTACAGGCGCTATTTTTAGCCCAAAAGCGCCTGAAAAACGCCTCAGTGTGAAAGGGGTCCTACACTCACCCCCTCTCTCACCCACCCCCTCTCATCCCCTTTCCCTCAACCCTCCCCCTCTCTCTTTCTCTCTCATTCCCCTCTCACTCACCCTCTCATGATATACAATAATGTATGTAGGGACCTTTTAGTGGGCGTGATTTTTTTGGGGGGTGGGGGGGCAGCATTTTATTGAATTAAAGTGGGCCGGTCTGGATGAAGTCCAGGGCCAAATTTTGGTCCCAGTCCAGCCCTGTTTCCATTGACAATGATTGGAAGGGCAAACCTGGTGAAAATGGTGTGGTTGCCTCAATTGTTATATTTACTACATAATTGCCCAGTTTGGTTGACATTAAAATTATTTAGAACAATAGATGCGACCTTTAGAGATCTTATATGGAAATATGGAAAACCAAGAATTTAATTAGAAACCCTGCAACAAGCAAAAGATAGAGGAGGAACAGCGGTCCCTCCGTCTCTAATGGATCTCTCATCCATATGCTTTGGCGCTGTTCTAAGCTCCATAAGTACTGGGAGAATGTATTCCAGACTTTGAATATACTATGTCATACAGAAATACCATGTACACACAAAATAGCAATATTGTGGATAATCCCAGATGGAGCTCTGCCTGTAGAGATGAAAACGATGTGGACTCGATCCCTTTATTTAGCTCGTAAGATTATCTTACAGAAATGGATTGATATAACTCCACCAACCCACAAACAATGGTGTAATAAGGTAAACTTTATACTAAAAAGAGAAAGATTAGCTTATAAACATAGGGGAGTTCCCCACAAATTTGATAAAATATGGTCCCATTGGCTTGATTCTAGTAATCTGTTTTATGATGGTTTGTGTAGGGAGATGGAAGGGGAAGGAGCGGGAGGGAGAGGGGAACGAGATAGGTGATGGATAGATAGATAGGTGATAGATCTGTAATAGATCAAGAAGTAGAGATTGAAATGAAAATTAACTATATATAAGAGGTGTATGTTTATTGTTGTATTGTCTTGGTAGATGTTTTATGCAGCTGTGTTGTTTTTTTTTGTTTTTTTTTTGTTGTATGTTTGTTTTTTTTGTTTTTTCTTTCTTGATAGAATAGATATCTATTATAATGTTGAATTTAATTAATATCTACATACTTGCTTTTGTAGAATGTAAACAAAAAGATTATTATTATTATAGTTACTACTAAGCTCTTAAACTTTTGTATGTAATAAGCAATAACAAAATAACAATTATTTGATTAAAAAATAAATAAAATAAAAAAATTATTCCATAGCCTGTGACCGTCTTATCCGGTATCCGGATCTATCATTTAAGCATAGAAGAAAAAAAATTTAAGAAGGTATAACAGATATAAAATCACAAAAGGGGGGGGGGACACTGGCACTTTTGCTGTGATGTAAATTGTGTATGTATGCCACATCAAACCTGAAACTTACAAACCATATGATGACCAGGAGGCCCACTTTCTTTCAAATACCGGCAAAGTGTCCATCAAAGTGTGGTGGACTCTTTCCATAGATCGCTTCCATGCGTCTTAACACTTGGTCCCAGGGGACTGCCAGAGATCGCCAGTGTAGTGCTTTTGCCCAGTGTACTGCACTGAAGAGCATGGGGGCGAGTTTCTGATCTGGGGAAGGGGGGTGGTCTCTGGGAGTTCTGCAAAGAGAAGGCACATCTGATAGGTCAGGGTATGGTGAATCCCAGTGATTTGAGCAGCCTTGGTAGCTATCTTTTGCCATAGGGGCTGAAGAACTCTGCAGCTCCAAAATATGTGAAGATGTGTGCCTCTATTGGGGCAACCTCGGAAGCAGTTCCCCGGGACCAAGGGGCTAAATCTATTCAGTCTTGAGGGAGTATAATACCAGCGGGTGTGGAGTTTTACCACTGTTTCCCTTACCGCCATAGATTTCGTACATTTGTGCATATTTGATACCATATCTACCCAATTCTAAGGGGCTATCTCTAGACCTGTTTCCACTTCCCAAGTGAGCATTGCTTGTGATTTTATGGGGAGGTTGCGTTCATTTAGATATTGATAGATAGTTGAGATAGTGCCCTTATCTCTAGAGGAGAACCTACACAGGTGTTCAAATGTATTGGTTGTATTCGTCGCCTCCCTTTAGTAGTGAGTGGAATAGAAATGTCTAATCTGTAAATACTGGTAGAACGCTGATCTAGGTAGGGCATGTTTTTCTTGTAGAAAAAGCTAAAGGTGGGTTCTTGGGTCAGGGCCTCAAGAGTGGTTAAGCCACTCTGTGTCCAGTGGGAAAGTCTTGGGTAGTGTGGAATACAGCAGGAAATCTGGGGTCGCCTAGAAATGAGGCTAAGAGAGGTCTGTGGGGAGTCAGTGCATATGATGTTTTATATAAGGACCACAGCTGTAACGATTGGCCTACTACTCCATTCAATGGTGTCAGATCTTTGGGCCTAATTTGCTCTAACAAAAGGAGACCTGGGAGGTAATATGGGTCCACCAAGGCTTGTTCAAATTGGAGCCATGGGACGCTCCCCGGGGAGCGTGCCACTGAGCCACTTGCACCAATCTGGCAGAAGCATAGTAAAGCCAAAGATGTGGTAGTCCCAAACCTCCCAGGGTCGTTGGTCGGTAGAGTAGTTTCTTATTCAGCCGGGGCTTTTTGGCTTGCCAGATAAAAGCATTCACCTCCTTCAGAATTAGCTCAATGGTCTGGCGGGAAACATATAGAGGCAATGATCTAAAATAGAATAGCAGCTTAGGGAGTATTGACATATTGATGGCATGAATCCTACCTAAAAATGAGATGTGGTAGGCAGACCACAGGTGTAATAAATGCTTGATGTGAGCAAATACCATGGGGTAATTTGCAAAGTAAAGTTTACGGAAAGAAGTGGCCAACTTGACTCCCAAGCAAGGTAATGTTTCCCTGCATAGAGTAAAGCCAAACATGGACTGGATGCCTAAAAGCGTATGTTGTGGGATATTGATTGGGAGTGCAGCACATTTTGATAGATTAACCCCCAGACCCGACAAGTTGTGGAAGGTGCTTAAAGTGGGGATCAAGTTTGGCAAAAGAGATCACAGGATCAGATAGAAATAAGAGGACATCGTCCGCATACATACTTAACTTGAATTCTTGCTCTCCTTTCATACAACCCCTAATGTTGGGGTTCAGGCAAATTGAGCGGGCCAGAGGTTGAATCGCCAATGCGAATAGCAAAGGGGATAAGGGACATCCCTACCTGGTCCCGCGGCCCAGTGTGAAATACTCAGAGGTACAGCGCGGGAGTTTAACGCGAGTGCCTGGGTGATGCCCCAGTCGATGCATTTTTTATGCGAAACATGTCGGGTACATGAACCTGCTTTCTAGCTACGCCATTTTTGTACCAATTCATGATCACTGCTATGCAAGCCTCTGCATTGATGCCTGTATGATTTTCATTTACCTTTGAAACCGTGTGTGGTTTGCTTTTGATATTTTTTATGAATAAACAGGAAGTTTCACTTTTTACCATCTGATCCGGCAATATGTGGAGCCTCCTTTTTTCTATCTCTATATATGGTTGACATTGTTGTCCTGGATGTGCTGACGTTCTGGAGTTCTGTGTCACTGCCTTGGAGAAATTTGATTTAGTGTACATATCCCTTTTGCTGCTGTTCCGGGAGGACGTATCCAGAGGAATCTACATCCACACCTGTTGCCGGTTTGACTCACCACCGCCGGTGTGTGAGTCCACGTTTAGGGGTAAGAGTATCCATTTCTTTCCCCCTTCCCTGGTGTTGGAGTCACATCCCTGGGTGTTGCAGCTTTCCGAACAAATGCCATATATGAACTATTAGCTTTCTTGTTTCTGAAAATGGGGACTATGCACTGAAATTTATATTCACCTTCTCTCCTTATTCCCAGTTCACATACCGGGCACCTTCACTGGACTTTTTACTTTTTATTTTATGTATATTGTGATATATATACAAGGGTTGTTATGCACATGTTATGTCACATTGTCTGAATTTTTTATCAGCGTATTTATACTTGGTTAACATTTTTTAGGCCACATTGGGCCATACGCTTTCACTCATTACATGCCCAGGATTCATACATGTTTCCGGGCCTTGTCACGATTTGTTCTAGGCGCTGCATTTTTCATTTGTACTTTTGTTCCTTTGCAATATGTCTGATTGCTGATGCTGGCAGCCACAAGAGTTTTTTTATTCACTCAGTAGCGCAACTTTTTTCTTTAATTTGTGATGGTATAGAGCCCTGAAGCCATGGACAAATGCTCCCTGAAACCCAAATTGGGAAAGCATAGATTCTAAGTAAGGCCAAGACACGCTATTAAATGCCTTATGTACGTCAAGGTTTAGCAAAAGGACTTTTCTGGAGAATATGTCTGCGTCTTGTATTATATTAGTGGCCAAACGAATATGATCTGTGATTTGCCTAGTGGGGATAAAGCCTGTCTGGTCTGGTGAGATCAACGTGGGAATAATAACAGAAAGTCGATCCGCTAGAAGATGACCAAAAAGTTTCAGGTCGTTGTTTATGACCGAAATAGGGCGGTAATTCTGGGCATGCAAGTGATCCTTGTTCGGTTTGGGTATCAAACACATGTTTGCCATCAGCATGTCTTCTGGGAAGGTGTGACCTTTAAGTATGTGGTTAAAAAGCTTTTCAAGATGGGGGACTAATTTACCCCAAAAAAAAGTATAATATGTGAAAGAAATCCCGTCCGGGCCAGGGGCTTTTGAGGGTTTCAGGGAGGTAATTATAACCCGGATTTCCTCCACACTGCATGGGGCATTCAGAGTGTTAGCTTGTTCCTCTGATAGGGATGGAAGAGACATATTATACAACCAGGATTTGGTTGTGGGGCCCGGCAGGGTGGGAGGGGTCGCCAGTAGGGATGAGCTTTGTGTTCGAGTCGAACATACGTTCGACTCGAACATAGGCTGTTCGATCGTTCGACGAAGAACGAACGATTTGGGCCGTTCGCGCCAAATTCGAGTGACGCGAACGGCTCACAATGCACTACGCCATCGCAGTGTCATCCAGGCGCTGTGATTGGCCAAGCATGCACTGTGACCCCGCATGCTTGGCCAATCACAGCGCCGGCAGCGAGGAGAGCAATGATTGGCCACAGGCAGGATGCCTGTGGCCAATTATTGCTGAGGGGGTTTAGTACACGCCCCACACTATAAAAGGCCGCCAGCGCGGCGGCCTTGTGTAGTGTGTTCCGGAGCAGGGAAAGAGAAGCATAGGCAGGGACAGTGTCATTTTTTTCCTTTACTAATCCTGGATTCCTTGTGTTTAGGGACAAATAAGGATAGGTAGGGAGAGTGTCAGTGTGTTATTTTGTGCTAAACCTTGTTTGTAGGGACAGAGAAGGACAGTGAGGGAAAGTGTCAGTGTGCTATTCTGTTCTAAACCAATCTTGCTGAACCATATTTGAAATCCTTGAGTTTAGGGACAGAGAGGTACAGTGAGGGAAAGTGTCAGTGTGCTATTCTGTTCTAAACCAATCTTGCTGAACCATATTTGAAATCCTTGAGTTTAGGGACAGAGAGGTACAGTGAGGGAAAGTGTCAGTGTGCTATTCTGTTCTAAACCAATCTTGCTGAACCATATTTGAAATCCTTGAGTTTAGGGACAGAGAAGGACACTCGTGGAAACTATCAGTGTGCTATTCTGTGCTAAATCTTGTTTGTAGGGACAGAGAAGGACAGTGAGGGAAACTGTCAGTGTGCTATTCTGTTCTAAACCAATCTTGCTGAACCATATTTGAAATCCTTGAGTTTAGGGACAGAGAGGTACAGTGAGGGAAAGTGTCAGTGTGCTATTCTGTTCTAAACCAATCTTGCTGAACCATATTTGAAATCCTTGAGTTTAGGGACAGAGAGGTACAGTGAGGGAAAGTGTCAGTGTGCTATTCTGTTCTAAACCAATCTTGCTGAACCATATTTGAAATCCTTGAGTTTAGGGACAGAGAAGGACACTCGTGGAAACTATCAGTGTGCTATTCTGTGCTAAATCTTGTTTGTAGGGACAGAGAAGGACAGTGAGGGAAACTATCAGTGTGCTATTCTGTGCTAAACCAATCTTGCTGAACCATATTTGAAATCCTTGAGTTTAGGGACAGAGAAGGACACTCATGGAAACTATCAGTGTGCTATTCTGTGCTAAATCTTGTTTGTAGGGACAGAGAAGGACAGTGAGGGAAACTGTCAGTGTGCTATTCTGTTCTAAACCAATCTTGCTGAACCATATTTGAAATCCTTGAGTTTAGGGACAGAGAGGTACAGTGAGGGAAAGTGTCAGTGTGCTATTCTGTTCTAAACCAATCTTGCTGAACCATATTTGAAATCCTTGAGTTTAGGGACAGAGAAGGACACTCGTGGAAACTATCAGTGTGCTATTCTGTGCTAATCCTTGTTTGTAGGGACAGAGAAGGACAGTGAGGGAAACTGTCAGTGTGCTATTCTGTTCTAAACCAATCTTGCTGAACCATATTTGAAATCCTTGAGTTTAGGGACAGAGAAGGACACTCGTAGAAACTATCAGTGTGCTATTCTGTGCTAAATCTTGTTTGTAGGGACAGAGAAGGACAGTGAGGGAAACTGTCAGTGTGCTATTCTGTTCTAAACCAATCTTGCTGAACCATATTTGAAATCCTTGAGTTTAGGGACAGAGAAGGACACTCGTGGAAACTATCAGTGTGCTATTCTGTGCTAATCCTTGTTTGTAGGGACAGAGAAGGACAGTGAGGGAAACTGTCAGTGTGCTATTCTGTTCTAAACCAATCTTGCTGAACCATATTTGAAATCCTTGAGTTTAGGGACAGAGAAGGACACTCGTGGAAACTATCAGTGTGCTATTCTGTGCTAAATCTTGTTTGTAGGGACAGAGGACAGTGAGGGAAACTATCAGTGTGCTATTCTGTGCTAAACCAATCTTGCTGAACCATATTTGAAATCCTTGTGTTTAGGGACAGAGAAGGATAGGCAGGGGACAGTGTCAGTGTCATTGTTGCTAAGCCTCCTGCACAGTATACACCTGAAGGTAGCCCTTATTGCTGTTTTTCCCATCTCCCTGCAGGCCATCCATTAAAATGTCTGGAAGGCAAACAAGGAGAGGCAGACAGTCAGGAGGCAAAAAAAGAGGGCAAGCAAGCTCTGTGTCTGGGGGCAACAGTGCTGGTCGTGGACGCGGTGCATTGTCATCAGCACATGGCCATGGGACACGCTTGTCCTTCTTTTCGGCAGCTGGACATGTTGAGCCACATCATGCCGAAGACTTGGTAGAGTGGATGACCAAGCCCACCTCATCCTCCTCATCCTCTCTCACCCAGGCTCAGGGTACTGGCAAAGCAGCTGCCAAAGCGTCCTCTTCTCTGGTATCATTATCTTCATTAGTCAATCCTTCCCTAGACCCACCATGTCCTCCTCCTGAGGAGTCCCCCGAACTGTTTGAGCACAGTGTTGGGTACATGCTCCAGGAGGATGCCCAGCGTTTCGAAGGATCTGATGATGATACCCAGATAGAGGAAGGCAGTAGCGTGAGAGCAGAGAGAGGGGATGCTCAAGAAGGACACCAATCTGGCAGTCATGCTCCAGCAGCTGCAGCATACTGCCAGATTGGCTCCAGTGATGAGGAGGGAGGGGATGATGAGGTCACTGACTCCACGTGGGTGCCTAATAGGAGAGAGGAGGAGGAGGAGGATGAGGAGGAGGCACATCTCCAACGAGGCAGGATGCCCTTGGGTGGCCAGCGTATGGGCAGCACACCGACGGAATCACACCGCAGAGCTCCGCCTGTGCAGGGCGCTGCCTCTGCCCGTCATTCAAAAAGTTCTTTGGTGTGGGCCTTTTTTGAGGCGAGTGCATCAGATCGCACAGCTGCTGTTTGCAACATATGTCTCAAGCGTATATCGCGTGGCCAAAACATCAGCCGCTTGGGCACCACATGCTTGATCAGACATATGTTGACCTGCCATGCAGCTCGTTGGCAAGCCTACCTTAAAGACCCACACCAAAGAACAAAGCGGACCTCTCCTTGCACTGCATCAGCTGGGATCTCCAACCCCACTATACCTTCAGTCCTCTCTGAAACCTGCACTGAGAGGAATGAAGGTGTAGAATTAGGTGTGTCACAGCCAAGTACTTGCGGCCACTCTGCTAGCAGTACACCGACGTCCGATTCTAGCAGGCAAATTGCCCTGCCCCAGCTGCTGGACCGTCGAAAGAAGTTCACTCCCAGCCATCCACATGCCCAGCGGTTGAATGCTAGCTTGGCTAAATTGCTAGCGCTTCAACTGCTGCCTTTTCAGTTGGTAGACTCGGCCCCCTTCCGTGAGTTTGTGCAATGTGCGGTTCCTCAGTGGCAGGTTCCCAAACGCCACTTTTTCTCACGGAAGGCGATTCCGGCTCTCTACAGGCATGTGGAAGGCAATGTCTTGGCCTCGCTGGACAGGGCGGTCAGCGGTAAGGTGCATATTACCGCTGACTCATGGTCCAGCAGGCATGGACAGGGATGTTACCTTTCTTTCACGGCCCATTGGGTCACTCTTTTGGCAGCTGGGAAGGATGCAGGACAAGGTGCAGTAGTGTTGGAGGTTGTTCCACCTCCACGCCTCCAAAATGCTACTACTGGTTGTGACACACCTCTCTCCTCCACCCCCTCCTCTTCTTCTTCCTCCATGGCCTCTTCCTGTGCTTTGTCCTCGGAACCAGCGGTGCTCCGTAGGCGTTCAAGGGGCTACGCAAGTACGCAGGCAAAAAGATGCCATGCCGTGCTTGCGCTGGTGTGTTTGGGGGACAGGAGCCACACTGGGGCAGAGGTCCTGTCTGCTCTGCAGGGGCAGGCCGAGAGGTGGTTGACGCCACGCCAGCTTAAGCCAGGAATGGTGGTTTGCGACAATGGCACCAACCTCCTCTCCGCCCTCCGACAGGGACAACTGACCCATGTGCCCTGTGTGGCTCACGTCCTTAACCTGGTGGTGCAGCGGTTCTTGGGCAGGTACCCGGGCTTACAGGATGTCCTGAGGCAGGCCAGGAAAGTCTGTGTGCATTTCCGCAGATCTTATAATGCCAGTGCTCGCCTGGCTGAGCTGCAAAAGGAGTTGAACCTGCCCAAGAACCGCCTTATATGTGACATGCCCACCAGGTGGAACTCAACGTTGGCCATGCTGCAGCGGCTGCACATGCAGCAGAGGGCCATCAATGAGTACCTGTGCGACTACGGCACCAGGACAGGGTCAGGGGAGCTCGGGTTTTTTTTACCACGCCAGTGGGGCATGATCAGGGATGCATGCACTGTCCTGGCATCATTTGAGGAGGCCACGAGGATGGTGAGCAGTGACAGTGCATGCATCAGTGACCCTGTACCTCTTGTCCACCTGTTGGAGCACACGCTGCGTGGAATAATGGACAGGGCACTTGAGGCAGAACAGAGGCAGGAAGAGGAGGACTTCCTTGCCTCTCAAGGCCCCCTTTACCCAGACAGTGTTCCTTCTGTCCCACCCATCGCACAGGAAGAGGAGGAGGAGGAGGAGGAGGATTGTGTCAGCATGGAGGTGGAGGCTGGCACTCAGCATCATCAGCAGCAGTCTTTTAGGGATGATTTACAGTCCCAAGAAACCAGTGGACTTGTACGTGGCTGGGAGGAGGTGGCTGCGGATCATGTCGTCCTTAGTGACCCAGAGGACTCCGGACTGAATGCCTCAGCTAACCTACGCTGCATGGCCTCCCTGATCCTGCAAAGTCTGCGGAAGGATCCTCGTATTCTTCAGATCAAGGAGAGGGACCATTACTGGCTGGCCACTCTCCTTGATCCACAGTACAAGGGTAAGGTTGCGGACCTTATCTTACCGTCGCAGAGGGAGCAGAGGATGAGACAACTCCGGGAGGCCTTGCAGAAAGGTCTGTGCAACGCGTTCCCAGAGACTGGGAGGTTACAAACTCCTGGTCCTGGACAACGAGTTGCTGAGGCTTCGGGCAGTCAAAGAAGGAGCGGTGGGGAAGGTGGCCGTCTGACCGATGCGTTCAGACAATTCTTTAGTCCGCAGCCCCAAAGTATGATCGGTTCCAGCAACCATCGCCAGCGCCTGATATACATGGTGCAGGAATACCTAGGGGCAAGGTCAGACTTGGACACCTTTCCCACCGAAAATCCTCTGGCTTACTGGGTCTTGAGGATGGATCACTGGCCAGAGCTTGCACAGTATGCAATTGAGCTACTGGCCTGTCCTGCATCCAGCGTTCTTTCAGAACGCACATTCAGTGCTGCTGGAGGATTTGTCACGGATCACAGGGTACGCCTGTCCACCGACTCGGTTGATCGACTGACTTTCATCAAGATGAACCAGTCTTGGATCACCACCAGCTACCACACACCTGATGCTGATATAACAGACTAATTGATTTTAAAATGTCACATCCCTTCAAGACTGATGCTGATGCTGAGTGCCTGTGCTGTTATGTTGACTGGCTATCCTCCTCCTCCTCCTCAATGATCCGATTAATGATGATAGCTTGGAAGATCATTTTGGTTTATGGGTGCCGCCACCAGTGGCTAAGGCCCAATTTTTCAGCCCCTGTTTAACAGGGGCGTGTAATTACAATTTTTGATGCAATACTTTGCAACAGGCCTCATTGCTGTGCTCCAAGTACAGTATCTGTGAGGGGTTGCAGTGTTGAGCCACCAGTGCCTAAGGCCCAATTTTTCAGCCCCTGTTCAACAGGGGCATGCAATTATAATTATTGATCTAATAATTCACAGCAGGGCCCATTGCTGCGCCCACCAAGAGTAACTGTCAGGCCTTACAGTGTTGTGTCAACACCACCACCACCACCACCACCACCAAAGGCCCAATTTTTCAGCCCCTGTTCAACCGGGGCATGCAATTCTAATTATTGATCTAATAATTCACAGCAGGGCCCATTGCTGCGCCCACCAAGAGTAACTGTCAGGCCTTACAGTGTTGTGGCACCAGCACCACCATCAAAGGCCCAATTTTTACTACCACTGTTCAACAATTATATGTTATTACAATTCCTGATATAATAGTTGACAGCAGGGCGTTCCAGCACCCACCAAGAGTAACTGTGAGTGCTTACAGTGTTGTGCCAACACCAACACCTAAGGGGCCAATTTCTGCAGAGTATATACGGCAGGTCCCTACTTTCAAACATCCAACTTACAAACGACTACTACTTGCAAACGGAAGAAGACAACAGGAAGTGAGAGGAAATCTACCCCTTGGAAGGAAAATTCTCTCCTGTAAGAATTAATATGGGAGAAAGGTGTCTCCTCTCTACTGATGCTTTATCACCAATCCTTGTTTCAATAAAAACACCACATTTCAAAAACAGTTGTCATTGGGATGCAAAGTGAGGTGAAATGTTCTGAACAGGGGCACAGACAGCAAAACAAATGTTACAGGGGTGATAACCCTTCCCTATGTTTTCCAAAAAGCTTAAAAATAGGTATTTGGGCTGGAGCTACACTTAAACAATGTAGCTGTTCAAAATTACAAACAGATTCTACATAAGAACAAACCTACAGTCCCTGTCTTGTATGCACCGCCTGTATACGGCTGTTCAGAGTATATAGGGCCTTTTTTATTTTGTGTGTGGGGTTCCCCTTAATATCCATACAAGACCCAAAGGGGCTGGTAATGGGCTGGGGTAGGGGGGGGGGTTGATGGGGTAGCTATGCCATTTTTCTTAAAGATTTTCATCCATATTACCGGGACCAGACATTACATTAAAGCCTCAAGCAGTTTTAAATGGCTTTTTTTTCCTTTAGAAATGTTATTTTGTGCAGGGACAGTTCTAAACACGGGAAACACGTGGGACTTCACAGGCATACTTTAGACACCCCCCATGTACAATATTTAAAGGAATATTTGACTTTTTTTTTTTCACTTTATGCATCATTAAAATGACTGCTCCCGGAAAACGTCCGTTTTTAAAACTTCTTTTTGCATTGATACATGTCCCCTGGTGCAGAACCCGGGTTCCCAAACTCTGTTTAGGACAATAACATGGATAATAGTCGTTATAATTAGCACTTTAGAATCCGAACGTTCGCATCCATTGTATTTAATAGGGTTCTAATGTTCGTGCGAACTTTCGGTCCGTTCGCGGGTTCTGGTGCGAACCGAACCTGGGGGTGTTCGGCTCATCACTAGTCGCCAGCAGGTCCTGGTAGAATTTGGAGAAGATTTCAAGTACCTCCATGGGGTGGGAGACAGTATTACCCCTATCATTTCTAAGTTCATAGGAGTGTGGAGGTTGGATGGTGGAATTCAGTTTTCTGGCAAACATTGCTGAAGCCCAGTTGCTGTGCAATAAAAACCTGGCTTTCGACCATCTCAGAGTCTTTTCCGTTTGCTCAGAGAGGATCGTGTCTAATTCGATTCTCTTATTGTTAATCTGTCTGAGAGTGTCGGAGGAGTGGGACTGGTTGTATATATGAGAGAGGGAGAGTCTAGTGATGTCTGCTAGTTTGCGTTTTTTCTTTGCAGCAGCTAGTTCTATCATATATCCCCGAATTAAAATAGTGGGGGAGTATTTTGTGTATTGTTGATGCAAAAGTATTCTTCTAGGCGGTCTGAGATTTTAGTAACCATTTCAGGATCATTAAGTCGCCAAGTAGCGTTTGTTTTGAGAAATGCCTATATGTGAAATAGCTAGCAGTACCATATGATGATCAGACCATGAGCAAGGATGTATGTTTGCCTAGTTCGAGTTCGCTAGCAGGACCGGTGTACTGTAAATGTAGTCTAGCCTAGAATAGCTGTCATGGGGGTGTGCGTAGAAGGTGAAGTCTCGAGCACCCACATTATGGGCCCCCCAGGAATCTATCAGTTGATGGGAGCTGAGCAAATGGGTGAGGGTCTTATTGAAAGCGTTGGCATTACTCACAACTCAGCTTCTGTCCAATCTCGAATGAGCCACCATATTAAAACCTCCTCCAATCACTAGGTTAGGGAAAAGATACCTATCCAGGACCTGAAAAAAAGGAGGCAAAGAAAGAAGCTTGTGAGACATTAGCTATTGCAATCGTTTTGCCACATATTGAACCCTGGATTATCAGAAAACTACTTGTGGGGTCTTTATATATGTGCTGCACGTCCAATAAAACAGAATTGTTTATAAAAATAGGAACCCCTCTGGACCTTGAGTCATAAGTAGTGAAAAAGTGTTGTTTATATAGGCGGTCAAAATAGCTAGGGTGGTTGGAGTCTGAGAAGTCGGTCTCCTGAAGGAGCAATACGTCAGCTCCCAGGTGTCTATGTGATCTAAAGGCCTTCCTTCTCTTTTGTGGGGAATTAAAGCCTTTAACATTATGCAATATTATCTTAATACCCATTAGTATATCTTAAGGGAGGAATATTTGGGTAAGTATCTGGGAGAGAGACATGGTCATCGACTGGTTAGTCCCCCCTGGGAGCAGGAAACCGTACATATCCTATAGGGCATACTGTAAATTTCTATCCCATATATTCTGAAAAAGTGCCTTCAAACAATCATAACATACCGTACCATGGAGAAAAAAAAGGGAAAAATGCAGGGCATGAGAAACAGTAAGAAAAAATGACCAACATGAATATCAGTGTTAAAAGGCGTAAAAAAGGCGAACAAGCAAAAACATTTCTTCCCCGCCGACTATATAGTCCAATGCTCTTATAATCCAATGCTCCTATAATCAAATTAAACTGCTAAAGTTCAGTATAGGTGATCACGTCAGGACCGGAGGTCCGGATGTCCACTCTCTAGGGGGTTTCCTGTGTCCAAAAAACCGGGCCTGTGAAAATGTAGAGCAGGGGGTCAATCAGGTGGGCGCAACGAGACTTGGTAGCCATCCTGTGGCACATGTTATATTATAAGGAAAAAGAGGGAAATGGGAAAGTCGGCAGCATATTATAGTTACTATAACTGATGATCTTCTCCTATCCGTTAATCGGCCAGGGAGCCAAATGTGTGCTTCAAGTGCAGTAATTCGCAAAGCTCCTGATGTTGTCGTTGACAATCTCGTTGGGGAGAGGGGGTGCCCCAGATTGGCGTGGGACGCGGAGTAGAAGGTTGTCTGGGTAAGTGTTCAGGTGCTAGTAATCCCAGTTTGATCAACAACTCTTTACCTTCCTGCAGCGTGCTGACCGTATAAGTAGTGCCATTGTGGGGGACCTGTAATTTAAAAGGGAAGCACCATCTATGGGAGAAAAAGAAACCCTGGACTGCCGCACTCTGTATAGACAGTTATTTATTCCAAAATGCAGATAGTGTGCATGCAGGGAAGGGTGGCTAACACGTTTCACGTCACGAATTGACGCTTACTCAGAGCTATGAGTAAGCGTCAATTCGTGACATGAAACGCGTTAGCCACCCTTCCCTGCATGCACACTATCTGCATTTGTGGTTTTGGATCTATGGATTTATTTTGAATTTGGATTTTTTACTTGAAATTTTGGAATAAATAACTGTCTATACAGAGTGCGGCAGTCCAGGGTTTCTTTTTCTCCCATGCATCAGTGCAGAGTCAGCACCTGTGTGAGTGACCGGGCGGAATCAGCTATTTGGTGAATTCTTAAGCTTTTGAGCGGTACGTTTTTCCTTTCCTCTGTTTCTACCTGGACTAAGCACCATCTATAGCGCATTCTGGCTGACTGCAGTACTGTGGTGACTTCTTTCAGTTTCCTGCATTTCTCTAGTGTGGCAGGAGACAGATCCAGATAGATTTGGATCCTGGTCCCATCCAGTTGTATATTAGGGGTATTGTGAGAAGCTCTTAGTATCTCTTCTTTAATAAGATAATCTTTGCAAAGCATGATGTCCCTCTGTGGTTTATCATCTGGGGGTTTAGGACGCAGGGAACTGTGAATCCTTTCACAAGCAAACAAGGTTATAGGGGTGTCCGGCAACAGAGACTGGAAAAGTCTCTTGATTGATGGGAGTAAATCCGTGGTCTGCTATGGGACCCCCCTTATCCTCAAATTGTTATGCCTGTTCCTGTTGTCCAAATCTTCAAGGATAGATTGCAGCAGGGTAACTGTTTCTGTAAGGAAATCATGATCTCTGAGGAGATCAGAATAGTCCAGCTGGAGCTCGACATGCTTTGTCTTTACCAGGTCTGTCCCCCCCCCACCAGCACTGCCAGTTCCTGGGTCAGAATGTTAGTGGACTTGAGCTCCACTTGAAATTTGTCCGCCAGTTTCTCATACATGGCTGACAAACTGGCATCCAGCTCTGCCTTCGTGAGATGTATAGGATACTCACAGTCTCCCGACGAGTGGGCTGGCGAGGCCACCGGGCTGTGGGCTGCTGCCTGGGCGCGTGGTTGCTGAGCGCCAGTGACATCGTTAGGGGGTGGCTTCTGGAGCTATAGCCCCGAATCTGGGGCCCATAGCCCCGTGTCTCTAGGGCTGGGGTCAGAAACCAGTCCATCGTGTTCTGTTGATCGTGACCAGGTGTCAGGTGGATTGTGTCTCTTGCTGACCCCAGGCTAAACTGTTCCTCCCCAGTGGCAAACTAGGTATAGCAGGTGAGTAGTTCAGAGCAGGGAAGGAGAGCCGAGCGGGCGGAGGGGGTGAGGACAGAGTCCGGCGGGTGGAGTGGGTGAGGACAGAGTCCAGCGGGTGGGCGGAGCTGGTGAGGAGAGACTCGGGTGGGTGGAGTGGTGAGGAGAGACTCGGGTGGGTGGAGCGGTGAGGAGAGACTCAGGCGGGCGGAGCGTTGAGGAGAGACTCGGGTGGGTGGATCGGTGAGGAGAGACTCGGGCGGGCAGAGTGGTGAGGAGAGACTCGGGAGCGTGGAGCGGTGAGGAGAGACTCGGATGGGTGAATCGGTGAGGAGAGATTTGGGCGGGCGGAACGGTGAGGAGAGACTCGGGCGGGCGGAGCGGTGAGGAGAGACTCGGGCGGGCTGAGTGGGGAGGAGAGACTCGGGTGGGCGGAGCAGTGAGGAGAGAGCTGGGTGGGTGAGTTGAGACTCGAGTGGTTGAGGAGAGAGCCAGGAGGCCTTGTACAATGATTGTTGCTTAGAAAGATCACTTGTATATCTAGGTAACTAACTTGTGCATGCATAGCCAGCCACCACTCTGTTAGTAAGTTGCTTTACAAGACATCTGCTACCCTTCACTGCAGGGGTACTATTTAACATACAGCTTTTTGGTAACTAAAACTGATTTTTTTTGACTCTCTGACGGTCCTATACCCTCTGTGCTGTAGTATTGCTCTTTCTCTGTACCCCATATAGCCCTATCCACTTTGTAATGAGGTCATACTTTAACAACTGCAGAAAACACTATATTAGTATGTAACCCTCTTTAAATGGAACCTGTTCTACAGGGATTTTAAATTCTTTTTTTATCGTAAAGATAAGTGTAGGACTAAAAAGGTGCACCCAGGTGATCTTTGATCTCCTCCATGTTGTTCTGGTAGATCCCCACCTCTTAAAGGTTGTCTACCCCTGCTCTAGGTTGACCAGGGCTGGTGCTGAGGCAGCGGGGGGGGGGGGCGGTCCGCCCTGGGTGCCATACACTGGCAGGTGTCAGGCTGGCGTCTCGCACTGTGTCAGCTTTAATTTGAATCACCGGGCGCTTGCCGTCACAAAGTCCCGCCTCCTAGTATGGCCCCTTTTGTCAGACAGCACACAAGTCCAATGGACTGTGCTGCCTATTATAGGTGGGAGCCAATTCAGGAGGCGGGACTTATGTGAGGCCGGGCACCCGGCGATTCAAATTAAAGTTGACACAGAGGGAGATGCCAGCTTGTGTGATGCCTCTTCCGCTGGCCGGCTCTCCTCTTCCTATCCTTTCTGATCCCCGACACAGGTGAGAGCAATGTGGACACAGGTGAGTCTGCATTCCTGGGCACTGGTGAGGCTGCATTCCTGAAGCACAGGTCAGGCTGCATTCCTGAGGCTCAGGTGAGGCTGCATTTCTGGGCACTGGTGAGGCTGCATTGCTGGGCACAGCTGAGCCCTGCATTCTTTATGTAACGCACTCCTAAGCTCTGGGAACCCTGATGTAAGTAGGGAGGCTCTCTGGGGACTCTGATGTAAAGGGGGAGGGGGCTCTCTGGGGACACTGATGTAATGAGGGGGGCTCTGGGGACCCTGATGTAAGTAAGGGGGCTCTCTGGGGACCACACACACACACACACATGTATATCATATACATGTGTATGCCTGCCCAAGCGTATGACTTTCTTTACTTCGCTGCTATGGGCTCTAGCCCCAGATCTTTTGTAGACCTAGCAATGCCCCTGCTGGGCGCCATTTTGAGACATCCCGCTCTGCTCTCGGACCCGAAGGAGATAGTTTGTTAGGGATTTCTGTGCTGGCTTACCGCAGTGTGATTTGTGTGTCGGTTTGCACCACTGTGTCCCCTAGGGGTGCGGGAAGTTTGGGTGGAAATCCGGTGCAAAATGGCCCCAGGGGAGTGTTAGAAATCTCTGCTGCCTGCGGAGCTCACACTACAGGTGTCCTCCGCCCCCGTCACTTGTGACATTTCAATAAAGTTCTATTAAAAAAAGTAAACAGGAAGATGCCCTGGGATTGGCGCATTGGCATTGTGTCTCATAGACCACACAATAAGCCGTGCATTTAGCACTGCTTGCTGGTGTGAATGGGCCCTTAAAGTGCTTGTGAAGCTAAAACATTTATTTTTCAAGTTTTGGATGGCATAGGACACATGGAATGAGAGGATATCTCCCTAAAGTGAACAGAATTTCCTTTTTAAAAAGCAATCTTGTGTCCCAGTTGGAGGATTTTTTTTCACTTCTTGCTCTGGTGACTAAAGGTGTACATTTTACATTTTAAGAAAAAGTAAATTTTTCAGGATACTGCTTAGGCATTATTAACATTTCTAGATTTTCTTCTTTTGCCTCAACTAAATAATCTCCTTGCTGCTTACTGCAACCATCTGAAGTACCACACAGGTTATGCAGATATGTTCCAGATTTCACAGTAGGCAAACCACTGGATCTCTAAGCAAATAGTTCACAGCAATGATTACACTCACAGTAGATTGCCAAAAACAAAGGGTTATGTGAATCTTTTCACCAACATAGCTCATCATTATGGCAGTGCAAAGAGCCGTAAGAAAGTTTAAGGCCTTATACACACTGGAAGTTTGGCCATCTCTCCTAGACACCTTTGCTCTTGGCTAGGGATGAGCTCGGTGTTCGAGTCGAACATACGTTCGACTCGAACATCGGCTGTTCGATCGTTCGACGAAGATCGAACGATTTGGGCCGTTCGCGCCTAATTCGAGTGACGCGAACGCCCCACAATGCACTACGCCATCGCAGTGTCATCCAGGCGCTGTGATTGGCCAAGCATGCACTGTGACCCCGCATGCTTGGCCAATCACAGCGCCGGCAGCGAGGAGAGCAATGATTGGCCACAGGCAGGATGCCTGTGGCCAATTATTGCTGAGGGTGTTTAGTACACGCCCCACACTATAAAAGGCCGCCAGCACGGTGGCCTAGTGTAGTGTGTTCCGGAGCAGGGAAAGAGAAGCATAGGCAGGGACAGTGACATTTTTTTTTCTTGCTTAACCTGGATTTCTTTAGTTTAGGGAAAGAGAAGGATAGGTAGGGAGAGTGTCAGTGTGTTTTACTGTGCGAATCCTTGTTTCTAGGGACAGGGAAGGACAGTGAGGGAAATTCTCCTTGTGCTATAGTGTGCTAAAGCATTGATCATCAACCATCTTTAAAAAATCATTTTTTCTAGGGACAGAAAACTATAGGTAGGGAGAGTGTCAGTGTGTTTTACTGTGATAATCCTTGTTTCTAGGGACAGGGAAGGACAGTGAGGGAAATTCTCCTTGTGCTATAGTGTGCTAAAGCATTGATCATCAACCATCTTTAAAAAAACATTTTTTCTAGGGACAGAAAACTATAGGTAGGAAGAGTGTCAGTTTCTTTCACTGTGATAATCCTTGTTTCTAGGGACAGGGAAGGACAGTGAGGGAAATTCTCCTTGTGCTATAGTGTGCTAAAGCATTGATCATCAACCATCTTTAAAAAAAAAAAATTTCTAGGGACAGAAAACTATAGGTAGGAAGAGTGTCAGTTTCTTTCACTGTGATAATCCTTGTTTCTAGGGACAGGGAAGGACAGTGAGGGAAATTCTACTTGTGCTATAGTGTGCTAAAGCATTGATCATCAATCAGCTTTAAAAAAACATTTTTTCTAGGGACAGAAAACTATAGGTAGGAAGAGTGTCAGTTTCTTTCACTGTGATAATCCTTGTTTCTAGGGACAGGGAAGGACAGTGAGGGAAATTCTCCTTGTGCTATAGTGTGCTAAAGCATTGATCATCAACCGTCTTTAAAAAAACATTTTTTCTAGGGACAGAAAACTATAGGTAGGAAGAGTGTCAGTTTCTTTCACTGTGATAATCCTTGTTTCTAGGGACAGGGAAGGACAGTGAGGGAAATTCTCCTTGTGCTATAGTGTGCTAAAGCGTTGATCATCAACCGTCTTTAAAAAAACATTTTTTCTAGGGACAGAAAACTATAGGTAGGAAGAGTGTCAGTTTCTTTCACTGTGATAATCCTTGTTTCTAGGGACAGGGAAGGACAGTGAGGGAAATTCTCCTTGTGCTATACTGTGCTAAAGCATTCCTCATCAACCATCTTTGAAATCCTTGTTTTTTGGACAGTCAGGGAAATTGTCGTTGTGCTATTCTGTGCGAAAGCAATCATCCTCAACCATATTTAGAAATCCTTAAGTAAAGGGACAGAGAAGGACACCTGAAGGTAGCCCTTATTGCTTTTTTCCCATCTCCCTGCAGGCCATCTATTAGAATGTCTGGAAGGCAAACAAGGAGAGGCAGACAGTCAGGAGGCAATAAAAGAGGGCAAGCAGGCTCTGTGTCTGGGGGCAACAGTGCTGGTCGTGGACGCGGTGCATTGTCATCAGCACATGGCCATGGGACACGCTTGTCCTTCTTTTCGGCAGCTGGACATGTTGAGCCACATCATGCCGAAGACTTGGTAGAGTGGATGACCAAGCCCTCCTCCTCCTCCTCATCCTCTCTCACCCAGGCTCAGGGTACTGGCAAAGCAGCTGCCAAAGCGTCCTCTTCCCTGGTATCAATGTCAGACTCATCATCAGTCACTCCTTCCCTAGACCCACCATGTCCTCCTCCTGAGGAGTCCCCCGAACTGTTTGAGCACAGTGTTGGGTACATGCTCCAGGAGGATGCCCAGCGTTTCGAAGGGTCTGATGATGAAACCCAGCTACAGGAAGGCAGTAGCGTGAGAGCAGACAGAGGGGATGCTCAAGAAGGACACCAATCTGGCAGTCATGTTCCAGCAGCTGCAGCATACTGCCAGATTGGCTCCAGTGATGAGGAGGGAGGGGATGATGAGGTCACTGACTCCACGTGGGTGCCTAATAGGAGAGAGGAGGAGGAGGAGGATGAGGAGGAGGCACATCTCCAACGAGGCAGGATGCCCTTTGGTGGCCAGCGTAAGGGCAGTACACCGACGGAATCACACCGCAGAGCTCCGCCTGTGCAGGGCGCTGCCTCTGCCCGTCATTCAAAAAGTTCTTTGGTGTGGGCCTTTTTTGAGGCTAGTGCATCAGATCGCACAGCTGCTGTTTGCAACATATGTCTCAAGCGTATATCGCGTGGCCAAAACATCAGCCGCTTGGGTACCACATGCCTGACCAGACATATGTTGACCTGCCATGCAGCTCGTTGGCAAGCCTACCTCAAAGACCCACACCAAAGAACAAAGCGGACCTCTCCTTGCACCGCATCAGCTGGGATCTCCAACCCCACTATAACTTCAGTCCTGTCTGAAACATGCACTGAGAGGAATGAAGGTGTAGAATTAGGTGTGTCACAGCCAAGTAGTTGCGGCCACTCTGCTAGCAGTACACCGACGTCCGATTCTAGCAGGCAAATTTCCCTGCCCCAGCTGCTGGACCGTCGAAAGAAGTTCACTCCCAGCCATCCACATGCCCAGCGGTTGAATGCTAGCTTGGCTAAATTGCTAGCGCTTCAACTGCTGCCTTTTCAGTTGGTAGACTCGGCCCCCTTCCGTGAGTTTGTGCAATGTGCGGTTCCTCAGTGGCAGGTTCCCAAACGCCACTTTTTCTCACGGAAGGCTATTCCGGCTCTCTACCGGCATGTGGAAGGCAATGTCTTGGCCTCGCTGGACAGGGCGGTCAGCGGTAAGGTGCATATTACCGCTGACTCATGGTCCAGCAGGCATGGACAGGGACGTTACCTTTCTTTCACGGCCCATTGGGTCACTCTTTTGGCAGCTGGGAAGGATGCAGGACAAGGTGCAGTAGTGTTGGAGGTTGTTCCACCGCCACGCCTCCAAAATGCTACTACTGGTTGTGACACACCTCTCTCCTCCACCCCCTCCTCTTCTTCTTCCTCCATGGCCTCTTCCTGTGGTTTGTCCTCTGAACCAGCGGTGCTCCGTAGCCGTTCAAGGGGCTACGCAAGTACGCAGGCAAAAAGATGCCATGCCGTGCTTGCGCTGGTGTGTTTGGGGGACAGAAGCCACACTGGGGCAGAGGTCCTGTCTGCTCTGCAGGGCCAGGCCGAGAGGTGGTTGACGCCACGCCAGCTTAAGCCAGGAATGGTGGTTTGCGACAATGGCACCAACCTCCTCTCCGCCCTCCGACAGGGACAACTGACCCATGTGCCCTGTGTGGCTCACGTCCTTAACCTGGTGGTGCAGCGGTTCTTGGGCAGGTACCCGGGCTTACAGGATGTCCTGAGGCAGGCCAGGAAAGTCTGTGTGCATTTCCGCAGATCTTATAATGCCAGTGCTCGCCTGGCTGAGCTGCAAAAGGAGTTGAACCTGCCCAAGAACCGCCTTATATGTGACATGCCCGCCAGGTGGAACTCAACGTTGGCCATGCTGCAGCGGCTGAACACGCAGCAGAGGGCCATCAATGAGTACCTGTGCGACTACGGCACCAGGACAGGGTCAGGGGAGCTTGGTTTTTTTTCTCCACGCCAGTGGGGCATGATCAGGGACGCATGCACTGTCCTGGCACCATTTGAGGAGGCCACGAGGATGGTGAGCAGTGACAGTGCATGCATCAGTGACACTGTACCTCTTGTCCACCTGTTGAAGCACACGCTGCGTGGAATAATGGACAGGGCACTTGAGGCAGAACAGAGGCAGGAAGAGGAGGACTTCCTTGCCTCTCAAGGCCCCCTTTACCCAGACAGTGTTCCTTCTGTCCCACCCATCGCACAGGAAGAGGAGGAGGAGGATTGTGTCAGCATGGAGGTGGAGGCTGGCACTCAGCATCATCAGCAGCAGTCTTTTAGGGATGATTTACAGTCCCAAGAAACCAGTGGACTTGTACGTGGCTGGGAGGAGGTGGCTGCGGATCATGTCGTCCTTAGTGACCCAGAGGACTCCGGACCGAATGCCTCAGCTAACCTACGCTGCATGGCCTCCCTGATCCTGCAAAGTCTGCGGAAGGATCCTCGTATTCTTCGGATCAAGGAGAGGGACCATTACTGGCTGGCCACTCTCCTTGATCCACGGTACAAGGGTAAGGTTGCGGACCTTATGTTACCGTCGCAGAGGGAGCAGAGGATGAGACAACTCCGGGAGGCCTTGCAGAAAGGTCTGTGCAACGCGTTCCCAGAGACTGGGAGGTTACAAACTCCTGGTCCTGGACAACGAGTTGCTGAGGCTTCGGCCAGTCAAAGAAGGAGCGGTGGGGAAGGTGGCCGTCTGACCGATGCGTTCAGACAATTCTTTAGTCCGCAGCCCCAAAGTATGATCGGTTCCAGCAACCATCGCCAGCGTCTGATAAACATGGTGCAGGAATATCTAGGGGCAAGGTCAGACTTGGACACCTTCCCCACCGAAAATCTTCTGGCTTACTGGGTCTTGAGGATGGATCACTGGCCAGAGCTTGCACAGTATGCAATTGAGCTACTGGCCTGTCCTGCATCCAGCGTTCTTTCGGAACGCACATTCAGTGCTGCTGGAGGATTTGTCACGGATCACAGGGTGCGCCTGTCCACCGACTCGGTTGATCGACTGACTTTCATCAAGATGAACCAGTCTTGGATCACCACCAGCTACCACACACCTGATGCTGATATAACAGACTAATTGATTTTAACATGTCACATCCCTTCAAGACTGATGCTGATGCTGAGTGCCTGTGCTGTTATGTTGACTGGCTATCCTCCTCCTCCGAGTCCTCAATGATACGATTGATGATGATAGCTTGGAAGATCATTTTTGTTTATGGGTGCCGCCACCAGTGGCTAAGGCCCAATTTTTCAGCCCCTGTTTTACAGGGGCGTGTAATTACAATTTTTTTAGCAATAATTTGCCATAGGGCTCATTGCTGTGCTCCAAGTACAGTATCTGTGAGGGGTTGGAGTGTTGTGCCACCAGTGCCTAAGGCCCAATTTTTCAGCCCCTGTTTAACAGGGGCGTGTCATTACAATTTTTGAAGCAATAATTTGCAACAGGGCTCATTGCTGTGCTCCAAGTACAGTATCTGTGAGGGGTTGTAGTGTTGTGCCACCAGTGCCTAAGGCCCAATTTTTCAGCCCCTGTTCAACAGGGGCATGTAATTACAATTCTTGATCTAATAATTCACAGCAGGGCCCATTGCTGCACCCACCAAGAGTAACTCTGAGGGCTTACAGTGTTGTGGCAACGCCACCACCACCACCACCACGAAAGGCCCAATTTTTCAGCCCCTGTTCAACAGGGGCATGCAATTACAATTCTTGATCTAATAATTCACAGCAGGGCCCATTGCTGCACCCACCAAGAGTAACTCTGAGGGCTTACAGTGTTGTGGCAACGCCACCACCACCACCACCACGAAAGGCCCAATTTTTCAGCCCCTGTTCAACAGGGGCATGCAATTACAATTCTTGATCTAATAATTCACAGCAGGGCCCATTGCTGCACCCACCAAGAGTAACTGTCAGGGCTTACAGTGTTGTGGCACCAGCACCACCATCAAAGGCCCAATTTTTACTACCACTGTTCAACAATTATATGTAATTAAAATTCCTGATATAATAGTTGACAGCAGGGCGTTCCAGAACCAACCAAGAGTAACTGTGAGTGCTTACAGTGTTGTGCCAACACCAACAACTAAGGGGCCTATTTCTGCAGAGTATATACGGCAGGTCCCTACTTTCAAACATCCAACTTACAAACGACTCCTACTTGCAAACGCAAGAAGACAACAGGAAGTGAGAGGAAATCTACCCCTTGGAAGGAAAATTCTCTCCTGTAAGAATTAATATGGGAGAAAGGTGTCTCCTCTGTACTGATGCTTTATCAGCAATCCTTGTTTCAAGAAAAACACCACATTTCAAAAACAGTTGTCATTGGGACGGAAAGTGAGGTGAAATGTTCTGAACAGGGGCACAGACAGCAAAACAAATGTTACAGGGGTGATAACCCTTACCTATGTTTTCCAAAAAGTTTAAAAATAGATTTTTGGGCTGGAGCTACACTTAAACAATGTACCTGTTCAAAATTACAAACAGATTGTACATAAGAACAAACCTACAGTCCCTGTCTTGTATGCACCGCCTGTATACGGCTGTTCAGAGTATATAGGGCCTTTTTTATTTTATGTGCGGGGTTCCCCTTAATATCCATACAAGACCCAAAGGGGCTGGTAATGGGCTGGGGTAGGGGGGGGTCATGGGGTAGCTATGCCATTTTTCCTAAAGATTTTCATCCATATTACCGGGACCAGACATTACATTAAAGCCGCAAGCAGTTTTAAATGGCTTTTTTTTCCTTTAAAAGTGTCATTTTGTGCAGGGACAGTTCTAAACACGGGAAACACGTGGCACTTCACAGGCATACTTTAGACACCCCCCAGGTACGATATTTAAAGGAATATTTGACTTTTTTTTTTCACTTTATGCATCATTAAAATGACTGCTCCCGAAAAACGACCGTTTTTAAAACTTCTTTTTGCATTGATACATGTCCCCTGGTGCAGAACCCGGGTTCCCAAACCCTTTTTAGGACAATAACATGCATAATAGTCGTTATAATTAGCACTTTAGAATTCGAACGTTCGCATCCATTGTATTTAATAGGGTTCTAATGTTCGTACGAACTTTCGGTCCGTTCGCGGGTTCTGGTGCGAACCGAACCCGGGGGTGTTCGGCTCATCACTACTCTTGGCAGCAATGTTTTGGAAATTGACAAACGCTTGACATTTGTCAATGCGTGTAATGCCCAGTGCTTGGGCATTAATTAATTTCATTGGCCAGTATAACAATTTATTATTTTTAATAATTATTAATCAGCCATTGAAATGAATTAACGCTCAAGCATTAAATGAACCTGGTGTTAAAACATGTTTAGACATGCTGTTCATGAACCTTGTTTGTTTTGACTGGTATTGGCAGTTACTCGCCCCCTTGTTATATTCTGGTTGGGGTTAGAATTGGACTTGAGGTGGGGAGGGGTTATCTGGCCACTGACCTACTACGGGGGTGTTTATGGCTGACCAGCAACCTGGGGTTACTTTTCCCCCTAGTTTAACACACGACCGTGGTACGGGATCTTATACTGTTTATACACTGTATTTCTTGTTGATATCCTGTTGAACCGGCCGCAAGGGCCTTTTTCCTCCTGCGTGATTATTACTAGTTTTTGGTATTACCGGCTTAGTTACTAAACTAAGATACACGGAAGTTCGCTTCTGCACTTTTTGAGGTTCCCCTCTGAGATTACAGATATTGTTCTTAGGCTGGCTCCTGGGAGGGGTGTGCTTGTTCACCAACTCTCCAACCCTGGGGGGGGGGGGGGTGGGGGCGGGCGGGGCCTTAACAGAACTCACAGTGTAGTTGTATAATATGGTTTAATCTTATGGTTTCCTTTTGCTCTCATCACTAGGGGGCGTTCTGTAGTTAGGGTATCATAGGTTCCGCTGGGACCCTCAGTTATTACTATTAAGAGGTGGTGGGGCTGTGGTGGACCCAATGCATCTCCATCGGATCAGAAGCCCATTTGGTGCCTCTGGATCCATACCCGGTTTCCCTGTCTTAAGGGCATTCCGGTCCTCTCAGGTTTTGGGGTAGGGGATGGCTAGTCCACTCCGCCCCAGGGGTGGGGGGGGGACAGCACAGTTCTGTTATGTTTTTTTACCTTTGTAATAATGCTATATCAGGTGTACAGTGATTAGAGAATTCTAAACTTTTTAACGTGTATCTTCCCACAGGGTGACACTGTGGATACACTAATACAGGTATGCCACCGTCCCGATATATATGAATTGCAAGGCTAGAGACTAATAATTGGACTTTAAAGGCATACAAGGTACATTAGAGTAAAAAACTAAAGATTTATTGGTATACAAAAAAGTTTGATATATAAAACAATCATAGATTATCAAGTTAATTGATCAGTATTTATGACTGATCCAACAGAGGTTATCAATATCATACAGTACAATAGGTTCCCCTTAGAACGACTCAAATGAGTGCATAAATAAGGGAGGAAAAAATAAATTATAATTAAGTAATTATAAGATAGATAACCAGCAGATGGATTCAGAGGAGATGGAGAACTTGCTCGACATGTTGCGCGTTATTGTAAACGCTTCCCCAGGAGCATATATATCATTCTATAAAACATACAGAAAAACAATACATAAAAATAAGGCCTGAATAAAATACATAAAAAAACATTTTAATACACTATTAATTCACAGCGAATATACATGTATCACAATGATCATGTGGCCAACTTTCAATACCTCCCACCCACAATAATAGGGCATAGCTATAAAGATGTAAAACAACTAATTTCCCAAAATATATGCTTTTAGATTATACATTGTATGCATATTCCTTAATTGTGTTGTCGAGGAGCATTTGTGCAAAAGGGGATAATTGTTAAATGCTAATAAAGGAGATTGAAAAACTTATATTGTGTACTTACTTCAAACAAAAACAAGGCGTATTAAGCCATAATTAGCCGGTCAAGCCCTCTACCTAGACAGTGGCATTATATAAAATACCCGGTCAGGAAGGTGGTATCTGTAAATAGTAGAAACTCTTTTTATATAATTGTTTGAGCATATAGTAATTAGTCTAGCATAAGGCAGCAAGAAAAAGGAAAGCGAGGAAAAAAGAGGTGAGAAGGCCATAGTGGGATTGGGAGTGCATGGGAAGGAATGAAGGAGGAGGAGGGGAAGAAGGGGGGGGGGGGAGAAAATTAATGGACGTGAAAAAGACCGAATACCACAAGGAAGATAAAACCAGGGTGAAGAAAAAGGAAAGGAAAAAGGAAAAAGTGGGTCTCTAATATTGTATACAGTGTATAATTAATATAGTTATCTATGTTAATAGACGAGAGAGTGTGGAATTAAATATTTAAGTTATTTGTGACATGCAGGATATATAGTTATAAGAGCTCACCACTTCGATATGATTATGGTAAATCTGATAGAACGTTCAGTGCTGGTAAGCAAGAGACTCTAGGAGTACATTCAGTTATCCGGAATGGGTTAAATATTGTAGTTGGCAAAGGCATAAAAGCTTGTTCCAGCGTATGGCAGAATGTATTTGAAGTCTAGGCAGTGGTGATCATACTACCATTTCTAGGTAAGAAAGGTAGGTTTAAACCTATATAGGAGGATATATATGTCTATACATAGGTAATTAGTATATATTGATTTATGCTGGAGCTTGAGAGATAAGCTGAATAGCCAAATCCAAAGTTTTTTGCCTTACCTAGATCCGGATGGTGGTCAGAATAGTGAATGCTCCTATGCTCAATGAGGACCGTCTATAGTGTGTGTGCGGCGTCGTACCTATTTATAGTGCGTCTCCGCCGGAAATGCGTCACCGCAAACCGGAAGTGATGAAATCACTTCGTTCGCAATCTGGGCATATAGGCGTGCGTGCGCCGTAATTACGGCGAACCGACGCCAGTGTAAGGATAGAAGGTAGGGGCGGGGATCTTATACACTGGTGTCTCCATGTCTCCACAATCAAAGAACTTCCGGTCATTTACCGGATAAACAAGGGTTTAAAGCTTGATTAATTGTACGATTTACATGATGTTTGTCACATCATATGGATGTTGGGAGGGACGGATCGAGTGATCGGCAACATAGATCAGTGAGATTATATCAAATGTCACAAAACATTTTAATTACATAAAAATTATTATTCATATGGTATGAATTATACATATATATATATATATACAAAAACATCTATATATTCCTATATATATATAAGTCAGTCATAGCTTGTGCAATAACCACATATAGTTGCACCTGTGTTGCATACAATTAAATAATTTTCCATAGATTAGTTAGCTAATTTGCATAGTAATTCTAACATAACTACATGAAAAATCCGACATACCTACAGAGGGGAATTCGATGACATCCAATTGGGAAAAGAGAGTGGGATCGTCCATTGTCAGGACGCTAGAACACTCACATGTATGTTATTACCTTAAAAGGTTTTTTTGATAATAGAACAATACTTAATCTGTGCAGTGAAATAAAATAATAATACTTAATCTGTGTAGTGAAATAGAGTAATAATGATTGTGGTGAAATAAACATATATATAAGAGTAGGAAGAAAAAATAATAATAATATTGATTAAGTGGCCAAGTGTGAAATAATATGTGCAAAATAAAATCAAAAGTGAATGAGTCACTATAATGAAGGGGAATTATAGTATGTGAGATTGGCTAATTAAATAGTTAGTATTGTTGTATATCGACAGTGAAAGGCAATAACAACATATGAGTATTAGATCATTTACAGGAATGGTTTGTATGATATATTTTCATTTAACCCGGGGGGCTGGATAGCGTTTAGTCGTTCAATCCAGATTGTTTCCCTCTGGAGGATTATTTTGTCCCACTCTCCTCCTCTTGGATTTTGGGGAATGACGGCCAGAACAATGAAAGATACACAGGAGGTGTCAAATCTGTGGTAGAGGTCAAGATGCCTACTAATAGGGGTGAGCATCTTGCCGCCACTTGAATAATATATGTGGTCATTTATTCTTTGTCTGAATTGTCTGGCCGTCTTTCCCACGTTGGAAACATCCACATTTGCATGTCATCAAATAGACTATGCCTCGTGTAGAGCAGTTGGCAGAAAATCTAGGTCTAAATATTTCCCCGTTAGGGAGTACAGTGTGGGTAGCTGGCAGGACCCATTTACAAAATGAGCACCTGCCACATCTGTTAGTCCCCAGAGGCGGTTGAGCTACTTCATTGGCTGGTTTAGTATAGTGACTTCGGACTAGTCTGTCACGAAGTGACGTGGCCCTCCTAAATATAACTTGTGGGTAGTAACCCACATATTTACTTAGGGTAGGGTCTTCTCTGAGAAGGTGCCAATGGGTCTTAAGCATTTTTCGAATATCCTCATGGTGCAAGGAGAATTTTGTTATTACTTTGACCGTTTGGGTATTAGGAGGGGGTTTCTTTTTAAACAATAACGTATTTCTAGTATGGCTCAAAGCCTTGTTGTACGCTTGTCGCAACAAGGTTTTGCTGTATCCCCGAGCCCGGAGACGAATTTGTAGCTGTTTGGCCTGTTGTTGAAAATTAGTGAGACACGAACAGTTGCGTCGTAAACGAATATACTGCGCATAAGGGATGCTTCGGATAGGTGCTGGGGGGTGGGCACTGGCCGCATGTAGCAGGGTATTTCCTGCTGTATCCTTCCGATATAAATCGGTCGCTAAAGATTCATCTTCATTTCTAAGTATAGTCAAGTCAAGAAAATTTGTTTTGTTGCTATCGCAACTGAAGGTGAACTTCAGATTGTAGTTGTTGACATTGAGTTTGGAAATTAATTCATCCAGGGTCTTGCGGTCCCCCAGCCAAATCAGAAAAATGTCATCAATGTATCGCATCCAACAAAGGATGCGATCAGTGAATTGCAACAAACCATCATTAGAGAAAATGTCCCTCTCCCACCCCCCCAGGTACAAGTTGGCGTAGGCCGGTGCACAACATGTGCCCATGGCCACACCTTGTACCTGGAGGTAGTGGGAGAGGTTAAAGCCAAACAAATTATGGGTAAGAATGAAACTAAGTAGCTTCACAATAAAGTCATTAAATGGCCATTGATGGTGGTCCTCCTCATGGAGAAATGTACGGACCGTCTCGACTCCCCGCTCTTGAGGGATGCTGGAGTACAAGGCCTCCACATCCAGGGTCACGAGCAGGGAGTCGGGAGGGACGGACATACCCTCCAATTGTCTGAGGAGGGCCAGAGTATCCTTTGTGTACGATGGTAATGCTACCACGTGTGGCATAAGTATGGAATCAATTAGTCTGCTGGCATTCTCTGTTAGGCTTCCGATACCCGAAATGATCGGTCTCCCAGGGGGAGACACAGAATTCTTGTGCATCTTAGGAAGTGCATAGAAGGTCGCCGTCCTGGGAGACCGAACATTCAGGTAATCGTAAAGGTCCTGATCAATCAGGCCTTGAGTAAAGGCATCATTGATAATGTCCAGGAATGTATTTTTGTAAGTAGCTGTAACAGTGGGGGATATACGACAGAACCACTGACGATTAAGCAAGATATCAAAACACATATTTTCATAGAAATTTCTGGTCATTAACACTATATTTCCGCCTTTATCGGCCGCCTTGATGATTATATCAGGTGTACAGTGATGTTTTCTTCTTTTCTCCTTTCCTCTCCTTTTTCATCTCTTTTCTCCCTCCTCTTGCCTACGCACTTCGGGGCATTCACAGGTTCCACGGCTGTCTCCAGTCTGCCATCCCTGGCTCCAGGTCATGGCTTCTCCGACACTCAGGACATCACACGGAACTCCACTTTCACGGTCAGGGTAAGTGGCGGAACCAACATATAGATGCATCTCCTCTGATCCATGACTGACACACCTCAAGCCCCACCATCCCTCAAAATTATTTTGCATAACACTCAGGGCCTTAACTCCCCGGTCAAACGCAGGAAACTCCTTCAACTCTATTACTCCATGCATGCTGACATCCTCCTACTGCAGGAAACTCACTTTCCTTCCACCTTCAAGCCAATGTTTATTCATCAGCGGTACCCTCAATTTTTTTTAGCCTCAGCTAACTTGAGACTATAATAGATCCACTGGGTTCATACATACTGGTTTCGGGCCATATTGACGGGGAGCTATATACCTTTGTTTCCTACTACACCCCCAACAAAGAGCAAAAATCAATTTTTTAATATTTGTTACAAAAGCTGCAGAGTCATCTTAAGGGTATGGTTTTATTCGGCGGAGACTCAAACATAGCCTTCGATTTTTCCCTTACCAATCATACGAACGGTACATCGAAGCCCAAGCGCCCGTCCAGAGTGTTAAAATAGCAAAACTGATTAATTCTGCAGTGCTGATAGACGTTTGAAGAGAGACCAACCCACACACGAAAGACTACACTAATTTTTCAGCCCCCCACAATTCCTATGCCAGGATTGATCACATTTTTACTCGCGCCTCTACAATCCCTCTAATACGAAACTCCAGGATTGTTTATTCTCCCGTCTCAGACCACGCCATAGTCACTCTGATAACACAGAGGTCCAATGGGTCTGACGGTCCCCCGCGCTGGCGCTTACGGGAGTCCCTCTTAAGCGATCCAATTCAATGCTCCTTACGGGAGGAAGCCATTAAGGAATACTTTATTATAAACGCAATGAGTGAGGTATCCCCTTCTACTGTTTGGGCAGCACATAAGACGGTTATTAGAGGGAAACAAATTCAATTATTAGCCAAACTGAAGGCGGAACATAAAGCAGACACACTAAGGCTTACTGAGGACTTTTGCAAGTTGGCGAAAGCTCATAAGCGCCATCCCACCCCCGATTCTCTCGCAAATCTGGATAAGGCCCAGGCTCTACTGAACATGTCACTGACCACAGCCGCCGAACAACACCTTCGGTGGACAGGGGCAAAATTCTATGCCCAAGCTGATAGGATTGGTTCGAGACTGGCCGCGAAACTGAGTCCCAAACAGCGCTCTCTTGCTTTCCCTAAAATTCGGGTGGATACTGGGGAACTGTCGCAGAACACAACCAAGATAATGGATGCATTTCTGCGATTCTACGCTGATCTTTATAAACCAAATCTAAATCCCCCTAAGTCACTACGGGACAAATTTTTAGAAGCCCTACCCTTGCCTACGCTAGCTAAGGACCATAGTGAGCTTTTGGAGAGCCCTCTCTTCCAGGAAGAGGTTCTAGATACCATTAAAGCCCTTAAACTGGGATCCTCCCCAGGACCAGATGGTTTTTCCACTGGTTACTATAAGAAGTGTGGCCCCTGCCTGGCCCCTCATTTGACAAGATTTTTCAACTCTCTCAGGGATGGAGCCCCATTGAGCCAGGATTTGAACTCGGCATACATCTCGGTAATACCGAAACCTGATAAAGACACTAGCGAAGTGGGTAACTTTTGCCCTATCTCACTTATTAATAATGACATTAAAATAATGACCAAAATAGTGACAAACAGAATTTCGAGTTTCATTTCCTCATATGTTCACAAGGATCAGGTGGGCTTCATCCCTGGTAGACAGGGACCGGATCAGATTAGACGTACCATTGACGTTATCTCTCTGCTCAAATCGCAATGGGATGGGGGACCTTCTCAAAAAGGCTTTCTACTTTCAATAGATCTACACATGGCTTTTGACCCGATAGACTGGGCGTACCTGTCTGATATCCTGGGGAGATGGGGCTTTGGTCCAAATTTCCTTAATCTTATCAGTTCGCTTTACTCCGGTCCCTCAGCACAGATTCGCTTAATGGGCAGATACTCTGACTATTTCTCCATTGGCAGGGGGACCAGACAGGGATGCCCAATCTCCCCTCTCCTCTTTGCCGTGGCCATCAAAACTCTGGTCATTGCATTAAGATCGGAACCTGACATTAAGGGGGTGACCTGTGGTCCTCAGGAACACAAATGCGCGTTATATGCTGACGACCTCCTCCTATTTATCACTTCCCCCCTGACTTCCACACCTTTGATTCTTAAGACGTTGCGGATTTTCAGTGAGATCTCTGGCCTATGGGTTAATATGAACAAATCACTAGCATTAAACATAACTGTCCCCCCGGATCTGCTCAAACAACTCACTGGTAATTTAACATTTTCGTGGGCTCCCACACTTATTCCATACCTAGGTATCAAACTGACATCTGACATAAATAATCTTTTCAAAACGAATTATCCCCCTATGGTGCTTAATTGCAAAAATGACATGGACAGGTGGTCCAGGAGTGGTTTATCATGATTTTGCAGAGTTCATGCTGTTAAAATGACCCTTCTCCCATGCCTTTTATACCTATTTCGCTCTCTCCCAATCCCGGTGCCAAAACAATTTCTCAGTAAAATTCAGTCAGATATAATATGCTTTGTTTTGGGCAAGAAGGCGTCTAAAGGCTCAGGGCAGTCTGGGCCTCCCTAGCCTTTGGGGTTATTACCAGTCAGCACAATTAGCACAAATATCTATGGCTTTCTCTAATGCCGCATACACACGTATGCCATTTTTTAAGCCAACGTTTTTCTCGTCGTTTTTTTTCTTGTTTCCTCTCAAGCCTGTCTTGCATCCACACGATCATTAAAAAAAACGCTTGCGCAAAGCGCAGTGACGTACAACACGTACGACAGCACTATAAAGGGGAAGTTCCATTCGAATGGCGCCGCCCTTCATGTTAGTAGACTTTGTTGAGCGGCGATTCACGCTTTTCAGCCTCATGCTTTTCAGTCCGTTACAGAGTGACGAATGTGCTATCTCCATTACGAACGCTAGTTTTACCAGAATGAGCGCTCCCGTCTCATACTTGATTCTGAGCATGCGCGTTTTTTTCCCCTTGTAAAAGCATACACACTATCGTTTTTCACGTCGTTAAAAAAAAAGACATGAAAAACGACGTGAAAAAATAGAGCATGTTCGAAATTTTTAATGCCCGTTTTTCACGCCGTTAAATGCACACGATCGGTTTTAATGGCCATTTTTAAAAATGGAATTTTTAATGGCATGAAAAACGATCGTGTGTATGCGGCATAAGGGTTCAAAACCGGATTGGCTTACCATGGAACGGCAGGCTGTCCCTTTATTGGGGTGTGACCACAAATGCAGGCCAGCTATCTTGTCACCTACTCTCTCGCATTCAGTAGCACTCTGCTCCAAGCTTTTTGCCCTACGCAACCTGATACATTTATTTCACAATTCTGACTTTCCCCCGGGATGAATATTGAAGCATTTAGATGGTGGACTGATAAAGGCCTATATCGAATCAGGCACTTTCTCTCTCCGGCAGGTCCCCTTTCTTTACCGCACTGCAGGAAACAGCTAGACATGCCTGACTCTGAACATTTTAGATTTTCCCAAATTTCCCATTATCTGCACTCCGTATGGATGGACAAATCAATACCTCCCACTATTACTCCCTATGAACATTGGTGCACGAATGCAGTGGATCAGAGGGGGGCATCTCGCTAATCTATTCAGCTCTGATGTCTAAGACGGATATGCTGGCCTACGCCCGGGCCTGGGAGGAAGACACGGGAGGCACGTGGGACACCGGGGTTTGGTTCCGCGCATCACAGTGAGCATATAAAGGTATTCTCAATATATCTCTTATAGAGGCAAGCCTAAAAGTGCTGATTAGGTGGTACTATGTTCCTTCCAGGCTGGCAAGGATATACCCAGGGACCTCACCTGTATGTTTTAGAGGTTGTGAGCTAGAGGGTACTATGCTCCACATTTGGTGGACCTGTCCTCGCATTAAATCCTTTTGGCGGAAAGTATTCCGTACCATTGGCTCCTTGACAGAGGTAACGGTGACCCCTCATCCCAGTACGGCACTGCTAAACCATAATATCCCCAATTTATCTAAATACTCCCAGGCACTGTCGTTCTTCATTTTATTGGGAGCCAAAATGACCATAGCCAAGGCCTGGAAGAAACCCACCATCTCCTTCCAGGGGTCCAAGAGGAAAGTATCCTGGATCATGGTCCAAGAGCAAATTGTAGCTAAAATAAATGACAAATCTGAAAGATTTAGGTCTGTTTGGGAACCCTGGGCCACCTTTTGCAATATTTCTCTCATACCTGAAGCACAACCTGGAAGCCTGCTCACACGTACTTCTTCTTGACTGAGTCTTCTCGATTCTCTTCTTTCTGTCTCTCTCTCCCACATTTCTCTTTCTTCCCCTTTCCTGACGCTTTTCTTGGTGTATTAATGTTAGGCTATGGCTACTGAATATTTTGAGTATAAGTTCTGTCATTTACAGTTCTACTTTATTTACTCTGATATGTACATCCCTCATCCTCCTATATGATTTTGCCATTCTAAACAGCAAGTGCGAGGGCTCTGGGACTCTGACCCCTGGGATGCAGTATGAACCCTTTTGGGGCATCCGGGGGGCCGGGAGTCACAGAGTGTCATCAAGTGTGGTAACACCACATGATATACTATTTGGCAATTAAGGTTATGTCATTGAGTCTCTACTTCAGATGCACAAATGATAGAATACTTTGATAACATATTGATGTGTAGCTGGGCATATATGTTTGTACACTCAATTTTTAGAAGATGCTGACTGCCTGTATTACATCTCGTTTTATACTTCTGTTGTCGCCTGAAAAAATTCTATAAAAATGATTGAACATAAAACATGTTTAGAGGCGTGTATATATATATAAACTAAATAAATTGTGCTAGTCTGTAAAAAACAAATAATACGTGCTATAACACAATAAATGTATGTGAAAACATCATAAAGTGCAAAGTGCAAAAAATTCAAAATAAATGAATACACTTCTATGTATAGAGAAGTCCTAATAACTGATGAAAAGAGTCCAAGGATAAAGTAGAAGTTCCACCACCAAGTGACTTGATGCAATTTTCTGTGGCACCCCACACACAGTAGTCGAGGACTCTTACCAGATAGCCGGGACCACCTATCTCTAGGATGGTTAAACACGCAGGCAGTGGCGTAGCGTGGGTTGTCAGCGCCCGGGGCAAGGCAAGAAATTTGCGCCCCCTAACTTGCGGACTTTTTGCACTCCCTGAGTCCCTTCCTACAGTAGTACTGACCAGCCTGATTCCTAAACTGACCACTACACTAACCTCTACACGGACCTACATGATTCCTAAACTGACCATTACACTTTCCTACTTGTCCACTGCACTGACCTACCCGATTCCTACACTGGCCACTACACTGACCACCAGGGCTGGTGCAAGGATTTTTGCTGCCCTCCCCCCGGCTGCGCCCTGACTCCACTTTACCCTGCAACACATGTGACCTTAGAAAAAAAGAAGCCCTAAGGCCAACGCTGCGCTAATTTAAGATGATAATAAAAAAAATTATGATAAAGTGTATAAGAAAGCAGCTTGCACTTAAGTTCAGTACAAAAAACTTAGGATAGATAGCCGTGACTGATGCACAATCTGGTAAGCAAGATATTAATCACTTGGGTGTCACACCTGAAAAATCACGCTGCTCTTGGGAAGATTTCTATCACTCACTACTTCTCTGGCAATACCCTGATTTATTTTGGGACTTATTATTTACCGAACTTCACTTTCTTGGCAAGCAATTTGTCTTTTTTGGGGGGAATTAACCCTTCACGGATTTGCTTTTGGAATGAACTCTTCACGGACTATGTTGTGTTCTTTTTGGACTCTGCATTAGTTTTCTTTTTAATACATTTTTCACATATCATTTGTTTACATTTCAAGGTTTAACATTAATTTCACACATGGTTTTAACCACATAGAGCTGCACTCTTTCCATTTTATGAACACATGTGACCTATCTGACCCCTACACTGACCCCCTGACCCCTACACTGACCCCCTGACACATACACTGACCCCCTGACACACTTACCTGACACATACACTGACCCCCTGACACATACACTGACCCCCTGACACACTTACCTGACACATACACTGACCCCCTGACACATACACTGACCCCCTGACACACTTACCTGACACATACACTGACCCCCTGACACATACACTGACCCCTGACACATACACTGACCCCCTGATACACTTACCTGACACATACACTGACCCCCTGACACATACACTGACCCCCTGACACACTTACCTGACACATACACTGACCCCCTGACACACCTACCTGACACATACACTGACCCCCTGACACATACACTGACCCCCTGACACACTTACCTGACACATACACTGACCCCCTGACACATACACTGACCCCCTGACACATACACTGACCCCCTGACACACTTACCTGACACATACACTGACCCCCTGACACATACACTGACCCCCTGACCTTACACCTACACTGACCCCCTGACCTTACACCTACACTGACCCCCTGACCTTACACCTACAGTAGGAGTCCTACTTCCTGCACTACTCACACCCCCCTCCCCCCTCCACACAGCAAATACATCCTCCTTACCTCTCTGCTCTTCGCCAGGACTCTCCTCATGACCTCAGCACTGGATCTGGACGGATGTGCAGGACTCCCCGCCAGCGCCATCCACCCGCACCTCCGCTCCATGTCAGACGCCGGCTGCACCTCCAGGTGTAGTGGAGGCCCCGCTCCTTGTCAGTGTAGTGGAGGCTCCGCTCCTCCTTGTCAGACATCGGCTGCACCTCCGCTCCATGCTCCCATCTCCACCGTGCTCGCCCTCCGCTCGACACACAGCGCCGTACCAGAGCAGAGGGACAGGCGGAGGGGAAGATAGCGGCCCCGGCAGCTCACACAGTGCACGTCTCCTGCTGCCATGTTCAGTGTTTCCCGGCGCACTGTGATTGGGCGTATGGCGGTCATGTGGCGGAGGCGGGACTTCTAGAGCGATCACAGACAGGCCAGCCACACGCCGCACATGACCCCCATACGCCCAATCACAGGGCGCCGGACACTAAACATGGCAGCCAGAGATCGGGGACACCCGGACACAGAAAATTAAAATTAGGAGGACTCGGAGGCACGGAATGGCGCCCCCCTAAATGTTGCGCCCGGGGCCACGGCAACCCTGCCCCCCCCCCCCACGCTACGCCTCTGCACGCAGGCAGAATACCCTCTGCAGGGTAGCAAGAGGCTTTCTTTTTCAATAAATATCACCTTATGGTGTTACACTATTGGAGTTTTCTTATCCAATAGTGTAACACCTTTAAGGTGATATTTATTGTTACACAAACAGGATTTTGCGGCACTTACAGCGGGCGGAGTGTGCCTCCTGACCATATTACACCTGAACTTAGCCTGTATTGCTGCTTTTTCCTGGTGTGTTACACAAACAGGATTTTGCGGCACTTACAGCGGGCGGAGTGTGCCTCCTGACCATATTACACCTTAACTTAGCCTGTATTGCTGCTTTTTCCTGGTGTGTTACACAAACAGGGTTTTGCGGCACTTACAGCGGGCGAAGTGTGCCTTTTGACCATATTACACCTTAACTTAGCCTGTATTGCTGCTTTTTCCTGGTGTGTTACACAAACAGGATTTTGCGGCACTTACAGCGGGCGGAGTGTGCCTCCTGACCATATTACACCTTAACTTAGCCTGTATTGCTGCTTTTTCCTGGTGTGTTACACAAACAGGATTTTGCGGCACTTACAGCGGGCGGAGTGTGCCTCCTGACCAATTATAGCTGAGGGGGTTTAGTACACGCCCCACACTATAAAAGGCCGCCAGCGTGGCGGCCTTGTGTAGTGTGTTCCGGAGCAGGGAAAGTGAAGGATAGGCAGGGACAGTGTCAAATCTTGTCAAATCTATTCTTTCCTAAACCTTGTGTGTAGGGACAGAGAAGGATAGGCAGGGAGAGTGTCAGTGCCATATTCTTTGCTAAACCTTGTGTGCAGGGAGAGAGAAGGATAGGCAGGGAGAGTGTCAGTGTCATATACTTTGATAAACCTTGTGTACAGGGAGAGAGAAGGATAGGCAGGGGACAGTGTCAGTGTCATATTCTTTGCTAAACCTTGTGTGCAGGGAGAGAGAAGGATAGGCAGGGAGAGTGTCAGTGTCATATACTTTGATAAACCTTGTGTGCAGGGAGAGAGAAGGATAGGCAGGGGACAGTGTCAGTGTCATTGTTGCTAAGCCTCCTGACCATATTACACCTTAACTTAGCCTGTATTGCTGCTTTTTCCTGGTGTGTTACACAAACAGGATTTTGCGGCACTTACAGCGGGCGAAGTGTGCATCCTGACCATATTACAACTTAACTTAGCCTGTATTGCTGCTTTTTCCTGGTGTGTTACACAAACAGGATTTTGCGGCACTTACAGCGGGCGGAGTGTGCCTCCTGACCATATTACACCTTAACTTAGCCTGTATTGCTGCTTTTCCCATTTCCCTGCAGGCCGAGAGGTGGTTGACGCCACGCCAGCTTAAGCCAGGAATGGTAGTTTGCGACAATGGCACCAACCTCCTCTCCGCTCTCCGACAGGGACAACTGACCCATGTGCCCTGTGTGGCTCACGTCCTTAACCTGGTGGTGCAGCGGTTCTTGGGCAGGTACCCGGGCTTACAGGATGTCCTGAGGCAGGCCAGGAAAGTCTGTGTGCATTTCCGCAGATCTTATAATGCCAGTGCTCGCCTGGCTGAGCTGCAAAAGGAGTTGAACCTGCCCAAGAACCGCCTTATATGTGACATGCCCACCAGGTGGAACTCAACGTTGGCCATGCTGCAGCGGCTGCACACGCAGCAGAGGGCCATCAGTGAGTACCTGTGCGACTACGGCACCAGGACAGGGTCAGGGGAGCTCTGGTTTTTTTTACCACGCCAGTGGGGCATGATCAGGGATGCATGCACTGTCCTGGCACCATTTGAGGAGGCCACGAGGATGGTGAGCAGTGACAGTGCATGCATCAGTGACACTGTACCTCTTGTCCACCTGTTGGAACATACGCTGCGTGGAATAATGGACAGGGCACTTGAGGCAGAACAGAGGCAGGAAGAGGAGGACTTCCTTGCCTCTCAAGGCCCCCTTTACCCAGACAGTGTTCCTTCTGTCCCACCCATCGCACAGGAAGAAGAGGAGGAGGAGGAGGAGGAGGAGGAGGATTGTGTCAGCATGGAGGTGGAGCCTGGCACTCAGCATCATCAGCAGCAGTCTTTTAGGGATGATTTACAGTCCCAAGAAACCAGTGGACTTGTACGTGGCTGGGAGGAGGTGGCTGCGGATCATGTCGTCCTTAGTGACCCAGAGGACTCCGGACTGAATGCCTCAGCTAACCTACGCTGCATGGCCTCCCTGATCCTGCAAAGTCTGCGGAAGGATCCTCGTATTCTTCGGATCAAGGAGAGGGACCATTACTGGCTGGCCACTCTCCTTGATCCACGGTACAAGGGTAAGGTTTCGGAACTTATCTTACCGTCGCAGAGGGAGCAGAGGATGAGACAACTCCGGGAGGCCTTGCAGAAAGGTCTGTGCAACGCTTTCCCAGAGACTGGGAGGTTACAAACTCCTGGTCTTGGACAACGAGTTGCTGAGGCTTCGGTCAGTCAAAGAAGGAGCGGTGGGGAAGGTGGCCGTCTGACCGAAGCGTTCAGACAATTCTTTAGTCCGCAGCCCCAAGGTATGATCGGTTCCAGCAACCATCGCCAGCGTCTGATATACATGGTGCAGGAATACCTAGGGGCAAGGTCAGACTTGGACACCTTCCCCACCGAAAATCCTCTGGCTTACTGGGTCTTGAGGATGGATCACTGGCCAGAGCTTGCACAGTATGCAATTGAGCTACTGGCCTGTCCTGCATCCAGCGTTCTTTCAGAACGCACATTTAGTGCTGCTGGAGGATTTGTCACGGATCACAGGGTGCGCCTGTCCACCGACTCTGTTGATCGACTGACCTTCATAAAGATGAACCAGTCTTGGATCACCACCAGCTACCAAACACCTGAAGCTGATATAACAGACTAATTTATTTTCAAATGTCACATCCCTTCAAGACTGATGCTGATGCTGAGAGTTTGTCCTGTTATGTTGATTGACTATCCTCCTCCTCCTCAATGATCCGATTGACGATGATAGCTTGGAAGAACATTTTTGTTTCTGGGTGCCGCCACCAGTGGCTAAGGCCCAATTTTTCAGCCTCTGTTTAACAGGGGTGTGTTATTACAATTTTTTATGCAATGCTTTGCAGCAGGGCTCATTCCTGCACTCCAACTAGAGTATCTGGGAGTGGTTGCAGTGTCGTGGCACCAGCACCAGTGGCTAAGGCCCAATTTTTCAGCCCCTGTTTAACAGGGGCGTGTAATTACAATTTTTGATGCAATACTTTGCAACAGGGCTCATTGCTGTGCTCCAAGTACAGTATCTGTGAGGGGTTGCAGTGTTGTGGTACCAGTGCCTAAGGCTCAATTTTTCTGCCCCTGTTTAACAGGGGCATGTAATTACAATTCTTGATCTAATAATTCACAGCAGGGCCCATTCCTGCGCCCACCAAGAGTAACTGTGAGGGCTCACAGTGTTGTGGCAACACCAACATGTAAGGGGCAAATTTCAGCTGAGTATATACGGCAGGCCCCTACTTTCAAACATCCAACTTACAAACGACTCCTCCTTGCAAACGGAAGGATACAACAGGAAGTGAGAGGAAATCTACCCCTAGGAAGGCAAATTCTCTCCTGTAAGAGTTAATATGGAAAAAAAAGTGTCTCCTCTCCACTGATTCTTTATCACCAATTCTTGTTTCAATAAAAACCCCAAATTTTCAAAAAACATTTGTCATTAGGACGGAAAGTGAGGTGAACTGTTCTGAACAGGTGCACACTGCACAGACAGCAAAACAAATGTTACAGGGGTGATAACCCTTCCCTATGTTTTCCAAAAAGCTTAAAAATATATTTTTTGGCTGGAGCTACACTTAAACAATGTACCTGTTCAAAATTACAAACAGATTCTACATAAGAACAAACCTACAGTCCCTGTCTTGTATGCACCGCCTGTATACGGCTGTTCAGAGTATATAGGGCCTTTTTTATTTTGTGTGCGGGGTTCCCCTTAATATCCATACAAGACCCAAAGGGGCTGGTAATGGGCTGGGGTAGGGGGGGGGGGGGGTGATGGGGTAGCTATGCCATTTTTCTTAAAGATTTTCATCCATATTACCGGGACCAGACATTACATTAAAGCCGCAAGCAGTTTTAAATGGCTTTTTTTCCTTTAGAAATGTAATTTTGTGCAGGGACAGTTCTAAACACGGGAAACACGTGGCACTTCACAGGCATACTTTAGACACCCCCCAGGTACGATATTTAAAAGAATATTTGACTTTTTTTTTTTCACTTTATGCATCATTAAAATGACTGCTCCAGAAAAACGGCAGTTTTTAAAACTTATTTTTGCATTGATACATGTCCCCTGGTGCAGAACCCGGGTTCCCAAATCCTTTTTAGGACAATAACATGCATAATAGTCGTTATAATTAGCACTTTAGATTTCGAACGTTCGCATCCATTGTATTTATTAGGGTTCTAAAGTTCGTGCGAACTTTCGGTCCGTTCGCGGGTTCTGGTGCGAACCGAACCCGGGGGTGTTCGGCTCATCACTAATGATGAGTAGTTGAAGAGTCTGATGGGTTTTCTAAAAAGTGCATATAAATTCTTCATCAGGGACAATAACCACTTCTGGAAATGCAAAATACAATATCAATGCATGAGGTACAAAAATACATTGGACCATTAACACTCAGAACATTGAACTTCGGCGTATATTAGATGCCTGTCAAGTACATCAACCAACTTACATGTCAATATGTTGATTTGGAAAGGTCAACGCCTCCATACCAGGCACCCCACCGAGATCTGTATAAGCCCTTTATCGCATACTGTAAAGGAGCCATAGAGTAAAAAACTCAACGAGGGCGCCAAACCAAGGGAAATCCACCGTATAAGTCCCAGCCCAACGAAAGGGGGAAGAGATCTACAAAGAAGAGGTAGATCACTTGAGGTCCAATATCAGGTCAAACTAAAGGTAATCTCCCACAAGGGGTCAATCAGGTCCAACCCGCAAGGGCCCCCCAGGGAGATGACCACAACCCAAATGTGGGAACAGCTGCCCCCTCCCCGAGGACTGCCCAACGGTCACAGGTCCAAACAGACCCCATGTAGGGACCCCCCTAAATAAGTTTAAAAATGCCAATTATAAGAGAATATGGCATATATACTCTGTCCAGGGTGCCCCAAAATGGCACCAAACTAACCCCAAGTGGGGACCCACCCAAGAAAGGCAGGAAAATGTGTCAATTGTGCGGGAGTGTGGATTACATATTAGGATATCCAAGCACACACTTTGGATCCAGTAATCAATGCCTTGACCGCAATATCCATTGTCACTGGTCTAGCTGGCAAACAAAAACCCCTATTTGTCCAGGAACTGGCAGTCTCCCTAGGTACCATCCAATAAAACCTGTGGATGGAGCTGGCGTCCCCATGGCTCCTGGCGTCTTCCTTTTATCCCACGAGGGAGGCCAATTAGGCCTCAATGGGCCTGTGGTGGTCTGCTGTAGGCAAGATGTAAAGCAGGCGTGAACACGCCAACGGCCAGCCAGCCCGGATGTGACGTTGAGGCGCAAACGGGCCTTCGGCCGGGAGGGCGCGGCCACGTCATCCACCCACGTGGTTGTGTACTATGGCCGTCGTGTGAAAGCGAGGCTTGGTTTCTTCATGTTCTCTACTTAAAGTGATGGCTCAGTGCGTCGCCCGTACCCCAGGAAGACGTCACGTGTGACGAAACATGTCGGGCGGACCTTCGCTAAAATGCTGCTGCTCCTGGACCAGATCTTTTCTACCTCTAAACCCCTATGTGTTCATGGATACCTAAGGATGGTACGCATGGGCCAAATCAACAGAAATACAATGAAGGTATGGTGTTATAAAGTACCATCATCCTATAAATAAGTGTACCAAGAGAAAAAAAAACTTTTGTATGGGATTAAAAAGGCACAGGCTGATGAAGTTTTTAATACAAGTAGAAAAGCTTTTATTTATACAAAACGAATTAAAAAGATGTACACATATACAATAAGTATACAAATACATTACTGTAACATCTCACAATTCATATTACAGATGATTACAACATGTAAAAACCAGAAGAAATGGCAACGTTTCAAGGCAGAGTTTTATGACTCTGCTTCAGAGGTGCCTAAATCTAAGTTGAAACTGTCTAAAATATAGACATGTAAAAAAAAAAATGCTTCAAATGACTATGCATGAATATCAACAAAGCATTATCTTGGTTGTCTGAATCAATGAAACCCATCAATGAAAGGTTTACAGAAGAAAGAGAGCCATCATATTTAAAAATTTAGGATCTCTACTTTCGCCCTTCTGATATGTCTCTAGATTAAGCCCGGGGGTCTAAGCATCACAGCCACACAGAACTGCTGAGGTCACCAAACAGGGCACAGATGAATACTTTTCTCATTGAATGATAAAATACTGCCAGTGTAAAATAAAAAAGTGACATATATACATGTATAATTACACAGTTACACAGTAGGTGAGGTTTAAAAAAGACACAAGTCCATCAAGTCCAACCAATGTTTATGATTATAGGACAGTATTACATTGTATATTCCTGTATATTGCGGTCATTCAGGTGCCTATCTAATAGTTTTTTGAAACTATCGATGCCCCCCCCCCCCCCCGCTGAAACCATCGCCTGTGAAAGGGAATTACACATTCTTGCCGCTCTTACAGTAAAGAGCCCTCTACACAGTTTGAGGTTAAACCTCTTTTCTTCTAATTTTAGTGAGTGGCCACGTGCCACAACACTGTAACCCCTCACAGATACTCTTGATGGGCGCAGGAACCTGCTGTGAAATATTATATCAAAAATTGTAATTATATGCCCCTGTTCAACAGGGGCAGAAAAATTGGGCCTTGGGTGGTGGTGGTACCATAACACTTTAACCCCTCATAGTTACTCTTGTTGGGCGCAAGAACAGGCCCTGCTGTTAATATTATATCAAAAATTGTAATTACATGCCCCTGTTAAACAGGGGCACAAAAATTGGGCCTTGGGTGGTGGTGGTGCCACAACACTGTAACCCCTCACAGTTTCTCTTGTTGGGCACAGGAACGGGCACTGCTGTGAAATATATCAAAAATTTTAATTACATGCTCCTGTTAAACAGGGGCATAAAAATTGGGCCTTGGGGGGTGGTGGTGGTGCCACAACACTGTAACCCCTCACAGATACTCTTGTTGGGCGCAGGAACGGGCCATGCTGTAAAATATTATATAAAAAAAATTGGGCCTTGGGTGGTGGTGCCCTAAACAATAATGTGATCCTTAGTGACCCAGAGGACTCAGAATCAAATGCCTCTGCAAACTTACCCTGCATGGCCTCCCTGATTCTGCAAAGCCTGCAAAAGGACCCTAGGATTTGTGGTATCAAGGAGAGGAATCATTACTGGCTGGCAACCCTTCTTGATCCACATTACAAGGGTAAAGTTGCAGAACTCATCCTGCCTTTGCAGAGGGAGCAGAGGATGAAACATCTTCAGGAGCTTTGAAGAAAGGTTTGTGTAATGCATTTCCAGACCCTGGGAGGTTACCATATCCTGGTGCTGGACAACGTGTTGCTGAGGCTTTGTTCAGTCAGAGGAAGAGCGATGGAGAAGGTGGCCGGCTGACCAATGCCTTTAAAAAAAATTCAGTCCTCAACGCCACGGTCTGATCGGTATAAGCAACCATCGCCAGCGTCTGCATTATATGGTGCAGGAATATCTAGGGACAAGAGCAGACTTGGAGACCTTTCCAACAGAGCATCCAAAAATATTGTTGGAAGCTAGCATCATCAAGATTGAGGAGGAGGAGGCAGACATTTCCCACTGAAGCTCCGCTATTCCCGGGACTCCATGGCCATTTTATACACCCGAATGGAAGGGTAAATAATATGAAAAGCCTACCTACACCTTCCTCAGTGCCTGGAGGTTATCCTAGTATGGTTTTGGGAAACTCCCACGGGAGAGCCAGAGCAAAATCCCTCAAAGATAATCTCCTCAGAGATGCCTGTAAAATGGCACAGTCTAACTCTCCTCACACAGGCACCCCTCACGCTGACAGGAAGCATCAGCATTTACCTCATGAAATGCATAACACAGACTCTGAATATGGAGCTACTTCTCAGCAAAAACATTCAGACTCACTACACCCACATGTTATTAAACAGTTTGAGAAGATGCTGCAGAAAGCTTTAAAGCAGACCTCTGACCATATTACTGAAAAACTAACCAAAGAAATTTGTGACTTAGGTCAGCGCACTAAATGGATGACTTAGAGAATAATGTCTTTACTCATGAAAATGACTTAGAATGCCTCAAGGAAGAAAATCTTTTGCTGCAAACACGTTTGGAAGTATTTGAGAATAGAGCAAGACGCTCAAACCTTCGCATACAAGGTATTCCTGAGTCCATTATTGATCTCTCATCTGCTATTACAGCCCTTATTCAAGAATTAACACCGTCAATTCCAATTGAGAGATTGGAAATGGACAGAATACATGGAGCCCTTGCACCCCGCAAACCAGATGGCCCTCCTCGCAGCATAATCGCAAAATTTAACTTTTTTCGCACCAAAGAACAAATTATGATTGCTGCAAGGGGTAAGGAAAACCTCAGTTTCCAAAGTCACTCATACCAGATCTTTGCTGATATATCCCCAATAACTGTTGCTAAAGACAAGCATACATGCAGATCCTCTGATGAACTACTGAATAATCTGCAAAGACTCCACCTATGCGATGGGCCACCACCTAGTCCTCGGCAACGAACAGCATCCAGTTCTCCACAAAATACCTCCAAAGTAGGAAATGACAGAAACAAGCAAAACTCAAGCAAGAGGAGTCGCTTCAATTCCACAGACCTGGATCCTCCAGACTCAATGGACTGTAGACTATTTTTCATTCTTTTTTTTACATTACAGCTTTTTTTACATTAGAATGGTCTTGCTTCCATTCTCTAGTTATTAAATGACCATTCTCATTTCATATCCTATAGATTCTTCACTAATGCAATTCAAAGATCTAATTTTAGATTTTTTCCTCCCTTCCCCCCCCTATATATATATATATATATATATATATATATATATATATATATATATATATATATATATATATATATAAATTCTTACTTTTCATTCTCATTTTTTCATTTTTGACCCTCTCTAGACTACGATAATTGAAACCTTCAATTATCCAATTATCTTTAAACCCCTTTCCATCCTTCCCCCCCCCCTACATCCCTTGCCTCACATCCCCATTTCCCTCCCTCCCACCCATTTAACTGTACCCCCCCTGCCTTTCCCACACTCCTATTTCCTTCAATACTAAAACTGAGGGTCTTATATTATAATATATTATACTATATTATTATATTAGTCTGTTTAAATGCTTATTTACCCTTGCCCTTGTCTCACATCGCCATTTCCCTCCTTCCCACACATTTAACTCTACCCCCCCCCCCCCCCCCCCGCCTTCCCCACTCTCCTATTTCCTTCAATACTAAAACTGAGGGTCTTATATTATAATATATTATACTATATTATTATATTAGTCTGTTTAAATGCTTATTTACTGAATAGTTGTACATTTTGTTTTTGTGTAAGTGTTAATCAATTTTTTTTATATACTTATCATCCTAACTATTAGAGACGTTACTGTCCTACCCATAACTGACAACCCAAAGGTAACCAGTATAATTCAACAAAATGTTTAATTTAAATTCATACTGTAAATATTACTGAAAATAGGAATCTTGTAGAAAAATCTCTGTTCGCACAACCTTTGATAAATCATATGAAAAAACAATAAACCCCCTAAGGGTGAGACTTTGAAAGCGACTACAAACAGAGGTAAGTATGTATAAAAATATAAATTGTATTGTTAGCATACAAAAATATAAAGGTCATGGATAAAAAAGACACATGGTAATTATATAAATCCAGACAATTCTTGCTTTAGATGAACAAAAGATCACTTAAAGTCAGACCCAACAGCTGTTTCGGTATGAAGCCCTTCTTCAGGGGGTTTATAGATGTTTAAGGTCAAAAGTGTCTAATGAGAAAACACATTTTATTAGTTTAACAGTTCTTGTGCAGCATATGTTTCATTCTCAATCAGTTTTTACACATACATAATAACTGCTTACATTGTTGTAAGATTCGATTGATAATCCATGTGTCAAAGATAATGTGCATGGCTCAAGATGTTGAATAGAGGGAAATGTCTCCCAGCTTAGGGATCAAGGCCAAGGTAGCCTCCAACAAGGGTCCCCTCTATTGATGGGCGAAAAAGATCAGGATACACACTATTGCTCTCTTTTCAATCTATACATATAGGAAGGAAAAATAGAAAACTTGTAATTTCCTTGTAATTCAACCTTCCAAATAGTTAAAGTAAACGTATAGCTCAAAAGTGCCTAAAAAGGGAGGGCGAAAAAAACACCTACCAATATGGTACTTGAGCCCACAGAGAGAGGCAAAAAAGAGGAGGGTATGTGTACAGCATGAGGTCTTCAAAACACATACAATCCAGAGTCTAATTGAAAGGTATTGGATCAAAGCAGCCCTTCAAGTGAAGTGGAGATGCAGTCACTCCCACTTCAAGACAGTGTATCTGTGGGAGTAAAGCAATACCAATATCTAATTTGTGCAGATATGGGGTAAGCATCCCATAATCGGCCTAAAATTAGAGAAAGAGGAATGGTTGTTTGTTGAAAAATAGGACATATCTTGGCCTGTACCTGAAAGATGGTAAGGATCCTCAAATATCACCACATCAGACGTAATGTCTGACTGACAATGGCTGCCGAGGTGCTCAAATAGCGGTGAATGGGCGCACACGCATGCGCCGTAAGATGGCCCGTGTAATGACGTCATCGTGACTGCGTCACGTAATGATGACACCTGGACGTCCATGGTAAACAAAACAGTGTTGTCTGGGACGGAGATGTGTAACGCGCATGGGCAAGGGATATTATGCCCTGTGCTAGGATCACAAAAGCCAGCAAAAACTAAGGAATACCATGGATGAATACATGTGAAGAAAAAGTGTATCTTCAACACATGTACTGTATAATTGCATTTTTATCAATATTCATGTATTGGCAAAGGTTGCAGCCACCACATCTAAAGGTGTCTGTACGAAATTCCCCGTGTATTCGCTCTGTGTTAGGCTATCTTTCAAAGATCTTGTTTTACGATATGTAATAGATGGTTTGGGTGGTACAAATGGTGCTAGTAAAGGGTCTATGCTCAATAGGTGCCAATGTTTTAAAATGATCCTATTAATTTGCTTGCTCTGTTTGTTATACCTGATAATGATGCGCAAGGTGTTGAAATTAGCCTCTGTTGATTCATTGGTTGGGTGTTTCTTTATCAGAAGCTCACTCTCGATTTGAGAGTGGCCCTTCTAAATGCTTTTTTAAGGCAAGTAGGAGAATAACCCTGTATCAGCAAAAGATCCCTTAATGCATTAGCTTCCTTCTGGAAAGTAGCATCGTGTGTGCAGTTACGGCGTAGCCGCAAGTATTTACCCAACGGGATTGATCTGATAAGTGGTGTGGGATGTGCACTCTCTGCATGCAGTATGGAGTTGCAGGCAGTATCTTTGCGGTATAGTGCACTCGTAAGTTTACCATTTTTGTCCTTTAGTATAGTGACATCCCAAAAATTTATGGAAGTGTCACTATATGACATTGTAAACTTTAGATTGTAAGAGTTGTTATTCATCGCATCTAAGCAGGATAATAACAGTTCGGGGGTGCCTACCCAAACCATAAAAATATCGTCAATGTATTGACTCCAATTCACAATGGATTCCGTCAGTGGTAGAAGAGTCTCTTCTGATAAAAAGCTTTGTTCCCACTCCCCCAGGTACAAATTGGCGTAGGATGGGGCACAGGAAGTCCCCATCGCTACGCCCTGTACCTGGAGGTAGTGGGAACCATCAAAGGAGAACACATTACATGTTAGAATGTGTTCCAAGGCAGAGAGCAAAAAACAGTCAAAGGAACGATTGTCTCAATGGGATTGTGATAGGACATGTCTGATAACTCCAATACCCCGCTGGTGGGGGATGGAGCTATATAGAGCTTCCACATCAACAGCCACCAGCAGGGCATTGGAAGGCACAGACATTTCCTCCAACTGGTGGAGGAGATAAATCATACACCCATACCTCCCTCTGGAAGAATACGAGAATATGCGAATGCATAAGTTGAGGAAGAAATATTACTAGATTCCCCTGTACAATTCTCTACCCCTATTATAAGATGGAGGGGTAGAATGAGAGGCACAAGAGGTAGGGACAGTCAAACGGTTAATCATCATCAAGCTGCATACCAGGTCCCTACCTATAATAAATTCCTAATAAATTTTATAAATAATAATTTAATAATTCTTAATATTGGTCTAGCACGTAATGATATTTTCCAGTTTATGATCACTAGCTACAAATTTTTCATAGTTATAGAGGCAGCAGATAATTTGGTGTTATCCATAGCTTGTTGCTTATAGCTATGAGATTTGCACTGGTTTTAATCCTATTTCCATTTTATTTTATATATTTTTATCTATGATCTATGATATCAATGAATTAAAGTGTAGTTTTAATGTTGTATGGAAGTGCTAATGGTATCAGAATAAATATAAATTGGTGCCTTCATCCCATTGGATATTGTATAGGAGGAAGAGGCTTAAATGGACTATGTGGGCACCGTATGTGAGACCAATGTACAGTCAAAGGTATAAATATAAAAAAGGTTTTTATTACACAGATATAAAACAAATTTACCATGTACATGTTTATAGATTAAAAATCGTTTTGTGACAAACATAAGACCACTCATATAGGCATACCATTGTTGCCAATGGAATATCATACATATACAGTAGCATAGTATACAAGACTCGACATGTTTCGCGTTTTATGATTCCGTAGAATCCGCTTCTTCAGGAGCTAGATGCTATCAATATTTTTCAGTAGATAAATATGAGTTTTTGTCACATGGCATGGGAGCTGGGCCACGCAGTGGCCGAGATGTGGATCAGTCAAATGGGTCCGCCCTGGAGGATAAACTGGACCCTCACCAAAGAACACAGATTCCAGAGGTATATATCTCCTGAGGCGACACATCCAATTCATCCCAGAGGCATCAAGCGCATGGAGCAGAGGATAATGAAGGTAATTAACCCTTCTGGGTACAGAGAGGGCTGTGGAATAAATAGCAAAGATGTTATTAAATAACACTACGCTATATATTAGTTTGGGTCTATCTGGTAAGTCTATTTAGAATCTGACCACAGATGGAAGTGTCCCTGAGTACCTTTTTTATATTTATACCTTTGACTGTACATTGGTCTCACATACGGTGCCCACATAGTTTTAATGTTATCATATGCTGTTTTGGTACACCGTCCCGCTGTGATATGGTCTCTGCGCTCTAAGTGCCTGCTTGTGATTACAGCGGCTGCGCGGCACAATCAGAAGCACAGTGAACATCGCGGCTAATGTTGAGAGCTCAGGGGGCGTTGACTAAATATCCAATACATAAACCAGTGACCCGCACGCAAGATCATGCCCTCAGACAAAGTCAGGAAGTGACGAAACGCGCCAGGTCGTGATCTTGGTGGTGACGCGTGCACTCCACGGGCCGTAGGTGAACCAGGAAGCAACAGAACGGCTGATGTACACAGGCGGCTTTCCTTGCTTACTGCGGTGACCGGGTGACTATGCTCATACTTTATTTGCTTGAGATTTATTGACTTTTGGTACGTTTAACTTGTAAGGGGGGTTTTGAGGATATCATTAAACTTTTAAAGCAATACTACACTATGTGGACAATTTATTTTTTCACATGTTGTTGCTGGACCCTTGCAAAAGTGTGAATAATAATTGGGTGGAAAGTACAGTTCGAGCGGTGGATGACCAGTGTGATTAAGGCGTATGTTATCCATAATTGTGGTGAGTGCGTCCCCAAAAGGGGAGACCCCCTCACGCGGTGAAGTGTTGTTTTGGTGGAAGGTGCATGGATTAGGATCGATTACAATACCTATCACTACTGTTCTCCTCTGCATCACCATTATCCCTGTATGAACATTATACGGAAGTCATGTCAAATGTATGGTTTGACTCAAGCGCTGCTACGATAAAACTGAGGACTCTATGAACTTTGAGTGTTTTTGATATTGTCTGTTTACAAGTAAAATAAGTCTGTATATGCAGTAAAGCATGCCTGGTATACTCATGGTGGAACCTAAGGGGCTAATCCTCTGCATTGTGTAAAAAGGCTGTTTGATCCTATCTTCTCTGATCCTCCCCTTCTTCCACTGACCCCAATCAATCTCCTGATTGGCATCTCCTTTGGCATCACGCTGCACATGCCCAGTTTGGTATGTATTGCTAGAGAGTTATTTTTTTTTCGGAGGTTGCATGTGATCAGCACAGGATCAACCAGAACGGTGAAGACAGAGGTTCAGGGGTCCTGCAGCCTCAAAGTACAAGCTTTAACCAGACACTGATAGGAGTCACAAGACTGATATATACTGCTGATGAGAAAAGGTATTTAGCAGTTTATATTTAGTAAAATAATTGCATTTCCATGTTCTGTGTACTGTGGGAGACCAGATATACTGAATGCAGGGCAATGGGTTCGGTAACACTTTAAGTTGGGCTTTAAAAAATACTATTAGCCACTGTTTTGTTTAAAAGGTCCTTCCTTGCTCAGCTCACAAGTGTTAAAGAGTTTTTTACCCCAAACACTTCATATTCCTGATATGTGCCTGCTGAACCATGTGCCTGTATGAGATAGTTCTCTTTGTATTGCTTCCTTTATGTGAAATTTCTGGTGTTCCTGCCAGTCCCTCTGCTTTCCTATTAAAACTGATCACACTAAGCAGGAGAACACAGTGTGGTCAGTTCTATAGCTATGCTTGGAACTCAGTGTACTCTCCTCCAATGATCAAACGTGTCCTAACATGCCCCCCCCCCACCCCTGCACAGCTATTTATTGGGAAGCTCAATGTGTTTCTGCTTCTCTTACCCCCAGATTATGCAACTGAGAACAGAGGAACGTGATCACTTATAAAAAAGGGAATAAAGGTATTTTAGTTACATAGTTACATAGTGGGCGAGGTTGAAAAAAACACAAGTCCATCAAGTCCAACGTATGTGTGTGATTCTATCTCAGTATTACATTGTATATCCCTGTATGTTGTAGTCGTTCAGGTGATTATCTAATAGTTTTTTGAAATTATCAATGCCCCCCCGCTGAGACCACCGCCTGTGGAAGAGAATTCCACATCCTTACCGCTCTTACAGTAAAGAACCCCCTACGCAGTTTAAGGTTAAACCACTTTTCTTCTCATTTTAGTGAATGGCCGCGTGTCTTTATTAAATTTCCTTTCGCAGTAAAAGTTGTATCCCTATTGTGGGGTCCCCAGTACGGTATTTGTACATTGAAATCATATCTCCTCTCAAGCGTCTCTTCTCCAGAGAGAATAAGTTTAGTGCTTGTAACCTTTTCTCAACTAACGTCCTCCAGTCCCATTATTAGTTTTGTTGCCCTTCCCTGGACTCTCTCCAGTTCCAGCACATTCTTCCTAAGGACTGGTGCCCAGAACTGGACAGCATACTCCAGGCACAACCGGACCAGAGTCTTGTAGAGTGGGAGAATTATCGTTTTATCTCTGGAGTTAATCCCCTTTTTAATGCATGCCAATATTCGGTTTGCTTTGTTTTCAGCAGCTTGGTATTGCTGAGCCTGTCATCTACTAGGACCCCCAGGTCCTTTTCTATCCTAGAATTCCCCAGAGGTTCTCTCCCCAGTGAGTAGATTGCATTCATATTTTTGCCACCCAAATGCATTATTTTACATTTTTCTACATTAACCACTTGCCGACCGCCGCGCGCCGATATACGTCGGCAGAATGGCACGGACAGACAAATTGGCGTACCTGTACGTCCCTTTAAATTTGCCGCCCAGCGGGTGCGCGCTCCTCTTGAGTGCGCCCGCGGGTCCCGGGAACTCGAAGTTCCCGGGCGGCCCGCGATTGTGGTCGGCAAGGGCAGAACAGGGAGATGCCTTTTATAAACAAGGCATTTCCCTGTTCTGCTTAGTGACACGTCAGGGATCTACTGTTTCCTGTGATCGGGAACAGTGATTGCTGACGTGTCACTGGTAGCTCCTCCCCCTTACAGTTAGATAGAGATGAGCCGGTTCGGTTCGCAGCAGAACATGCGAACAAGCAAAAAATGTGTTCGAACACGCGAACACCGTTAAAGTCTATGGGACACGAACATGAAAAATCAAAAGTGCTAATTTTAAAGGTTAATATGCAAGTTATTGTCATAAAAAGTGTTTGGGGACCCGGGGCCTGCCCCAGGGGACATGTATCAATGCAAAAAATTGTTTTAAAAACAGCCGTTTTTTCGGGAGCAGTGACTTTAATGACTTTAAGCATTATTAAAATCACTGCTCCCGAAAAAACTGCACTTTTTTTTGCATTGATAGATGTCCCCTGGGGCATTAAAATGCATGAGCAAGTAACACAGAAAGCTGCATCTAGGGAAACACCCTTGTAAGGCCTATGGACATCAATCAGCAAATAAAGGTCTATCCAAAACAGCAGAAAAACAGGTAGATATACTGAGGCCAAAACCATCGGATCAGTGATAATGCAAGTAAATTAGTTGATGAATTCTTACAACCACATGTAACTTCCTTACCTTCTTACGTGAGAGATACTGTTCACCTTTTGCAAATCATTGATCGGCTCAATATTCCAGAGGGGTCTGTCCTGGTTACAATCGATGTAGAAACACTCTACAACTCGATTCCACACGATAGGGTTTAGCAGCTATTGGCCACATATTCCAGCGTGCTACTACAGTTGATCCTGGCTACAACTAATTCATTCTTTCACTGCTGGAGTACATCCTAGGACACAATGTCTTTACTTTTAATGGCTCTCACTACCTCCAGGTGCAGGGGGTTGCGATGGGGACTTGCTGTGCCCCATCGTATACCAACCTGTACCTGGGGGAATGGGGGTCAATGTTTCTGGCAGACGAACACCTTGCCATTTACACTAATCACATCCTCGGATGGTATCGCTACTTAGACGATATCTTGATTATCTACAAAGAAAAAGAGTTGCTGCTCCAGGTGTATGATGATAACCTGAGGTGGAATGTCTCGTAGAGTGCCAGCCCCGGCCCGCCTCCGTGGGAAACTTGTAAGAAAAGAAATGGCTGCATATCCAAGAATTCCGATTGCCTTTTATTGTTCAAAGTGATAACACCAAAGACACCAACACGAGGTCACGTAGACGCGTTTCACACAAACATCTTGTGCTTAATCATTACAATGACTAAAATAACTGATAGAGAGGGGCATGGCTTGGCGCGCGGCGAGGATGGCAGCACACTAGAGGAGCTCCTCAGCCCACACGACCATTAGAAGCCCTACACCCGACCACAGGCTCTCAGATGCCGGGCAGAAGGCTGTATTCAACTCCCCGCTCCCACCTGCGCCGCAACACCGGATCATCCGCAGCGAAAAACATAGCGGACATCTTTAAAACTCAACAGTCAGGCCGCAACGGATCTCCGAGATCCAAGATGGCGCCGCCGCAACACGAGGAAGACGACAGTGAGGACTCCCGACCAGCGCCTGCAGACTCTAACAGGGGTAAGCCTGCACCAGACCACCCCTTAACGTTAGCAGATATGTCTGTGATAGCCGCGGACATCAAAGCAACTTTCTCAGCGGCTATCACGGATTTGAAAACGAGCATGATAGTCATTAATGAAAAAATGGCGGCGGTGGAGCACGCAGGTCAACGCAGGGACAAGGCCATATACAGGTTAGAGCTTACCACACAGGCCCAAACGCAGCATTTCATTGACATGAATCGGCATATAGAGGATTTGGACAATAGGGGCAGGAGGTGCAACATTAGGGTGCGGGGGATCCCCGAATCTGTCGAGCATGAACAGATTGTCCCGGCCCTCAGGAGAGTGTTCAATAGTCTATTAGAACGCCAAGAAGATATGGAGATAGACTTTGTACGGGCACATAGGGCTCTTAGACCCAGAAGCTCTGATTCAGCACCCCCAAGAGACATCATATGTTGCCTGCAGAGCTTTGGCCTTAAAGAGGATATTATGCGCAAAGCGCGGAGAAATGACAGGATCATTTTTAATGGTGCGACAATAATGTTGTTTCAGGACCTGTCCCAGATAACTCTGAGAAACAGACGGGCCCTACGTCCCTTGTTGGATCGTTTGAGAGAAAGGGACCTGAAATACTCGTAGCGCTTTCCGTTCGCTTTGACTGTATCTTACAATGGTCACTTGCATATATTACGTTCTCCAGCAGACCTTCCTGAGTTTTGTGAATCGCTAGATATGGAACATGTAGCCCTCCCTGAATGGTACGCGGAATTTTTACACACTCCTCTGGAGAGGAGCCCTCCCGCCTCTCCCTTCATGTCACCTGACACCAGACTCTCTAAGAAAGCTAAGAAGGGGCGAGGTGGGAGCAGCAGACCCGACACACCGGGCAGACATGCGGGGCCTTCCAGGGACCGAAACGCAGAGTGACACTCCGCAGCATTGCTGGTACTCCCCTACTCCATGTTCCTGCTAACTGCCTTACCTCTCCACCTGTGGTGAGACCTCTGTTCACGCTCTGATCAGCTACCATTACTCACCTCACCCCTGTTGCCATGTTGGTAATTAATGTCTGAATTGGGCCCTCCGGGGTAACTATTCACCACCTCCCTAACTTGATTCCAGGCTGGAATCCTTTCCTGACGCACAGATCGATCTGGAATACTGAGGATTGTTTGCGTCTTTATACAGCCATTATACCTAATCAACCTCCATGATCGGCCTCATTGAAATGAATTTCGGAGTTTGACCTTTGACCCCTCTTTTTTTTTTTTTTTATATATATATTTTGTCAGCCGCAAGGTCTACCTTCTCATCCTAAGAGATGTAGCCTTGCTCCCTAAGGGGTTTGTATCTGCGACGCCCAGATCTTCCAACCTCTATCGATTGCTTCAACTCTCTTACAGACTTATCGTGGAAGATTCTGGGTGCACCTGGTCCTCCATTTTCCGCTAATGGGGATCCGCATGTACATAGATAATGTATATGCCTATAAGTCTTTGCTCAGCGGGCCAGAAGAGGGTTATAACTACACTTATCCCAGATGCTCCCTTTTCTGTGAACGGTTGTTTATTGTTTATTGTTTTTTGTTCATTTCTTGCCTAAGAAAATTTAGTTACACCATGGTCGGGTGTACAATACATTGAAATGTTTAATATGTTTTCTCTAACTTGGTTGTGTGGGCGGTGACTGGGAGGATCCTTTCATTTTATCGGGTCTCCCTTGACATCGCTCTTCTGGGTGGGCTGTCGTTGGGTCGTGTGTCTCCCAACGACCCCACAGAGAGCTCCTTGCTCCCCCTTTTGGGAAGCAGGGATCTCTACTATAAACTGGCAACTATCCCTTCCTGGGGGGGGGGTTTTGACTGCTCAGGAAGTGGGACGATTTCTACGCCATCTTCTTATTGTGTCTTTCTCTTTGACCTTCTGTTTCTTCATAAATCTTTATTTCTCCCTTCTCTCTTTCCCCCCCTCCCCCCCCTTTTTTTTTTTTTTTTACCAAAAAGTCTTTTCTAGAATTGCTGTTTGATTGTTGTCTTAGTTTTCAAACACAGATACTAATTCCCACGGTATAGTCTTCATTTTGATTTATTGCAGAGTGCTCCTAGGGACACCTCCTTTTGACCCCCCTCATGGCGTACTCTTCCCTGGGGCGACGCCCCACGGTGATATCGCATAACATCAGGGGCCTAAACATCCCAGAACGCCGCTCCACTCTTATGAAGGAACTAAAGAAAGGTAGGCCCCATTTTGTATTTCTTCAGGAGACCCATTTCAAAACACGCCAGATACCGAGACTCACAGATTCATATTTTACTAGAGCAATCCACGCCACGAATGATGAATCTAAGTCCAAAGGGGTATCCATACTGATCAGTAGAGACGCCTCTTTTGAGTTGTCTGAACAACTCTGTGATACGCAAGGTAGATTTATATTCCTGAAGGGGACATATGCAGGCACACCTGTAACACTTGCAAACGTGTACTTTCCAAATAAAGAACATGTTAAATTCTGTCAGAAAATAGTCAGGGAACTCAAGGGGTTTGCAGCTGGTTGCACGATTCTTGGGGGGGATTTTAATGTGCCTCTGAATCCCCTCTTGGATACGTCCAATGGCAAGACATGTATCTCTTATAAGATCCTCAAGAAGTTTAAATCGCTATTGCAATCCTTGCAATTGATAGACACTTGGCGCTTCCTTGACCCGGACGGCCGCGATTACACCCACTTTTCTGTTCCCCATTCAAGATATGCCAGATTGGACTATCTGTTCATAACACAGAGGGATCTTCTCAGGGTTTCGGGGGCACATATAGGTCTTCAGACGATCTCTGATCATTCCCCCGTATCCCTTTCGCTAGACATGTCACGTCTGACCACACAACAACCCTCTTGGCGCCTGAACGCCTCGCTATTAACTGACCCAGATCTACTACCAAAAATCTCCGCCGAACTGACAAACTTTTTTAAAACTAATATCACCCCAGGGATGGACCCTTTGATCGTATGGGAGGCACACAAATGCACTATTAGAGGGATGTTGATTGCGATGGGTTCTAAACGCAAGAAAGAAAGGGAGGCCACCATTCAGACTCTGATTACGACGATCAATTCCTTAGAGACCCAACACAAGCAATCTTTGTCGATAGACTCTGCTACTCGGCTGTTAGAGACTAGGCGGGAATTACAGTTGTTGCTTGATTCTAGAGCAAAGCGCATGCTATTTTTCAAAAAAAATTTTTACTACGAATCCGGGAATAAGACGGGCAGAGTGCTGGCCAGAGCCTTGAAGGATCATGCTTCCTTCAACAATATTGCCGGTATTAGAAACTCAGCGGGGAAACTAGATGTTGCATCAGAGGCGATTGCGGGACATTTTCATAGTTTCTATTCTAAACTCTACAACTTACCCCCCCAACATAAACAGCCACATATGGAAGGAGACAGGACACAGATTATCCAAGACTATTTAGCTAAAAGTGGTCTTCCAGCTATATCAGAGCTTGACTCTATTTCACTGGAATCCCCAATTTCCTCCTTGGAGCTCAGACAGGCTATCAAACAGCTCAAAACTGGCAAAAGCCCTGGACCGGATGGGTACTCGGCAATCTACTATAAGACCTTTATAGACACCCTAACGGAACCGCTGAAAGAGGCTCTGAACTCCCTGTCTGGGCCCAAGGAGATCACTCCCGACTTCCTGACCGCACACATAACAGTGATTCCGAAACCAGGAAAAGACCCCGGTGAATGTGCTAACTATAGGCCCATTTCCCTGTTGAATTTGGACGTGAAGTTGTTCGCAAAGGTCCTGGCCTTGAGGTTGGGCCCACTTCTGCCAAAGCTAGTTGGTTTGGAGCAGGTGGGCTTCATACCTGGCAGGGAAGCAAAGGATAACATTACCAAAGCGTTGCTTCTGATTCATGCAACGAAGGTGCGAAGGATGGAAGGCTTTCTCCTCTCCACTGATGCGGAGAAGGCCTTCGATCGGGTGGCATGGGACTTCATGTTGGCAGTGTGTGCCCGAGTAGGCCTGGGTCCGCACATGCTGTCGTGGATTTCAGCATTATATAGGAACCCCTCTGCATACCTAAAAATAAATGGTACTCTATCTAAAAAAGTATGCATCTCTAATGGCACCAGACAGGGATGCCCATTGTCACCCCTGTTGTTTATTCTTTCATTGGAACCTTTCATAAGGACGATCCAGAATAACCTGACGGTTCACGGTTTCCAGATTCAGGATAGGGAGTTTAAAACGGCAGCATATGCTGATGATCTTTTATTCTTCCTGACCGACCCAACGTTGACCGTCCCCAGTCTCTTAAAAGAATTCGCCCAATTTGGCTATTTAGCAAACTTAAAGATAAATTATTCAAAATCTGAAGCACTCAATATTTCACTCCCAGAAGCTGTACTTTCCCTGACTAAGGCCAACTCCACATTTCGGTGGGATCCCATCGCCCTCCGGTACTTAGGAATATGGCTGACCCCACAACTACAGTCTATTTACGAGGTGAATTATCCCCCCATGCTCAAAACCTGCGAAACAGATCTCAATAACTGGCATCTAGGCACCTTTTCATGGTTTGGTCACGCGGCCATCATCAAGATGGTGGTCCTGCCTAAATTTCTATACCTGATGCGCACCATACCGATCAAGATCCCTCCAAAATTCTTTAAAGCACTAAACTCCATCATTCTGAAATTTTTATGGCACCACAAGAAACCAAGGGTGAAATTAACTACTCTGATGATGCCTAAAGAAGCAGGTGGGATTAATCTACCGAATTTTAAAAACTATTATTACGCAGCACATATAGCCAGGGTCATCGATTGGCACTGCCACGACGACACGAAAGATTGGGTTAAGTTGGAAGCGACCTTAAGCGCGTTCCCGCTCATGCACTCACCATGGATCCCAGGGTTGGGCCTTTTCTCCAGTCTAAAAAGCTGCCCGATCACACATAATACATTAGACATTCTGAGAACACTAGTTAAAAAGAATAGGACAAATATCACCACGATCCCCAGCCCTCTGACCCCGCTGAAAGACAACCCTGACTTCTCCCCGGGTATTCATAACTCCACGCTCCATTCAGCAACGACTGGTATCTCCTTACGAATGGGTGAATGCTTTCTAGGTCCTAAGGTTAGAAACTGGACATCCCTTAAGACTGATTGCGACTTACCCCACCTAAAACAGTGGACTTATTTTCAGATCCGAAGTTACCTAGGTAAGTTTAGAAACTCTCCAGATCTTTACAGACCTCTGACCGAGATGGAAGAGGCCTGTCATAACAAAACCCCAGTATTTAAGGCCACCTCTCTAGCATATTCCTGGTTGCAAAACACGGGAGATGTGGGGGAGAGTGTACATAGGAGAGAGTGGTCCCGAGACCTAAACACGGAGATATCGGATAAACAATGGAAATATGCAAGCATCTTGGCACACAAATGCTCCATAAGTACTAAATTACAGGAAACCAGCTATAAGTTATTGACACGGTGGTATCACACGCCCGTAAGACTGCACAGATGGGATAGCCAAAAACCTGAGATGTGTTGGAGATGTCAAAAGGAAAGGGGTACGTTGGCTCACATTTGGTGGCATTGTGCACTGATCACCAGCTACTGGCCAGAAGTGCGGACACTGATTAAACAGATCACTGAAACTAAGCTAAACCTAGATGCTGCATGTTGCCTGCTTCATATATCCAGTTTTTCACTTAAGAGATACAAACATTCCCTGACAAAACACCTTTTGAATGCGGCCAAGTCCCTAATTCCCTTGTATTGGAACTCGTCTCGAGTCCCATCCATTTCTGAATGGCTAAATAAAGTAGGGGAAATAGCCACCATGGAAGACACCCTGGCCCAGGATGGTGGTAATGCGAAGAAGTTCCACGACATCTGGCTACCGTGGTTTGATTTTAAATATTCTCGGGAATATACACATGAGGGTAAGAACACACCCTCCTAAGACTGTTTGTTACAATAACCTCTCCTGCGGCTGGCCCCTAGAAGCTGACCGCCTTTTGAGACCAATCCGTCTACTCTTCGTAATAAACGTACTACCCCCCCTTTTTTTTTTTTCTCTCCCCTTCTCTCTTCTTCCCCCCCCTGCTTTGATTTGCTTACCCCCTACTTTCTCTTTTCCTTTTATTAAATCTAAACACTGCTTCAATTGAGATAGCGGATGTTGCACTAATGTTTGCTCAGAAAGTACAGGCCGATATTGCTCTTTTATCCCTTCTAACTAGAAGACACTGTTGCGTTCCCACTTTTCGACTATGTACTGATTAACATTACTTTCTATGAAGTTTGCTCAGAAGACTGGTAGTAATAACGTGTAATAGCTTTTTTCTTCACTATTCATTCACCTTTCTCTGTGTCAGTCATGACTCACGCCCGTGACTATCGCCTGACAGCAGTCTTCAGCTAAACATTGACACTGATTTTTTGCCACAATGTACTGTTTCGTTCGCAATGTCTGCAGTTGCATCTGCGTCCTTTGATAAGTGCACTTCTGTATTGTTTTTATTCTTTCTCTTAATAAAAACTTTGAATGATAAAAAAAAAATAACTGATAGATCCTAAATAGACCGCCCCAGTAACTGCAGGTGTTCTGGGGGCGGTGATAATCAGCAATAGTACACAGTCCGATCAATCACAAAACTTCAGCCCCAAAGAGCATCTGAGTAAAGATTCAAATACTAAATTTTAACTGAAGGTCCAAGTTCCTGTGCACACCGATAAATCTCCCATACACACAAAGACCTGGACCAACAATCGCATAGAAACATTGTATATAAAATACATGAACAACACCAGTAAATAATTTGGAAAAATAAGTATAAATACATATAGTGTAAAGAGAAGAATAAAAACCATAGTGAATATAAAAACATTTGTCTAATATGAGCATGTATGTGCATGCAGGTGCACACACATGAATGCACCCACATGCACATACAAGAGACATACATGTAAAATCATTTATTCCTCCATGCAAAAGACTACTCCAACACTATGAATGCATAAACAAATGTACCCATGTATACATCATAGTAGAACTACCTCCATTTTGACGCCTGCAAGGACGCATGTGTCCCAATACGATTGTAAATATCATATGGTAATTTGATACAGATCCTATATACAGGTACCATACATGTGATAATGTCCACTTTGGTCCAATGCGTCCACACAAAAGTACACAGATATGGTGAGGAATACTTAAGGCTAACTATCAAAAAAATGAAAATAAACGATAGAAATAAAAAATCATTTAATGAATACTGTCTCATAAGTATATACATAACCCAGACAAGGAATCAACCATCATCACTGGACACTATACAATAACGTGAAGACGTAAAGATCCAAATACTGTCCAATGAGGTCCATATATAGACCAATACAAGTCGCACAACGATCGCATAATGATCGCACAGCGATCTGTCTGACAGAGCCCATACATGAACCAACGTGGATCGTGCAATGATCCACAGCAGAGGAAGGACCAATGCGGCAAATGGTCAAAATATATATTATAAGCGTACGTAGAGATGGGGCATATTTATAAAAATGGACAGTAAAAAAAAAATCATTTAATGAATACTGTCTCATAAATATATCCATAAAACAGACAAAGAACCAACCATGGTCACCGGACTCTATACAGTAACGTGGAGACGTAAAGAGTTCTGTCCGATGGAGTCCATATACAGACCAATATAAGTCGCACAACTATCGCATAATGATCGCACAGCGACAGAGCCCATACATGAACCGATGTGGATCATAGTTACATAGTTACATAGTTACATAGTTAGTCAGGTTGAAAAAAGACACAAGTCCATCCAGTTCAACCATAAAAAAAAAAAATAATAATAATAATATATCGTACAATCCCATATACCCAATTCTATACCCACAGTTGATCCAGAGGAAGGCAAAAAAAAAACAGAAGAGCATGATCCAATTTGCTACAGCAGGGGAAAAATTCCTTCCTGATCCCCCGAGAGGCAATCGGATATTCCCCGGATCAACTTTACCTATAAATGTCAGTACCCAGTTATATTCTGTACATTTAAGAAAGAATCCAGGCCCTTCTTAAAGCAATCTACTGAGCTGGCCAGAACCACCTCTGCAGGGAGTCTATTCCACATTTTCACAGCTCTAATGCCCCGTACACACGATCGTTTTTAATGTCATTTTTTAAACCGACGTTTTTCTCCTCGTTTTTTTTCATGTTTCCTCTCAAGCCTGCCTTGCGTACACACCATCATTAAAAAAAACGATCAAGCAAAGCGCAGTGACGTACACCACGTACGACAGCACTATAAAGGGGAAGTTCCGTTCGAATGGCGCCACCCTTCATGTTAGTAAAGTTTGTTGAGAGACGATTCGCTCTTTTCAGTCTAGTGCTTTTCAGTCCGTTACAGCATGACGAATGTGCTATCTCCATTACGAACGCTAGTTTTACCAGAACGAGCGCTCCCGTCTCATACTTGATTCTGAGCATGCGCATTTTTTTTCACGTCGTGAAAGCATACACACTATCGTTTTTCACGTCGTTAAAAAAAACGACATGAAAAACGACGTGAAAAAAGAGAGCATGTCCGGAATTTTTAATGGCCGTTTTTCACGTCGTTAAAAATGCTCTGGAGCCTACACACGATCATTTTTAATGGCCATTTTTAAAAATGGCATTTTTAACGGCATGAAAAACGATCGTGTGTACGGGGCATTACTGTGAAAAAACCTTTCCGTATTTGGAGGTGAAATCTCTTTTCCTCTAGACGCAAAGAGTGCCCCCTTGTCCTTTGTGTTGATCGTAAAGTGAATAACTGAACACCAAGTTCACTATATGGACCCCTTATATATTTGTACATGTTGATCATATCCCCCCTTAATCTCCTCTTCTCAAGAGAGAATAAATTCAGTTCCTCTAATCTCTCCTCATAGCTGAGCTCCTCCATGCCTCTTATCAGTTTGGTTGCCCTTCTCTGCACTTTCTCCAGTTCCCCAATATCCTTTTTGAGAACTGGGGCCCAAAACTGAACTGCATATTCCAGATGAGGTCTTACTAATGATTTGAACAGGGGCAAAATGATATCTCTCTCTCTGGAGACCATACCTCTCTTAATACAAGAAAGGACTTTGCTCGCTTTGGAAACCGCAGCTTGGCATTGCATGCCATTATTGAGCTTATGATCTACCAAAACCCCCAGATCCTTCTCCACTACGGATCCCCCAAGTTGTACTCCCCCTAGTATGTATGATGCATTCATATTCTTAGCCCCCAACAGCATAACTTTACATTTATCAACATTAAACCTCATCTGCCACATAGTCGCCCAATTAGACAGAGCATTGAGGTCGGCTTGTAAATTGGCGACATCCTGTAAGGACGTTATTCCACTGCATAGCTTGGTGTCATCTGCAAAGACAGAAATGTTACTTTTGATCTCAGACCCAATATCATTTATAAACATATTAAAAAGTAAGGGTCCCAGCACTGAACCTTGGGGTACACCACTGATAACCTTGGACCATTCAGAGTAAGAATCATTAACCACTACTCTCTGAATTCTGTCTTTTAGCCAGTTTTCTATCCATTTACAAACTGATATTTCCAATCCTGTAGACTTTACCTTGCACATGAGCCGTGTGTGGGGAACTGTATCGAACGCTTTTGCAAAATCCAAGTATACCACGTCCACAGCCACCCCTTTGTCCAAGGTCTTACTTACCTCTTCATAAAAAGAAATCAGGTTTGTTTGACAACTTCTGTCTTTCATGAATCCATGCTGTCTGTTGCTTAAATAGTTTTTTTCCAGCAAGAACTCATCCATGTGGTCTTTTATTAATCTCTCCAGTATTTTCCCAACTATAGAAGTTAAACTAACAGGTCTATAGTTACTTGGTAAAGACTTAATTCCCTTTTTAAATATAGGCACCACATTGGCCCTGCGCCAATGCAGTGGTACTATTCCTGTCATTAATGAGTCCCTAAAAATTAAATACAATGGCTTTGAAATTACAGAGCTCAATTCTTTTAGGATCCGTGGGTGTATGCCATCTGGTCCAGGTGCTTTATCCACCTTTATTCCATCTAAATATTTCTGGACCATATCACTTTTGAGCCATTGTGGATTTGGGGCTGTGTCACTACCACCCCCATTTTGGACATGAGCTCCCCCATGCTCCTTTGTATACACAGAACTGAAGAAAGTATTTAATAAATTAGCCTTCTCTTTGTCCCCAGTCACCCAATCTAGATTATTTTGTAAAGGGCCTACATGCTCAGACTTGACCTTTTTACTATTAATATATTTGAAGAATTTTTTGGGGTTTGTCCTACTATCTTTTGCAATCTGTCGTTCATTTTGAATTTTTGCATCTTTGATTTCCTTTTTACATATCCTGTTATATTCTTTGTAACATTTAAATGACACTAGTGTTCCGTCATTTTTATATTTTTTAAAAGCTCTTTTCTTATAGTTTATGGCTTTTTTAACTTTGGCAGTGAGCCACATAGGTTTTATTTTTAGCCTTTTAAACTTATTGCCCATGGGAATATACTTTGCAGTGAGTTCACAAACAGTCTTTTTGAAGAATTCCCATTTCTGTTCTGTGCCCATTGATGCCAATATTCCTTCCCAGTCTAAGTCCTGGAGAGCAGCGCTCATCCTTGGAAAATTTGCTCTCTTGAAATTAAGTGTTTTTATCTTTCCTGTATGTGATTTTTGCTTACAACTAACATCAAATGAAATCATGTTATGGTCACTGCTACCCAGGTGTTCCTTTATCTGAACATTAGTAATACGCTCTGCATGGTTTGAGATTACCAGGTCCAACAGAGCATCATTCCTAGTTGGGGCCTCAATAAACTGGACCATAAAATTGTCCTGCAATAGGTTTATACATTTTTGCCCTTTAACTGTCCCAGCAGTTCCATTACTCCAGTCAATTTCTGGGTAGTTAAAATCCCCCATTATTATCACCGTCCCAGCCCTTGCAGCCCTTTCCATCTGTGCAAGGAGCTGAGTCTCTAACTCCTCATTAACATTGGGTGGTCTATAACAAACTCCAATGATTAGCTTTGAACTACGCACATCTGTATGCAGTTCCACCCATAATGCTTCAGACTCATCACACTCTCCATCCACCAGGTCCTCTTTCACACTCGCTTTGAGATCACTTCTCACATAGAGACAGACCCCTCCACCCTTCCTTTTTACCCTGTCTTTCCGAAAGAGTGCATAGCCAGGAATATTAATAGCCCAGTCATGTGAGGAATGAAGCCAAGTTTCAGCAATACCAATTACATCATAGCTCTCCTCATGCACCAGAGCTTCCAACTCACCTATTGGCAGACTTCTGGCGTTGGTGAACAGACACTTTAATGCATTAATATATTTTGACCGGTCACATACTATCCTCTTGGGTGTTCCCAGATTGCAACTAGGACTTGCTACTATACTTACCTTGGGTTTATGTTCTTTGGTTACCCTACCACTAATGCCCCTAATACTACCCTCTAGAATATGTTCCCCACTGACTCTCACTATCTCTGGACCCTCCCCCCCGTCGCCTAGTTTAAAAACCCCTCTAACTTTTTGGCCATCCTTATTCCCAGCTGATCTGCACCCTCCTCATTTAGGTGCAGTCCGTCCCTTCTATAGTACTGGTTATCGACTGAGAAGTCGGCCCAGTCCTCCAGGAACCCAAACCCCTCCTTACTACACCAGCTCTTCAGCCACTTGTTCACTTTCCTAATCTCCCTCTGCCTTTCTGGTGTGGCTCGATGTACCGGTAGTATTCCTGAGAATACTACCTTGGAGGTATTCCCGAGAATACTACCTTGGAGGATCGTGCAATGATCCACAGCAGAGGAAGGACCAATGCGGCAAATCTTGATTATCTGGGATGGACCACGAGATTTGCTCCAGCAGTGTCTCCTAAGAATGAATCGTAATGAATTCAACCTAAATTTCACCATGTCCTGCAATGAGAATTCTATTAGGTTTTTAGATGTGGAAATTTACAAGGGAGAAAAAGGAAAATTATGTAGCAAACTGTATAGAAAGCCCACAGTGGGAAACACATTACTCCAAGCTACAAGCTTTCATCCAAAACCGTTAATTGACTCTATCCCTTACGGACAGTACCTAAGAACAAAACGCAACTGTACTGATGATGAGATGTTTATAAAAGAAGCAGCTAAATTACGCGATAGACTTCTTGCAAGGGGCTACTCACATGCCTCTCTGAAAAGATCCTATAAACAAGTTTCTTAAAAAATCTAGAGGTGATTTACTCCATATTAAAAAATCTCAAAATGATAACAACATCCCAAGAATCATAACGAGATATAATATACAACAACCCCAAGTGAAAAGAATTATTGAAAAATATTGGCATATGCTAACACTAGACCCCTCTCTGGGACCTTTAGTTCAGGAAAAGCCTCTTTTCACCTTTTAGAAGAGTCACCTCCATTAATGATAGGATTGTAGGTACAAGGGTACATTCATGTGTGGTACATGTATTTATTGTAAATATATGCTTACGCAAAAAAATCCCACCCTCCCTAATGGAAAAACATTTTACCCTAAACATTTTGCCAATTGCAGGACCCACGGAGTTATCTACATGCTGCAATGCAGCTGTGGATGCTTCTATATTGGCAAGACCAAGTTGGAATTCTGGAGGAGGGCCAATAGACATATCCATAGCATGCGGGTATGCAATCCTGACCTCCCCCTGGGACGCCATGTTTCCCTAGTGCAGTGGTTCTCAACTCCAGTCCTCAGGGCCCACCAACAGGCCAGGTTTGCAAGATAACTGAAATGCATCACAGGTGATATAATTTGCTGCTCAGGGATTGCAGTATTCTAGTCTGCATCTCCCCAAGGTAATACTTAAAATCTGGCCTGTTAGTGGGTCCTGAGGACAGGAGTTGAGAACCACTGCCCTAGTGCATGGTGGGGTTTTCCCCAGTGTCAAATTTTTGATACTGGATAGGATACACCCCAATCCCAGGGGGGTGGACTGGAACAAGACCCTCCTCCAGATGGAATTGAGATGGATTTGCCAGCTCAAAGCTACATTGCCTCCAGGCCTGAATGAGGCAATCTCTTTTAAACCATTTCTCAAGGGATTCTCCTCGGGTGGAATGGAAAAATAAATCAACAAGAATATGTAAATATTATGAATTTATCTAATTTCTCTTTTCTTTTTTCCTCTTCAATTCTAATAAGATCTTAGACTCTGATGTGAAAAACTTTTTTTATATTTCCCGAAATACATCTTGGGTATCTATACACTATTTATATGTAACAAATGTTTGGCTATATATATGAACATTTTTCGAAATGACCAATGCCATATTATCTACTTGATGTATAATTAACATATAATAATAATAATAGCCATCACTTTTTGAATTTTTGGATTGTATATCTGGTCCTCTCTGTCTATCCTTTATGCCTTTATGTTTTGTGGATACTTTGTTTTACAAAACAGTCCTCTGTCTGTGAATCATGCACATATGTTTTTAATCATCTAACTGTGCCATTTAGGTGATTGCCATTTAACGCCATATGGACAAATTTATACTTTCTTTGATAGTTATTCCCCTCTTCTTATGTTGTTCCACTAAAGCAACATATTTTGTCCCATTTCTTCCTTTTCAGCAGAGTTCCAGACTAGATTGCCCAGCACATGGGAGCCGCCCGGTTTTCTCCATAACTGGGGTAGCGACTTTGGAGTCAGCTGGACGTTTAGTCATCCCTCCACCCATGGACTCCATCTTGCCACTGTGGTGGGCTTCCGAAGTCCGCCATTGAGGCATACTGTGTCGGTGGCCTGTGTGTGCGTGACACTGCCCCGACGCGCTGACGTTACCGCGCATGCGCGGTGGGGGTGGTGCCGCGCACACACAGCTCAGGGGGTTTACACTGGATCCCAAGCCAGCCGGTCTTATCAATCAGCGGTCTGCAATTGTCAGCGGCAGCTGATTGTAATCTATTTAATATAAATAGGCAGCACGCTCACCTCCACATCCAACACAACTTGACTGGATGCTGAGGTGCGCGGCTGACAGTCTTTCTGCTTTCAAACATCACAAGGTAAAAATTTTAACAAGCAACATACTTACTCTGCACAGAGGTTCAAGTAGCATAGGGCTATCTGCCACCAGGTGATAGCCTGGTTCATTGTATGTTTTATATATTAATTTTTGGTAACTCTTAATATTTTTTCTAACACTTTGTATGCACATGCTGGCATTTTAAAGATATGTATGTAAGTCCTATTTTTTTAAATGGTACCACTATATATATTTAGAGTAACACCTTTAATAAATTAAATCAATCTAGTACCATGATGTGCACACATATAGATATTTATATGATTTATTTATCTACAGATAAATAACAAATTAATAACGCTAAATACCTTCAATAAATCGAATTAACATAGTGCCTCCATGTGCTTATTTTGTATGTAAACATCTATACGATCTATTCACAAATCAATAATAAATTAATCATGCTAAATATAACCATATACTTTTTTTAAATTAACAATACTAATATAATTTAAATTAATTTTAGTGTTTAATCTGGATATTTGTGTAATATACCAACAAATGTCACATATTTATAATAATTACGATCATTCTTTAATTAACAGATCACAAAATATATATTGATTTGGTGCTTCTGCATCTATTACACAACAACATTGGGTGGCCTCTCCGTGTTACTAAGTCTCCCCCAAACGCAGGTACAACTTTTTTCTTTTGATGTTTCTTGGTAGTTATAACAATCCTCTGTGCATAGTAAATAATTAAAAAATTCAGTACATTGACTTCATTACATATACTGCATTATATATATATATATATATATATATATATATATATATATATATATATATATATATTATTATTATTATTTTTATTTTATTTTTTCTAGGGATCCTATGGGTTTGGCCTCGGTATATTGCAAAGAGCGGTGTCTCAGATGCACGGATATGAAGAGGTCAGTCTACCCACATCCCTAAATACATACAGAAAAAGAGTGCGCTCCGAAGAGGGCGGTTCCTCGTGGGACTTTTAAGGGTGACTGTTGAATACCTCTATATAAAGTAATAAAGTACAATAGTATTTGTCATGAAGACTTGTTTATTTGAAAAAGTTTTATACAAAAATATATAATATGAAGGGCTGCTACTCTATACGCACAACACGTATCCAAATGACCAGTGTATACATGATGAAAAAGGAACAATCACAACGCATAGAAACAGATATCATTGATTGCACAAAAAAAAGGAAGGAAGAATGTAGTACAGGACCCGGCTCTGTCTCAAGGGTGGGACAGGTACCCAAAGGTGGCCTCGGTATATCTACCTGGTTTTCTGCTGTTTTGGAAGTTGAGGAGTTTCTCCCTCTCAGGGACGCTAGCCACCCTCCTAGGTCTCTTGCATAGACCTTTATTTGCTGATTGATGTCCATAGGCCTTACATCCTACATCCCTAGATGCAGTTTTCTGTGTTACTTGCTCATGCATTTTATTGTTATTTTGGGAAAATGCTGAAATCTACCCTCCTAAACTAAATCATGTAAGTGATCAACTATAAAGCCATGTATTGCTATATAATATGATTGTTAAGATTCTCTTACTTGTGAAATTGATTGTACATATATATTTTGATTATGCTTTTACAAGAAAAGGTTGGTCTTTATTGAGAAGATATTTTGATTATACTTTAGATCAATATCTCCTTGCTACACTTCCCTGAAGAAGGAATATTATATCTCAAAACGCGTCAGTTGTAAGGAGGCTTTTTCATGTATACCCCCCCAGCATGGTGATATCTGTTAACCTGCTTTAGTTTAATCAGCATTTTTCATATGTATTTTAATGTTATTCATATTAATAAACTTTTTCTACATTATTTGTGTTACTCATATATTAATATTATTTAGTGCCTTTAAAGTCCGCTTAGGGGAATTTCCTTTTTTGCTTATGAATACTGGATGTGGCACAACACTTAGAATTGCCATTCGCCTTCTTTTCTTGACCCGAATATAAAGCTCATCCCTACAGTTAGAATCACTCTCTAGGACACACTTAACCCCTAACAGTGCCCCCTAGTGATTAACTTCTTCACTGCCAGTGTCATTTTTACAGTAATCAGTGCATTTTTATAGCACTGATCACTGTATCAAATGACAATGGTCACAAAAATGTGTCAAAAGTGTCCGATGTGTCCGCCATAAAGTCGCAGTCACGATAAAAATCACAGATCGCCACCATTTCTAGTAAAAAAAAAAAATAATGCCATAAAACTATCCCCCGGTACATGCGGTGGTCGGTTAAGCTGTAGGAGCGATCCGGGATGAGGGGGCGGCCATTGGTTTCTGGCCACCCCCTCGCGATCGCTCCCAGCGAATGAAATGCTTCCCCTGCCTGTGTAATACATACACAGGCAGGAGGAAGTGATGTCATCTCTCCTCGAGGCAGTGTTTTTGACCGGAGCTCGAGGGGAGAAGACATCAGGTTAGTACACAAACACCACAATGACACGTAGGTACACATAGGCATACTTTTCACCCCCCAGATCACCCCCCAGGTCACCCCCTGCACCCCCAGTCACAGTGTCACTGATTGCAGTGATAATTTATTTACTGATCACTGCAATCAGTGTCATTTGTGACTGTAAAAAGTGTCAGGGCAGTTAGGTTTAGGCCCCTTTAGGTCGAGGGTAGCCCCACTACCCCCCCAAATAAAGGTTTAACCCCTTGATTGCCCCTAGTTAACCCTTTCACAAGTGATCACCGTATAAGTGTTAAGGGTGACGCTGGTTAGGTAGTTTGCTTTTTATAGTGTCAGGTAACCCGCCGTATATAACCCAATAAAGGTTTAACCCCCTGATTGCCCGGCGGGTGATATCAATTAGGTTTTAGTGTCAGAGAGGGTCTGCGTCGCCCCAGGCAGCATCAGGTTAGTGCCAGTAACGCTAACACCCACGCGCAAAGCATACACCTCCCTTAGTGGTATAGTATCTGAACAGATCAATATCTGATCTGATCAGATCTATACTAGCGTCCCCAGCAGTTTAGGGTTCCCAAAAATGCAGTGTTAGCGGGATCAGCCCAGATACCTGCTAGCACCTGCGTTTTGCCCCTCCACGTGCAGTATCGATCGATCACTGTCACTTACAAAACACAACACACATAACTGCAGCGTTCGCAGAGACAGGCCTGATCCCTGCGACTCCAGTGCTGTAGGAGGTGATTTCACCACCACAATTAAAAAAAAGAGCATATATGCCGAAGCATGAGGGCAGCAAGGGCGGAGGAGCGATTTTGCTCCTAATGCCGTGTACATACGGTCGAAATTCCGACGGAGGCTTGCCCATGGAAAAGTCTGACCATGTGTACGCGAAATAACTTTTGCAGGAGGATCAATCTCTTTTTTTCGTTCAGCCAACAGGCTGCATGAAAAAAAAGATTACAATACATGTCCAACAAGGACCAGCAACGTACTGGTATGTTGCTGGACTTTGAATGGTTATACCAGAATGATGCCTGCGGGTTTAGGTATCATCTTGGTATCATTCTTTTCAGCCAGCGGCAGGCTTTCATGTAAAAGAAATCCTAGCGGCTAATTAGCCTCTGAACTGCATTTACAAGCAGTGGGAGGGAATGCCCCCCCCCCCGGATGCCATTGGGAAATTGGGAAAGCATTTTATTACACCGATCTTGGTGTGGTCAGATGCTTTGAGGGCAGAGGAAAGATCTAGGGTCTAATAGACCCCATTTAAAAAAAAAGAGTACCTGTCACTACCTATTGCTATCATAGGGGATATTTACATTCCCTGAGATAACAATAAAAATGATAAAAAAAAAATGGAAGGAACAGTTTAAAAATAAAATAAAAAAGCAAAATAAATAATAATAATAAAAAAAAAAAAAAAAAAAAGCACCCCTGTCCCGTCCCTGCTCTTGCACAAAGGCGAACGCAAGCGTAAACAGCAATTGCACCATGCATGTGAGGTATCACCGCAAAGGTCAGATCGAGAGCAGTAATTTTAGCAGTAGACCTCCTCTGTAAATTTAATGTGGTAACCTCTAAAGGCTTTTAAAAATGTATGTAGTTTGTCGCCACTGCGCGTTTGTGCGAAATTTTAAAGCATGTCGTGTTTGGTATCCATGTACTCGGTCTAAGATCATCTTTTTTATTCCATCAAACATTTGGGCAATATAGTGTGTTTTAGTGCATTAAAATGAAAAAAAGTGTATTTTTCCCCCCCAAAAAATGCGTTTGAAAAATCGCTGCGCAAATACGGTGTGTAAAAAAAAATGCAACACCCACCATTTTAATCTGTAGTGCCTTTGCTTTAAAAAAATATATACTGTTTGGGGGTTCAACGTAATTTTCTTGCAAAAAAAAAAAAATGTTTTCATGTAAACAAAAAGTGTCAGAAAGGGCTTTGTCTTCAAGTGGTTAGAAGAGTGGATGATGCGTGACATAAGCTTCCTAATGTTGTGCATAAAATGCCAGAACAGCTCAAAACCCCCCCAAATAACCCCATTTTGGAAAGTAGACACCCTAAGCTATTTTCTGAGAGGCATGTTGAGTCCATGGAATATTTTATATGTTGACACAAGTTGCGGGAAAAAGACAATTATTTTTTTTTTGCTCAAAGTTGTCACTAAATGATATATTGCTCAAACATGCCATGGGCATATGTGGAATTACACCCCAAAATACATTCTGTTGCTTCTCCTGAGTACGGGGAGACTTTTTGGGAGCCTAGCCGCGTACGGGACCCCAAAACCCAAGCACCGCCTTCAGGCTTTCTAAGGGTGTAAATTTTTGATTTCACTCCTCACTGCCTATCACAGTTTCGGAGGCCATGGAATTCCCAGATGGCACAAACCCCCCCCCCAAATGACCCCATTTTGGAAAGTAGACACCCCAAGCTATTTTCTGAGAGGTATGGTGAGTATTTTGCAGATCTCGCTTTTTGTCACAAAGTTTTGAAAATTGAAAAAATAAAATAAATATAAATTATTTTCTTTCTTCATTTTCAAAAACAAATGAGAGCTGTAAAATACTCACCATGCCTCTCAGCAAATAGCTTGGGGTGTCTACTTTCCAAAATGGGGTCATTTGGGGGGGGGGGTTTGTGCTATTTTGGCATTTTATGGCCTTCGAAACTGAAAACCGAAACCGAAAACTTGATTTTCGGGGTCCCGTACGCAGCTAGGCTCCCAAAAAGTCCCACACATGTGATATGCCCATACTTAGGAGAAGCAGCAAAATGTATTTTGGGGTGCAATTCCACATATAACCATGGCATGTGTAAGCAATATATCATTTAGTGACAACTTTTTGTAATTTTTTTTTTGTCATTATTCAATCACTTGGGACAAAGAAAAAAATATTCAATGGGCTCAACATGCCTCTCAGCAATTTCCTTTTGGTGTCTACTTTCCAAAATAGGGTCATTTGGGGGGGTTTTGTACTGCCCTGCCATTTTAGCACCTCAAGAAATGAGATAGGCAGTCATAAATTAAAAGCTGTGTAAATTCCAGAAAATGTATCCTAGTTTGTAGACGCTATAATTTTTGCGCAAACCAATAAATATACGCTTATTGACTTTTTTTTACTAAAGACATGTGACTGAATACATTTTAGCCTAAATGTATGACTAAAATTGAGTTTATTCGATTTTTCTTATAACAAAAAGTAGAAAATATCATTTTTTTTCAAAATTTTCAATCTTTTTCTGTTTATATCGCAAAAAATAAAAATCGCAGAGGCAATCAAATACCATTAAAAGAAAGCTCTATTTGTGGGAAGAAAAGGACATGTATTTTTTTGCGCCGATTTCCGCTGTGGAGAGGAGCGAGCGGGGCCGAGTGTACTTCGGCTAGACTCGGCTCCTCTCGCAGTCCCGCCAATCTCCACTGATTGCACCGCTGACATACAGAAAGCCGAGTGTATTTCGGCTAGACTCGGCTCTGCTCACAGTCAGGGACGGGACTGCGAGAGGAGCCGAGACTAGCCGAAGTACACTCGGCTTTCTGTATGTCAGCCGCGCAATCAGTGGAGATGGGCGGGACTGCGAGATGAGCCGAGTAAAGCCGAGTGTACGTCGGCTTTGTGTATCTCAGCTCCGCTCGCTCGTTTCAGCGGGGGATCGGCAGGGATCGGCGTATAACACGCACCCACGATTTTCCCCTGATTTTAAGGGGAAAAAAGTGTGTGTTATACGCCGATAAATACGGTACTCCCCATTTATCACTACCCTCTGAACTTGCCCCTGTAGTCAGTTTCCAATCCATGTACTCACCCTATGGTCCATGCCAACGGACCTTACTTTGTATAGTAAACGTTTATGCGGAACTGTATCAAATGCTTTTGCAAAATCCAGATACACCACGTCTACGAGCCTTCCTTTATCTACATGGCAGCTCGCCTCCTCATAGAAGGTTAATAGATTGGTTTGGCAAGAAAAATTCTTCATGAATCCATGCTGATTACTGCTAATGATACTGTTGCCATTACTAAACTATTGTATATAGTCCCTTATTATCCCCTCCAAGAGCATGCATACAATTGATGTTAAGCTAACTGGCCTGTAATTCCCAGGGATGTAGCTTGGCCCTTTTTTAAATATTGGTGCTACATTGGCTTTTCTCCAATCAGCTGGTTCCATTCCAGTCAGTTGACTGTTCGAAAAAATTAGGAACAATGGTCTGGCAATTACTTGACTGAGTTTCATAAGGACCCTCGGGTGCAAGCCATCTGGTCTCAGTGACTCATTAATGTTACATTTTTCCTTGTCAAATGTTTTTATTGAGATTTCAATAGGGGAACATAAATTGGGGAAGGAGAAAACCAAAAGGAAAGTACTGAAATACATAAGCATATATATATATCTGGGTTACATTTACAGTACCTAGTACAACATATTTAATCCATACATATACAGTTAACTATTCACTATGATTAATAAATACACACAGAAAATTAAGTGAATATATGAAAAAATGGGAAAAAATATCAGATGTGTCGATCAAACTATTTGTCAAGATATTATTCTAATTTAATAAGGCATAAAACCATAATAGATTTATAGGTGAGCAACCTTAGAATAAAGATATGTTAAATTGCCTCGCCATCTATTTACTAGAAAACAAGAAAAAATAAAAAAATAGACCAAATTTTTATTTTTTTTAAATTAGAAAGATAACAGGAAAGGAAAAAGTTAAGAATATGAGGGAAATAATAAACACCCGGGACGGTGGTCTGACTCCTGACTTATATGTATATATACTTTGAGAGACTGCAAAGATTCTAGTTTGGTAACAACAAAGACTGGTCAAAGTCAGTTGGGAAGTGATGTTTCACCCAAGGCTGCCATATTTTACTAAATTTATTTATATTATTTTCTTCAATAGCTGTCATTTTTGCATATAACAGTGCTCTATTCATTCTGTGTTTAGCTTCCGCTAAAATTAGAGAGTTTGTTTTCCAAGCTTTGGCAATATTTTGTTTGGCAGCTGTAGTGAGATGAATTAGTAATTGAAATTGAGTATGGGTAAGTGTGGAAGGCTTAAGGTTTAGTAAAGCAGTAGCAGGGTCTGGAAGAATTGGAATTTCAAGAATTTTACCATTGAGAATATATATGTCCAAAATTCTTGGACAACCGGACATTGCCACCAAGTGTGGAAATGTGTGTCTGGTAAATCGCATCCTCTAAAACAATTCGGTGAATATGAGGGGACATATTTTGCAACTCTAGCTGGGACTAGGTACCAGCGAGCTAAAACCTTATAATTTGTCTCTACTGCATAGCAATTTGAAGAAGATTTTTTTTGTGGCTAGCCATATACTTGACCAATCTTTGATATCAAAAGAACGATTCATATCTTGTGCCCATTTAGTTGCGTATAAGGGTAATGCATCATTAGGGTTTGTAGTGAGTAGTTGATATAGAGTTGAAATGAGTCCTCTAGTATGTGGGTTCATGGGTTGCTTATACATATCCGCTCAAATTGAGACATTTGAGTAAGCGATGAATTCATATTATTTGTAAATAGCGGAAATATTCAGTTCTGGGAAGTCCAAAAGTTTCAGAAAGTACTAGGAAAGTGTGAAAATTAGTAGTAGATGTTAGTTTGTGTAGACGAATCAAGTTTACAGAGGACCATGCTGAGAATGAATTTGGATATTTCCAGGCCGGATAAAAGGCAGGATTCTTGAGGAACGAAAGCAAGGGATTATGTGGGGATTGGAGCTTATGTGAGTTTTTAAATTTATCCCATAATGCTAAGGAATGCTTTGATATGGGGTTAGAAAAATGAGATCTGTCAGTGGGCTTGAGCCATAACATATTGGCCACCAATATGGGATCAGTATCTATTGATTCAACTGCAACCCATAGAGGTGTTTCCACCACAGTGTGGTACTTAGAAAAAGATGCAATTTGTGAAGCGTTATAATAAGAGGAGAAATTAGGTAATCCCAGTCCACCACTCATTTTATGGAGGTAAAGCGTAGATTTAGAAATCTGCGGTTTAGTCGAGCCCCAGATAAAGGACATAACTCTATTTTGGACGAGTCTTAGGAAGTAAGATGGTAATGGAGTGGGAAGCACCCTAAATAAATATAAAAATGTAGGTAGTATAGACATTTTTATAGCGTTAAGCCTACCCATCCATGACAGTGGAAGAGTAGTCCATAATTTGAATTAAACCTGAAGTTTGTTTCAAAAGATGTAAATAATTAGTGGTAAAAATATCTTTAAAGCCCTGTACACACGATCGGATTTCCTATGAATTCTAATCCGATGGATTTTTCCATCGGAAATCCGATGAAGCTGACTTCCATCAGTCTTGCCTACACACCATCAGTCAAAAATCCGACCGTCCCAAAGGCCGTGACGTAAAACACTATGACAAGCCGAGAAAAATTAAGTTCAATGCTTCTGAGCATGCGTCGACTTGATTCTGAGCATGCGTGAGTTTTTTGTCCGATGGAGTTCCACACAGACGATCGGAATTTGCTATAATTTTTTTTCCCATCGGATAAATTTAAAACATGTTCTATTTTTTCTCACCGATGGAAAAAAGACCGATGGGGCCCATACACGATCGGTTTGTCCGATGAGAAAAGTCCATCGGACTGTTTTCATTGGAAAAAACTATCGTGTGTACACGGCATAAGAGAGATTGTGAGTTGAACGCCGAAATAAGGAAGTTGTTTTGGAACCCAATTGAACGTTAAAGAGGTTTGAGGGAGGTAGAGCTCTGAGATTTGGGCAAATTTATCTAATATTTTCAGTAAATTTGGGGCTGATATGTGAAGATGTGACAGAAAGATGAGGATATCGTCTGCAAAGAGACATAATTTATGGTGATGACCTCCTAATTCTATACCCATTACGTCGGGATTAGTTCTAATAAATTGTGCTAGTGGTTCAATTAATAAAGCAAAAAGTAATGGAGAAAGGGGACATCCCTGTCTAGTACCTCTTTGAATATCGAACATTGGCGATTTGTAGCCAGCATATTTAATGTATGCTTTCGGGTTATTGTATAAGGAGGAGACCCAGGTCAGGAAATTATTACCAAAACCCCACTTTTGAAGAATGTATTGCATGTATGGCCATGTGACAGAATCAAATGCTTTCTTTAGATCTAAGGACACTAGACAAGCCGGGATACGTCTAGTTTTGGCTGCATGGATGAGTAAGAGTGCTCGCCTAATGTTATCACCGGCTTGACGCTTAGGTATAAAACCTGTTTGGTCTCTGTATATTAAGCGGCCGATGATATTATTTAATCTAGTGGCCAGAATTTTAGCTATTAATTTTATATCTAAGTTTAGGAGTGAAATGGGACAATAATTGGCCCAAGAAGTAGAGTCGGAGTGTGGTTTAGGTTTCATAGCTATAATAGAGGTCAGAGTCTCCGTTTTGAATGATTGTCCAGTCAGGATCGAGTTAAAGGCTCTGGTCAATACTGGCATTAAGATGTGTGAAAATGTCCAATAATAAGCTGCCGAAAATCCATCAGGACCCGGTCTCTTATGAGGTTTTAGGGTTTTTATGGCATTTCAAACTTCTGTGTCTGTAATAGAACTTTCAAGGAGTACACATTGCTCTTGGTCAAGAGTTGGAAGGTTGATATTGGAAAATAGAGAATCAGCTTTTGTAATATCAAAGTTCTGGGCAGGGGAGTATAGTTTAGCCAAATTAGAACGAAAAATCTCTAAAATCTTAACTGGGTTACTGCTGTATGCTTCACAGGATACTTTCAATCTAATGGGTATCTGTGTATGTTGTGTGAATTTAAGACTTTAATTTAAGAATTTAAGAATTTAAGCCATGGGAGTATCAGGTTTATTAGCCTTGAGATATTGTATATGTTAACGTTTGCGTATAAGTTTATCAGCTGAATCTATCAAGAAGAGATCGAGATCAAGACGGGCCTTTTCGAGTTTGGAGTTATTAATGGCATTCAGGGAAGTTTGAAAAGCCAAGTCGCACAAATTGAAAACAGTCTCGAGCTTAGCGAATAATAATTTGCGTTCTCTTTTAAGTTTAGATGCTTGTTGTATCAAACCTCCCCTAATGACAGTTTTATAAGCCTCCCATAGTGTTAGGTCAGAAATATCATCTGTATCATTCGTTTTCAAGTATTCGGTAATCATTTTCTCAATTTCAATGCTATGGGATGGATGAGTCAAGATGGAGTCATTAATACACCAAGTTTTATCGTGTGATCTGGGAATAGTGGAGGAAATGGTAGTAAATGCTGCGCAATGGTAAGTCCATGGAAAGGGGATGATTTTGGAAGAGATGATTTCAGGTAACATACTAGATAGGATTAGGATGTGATCAATGCGTGAAAAGGATTTGTGTGGATAGGAATAGTGGGTATAACGTCTACTGGTAGGAATTATTTCTCATCATGTGTCAACTAAACTGTGTGTTGTGAGCAAATGTTGAAATGTTAGTTTAGACAAGTTATCAGTTGGACCTGACGGAGACTTATCAAGAAAAGGGAAAACTGTTGCATTAGAATCACCACATAGCTTCTACCACCTGGAAAAGATGAGAAAGAAAAGCCATTGGGCGTTTATTGGGGGCATAGTAAGATACAATTGTGATAGGATTATCAGAAATGAAGCCAGTAAGAAGAATATATATATCTACCCTCAGGGTCTTTAATTTGTGATATAAGGTTAAACGGAGTGGAACGATGAAAACCAATAAGAGTTCCGCGCTGTTTAACCGTCGTTGATGCAGAATAAAATTGTGGATAGGAAGTTGAGAGAAATTTAGGGTAGGCTTTATCTGTGAAATTAGTTTCCTGAAGACAAATATAGGCTTTTTTAGCCATGAAGGAGCGAAAAGCCTTAGTTCGTTTGTGAGGGATATTAAACCTTTGTACATTTAAAGATAATACATTTATAGGAGCCATAAGTCTAATGAGATGTGCATTAATTTGTTACAATCATAGCACTTACCAAGAGCCAGAGTCACCGACCGGGGGAAGAGTAAGGAGGAAGAATATATAAGGAAAAAAGAGAAAAAAATAAGTACAAAATAAAATAATATTTCAAACCCATTATACCGACTTTGTATCATACAATTAAGGAATAAACATAGGGTGTGGGAACGTCTCAAAAGAGTGATTGAAACCCTCTGAGAAGGTCCAGGCTCACCAGGAGAGTCCCACATAACAATGTCAGGAGTCTCCTGGTGGTGTAGGGGGCAGCAAGAAATTCCTACGGGAAGAACAACACCGGAGAACAACAGGAACCTTCAAAAATACTAACTTAGGAGTATAGTACCGAAAAATTGTTAATAAAAAGAACAAAAATAAATTTGCTCTATATCTTAAACTGTGACCAAGCTTAAAAACCATAAACCTTAACAGTCCAAAAATTGTTTTAGCAAATAGGTAGCAAGACTAACTAGTAATTCTGAAGACTTGTAAGGAAAAAAATTCCTCTAGTTAGAAGTATAGTTCAGTCCATAGTGTCCTCATTGGCAGGTGATATGATGTCAAAGCGACCACGCTTATGAAGATTTTGATGAGTGGTGGAGGATGATCCAGGGCCGGATTTAAATCATTGCTGGGAAGGACGAGAAGCTGAACGTCTGTGAGGTTGGTCATCATTATGGCTTTTTCCCCAAGACCCATTTCAATTAATGCCGACTGTAGGTCCTCTGAGGAGCGGCATACGTATTTAGTTTCCAGATGGGTGAATTGGAGACAAAAGGGAAATCCCCAGTGGTAGGAGATTTGGTTATGCTGGAGCACTTGTAATTGTGGTTTAAGTGCACGTCTCTTAGCTACTGTTAGTGGAGACAGATCAGTAAACAGTTGAAAGGTGTTACCCTGGAAGCTGAGGGTATCTTTGCCTCTAGCGGCTGCTAGTAGCTGTTCTTTGGTACAGTAGAAGTGCAGCTTGGCTATTATGTCCCTAGGGGGACCATTAGGTTTACGTGGAGCTAAAGCTCTGTGCACTCTGTCCATTTCAGGTCTATCAACAGGGATACCAGGTATTAGTTCCTGAAAAAGCACCGTTATGGTTGCCTGTAAGTCAAGGACAGTTTCAGGGATACCCCTGATCCTTAGATTGGATCTGCGGTCCCTATTCTCCTGATCTTCTAAACGTGCCTGTAAAAAGAGATTTTCTTCTTTAATAGATGAGAGTTCAGAGCTGTGGTAATGTGTATGATTGTCAATTACATCAACCCTCTTTTCCAGTTCAGCAGTTCTCTGACCTAGCTCTCTAATCTTTCTGGTCAGTTTATTTGTTATATGGTCAGAGGTCTCTAAGTGCTTTCTATAGCATTAATTCAAAATGTTTAAACATGTCAAGCTGGACCTCAGTATGTATGGGAGAGGTTTCACCATCATTCTCACCAACTTTGTGTGAAATTGTATTACTGAGAGACTGTGTCTTCACTGAGGGGTTTGAAGAGCGCTGTGAGGAGGGAGAAGCCGCCATGTCAGCTGTCATCCCGTAGACCATTCTTTTGGGTTTACTTGGTTTAAATTAAAAATGTTTACCTTTCAACACCATAATAGATGGACTGGTATGCTGTGCTGAGCTTCTGCAGCTATTATGGAATTTTTCCAGCGCCGCTGGGACCCGTAGTTCTCTTGTATTTTCTCCTGTGGAGCGGAGCTCTAAGGGTAAGGGGACATTACTATCTCCTCAGGTAGCCGCGCATGCACCCCCTAATGTTACATTTTTCAAGTCTATTTCTAATTCTGTCCTCTGCTAGCCATGAGGGTGCTTCCTGTGACGTGTCATGAGGATAAACATTGCAGTTTTGGTTACTGAAGTTCCCTGATTCCCTCGTGAAGACTGAGGAGAAGAATAAATTCAATACCTTCGCTATCTCTCCACCCGAAGGCCTCGTACACACGACCGATTTTCTCGGCAAGAACCAGCAAGAAACTTGCTGGCAGAGAGGTCTTGCCGAGTAAATCGGTCGTGTGTACGCTGCTATCGGGTTTCTCGTCGAGAAAACCGACAAGAAACCTCGATGAGAAAATAGAGAACCTGCTCTCTATTTTCTCGTCGAGATTCTCCTCGGCATGTTTCTCGACGAGAAAAGTGAGTGTGTGTACACTTACCTGTCCGCCGGGAAGCCCGCGCATGTTCGAAATGAATTCGACGCATGCGCGGTAGCTTCCTAGGCATACGTAGGGTATACCAAGATGGCGGCGACGGCATCGAATGTGACGAGCGCATGCTCGACGTAGTCGATGACGTCACCGCGTACACTCCTTTCAAAGAACCGCGGGTTCTTTGAAACGAGCGTGTGTACACTCAGCCGGGACAAGTTTCTTGTCCAAGAATCTCGTCGAAAAAAACGACATGTTTTTTTCAACGAGAATCTCGGCCGTGTGTACGAGGCCTGAGTCTCCAGATTCCCTTCATCATTCTTTATGGGACCAATTTAACCCGACCTCCCTTTCTTACTATTTATGTACTTAAATAATTTCTTGGGATTTTTTTTACATTATTTATAATGTTTTTTTTTTATATTTATACAAAAATGTTTTGCCTTTCATTTTGATTTTAATATGAATGGGTTGTTTTACAAGTTGATAGTTTACCATCACTTGAATTTCTCCTTCAGCTCCTTTAAAAAAAGGATAAAGTTTTTAGCACTGCTTAACCTGTACAGTTCTCAAATATTAGCATTCCCTTTTTGTTTAAGAGTGCACATGGGCCTAATAAACATTGAATTTGGAATTTTTCAGATACCATTTAGTTTGAATTCATGCCAAAATAGATCTTTAAATATACAGTAATATCTTTTATTTTATGAATAATTAAAACCGTTCATTGTTGTATTCATAAAAAACAAGCCTCACTTCATACATTTTTCCTCAAGCACCTCTTAATCATCTCTACTCTTTCCAGTTCTCATATTCCATATTGCACAATCACATTAATCTGTCTTTGTAATCCATTTTCAATGCCATGTGATATCGCTGGAAGGGCCAAAAGTAATGTATTTTACGGATCTCTAACTACTTTATCAGAACAAAATAATCAGGATAAATATTCAAGGTCTGTAAAATCATGTAAGATATCTCTTCAATATACAGTATATAGTGATATACAGTATATATAACAGATTATTTACTTATTTCACTCCCTGTAGCTTTGCCTCCAAAGGCCCCCAAAAATGGCATGCAGGAGTACTACATGAAGTAAAATGAGAAGCGAACTACATTTTCAAGGAATGTATCCCTCACACAAAAGTAAAACTCTCTTTAGATAGAACCTAAAGTAGAAAACCATTTATTTGGTATACAGTGCCTTGAAAAAGTGTTCATATCCCTTGAAATTTTCCAAATTTTGTCATGTTACTACCAAAAACATAAATGTATTTTTTAGGGCTGTTACTGATTAAAAATTTCGTGTTCGATTAATCGTTTTTTTTTTTTTTTATCGATTAACCGACTAATTTCGATTAATTATAATGCACATACAGATCCAACTACTTTTAGCTGATCTCCTTGCAGGCTGATTCCCAGTGCAGCTACCAACCACTGGAAAAATGGATAGCGGGATACAAAAAACACACAAAGGCAGCGCTCGATGGGAATAGCATAGTAGGTAAGTAGATAAATATTGCACTGGAGATAAAATCGATGTAGCTACATAAACTGTAAAAATGGTGCGAGTAATACCAAACGGTAGCAAAAGCAGTCATAAAAGCATGTAGCTAAGTATGATACTGGTATAAAAATGTGTACAACGATACCACTGCTGAATCCAGATGAGGAGGGGTTAACATCAGTCCGTCGACATGTAGATGTCCTGTGAAGGGAACAATCACAACTCCCAATGGATGGCTGTAGAATCCCAGGTTGATAGAGGGAAGTGATAGAGGGAAGTGTAACAGCCCTTGCATGTGGCAGATAGTAAGGTCCCGCCAGCATGCAGATATGAAGGCACAGCAAAGGAGCCCTTCAGATGGACACGGCAAGCCCCGACAGAACTCCCTGAAGACACGGAAGCCGGCGGAGAGGTGAGTACCGATCAAAAGAATTTTGATCGATCAAAAAAATGTATCGATTAATCAAGGAATTAATAGTTAATTTCCACAGCCCTAGTATTTTATTGGGACTTTATGTGATAGACCAACACAAAGTGGCACATACTGTAATTGTAAAGTGGAAGGAAAATGATAAATGGTTTTCAAATTTTTTACAAATAAATATGTGAAAAGTGTGGTGTGCATTTGTATTCAGCCCTCCTGAGTCAATACTTTGTAGATCCACCTTTTGCTGCAATTATGGCTGCAAGTCGTTTTGGGGATGTCAATAACAGCTTTGCACATCTAGAGAATTTTTGCCCATTCCTCTTTTGCAAAATAGCTCAAGCTCTGTCAGATTGGATGGAGAGCATCTGTGAACAGCAATTTCCAAGTCTTACCACAGATTCTCAATTGAGTTTAGGTGTGGCCTTTGAATGGGTCATTCTAACACCTGAATATGCTTTGATCTAAACCATTACATTGTAGCTCCGGTTGTGTGTTTAGGGCTATTGTCCTGCTGGAAGGTGAAAGGAGGACCGACCATGGTATTCATGTGTCAAAAAATCTTTAATTATGCAAAAAATTTAAATAATGAAAATCCACCCTCTAAATACCATAAAATGTTTAAAAATATATATCAAAGAGACAACGTTGTCACGTTAAAATAATTGACACACAGGACCTAGCTGCACATAGTCTGGAATAACCGCATAAAATATGAAGCACATACAGTCAGGTCCATAAATATTGGGACATCGACACAATTCTAATCTTTTTGGCTCTATACACCACCACAATGGATTTCAAATGAAACAAACAAGATGTGCTTTAACTGCAGACTTTCGGCTTTAATTTGAGGGTATTTACATCCAAATCAGGTGAATTGTGTAGGAATTACAACAGTTTGTATATGTGCCTCCCACTTTTTAAGGGACCAAATGTAATGGGACAGATTAACAATCATAAATCAAACTTTCACTTTTTAATACTTGGTTGCAAATCCTTTGCAGTCAATTGCAGCCTGAAGTCTGGAACGCATAGACATCACCAGACGCTGGATTTCATCCCTGGTGATGCTCTGCCAGGCCTCTACTGCAACTGACTTCAGTTCCTGCTTGTTCTTGGGGCATTTTCCTTTCAGTTTTGTCTTCAGCAAGTGAAATGCATGCTCAATCGGATTCAGGTCAGGTGATTGACTTGGCCATTGCATAACATTCCACTTCTTTCTCTTAAAAAACTCTTTGGTCGCTTTCGCAGTATGCTTCGTGTCATTGTCCATCTGCACTGTGAAGCGCCGTCCAATGAGTTCTGAAGCATTTGGCTGAATATGAGCAGATAATATTGCCAGAAACACTTCATAATTCATCCTGCTGCTTTTGTCAGCAGTCACATCATCAATAAATGCAAGAGAACCTGTTCCATGGGGCAGCCATACATGCCCACGCCATGAAACTACCACCACCATGCTTCACTGATGAGGTGGTATGCTTTGGATCATGAGCAGTTCCTTTCCTTCTCCATACTCTTCTCTTCCCATCACTCTAGTACAAGTTGACCTTGGTCTCATCTGTCCATAGGATGTTGTTCCAGAACTGTGAAGGCTTTTTTAGATGTTGTTTGGCAAACTCTAATCTGGCCTTCCTGTTTTTGAGGCTCACCAATGGTTTACATCTTGTGGTGAACCCTCTGTATTCACTCTGGTGAACTCTTCTCTTGATTGTTGACTTTGACACACATACACCTACCTCCTGGAGAGTGTTCTTGATCTGGCAAACTGTTGTGAAGGGTAAGTAGAAATATAAGGGTAACGGGACTTTTAAGGTGCATGAAACACACAATATTCAATAAAAAATATCAATTTATTACAAATATTAAGAATTCATATATACATGAACCATCAAATGTACATAATAAAGTTTCCAAAATGCATACAGACAAATGTCTATACATGTTTCGCCATATATTTGGCTTCCTCAGGAGTTTGTCATGCAAATACTGGAAACAAAGAAAGAAAAGTAAATACATAATAATAACACAAAATTTATACTCTAAATTACACCAAAACATAATATTCTTTTAAATGACTGAAAACCATATCACTCCAAAGAGTGCTTCAACATCAATGAACTCATCTCAATATTGTGTCTATTTTTTGAAAGTAATATCATTATATGAACATTTCCTGTAACATTTTGATAGTGCAGTCTAAAAAGGATGATCTGAAAACTAATGAGCCAACCAACTCGGGAGCGCCCAATAGGGGGGATAACACGGTGTATCATAGAGGGGGGATACTGACAAAATTAGCCACCCGATATTGCTAGCACAAAAGCAGAGGGCCATCTGGGAGAAATTGTAAAAGAAACAGAAAAAGATCCAATAAATCAGACATCAATCTATATATACATGTAAAATATACATTGACATAGGCATCTCCATCCAAATACATGGCACATTACCCATCAGTATTTACCTGTTAGTAGCTTATTGACAATCAAGCATTAGAATTGGGAAAAAGGAGAAAATATCTCCAAATAACCCCAAGTAGTGTCCACTCTAGAAGGAAAAGAAATAGTGGAAAAACACTATAAGTATTATAAATATTATATTTTTATCTAATTGGTGATCAATCAGAAATTCACCATAAGATTGTTAGCTGTTCAATACCTGATTAATCCAAATAGACAACGTATATCCGCATTTAAGGCACAACTGCCAAAAAGACCTGTTCCACAAAAACCGACAAATTCTCTGAAAAAGATACACACATAAACTGTTTTAAATTCCAGACCAATATGCCAAACAACAGGATAAAGGCCAATGATGCCCATGGAGGAATCTGTTGCCTAAGTATATTACCTTTGACTGTTATTAGAGACGTCTTCTCCCCAGGATGTTAGTCATGCTAATGGATTGCAAAGCTGCAATCCGGACTATATACCCCCCCTCCCCCTTCCCATTGGACGCACAATGGCGCCAAATCAATGGGCGGAGCGGGCACGTCAGTTCCGGCGTCCGCCCACCATCATATCGGACCCGGATGTGATGGATTCACCACAGGAAACCGGAAACGTCCACCGGAAACGCCGCCCCGCTCATCAGGAGGAAACATCCAGACAAGCAGGACGCACCATAGGACGGATCCGGAAAGGGTTTATTGCCTAAAGTATAGAATAGGGGAAAACTTCCTTTTAAAACCAAGGCAGAAAAGGCACAATAGAATGGTACAGAAAGGGGTCCGGAAATCCGGTAGGCTTAGTCAGATGGCGCTCACATTGTCTCCTAGAAGGAGAACACAGAGAGACGCCCTGGGCACCCATATGATCACCTATTCCCCTCCTAAAAATGGGAAAAGCCACCCCGAAGACTGGCAAACTCTGTTAATATCAATAAAATATGATTAATCAAATGATAGATGTTGAAAGGAGCCCCTAAAGAATATAGAGATATGGCAAATTCAGTCACCTGTACATGAAAACAAATTTAATAGACAAAAGAAAAAATGTATAACAAAACAAAATATTTTTATCCTACAGAAAGGGTTTGAAACTCATGGGCTCAATGAGTCCATGAGTTTCAAACCCTTTCTGTAGGATAAAATTAGTCATGCTTTGTGTGTTGACTCTGTTTAAAACAAATAATATTTTGTTTTGTTATACATTTTTTCTTTTGTCTATTAAATTTGTTTTCATGTACAGGTGACTGAATTTGCCATATCTCTATATTCTTTAGGGGCTCCTTTCAACATCTATCATTTGATTAATCATATTTTATTGATATTAACAGAGTTTACCAGTCTTCGGGGTGGCTTTTCCCATTTTTAGGGGGGGAATAGGTGATCATATGGGCGCCCAGGGCGTCTCTCTGTGTTCTCCTTCTAGGAGACAATGTGAGCGCCATCTGACTAAGCCTACCGGATTTCCGGACCCCTTTCTGTACCATTCTATTGTGCCGTTTCTGCCTTGGTTTTAAAAGAAAGTTTGCCCCTATTCTATACTTAAGGCAATAAACCCTTTCCGGATCCGTCCTATGGTGCGTCCTGCTTGCCTGGATGTTTCCTCCTGATGAGCGGGGCGGCGTTTCCGGTGGACATTTCCGGTTTCCTGTGGTGAATCCGTCACATCCGGGTCTGATATGACGGTGGGCGGACGCCGGAACTGACGTGCCCGCTCCGCCCATTGATTTGGCGCCATTGTGCGTCCAATGGGAAGGGGGAGGGGGGGTATATAGTCCGGATTGCAGCTTTGCCATCCATTAGCATGACCAACATCCTGGGGAGAAGACGTCTCTAATAACAGTCAAAGGTAATATACTTAGGCAACAGATTCCTCCATGGGCATCATTGGCCTTTATCCTGTTGTTTGGCATATTGGTCTGGAATTTAAAACAGTTTATGTGTGTATCTTTTTCAGAGAATTTGTCGGTTTTTGTGGGACAGGTCTTTTTGGCAGTTGTGCCTTAAATGCAGATATACGTTGTCTATTTGGATTAATCAGGTATTGAACAGCTAACAATCTTATGGTGAATTTCTGATTGATCACCAATTAGATAAAAATATAATATTTATAATACTTATAGTGTTTTTCCACTATTTCTTTTTCTTCTAGAGTGGACACTACTTGGGGTTATTTGGAGATATTTTCTCCTTTTCCCAATTCTAATGCTTGATTGTCAATAAGCTACTAACAGGTAAATACTGATGGGTAATGTGCCATGTATTTGGATGGATATGCCTATGTCAATGTATGTTTTACATGTACATATAGATTTATGTCTGATTTATTGGATCTTTTTCTGTTTCTTTTACAATTTCTCCCAGATGGCCCTCTGCTTTTGTGCTAGCAATATCGGGTGGCTAATTTTGTCAATATCCCCCCCTCTATGATACACCGTGTTATCCCCCCCTATTGGGTGCTCCCGAGTTGGTTGGCTCATTCGTTTTCAGATCATCCTTTTTAGACTGCACTATCAAAATGTTACAGGTAATGTACATATAATGATATTACTTTAAAAAAATAGACACAATATTGAGATGAGTTCATTGATGTTGGAGCACTCTTTGGAGTGATATGGTTTTCAGTCATTTAAAAGAATATTATGTTTTGGTGTAATTTAGAGTATACATTTTGTGTTATTATTATGTATTTACTTTTCTTTCTTTGTTTCCAGTATTTGCATGACAAACTCCTGAGGAAGCCAAATATATGGCGAAACATGTAAAGACATTTGTCTGTATGCATTTTGGAAACTTTATTATGTACATTTGATGGTTCATGTATATATGAATTCTTAATATTTGTAATAAATTGATATTTTTTATTGAATATTGTGTGTTTCATGCACCTTAAAAGTCCCGTTACCCTTATATTTCTACTTAGCTTCCAATTAAGGGATGTGGTGCTTATCAAATATAGATGCCAGGTATTTTCTTTAAATTCTTCCTGTTGTGAAGGGTGTTTTCTTCACCAGGGAAAGAATTCTTCGGTCATCCACCACAGTTGTTTTCCATGGTCTTCCGGGTCTTTTGGTGTTGCTGAACTCACCAGTGTGTTCTTTCTTTTTAAGGATGTTCCAAACAGTTGATTTGGCCACACCTAATGTTTTTGCTATCTCTCTGATGGGTTTGTTTTGTTTTTTCAGCCTAATAATGGCTTGCTTCACTGATAGTGACAGCACTTTGGATCTCATATTGAGAGTTGACAGCAACAGATTCCAAATGCAAATAGCACACTTGAAATGAACTCTGGACCTTTTATCTGCTCATTGTAAATGGGATAATGAGGGAATAACACACACCTGGCCATGGAACAGCTGAGCAGCCAATTGTCCCATTACTTTTGGTCCCTTAAAAAGTGGGAGGCACATATACAAACTGTTGTAATTCCTACACCGTTTACCTGATTTAGATGTAAATACCCTCAAATTAAAGCTGAAAGTCTGCAGTTAAAGCACATCGTGTTTGTTTCATTTCAAATCCATTGTGGTAGCATATAGAGCCAAAAAGATTAGAATTGTGTCAATGTCCCAAGATTTATGGACCTGACTGTATATTCCCGTATACCCAAGCCAGGATGGTCTTATAAATGAGTTGTCTGTAACACAGAGCAATACTTGTCCCGTCTGGGCTAATTGTACGCTATGTGTGTCTCTGATTTTCAGCAGGTTACCAACTCAATAATAGACCAATCGTCCTAGGCTTTGATGATAATAGAGGAAATAATACACCGCTAAATTCCACAGTAGCTTAGGACTAATTAAATATAACAGGCTATGTCAGATATATGAAGTAATTTGATTACATGTGCCCCTGGGTGGTAATCAAACACCCTTAATAGAAATGGTGCCACGTCCTGATGAATATTGGTTTGAATGGATATGGGAAAATTGACTTTGTAGGCACATACGTAAAAAATAACAATTCATTTCACATGTTGTGACATATAAATATACAATTGCATCTAAAATTAGAATACAAAAAACTAAATGTATAAAAAGGGGAATCACGTGGTTAATCCCGAGGAGACTAACTCAATGTGAGAAAGCTCGCTGCGATGGTGTCTATGAAATAGATTCCCATGCTGATTCAAGAGTGTCTCCTAGGTTTAGTGCCACGAAATCCTTTGAGCAGGTTAAAATTGTTTAGCTCAACATGTTTCGCGATATAGACATAAATCGCTTCCTCGGGAGCTTCTGGATAGTACAAGAGAACATAACCTTGGTTAGATGGTATAATACATACATTTATATAACAACATAATTAGATTAGAAAAAACAAAATTTATATAAAACGCTCACCAAATGATTGGTGCAAATTGAGGGAGCTCAAAGGCAAACACCCTAACCCCACAGACTCAGGCCCCATGCAGACCTCCACCCCACTGATGGATTTTGGGGGGCAAAACCAGGAAAAACACCAACACCAGGCTGGACCTGGATTACCAGGCATGAGAATATGGGGGTGTAACCGGGTACTATAGAAACATACAATACAAAAAGTTATATTGAGCTATATATTGAAAAATGGCCTATATCTTACATAGTGGAAAATTTATGTCTATACTCACATATAGGAGGACTGTTGCAAAAGGCAGTTAACAGTGACCACTAAAGGGTAACTCGGGATGGAAGGCTGGATCGTTAGCCAGAAGGCATAATTGACAACTAGACAGGGAAAAAATTTGCATAATGACAAAGGCTGCTATACTACTGATAACACAGCTATCACATACAGCCAGCAAAAAATGGGTACATGTAGGATACCAAAAGCCACATACCTTAATGCAGTAAATAACTGCCAAGTGGATGTGCTTGATTTCAGGGCTCGAATGTAAATAAACCACAGGTTATATCGATGGTTGTAAATATCACTAGAAAATATTTATTAGAGGGCACATATTATTTATTTGGCTATAAAGAGTGGTAGGTTAAAATTATAGCAAGGTATATAGACATAAATAACAAATGAGAATAAAAGTAACTGTACCTTATAATGGAATTTATATAGCAAACAATAATGGGTTAATAAGCACCCATCTTTGCTGCCAATGGCTAGTAAGGGTCCAGACAGTACACCCGAATCTAGTAAGGAGAGGAAAAAAGAAGCAAGATAGTACTATCAATATCCAAAAGTATGCTTCAGACAGGGCCTGCTGAATATAGTGACATATTAGGTGGGTGTCCCACCTGGTCACGACCAACGTCCGGCGTAGTTCCTCCCAGGAGTCCCGAATCCTCTGTATAGGCGAGATAGTGCTGGTAGCTCCTCTCCCCAATAGCATCTGGGGGATGGAGTCCCAGCCTCGCCGCTATGTACACCCCGCTCGCGTGCATGCCAAACAATGTCTGACGTCACGCGTGCCGGCCAAATAGAGTGTACCGCGCATGCGCACGTATGCGCATGCGCACCCTGGCCGTGAAACCGGCCAGGGAGCTAAGGGTGGAAATACTCTAGGAGACTATAGATGGAAGTGTCTCCGTGTTTGCCTATGGTAGCCTGGACGAGCCAATCCACCCTGGAATAGGTGGATGGACACCGTCACTGGTCCACAGGCTTGGGTGGCCACATATTCGTCATAGCGGCCATAACATGGTACCAGCACTTGGGGACAGAAACCTGGATTCATGGATGCATGACACTGTGGGATTGAGTGGATGCCCTAACGAGCACCTAATAATAGAATGCATGTGATAAACATGCCATAACATTGCTGAAACAGTAAAGTTTAAGCATATACAAAGCAATCATGCTGTGAGGCCAACGTTAAAGCCTCAATGGGCCACAAAGCCACCCACACATGTGCATGACATAAATTTAGAAATTAAAATAAAACATGAAATATATATAATGCAAAATTGTTTTGTGTTGCCTGGGTTAATAAAGGAGGAACAATGAAAAGGAGGGAAAGAAAAAGGGAGGAAAGAAGGAAGGGAAGGGGGAGGGGGGGAGGAAAGAGGGGAGAAAAAAAAAGAGAGAGAGAGGGGTGGGGAGGGGGGTTGAGGGGGTTGGAGGGGGAGGAAAAAGGAAAGGTCAAGGCGGTGTGTTCCGGACAACAAGAGATCTCGGACTGAATGGAATGAATAAAATATGGATGAAATTGGGGATCTTTTTTTGCGAGCTGCCAGATGGGTCCCTTAGAGAAAGGGCCGACATGACAGTACCTCGTTGATCCCCGGTGGTTTGGTAGCCTCTAAACGTTCAATCCAAAAAGTTTCTTTCTGCAAAATGCGTTTATCTCAGTTTCCGCCACGTGGGTCTTGAGGTACTACCTCTAATATGACAAACCTGACCACCAAGGTGTCAAATCTGTGATATAGACCCAGGTGGCGGCTAACAGGGGTAAGCATCTTTGCATATTGAGAGTAATATAAATGATCATAGATGCGTTTTTTAAAAGGGCGAAAAGTTTTTCCAACATAAAAGGCCCCACACCTGCATGTCATAAGGTATACCACCCCTTCCATATTACAGGTGGCATGAAAGTAAGGTCTAAAAATTTCCCCATAGGGTAGGCAAAACCATGTGCCCGTTTGAGCACATGGGCAATAAGTGCAGTGACCACATGTAAATATGCCTCGTGGTGTAGGCTGGTTATTATAGTTGGGTTTGTATTCACTTGCTGTTAATTTGTTCCCTATGGAAGTATTTTTCCGGAAAACTATCTCAGGGGTGTCCCTGACATATTTACAGAGCATTGGATCCTCACTAGGGATGAGCTCGGTGTTCGAGTCGAACATAGGTTTGACTCGAACATCGGCTGTTCGCGCGTTCGGCGAACAACGAACGATTTGGGCCGTTTGCGTCAAATTCGAGTGACGCGAACGGCCCACAATACACTGCGCCATCGCATGCTTGGCCAATCACAGCGCCGGCAGCGAGGAGAGCAATGATTGGCCACAGGCAGGTTGCCTGTGGCCAATTATAGCTGAGGGGGTTTAGTACACGCCCCACACTATAAAAGGCCGCCAGCGCGGCGGCCTCGTGTAGTGTGTTCCGGAGCAGGGTAAGTGAAGGATAGGCAGGGACAGTGTCAAATCCATTCTTTGCTAAACCTTGTGTGTAGGGACAGAGAAGGATAGGCAGGGAGAGTGTCAGTGTCATATTCTTTGCTAAACCTTGTGTGTAGGGAGAGAGAAGGATAGGCAGGGAGAGTGTCAGTGTCATATACTTTGATAAACCTTGTGTGCAGGGAGAGAGAAGGATAGGCAGGGGACAGTGTCAGTGTCATTGTTGCTAAGCCTCCTGCACATTATACACCTGAAGTTAGCCCGTATTGCTGCTTTTTCCTGGTGTGTTACACCAACAGGATTTTGCGGCACTTACAGCGTGCGGAGTGTGCCTCCTGACCATATTACACCTGAACTTAGCCTGTATTGCTGCTTTTTCCTGGTGTGTTACACCAACAGGATTTTGCGGCACTTACAGCGTGCGGAGTGTGCCTCCTGAACATATTACACCTGAACTTAGCCTGTATTGCTGCTTTTTCCTGGTGTGTTACACCAACAGGATTTTGCGCACTTACAGCGGGCGGAGTATGCCTCCTGACCATATTACACCTGAACTTAGCCTGTATTGCTGCTTTTTCCTAGTGTGTTACGCCAACAGGATTTTGCGGCACTTACAGCGTGCGGAGTGTGCCTCCTGACCATATTACACCTGAACTTAGCCTGTATTGCTGCTTTTTCCTGGTGTGTTACACCAACAGGATTTTGCGGCACTTACAGCGGGCGGAGTGTGCCTCCTGACCATATTACACCTGAACTTAGCCTGTATTGCTGCTTTTTCCTGGTGTGTTACACCAACAGGATTTTGCGGCACTTACAGTGGGCGGAGTGTGCCTCCTGACCATATTACACCTGAACTTAGCCTGTATTGCTGCTTTTTCCTGGTGTGTTACACCAACAGGATTTTGCGGCACTTACAGCGTGCGGAGTGTGCCTCCTGACCATATTACACCTGAACTTAGCCTGTATTGCTGCTTTTTCCTGGTGTGTTACACCAACAGGATTTTGCGGCACTTACAGCGGGCGGAGTGTACCTCCTGACCATATTACACCTGAACTTAGCCTGTATTGCTGCTTTTTCCTGGTGTGTTACACCAACAGGATTTTGCGGCACTTACAGCGTGCGGAGTGTGCCTCCTGACCATATTACACCTGAACTTAGCCTGTATTGCTGCTTTTTCCTGGTGTGTTACACCAACAGGATTTTGCACACTTACAGCGGGCGGAGTGTGCCTCCTGACCATATTACACCTGAACTTAGCCTGTATTTCTGCTTTTTCCTGGTGTGTTACACCAACAGGATTTTGCGGCACTTACAGCGTGGGGAGTGTGCCTCCTGACCATATTACACCTGAACTTAGCCTGTATTGCTGCTTTTTCCTGGTGTGTTACACCAACAGGATTTTGCGGCACTTACAGTGGGCGGAGTGTGCCTCCTGACCATATTACACCTGAACTTAGCCTGTATTGCTGCTTTTTCCTGGTGTGTTACACCAACAGGATTTTGCGGCACTTACAGCGGGCGGAGTGTGCCTCCTGACCATATTACACCTGAACTTAGCCTGTATTGCTGCTTTTTCCTGGTGTGTTACACCAACAGGATTTTGCGGCACTTACAATGGGCGGAGTGTGCCTCCTGACCATATTACACCTGAACTTAGCCTGTATTGCTGCTTTTTCCTGGTGTGTTACACCAACAGGATTTTGCGGCACTTACAGCGTGCGGAGTGTGCCTCCTGACCATATTACACCTGAACTTAGCCTGTATTGCTGCTTTTTCCTGGTGTGTTACACCAACAGGATTTTGCGGCACTTACAACGGGCGGAGTGTGCCTCCTGACCATATTAAACCTGAACTTAGCCTGTATTGCTGCTTTTTCCTGGTGTGTTACACCAACAGGATTTTGCGGCACTTACAGCGTGCGGAGTGTGCCTCCTGACCATATTACACCTGAACTTAGCCTGTATTGCTGCTTTTTCCTGGTGTGTTACACCAACAGGATTTTGCGGCACTTACAACGGGCGGAGTGTGCCTCCTGACCATATTACACCTGAACTTAGCCCGTATTGCTGCTTTTTCCTGGTGTGTTACACCAACAGGATTTTGCAGCACTTACAGCATGGGGAGTGTGCCTCCTGACCATATTACACCTGAACTTAGCCTGTATTGCTGCTTTTTCCTGGTGTGTTACACCAACAGGATTTTGTGGCACTTACAGCGGGCGGAGTGTGCCTCCTGACCATATTACACCTGAACTTAGCCTGTATTTCTGCTTTTTCCTGGTGTGTTACACCAACAGGATTTTGCGGCACTTACAGCGTGCGGAGTGTGCCTCCTGACCATATTACACCTGAACTTAGCCTGTATTGCTGCTTTTTTCTGGTGTGTTACACCAACAGGATTTTGCGGCACTTACAGCGGGCGGAGTGTGCCTCCTGACCATATTACACCTGAACTTAGCCTGTATTGCTGCTTTTTCCTGGTGTGTTACACCAACAGGATTTTGCGGCACTTACAGCGTGCGGAGTGTGCCTCCTGAACATATTACACCTGAACTTAGCCTGTATTGCTGCTTTTTCCTGGTGTGTTACACCAACAGGATTTTGCGCACTTACAGCGGGCGGAGTATGCCTCCTGACCATATTACACCTGAACTTAGCCTGTATTGCTGCTTTTTCCTAGTGTGTTACGCCAACAGGATTTTGCGGCACTTACAGCGTGCGGAGTGTGCCTCCTGACCATATTACACCTGAACTTAGCCTGTATTGCTGCTTTTTCCTGGTGTGTTACACCAACAGGATTTTGCGGCACTTACAGCGTGCGGAGTGTGCCTCCTGACCATATTACACCTGAACTTAGCCTGTATTGCTGCTTTTTCCTGGTGTGTTACACCAACAGGATTTTGCGGCACTTACAGTGGGCGGAGTGTGCCTCCTGACCATATTACACCTGAACTTAGCCTGTATTGCTGCTTTTTCCTGGTGTGTTACACCAACAGGATTTTGCGGCACTTACAGCGTGCGGAGTGTGCCTCCTGACCATATTACACCTGAACTTAGCCTGTATTGCTGCTTTTTCCTGGTGTGTTACACCAACTGGATTTTGCGGCACTTACAGCGGGCGGAGTGTACCTCCTGACCATATTACACCTGAACTTAGCCTGTATTGCTGCTTTTTCCTGGTGTGTTACACCAACAGGATTTTGCGGCACTTACAGCGTGCGGAGTGTGCCTCCTGACCATATTACACCTGAACTTAGCCTGTATTGCTGCTTTTTCCTGGTGTGTTACACCAACAGGATTTTGCACACTTACAGCGGGCGGAGTGTGCCTCCTGACCATATTACACCTGAACTTAGCCTGTATTGCTGCTTTTTCCTGGTGTGTTACACCAACAGGATTTTGCGGCACTTACAGCGTGGGGAGTGTGCCTCCTGACCATATTACACCTGAACTTAGCCTGTATTGCTGCTTTTTCCTGGTGTGTTACACCAACAGGATTTTGCGGCACTTACAGTGGGCGGAGTGTGCCTCCTGACCATATTACACCTGAACTTAGCCTGTATTGCTGCTTTTTCCTGGTGTGTTACACCAACAGGATTTTGCGGCACTTACAGCGGGCGGAGTGTGCCTCCTGACCATATTACACCTGAACTTAGCCTGTATTGCTGCTTTTTCCTGGTGTGTTACACCAACAGGATTTTGCGGCACTTACAATGGGCGGAGTGTGCCTCCTGACCATATTACACCTGAACTTAGCCTGTATTGCTGCTTTTTCCTGGTGTGTTACACCAACAGGATTTTGCGGCACTTACAGCGTGCGGAGTGTGCCTCCTGACCATATTACACCTGAACTTAGCCTGTATTGCTGCTTTTTCCTGGTGTGTTACACCAACAGGATTTTGCGGCACTTACAGCGTGCGGAGTGTGCCTCCTGAACATATTACACCTGAACTTAGCCTGTATTGCTGCTTTTTCCTGGTGTGTTACACCAACAGGATTTTGCGCACTTACAGCGGGCGGAGTATGCCTCCTGACCATATTACACCTGAACTTAGCCTGTATTGCTGCTTTTTCCTAGTGTGTTACGCCAACAGGATTTTGCGGCACTTACAGCGTGCGGAGTGTGCCTCCTGACCATATTACACCTGAACTTAGCCTGTATTGCTGCTTTTTCCTGGTGTGTTACACCAACAGGATTTTGCGGCACTTACAGCGGGCGGAGTGTGCCTCCTGACCATATTACACCTGAACTTAGCCTGTATTGCTGCTTTTTCCTGGTGTGTTACACCAACAGGATTTTGCGGCACTTACAGCGTGCGGAGTGTGCCTCCTGACCATATTACACCTGAACTTAGCCTGTATTGCTGCTTTTTCCTGGTGTGTTACACCAACAGGATTTTGCGGCACTTACAGCGGGCGGAGTGTACCTCCTGACCATATTACACCTGAACTTAGCCTGTATTGCTGCTTTTTCCTGGTGTGTTACACCAACAGGATTTTGCGGCACTTACAGCGTGCGGAGTGTGCCTCCTGACCATATTACACCTGAACTTAGCCTGTATTGCTGCTTTTTCCTGGTGTGTTACACCAACAGGATTTTGCACACTTACAGCGGGCGGAGTGTGCCTCCTGACCATATTACACCTGAACTTAGCCTGTATTTCTGCTTTTTCCTGGTGTGTTACACCAACAGGATTTTGCGGCACTTACAGCGTGGGGAGTGTGCCTCCTGACCATATTACACCTGAACTTAGCCTGTATTGCTGCTTTTTCCTGGTGTGTTACACCAACAGGATTTTGCGGCACTTACAGTGGGCGGAGTGTGCCTCCTGACCATATTACACCTGAACTTAGCCTGTATTGCTGCTTTTTCCTGGTGTGTTACACCAACAGGATTTTGCGGCACTTACAGCGGGCGGAGTGTGCCTCCTGACCATATTACACCTGAACTTAGCCTGTATTGCTGCTTTTTCCTGGTGTGTTACACCAACAGGATTTTGCGGCACTTACAATGGGCGGAGTGTGCCTCCTGACCATATTACACCTGAACTTAGCCTGTATTGCTGCTTTTTCCTGGTGTGTTACACCAACAGGATTTTGCGGCACTTACAGCGTGCGGAGTGTGCCTCCTGACCATATTACACCTGAACTTAGCCTGTATTGCTGCTTTTTCCTGGTGTGTTACACCAACAGGATTTTGCGGCACTTACAACGGGCGGAGTGTGCCTCCTGACCATATTAAACCTGAACTTAGCCTGTATTGCTGCTTTTTCCTGGTGTGTTACACCAACAGGATTTTGCGGCACTTACAGCGTGCGGAGTGTGCCTCCTGACCATATTACACCTGAACTTAGCCTGTATTGCTGCTTTTTCCTGGTGTGTTACACCAACAGGATTTTGCGGCACTTACAACGGGCGGAGTGTGCCTCCTGACCATATTACACCTGAACTTAGCCCGTATTGCTGCTTTTTCCTGGTGTGTTACACCAACAGGATTTTGCAGCACTTACAGCATGGGGAGTGTGCCTCCTGACCATATTACACCTGAACTTAGCCTGTATTGCTGCTTTTTCCTGGTGTGTTACACCAACAGGATTTTGTGGCACTTACAGCGGGCGGAGTGTGCCTCCTGACCATATTACACCTGAACTTAGCCTGTATTTCTGCTTTTTCCTGGTGTGTTACACCAACAGGATTTTGCGGCACTTACAGCGGGCGGAGTGTGCCTCCTGACCATATTACACCTGAACTTAGCCTGTATTGCTGCTTTTTCCTGGTGTGTTACACCAACAGGATTTTGCGGCACTTACAGCGTGCGGAGTGTGCCTCCTGACCATATTACACCTGAACTTAGCCTGTATTGCTGCTTTTTTCTGGTGTGTTACACCAACAGGATTTTGCGGCACTTACAGCGGGCGGAGTGTGCCTCCTGACCATATTACACCTGAACTTAGCCTGTATTGCTGCTTTTTCCTGGTGTGTTACACCAACAGGATTTTGCGGCACTTACAGCGTGCGGAGTGTGCCTCCTGAACATATTACACCTGAACTTAGCCTGTATTGCTGCTTTTTCCTGGTGTGTTACACCAACAGGATTTTGCGCACTTACAGCGGGCGGAGTATGCCTCCTGACCATATTACACCTGAACTTAGCCTGTATTGCTGCTTTTTCCTAGTGTGTTACGCCAACAGGATTTTGCGGCACTTACAGCGTGCGGAGTGTGCCTCCTGACCATATTACACCTGAACTTAGCCTGTATTGCTGCTTTTTCCTGGTGTGTTACACCAACAGGATTTTGCGGCACTTACAGCGTGCGGAGTGTGCCTCCTGACCATATTACACCTGAACTTAGCCTGTATTGCTGCTTTTTCCTGGTGTGTTACACCAACAGGATTTTGCGGCACTTACAGTGGGCGGAGTGTGCCTCCTGACCATATTACACCTGAACTTAGCCTGTATTGCTGCTTTTTCCTGGTGTGTTACACCAACAGGATTTTGCGGCACTTACAGCGTGCGGAGTGTGCCTCCTGACCATATTACACCTGAACTTAGCCTGTATTGCTGCTTTTTCCTGGTGTGTTACACCAACTGGATTTTGCGGCACTTACAGCGGGCGGAGTGTACCTCCTGACCATATTACACCTGAACTTAGCCTGTATTGCTGCTTTTTCCTGGTGTGTTACACCAACAGGATTTTGCGGCACTTACAGCGTGGGGAGTGTGCCTCCTGACCATATTACACCTGAACTTAGCCTGTATTGCTGCTTTTTCCTGGTGTGTTACACCAACAGGATTTTGCGGCACTTACAGCGTGCGGAGTGTGCCTCCTGACCATATTACACCTGAACTTAGCCTGTATTGCTGCTTTTTCCTGGTGTGTTACACCAACAGGATTTTGCGGCACTTACAGCGGGCGGAGTGTGCCTCCTGACCATATTACACCTGAACTTAGCCTGTATTGCTGCTTTTTCCTGGTGTGTTACACCAACAGGATTTTGCGGCACTTACAGCGTGCGGAGTGTGCCTCCTGACCATATTACACCTGAACTTAGCCTGTATTGCTGCTTTTTCCTGGTGTGTTACACCAACAGGATTTTGCGGCACTTACAACGGGCGGAGTGTGCCTCCTGACCATATTACACCTGAACTTAGCCTGTATTGCTGCTTTTTCCTGGTGTGTTACACCAACAGGATTTTGCGGCACTTACAGCGTGCGGAGTGTGCCTCCTGACCATATTACACCTGAACTTAGCCTGTATTGCTGCTTTTTCCTGGTGTGTTACACCAACAGGATTTTGCGGCACTTACAATGGGCGGAGTGTGCCTCCTGACCATATTACACCTGAACTTAGCCTGTATTGCTGCTTTTTCCTGGTGTGTTACACCAACAGGATTTTGCGGCACTTACAGCGTGCGGAGTGTGCCTCCTGACCATATTACACCTGAACTTAGCCTGTATTGCTGCTTTTTCCTGGTGTGTTACACCAACAGGATTTTGCGGCACTTACAACGGGCGGAGTGTGCCTCCTGACCATATTAAACCTGAACTTAGCCTGTATTGCTGCTTTTTCCTGGTGTGTTACACCAACAGGATTTTGCGGCACTTACAGCGTGCGGAGTGTGCCTCCTGACCATATTACACCTGAACTTAGCCTGTATTGCTGCTTTTTCCTGGTGTGTTACACCAACAGGATTTTGCGGCACTTACAACGGGCGGAGTGTGCCTCCTGACCATATTACACCTGAACTTAGCCCGTATTGCTGCTTTTTCCTGGTGTGTTACACCAACAGGATTTTGCAGCACTTACAGCATGGGGAGTGTGCCTCCTGACCATATTACACCTGAACTTAGCCTGTATTGCTGCTTTTTCCTGGTGTGTTACACCAACAGGATTTTGTGGCACTTACAGCGGGCGGAGTGTGCCTCCTGACCATATTACACCTGAACTTAGCCTGTATTTCTGCTTTTTCCTGGTGTGTTACACCAACAGGATTTTGCGGCACTTACAGCGGGCGGAGTGTGCCTCCTGACCATATTACACCTGAACTTAGCCTGTATTGCTGCTTTTTCCTGGTGTGTTACACCAACAGGATTTTGCGGCACTTACAGCGTGCGGAGTGTGCCTCCTGACCATATTACACCTGAACTTAGCCTGTATTGCTGCTTTTTTCTGGTGTGTTACACCAACAGGATTTTGCGGCACTTACAGCGGGCGGAGTGTGCCTCCTGACCATATTACACCTGAACTTAGCCTGTATTGCTGCTTTTTCCTGGTGTGTTACACCAACAGGATTTTGCGGCACTTACAGCGTGCGGAGTGTGCCTCCTGAACATATTACACCTGAACTTAGCCTGTATTGCTGCTTTTTCCTGGTGTGTTACACCAACAGGATTTTGCGCACTTACAGCGGGCGGAGTATGCCTCCTGACCATATTACACCTGAACTTAGCCTGTATTGCTGCTTTTTCCTAGTGTGTTACGCCAACAGGATTTTGCGGCACTTACAGCGTGCGGAGTGTGCCTCCTGACCATATTACACCTGAACTTAGCCTGTATTGCTGCTTTTTCCTGGTGTGTTACACCAACAGGATTTTGCGGCACTTACAGCGTGCGGAGTGTGCCTCCTGACCATATTACACCTGAACTTAGCCTGTATTGCTGCTTTTTCCTGGTGTGTTACACCAACAGGATTTTGCGGCACTTACAGTGGGCGGAGTGTGCCTCCTGACCATATTACACCTGAACTTAGCCTGTATTGCTGCTTTTTCCTGGTGTGTTACACCAACAGGATTTTGCGGCACTTACAGCGTGCGGAGTGTGCCTCCTGACCATATTACACCTGAACTTAGCCTGTATTGCTGCTTTTTCCTGGTGTGTTACACCAACTGGATTTTGCGGCACTTACAGCGGGCGGAGTGTACCTCCTGACCATATTACACCTGAACTTAGCCTGTATTGCTGCTTTTTCCTGGTGTGTTACACCAACAGGATTTTGCGGCACTTACAGCGTGCGGAGTGTGCCTCCTGACCATATTACACCTGAACTTAGCCTGTATTGCTGCTTTTTCCTGGTGTGTTACACCAACAGGATTTTGCACACTTACAGCGGGCGGAGTGTGCCTCCTGACCATATTACACCTGAACTTAGCCTGTATTGCTGCTTTTTCCTGGTGTGTTACACCAACAGGATTTTGCGGCACTTACAGCGTGGGGAGTGTGCCTCCTGACCATATTACACCTGAACTTAGCCTGTATTGCTGCTTTTTCCTGGTGTGTTACACCAACAGGATTTTGCGGCACTTACAGTGGGCGGAGTGTGCCTCCTGACCATATTACACCTGAACTTAGCCTGTATTGCTGCTTTTTCCTGGTGTGTTACACCAACAGGATTTTGCGGCACTTACAGCGGGCGGAGTGTGCCTCCTGACCATATTACACCTGAACTTAGCCTGTATTGCTGCTTTTTCCTGGTGTGTTACACCAACAGGATTTTGCGGCACTTACAATGGGCGGAGTGTGCCTCCTGACCATATTACACCTGAACTTAGCCTGTATTGCTGCTTTTTCCTGGTGTGTTACACCAACAGGATTTTGCGGCACTTACAACGGGCGGAGTGTGCCTCCTGACCATATTACACCTGAACTTAGCCCGTATTGCTGCTTTTTCCTGGTGTGTTACACCAACAGGATTTTGCGGCACTTACAGCGTGGGGAGTGTGCCTCCTGACCATATTACACCTGAACTTAGCCTGTATTGCTGCTTTTTCCTGGTGTGTTACACCAACAGGATTTTGCGGCACTTACAGCGTGCGGAGTGTGCCTCCTGACCATATTACACCTGAACTTAGCCTGTATTGCTGCTTTTTCCTGGTGTGTTACACCAACAGGATTTTGCGGCACTTACAGCGGGCGGAGTGTGCCTCCTGACCATATTACACCTGAACTTAGCCTGTATTGCTGCTTTTTCCTGGTGTGTTACACCAACAGGATTTTGCGGCACTTACAGCGTGCGGAGTGTGCCTCCTGACCATATTACACCTGAACTTAGCCTGTATTGCTGCTTTTTCCTGGTGTGTTACACCAACAGGATTTTGCGGCACTTACAACGGGCGGAGTGTGCCTCCTGACCATATTACACCTGAACTTAGCCTGTATTGCTGCTTTTTCCTGGTGTGTTACACCAACAGGATTTTGCGGCACTTACAGCGGGCGGAGTGTGCCTCCTGACCATATTACACCTGAACTTAGCCTGTATTGCTGCTTTTTCCTGGTGTGTTACACCAACAGGATTTTGCGGCACTTACAATGGGCGGAGTGTGCCTCCTGACCATATTACACCTGAACTTAGCCTGTATTGCTGCTTTTTCCTGGTGTGTTACACCAACAGGATTTTGCGGCACTTACAGCGTGCGGAGTGTGCCTCCTGACCATATTACACCTGAACTTAGCCTGTATTGCTGCTTTTTCCTGGTGTGTTACACCAACAGGATTTTGCGGCACTTACAACGGGCGGAGTGTGCCTCCTGACCATATTAAACCTGAACTTAGCCTGTATTGCTGCTTTTTCCTGGTGTGTTACACCAACAGGATTTTGCGGCACTTACAGCGTGCGGAGTGTGCCTCCTGACCATATTACACCTGAACTTAGCCTGCATTGCTGCTTTTTCCTGGTGTGTTACACCAACAGGATTTTGCGGCACTTACAGCGGGCGGAGTGTGCCTCCTGACCATATTACACCTGAACTTAGCCTGTATTGCTGATTTTTCCTGGTGTGTTACACCAACAGGATTTTGCGGCACTTACAGCGGGCGGAGTGTGCCTCCTGACCATATTACACCTGAACTTAGCCTGTATTGCTGGTTTTCCCATTTCCCTGCAGGCAATTAGAATGTCTGGAAGGCAAACAAGGAGAGGCAGACAGTCAGGAGCCAATAAAAGAGGGCAAGCAGGCTCTGTGTCTAGAGACAACAGTGCTGGTCGTGGACGCGGTGCATCGCCATCAGCACGTGGCCATTGGACACGCTTGTCCTTCTTTTCGGCAGCTGGACGTGTTGAGCCGCATCATGCCGAAGACTTGGTAGAGTGGATAACCAAGCCCTCCTCATCCTCCTCATCCTCTCTCACCCAGGCTCAGGGTACTGGCAAAGCAGTTGCCAAAGCGTCCTCTTCCCTGGTATCAATGTCATCATCAGTCACTCTTTCCCTAGACCAACCATGTCCTCCTGAGGAGTCCCCCGAACTGTTTGAGCACAGTGTTGGGTACATGCTCCAGGAGGATGCCCAGCGTTTCGAAGGGTCTGATGATGATACCCAGCTAGAGGAAGGCAGTAGCGTGAGAGCAGAGAGAGGGGATGCTCAAGAAGGACACCAATCTGGCAGTCATGTTCCAGCAGCTGCAGCATACTGCCAGATTGGCTCCAGTGATGAGGAGGGAGGGGATGATGAGGTCACTGACTCCACGTGGGTGCCTAATAGGAGAGAGGAGGAGGAGGAGGAGGAGGATGAGGAGGAGGCACATCTCCAATGAGGCAGGATGCCCTCGGGGGCCAGCGTAAGGGCAGCACACCGACGGAATCACACCGCAGAGCTCCGCCTGTGCAGGGCGCTGCCTCTGCCCGTTATTGAAAAAGTTCTTTGGTGTGGGCCTTTTTTTAGTCAAGTGCATCAGATCGCACAGCTGCTGTTTGCAACATATGTCTCAAGCGTATATCGCGTGGCCAAAACATCACCCGCTTGGGCACCACATGCTTGACCAGACATATGTTGACCATGCAGCTCGTTGGCAAGCCTACCTTAAAGACCCACACCAAAGAACAAAGCTGACCTCTTCTTGCACCGCATCAGCTGGGATCTCCAACCCCACTATACCTTCAGTCCTCTCTGAAACCTGCTCTGAGAGGAATGAAGGTGTAGAATTAGGTGTGTCACAGCCAAGTACTTGCGGGCACTCTGCTAGCAGTACACCGACGTCCGATTCTAGTAGGCAAATTTCCCTGCCCCAGCTGCTGGACCGTCGAAAGAAGTTCACTCCCAGCCATCCACATGCCCAGCGGTTGAATGCTAGCTTGGCTAAATTGCTAGCGCTTCAACTGCTGCCTTTTCAGTTGGTAGACTCGGCCCCCTTCCGTGAGTTTGTGCAATGTGCGGTTCCTCAGTGGCAGGTTCCCAAACGCCACTTTTTCTCACAGAAGGCCATTCCGGCTCTCTACCGGCATGTGGAAGGCAATGTCTTGGCCTCGATAGACAGGGCGGTCAGCGGTAAGGTGCATATTACCGCTGACTCATGGTCCAGCAGGCATGGACAGGGACGTTACCTTTCTTTCACGGCCCATTGGGTCACTCTTTTGGCAGCTGGGAAGGATGCAGGACAAGGTGCAGTAGTGTTGGAGGTTGTTCCGCCGCCAAGCCTCCAAAATGCTACTACTGGTTGTGACACATCTCTGTCCTCCACCCCCTCCTCTTCTTCTTCCTCCGTGGCCTCTTCCTGTGCTTTGTCCTCAGAACCAGCGGTGCTCTGTAGGCGTTCAAGGGGCTACGCAAGTACGCAGGCAAAAAGATGCCATGCCGTGCTTGCGCTGGTGTGTTTGGGGGACAGGAGCCACACTGGGGCAGAGGTTCTGTCTGCTCTGTAGGGGCAGGCTGAGAGGTGGTTGACGCCACGCCAGCTTAAGCCAGGAATGGTAGTTTGCGACAATGGCACCAACCTCCTCTCCGCTCTCCGGCAGGGACAACTGACCCATGTGCCCTGTGTGGCTCACGTCCTTAACCTGGTGGTGCAGCGGTTCTTGGGCAGGTACCCGGGCTTACAGGATGTCCTGAGGCAGGCCAGGAAAGTCTGTGTGCATTTCCGCAGATCTTATAATGCCAGTGCTCGCCTGGCTGAGCTGCAAAAGGAGTTGAACCTGCCCAAGAACCGCCATATATGTGACATGCCCGCCAGGTGGAACTCAACGTTGGCCATTCTGCAGCGGCTGCACACACAGCAGAGGGCCATCAATAAGTACCTGTGCGACTACGGCACCAGGACAGGGTCAGGGGACCTTGAGTTTTTTTCACCACGCCAGTGGGGCATGATCAGGGATGCATGCACTGTCCTGGCACCATTTGAGGAGGCCACGAGGATGGTGAGCAGTGACAGTGCATGCATCAGTGACACTGTACCTCTTGTCCACCTGTTGGAACATACGCTGCGTGGAATAATGGACAGGGCACTTGAGGCAGAACAGAGGCAGGAAGAGGAGGACTTCCTTGCCTCTCAAGGCCCCCTTTACCCAGACAGTGTTCCTTCTGTCCCACCCATCGCACAGGAAGAAGAGGAGGAGGAGGAGGAGGATTGTGTCAGCATGGGGGTGGAGCCTGGCACTCAGCATCATCAGCAGCAGTCTTTTAGGGATGATTTACAGTCCCAAGAAACCAGTGGACTTGTACGTGGCTGGGAGGAGGTGACTGCGGATCATGTCGTCCTTAGTGACCCAGAGAACTCCGGACCGAATGCCTCAGCTAACCTACGCTGCATGGCCTCCCTGATCCTGCAAAGTCTGCGGAAGGATCCTCGTATTCTTCGGATCAAGGAGAGGGACCATTACTGGCTGGCCACTCTCCTTGATCCACGGTACAAGGGTAAGGTTGCGGACCTTATCTTACCGTCGCAGAGGGAGCAGAGGATGAGACAACTCCGGCAGGCCTTGCAGAAAGGTCTGTGCAACGCGTTCCCAGAGACTGGGAGGTTACAAACTCCTGGTCCTGGACAACGAGTTGCTGAGGCTTCGGTCAGTCAAAGAAGGAGCGGTGGGGAAGGTGGCCGTCTGACCGATGCGTTCAGACAATTCTTTAGTCCGCTGCCCCAAGGTATGATCGGTTCCATCATCCATCGCCAGCGTCTGATATACATGGTGCAGGAATACCTAGGGGCAAGGTCAGACTTGGACACCTTCCCCACCGAAAATCCTCTGGCTTACTGGGTCTTGAGGATGGATCACTGGCCAGAGCTTGCACAGTATGCAATTGAGCTACTGGCCCGTCCTGCATCCAGCGTTCTTTCAGAACGCACATTCAGTGCTGCTGGAGGATTTGCCACGGATCACAGGGTGCGCCTGTCCACCGACTCTGTTGATCGACTGACCTTCATAAAGATGAACCAGTCTTGGATCACCACCAGCTACCAAACACCTGAAGCTGATATAACAGACTAATTTATTTTCAAATGTCACATCCCTTCAAGACTGATGCTGATGCTGAGAGACTGTCCTGTTATGTTGACTGACTATCCTCCTCCTCCTCAATGATCCAATTGATGATGATAGCTTGGAAGAACATTTTTGTTTCTGGGTGCCGCCACCAGTGGCTAAGGCCCAATTTTTCAGCCCCTGTTTAACAGGGGCATGTAATTAAAAAATGTTATGCAATGCTTTGCAGCACGGCTCATTCCTGCACTCCAACTAGAGTATCTGGGAGAGGTTGCAGTGTCGTGGCACCAGCACCAGTGGCTAAGGCCCAATTTTTCAGCCCCTGTTTAACAGGAGCGTGTTATTACAATTTTTTATTCAATGCTTTGCAGCAGGGCTCATTCCTGCACTCCAACTACAGTATCTGGGAGAGGTTGCAGTGTCGTGGCACCAGTGGCTAAGGCCCAATTTTTCAGCCCCTGTTTAACAGGGGCGTGTTATTACAATTTTTTATTCAATGCTTTGCAGCAGGGCTCATTCCTGCACTCCAACTAGAGTATCTGGGAGAGGTTGCAGTGTCGTGGCACCAGCACCAGTGGCTAAGGCCCAATTTTTCAGCCCCTGTTTAACAGGGGCGTGTAATTACAATTTGTGATGCAATACTTTGCAACAGGGCTCATTGCTGTGCTCCAAGTACAGTATCTGTGAGGGGTTGCAGTGTTGTGGCACCAGTGCCTAAGGCCCAATTTTTATGCCCCTGTTTAACAGGGGCATGTAATTACAATTCTTGATCTAATAATTCACAGCAGGGCCCATTCCTACACCCACCAAGAGTAACTGTGAGGCCTTACAGTGTTGTGTCAACACCACCACCATCACCACCAAAGGCCCAATTTTTCAGCCCCTGTTCAACAGGGGCATGCAATTACAATTCTTGATCTAATAATTCACAGCAGGGCCCATTCATGCGCCCACCAAGAGTAACTGTGAGGGCTCACAGTGTTGTGGCAACACCAACATGTAAGGGGCAAATTTCAGCTGAGTATATACGGCAGGCCCCTACTTTCAAACATCCAATTTACAAACGACTCCTCCTTGCAAACGGAAGGATACAACAGGAAGTGAGAGGAAATCTACCCCTAGGAAGGCAAATTCTCTCCTGTAAGAGTTAATATGGGAAAAAAAGTGTCTCCTCTCCACTGATGCTTTATCACCAATTATTGTTTCAATAAAAAACCCAAATTTTCAAAAAACATTTGTCATTAGGACGGAAAGTGAGGTGAACTGTTCTGAACAGGTGCACACTGCACAGACAGCAAAACAAATGTTACAGGGGTGATAACCCTTCCCTATGTTTTCCAAAAAGCTTAAAAATAGATTTTTTGGCTGGAGCTAAACTTAAACAATGTACCTGTTCAAAATTACAAACAGATTCTACATAAGAACAAACCTACAGTCCCTGTCTTGTATGGACCGCCTGTATACGGCTGTTCAGAGTATATAGGGCCTTTTTTATTTTGTGTGCGGGGTTCCCCTTAATATCCATACAAGACCCAAAGGGGCTGGTAATGGGCTGGGGTGGGGGGGCTGTGATGGGGTAGCTATGCCATTTTTCTTAAAGATTTTCATCCATATTACCGGGACCAGACATTACATTAAAGCCGCAAGCAGTTTTAAATGGCTTTTTTTCCTTTAGAAATATAATTTTGTGCAGGGACAGTTCTAAACACAGGAAACACGTGGCACTTCACAGGCATACTTTAGACACCCCCCAGGTACGATATTTAAAGGAATATTTGACTTTTTTTTTCACTTTATGCATCATTAAAATGACTGCTCCCGAAAAACGGCCGTTTTTAAAACTTTTTTTTGGATTGATACATGTCCCCTGGTGCAGAACCCGGGTTCCCAAACCCTTTTTAGGACAATAACATGCATAATAGTCGTTATAATTAGCACTTTAGATTTTGAACGTTCGCATCCATTGTATTTAATAGGGTTCTAAAGTTCGTGCGAACTTTCGGTCCATTCGCGGGTTCTGGTGCGAACCGAACCCGGGGGTGTTCGGCTCATCACTAATCCTCACTGAGGAGGTGCCAATGTCTCTCCATACAGATGCAGAGTGATCCATGCTGGGCTGAATATTTAGTGATGAACTTAGTTGTGATATGGCTCAGATTGTTTTTTTTTTTCGTGAATTAAGTAGAGTGGTTCTCTCTCTTCCCATAGCTTTGTTAATGGCTTTCCTCAGGAGGCTTTTGCTATATCCACGTTTGCGCAGACGCATGCGCAGCTCACTTGCCTGCAGCCGAAACTCCGCTTCATGTGTGCAGTTTCTGCGGTGTACTGGGGTGTCCACTGTTGGCATGCAGCAGGGTATTACCTGCTGTGCTTTTTCGATATAGTTTGGTTGCTATGTTGTTCTGCGAATCTCTATAAATAGATAGATCCAAAAAGGAGATATAGTTGTTGTGATATTCTAAAGTAAACTTTAAATTGAATCTATTAGTATTCAATTTATTAATGAACTCATCAAGAGTTGTTACTATGCCTGTCCAGATGACAAAAATATCGTCAATGTACCAGAACCAGTAAAGGGCCTGGTCCAGGTACTGACGACATTCTGCACTGGAAAAAATCTCCCGCTCCCACCCCACAGGTACAGATTGGCATACGCCGGTGCACCCTGCACCTGGAGGTAGTGGAAGCCAAGGAAGGAGAAACAATTGTGCTGGAGAATGAATGCCAAAAGTTGGAGAAGAAAAGACTGAAACTTCCACTGCCTGTGATCCTGTTCCATAAGGAACATCTTGATAGTTTCAAGACCCAACACATGGGGGATACTTAGTATAGGGCCTCTACATCGATAGTAACAAAGAGGGCATCTGTGGGAATAGTTAGACCATCTAGATGTCTAAGAAGATCGGACGTATCCCTCACATAGGAGGGAAGTCCTGTTACATGGGGCATAAGAAAAAAATCAACCAGCCTGCTGGCATTTTCTGTGATCGAACCTATGCCTGATATTATGGGTCTGCCAGGTGGTTTGGTTTTATTCTTAAGTATCTTCGGGATTGCATAAAAAATAGCCTCTCTTGGAAACGGGATGTTCAGATATTCGTAAGTTTACTTAGGGCAACGGTATAGGCTGTGTAGATCAACAATTTATATTCTAACTTGAATTTGGCTGTAATTAGGGTTGAGCGAACCCGAACTGTTTTGGGTCCCGGACCCGAACCCGAACAATTGACTGTATGTTCGGGTTCGGGTCCGGTGTTCGGCGATGTAATGGTGCATTTTTAAAAGCTGCAGGGCAGCCAATCAACTTTTGCTTAACTGGTGTGCCCTTAGAAGCCATCACAGCCATGCTTACTAATGGCATGGCTGTGATTGGCCAGTGCAGCATGTGACCCAGCCTCTATATAAGCTAGAGGCACACAGCACAGCATGTCACTCTGATTTAGACAGTGTAGGGAAAGGTTCCTGGCTGCTGTTGCTGTGAGGGAGAGAATTACATGATAGGAGTCAGTCCTGATTCTGAAATATATATATATATATATATATATATATATTCTAATTAGTCAGCGATCTACATAGATTTAGTTGTGTGGGTGCAGTGCACAAGCTTTTTACACTGCACTGAGAGAAAAGATAGACAGTGTAGGGCAAGGTTCCTGTTGCTGCTTTTAGTGAGAGAGAATTATCTAGGAGTCCAGATTCAGAAATCTATTCTAATAACTCAGCGATCTACATAGATTTACCTGGTTGGGTTGCAGTGCACAGTCTTTTTACACTGCCATGAGCCCAGTGCCAGAGAAAATATAACTTTTATCTGCAAGCTCAGTGCACCAGCACTGCATATGTTACTGTGAGATACACCCTGTACATACTGTGGGTGTATTCTGCTCTTACAAAAACACCCATTTAGGGCAAAAAAAAATATTTTGCAGTGTTTTCTGCATATCTGGAGGTGTGAGATAATAGGATTTTTTACTCACCGTAAAATCCTTTTCTCTGAGTCCATGGACCGACACAGCTTCTCTATTGACAAAGTGGGTATTATCCGTTAATTAGGAGTGACTAGGCAGAAAAACTTGTAAAAAGTGTTGCATCACACCTTCCACAGTACCGCCCAGGGGGCGGACCCTCTGGGTATACCCTCTCAGTCTGCATCTTCGCAGATCAGTTCGTCAAAAAGCAGTACAAACTTAAAAGGAGGGGTGGGTGCTGTGTCGGTCCATGGACTCAGAGAAAAGGATTTTACGGTGAGTAAAAAATCCTATTTACTCTTTCGTCCATGGACCGACACAGCTTCTCTATTGACAAAGTGGGACGTCCCAAAGCAGTGTCAGAGAAAAAACGAGGGGTGGTAACAGCATAAAAATAAACTTCACCCCAAACACAAAACAGCACTCCTCCAACGGAGGAGTTGCAACTCTAAACAGCCGCTTTCAAAACCTTGCGGCCAAAAGAGGCATCCAAAGATGCACCTACATCAATTTTGTAGAATTTTGTGAAAGTGTGAGCGGACGACCAAGTCGCCGCTTTACATAATTGGGAAACAGACGCTTGATGTCGGAAAGCCCAAGAGGCACCTATTGCCCTGGTCAAATGCGCCGTGACAGGAAAGGGGGGCGCCTGACCCTTTAAGGCGTAAGCCTGGATTACTATCTGTCGGATCCACCTAGAGATGGTGGCCGATGAGACTGCTTGGCCCTTCTTGGGACCAGCCACCGAAACAAACAGTGAGTCTGACTTCCGGAACAGGGAAGTAGCAGATAGGTATACTCTCAAAGCTCGGACAACGTCCAAGGAATGCAACGCTGACTCCTTAGGATTCGACGGCTGAGGACACAAGGATGGAAGTACAATGTCTTCGTTGAGATGAAAAGCCGAAACGACTTTCGGAAGAAAGGAAGGCTGCGGCCGCAGCACCACCTTATCCTTGTGGAAAATCAAATAGGGAGCCTTGCAGGACAAGGCTGCCGGCTCAGAGACTCGTCTAACTGACGTAACAGCCACCAAAAAAGAACACTTTCTGAGAAAGTGTCAACAGGGGAATATCTCTAATATTCTCAAACGGTGCCTTCTGAAGCACCGAGAGGACCAGGTTCAAATCCCACGGAAGTAACGGGGGACGGACCGGAGGGGCCACATGTCGGACCCCCTGCACAAATGTACTCATGAGAGAGTGAGTCGCCAGGGGTCGCTGAAAAAAGACAGCCAGGGCAGATATCTGACCCTTAAATCGTACTTAGGGCAAGCCCTTGGTCCACCCCATGCTGTAAAAACAGCAGGATTCTGGAAACCAAATAGGTACGCGGATGCCATTTTATTTCCTCACACATGGAGATGTAGGCCCTCCAAGTGCGGTGATAGACCTTCCTAGAGGACGGTTTTCGAGCACTTCTCATAGTAGAGATTACTGAGTCTGACAGGCCCCGGTCTCTCAGTACCTGGTTCTCAACAGCCATGCCGTTAAAGCCAATGACTGTAAAGCAGGATGGAATATGGGACCTTGCAATAGCAGGTCCTTCCGTAGTGGTAGGCGCCAGGGGACGTCTGCTACCAGACGTACTAGATCGCCGTACCAAGGACGCTGAGGCCAATCTGGAGCGATTAGGATCATTGGAATTCCCTCTGCCTCCACTCTGCGGAGCAGAAGAGGAAGAAGCCTTAAGGGAGGGAAGGCAAAGATTAGCCGATACTGACCTCACGATGCTACCAACGCGTCCGTTGCATCTGCCCATGGGTCTCTTGACCGGGCCACAAATCTCAATACCTTCCGATTGAGTCGGGAAGCCAGAAGATCTACGTCTGGTGTGCCCCATCTTTGGCAGAGGAGTTGGAACACCTCCGGGTGTAAGGACCCTTCTCCCTGGTCCAGCATCTGGCGGCTCAGGTAGTCCGCCTGCCAGTTTTCCACACCCGGAATGTACACGGCCGACAGTGCCGGTACGCTCCTCTCTGCCCACTTCAGGATGCGAGCGATCTCCAATGCTGCAGCTGAGCTTCTTGTTCCTCCTTGATGATTGACATATGCCACTGCTGTGGCGTTGTCTGACTGGATCCTGACTGGACGCCCTTGCAGCCTCTGAGATCAATTGAAGAGGCACAGCCTGATCGCCCGGATTACCAGGACATTGATCGGCAGGAGGGCTTCCTCTGGGGTCCAGCGACCTTGCGCCGACTGAACACCCCAGACTCCCCCCCAACCTGTAAGGCTGGCGTCCGTCGTGATCACTATCCAGTAAACCGGAAGAAATGACTTCCCGGCCATTAGAGCCGGTGCTGTCAGCCACCATACCAGGGATCTCCTGACTATGTGGCTCACTCGGATTTGATAATCCAGAGATGATGGACATCTGTTCCATCTGGACAGAACTTCCTTCTGTAACACTCGAGTGTGGTATTGAGCATATGGAACCGCCTCGAAGGAGGCTACCCTGAGGCCCAACACTCGCATGCAAAAAACGGAGTGACGACCAATTCCTGGAAGTCAGCTGCCGTACTGCAGCCCGGAGGGTCTGCAACTTCTCCACAGGGAGGAATACCTTTGCCTCTGAAGAATCCAGAATCAACCCCAGGTACCCTAGGCGTTGAGTGGGCACCAATACTGACTTTTGCGTGTTTAGTATCCAACCACAGTCTCGAAGAGTCTGACAGGTAATGGACACGCTTACCTCTAATTCTGAGCTTGAAGGGGCCTTCAGCAGAAGGTCATCTAAGTAGCCTGTGATAGCGATACCCCGCTGTCTTAGAAGTGCCAGAATCGGAGCGAGCACCTTGGTGAACGTCCTGGGTGCTGAGGCAAGGCCCAACGGGAGGGCCACAAACTGGTAGTGGTCCTTCCCGATAGCAAATCGCAGAAACCTCTGGTGTCTGGAGTATATGGGGACATGCAGGTATGCGTCCTTGATGTCCAAGGAGGCCAGAAAGTCCCCCGGATGGAGAGCCGTGACTACAGATCGAACCGACTCCATCCGAAAACTTTGTACCTTCACAAAGCAATTGAGGGCTCTGAGATCCAAGCTTGGACGAACCCCCTCCTTCTTCGGCACAATGAACAGATTTGAGTAAAAACCCCGTTCCAGTTCAGGAACTGGAATAACTACCCCGCGTTCCAGTAGACCCTGGACCGCCCCATACAGGGCCTCCCGGCGGGTCGGTAGTAGCTGGAGATTGGAGGTGTTGAATCTGTCCGGTGGACAAGAGAGAAACTCTATCTTGTAGCCTGAGGAGATTACTTCGCAAACCCACCTGTCGGAGATTAGTGCTGTCCACTGAGTCGCGAATTTGCGAAGACGTCTCCCCTCTGAGAGCTGGGTGGGGGTGGACCTTCATGCGGACGCAAATTTGTCAGCAGGCTTATTGGGTATGCGGGACCAGGGACGCTTTTGTCCTTGGGCAGGTGCTTTATCGGCCTGGGGTCTTTTCCCTGTCGCCCTAGGGGGACAAAAAAACCACTTGCGTGCAGTAAAGGAGGGCCCTTGCCCTTGGCGTGGCCCCTTACCCTTGCTAATTTGGAGAAGCAAAGTGCTTTTACTTCCTGTGGCATCCTTGATGATGTCATCCAGAGAAGCCCCAAAAAGTCTGTCGCCCTTAAAAGGCAGATCCAACAGGGCTTTCTTGGAAGTCTGGTCCGCAGACCAGCCTTTTAGCCAGATCAGGCGGCGTATTGCTACTGCATAAACCGAAGTTTTAGACAGCAGGGGAATAGTATTCATGTCTGACTCGCAGACAAACCTAAGGCCCTGGACCAACAGGTCGGCCAATGTTATCTCATCAGGAGGAGCATCTCGCTCCTTAACCCCTGGAGTAGCAATCTTGCCCATTCAGTAAGTGTGTGAGACACTAGGGCCCCCGCCAATGCCGGGCGTACTGCCGAGCCTACCACTGAGTATAGGTAGCAAGCGAGTGCTTCAGCCTTCTTATCCACAGGGTCCTTGAAAACAGGAGCCCCTTCTACAGGAATTGTGGTGGCTCTATCAAGTCTGGACACCGGAGGGTCCACTATAGGGGGGAGAGGTCCATTTCTTCAGAAAACTCTCCTCAAAAGGGGTACCGTACCGCAAACCTCTTTGGGGCTGTAAAGACCCTCAGTGGGTTCTCCCATTCCTTGTATAAGAGTTTATCAAAAGACACACAAGGGAACACCTTAGCAGTGCGGGCAGGTCTATGAAACCCAAGTGGACCGGAGTCTCTGCTGCTTCTGCAGTATTTTCCAATTTTAGCATATCCCGCACTGCAGTAATAAGGTCAGATACCAAAGCCGTCTCGCGTACTGACCTGGACTTTGAGTCATTCTCACTGTCCGGTCACGGTCTGCAGTCTCTGATGCGTCAGAATCTGGGCCCCGAGCCGTAGCTGGACCTGGTTCTGCACCAGAATTATCCTCAGAAGCTTGCAGGGGATGGGGCGTTTACTACCCCCTGTATTCCCGTGTGCTGCTTCCACCCTGGCAGCAAACGCCTCTAGGATTGCAGTCATAGCGTTCATAGACACCTCAGGGGTACCAGCTGCTAAATCTGGTGTTTCAGGGGAGAAGACATCTGGCTCAGATGCCATGCTGACCACACGCTGACACTCACAGGGCTCCAGGCAAGATATCAATAGGCCACCCTCCTGTGCTGCAGAGAGGCCGGGTCACCCAGAGGACTCACCACCCTAGATAGGTACTGCTATGCTGCGCCTGTGATGCTGTCCCACTGCTGCTGTGTCAGTCTGCTTCTTTTATCAGCACTTCCTGTGTGAATTTTCGTGCCAGTGTAATGCACCCTAGAGGCCGGAGGCTCTCGAAAAATGGTTGCCAAAAACATCTGTATGGAAGATAATGTGGGCTCTAAGAAAATGGCCACCGACAGAAGATAGAGGTCAAGCAGCCATAGCCCACAAAAAGATGGCCGCTGAACGGCAATATCTGCATACAGGGTGGACAAACATGGCCGCCGATCAGCTGATAGGGGCCAGTGGGTGTGGCCGAACCACAGGAAGATGGCCGCCGGGCAGTCACAAGAGGCCAAACTTGGCATGGACCACCTCAAAATGGCCGCCGACAGCATGGAGGAGGAAGGACACAAACACAGGTAAGAAAAAATGACATTTCTTTTAAATGTTAGTTACAGCCAGCCCCGCTCCAGTGGGACCCCCTAGGTGACCCCCAGCACCCAGCAACCTTTAGCTAGAAGCCCAGGGAGGAGGGAAAGGCAGGGAGAGAGGGAAGAAAGGGGCCACAACCACTTACTTGATCTCTCCAGGAATGTCCAGCTAAATCACCCAGCCGAGGCAGGGGAGTTTTACTTCCCTATCCTGCATGTATTCGGCTGGAAGACATTCCAAACAGATCATCGTCCGCGCACGGAAGGTGACTGTTGGCCAGGCATGCTGTGATTGGACCCAGAAGGGACGATCATATGTATGCCCTGGAGCATGACGCTCACCTGACAGGCTGCTGCGACTCGGCCGTAAGGTCAGCCGAAGCTGAGCGGTCCGATGCAAGCCTTGGAGCGTAAGCTCACCGGCCAGGCTGCTACGACTCGGCCGTAAGGTCAGCCGAAGCTGAGCGGTCCGATGCAGGCCCTGGAGCGTAAGCTCACCGGCCACCCGTGGAGCGACGGGCATGTAGTGGAAAACCCAGCGCGTAGCTAGGGTCGGCACACGCTCGATGGCTGAAACTGGGGAGACTACAAGGATCAAGGATCCAGCCTGTCACCCAGTCGGCAGTTGATCGAAGATCGCAGGAAACAACAAATGTAGCAAAAAAAATAAAAAAATATATATATATCTTTTTTCCCCGGACCAATGGGCTCGAAGGGAGCCATGTCCTACTCCTTGCTAGACAGAAAAAAACTGATCTGCGAAGATGCAGACTGAGAGGGTATACCCAGAGGGTCCGCCCCCTGGGCGGTACTGTGGAAGGTGTGATGCAACACTTTTTACAAGTTTTTCCGCCTAGTCACTCCTAATTAACGGATAATACCCACTTTGTCAATAGAGAAGCTGTGTCGGTCCATGGACGAAAGAGTAACACAATTTATATATTTTTCTTCTATTGTGCTATTCAAATAATTTTTTTTAGGGCAAAAACATTTTTTTTTGAATAGCATTTTCTGCATTTCTGTAGGAGTGAGATACACCGTTTACATACTCTGGGTGTATTCTGCTATTGCAAAAACACACATTTAGTGCAAAAAAAAAAAATTTTTGCAGTGTTTTCTGCATATCTGCAGGTGTGAGATACACAATTTATATTTTTTTCTTCTATTGTACTATTCAAATAAAATTTTTTTACGGCAAAAACATTTTTTTGGAATAGCATTTTCTGTATTTCTGTAGGTGTGAGATACACCGTTTACATACTGTGGGTATATTCTGCTATTGCAAAAAACACCCATTTAGGGCAAGATCCTAAATTTGGAAAATATGAGGAGAACGTCAAAGAAGGGACGTGGCCCCGGTCGTGGTGCTGCTGGTGGAGCTCCTGTTGCAGGGAGAGGACGTGGTCGATCTTTGCCAGCTACACGCACAAGTGAAACACCTTCCTCAGGCACGAGTAGGCAACAGAGCCTGCAGCGGTATTTGGTCAGGCCTAATACGGCTCTATGAATGTTGAGGCCAGGCCCACGACAAGTACAGGCGATAGTAGATTGGGTTGCTGACAGTGCCTCCAGTTCCTTCACATTGTCTCCCACCCAGTCTACTGTTGAAAGATCAGAGTTGGCACCTGCAGCCGATGTCCATCAGTCTTTCACCTCACCCCCTTGCAAATCAGCCAAGCAGTCTGAGCCCCAAGTCATGTAGCAGTCTCTTCTGCTTTTTGATGACTCTGTTAGCAGGGTTTCCCAGGGCCATCCACCTAGCCCTGCCCCAGAAGTGGAAGAGATTGAGTGCACCGATGCATAACCACTTATGTTTCAAGATGAGTACATGGGAGGACCATCGCAGCACGTCTCGGATGATGAAGAAACACAGGTGCCAACTGCTGCTGCTTTCGCAATTGTGCAGACCGACAAGGAGGGCAGGGGTGAAGACTGGGTGGAAGATGATGTGGAGGACGATGAGGTCCTCGACCCCACATGAAATTAACCTCATGCAGGTGACCTGTGTAGTTCGGAGGAAGAGGCGGTGGTCGCACAGAGCCACCAGCACAGCAGAAGAGGAAGCAGGGTGCAAAAGCGGAGCGTCCGTCCCCTAGACAGTACACCTGCTACTGCCCAACACAGCAAGGGACCGAGCACACTAAAGCTAGGTCCAAGGAGTTCCCTAGTGTGGCAGTTCTTCAGACAATGTGCTGATGACAAGACACCAGTGGTTTGCACGCTGTGCAATCAGAGCCTAAAGCGAGGCATAAACGTTCTCAACCTGAGCACAACCTGCATGGCCAGGCATCTAAGTGCAAAGCACGAGCTTCAGTGGAGTAGACACCTCAAAAACCAAGGAAGGTTTCTGGCTCCTCCTGCTTCCTCTTCTGCTGCAGTCTCGGCCTCTTCATCCACCTCTGTAGTGACAGTGGCACCTGCCAACCCGCAAACAGAGGATCTGCCAGCAACACTAGCACCTGGGTCACCAACCATCTCCACAATGTCCCATGGAAGCATTCAGCTCTCTATCTCACAAACACTGGAGCGGAAGAGAAAGTACCCCCCTAGCCACCCACGATCCCTGGCCCTGAATACCAGCATTTCAAAATTCCTCACCTTTGAAATGCTGTCATTCCGTCTGGTGGAGACGCAGAGTTTTAAATGCCTGATGGCATTGGCTGTCCCACAGTACGTCGTGCCCAGCTGCCACTACTTTTCCAGGCGAGCCATCCCTTCCCTGCACAACCAAGTGAGGGACAAAATCAGGTGTGCACTGCGCAACGCCATCTGTGGCAAGGTCCACCTAACTACGGATGCGTGGACCAGTAAGCACAGTCAGGGATGTTATATCTCCCTAACAGCACACTGGGTAAATGCAGTGGCGGCTGGGCCTGAGGCAGATAGCAGTTTGGCGCATGTCCTTCCACTACCGAGGATTGCAGGGCGCTTCAGTTTGCCTCCTGTTGCTAACTCCTCCTACTCCGCTTCCTCATCCTCTACCGCCTCCTCATCTGGTCAGCGTAACACCTTCACCGCCAACTTCAGCACAGCCAGGGGTAAACGACAGCAGGCAGTTTTAAAACTTTCCTGTTTGGGGGAAAAACCCCACACTGCGCAGGAGTTGTGGAGGGACATGGAACAACAGAACGATGAGTGGTTGGTGGCAGTGAGCCTCAAGAACGGCCTGGTGGTGTGCGATAATGGGCAAAATCTCGTAGCAGCCCTGGGCCTAGACGGTTTGAGGCACATCTCTTGCCTGGCGCATGTGCTGAACTTGGTGGTCCAGAGGCTCCTGAAAAATTACCCTGATATGCCAGAGCTGCTGCAGAAAGTGCGAGCCGTCTGTGCACACTTTCGGCGTTCTCACCCTGCTGCTGCTCGCCTGTCAGCGCTGCAGCGTAACTTCAGCCTTCCCGCTCACCGCCTCATATGTGACGTGCCCACAAGGTGGAACTCCACCTTGCACATGCTGGCCAGACTGTGCGAGCAGCAGCAGGCGATAGTGGAGTTTCAGCTGCAGAACGCACGCGTGAGTCGCTCTGCGGAACAGCACCACTTCACCACCAATAACTGGGCCTCCATGCGAGACCTGTGTGCCTTGTTGCGCTGTTTCGAGTACTCCACCAACATGGCCAGTGCCGATGACACTGTTCTCAGCGTTACTATCCCAGTTCTATGCCTCCTTGAAAAAACGCTTCGGGCGATGATGGAAGAGGATGTGGCACAGGAGGAGGAGGAGGAACCGGGATCATTTCCAAAGCTTTCAGGGCAGTCATTCACAAGTGGCAACGAGGGTGGGTTCCTGCACCAACAAACACCAGGTACACAATTGTCCGGCAGCAAGGGCACAGTTCTGGAGGATGACGAGGTGGAGGATGAGGAGGAGGAGATGGAGGAGGAGGAACCATGTTCACAGCAGGGTGGCACCCAGACCTGCTCATGGCCATCACTGGTGCGTGGCTGGGGGGATACAGAGGACACAGACGATACACCTCCCACAGAGGACAGCTTTTCGTTTCCTCTGGGCAGCCTGGCACACATGAGCGATTACATGCTGCAGTGTCTCCGCAACGACCGCCGAGTTGCCCACATTCTAACTGGTGCTGATTACTGGGTGGCCACCCTGCTGGATCCCCTTTACAAGGACAACGTACCGTCCTTAATTCCCTCACTGGAGCGTGATCGTAAGATGCGCGAGTACAAGCGCACGCTGGTAGACGCGCTGCTGGTGGCATTCCCACCTGACAGCGAGGGTACGGTGGAAGCACAAGGTGAAGGCAGAGGAGAAGGAAGAGGTCGCCAATGCAGCCGGGGCACCGACAGCACCTCAGAAGGCAGGGTTAGCATGGCCAAAATGTGAAAAAGCTTTGTCAGCACGCCACAATGACCAGCACCATCAGCTGAGATGGAACGTCTTAGCAGGACGCAGCATTTCACCAACATGGTGGAGCAGTATGTGTGCACACGCCTACACGTACTGAATGACGGGTCTGCCCCCTTCAACTTCTGGGTCTCCAAATTGGGCACATGGCCTGAGCTTGCCCTTTACGCCTTGGAGGTGCTGGCCTGCCCTGCAGCCAGTGTATTATCTGAACGTGTATTTAGCATGGCAGGGGGCGTTGTCACAGACAAGCGCAGCCGCCTGTCCAGAGCCAATGTGGACAAGCTCACGTTCATTAAAATGAACCAGGCATGGATCCCATAGGACTTGTCCGTACCTTGTGCAGAATAGACATGTATACCGGTGTTCTGACAAAAACTGTCTGGCCATCGGATAGTGTCAGGCCCGACAAGGAGATTCACAAAATCTCTGAAGATGAACGGCACCTGCGCAGTGAGTGCAGGTTCAAGCCCCACCATCCAAGTGGACATACGGTAGCACATAGTAACCGGGCCTCTCACGGGCTCGCTTGAACCTCGGATGGTGTAGCTTGAACCTGGACTCACCGCGCAGGCGCCGTTCGTCTTAGGAGATTTTCGAAACCCCCTTGTCCTACGTACTGAGCAAGCGCAGTACAGGGCGGACACTATCCGACGGGGGACAGAATTCGACACATCACCGGCCTTACCCAGCCATTGTTGTATTTTTGAACCAGTGTTGGCTACCTCGTCCTCCTCCACCGCCGCTTCCACCTACACAGCCACATCCATCACCACCTCAACCTCCTACTCCATATGGACCTCGTCCTCCTAGGTCAAGATTATAATTTTTTTATTTTTTTATTTCAAAGTATTTTACTTTCCCACTAGCTTATACATTAAATTGAATAGTTTTTTTCCAGAAAGGGCATATTCTGGGACATTCCCACCATATGTGTGGCATCCTACCGTTGAGTTTCTGAGGTTCTTAATGACTTCCTGTACCTCTTCTGCTGAGAAAGGGGCCTCCAGCATATTATTTTTATTTTTATTTTTTTTAATGTTATTTTAAGTTATTTCCCTATCCACATTTGTTTGCAGAGCACTTGCCATGCTCTTAACAACATTTTTCTGCCATTTGCAGCCCTCTAGCCCTTTCCATTACTTTTTTAGAGCCATTTTTGTCCTCAAAAGTTCGGGTCCCCATTGACTTCAATAGGGTTCGGGTTCGGGGTCAAGTTCGGGTCAAGTTTGGTCCCGAACTCAAACTTTTTTCCGAAGTTCGACCGAACCCATCGAACCCGAACATCCAGGTGTCCGCTCAACTCTAGTTGTAATTTCAGTTGTGATGGGTTTATACCATTCTTCATTATTCAAAATATCGAAACACATAGGGGCTGATTTACGAAACGTTTACGCCGTGAGTATCGGCGCATCTGCGTGCGCAACGGCTGTTTTGGTATTTACAAAACATTTGCGCCGGTAGAGCAGCGCTGTTCCCCATTTACTATAGTGTTCTCGGAGCACGGGAGGAGGCGCTCAGTGCGCCACTATGGACCTGGCGCACAGCATCTTAAAATCTAAATATAAAGAAGCTGGAAGTGACAATATAATGGGGGTGATGTGGGGTGATGTGAGGAAGTGTAGTGACAACTGCCCAAGTAACAAATATGCCCAAAATAGAGTGAGAAAGTAACTTCTGAACCAGCCCGCTGCGCCGGCAATTACGTTTAGAACTGCAAGAGGTTTTTTTTAGCTCAGCGCGGGAATTTCACTCGTTCAAACGCGCCGGGACACTGCGCCAGCAAAATCTTCGTAAATGTCAAGTCACGTAATTCAATTTGCATAAGTTGAACAGGTGCAGCTCTGAACTTGCCGTTATATAACAGTGCGCCAGCAAAATGACATTTCTAAAGGAAAAAAAAGGCATTTAAAAGCACCGGCGGCTATAATGAATTGTCGGCTCCCGTCAATATAAAAAAGTCATTGATAAAAAATAAAAAAAAATGCGTGGGGTCCCCCCAAATTCCATTACCAGGCCCTTCAGGTCTGGTATGGATATTAAGGGGAACTCCGTGCCAATAAAAAAAAAAAAGACGTGCGGGTCCCCCTCAAAATCCGTACCAGGCCCTTCAGGTCCCCCTAAAAGTCCACACCAGACCCTTTATCCGAGCACGCAACCTGGCAGGCCGCAGGAAAAAAGGGGGGATGAGAGAGCGGCCCCCCTCCCTCCTGAACCGTACCAGGCCACATGCCCTCAACATGAGGAGGATGTCCCCATGTTGATGGGAACAAGGGCCTCATCCCCACAACCCTTGCCCGGTGGTTGTGGGGGTCTGCGGGCGGGGGGCTTATCGGAATCTGGAAGACCCCTTTAACAAAGGGGACCCCCAGATCCCGCCCCCCCTGTGTGAAATGGTAATGGGGTACAAATGTACCCCTACCATTTCACAAAAATAATGTCCAAAATTTTAAAAATGACAATAGCCGGTTTTTGACAATTCCTTTATTAATGTCTTCTCCTTTCTTCCATCTTCTTCCTTCTTCTTCTTCCACCTTCTTCTTGGAGGAAGAAACCCGAATGGAGAAAACAAGATGGAAGAAGAAGGTGGAAGAAGAAGAAGGAAGAAGATGGAAGAAAAGAGAAGACATTAATAAAGGAATTGTCAAAAACCGGCTATTGTAATTTTTAACATTTTTGACACTTTTTTTGTGAAATGGTAGGGGTACATTTGTACCCCATTACCATTTCACACAGGGGGGGCGAGATCTGGGGGTCCCCTTTGTTAAAGGGGTCTTCCAGATTCCGATAAGCCCCCCGCCCGCAGACCCCCACAACCACCGGTAAGGGTTGTGGGGATGAGGCCCTTGTCCCCATCAACATGGGGACATCCTCCCCATGTTGAGGGCATGTGGCCTGGTACGGTTCAGGAGGGAGGGGGGGCCGCTCTCTCATCCCCCTCTTTTCCTGCAGCCTGCCAGGTTGCGTGCTCTGATAAGGGTCTGGTGTGGATTTTTAGGGGGACCCCCACGCTATTTTTTTTTTAAGTTTGGCGCGGGGGTCTCCTTAAAATCAATACCAAACCTGAAGGGCCTGGTACGGATTTTGTGGAGAACCCCCGCGCCATTTTTTTTTTATTTGGCGCGGAGTTTCCCTAATATCCATACCAGACCTGAAGGGCCTGGTAATGGAATTTGGGGGACCCCCACGCATTTTTATTTGTTTTTCAAAGACTTTCAATGACTTTTATCTGTATTGACGGGAACCAGCAATTCATCACAGCCGCGAGTACTTTTAAATGACTATTATTTTACTTTAGAAATGTCATTTTGCTGTCGAACTTTTTTTAAACATGGAAAACATGCGCTACTTTACCAGCATACTATAGACACCCCCCAGGTATGATATTTAGGGCCAGTTCACACCGGATGCAGTGCAGTGCGTTTGTTTGATGCATGAAAAACGCAAAGAAAGTTGATCACATTAATGCCAATGGCATAGTTCACACCACTACAGTCCGTTCCAGTGTGTTTCAGAAAGGAAAAAAAAATTGGTCATGCTGCATTTTTTAGGTACAGAACTGTACTGGACCGCAGTAAAACACATCAAAAATGCAACGGAACGTACCAAAAAGGCACTGGAATGCACCGGAACGCACCTAAATGCACCAAAGACGCACTGCAACACACTTGTCCTAAGTGAAAATAGGGGGAAAAAAACACTGGACTGCATCAAAAACGCATCAAAAATGCACTGGAACGTGTCAAAAACGCGCATGCAGAAAAGCACCTGGAACGCATCCAGACTGCGTTTCTATGGTGTGAACTAGGGCCATAGAAACGCAATCCGGATGCGTTCCAGGTGCTTTTTTGCATGCACGTTTTTGATGCGTTCCAGTGCATTTTTGGTACGTTTTTGATGCAGTCCAGTGCTTTTTTTTCACCCCTCTTTTTTATTAACCATAGATAAGGACAATTGTGTTCCAGGGTGTTTTTGGTGCATTTAGGTGTGTTCCTGTGCGTTCCAGTGCGTTTATGATGCGTTTTGCTGCGTTCCAGTACAGTCCAGTGCAGGTAAAATTCAGCATGTTCTACTTTTTTTGTGGAACTGGAACGCACTTGAACAAACACTGCCATTTAGAACAATATAACCAACTTTCCATGCATTTTTGATGCATAAAAAATGCAATGGACTGCATGTGGTGTGAAATGTCCCTTAGGGTGGGACCTGGGCCCCCATTTTAAGGCCAATAACTAGAAGATAAGCCAGCCAAGTGGGGACTAGCAAAATTAACAAGTCAGTTCCCATAGACTGCAATGGTATTTGTTGGTAGGGGGGGTGTGTTTGTCCCATCTCTAATTTTGTAGCATGCTGGATGATGTGCTTAATTTTGGACAGGGGGGGTATTTTCTGCAAGCTGCATTTGTGTTGGTCTGAGCATGCCCAGGCAGCTAATTTTTTTCTGGTGCTTTTTGTGTGTGAACATCACCTGGATATTTCTGGGCATGCTCAGAGAGTGTTTTTATGGGTTAGTAATTGAAGGACATCCTTAACAGGTGTACCCACTTTGAAGTTCAGTCTCTACATTGGGCGAACTTGCATTTTGGGTGTTTCATGGACTGTGCATGTGTTTTCAATTGCCTCATTAGCACACAAACCTATGTTATATAAAGCTTGCAGATAGCATCCTCTCCCTTGCCCTGAAAAGAGGCAAGTGTGTGTGTGTGTGTGCGTGTGCGGCAAAAAGTACATTTTGGTGTCCTTATCGAGTTTGTAACAAATTTATTTTATTTGTTATGTCTTTGCAAAACAGGTGTTTGTTTTACTTTTGTTGATTGTATTTTTTTGTGTGGGGGAAATGTTCCCCTGAAATAATTTTGATGATGTTAATGTGTGTCGTTTGTTCACTTTGATTTAATTGTCTGTGCTGAATTATTTTGCCAAATCTTTCTCAAGATGTTGTGAGTCTGTGACTAATGTTTCAAATTGACGATGTTGTTTATTTTGGCTTCCCTTTGTTTTGTTGACCAATAAAATTTGATGCAAAGTTTTGATGTTTGCTTTGTGTTTTCTTTGCAACAAATGTGACAGCTGATTGGCATGTCAAAACAAAACAGGTGTGATTTGTCTACCCTGGTGCCTTTATGCTAGCATATGCATGTATTGTGTGCTGCCATGGATAGTCACCAGGAAATGAAAAATACAGAGCGGTAAGTATTCATTTTTCCTTTTTACTGCAGTGGTTCTCAGCCTCAGTCCTCAAGTACAGGACATGTTTTGTGAATTTATCTTATCACGAATTGCTGTCCAAAATACAAAACCATTGACTGTGATTTAACCACTTAAGCCCCAGACCAATACAGACCATAATGACCAGAGGTGATTTCACAATTTGGCACTGCGCTACTTTAACTGGAAATTGTGTGGACATGCAATGTTGTACCCAAACGAAATTTGCGTAATTTTCTTCCCACAAATAGAGCTTTCTTTTAATGGTATTTGATTGCCTCTGCAATTTTTTTTCCGATATAAACGGAAAGAGACTGAAAATTTTGAAAAAAAATGATATTTTCTACTTTTTGTTATAAGAAATATCGAATAAACTCAATTTTAGTCATACATTTTGGCCAAATGTATTCAGCCAGATGTCTTTAGTAAAAAAAATGTCAATAAGCGTATATTTATTGGTTTGCGCAAAAGTTATAGCGTCTACAAACTAGGGTACATTTTCTGGAATTTACACAGCTTTTAATTTATGACTGCCTATCTCATTTCTTGAGGTGCTAAAATGGCAGTGCAGTACAAAACCCCCCCAAATGACCCAATTTTTGAAAGTAGACACCCCAAGGAAATTGCTGAGAGGCATGTTGAGCCCATTGAATATTTTTTTTTGTCCCAAGTGATTGAACAATGACTAAAAAAAAAAATTACAAAAAGTTGTCACTAAATGATATATTGCTCACACATGCCATGGTTATATGTGGAATTGCACCCCAAAATACATTTTGCTGCTTCTCCTGAGTACGGGGATACCACATGTGTGGGACTTTTTAGGAGCCTAGCCGCGTACGGGCCCCCGAAACCAAGCACCGCCTTCAGGATTTCTAAGGGCGCAAATTTTTGATTTCACTCCTCACTACCTACAGTTTCGAAGGCCGTAAAATTACAAAATAGCACAACCCCCCCAAATGACCCCATTTTGGAAAGTAGACACCCCAAGATATTTGCTGAGAGGCATGTTGAGTCCACGGAATATTTTATATTTTGACACAAGTTGCGGGAATATGACAAACTTTTTTTTTTTTGCACAAAGTTGTCACTAAATGATATATTGCTCACACATGCCATGGGCATATGTGAAATTACACCCCAAAATACATTCTTCTGCTTCTCCTGAGTACAGGGATACCACATGTGTGGGACTTTTTGGGAGCCTAGCCGCGTACGGGACCCCAAAAACCAAGCACCGCCTTCAAGATTTCTAAGGGCATACATTTTTGATTTCACTCCTCACTACCTATCACTACCTATCACAGTTTTGAAGGCCATAAAATGCCAAGATGGCACAACCCCCCCCCTACCAAATGACCCCATTTAGGAAAGTAGACACCCCAAGCTATTTGCTGAGAGGCATGTTGAGCCCATTGAATTTTTTTTTTTTGTCCCAAATGATTGAATAATGACAAAAAGAAAAAAAAATTTACAAAAAGTTGTCACTAAATGATATTTTGCTCAAACATGCCATAGTTATATGTGGAATTGCACCCCAAAATACATTTTGCTGCTTCTCCTGAGTACGGGGATACCACATGTGTGGGACTTTTTGGGAGCCTAGCCGCATACGGGACCCCAAAAACCAAGCACCGCCTTCAAGATTTCTAAGGGCATACATTTTTGATTTCACTCCTCACTACCTATCACTACCTATCACAGTTTTGAAGGCCATAAAATGCCAAAATAGCACAAAACCCCCCCAAATGACCCCATTTTGGAAAGTAGACACCCCAAGCTATTTGCTGAGAGGAATGTTGAGCCCATTGAATTTTTTTTTTTTTTGTCCCAAGTAATTGAATAATGACAAAAAGAAAAAAAAATACAAAAAGTTGTCACTAAATGATATATTGCTCAAACATGCCATGGTTATATGTGGAATTGCACCCCACATGCATTTTGCTGCTTCTCCTGAGTACGGGGATACCACATGTGTGGGACTTTTTGAGAGCCCAGCCGCGTACGGGGCCCCAAAAACCAAGCACCGCCTTCAGGATTTCTAAGGGCGTAAATTTTTGATTTCACTCCTCACTACCTATCACAGTTTTGAAGGCATTAAAATGCCAAAATAGCACAAAACCCCCACAAATGACCCCATTTTGGAAAGTAGACACCCCAAGCTATTTGCTGAGAGGCATGGTGAGTATTTTACAGCTCTCATTTGTTTTTGAAAATTAAGAAAGACATTTTTTTTTCTTTTTTCAATTTTCAAAACTTTGTGACAAAAAGCGAGATCTGCAAAATACTCAACATACCTCTCAGCAAATAGCTTGGCGTGTCTACTTTCCAAAATGGGGTCATTTGGGGGGGTTTGTGTCATCTGGGCATTCCATGGTCTCCGAAACTGTGATAGGCAGTGAGGAGTGAAATCAAAAATTTACACCCTTAGAAATCCTGAAGGCGGTGCTTGGTTTTCGGGGTCCTGTACGTGGCTAGGCTCCCAAAATGTCTCACACATGTGGTATCCCCGTACTCAGGAGAAGCAACAGAATGTATTTTGGGGTGCAATTCCACATATAACCATGGCATGTTTGAGAAATATATCATTTAGTGACAACTTTTTGTACATTTTTTTTTCTTTTTGTCATTATTCAATCACTTGGGACAAAAAAAAAAAAAATATTCAATAGGCTCAACATGCCTCTCAGCAAATAGCTTGGGGTGTCTACTTTCCAAAATGGGGTAATTTGGGGGGGGGGTTAAACTGTCCTGGCATTTTATGCACAACATTAGGAAGCTTATGTCACACATCATCCACTCTTCTAACCACTTGAAGACAAAGCCCTTTCTGACACTTTTTGTTTACATGAAAACATTATTTTTTTTGCAAGAAAATTACGTTGAACCCCCAAACATTATACATTTTTTTAAAGCAAAGGCCCTACAGAATAAAATAGTGGGTGTTGCATTTTTTTCCCACACAGTATTTGCGCAGCGATTTTTCAAACGCATTTTTTGGGGAAAAACACACTTTTTTTATTTTTAATGCACTAAAACACATTATATTGCCCAAATGTTTGATGAAATAAAAAAGATGATCTTAGGCCGAGTACATGGATACCAAACACGACATGCTTTAAAATTGCGCACAAACGCGCAGCGGCGACAAACTACATACATTTTTAAAAGCCTTTAAAAGCCTTTACAGGTTACCACATTTGATTTACAGAGGAGGTCTACTGCTAAAATATCTGCCCTCGATCTGACCTTCGCGGTGATACCTCACATGCATGGTGCAATTGCTGTTTACATATGACGCTAGACCGACGCTTGCGTTCGCCTTTGCGCAAGAGCAGGGGGGGACAGGGGTGCTTTTTTTTCATTTCTATTATTTTTTTTTATTTTTTTTTTTTTTTTAAACTGTTCCTTCCATATTTAATTTTTTTTATCATTTTTATTGTTATCTCAGGGAATGTAAATATCCCCTATGATAGCAATAGGTAGTGACAGGTACTCTTTTTTTGAAAAAAATTTGGGGGTTTGACCCTAGATCTTTCATCTGCCCTCAAAGCATCTGACCACACCAAGATCGGTGTGATAAAATGCTTTCCCAATTTCCCAATGGCGCTGTTTATATCCGGGGGGACATTCCCTCCCACTGCTTGTAAAAGCAGTCTAGAGGCTAATTATCTGCTAGGATTGCTTTTACATGAAAGGCCGCTGGCTGAAAAGAATGATACCAAGATGATACCTAAACCCGCAGGCATCATTCTGGTATAAACATTCAAAGTCCAGCAACATACCAGTACGTTGCTGGTCCTTGTTGGACATGTATTGTAATCTTTTTTTTCATGCAGCCTGTTGGCTGAACGAAAAAAAGAGATTGATCGGTGGGTATGCCCACCATTAGAATATCTCCCTTCATCCACCCACTTCTAATGATGGGCATACATGCACCATTTATATATGCCGAAGCATGGGGCCATCCTCCCGCAAAAAAGTTATGCCGCGTACACACGGTCGGACTTTTCCACGGGCAAGCCTCCGTCGGAATTTCGACCGTATGTATGCGGCATAAAAGGTTATGCTGCGTACACACGGTCAGACTTTTCTACGGGCAAGCCTCCGTCGGAATTTCGACCGTATGTATGCGGCATTAGGAGCATAATCGCTCCTCTGCCCCTGCTGCCCCCATGCTTCGGCATATATGCTCTTTTTTTTAACTGTGGTGGTGAAATCACCTCCTACAGCACTGGAGTCACGGCTTTATGTATCGTGGGAGCAAACGCTGTTGCTGTCAAGATAAATAATTCTGCGCTGCAGCTGAATGGCGCACCTGAAAACAAAAAATTACATACCTGAAAAGCAAGCATGATAAAACATTGCAGAATAGAATACAGTAAAAAAGAGCAGAACAATAGAGAGAAAATAGAGAGAGAGAGAACAATAAAACGACAACTATTTTTGTTTTTTTTTATTTTATATTTTTTTGTGTTTTTTGTTTTTACGTTTTCTTTTTTTTCTTTTTTACACTTTTTTTTGTAACTTTAACAACTGTAATGGTTCGGGTCTCTCAAAATGCAATGGCATTTTGGGAGACCCTGTGTAAGTGTATCCTATTCTGTGCAATGCTGTACCCTACGCTAAAACTTCACTTTTGAGTGGAAGCGTTCAAAACATTTACCAATGCAAAGACCAGGATTGTCAGGACAGCATGGACAAAAATAACGGGTGTCACGCCTAAATCCACGCTTACTACAGACACAACATCTTTTTTGGGGGGCTCGTTGGGTAGGGGTACTCTCGAGGACATACGGATAATGCCTCTCATGCAGCCGGCTTACTGCATTTGGTTGGGGATGGTGAGGTGCAGAACCGCCTGGATACAGGAGTTCTGTGACTATCTCATCCTGGAATTTTAGGAGAGATATCGTCCCGCCTGAAGCTCTGTATAGCACATGAGCGTTCAGCAAAGCCAATTGAAATAAGGATAGAGACACTTTTTTGTACCAGCGTCTCGACTTACGGTCAATTAGATACGGCGCCAACAACTGGTCGTTGAGGTCCACCCCTCCCATATTTTGGTTATATTCGTGGACACAGAGGGGTTTCTCCACAACACCATTCGCCGTACGAATTTGGACTGTCGTGTCTGCATGAAGGGAGGTAAGAAGGAAAACATTCTTATTACCCCTCCACTTCACAGCGAGCAAGTTATTACACTTCAAGCAGGCTCTCTCCCCCAGCCTAAGACGGGAATCTACAAGCCTCTGGGGAAAGCCCCGGCGATTAGGTCGCACGGTGCCACATGCTCCAATCTGATGATCAAACAAGTGACTAAACAGTGGCACGCTCGTGTAATAATTGTCCACATACAAGTGGTACCCCTTTCCGAATAAGGGTGACACCAAGTTCCACACTATCTTGCCAGCGCCCCCTATGTAATCCGGGCAGTTGACCGGCTCAACCTGACTATCTTTTCCCTCATAAACCGTAAAGCTCCATACATAGCCTGTTGCCCTGTCACAGAGCTTATAGAGCTTGACCCCGTATCTGGCATGCTTGCTGGGAAGGTACTGCTTGAAAGACAAGCGGCTAGAAAATTTAATCAGGGACTCATCAACGCAGACAACTTGATCGGGAATAAACAAGGCTGCAAAACATTCGTTGAAGTGGTTTATGAGGGGCCGAATTTTGTAGAGCAGGTCGTATTTAGGGTCTCCACATGGACGACAAAGTTCATTGTCGTTGAAATGCACGAACCGCAAGATCTGCTCGTATCGTTTCCTGGGCATGGAGGCAGAGAACACGGGCATGTGGTCAATTGGGTGTGTGGACCAATAAACACGCAATGATGGGAATTTATGTGTGCCCATGTTGAGGGAAAGGCCCAGAAAGGTCTTAAATTCGGAAACTGTAATTGGTTTCCAATCTTTGGCAATGGAAGGCAACTGGGGATTAGTGGTGATGAATTGACCAGCATATAAATTACTCTGGTCCACAATAGATCTATAGAGATCTTCCGTGAAAAACAGCGAATAAAAATCAATTGGCATAAAATCAGCTGTTTCCACCTGAATACCGGGTTGGGCAGTGAATTGGGGAAGTACGGGTTCTGCAGAAGTGGTGGGGACCCAATCAGGATAGGCAAATTCTGCAGGAAGGGCACTATGGGCACGGCGGGCCTGTCCTTTTCTTCTCGGTGGCAGCGGGACACTACTTGTGCTTGCCAGCTTGAACTGCACTTATGGGACTCGCCATGTCACCACGTGATACTGCAGTGCTGGATGTACGCCCAGGCTGTACTAGGCCGCTGGTGCTTGCCAATTCAAGGAAAACCTGCAAACATGGCCTGTTGGGGGTACTTGAGAAGCACTGATTTAGAGCACTGCACTTAAAAATAGCTCAAGGCAATACAATTCTAATTGTGGGCATTTTGAGGGAAACAAAGTAAGTGTTAGAACCCCTGCTTGTTTTTTGTTTGTTTTTTAGGTTGGGCTTTGTGTCCCCTTTTAGTAAAATTGGCTTCACTTCCTGTCACACAGCTAAACAGGAAGTGAAGGTAAAACCCTACCAATGTCTTTTCTTGGGGACACACAGATCAATCTAACTAGTGTCCCCATTAAGAAAATTGCACTCTAGCACTTTGTTGTGTACACCCCAAATCATTGAGTAGTTTGGGGTTTAGTAAAGACAAATCCACTCTGCAGTAAAAGTGTAGTCGCTGAAAATCTGAGGGGAAGCACTGGTGATTGTAACATCCAATCATGTAAAAGCAAAGATGGTGTTTTTTTGTTTGCTTGCATGTCCCCCTCGGATATCCAGCAAGTGCACTTGTAGTGCAAAGTAGATTTGCCCTTAGTAAATAAACCCCAAAGTCCAAACTACCTAATAATTTGGGGTGTACCCCGCAAAATGCTGTAGTGCAATGTACATAATGGGGAAAGTATTTAGATTGACCTGTGTGTCCCCGAGGAAAGACATTGGTAGGGATTTCCCCTCACTTCCTGTGTGGCTATGTGACAGGAAGTGAATTATTTGGAAGGATAAAGTGGCCAAATTTGGGAGTTGTCTTCACCCTATCAGGGGTGCAGACATCCCCAAAAACTGTCTAGACTTGTAATCCCTCTGCACTCTATCCCCAAGCAAAAACAAGAAAGGATTTCATTTAGTTTAACCTTGCAAAGACACATTCCTAAGTTGAATTGTGATGCATGTCAATGGCCCATTTAGACCCTCTTTAATCACTTGGGATCAGCGCTATAACTGATCGACGGCCACAGCACGGTCCTCAATTGCCGGGAGTCCGTCAATAGACGTCCTCCCCTTTGTGCGCGTGCTGTGGTCACCGAGTCACTGAGACTCGGGTGATGACAGATCCGAGTAAGGGGCCGATCCCTGCCCCTTACCATGTGATCAGCTGTCAGCCAATGACAGCTGATCACGTGATGTAAACAAAAGCTGGGTAATGGTTTTTGTTTTCTCCTTGTGCTGACAGCGTGAGCATAAAAAAGGCAATCACCGGCTTATGTGCAAGGGACATCGGGCCCGAAGAGGAAGAGGCAATTCTGCGTGATCTGTGACAATCAGTAGCCCCTGCCAGTGCCACCTATCAATGCCCACCACTGGTGCCAATCAGTGCCACCTAGCAGTGCTGCCTATCAGTGCCCATCACTGCCAACTATCATTGCCACCTAGCAGTGCCACTTATCAATGCCCACCAGTGCCAACTAGCAATGCCACCTCTCAGTGTCCACCCTTGCCACCTTATCGATGCCCATCAGTGCAGTCTCATCAATGTACATCAATGAAGGAGAAAAATTACCTTTTTTCAAAATTTTCGAAATATTAACCACTTTCCTACCGCCCACCGTCAAATGACGTCCTTGGCTTTGTGCGGTGACATCTGAATGATGCCTGCAGTTGCAGGCATCATTCAGATATCATTCTTTTCAGCCGGCGATTCTGTGCACGATAAAAATGATCATAGCGGCAGTTCAGCCGCTTGATCATTCTTATAGGCGGCGGGAGCGGACGTCCCCCCCCTCCCGCCGCCATCCGGTTCTTCTCTGGGCTCTCCCGTGCCATCTGGGGCTCGGAGAACTAATTGGCCGGCGCCGGATGGGAAGAATAGAGATGACTGGTGACCAGATTGTCACCAGTCATCTCTATGACTGTCGGAGACCCAGGCGCGACGTTAGGACATCACGCCGGGTTCCCGTATGTAAACAAAGCCGTGATCTCGGCTGTCAGCATGAGATCGGTGAATTTTTTTGACCGATCTCATGCTTTCCAGCCTGGAGGAGAGACGTGGGGTCTTATTGACCCTGCATCTCTCCTTAAAGAGGACCTGTCACAATAGATTCCTATTACAAGGGATGTTTACATTCCTTGTAATAGGAATAAAAGTGATCAAAAAAACAAAAAAGGAAAAAAAAGAGTAAGAAATACAAAAAAGTAAAAAACAAAAAAAACAAAAAAAAACGCCCATGTCCCCGGTAGCTCGCGCTCAGAAGCGAACACACACGCAAGTCCTGCCCACATATGTAAACGCTGTTCAAACCACACATGTGAGGTATTGCTGCGTGCGTTGGAACGAGTGCAACAATTCTAGCACTAGACCTCCTCTGTAATGCGAAAATGGTAACGTGTAAAAAAATTTAAAGCATCGCCTAGGAAGATTTTTAAGTACTGAAGTTTGGTGTCATTCCATGAGTGTGCGCAATTTTAAAGTGTGACATGTTAGGTATCTATTTACTCAGCATAACAACATCTTTCACATTATACAAAAAATTGGGCTAACTTTACTGTTTTGTAATTTTTTTAAATTCATGAAACCATTTTTTTTCCAAAAAAAAAAGGCGTTTGAAAATTTATTTCGCAAATACAGAGCGAGATAAAAATTTGCAATGACCGCCATTTTATTTCATAGGGTGTCTGCTAAAAAAACATATATAATGTTTGGGGTTTTGAAGTAATTTTATAGCCATAAATTTATGATTTTTACATGAGTGCCAGAATAGGCCCAGTGCTGAAGTGGTTAAAATATCCAAATTTTTTTTGTAAGTCTTTAGTATTTATAGAAAAAAAAACGCAGAGGTGATCAAATAGCACCAAAAGAAAGCTCTATTTGTGTGCAAAAAAATAATAAATTTTCATTGGGTTACAGTGTTGTATGAGCGCGCAATTGTCATTCAAAGTGCATCAGCCCTGAAATGTGAAAATTGGTCTGGGCAGGAAGGGGGTTTAACTGGCCAGTGCGCAAGTGGTTAATATAAGGCTACATGCACATGGACGTTTTTCCAGCCGCTTGTTTGAGCGTTTTTTTGCAGCTTAAAAACGGCTCTCCATGTTAGCCTATGGCCTCATGGCCACCATGGCGTTTTTGAGCTGTAAGTGGCATAGGCGTTTTTAGGCCCCATGTACACGGGACGCTGGTGCAAAGTCTTCAGAACTAAGGTTGAAAGGGGCGTTTAGAAAGGCGCGCTTTGTGGCGTTTGCATGCCGCGTTTTACCACATTTGCGTCTATATGCGTTTAGTTAGGAAACATCATAAGGAGCCGCCCTAAGCTCCAAAAACAGTATTATTAACCATTTCAGCTATTTTGTGAGACCAGAGTGAGTATCAGCAGCTGAGAGAGCAGCAGTGTACTTGTATTTAGCGTGTCACTTGCCACAAGTTGTGGATTGTCCACTTGCCACGTCACCTGCCCCAAGTTGTGGATTGTCCACTTGCCACGTCACCTGCCCCAAGTTGTGGATTGTCCACTTGCCATTTCACCTGCCCCAAGTTGTGAATTGTCCACTTGCCACGTCACCTGCCCCAAGTTGTGGATTGTCCACTTGCCATGTCACCTGCCCCAAGTTGTGGATTGTCCACAATGCAATGGAAGCAATTTAATTTTTTTTGGATATATATATATTTTGAATGGTTTTTCCTCATTTGCCATAATTTTTGAGTTTATCAATGTAAAAAAATAGGTCACCTTTAAAAACGCTTCTAAACTAAAATGTGGCTAAACGCAGGTACCGCTTCTGAAATGTGGAAATCTTTGGCGTCTAAAGGCATTTTTTGGCTTTGTGAAAAACGAGGTTAAACCCAACTGCAGATTTTTTTTTTACAGGCCAAAAACAGTGTTTTGGATGTAATAGAATTCAATGGACCCACATCCAAAACGCAAGTACCGCGATTTTGCAGCGATTTGCATTTTTTTAACCTGTTTATAGCTGGTTGTTAAAGGAAATGTAAAAAAAATAAACATTGCCGGCTCTAAAAAAAAAATCTAGAAAAAAAACAGTGTGGGGTCCCCCCCCAGGTCCATACCAGGCCCTTGGGTCTAGTATGGATTCAAAGGGGACCCCCCCACCAAAATGAAAAAAAAAATGGCATGGGGGTCTCCCCAAAATCCATACCAGGCCCTTCAGGTCTGGCATGGATTTTAAGGGGAACCCCGCGCCAAACTTAAAAAAAAAATAGCGTGGGGGTCCCCCTAAAAATCCACAACAGACCCTTTATCCGAGCACGCAACCTGGCAGGCCGCAGGAAAAGAGGGGGGACGAGAGAGCGCCACCTCCCTCCTGAACCGTACCAGGCCACATGCCCTCAACATGGGGAGGATAAGGGCCTCTTCCCGACAACCCTGGCCGTTGGTTGTCGGGGTCTGCGGGCGGGGGGCTTATCGGAATCCGGGAGCCCCCTTTAATAAGGGGGGACCCCAGATACCGCCCCCCACCCTATGTGAGTGAGTATGGGGTACATCGTACCCCTACCCATTCACCTGGTGGCAAAAAAAGTCAATAAAAAACACAACACAGGTTTTTAAAGTAATTTATTAGGCAGCTCCAGGGGTCTTCTTCGGACTTCGGGGGTCTTTCTGCCGGGCGCCCCGTTATCTTCTTCCAGCTCTTTTGCTAGCGGGGTCCCGGTCTTCATCGTCGTCTTCTTCCGACTTTGGGGGGTCTCTTGTTCTGTTCTCCGGTGTCGTCTCCGCGCTTTCCGGTTCTTCTCCTGCTCTCCGGTGCATTCTCCACGATTTCCGGTTCTTTCTGCCTTCTGCCGGGCGCCCCGCTATCTTCTTGCAGCTCTTTTGCTAGCGGGGTCCCGGTCTTCATCATTGTCTTCTTCCCTCTTCTCTCCGCCCGATGTTGCCTCGTCGCTGTCTGCCGCAATTCCCACCTTCTCACAGGAAAGGGCCAAACTCAAAAGGACTTGTAAGGAGCCACACAGGACACCCCCAGAGAGGAAGCGGAGAGGGTGGCGAAAGAGGGGAAAGGGACCAGGACCTGCAGCAATCACCAGAAAAAGCGAATAAATGGATTGAACGCATTAAGGAATTAACAGCAAGCCTGATAAGTTAGGGATGTTTATAGTCAGTATGAGCTTGTTCAAGGTATAAATGGTACTAGTGTAGACTCCCTATGCTAGCAAAATGATACCCCTTAGTAATGAATAAAGTTATTGGATAATATAAGCAGTGTATATATATATGTGTGGTAAATACAAATTATCATGATCTAAAAGTGAAAAAAGTAGTGGTGAGGGTGGGGCAGTAAGAAATAGGGGATGTGTCCAAAAGGGCTGCCAAAAAAGAAAAGAAAAAGGTAGTCTAAAAAATACAAATTAAAAATTAAAAAAGAAGAAAAACCAAACATAAAATAAATATTGGGCTAAGGAGTGCGTATTAGAATGAGTGATTATGGGTGAATGGTGTGCTGCGACAGTTGGGCAGGGATATAGGAAATAAATTAAATGTGAGCTGTGCACTGTCGATACAAACAGAGATGGAGACGACAGGGTAGGTAATAAGTGGATGTGGGGTATTGTGATTAGGTCTTAAATAGTATTATAATATAACTCATGAAGACAATCAATGATTCTATTAAATTACCTTAGTGCGGTTAGGCAGAAGGGATGGGGGTTCTATGTAAGCTAGGGAGAAAGGGTCAGTAAAAGTATTTGATGGGTTGGCCCTTTGAAGGCTAATAGAAAAGGCTAGTAAAATAGCAAAATAGCAGTATCATGGTGAGTACTTACATAAAGCCGTGCTCATGAATTGACCATCCATTCAGGCCTGCTAGAGCTGATGTATATCACTCCGCCGGGTGAGGCGTCAAGCATGGACGCCGCACTCAGGCGTGGTAAGCAAACCCGTTGATGCGCTGTGATGACTCCCCGCCCACCTTGCGTCAGATCAGGGCGGGACAGAGGTCAACAGCGCGCGTCACAGCTCCCGAACGCGGCAAGTCAGGTAAGGCCCGATGAACAAGCACGGCCATGACCGCCAGTGCGCATGTGTCAGCAAGCATTAAAGGGACATCGTTAGATGAGGAACAACAAGGCGAACGAGCCAGATTGGGGAAATGGCCAAATAATGAATAAAAAAGGGACTAATTAGGAATGTATTGCAGAGATAAAGCATAAGATTAATATTATGGAATGATAGAAATGTTAGTGCGACCGTGTGCCTCCATCCCTATAGTTCTAGAAAAAAATAACTTTGTTGTTGGGTCTGACACTTTCGTGGCCGTACCGCCACGGCGCGTCTGAATATGTAAGTCCTTGGGCTAAGTGCACACTCGGGGAAGTGACCACCCCTTGTCTGCACTTGTCCATCTTTTCCATTTTCTTCCCCACCTCTTCCTACTTTTAGATTATTGATATTCCCCTTTCTATTCCTAGATAGTTACCACGGTTTACTCCTGATGAGGGGCATAAAAGCCCTGAAACGCGTAGAGTTTACAACTGCTGCAAAGTGTACCTACCTATTCAGATGTTACGAACGTTCCTATTATCAATTTATACCTAGCAATATTTTTCTAATGTTTTTTATGGCTATTTATCTATATATACATCATATGCATTGTATTTTAATATGGTTATTTTCGCATGTATCTGTATATATATGGAGTCCTTGTTGGAACAAATAATCAATTTCTACTATATGCTATTAGGTTCTACCTCTCTGTCCAAAGTAATTTTGATTTATAGCAAAATGCATAATATTCAAAAATGCAACTATGACAATTTGAACCAATTAAAATTTGTGTTTATCCAACATGTCTATCCTGCTTCCGTGTGCTTCATGCAAAGTCCCGCCCCATGCTTCTCTTTTTTAATTACTACTCAGGAATGAAGGAGGGGACTGAACGGCCCCGTTTATCCTCATTTAAAGTTCCAAAACTGCCAAATATTTTTTTCTAGAACTATAGGGATGGAGGCACACGGTCGCACTAACATTTCTATCATTCCATAATATTAATCTTATGCTTTATCTCTGCAATACATTCCTAATTAGTCCCTTTATTATTCATTATTTGGCCAAAACTGCCAAATATTTTTTTCTAATGTTATATTACAGTTTAAAATAGAGTTACGGCTATAAGGTACAATACGTACTCCAAAATTAGAAAATATAGGTATACACAGCATTACATTACATAATGTTAAAACTGTGTGGCAACCCTGACGCGTTTCGACCTGTGCATTAGTGGTCTTCTTCAGGGGGATATTTGCTCTGGGGAGATATATAAAAATCTAATTTATCATGTCATTACAATTGCACCTGGATAGAATTATAAATATATATGCGTAAATACCATATTTACCACTAAAAAATGAAGTGGGTGATCTCATAGCCAAAACCATTGTTTAAAACCTTTGCTACACTATTGCTGCTAAAAAAAAAACATCGGGACCCTTTCCATTTTTGTTAACCTCACCCCCACCCTCTATCTCAAGATGAGCTTACAGTCCTCAAACTGTGCCCCAGCTTTTGCATGAACACCAATATTGACAAATATGAGGTCATCAAAGACCTATATTTGTTTGCCAGAAAATTGACAAACAAATATATTTTTGACCCGGATAAAAAAAGACACATGGCAGAAAAAGATTTGTCTGAGCAAATCAAAAAATACACTATGAAAGATTTTCGTGCCCTTAAAGATCTTATGATCTTACTGGACGAAAATCCAGACTATGACAGTACCCAATCTATTGAACCTAGCCAGGGGCCCAGTGTTAGTACTCAAAGCACCACTTTCAAAAATAAGTTAGATCAATTCCCTGATCTAAATACTAACCCCCAAGTGTCCTCATAGCAATGGCTAGTGACATCAGAAAGATGATAACAGTACCTATTTCATCTAATTTAACTAAGGGACAACAAAAATCTCTAAAAAACTTACAAGCTAGAGAAGACACTGTCATTAAGACATCGGATAAAGGCGGTAATATAGTGTTATTAACACAACAACAATATGAAACTACAGCTGTATGTGTTTCGATATTTTGAATAATGAAGAATGGTATAAACCCATCACAACTGAAATTACAGCCAAATTCAAGTTAGAATATAAATTGTTGATCTACACAGCCTATACCGATGCCCTAATTGACAAGTCAACTTACGAATATCTGAACACCCCATTTCCAAGAGAGGCTATTTTTTATGCTATCCCAAAGATACATAAGAATAAAACCAAACCGCCTGGCAGATCCATAATATTGGGCATAGGTTCGATCACAGAAAATGCCAGCAGGCTGGTTGATTTTATACTTATGACCCATGTAACAGGACTTCCCTTCTATGTGAGGGATACGTCTAATCTTCTTAGACATCTAGATTGTCTAACTATTCCCACAGATGCCCTCTTTGTTACTATCGATGTAGAGGCCCTATACTCAAGTATTCCCCATGAGTTGGGTCTTGAAACTATCAAGATGTTCCTTATCCACCTCCCTACTCTGCACGAAAACCCCCTTCCTGCCCAAGCCATTTTTCAGCTTTCAGCGCTGTCACACTTTGAATGACAATTGCGCGGTCGTGCGACGTGGCTCCCAAACAAAATTTGTGTCCTTTTTTTCCCACAAATAGAGCTTTCTTTTGGTGGTATTTGATCACCTCTGCGGTTTTTATTTTTTGCGCTATAAACAAAAGAAGAGCGTCCAGTTTGGAAAAAAAACACTATTTTTTACTTTTTGCTATAATAAATACCCATTTTTTTTTTTAAATAAAATTTTCCTCAGTTTAGGCCGATACGTATTCTTCTACATATTTTTGGTAAAAAAAAAAAACGCAATAAGCGTGTATTGATTGGTTTGCGCAAAAGTTATAGCGTGTACAAAATAGGGGATAGATTTATAGCATTTTTATTTTTTTATTAGTAATGGCGGCGATCTGCGATTTTTTATTGTGACTGCGATATTGCGGCGGACACATCGGACACTTTTGACACATTTTTGGGACCATTCACGTTTATACAGCGATCCCTGCTATAAAAATGCATTGATTACTGTATAAATGTGATTGGCAGGGAAGGGGTTAACCACTAGGGGGCGGGAAGGGGTTAAATATGTTCCCTCAATGTGTTCTTACTGTGGGGGGAGGGGACTGACTGGGGGAGGTGACTGATGGTTGTCCCTATGTACAAGGGACACACCATCAGCCTCCTCTCCCTCACAGGACGTGGATCTCTGTGTTTACACACAGAGACCCACTTTCCTGCTCGTTTCCCGGGCAATCGTGGGTGCCCGGCGGCAATCGCGGCCGCCGGGCACGCGCACCGGGGCCTTGTGAACGCGGCGGGTGCGCGCGCGTGCCGCTGGCGGCGAGCGCACGCCTTCTAGCTCGTTTTTAAAGGGAGGACGTCATATGACGTCCTCCCAGAACGAGAGTATCCTCCGCCCGCCGTCAATTGACAGTGGGCGGTGGACAAGTGGTTATGGAACAGGATCACAGGCAGTGGAAGCTTCAGTCTTTTCTTCTCCAACTTTTGGCATTCATTCTCCAGCACAATTGTTTCTCCTTCCTTGGCTTCCACTACCTTCAGGTGAAGGGTGTCGCCATGGGCACATGTTGTGTACCGGCGTATGTCAATCTGTACCTGGGGAGGTGGGAACGGGAGATTTTTTCCAGTGCAGAATGTCGTCAGTACCTGGACCAGGCCCTTTGCTGGTTCAGGTTCATTGACGATTTTGATGAGTTCATTAATAAATTGAATACTAATAGATTCAATTTAAAGTTTACTTTCGAAAATCACAACAACTATATCTCCTTTTTAGATCTATCCATTTATAGAGATTCGCAGAACAACATAGCAACCAAACTATATTGAAAAAGCACAGCAGGTAATACCCTGCTGCATGCCAACAGTGGACACCCCATGTCCCTGATACACAGCATACCATATGCGCTGTACATTCACCTGCGCAGAAACTGCCCCCATGAAGCGGAGCTTCGGCTGCAGGAAAGTGAGCTGCGCATGCGTCTGCGCAAACATGGATATAGCAAAAGCCTCCTGAGGAAAGCCTTTAACAAAGCTATGGGAAGAGAGAGAACTTCATCACTAAATATTCAGCCCAGCATGGATTACTCTGCACTAGGGATGGGCCCGGTGCTCGATTCGAACCCATGTTCGAATCGAGCATCGGGCGTTCGCTCGCTCGTCGAGCCCAGAACTATTTGGGCCGTTCGCATCACATTCGTGTGATGCGAGCGGCCCCGCAATGCATTGCGGCCGGCGCGGCCGGCGCAGTGCATTGCTGGCTGATGATTGGCCAAGCATGCACTGTGACCCCGCATGCTTGGCCAATCACAGCGCCCGAAACTCGGAGAGCAATAATTGGCTACAGGCAGGACGCCTGTAGCCAATTACAGCTCAGGGGCTTTAGTACACGCCCCACCATTTAAAAGGCCGCCACGCCATCGGCCCCGGTCACATGAGTTCCGGCTTTAGGAGAGATTAGTCTGCTGATTCTGTCTTTGCTTGATACTGAAAGATTTGCTCTTCTTTGCTAAACCATTGGCTATTTCTTTGCTAAACCATTGCTACCTAAGTCATTGATCGTTCATTGCTGCTGATTGCACAGTTAGTGTGTTATTAGCTGCTGCTGGGGATTAGTCTGGTGCGTGCTTACTGTTAGTACAGTATTGCAGTAGTACCAACCGCAGTGCTGTTAGCACAGCATTGCACCCCAACAGCACCCATAGGACTTCTAGTGTGTTAGTGGCAGCAAACAGAGCTCCTATATTTTCTTCTCAGCAGCACCCATAGGACTTCTAGTGTGTTAGTGGCAGCAAACAGAGCTCCTATATTTTCTTCTCAGCAGCACCCATAGGACTTCTAGTGTGTTAGTGGCAGCAAACAGAGCTCCTATATTTTCTTCTCAGCAGCACCCATAGGACTTCTAGTGTGTTAGTGGCATCACACAGAGCTCCTATATTTTCTTCTCAGCAGCACCCATAGGACTTCTAGTGTGTTAGTGGCAGCAAACAGAGCTCCTATATTTTCTTCTCAGCAGCACCCATAGGACTTCTAGTGTGTTAGTGGCAGCAAACAGAGCTCCTATATTTTCTTCTCAGCAGCACCCATAGGACTTCTAGTGTGTTAGTGGCAGCAAACAGAGCTCCTATATTTTCTTCTCAGCAGCACCCATAGGACTTCTAGTGTGTTAGTGGCAGCAAACAGAGCTCCTATATTTTCTTCTCAGCAGCACCCATAGGACTTCTAGTGTGTTAGTGGCAGCAAACAGAGCTCCTATATTTTCTTCTCAGCAGCACCCATAGGACTTCTAGTGTGTTAGTGGCAGCAAACAGAGCTCCTATATTTTCTTCTCAGCAGCACCCATAGGACTTCTAGTGTGTTAGTGGCAGCAAACAGAGCTCCTATATTTTCTTCTCAGCAGCACCCATAGGACTTCTAGTGTGTTAGTGGCAGCAAACAGAGCTCCTATATTTTCTTCTCAGCAGCACCCATAGGACTTCTAGTGTGTTAGTGGCAGCAAACAGAGCTCCTATATTTTCTTCTCAGCAGCACCCATAGGACTTCTAGTGTGTTAGTGGCAGCAAACAGAGCTCCTATATTTTCTTCTCAGCAGCACCCATAGGACTTCTAGTGTGTTAGTGGCAGCAAACAGAGCTCCTATATTTTCTTCTCAGCAGCACCCATAGGACTTCTAGTGTGTTAGTGGCAGCAAACAGAGCTCCTATATTTTCTTCTCAGCAGCACCCATAGGACTTCTAGTGTGTTAGTGGCAGCAAACAGAGCTCCTATATTTTCTTCTCAGCAGCACCCATAGGACTTCTAGTGTGTTAGTGGCAGCAAACAGAGCTCCTATATTTTCTTCTCAGCAGCACCCATAGGACTTCTAGTGTGTTAGTGGCAGCAAACAGAGCTCCTATATTTTCTTCTCAGCAGCACCCATAGGACTTCTAGTGTGTTAGTGGCAGCAAACAGAGCTCCTATATTTTCTTCTCAGCAGCACCCATAGGACTTCTAGTGTGTTAGTGGCATCACACAGAGCTCCTATATTTTCTTCTCAGCAGTAGGGATGAGCCGAACACCCCCGGGTTCGGTTCGCACCAGAACCTTCGAACGGACCGAAAGTTCGCGCGAATTTTCGAACCCTATTCGTTATAATGGACGCGAACGTTCGAAATCAAAATTGCTAATTACAACGGCCAATATGCATGTTAATGTCATAAAACAGGTTTGGGGACCCGGGTCCTGCCCCAGGGGACATATATCAATGCAAAAAGAAATTTTAAAAACTAAAGTTTTTTCGGGAGCAGTCATTTTAATGATGCATAAAGTGAAAAAAAAAAAAGTGAAATTTTCCTTTAAATATGGTACCTGGGGGGTGTCTAAAGTATGCCTGTGAAGTGGCATGTGTTTCCCGTGTTTAGAACTGTCCTTGCACAAAATGACATTTGTAAAGGAAAAAAAGAAGCCATTTAAAACCACTTGCGGCTTTAATGTCATGTCTTGTCCTGGCCGCCATATGGCTGAAAATCCTTGAGAAAAATGGCATGGCTACCCCATCACCCCCCCCCCCCCACCCCAGCCCCTTTGGGTCTTGTATGGATACTAAGGGGGACCCCGCACCCAAAATAAAACCCTATACCTACAACCCTATATACTCTGAACAGCAGTATATAGGTGGTGCAAACAAGACATGGACTGTAGGTTTGTTCTTAAGTAGAATCTGAACAGGTACATTATGAAGTGTAGCTACATCCCAAAAAAATCAATTTTTAAGCTTTTTGGAGAACATAGGGAGGGGTTATCACCCCTGTAACATTTGCTGTCTTTGCACATCTGTTCAGAACATGTCACCTCACTTTCCGTCCCAATGACAAATGTTTTTGGAAAAGTGGGGTTTTAATTGAAACAAGGATTGGTGATAAAGCATCAGTAGAGAGGAGATACCTTTTTCCCAAATTAAATCTAACAGGATAGAATTTTCCTTCCTAGGGGTAGATTTCCTCTCACTTCCTGTTTTCTCTTGCCGTTTGCAAGTAGGAGTCGTTTGTAAGTTGGATGTTTGAAAGTAGGGGCCTGCCGTATATACTCTGCAGAAATTTGCCCTATTAGATGTTGGTGTAGCCACAAGACTGGTGGGCACAGGAATGGGCCCTGCTGTGAGTTAATAGATCAAGATTTGTACTTGCATGCACCTGTTGAACCGGGCAGAAAAATTGGGCCTTTGGTGGTGGTGGTGGTGGTGGTGGACGGTGTTGCCACAAGACTGTAAGCCCTCACAGTTACTCTTGGTGGGTGCAGGAATGGGCCCTGCTGTGAGTTATTAGATCAAGATTTGTAATTGCATGCACCTGTTGAACAGGGCAGAAAAATTGGGCCTTTGGTGGTGGTGGTGGTGGTGGACGGTGTTGCCACAAGACTGTAGGCCCTCATAGTTACTCTTGGTGGGCGCAGGAATGGGCCCTGCTGTGAACTATTAGATCAAGATTTGTAATTACACGCCCCTGTTAAACAGGGGCTGAAAAATTGTGCCTTAGGCATTGGTGCTGGTGCCACAACACTGCAACCCCTCACAGATACTGTACTTGGAGCACAGCAGTCACACCTGTTGCGAAGCATCTTTTTAAAAAATTGTAATTACACGCCCCTGTTATACAGGGGCTGAAAAATTGTGCCTTAGGCACTGGTGCTGGTGCCACAACACTGCAACCCCTCACAGATACTGTACTCTGAGCACAGCAATGAGACCTGTTGCAAAGCATTGCCTAAAAATTGTAATTACACGCCCCAACAGGGGCTGAAAAATTGTGCCTTAGGCACTGGTGCTGGTGCCACAACACTGCAACCCCTCACAGATACTGTACTCTGAGCACAGCAGTCACACCTGTTGCGAAGCATCTTTTTAAAAAATTGTAATTACACGCCCCTGTTATACAGGGGCTGAAAAATTGTGCCTTAGGCACTGGTGTGGTGGCATGGATCATTGAGGAGGAGGAAGAGGATAGTCAGTGAACATAACAGGACAGTCACTCAGCATCAGCATAGGCAGTCTTGAAGGGATGTGACATTATAAATTATTCCGTTATATCCGCTTCAGGTGTCTGGTAGCTGGTGGTGATCCAAGACTGATTCATTTTTATGAAGGTCAGTCGATCAACCGAGTCGGTGGACAGGCGCACCCTATGATCGGTGACAAATCCTCCAGCAGCACTGAATGTGCGTTCGGAAAGAACGCTGGATGCAGGACAGGCCAGTAGCTCAATTGCATACTGTGCAAGCTCTGGCCAGTGATCCATCCTCAGGACCCAGTAAGCCAGAGGATTTTCGGTGGGAAAGGTGTCCAAGTCTGACCTTGCCCCTAGGTATTCCTGCACCATGTATATCAGACGCTGGCGATGGTTGCTGGAACCGATCATACCTTGGGGCTGCGGACTAAAAAATTGTCTGAACGCATCGGTCAGACGTCCACCTTCCCCACCGCTCCTTCTGCTACTGACCGAAGCCTCAGCAACTCGTCGTCCAGGACCAGGAGTTTGTAACCTCCCAGTTTCTGGGAACGCGTTGCACAGACCTTTCTGCAAGGCCTCCCTGAGATGTCTCATCCTCTGCTCCCTCTGCGACGGCAAGATAAGGTCCGCAACCTTACCCTTGTACCGTGGATCAAGGAGAGTGGCCAGCCAGTAATGGTCACTCTCCTTGATCCGAAGAACACGAGGATCCTTCCGCAGGCTTTGCAGGATCAGGGAGGCCATGCAGCGTAGGTTAGCTGAGGCATTCGGTCCGGAGTCTTCTGGGTCACTGAGGATGACATGATCGCCAGCCACCTCCTCCCAGCCACGTACAAGTCCACTGGTTTGTTGGGACTGTACATCATCCCTAAAAGACTGCTGCTGCTGATGCTGAGTGCCAGGCTCCACCTCCATGCTCACACAATCCTCCTCCTCCTCCTCCTCCTCCTCCTCTTCCTGTGTGATGGGTGGGACAGAAGGAACATTGTCTGGATAAAGGGGGCCTTGAGAGACAAGGAAGTCCTCCTCTTCCTGCCTCTGTTCTGCCTCAAGTGCCCTGTCCATTATCCCACGCAGCGTATGCTCCAACAGGTGGACAAGAGGTACAGTGTCACTGATGCATGCACTGTCACTGCTCACCATCCTCGTGGCCTCCTCAAATGGTGAGAGGACAGTGCATGCATCCCTGATCATGCTCCACTGGCGTGGGGAAAAAAAGCCAAGCTCCCCTGACCCTGTCCTGGTGCCGTAGTCGCAAAGGTACTCATTGATGGCCCTCTGCTGCGTGTGCAGTCGCTGCAGCATGGCCAACGTTGAGTTCCACCTGGTGGGCATGTCACATATTAGGCGGTTCTTGGGCAGGTTCAGCTCCTTTTGCAGCTCAGTCAGCCGAGCACTGGCATTATAAGATCGGCGGAAATGCACACAGACTTTCCTGGCCTGCCTCAGGACATCCTGTAAGCCTGGGAACCTGCCCAAGAACCGCTGCACCACCAGGTTGAGGACGTGAGCCATACAGGGCACATGGGTGAGCTGCCCCTGTCGCAGGGCGGAGAGGAGGTTGGTGCCATTATCAGAAACGACCATTCCTGGCTTAAGCTGGCGTGGCGTCAACCACCTCTCGGCCTGCCCCTGCAGAGCTGCCAGAACCTCTGGCCCAGTGTGGCTCCTGTCCCCCAAACACACCAGCGCAAGCACGGCATGGCATCTTTTTGCCTGCGTACTCGCGTAGCCCCTTGTATGCCTACGGAGCACCGCTGGTTCCGAGGACAGAGCACTCGAAGAGGACATGGAGGAAGAAGAAGAGGAGGGGGTGGAGGAGAGAGGTGTGTCACAACCAGTAGTAGCATTTTGGAGGCGTGGTGGCGGAACAACCTCCAACACTACTGCACCTTGTCCTGCATCCCTCCCAGCTGCCAATAGAGTGACCCAATGGGCCGTGAAAGAAAGATAACGTCCCTGTCCATGCCTGCTGGACCATGAGTCAGCGGTAATATGCACCTTACCGCTGACCGCCCTGTCCAGCGAGGCATGGACATTGCCTTCCACATGCCAGTAGAGAGACGGAATCGCCTTCCGTGAGAAAAAGTGGCGTTTGGGAACCTGCCACTGAGGAACCGCACATTGAACAAACTCACGGAAGGGGGCCGAGTCTATCAACTGAAAAGGCAGCAGTTGAAGTGCTAGCAATTTAGCCAAGCTAGCATTCAACCGCTGGGCATGTGGATGGCTGGGAGTATACTTCTTTCGACGGTCCAGCAGCTGGGGCAGGGAAATTTGCCTGCTACAATCGGACGTCGGTGTACTGCAAGTACTTGGTTGTGACACACCTAATTCTACACCTTCAGTCCTCTCAGAGCAGCTTTCAGAGAGGACTGAAGATATAGTGGGGATGGAGATCCCAGCTGATGAGGAGCAAGGAGAGGTCCGCTTTGTTCTTTGGTGTGGGTCTTTTATGTGTGCTTGCCAACGAGCTGCATGGCAGGTCGACATATGTCTGCTCATGCTTGTGGTGCCCAAGCGGCTGATGTTTTGGCCACGCGAGATACGCTTGAGACAAATATTGCAAATAGCAGTGGTGCGATCTGATGCACTCGTCTCAAAAAAGGCCCACACCAAAGAACTTTTGTGATAATGTGCAGAGGCAGCGCCCTGCACAGGCGGAGCTCTGCGGTGTGGTACAGTTGCTGTGCTGGCCTCTAGCTGGCCTCCAGGGGGCATCCTGCCTCGTTGGACATGTGACGCTGCATCCTCCTCCTCCTCTCTCCCTTCAGGCACCCACGTGGAGTCAGTGACCTCATCATCCCCTCCCTCTTCACCACTAGAGCAAACCTGGCAGTAAGCTGCAGCTGGTGGAACACTACTGCCAGATTGCTGTCCTTCAGCATCCCCTCTCTCTGCGCGCACACTACTGACTTCCTCAAGCTGGGTATCATCATCCGAGCCTTCGAATCGTTGGGCATCCTCCTGGAGCATGTACCCAACACTGTGCTCAAACAGTTCGGGGGACTCCTCAGGAGGACATGGTGGGTCTAGGGAAGGGGTGGCTGATGATGCCATTGAGTACGCGTTGGCAGCTGCTCTGCCAGTACCCTGAGCCTGGGTGAGAGAGGATGAGGAGGATGAGGAGGGCTTGGTCATCCATTCTACCAAGCCTTCGGCATGATGCGGCTCCACATGTACAGCTGCCGAAAACAAAGACAAGCATGTCCCATGGCCACGTGCTGATGACGATGCACGACCACGTCCACGGCCAGCACTGTTGTCTCTAGAAACAGAGCCTGCCTGCCCTGTGTTCTTGCCTCGGCACGCTCTGCCTCTCCTTGGCGGTCTTCCAGCCATTGTAGTCGGTAGTGTATATAGTATAAAAAATAGAACTCCTATGTGTGCTCACAACACACTGTAGGTCCTATGGGTGCTGACACTAACACACTATAGGTACTATGTGTGCTGCTGACAAGAAAATATAGGAGCTCTGTTTGCTGCCACTAACACACTAGAAGTCCTATGGGTGCTGCTGAGAAGAAAATATAGGAGCTCTGTTTGCTGCCACTAACACACTAGAAGTCCTATGGGTGCTGCTGAGAAGAAAATATAGGAGCTCTGTGTGATGCCACTAACACACTAGAAGTCCTATGGGTGCTGCTGAGAAGAAAATATAGGAGCTCTGTGTGATGCCACTAACACACTAGAAGTCCTATGGGTGCTGCTGAGAAGAAAATATAGGAGCTCTGTGTGATGCCACTAACACACTAGAAGTCCTATGGGTGCTGCTGAGAAGAAAATATAGGAGCTCTGTTTGCTGCCACTAACACACTAGAAGTCCTATGGGTGCTGCTGAGAAGAAAATATAGGAGCTCTGTGTGATGCCACTAACACACTAGAAGTCCTATGGGTGCTGCTGAGAAGAAAATATAGGAGCTCTGTTTGCTGCCACTAACACACTAGAAGTCCTATGGGTGCTGCTGAGAAGAAAATATAGGAGCTCTGTTTGCTGCCACTAACACACTAGAAGTCCTATGGGTGCTGCTGAGAAGAAAATATAGGAGCTCTGTTTGCTGCCACCAACACACTAGAAGTCCTATGGGTGCTGCTGAGAAGAAAATATAGGAGCTCTGTGTGATGCCACTAACACACTAGAAGTCCTATGGGTGCTGCTGAGAAGAAAATATAGGAGCTCTGTTTGCTGCCACTAACACACTAGAAGTCCTATGGGTGCTGCTGAGAAGAAAATATAGGAGCTCTGTTTGCTGCCACTAACACACTAGAAGTCCTATGGGTGCTGCTGAGAAGAAAATATAGGAGCTCTGTGTGATGCCACTAACACACTAGAAGTCCTATGGGTGCTGCTGAGAAGAAAATATAGGAGCTCTGTTTGCTGCCACTAACACACTAGAAGTCCTATGGGTGCTGCTGAGAAGAAAATATAGGAGCTCTGTTTGCTGCCACTAACACACTAGAAGTCCTATGGGTGCTGCTGAGAAGAAAATATAGGAGCTCTGTTTGCTGCCACTAACACACTAGAAGTCCTATGGGTGCTGCTGAGAAGAAAATATAGGAGCTCTGTGTGATGCCACTAACACACTAGAAGTCCTATGGGTGCTGCTGCGAAGAAAATATAGGAGCTCTGTTTGCTGCCACTAACACACTAGAAGTCCTATGGGTGCTGCTGAGAAGAAAATATAGGAGCTCTGTTTGCTGCCACTAACACACTAGAAGTCCTATGGGTGCTGCTGAGAAGAAAATATAGGAGCTCTGTGTGATGCCACTAACACACTAGAAGTCCTATGGGTGCTGCTGAGAAGAAAATATAGGAGCTCTGTTTGCTGCCACTAACACACTAGAAGTCCTATGGGTGCTGCTGAGAAGAAAATATAGGAGCTCTGTTTGCTGCCACTAACACACTAGAAGTCCTATGGGTGCTGCTGAGAAGAAAATATAGGAGCTCTGTGTGATGCCACTAACACACTAGAAGTCCTATGGGTGCTGCTGAGAAGAAAATATAGGAGCTCTGTTTGCTGCCACTAACACACTAGAAGTCCTATGGGTGCTGCTGAGAAGAAAATATAGGAGCTCTGTGTGATGCCACTAACACACTAGAAGTCCTATGGGTGCTGCTGAGAAGAAAATATAGGAGCTCTGTTTGCTGCCACTAACACACTAGAAGTCCTATGGGTGCTGCTGAGAAGAAAATATAGGAGCTCTGTTTGCTGCCACTAACACACTAGAAGTCCTATGGGTGCTGCTGAGAAGAAAATATAGGAGCTCTGTTTGCTGCCACCAACACACTAGAAGTCCTATGGGTGCTGCTGAGAAGAAAATATAGGAGCTCTGTGTGATGCCACTAACACACTAGAAGTCCTATGGGTGCTGCTGAGAAGAAAATATAGGAGCTCTGTTTGCTGCCACTAACACACTAGAAGTCCTATGGGTGCTGCTGAGAAGAAAATATAGGAGCTCTGTTTGCTGCCACTAACACACTAGAAGTCCTATGGGTGCTGCTGAGAAGAAAATATAGGAGCTCTGTGTGATGCCACTAACACACTAGAAGTCCTATGGGTGCTGCTGAGAAGAAAATATAGGAGCTCTGTTTGCTGCCACTAACACACTAGAAGTCCTATGGGTGCTGCTGAGAAGAAAATATAGGAGCTCTGTTTGCTGCCACTAACACACTAGAAGTCCTATGGGTGCTGCTGAGAAGAAAATATAGGAGCTCTGTTTGCTGCCACTAACACACTAGAAGTCCTATGGGTGCTGCTGAGAAGAAAATATAGGAGCTCTGTGTGATGCCACTAACACACTAGAAGTCCTATGGGTGCTGCTGCGAAGAAAATATAGGAGCTCTGTTTGCTGCCACTAACACACTAGAAGTCCTATGGGTGCTGCTGAGAAGAAAATATAGGAGCTCTGTTTGCTGCCACTAACACACTAGAAGTCCTATGGGTGCTGCTGAGAAGAAAATATAGGAGCTCTGTGTGATGCCACTAACACACTAGAAGTCCTATGGGTGCTGCTGAGAAGAAAATATAGGAGCTCTGTTTGCTGCCACTAACACACTAGAAGTCCTATGGGTGCTGCTGAGAAGAAAATATAGGAGCTCTGTTTGCTGCCACTAACACACTAGAAGTCCTATGGGTGCTGCTGAGAAGAAAATATAGGAGCTCTGTTTGCTGCCACTAACACACTAGAAGTCCTATGGGTGCTGCTGAGAAGAAAATATAGGAGCTCTGTGTGATGCCACTAACACACTAGAAGTCCTATGGGTGCTGCTGAGAAGAAAATATAGGAGCTCTGTTTGCTGCCACTAACACACTAGAAGTCCTATGGGTGCTGCTGAGAAGAAAATATAGGAGCTCTGTGTGATGCCACTAACACACTAGAAGTCCTATGGGTGCTGCTGAGAAGAAAATATAGGAGCTCTGTTTGCTGCCACTAACACACTAGAAGTCCTATGGGTGCTGCTGAGAAGAAAATATAGGAGCTCTGTTTGCTGCCACTAACACACTAGAAGTCCTATGGGTGCTGCTGAGAAGAAAATATAGGAGCTCTGTTTGCTGCCACTAACACACTAGAAGTCCTATGGGTGCTGCTGAGAAGAAAATATAGGAGCTCTGTGTGATGCCACTAACACACTAGAAGTCCTATGGGTGGTGCTGAGAAGAAAATATAGGAGCTCTGTTTGCTGCCACTAACACACTAGAAGTCCTATGGGTGCTGCTGAGAAGAAAATATAGGAGCTCTGTTTGCTGCCACTAACACACTAGAAGTCCTATGGGTGCTGCTGAGAAGAAAATATAGGAGCTCTGTGTGATGCCACTAACACACTAGAAGTCCTATGGGTGCTGCTGAGAAGAAAATATAGGAGCTCTGTTTGCTGCCACTAACACACTAGAAGTCCTATGGGTGCTGCTGAGAAGAAAATATAGGAGCTCTGTTTGCTGCCACTAACACACTAGAAGTCCTATGGGTGCTGCTGAGAAGAAAATATAGGAGCTCTGTTTGCTGCCACTAACACACTAGAAGTCCTATGGGTGCTGCTGAGAAGAAAATATAGGAGCTCTGTGTGATGCCACTAACACACTAGAAGTCCTATGGGTGCTGCTGAGAAGAAAATATAGGAGCTCTGTTTGCTGCCACTAACACACTAGAAGTCCTATGGGTGCTGCTGAGAAGAAAATATAGGAGCTCTGTTTTCTGCCACTAACACACTAGAAGTCCTATGGGTGCTGCTGAGAAGAAAATATAGGAGCTCTGTTTGCTGCCACTAACACACTAGAAGTCCTATGGGTGCTGCTGAGAAGAAAATATAGGAGCTCTGTTTGCTGCCACTAACACACTAGAAGTCCTATGGGTGCTGCTGAGAAGAAAATATAGGAGCTCTGTTTGCTGCCACTAACACACTAGAAGTCCTATGGGTGCTGCTGAGTAGGGATGGGCCCGGTGCTCGATTCGAACCCATGTTCGAATCGAGCATCGGGCGTTCGCTCGCTCGTCGAGCCCAGAACTATTTGGGCCGTTCGCATCACATTCGTGTGATGCGAGCGGCCCCGCAATGCATTGCGGCCGGCGCGGCCGGCGCAGTGCATTGCTGGCTGATGATTGGCCAAGCATGCACTGTGACCCCGCATGCTTGGCCAATCACAGCGCCCGAAACTCGGAGAGCAATAATTGGCTACAGGCAGGACGCCTGTAGCCAATTACAGCTCAGGGGCTTTAGTACACGCCCCACCATTTAAAAGGCCGCCACGCCATCGGCCCCGGTCACATGAGTTCCGGCTTTAGGAGAGATTAGTCTGCTGATTCTGTCTTTGCTTGATACTGAAAGATTTGCTCTTCTTTGCTAAACCATTGGCTATTTCTTTGCTAAACCATTGCTACCTAAGTCATTGATCGTTCATTGCTGCTGATTGCACAGTTAGTGTGTTATTAGCTGCTGCTGGGGATTAGTCTGGTGCGTGCTTACTGTTAGTACAGTATTGCAGTAGTACCAACCGCAGTGCTGTTAGCACAGCATTGCACCCCAACAGCACCCATAGGACTTCTAGTGTGTTAGTGGCAGCAAACAGAGCTCCTATATTTTCTTCTCAGCAGCACCCATAGGACTTCTAGTGTGTTAGTGGCAGCAAACAGAGCTCCTATATTTTCTTCTCAGCAGCACCCATAGGACTTCTAGTGTGTTAGTGGCAGCAAACAGAGCTCCTATATTTTCTTCTCAGCAGCACCCATAGGACTTCTAGTGTGTTAGTGGCATCACACAGAGCTCCTATATTTTCTTCTCAGCAGCACCCATAGGACTTCTAGTGTGTTAGTGGCAGCAAACAGAGCTCCTATATTTTCTTCTCAGCAGCACCCATAGGACTTCTAGTGTGTTAGTGGCAGCAAACAGAGCTCCTATATTTTCTTCTCAGCAGCACCCATAGGACTTCTAGTGTGTTAGTGGCAGCAAACAGAGCTCCTATATTTTCTTCTCAGCAGCACCCATAGGACTTCTAGTGTGTTAGTGGCATCACACAGAGCTCCTATATTTTCTTCTCAGCAGCACCCATAGGACTTCTAGTGTGTTAGTGGCAGCAAACAGAGCTCCTATATTTTCTTCTCAGCAGCACCCATAGGACTTCTAGTGTGTTAGTGGCAGCAAACAGAGCTCCTATATTTTCTTCTCAGCAGCACCCATAGGACTTCTAGTGTGTTAGTGGCAGCAAACAGAGCTCCTATATTTTCTTCTCAGCAGCACCCATAGGACTTCTAGTGTGTTAGTGGCAGCAAACAGAGCTCCTATATTTTCTTCTCAGCAGCACCCATAGGACTTCTAGTGTGTTAGTGGCAGCAAACAGAGCTCCTATATTTTCTTCTCAGCAGCACCCATAGGACTTCTAGTGTGTTAGTGGCATCACACAGAGCTCCTATATTTTCTTCTCAGCAGTAGGGATGAGCCGAACACCCCCGGGTTCGGTTCGCACCAGAACCTTCGAACGGACCGAAAGTTCGCGCGAATTTTCGAACCCTATTCGTTATAATGGACGCGAACGTTCGAAATCAAAATTGCTAATTACAACGGCCAATATGCATGTTAATGTCATAAAACAGGTTTGGGGACCCGGGTCCTGCCCCAGGGGACATATATCAATGCAAAAAGAAATTTTAAAAACTAAAGTTTTTTCGGGAGCAGTCATTTTAATGATGCATAAAGTGAAAAAAAAAAAAGTGAAATTTTCCTTTAAATATGGTACCTGGGGGGTGTCTAAAGTATGCCTGTGAAGTGGCATGTGTTTCCCGTGTTTAGAACTGTCCTTGCACAAAATGACATTTGTAAAGGAAAAAAAGAAGCCATTTAAAACCACTTGCGGCTTTAATGTCATGTCTTGTCCTGGCCGCCATATGGCTGAAAATCCTTGAGAAAAATGGCATGGCTACCCCATCACCCCCCCCCCCCCCACCCCAGCCCCTTTGGGTCTTGTATGGATACTAAGGGGGACCCCGCACCCAAAATAAAACCCTATACCTACAACCCTATATACTCTGAACAGCAGTATATAGGTGGTGCAAACAAGACATGGACTGTAGGTTTGTTCTTAAGTAGAATCTGAACAGGTACATTATGAAGTGTAGCTACATCCCAAAAAAATCAATTTTTAAGCTTTTTGGAGAACATAGGGAGGGGTTATCACCCCTGTAACATTTGCTGTCTTTGCACATCTGTTCAGAACATGTCACCTCACTTTCCGTCCCAATGACAAATGTTTTTGGAAAAGTGGGGTTTTAATTGAAACAAGGATTGGTGATAAAGCATCAGTAGAGAGGAGATACCTTTTTCCCAAATTAAATCTAACAGGATAGAATTTTCCTTCCTAGGGGTAGATTTCCTCTCACTTCCTGTTTTCTCTTGCCGTTTGCAAGTAGGAGTCGTTTGTAAGTTGGATGTTTGAAAGTAGGGGCCTGCCGTATATACTCTGCAGAAATTTGCCCTATTAGATGTTGGTGTAGCCACAAGACTGGTGGGCACAGGAATGGGCCCTGCTGTGAGTTAATAGATCAAGATTTGTACTTGCATGCACCTGTTGAACCGGGCAGAAAAATTGGGCCTTTGGTGGTGGTGGTGGTGGTGGTGGACGGTGTTGCCACAAGACTGTAAGCCCTCACAGTTACTCTTGGTGGGTGCAGGAATGGGCCCTGCTGTGAGTTATTAGATCAAGATTTGTAATTGCATGCACCTGTTGAACAGGGCAGAAAAATTGGGCCTTTGGTGGTGGTGGTGGTGGTGGACGGTGTTGCCACAAGACTGTAGGCCCTCATAGTTACTCTTGGTGGGCGCAGGAATGGGCCCTGCTGTGAACTATTAGATCAAGATTTGTAATTACACGCCCCTGTTAAACAGGGGCTGAAAAATTGTGCCTTAGGCATTGGTGCTGGTGCCACAACACTGCAACCCCTCACAGATACTGTACTTGGAGCACAGCAGTCACACCTGTTGCGAAGCATCTTTTTAAAAAATTGTAATTACACGCCCCTGTTATACAGGGGCTGAAAAATTGTGCCTTAGGCACTGGTGCTGGTGCCACAACACTGCAACCCCTCACAGATACTGTACTCTGAGCACAGCAATGAGACCTGTTGCAAAGCATTGCCTAAAAATTGTAATTACACGCCCCAACAGGGGCTGAAAAATTGTGCCTTAGGCACTGGTGCTGGTGCCACAACACTGCAACCCCTCACAGATACTGTACTCTGAGCACAGCAGTCACACCTGTTGCGAAGCATCTTTTTAAAAAATTGTAATTACACGCCCCTGTTATACAGGGGCTGAAAAATTGTGCCTTAGGCACTGGTGTGGTGGCATGGATCATTGAGGAGGAGGAAGAGGATAGTCAGTGAACATAACAGGACAGTCACTCAGCATCAGCATAGGCAGTCTTGAAGGGATGTGACATTATAAATTATTCCGTTATATCCGCTTCAGGTGTCTGGTAGCTGGTGGTGATCCAAGACTGATTCATTTTTATGAAGGTCAGTCGATCAACCGAGTCGGTGGACAGGCGCACCCTATGATCGGTGACAAATCCTCCAGCAGCACTGAATGTGCGTTCGGAAAGAACGCTGGATGCAGGACAGGCCAGTAGCTCAATTGCATACTGTGCAAGCTCTGGCCAGTGATCCATCCTCAGGACCCAGTAAGCCAGAGGATTTTCGGTGGGAAAGGTGTCCAAGTCTGACCTTGCCCCTAGGTATTCCTGCACCATGTATATCAGACGCTGGCGATGGTTGCTGGAACCGATCATACCTTGGGGCTGCGGACTAAAAAATTGTCTGAACGCATCGGTCAGACGTCCACCTTCCCCACCGCTCCTTCTGCTACTGACCGAAGCCTCAGCAACTCGTCGTCCAGGACCAGGAGTTTGTAACCTCCCAGTTTCTGGGAACGCGTTGCACAGACCTTTCTGCAAGGCCTCCCTGAGATGTCTCATCCTCTGCTCCCTCTGCGACGGCAAGATAAGGTCCGCAACCTTACCCTTGTACCGTGGATCAAGGAGAGTGGCCAGCCAGTAATGGTCACTCTCCTTGATCCGAAGAACACGAGGATCCTTCCGCAGGCTTTGCAGGATCAGGGAGGCCATGCAGCGTAGGTTAGCTGAGGCATTCGGTCCGGAGTCTTCTGGGTCACTGAGGATGACATGATCGCCAGCCACCTCCTCCCAGCCACGTACAAGTCCACTGGTTTGTTGGGACTGTACATCATCCCTAAAAGACTGCTGCTGCTGATGCTGAGTGCCAGGCTCCACCTCCATGCTCACACAATCCTCCTCCTCCTCCTCCTCCTCCTCCTCTTCCTGTGTGATGGGTGGGACAGAAGGAACATTGTCTGGATAAAGGGGGCCTTGAGAGACAAGGAAGTCCTCCTCTTCCTGCCTCTGTTCTGCCTCAAGTGCCCTGTCCATTATCCCACGCAGCGTATGCTCCAACAGGTGGACAAGAGGTACAGTGTCACTGATGCATGCACTGTCACTGCTCACCATCCTCGTGGCCTCCTCAAATGGTGAGAGGACAGTGCATGCATCCCTGATCATGCTCCACTGGCGTGGGGAAAAAAAGCCAAGCTCCCCTGACCCTGTCCTGGTGCCGTAGTCGCAAAGGTACTCATTGATGGCCCTCTGCTGCGTGTGCAGTCGCTGCAGCATGGCCAACGTTGAGTTCCACCTGGTGGGCATGTCACATATTAGGCGGTTCTTGGGCAGGTTCAGCTCCTTTTGCAGCTCAGTCAGCCGAGCACTGGCATTATAAGATCGGCGGAAATGCACACAGACTTTCCTGGCCTGCCTCAGGACATCCTGTAAGCCTGGGAACCTGCCCAAGAACCGCTGCACCACCAGGTTGAGGACGTGAGCCATACAGGGCACATGGGTGAGCTGCCCCTGTCGCAGGGCGGAGAGGAGGTTGGTGCCATTATCAGAAACGACCATTCCTGGCTTAAGCTGGCGTGGCGTCAACCACCTCTCGGCCTGCCCCTGCAGAGCTGCCAGAACCTCTGGCCCAGTGTGGCTCCTGTCCCCCAAACACACCAGCGCAAGCACGGCATGGCATCTTTTTGCCTGCGTACTCGCGTAGCCCCTTGTATGCCTACGGAGCACCGCTGGTTCCGAGGACAGAGCACTCGAAGAGGACATGGAGGAAGAAGAAGAGGAGGGGGTGGAGGAGAGAGGTGTGTCACAACCAGTAGTAGCATTTTGGAGGCGTGGTGGCGGAACAACCTCCAACACTACTGCACCTTGTCCTGCATCCCTCCCAGCTGCCAATAGAGTGACCCAATGGGCCGTGAAAGAAAGATAACGTCCCTGTCCATGCCTGCTGGACCATGAGTCAGCGGTAATATGCACCTTACCGCTGACCGCCCTGTCCAGCGAGGCATGGACATTGCCTTCCACATGCCAGTAGAGAGACGGAATCGCCTTCCGTGAGAAAAAGTGGCGTTTGGGAACCTGCCACTGAGGAACCGCACATTGAACAAACTCACGGAAGGGGGCCGAGTCTATCAACTGAAAAGGCAGCAGTTGAAGTGCTAGCAATTTAGCCAAGCTAGCATTCAACCGCTGGGCATGTGGATGGCTGGGAGTATACTTCTTTCGACGGTCCAGCAGCTGGGGCAGGGAAATTTGCCTGCTACAATCGGACGTCGGTGTACTGCAAGTACTTGGTTGTGACACACCTAATTCTACACCTTCAGTCCTCTCAGAGCAGCTTTCAGAGAGGACTGAAGATATAGTGGGGATGGAGATCCCAGCTGATGAGGAGCAAGGAGAGGTCCGCTTTGTTCTTTGGTGTGGGTCTTTTATGTGTGCTTGCCAACGAGCTGCATGGCAGGTCGACATATGTCTGCTCATGCTTGTGGTGCCCAAGCGGCTGATGTTTTGGCCACGCGAGATACGCTTGAGACAAATATTGCAAATAGCAGTGGTGCGATCTGATGCACTCGTCTCAAAAAAGGCCCACACCAAAGAACTTTTGTGATAATGTGCAGAGGCAGCGCCCTGCACAGGCGGAGCTCTGCGGTGTGGTACAGTTGCTGTGCTGGCCTCTAGCTGGCCTCCAGGGGGCATCCTGCCTCGTTGGACATGTGACGCTGCATCCTCCTCCTCCTCCTCCTCTCTCCCTTCAGGCACCCACGTGGAGTCAGTGACCTCATCATCCCCTCCCTCTTCACCACTAGAGCAAACCTGGCAGTAAGCTGCAGCTGGTGGAACACTACTGCCAGATTGCTGTCCTTCAGCATCCCCTCTCTCTGCGCGCACACTACTGACTTCCTCAAGCTGGGTATCATCATCCGAGCCTTCGAATCGTTGGGCATCCTCCTGGAGCATGTACCCAACACTGTGCTCAAACAGTTCGGGGGACTCCTCAGGAGGACATGGTGGGTCTAGGGAAGGGGTGGCTGATGATGCCATTGAGTACGCGTTGGCAGCTGCTCTGCCAGTACCCTGAGCCTGGGTGAGAGAGGATGAGGAGGATGAGGAGGGCTTGGTCATCCATTCTACCAAGCCTTCGGCATGATGCGGCTCCACATGTCCAGCTGCCGAAAACAAAGACAAGCGTGTCCCATGGCCACGTGCTGATGACGATGCACGACCACGTCCACGGCCAGCACTGTTGTCTCTAGAAACAGAGCCTGCCTGCCCTGTGTTCTTGCCTCGGCACGCTCTGCCTCTCCTTGGCGGTCTTCCAGCCATTGTAGTCGGTAGTGTATATAGTATAAAAAATAGAACTCCTATGTGTGCTCACAACACACTGTAGGTCCTATGGGTGCTGACACTAACACACTATAGGTACTATGTGTGCTGCTGACAAGAAAATATAGGAGCTCTGTTTGCTGCCACTAACACACTAGAAGTCCTATGGGTGCTGCTGAGAAGAAAATATAGGAGCTCTGTTTGCTGCCACTAACACACTAGAAGTCCTATGGGTGCTGCTGAGAAGAAAATATAGGAGCTCTGTGTGATGCCACTAACACACTAGAAGTCCTATGGGTGCTGCTGAGAAGAAAATATAGGAGCTCTGTGTGATGCCACTAACACACTAGAAGTCCTATGGGTGCTGCTGAGAAGAAAATATAGGAGCTCTGTGTGATGCCACTAACACACTAGAAGTCCTATGGGTGCTGCTGAGAAGAAAATATAGGAGCTCTGTTTGCTGCCACTAACACACTAGAAGTCCTATGGGTGCTGCTGAGAAGAAAATATAGGAGCTCTGTGTGATGCCACTAACACACTAGAAGTCCTATGGGTGCTGCTGAGAAGAAAATATAGGAGCTCTGTTTGCTGCCACTAACACACTAGAAGTCCTATGGGTGCTGCTGAGAAGAAAATATAGGAGCTCTGTTTGCTGCCACTAACACACTAGAAGTCCTATGGGTGCTGCTGAGAAGAAAATATAGGAGCTCTGTTTGCTGCCACCAACACACTAGAAGTCCTATGGGTGCTGCTGAGAAGAAAATATAGGAGCTCTGTGTGATGCCACTAACACACTAGAAGTCCTATGGGTGCTGCTGAGAAGAAAATATAGGAGCTCTGTTTGCTGCCACTAACACACTAGAAGTCCTATGGGTGCTGCTGAGAAGAAAATATAGGAGCTCTGTTTGCTGCCACTAACACACTAGAAGTCCTATGGGTGCTGCTGAGAAGAAAATATAGGAGCTCTGTGTGATGCCACTAACACACTAGAAGTCCTATGGGTGCTGCTGAGAAGAAAATATAGGAGCTCTGTTTGCTGCCACTAACACACTAGAAGTCCTATGGGTGCTGCTGAGAAGAAAATATAGGAGCTCTGTTTGCTGCCACTAACACACTAGAAGTCCTATGGGTGCTGCTGAGAAGAAAATATAGGAGCTCTGTTTGCTGCCACTAACACACTAGAAGTCCTATGGGTGCTGCTGAGAAGAAAATATAGGAGCTCTGTGTGATGCCACTAACACACTAGAAGTCCTATGGGTGCTGCTGCGAAGAAAATATAGGAGCTCTGTTTGCTGCCACTAACACACTAGAAGTCCTATGGGTGCTGCTGAGAAGAAAATATAGGAGCTCTGTTTGCTGCCACTAACACACTAGAAGTCCTATGGGTGCTGCTGAGAAGAAAATATAGGAGCTCTGTGTGATGCCACTAACACACTAGAAGTCCTATGGGTGCTGCTGAGAAGAAAATATAGGAGCTCTGTTTGCTGCCACTAACACACTAGAAGTCCTATGGGTGCTGCTGAGAAGAAAATATAGGAGCTCTGTTTGCTGCCACTAACACACTAGAAGTCCTATGGGTGCTGCTGAGAAGAAAATATAGGAGCTCTGTGTGATGCCACTAACACACTAGAAGTCCTATGGGTGCTGCTGAGAAGAAAATATAGGAGCTCTGTTTGCTGCCACTAACACACTAGAAGTCCTATGGGTGCTGCTGAGAAGAAAATATAGGAGCTCTGTGTGATGCCACTAACACACTAGAAGTCCTATGGGTGCTGCTGAGAAGAAAATATAGGAGCTCTGTTTGCTGCCACTAACACACTAGAAGTCCTATGGGTGCTGCTGAGAAGAAAATATAGGAGCTCTGTTTGCTGCCACTAACACACTAGAAGTCCTATGGGTGCTGCTGAGAAGAAAATATAGGAGCTCTGTTTGCTGCCACCAACACACTAGAAGTCCTATGGGTGCTGCTGAGAAGAAAATATAGGAGCTCTGTGTGATGCCACTAACACACTAGAAGTCCTATGGGTGCTGCTGAGAAGAAAATATAGGAGCTCTGTTTGCTGCCACTAACACACTAGAAGTCCTATGGGTGCTGCTGAGAAGAAAATATAGGAGCTCTGTTTGCTGCCACTAACACACTAGAAGTCCTATGGGTGCTGCTGAGAAGAAAATATAGGAGCTCTGTGTGATGCCACTAACACACTAGAAGTCCTATGGGTGCTGCTGAGAAGAAAATATAGGAGCTCTGTTTGCTGCCACTAACACACTAGAAGTCCTATGGGTGCTGCTGAGAAGAAAATATAGGAGCTCTGTTTGCTGCCACTAACACACTAGAAGTCCTATGGGTGCTGCTGAGAAGAAAATATAGGAGCTCTGTTTGCTGCCACTAACACACTAGAAGTCCTATGGGTGCTGCTGAGAAGAAAATATAGGAGCTCTGTGTGATGCCACTAACACACTAGAAGTCCTATGGGTGCTGCTGCGAAGAAAATATAGGAGCTCTGTTTGCTGCCACTAACACACTAGAAGTCCTATGGGTGCTGCTGAGAAGAAAATATAGGAGCTCTGTTTGCTGCCACTAACACACTAGAAGTCCTATGGGTGCTGCTGAGAAGAAAATATAGGAGCTCTGTGTGATGCCACTAACACACTAGAAGTCCTATGGGTGCTGCTGAGAAGAAAATATAGGAGCTCTGTTTGCTGCCACTAACACACTAGAAGTCCTATGGGTGCTGCTGAGAAGAAAATATAGGAGCTCTGTTTGCTGCCACTAACACACTAGAAGTCCTATGGGTGCTGCTGAGAAGAAAATATAGGAGCTCTGTTTGCTGCCACTAACACACTAGAAGTCCTATGGGTGCTGCTGAGAAGAAAAATATAGGAGCTCTGTGTGATGCCACTAACACACTAGAAGTCCTATGGGGTGCTGCTGAGAAGAAAATATAGGAGCTCTGTTTGCTGCCACTAACACACTAGAAGTCCTATGGGTGCTGCTGAGAAGAAAATATAGGAGCTCTGTGTGATGCCACTAACACACTAGAAGTCCTATGGGTGCTGCTGAGAAGAAAATATAGGAGCTCTGTTTGCTGCCACTAACACACTAGAAGTCCTATGGGTGCTGCTGAGAAGAAAATATAGGAGCTCTGTTTGCTGCCACTAACACACTAGAAGTCCTATGGGTGCTGCTGAGAAGAAAATATAGGAGCTCTGTTTGCTGCCACTAACACACTAGAAGTCCTATGGGTGCTGCTGAGAAGAAAATATAGGAGCTCTGTGTGATGCCACTAACACACTAGAAGTCCTATGGGTGGTGCTGAGAAGAAAATATAGGAGCTCTGTTTGCTGCCACTAACACACTAGAAGTCCTATGGGTGCTGCTGAGAAGAAAATATAGGAGCTCTGTTTGCTGCCACTAACACACTAGAAGTCCTATGGGTGCTGTTGGGGTGCAATGCTGTGCTAACAGCACTGCGGTTGGTACTACTGCAATACTGTACTAACAGTAAGCACGCACCAGACTAATCCCCAGCAGCAGCTAATAACACACTAACTGTGCAATCAGCAGCAATGAACGATCAATGACTTAGGTAGCAATGGTTTAGCAAAGAAATAGCCAATGGTTTAGCAAAGAAGAGCAAATCTTTCAGTATCAAGCAAAGACAGAATCAGCAGACTAATCTCTCCTAAAGCCGGAACTCATGTGACCGGGGCCGATGGCGTGGCGGCCTTTTAAATGGTGGGGCGTGTACTAAAGCCCCTGAGCTGTAATTGGCTACAGGCGTCCTGCCTGTAGCCAATTATTGCTCTCCGAGTTTCGGGCGCTGTGATTGGCCAAGCATGCGGGGTCACAGTGCATGCTTGGCCAATCATCAGCCAGCAATGCACTGCGCCGGCCGCGCCGGCCGCAATGCATTGCGGGGCCGCTCGCATCACACGAATGTGATGCGAACGGCCCAAATAGTTCTGGGCTCGACGAGCGAGCGAACGCCCGATGCTCGATTCGAACATGGGTTCGAATCGAGCACCGGGCCCATCCCTACTCAGCAGCACCCATAGGACTTCTAGTGTGTTAGTGGCAGCAAACAGAGCTCCTATATTTTCTTCTCAGCAGCACCCATAGGACTTCTAGTGTGTTAGTGGCAGCAAACAGAGCTCCTATATTTTCTTCTCAGCAGCACCCATAGGACTTCTAGTGTGTTAGTGGCAGCAAACAGAGCTCCTATATTTTCTTCTCAGCAGCACCCATAGGACTTCTAGTGTGTTAGTGGCAGAAAACAGAGCTCCTATATTTTCTTCTCAGCAGCACCCATAGGACTTCTAGTGTGTTAGTGGCAGCAAACAGAGCTCCTATATTTTCTTCTCAGCAGCACCCATAGGACTTCTAGTGTGTTAGTGGCATCACACAGAGCTCCTATATTTTCTTCTCAGCAGCACCCATAGGACTTCTAGTGTGTTAGTGGCAGCAAACAGAGCTCCTATATTTTCTTCTCAGCAGCACCCATAGGACTTCTAGTGTGTTAGTGGCAGCAAACAGAGCTCCTATATTTTCTTCTCAGCAGCACCCATAGGACTTCTAGTGTGTTAGTGGCAGCAAACAGAGCTCCTATATTTTCTTCTCAGCAGCACCCATAGGACTTCTAGTGTGTTAGTGGCATCACACAGAGCTCCTATATTTTCTTCTCAGCAGCACCCATAGGACTTCTAGTGTGTTAGTGGCAGCAAACAGAGCTCCTATATATTCTTCTCAGCAGCACC